>JAQPPZ010000442.1:13092500-15492500 GCA_028583015.1 Wollemia nobilis | reverse complement strand
AAATCAACCATTGGTTGATCAATAAAAATTCAAAAAAACAAGTATTGTCATATCTATATGTTTCAACCTATTGGGCAACAACTCGCCATGGATAGGACATCAACACCTCACATAGAATGGCATAACAAGAAGCATCATAGGTGAAAGGATTCCCTATGGAGAAACCTCTAGGGTTTTTTTTGAGGTTAGCTCCTCATTGGTTTTGATATTTACACAATTTCAAACCTTGCATGCTCAAACCTACTTTTCTTATAGAGTTTTGGGAAAGTAAATTCAATGAAAGTAAAAGATAAATATAGTTTAACAAAGAAGCAAACACTCTAGATAACATGGATATGTACTCAACACAAATGAAGCTTTATATTACTCGTCATAGAGAGGATGGAGCACATAAAATAAGACACATAAAAATTATAGACAAGGTCTACAAAAATAGCTGGTTGAGGATAGTAAAGTCATTGAATAGAAAGGTAACTTGCAGGAAAGGTAAAACTTAAGCTATAGAAGCGATGCACCAAGATCAAATTTTCCCTCTTGACTATATGAAAAAGATAGAAATGGATATGTTCACCATGATCTAATAACTATAATTTGAACAAACTTCAATACACATAACTTAAAACTAAAAATATACTTAGAGAAATAGGACATAGTAAAATTAGTCATAACTATTTTTCATATGTCAAGATAGTTATAAGACATGCACCCTACGGAGGCTCAATATTCCTTAGATAATGACTCAAGTTTCAAGCCCTACTTATAAAATTACGGAGTGAAAGAGCTCATAAGGCCAACCATGAGGTAAAAGTAAGCAAATCCCAATTCCTTTACAATGAAATTATAGGTCTATTTATAGGCGAAGATGAGGGATCTTTCCATTCAAAATTATACATAGAAGGTTTGCTTATTATTCTCTATTTTACAATTGAAATCCTTCTACAACTATAGTAGGTAGCTTCAATGTCTTTGGATCCAGGGCCATCAATGCTTAAGGCTTTCAAGACTTTGGATAGAAGGATGTTGCTATATCTTGGTGTTGTCATGTGGGGGTGGTTAAACCATTAATATCTTTCTAGGTTTCCCTTTGGTATCCCTTGATTTCTAACATAATGGGTATGACCTCCCTAGCTAGTGTAGGATGGTAAGGTAGGCTTACCTATGTGATAGGCAACCACCACAACTACCACATGGATGATTCTAACAAGCCAAGGTGTAAAATTCAACTTTGATAGCCTATGGCTAATATCCTTTTAACTACCCTCTTGTGTTATTTAATGATCGTCATGTGTCCTTGGGTGAGATTATTTATTTAAGTCAATGGAGGTCCTTCTATGAGTGTGCCCCAATGCACATTTCCTTATGCTTCAAATTAGATGCCATGTGTTTAGCTTGTGTTGTGATGGGGTACATTTTACTTTTTTTTTTTTCCTATTGAAATATCAACATGAGCCATTGAATCGGAAAATTGATAGCCTATGGGCCTCGCCACCATCAAAATACAAAATTTATGTAGGAAATTACCACTAACCATTGATTTTATATCCATTGTCCAGTATTATTTGAAATATGTTGATTTATTCTTGTTGTAGAGTTAACACCTACCCTTATAACTAGAAGTGTGTTATGCTTTCGAAAGCACGAGGATACGGAAACAAAAAGGAAAGTGCCAAAATAGATGCTTTTAAAACCCAACTTAACGCTTATAGCCTATGTATTGCAAAGTGCATAAAAAGAAAGAGCATAGACGAATTGACACAAGATAAAAGCAATATAAAATATGGCCATCTCTTTATTGATATGCTTTTCAAAGTTGTGTTACAATACGTCTCCTTCCTTTTTAGGGGATAGGAGCGTCAAATATGTTTCTTGTCACACATCCATGGATAACAATCCTTCTTCCGCGTGCCCACATGTAAGATGGGCGGACCAAAACATCACCGCCACTTGTGTATATGATTCTTTACTCCTTCCTGCTCCTCTGATGTCGAAAACCTGCGTTCAAAGAAACAAAAAATATTAGTAGCACCTGCAGATAGAATAAAGCATGTATTTCCCAAGGCCTACTGTCAGTATATGCATGAAAATATTAAAACGATAATCAAATGACCTCGGATCGACCTAAAATTTTAACAGTAGCATAAATATGTTATCAGAAGACCACTGCAAAAAGAACAGTCTAGAAATTCCTCACATATTTGTATTCGCTCCAGGGTGGGACGAATAGACCTATAATAACTTGTCAGAAAGCACCCTCTTCAATGTCCTATCTTGGAAGCTCCAAATGACCTGCAAAGTTGGGGTTAGCTAATTGGGGGTGTTTTGGGAAGACCCAGATGGTCATATTTCTCCAATTTTGCCTCTATCACCCATATTTTTATGGTGCCATCTGCAAGTTAGTAAAGGCGAGAAATGACAAAAACCTGGTCAAAATTGCTCAGAATGAAATGAAATTTGAACTGTAACCTATTTAACATATCTAGAATAAAATGCAAAAGAAAAACTAGAGAAATATATCACATATTTCTATTCATCCCGGGGTGGGGCGAATTTGACTGTGATAGTTTGGGGAGCGCCCGAGGGCAGGACGCCCACCGTTTGGGACACTGTTTCGGCACCAATCCACTTGGGATGGGTCCAAAACTGGTTATGGGGTGTTGTCGACAAATTTTGTGAATTATTGTGGCCAAAAATTGGGTTTTGGGTCCGGATTCGTGCTTCCAATAGTCACCCAATAACCTCCCTTTCGAATGAGAGATTAAGGATGTAAAAGCACAAATCGCAAGTAGGTATGTAAATTGGCAGCACTTCGTTGCTCAAATTCTCCTTCTCTATCCTTATTTTGGGTGGGAAAACTCCCCAATTTATAGACCTTAGGGTCTCCTTGTTTGAATTGCGCATGCGAGGGCGCCACTTGAGTTAACTGTCCTATTTTTAGAGAAAAGCTAATTCCTTGATTTAGAATCTCCTTGCATGAGGTCTCTAAAATAAAGACATGCATGACTGAAGTCTCTCTTCTTGAATAAAAGCTATTCCTCGCAATTGCATGGCCTGAAGCCTGGCGGAGTTGCCGAGGTTTGACTTTTTTTGCCAGTCAAACCTTCTATTCGCCTCACCCTAGGGCGAATGCTTGTAATCGTCCCTGGGTGGGACGAATGCCGATTTGTATTCGTCCCTGGGTGGGACGAGTAGAGAGCAAGGTGCCAAAAAGGTGCCAAATTGACCTCTGACCTTCCAAACTACTTTTGGGAGTGGTTAGGACCACTGTTTAACCTCTGGGGCTGCCCTAGGGGTTGTGTGTGTCAATGCGATCAGCGCTTGTTGTCACATAATCGGATTGGTGTTGTTTTGGTGTCTACAGATGCCCCTTTTTGGGAAGCGCTGTGCAAGGCGCAACGTCGAGCAAAAATAGATAACCAAAGCACTAATGATTAGGGTTTCTCAGTAACCTAACCAACTCTTGATGCCCCAAGTATGGAAAGGGCACGCATTCTTGAATCCTTGCTTCGGACGAGCTAAGGAACTTAATTCAAGTGTTAACCTTTTTCGGTGAGGTGTTACTTGAGCTTGGACATTGATCAGTCATGAATAGGCAAAGGGCGCAACCTTTTGTCTGTGGGAACCTTGAGTTCATGATTCATGAATGCCAAGTGTTTGATCAGCTTGTGATTGTTGCTTGTTTGCTGCCCCAAGCAGGAGCATGATTGTCTTTGTCAATGATCCTTTGAATGCGTGTCATTTCCTTGATTGGGTATGTTTTTGTTGATTGGTGACTAAGTGTGACTACCCCCTCAAGCGACGAATCGATGAGGGAATGACCAACATGAGAAAAGTGATGAGTCACTTGACCCAAGATGACTTAGGTAAGGGTGCCTTCAGTTGTTTACCATTGAATGTAGGTTTCGAAATTTAACATTTTGACCTATTTTTGGTGGGTTTGAACCCTTTTTGTGACGCATTTTGGAGCTAAAATTGTCAAAAATCCGTCTTCCCGTGGAGCGGTCCGGCTATGGTAGCCTTCTTAGGGAGTAGGATAGTGACAATTTGTGACCCCAACGTCTATTTTGGATGCCAAGAATGTCAGGCGCAAATGCGCCTTCGTTCGACAATGTTATTGCTATTTTTGGTTAGGTTTTGACCCTTTTTGGTGACGCCATTTAGGGATGAAATTCTCAAAAATCCGTCCTCCCGTGGAGCGGTCCGGCTATGGTAGCCTTCTTAGGGAGTAGGATAGTGAGGATTTGTGACCCCGACATCTATTTTGCATGCCCGAAATGTCAAGTGCAAAAGCACTCTCATTGGACAGTTTTATTGCTCTTTTTTGTGCATTTTTGTGCATTTGTTTGCTATTTTTTGAAATGTTTGTTTATGATGATGTATGCATGTGGGATTATGATTGCGATGTTTCTAATTATATGATGTATGCATATGGAATGAATGAAATGATTTGTTGATAACTTGTCGATGGCACCATAGATTGTACAAGATTTACTGGCTTGTTGTACTTATGGGATGACTTTGTGGAATGACGTTGCATGTGACAACTGTGTTTTTGTATTTTGCATTTTTTTGCTGATGGTGATGTATGGAATGAAATGGACCAGTTGTTTTTAAAATGTAGTTAAGCTTTTCTGAGATTCAGATATTTTAACTAACTAGCCAAGACTGTACATTTATCTCGCAAGACTTTTGAACAAGGTATAAATCCGACTTGGAGGTTAACCAAGTTATTTCACATCCTTGTGTGTGCAATTGAGTTCGTTTATGTGGTATTTGTCAGGATACCGCCAGTGCAGAATAGGCTATCAACCAAACCTGTACTGAGGATCACCTAACTAGCTCCACTAACTCCATTGTTGTATTTAGCAAGATTAATCCACGAGACAATCTAAGGTACCATAAGCTAGCTCATCCACATGCAAACATTGGTCTGCTCACACGCAAAGCTAATGTGATAGACATATCGTCATGCGGGTAGGATACCGCCATTGCTAGGTAGGTTGTCCACCAAACCTGTAATGAGGATCACCTAGATGGTTTTCGAATACTGAGAATTCCAGGGATTCAAGTTCAGGATTTTTATTGGCTCAATGGTTTAGGATATTTGCTCGTATACAAAGTGATGAAAATCACTGTTTATTTTGTTCTCTCTATTTTTTTTTTTTTTTTGGAGCAAGGATGTTAAAGAGTAGTGAGAACCACTGTTATTTGATTTGGCTTTTGAGCTTTGTAAGGTTAAGTTGGTATGTTTGTGATTGGTGAATAACATTGATCCTTTTAGGCCTTGGGGATGACTACCCATCCTTGGCAGGGACGTGTAGTATGAATCCTTACGACTTTGGGAACCAAAGGGTAGTATGGAGATTATGAAGTAAGGGTATTGATATTTTAGGCCTTGGGGATGACTACCCATCCTTAGCAGGGACGTGTAGTACGAATCCTTACGACTTGAGAGACCAAAGGTGATTGTGATGATGGCTTGTGGAAATGTTGTTTTTGAATGGTCATTGATCCTTTTAGGCCTTGGGGATGACTACCCATCCTTGGCAGGGATGTGTAGTACGAATCCTTACAACCTTAGGGACCAATGGTGATTTTTGAATTTTTGTTAGTGGTGAAAACCACTGTTGATTAGAAGGAATGGATGGGGAAGAGCTTGTCCTTTTGTCAATTCTCAGCATTCTTGAACCATTCGCACAGGGGGATGAACAGGCTAATATTTCACCTATGGTACTCTAGACTGCTTTGTAGTTTTCATCTTACATTCACACAACTTAGGAATTATTTTATGTGTTTTAATTTGTGTAGGGATATTACATAACGAGGCTTGACCCAAGTAAAACTTTCCTGTGTAAAATCTGTTTGACTTTGTACAATTTTTGGCTAGAAAGTTAAAGACAGCTGAATGACGAAAACCCTAAATACATTAGGAGACAACTGACTTTGCTAAAAATGGGGATGGTGTGATGCGGGATGTATGCATTGATAAAATTGATTTTATGTGAAAAATGAGGAAATTGCCAAGTAATTACAGTCTATGGTGCTTTTGACTTGTATGACCTAGCAAATATGCAATGTATGGATGTGATGCCTAATGCAACCTATATTTTTGTATTTTGATATTTTATGAGTATGCATGAAATTTTTTTTTGTTTTTTTTTGTGATTTTTGATGATTTTTATTGTTTTTGTTGGTTTTTGAATATTTGTTTTGACCAAGCGGTTATGGTAACCCTTGGAGCTTTTGGTTTGACCAAAGGGTTTATGGATACCTTTGGGGCATTTGTAGGGTTGACCAAGCGATTATGGGAATCCTTGGAGCTTTTGGTTTGACCAAAGGGTTTATAGACACCTTTGGGGCATTTTGGGATTGACCAAGCGATTGTGGAAATCCTTGGAGCTTTGTGGTTTGACCAAAGGGTTTATGGACACCTTTGGGGCATTTTGGGATTGACCAAGCGATTGTGGAAATCCTTGGAGCTTTTGTGTGGACTATGGCTCTCTAAATGTAGAATGGCCTCAAATGACTGATGTTCAAGGGTTCTAGCTCCTTGATTCCTTCAAGAGAGGTGAGCCGGTATGTTCTAGGTCCTATCTTACTATCAATCACATAAGGACCTAACCAGTTTGCCATGAACTTGTCTCGAAAATCCCTTAGGTGAACCTTCATGTTATATGCTCTCTTAAGTCACTCTTGATAGATACGCAAATGCTCGAGAGCATTGACGCGTCGTTCATCAAGCAACGTGAGTTGATCTAACCGGGCCTGCTATGCAGTGTCATCATCGATGAACTCTTGCATTGAAATGCGTAGGGAAGGGATTTCCAACTCAAGAGGCATGACAGCCTCGGAGCCATACACCAATGAAAATGGAGTTGCCCCAGTGGGCGTCCGAATGCTAGTGCGATAAGCCCATAGGGCAAGCGGGATCTGAATGTGCCAATCCTTATGATTATCTACGATGGTCTTTTTGAGGATGGCGACTAGCATTTTGTTGGATGCCTCTGCTTGCCCATTTGCCTGCGGATAATAGGGTGTTGAAAAACTATGCTAAATTTTGTACTTTGTGGTCAAAGCATGCACATATTTGTTCTTGAAGGGCATCCCATTATCCGAGAGGATCTTGGATGGAATACCAAAATGACATATGATGTTATGCAAAATAAACTCCGCAATGCGGGGTCCAGTCGTAGAGGTTAACGGAATTGCTTCCACCCACTTGGTAAAGTACTCTGTGGCCGTTATGATAAATGTGTGATGACCCGATGATGCAGGGGAGATATTTTCGATTAGATCAAAGCCCCACTATGAAAAAGGCCAAGCCGATTGGATCGGTTGCAAGGCCTGAGAAGGTACGTGTGTCAAATTGGCATGATGTTGACACTTCACGCACTTCTTCACATATGCACAACAATCTCGCTCTAAAGATGGCCAATAATAACCCATGCGAAGAATGCGCTTTGCGATGGCCATACCACTGAAGTGGCCACCACATGTACCATCATGGGCTTGGGTGATCGCCCAAGCGGACTCCTGCTGGTCCAAGCAATGGAGGAGGATTCCTTCATAGCTCCGACGATACAAAATGTCTCCTAGCAAGACATGTTTTGCCGCTTTCTGTTTGAATGATCTTTTCACGGCTTGTGTCAATCCAAGTGGGAGAGTACCTAGCTTGAGGTAATCCCTTAGGGGTGTGTACCAATCTTGCTGATCAGAAACCTCGATGGTATGAATAACCAATCCCTCTTGAAGTTCATCCCGAGCAAAAGTTGAGCGGGAAAGAACTTGTAAAAATAGCGTTGTGTTGCTATTAAGAGGGGTAGGGGAGAACAAGGACCCCTAGTTGGCTTGAGTCAAACAATCTTGGATTCGAGAGAACCTATCCGGAGATGGTTCAATCTGGATCAAGTGGATTCCTGGCATGAGGTCAGAGCTTGCACGCTCCATCACGGGTTGTGATAATGTCTTGACCTGAATAGTTGTCATCTCACCAGAAGGGTCTTGCGGGATTAGTGACCCCAAGGAGGCCATAGTATCCACAAAATGATTCGATGATCGAGGGAGTGCCTCGATGTCATACCATTCAAGTTGTGCCAAAAATTTGTCCACAAGGGCTTTATAGGCCTGCAAAACTGGGCATTTACATTGGAATATCCCCTTAACTTGATTGACAATTAACAACGAATCACCAAAGATGTTCAATCGTTTAATGTTCATGGTGACTGTTGTCTGAAGACCTATGAGCAAGGCTTCGTATTCTGCATTGTTGTTGGTGCACGAGAAGTCTAATTTAAATGACAGAGGCATTGGAGCCCCTTGTGGAGTGAAGAATACAATTCTCGTGCCACCTCCTTGCTCACATTTAGAACCATCGAAGAATAGGGTTATGTCAGCCTGTGACTCAGGCTCATCAGAATCTGGCGATTCTAAAACATGGAAGACCCCATCATCAGGTAGTTCTAAGGTCAGAGGCTGATCGTCTTCAAGAGGAGCCTCTGCCAGTTGATCGGCGATGACTTGACCTTTTATGGATTTTTGTCCAATGAATTCTATGTCAAACTCCATCAACAACATGATCCATTTCATCGTGCGGCTACTATGATAAGTACGACTCATCATGTATCGCAATGGATTCTCCTTAGACACAACATACGTCTTGTTGCTCAGCATGTAATGGCATAGCTTCTTGGTAGCAAACACCACTGCCAAGCAGAGCTTCTCGACGTATGCATAGTTAAGTTCATAACTGACCAGGGTGCGGCTAAGATAGTAAGTAGCCTGTTCTTTGTGCAATTCATTATGTTGGGACAGCATGGCACCCAGTGCCACCTCAGTAGCTGAGATGTATAAGTAGAACGACACTCCTGGTCTAGGTGGTGCCAATACTGGCGATGAAGCCAAGTACTATTTAATGTCATCAAAGGTTGACTGGCACTCGTCATCCCAATGGAAGGCTACCCCCTTGTGCAATAATTTATTCATGGGTCGGCACTTGTCAGATAACTGCGCTATGAAGCGTTTGATTGACGCGACCTTTCCTTGCAGACTTCTGAGCTGCTTGATGGTAGTTGGGGGAAGCATTTCAAGGATTGCCTTGACTTTGTTTGGATCCACCTCGATTCCTCGTTTGGAGACTATGAAACCCAAGAGCTTTCCAGATGTGATGCCAAATACGCACTTCTTGGGGTTTAGTCTGACTTTATGCTCAATGAGGCGATCAAGGATCTTGCGTAAGTCATCGAGATGATTGGGGCGCAAAAGAGATTTGGCCAACAAATCATCCATGTAATCTTCCAAAGTTTTGTGCATGTAATCATGGAAGATGTACGTCATGGCACGTTGGTAGGTGGCGCCAACATTTTTAAGGCCAAAAGGCATGACCTTATAACAAAATGTCCCCCAAGGCATTGTGAATGCCATTTTTAGTTGGTCCTCGGGATTGATACGAATCTGATTGTATCCCGAGAAACCATCCATGAGGGAAAGCATTTCATGGCCCATTGTAGCGTCTACCAATGCGTCGATGCTAGGCAAGGGAAAATCATCCTTAGGACTCGCTTTGTTTAGATCTCAAAAATTGGTGCATATGCGAATCCTCCCGTCGGGCTTCTTGATGGGCACCATGTTAGACAACCATGGTGGGTAATCCACGCAGATGACAAACTGTGCATCCAACAACTTTTGCAATTCGTCTTTGACCATTAAGGCCACTGTTGGGTGCATCTTGCATAGTTTTTGCTTTACTGGCTTGATTGTCGGATCCAGCATTAAATTATGCGTGACTAGCTACGGGTCTAGCCCCGACATGTCTTTGTATGACCATGCAAAAACCTCCTTCTTCTCCTTGAGAAGGGCAATGTAATCGGCTTGCTCTTCGGGGGAGAGACTTACCCCTAGCTTGAGAATCCATGGATTCATTGGATCTATGCCGATGTCTACGTCAGTCATTGCCTCGATCGACATGTGGGATCCATCCTCCAACTGGTGTGGAGTTGGGATCAGATGGATATCATTTGCTGAATTAAGATCATCGTTAGGAACGTCAGGTTCCTCTTCAACATGGAAGACATCCTGAGTCTGTCCTGGAGTGAAATGAAACATCCCACCGCAAGGCCAGTACTCTGATGGGGATGGTGGTGTGTCAGCATGATCCCAATCTATAGCCTCTATGTCTAGATGCAATGACCATGTTGGGTCGGTTGGATCATGGATGGGGGCGGTCAAGTCAATGGAGATCATGTTGATGAAATGATTGTAACCTCCATTACCGTAGGTGTGATGACTATGACATTCTGGATGTTCTTGGTGCTTTGGATCTGGCTCTGTAGGCACTGGCACAAATGGATCAGCCCTATGTGCGTATAAGAGGATAGGATCTGCCCTAGGCACTGATGGTGCTATAGGGTCTCCAGGCGGAAGATGCTCTCTGTGTACCTAGAGTGGCGGGTGCAGTAATTGCTATAACTATGCCTGGTTGAGGTGCCACCTATGTCTTGGCCCTATGTGTAAGTGTTCAAACATGTCATCTATGTCTAAGGGATATTGTTGTTGCATTTGTCGCATGTGGTTGAGATAGGCCATCTCGTTGGAGATCCAAAGGCCTTGTTGCTCCAATGGTGCGACAGATGGGGCTCATCTTGTTGAGCAAATTAATGTGGTCCCATCGAGGTTGTTCTGCTCTGGGGGACCTGATTTTCTTGAGGTGGCATATGCTCAATTGGAACATCCAAAGGGAACATGGTCAGGAAGCTTTCTTGATAATCATCCATGGGATGCACGTGGGAATGATTGCTTCTCGACTCAAGAGGATCCCAAGGTGCTACCTCGTACTCCAACTCATCTTCCGAAGACCCTTCTTGGTCTTGTCCATACCCTTCGTGGAGGTGAGTCCTTGAATTGTCTCCCGTTGCGACCGAAGGGAAAGGGTTGTTGAGGTCAACAAGGTTGTTTGTTTGTAATGGGAAATAATCCCCCAATGTATAAGTTGTGTTTGGATTGGCATATGGATCTGATGCCAACCCATCCTTGTTGCCTATCCCTAGGCCTTGCATGTTTTTGACCAAGATGTCTAGGGGCAAGGGGTGATTAAACCCTACTCCTGACTTGTCATAAGGCATTTGGTATCTTGGTTGGCACAAAACATGCACTCCTTGTTCATACCTACCCAACCCATATCCATGCCAATTGCATTGGCTAAGATATCTCAATGCGAAGTCTGGGTTAGACAGATAATTGACATCCTCAACAAAGGGCTCTTCATCTTCCTCTTCTTGTAGGGAAGGTTCAACGCCATTATCCAGGCCCCCATAAATAAAGTTTGTCTGATTGGGTGGGTAGCCTAGAGGAACCACAGAGCCGATGGGGAGTCGAGGTCTCCCCATGTCTTGCATGGACTCAAGTGTGGGCGTTGCTATAATGTTTTGCACTAGATACTCCCCCAATCCTGTGTTGGCCATCTCAACTGTGATTGTTGGCGTTTGAGGGGGAGCGAATGGGAGTTCTCCCTGAGTCCACTCCATGTGGGGTGAACTAGGCATCTCGACTTCCATTCTACTAGGCTTCTCTTCTGTCGAGATGTTGGAGACTAAGGGTGGTTCCTCTTCCAGGGGCTTCTTTCCCTTGTCCTTTGGTGTGGCCACCGTAGGTGGCATCATTGTGGGAGGACCAGATGAAGAAGATGGACCCGCCTAGGAATTTGATTGACTTGGTAATGGAGATTCCTGCGTAATCGGACCCCTTTTAGATGGATTTAACTGAAAATCCAAATGCGTTGATGGAAGGGTCGACTGCGGCATTAGTTGCACTGAATTGCAGTATTTGAAAGGCTCCAAGTCTGTTGGGACTACATGCACCTGTCCTTCAAATGTATACTTCAAGCATTGATGAGCAATTGAAGGGACACACTTCATGTCCCGGATCCAAGGTCGCCCCAACAAGATATTGTAAGCCATCTCACCTTCTAAAATGTGGCACAATGTATGAATGGTCTTTTGTCCCACTTGGATGGGTAGGACAATTGTGCCAACTATCGAGCATATCGCATCATTGAATGCTCGAAGAGTATAAGTGGAAGGTACGATGTGAGAGGCCGACAACTTCAAATGTTTTAATGCGGCGGTTGTAATAATGTTACTGGACGAACCAGTGTCTACCAACACCCGCTTATATGGAATCCCATTGACCCATGCAATAACGTGCAGGGGTGGATCCGCCACATCACCAGCCACCGATTTTAATTCATCTTCTCTAAAGGTGATGACTGGTTCTGTACATTGTTTCACATGGCCCACGAAGTTGTTGAAAGAATTTGCTTCATGGGGATGCAGCTCAATTGCCTTTAATATCTCCATGAGAGCCTCCCGATGGGGCGCTGATTGTTGAATAAGCTCATATATGGAGAGCCTAGCCGACGTGGTCCTTAGACTTTGAGTAAGTCTAGTTCGAATCGTGGCCACTGGTCTAGGCGGGGGAAGCTGTGTAGGGTTCGGTTGAGGTTGTGACGTTGATGGAACTTCTCTTGTGGCTACCACGGGGCAGCTCCTGGGTATCTCTTGTTCCTTGTCACTATGCTTATCATCCCTACATACCCCTCCATGGGGCAATTCTGTTGCACCTCATTGACGTGAAGGGGTTTTGCTTGTGCATCATGTGCGGGCAAAGGGTCTCTAAAAATGCCCATTTGTTGGTTGTTGGGCGCTATGGGGTTATCCACTGCCAATGTATTATTGTCAATGAGGTCTTGCACCAAACCTTTGAACTTCCAACAGGCGTTAAGGTCATGTCCCTTTCGTCTATGGAACCTACAGTACAAGTCCTCCCTATACCCCTTAGGCTTTGGCGCATTAGGATCTATGGTTTGAATCTCTGGCAGATTAATCAAGTTTGCCGCTGACAAGCGGTCAAACAAGGAGTCCCTGGACTCTATGTATGGTGTAAATTGTCGCCTAGGGTGACGCTGCTGATTTTGTTCCTGCTTTTGGTTTTCTCTATCATAATTGTTTGGAGGCACCGCCTGATAGTTAGCCTTCTGAGGCTGTGTTGCTTGGGCAGGCTTAGGGGCGTTGATAGCAACTTGATTGATCACGACGGGTTTCTGTTGCGTAGTCCCTATTTTAGTGCTCTTGTTCCATTCTTTTTTCTTAGGCTTGGCAATTTCACCATCCTGTATCTTGATCTCTTCGATGATTCTGGCTTGCGCTAGAGCTTCTTCTAAAGTGGCATATTGCTGCAGCTGCAATAGCACAGAGATCGATCGCAAACAACTCTTTGCGAACATTTGGGTCAGGTCAGACATAGGAGGGAGGTAGGGTAGCTTTGAAAGCAACGTCCTCCATCGGTTCCCATATGCCACCATAGATTCCTCCTCATACTGCTTGAGGCTAGCTAGATCGCTTAGTGATGCCTTTTTCTTTGTGTTGAAAGTGAAACGTTCTAGGAACGCGTCCACTAGCTGATCCAAGTTACAGATGCTATGCTTTGGTAATTGAGTAAACCAATCCGAGGTAGGGCCTACGAATGTGGTTATAAATGTTCTTAATAGCAAAGCATCATTGTCCTGAATGCCAAAGCATTGGCTCAGGAATCGAGTCACATGCTCTTGGGCATCTTCCTCCCCTCTAAAGAGTGCCAACTAGGGCAGCTTAAAGTGTTTGGGGTATGGAGGTGCCGGCACTGACGGATGCACAGGATGACTACGGAGTTGGCATAAAGTAGGCTTTTGGGGCCCAAAAGTCTTGAGCTCCATAGTCTCTAAGCACTCTAGCAACACTTTATATGCATCGGAGGACTTGATCTCCTCCTCCTTGGTTTGCTCCCACTGTGGGTTGTGGGGAACTTGAGGCCTTTGGAGGGGTAGCTGGGTAGCACCCCTTCTGCCTTGATAGGGCATTTCAGCCCGTTCTTCTTCTTGTTCATAATCCTCATAAGCTTCTTGAGGAGTGTCTAGCCTAGGCCTGTAAACATTGATGGGTGCCCGTGGAGGGTGCCCATCATGGTTTCTGGGAGTGGCCTCCCGCTCAGGTCTAGGAGGTCTTAGAGGCAGTGCTTGATGAGGTCACGGAGACCTGTCTCGCACTAAGGGGTTGTGCCTCTCATACATCTCAGATTTATGTGTGCGAGGTGTTGGGACCTTCTCAGGCACATTGTTGTGAAGCAATTCAGCTGTCTGACGCTGAATGCGCTCTTGGTTAAGGCGACACAAATGTTCTAATTGTTGTTGGTCTTGCCTGAGCCGCATGATTTGCGCTTGGCGGGCGGCTAGTTTGGCAAATGCCAAGTCAATTTGTTCCATCGTCTCTTGTTTAGGAGGCCTAGATGCCTCCCCTACATGTCTTTCTCGGTCATGGTGATCCGAGACCCCTATGGGTTGCTTCCCTCTGTCGAGGTTAGCGGCATTCACTTGAGGCTCTGGCCTCAATGAGTGATCTTGATACATAGCGGGTGCGGATGTGCATCGTTCCCATGCTGTGTATCGCTCTTGAGGAACATAGTGATCTTCCTCACACTCTCTGTTATATGCATAAAAGGTGCGGGCATAATTGTCTTGCCCTGTCTGGAAAGCCTGATACTCTGGATATTGTCTAGTGTTTCTAACAATAATACGAGGGTAAATCAGGGATGACAAAATCATATGGTCCCTCCTTGTGGACCCTATGTTGTTCAAACACTTCATCACTAGGCCACCCATAACGAGTTTCCAAGGGGGGCCTCCTATCTAGGTTGAGTGCCACATGTGGGTTTTCCTCTTGAAAGGATCTTTGCTGAGTGGGGGTGCCCCTCAAGGAGGTGCCTCTATGTTGAGTGGGTGTGCCCCTCAAGGGGGTGCCTCTATAGTCTTGTTCGGTGATGGCATGATGGGGACTAACTTGTGTATCCTGCCACCAAGGCGGGATGACCAAGTCCTCAAGACTATATCGGAGGTGACTTGTCCCCCTTGGTGCACTCTCTGTAGCTTCTGCCCGTGATCGGGCTCGGCTACGGGTGTACACCATGGTGATGTTTACCTAAAGATGCGTAGATTCTTTTTTTATTTTTCTTTTTATGATTTTTTTGATACACTAAACAGAAAATAGCACACACACACAAGCAATGATTATCTCTTTTAAAGATTAAAAGTGTGCCCTAAATCTGGTTTAGTGTGTTTTGTTGTTTGTTTTTGAAAGCTTTTTGTGAAAACCGTTTAAATGCAATTATGAAGGCTCTTATGACTCCCAAAATGGTCACCCCTTCAATATACCATTGCCGGACCGATATACCAACCTCTCTATATACCCGCCCTTACGTGAGGGAGACTATAGGTACGTGAGAGCAGATGATACATGGAACATAGGCGGTACGGAAGGGGAATCACTCTGTTTATGACACCTACCATAGAAGACTTATCCTCATGCACTGGGAATCACCCCAAGCTACACTTGGTCAGCTTTCATCAGGATTTACGTCTAGCAACAGTCACGATCGGGGTTATGGATGCAATATCTCAAGCCAAGGTGATGATGAAATCCACCGTTGGTCTTGCTCAAGGGTTGGGGTTTTACGACCAACTCCTTGTGTTTAAAATACCACGTGGTGTGTGGGGTTCTTTTTAAGTTGCAAAATTGAAACAAGCAAGCCTTTAAACTCTCCTATGCAAGCAAAAATCAGAGAATAAAAAATAGAAAACAGAAAATTGATAAAGGGTGTTTAAAACCCCTACCTCTTCTCTGCCTAAATCGGATGTCTCTGAATTTCTGCTTGAAATAGTCTAGCATTTGAAAACTTGGTACCTGTAAGCAACAAAACAAGCAACTTTAATCAGAATTTTAATCTTAAAAATCAAGGGACACATGTCCCACCGTGATCACCATTGAAAGCACGAGGATACGGAAACAAAAAGGAAAATGCCAAAATTGATGCTTTTAAAACATAAGGTATTAAAGTGCATAAAAAGAAAGAGCATAGACAAATTGACACAAGATAAAAGCAATATAAAATATGGTTTTTATTGATATGCTTTTCAGATTTGTGTTACAATACGTCTCCTTCCTTTTTAGGGGATAGGAGCGTCAAATAAGTTTCTTATCACATCTATAGATAACAATCCTTCTTCCGCGTGCCCACATGTAATATGGGCGGACCAAAATGTCACCACCACTTGTGTATATGATTTTTGACTCCTTCCTGCTCCTCTGATGTCAAAAACCTACGTTCAAAGAAATATAAAATATTAGTAGCACCTGCAGATAGAATAAAGCATGTATTTCCCAAGGCCTACTGTCAATATATGCATGAAAATATTAAAACGATAATCAAATGACCTCGGATCGACCTAAAAATTTAATAGTAGCATAAATATGTTATTATAAGACCACTGCAAAAAGAACAGTCTAGAAATTCCTCACATATTTGTATTCGCTCCAGGGTGGGACGAATAGACCTACAATAACTTGTCAGAAAGCACCCTCTTCAATGTCCTATCTTGGAAGCTCCAAATGACCTGAAAAGTTGGGGTTAGCTAATTGGGGGTGTTTTGGGAAGACCCAGATGGTCATATTTCTCCAATTTGGCCTCTATCACCCATATTTTCTGGTGCCATCTGCAAGTTAGTAAAGGCGAGAAATGACAAAAACTTGGTCAAAATTGCTCAAAATGAAATGAAATTTGAACTGTAACCTATTTAACATATCTAGAATAAAATGCAAAATAAAAACTATAGAAATATATCATATATTTCTATTCATCCCGGGGTGGGGCGAATAAGATTGTGACAGTTTGGGGAGCGCCCGGGGGCAGGACGCCCACCGTTTGGGACACTTTTTCAGCACCAATCCACTTGGGATGGGTCCAAAACTCGTTATGGGGTGTTGTCGACAAATTTTGGGAATTGTTGTGGCCAAAAATTAGGTTTTGGGTCCGGATTCGTGCTTCCAATAGTCACCCAATAACCTCCCTTTCGAATGAGAGATTAAGGATGTGAAAGCACAAATCGCAAGTAGGTATGTAAATTGGCAGCACTTCGTTGCTCAAATGCTCCTTCTCTATCCATATTTTGGGTGGGAAAACTCCCCAATTTATAGACCTTAGGGTCTCCTTGTTTGAATTGCGCATGCGAGGGCGCCACTTGAGTTAACTGTCCTATTTTCAGAGAAAAGCTAGTTCCCTGATTTAGAATCTCCTTGCATGAGGTCTCTAAAATAAAGACATGCATGACTGAAGTCTCTCTTCTTGAATAAAAGCTATTCCTCGCAATTGCATGGCCTGAAGCCTCGGTTAATCGGCGGAGTTGCCGAGGTTTGACTTTTTTTGCCAGTCAAACCTTCTATTCGCCCCACCCTGGGCGAATGTTGCTATTCGTCCCCGGGTGGGACGAATGCCAGTTTGTATTCATCCCTGGGTGGGACGAGCAGAGAGAAAGGTGCCAAAAAGGTGCCAAATTGACCTCTGACCTTCCAAACTACTTTTGGGAGTGGTTAGGACCACTGTTTAACCTCTGGGGGCTGCCCTGGGGTTGTTTGTGTCAATGCGATCAGCGCTTGTTGTCACATAATCGGATTGGTGCTGTTTTGGTGTCTACACTTTCCAACTCCTCTCTTTAGAATTGTCCTACTTTTGATTGGGCCTTTGAGTGAAGTAGGACTATAGGTAAAAATCCCTATAGTCTTAGTAGCTCCTAATGATATTCATCCTATTGAAGAGAAAACCCCAAACTGCTTGTCTTGTCCTTGGGTGTATAGTCAAAATTAGAAACTAGGGATAGCCAAAATATAAAATAACGTAAGGCAAAGAAAAAGTGAGAAAGGAAGTGAGGATAAATTCTATATTTAGCTTAAGAATATTGGAAGGAGATTTGCCTTTGGATATTGCATGTAGCAAAATTTATCCCATAGATCTTGAGCAATTTTGAGTATACGATGGTTTGTTTTAATCCCTCAAACTAGTTTTTATGTTTAGGCATTAACCAAAGTTCCAATTACTACCTTCATAATAATATCCTACTCCCAAGAATGTTGTTTTTGCTTTCTTTGCTTCTTGATTTAGTTTTTATGCTTCAAAGCTTCCTAGTCACTATATTTTTATGATTTTTTTACCTCTTTGTCTAGTTTTGACCACTTTACCATGAACCTTGGGATTGATTCTCATATGGATCAACAAGCCTAGATATTCTTACTGATAACTTACTTGACTCAAGTATCCCCCTCCTCTTTATCCTTTATTATTCTTGGGTTTTTATTTTATTGGAATATTGTTGGTACCATTTTGTAACAACACCAAGGTACATGATGTGTTGTAACCCAATTACAAAAAGTGGATGGATCAGTTTTCAAACCCACCCCTTTGATATGTGCATGTGCAACCATTGAGTCGATAAAACCCTTGCCAAAAATAGAACCCCTTTAGTTACTCCTTTGGATAGATATCCATAAACATTGTAATAGGGAAAGGATTCCCAAGAGATTTATTGATAAAATATTAGTGAGATATTTTCTCCGTGGAGTAGCCCACATTGGGTGAACCATGTTAAATTTGTGTCTCTATTTTGTGTGATGATTTATGCATTGCTTTGGTTACTCCTGTTGATATTGCTATCTTTCCATTACATAATACTGATTGGAAAGAAAAGTAAAAAGTGGTCTTATACTGTTCAACCCCCCTCTCAGTATAAGCTTGTGTTCTTCATAGATGTTCTTCAATGAATATGGGAGTATCCCCTTGCTTATAATTTCACAATTCCACACCCTATGCAATGTATACAAGTGAGAGATTATTGAAGTACGATAAAATAAGCAACATTGGAATTGTGTTATCCCATGTAGATAGTTATGGGATGATGCATGGTTTTAGAAACCACTAATGGTTTCCAAATTTATATCTAGCCTATATAGATAATACTTGGGTGAGTGGTTTCAACTTTCTTAGTCATTGTGTTTTTTGAATATTATGTTAGAAATATTGAATTATCATTTATGTCAAAGACCGACTTGGTTGTTGGTAAACCTTGGTGTGATTGGGTAAATTATTCAAGGAAAATATATATTTTTCAAGGGATATTTAACAGATTTGCCTATGAGGTTGGGTGATCAATATCATATGCATTTTATTATAAGGTGTTACCTTATAAAGTGATGTTTCAATATACAATATAAATACAAATATTATCTTGAAAATGTGGGCCGACCTTTTGGGTGCCAAAAGTGTAAGGTTTGACTATATAAATATAAGGCCAAAATCTATTCACAATGATCTATGATTGGCTTGGCGATGAATTAGAGGTGGAGGAGATGATCTGTATGTGACTGATGGTGTATCATCACTAAAGAGTATAGAGGTTGAAGGCAGAAAACAAATATAGAGCTAGCATGGGATAACAAAGTTGAAGCTTGCATAGAGCAGCAAAGCCAGAGCTCACATGGAGCAGTGAAGCTGGAGCTTGTGTGGGTCAACAAAGTTCAGCTCTTAAGCAAGGTGGTGACGCTGTCTGGATAAGCTAATGTAGTGGATGTAAGGTGGTGATGCTATCTAGATAAGCCAACGTAGTGGATGTAAGGTGTAGTTAAAGCAAGGTGGTGACACTATCCAGAGAAGCCAACCTATTGGATGTAAGGCATAGTGGAAGCAAGATGGTGATGTTATCCTAAGAATCCATCATAGTAGAGTTCATGGGGGACCTCATGGTGATAGCCTTGGAGAATATGATATTTGTATATTTATTTATGTTTGGATCACGCAAAGTGAAGCTTCTCAGTGGAGCATGTTTATAGAAGGTTTAGAGAAGGCTTCAAATGATAGAATTCATTTCGATGCTAGTATGATGCAATTTTGTTGTCTATAACAAAGAAGTCCAGTGATGTCCGATGAAGCTCTGTACACAAGGAGGTGCCGCAAATAACAAGAGGCTTCCCATTATAATATAATAAAAGTGACATCATGGAAGGTATTGCTGTCAAATCTAAAGTATTTCATCATAATAGGAGAGGTCACTAGAATGTGCCAACCTTAGCTAAAGAAAATGTTCTAAGATCATTGGAGTAGTGTTGACTGCAAATGATAGCCATCTTGAGCAGCAGAGTGAACAACGAAGACAAGTATTGGAGAATTCAGTGCCATAGAGTTTGAAGCCGTTGCGTGACGTAGGAGGAAGATAAGCTTACCACCCAAGCAATCATTATAATTTTCTTGATGATTGAGCAACAAACATTTTTGGAGGATCTATCATAGAAGAAATCAGGCCATCATCATTGCAGTGCATGTGTCACGTTGAGTGCTATCTCATGGAGAAAAGCAATAAAAAATAAGGCAACAACAAAGATGAATAGCACATGAGGTACTTATATATATTCTATTTTATTAGAATATTAAAGGAGATATAAGAAGTCAGTTTTGTAAAGTTTTTAAAAGGAGTGATAAGGGATTTATAAGGAATGCATTGACAAATCCCATGATTGATTAAAAATATGTTATGTTAGAATAAATTAATTTATAGAACTATATAAATTATACTTAATATAAAAATACTAAAGTGTTTTACTATTTGCTTCATCATCTCATAAAATAAAACTTTATGTTAGAATAAACTAATTTATATGGCCTTACAAATTAATATAAAATTATCAAAAAAATTAATAAGAAGATGAAAATTTTATTTTTCTAATCTATTATGGTATTATTTCCTTGGTGATATTATGATTTGCAACCTCCTACCATGGTTAAGAACTTACATTTTTCTAATGTATAAAACCTTACAAATTAAAATTAATATAAACATATTATATAATTTTTTATATTTTTCACTATCTAGTAAAATAAATTTATATTAAATTTTATCAAACAATGTATCAAATTCCTACAACACTTGTATAATAGTAATTAAATAATCTATTAGTATTACAATATCAATGTCAAATGTATAATATTATACTATTTATTATTAATTACATGGTTTTGTCAATGGATCCTTGGTTCAATGGTTGGGATAAATAGCTGATGTAGCCCACACCAAGGTTTCAATCTCGGTAGCACCAAATAACTTAATTTGACTAAATCAATGTAAAAGGGAAAGGGTAACACTTTTAAAAAATAATAATAATAATTACATGGTTTTAATAAAATTTACAATTTATAATAAGTTTGAATAAAAACCAACAACAACAATGTTACAATATCAATTAAACAAATTACAATTAAATTTCACATTATCAAAAGTTTTAAAGTTTTCCTTAGATAAAAAATTCAACAATTTTAACATTAAAAAAAACAATATAAAATCTCTATCACTCAATAGAAAATATTATTTAATATATTACTATTATTATTTTTATTTTATTTTAATAAGTATTTAATAAATAGTTATCGTGTTTAGGGATGGAAGTTACATATCTATGTAAGAAGGCCAAATTTTGAAGTAATTTTAGAATAAGGAAACGCATTCACTTAAAAATGTATTAGGCTTGGTCATTTTGTTGCTAAAACCTATTAGAAAATTTTCTAATTCTTCAAACCTAATTTTTGTTTTGCAATTTTCCTTTAATGTTTATGTCAAGACTTGATCCACTTTATTGATGAGTATAATGTTAGGTGCTATTCAATACATTTCATAATGAGTTGATATTATAGTGATTTGGTGACTGCTTAGGTGTCCTAATTTATTATCAATCTAGATTCACTCGTCCTAATTTATTATCAATCTAGATTCACTTTCATATGTGATGATTCATCTAATTTTTTTTTATATATTCTCTTATATAAGGGACAATGAAAAAAGAAACATTGTGGTTAATAAGTCCTAGGAATAATATATTTACAAGGTGATGCTTTTATTCCATAATTTATCTTTTGTTTTCTTCCCTTATATAAAAGTGTATTTTTTTATTGTATCAAAGCCAAACCCTATTTATTGTTCAAATCTGCATTGCTTTCTTTAGGTGTGAAGAGAGATCCATTTTTTAGGTGACTTGGAAGCATTCTTTGGGTTCAAGGATTTGTTTTGGATCACTGGAGTGGTGATCCATTTGTAACATACAACTAGTTTTGCACAACTGGTGAAGGAGGGAAGATGTACCAGTGTAGTGAGGTAGAAGATTTCTTACCATCCAATAAGATTTTAGATCCTGCATACATCTCCAAAGTAAGATGTTGACATCAATTTTTAAATTTTAATCATATATATTTATTTTTAAAGTAAGGGACTTCTATATTTTTTTTATAAGTGAAGATTGCAAAAAATATTTGAGACATCAAAGCTTTAGCCCTTGGAGGGAATTATAAATATTTTGATTTTAAATTATATATATATATATATATATATATATATATATATATATATATAAGATATATATATATAGATAGATAGATATATATTACTTCCTTAGAGGGTGGATCATTAACGAGGCTAACATTAAGGTACAATCATAAAGATACCTTGTTTTTTGTGTTGGTGTAGGGGTTTAGTTCTTCAAGCCTCTATATTTGTGTGGATTATTTCTTGTGCTTATGGAGTTGTGTCTTCTTCCAGCTATGGTCTCATCATCTCAAGTCTCATCATCTCAAATCTCAAATTTTATGATCATTGTAAAATTGGATGGTTCTAATTATACAAATTGAAAATGTAAGATTAAGTTAATTCTAAAAATGAAAAGACTATGGAAATTAGCAATGGAAAATACAATTTAGGATGTTTGTGAGAATGAAAATAATATAAAATGGATATGAATACCAAAAGAACTATTTTGTGGTAATTTAGTCAAACAATCAAGCTCCATGTTCAATATCTCAAAATAAGAAAATAAGTGTGGGAAAATTTACAATCAATGTATGAGAGAGACAATAAATTAATAGTTATGAACTTTAAAAGGTAATTGACTCATCCAAAAATGAATGAAGGTGATAAGATGAATGATTACATTATATAATTAAAGAATTTAAAAAATCAACTTGCAATTATGAAGGTGAAATATGAAGATTAAGAGATTATAGATTTTTTTACTGAAAGTCTTCCAAATGCATATCATAAATTTATACAAACATTAGAGCTAGTAGGGTACTTTGATAATATAAAACTAGAATATTTGTATGGGGTTTTGTTGAGTAAAGAAGATAGACCTAAAAAATTTACAAGTGAGTCTAGCTAGTGTTTATAATAATTTGTGAGTAGAGGTAAAGCTAAGAATTTAAATCAAGAAAAGTTATTCAAAAATTAAAGAAATTAGAAAAGGAATGAACAAAGGCAATGTAATCAATAAAAGGTTATAATCAACAAAGGAACCATTTAAAAAACAATCAAAAGAATGGAGAAATCAAAGGGATAATACTAGAAGACAAAAATACATCACATGTTACAATTGTGGAGATGAAGGACATAAGAGTGATCAATGCACTATGAAATATTATGGATAATAAAGAAAATTTTATCAAATAACATAGCCAAATTTTATTCAAGGAGAGGAAGAATGAAATAAGTATATTTTAATATCCTCATTTGTTGCTCAAGGAAGTATAAATGACTTATGGTATATTATTTTAGGGGCTAGCCAAGACTTGAATTACAACAATAAATTTTGTGATTCTTTGGAAGCAATGAAAGGTGCAAGGATATTATTTGGTGATGATACTTCACATAAAATTGAAGGAATAGGTTCAATTCCAATGAAAGGACATGATGGAAAGGAATTGAAATAAAAGATGTAAATATTGTGCCTAAGGAAAAATATTCTATCAATAAGAAAGTTAACTCAACATGGGTATAAGGTTGGGTTCTATTTAGATAGATGTTTGATAAAGAACGTTAATGACCAATTAAAGGTTGTAGCTATAGGAGTTGCAAGTGATGATATCTATAAATTATTAGCAGTTATAGACAAAATAACTTACCTCACTACAAGTAACTCTACAAGTTAATTATGGAATCAAAGGTTTTTTCATTTGATTATCAAATTTTAGCTTTGTTAGCGTAACTATATTTGTTTATTTCATTATTATGCTATTTTTACGTTGTTATAACAATGGTTATTTCTCACCTAGGAGGTTTCGTCTTCACCAGACTATTCTAAGGTGTCCTATTTCATGCCTGGTTAGTTCCGTATTCATCGAAATATTCTAAGGTGTCTATTGTATTATTTAAGCAATTGATTCAATGAGATTTATGTTGGTTCACTCTACATGGTATCAGAGCAAGACCAGTTCTTGGGCACATATTTTGAGGAGGACTAATGGGTTCTTTCTTCAGACTCGACATGTAACCCGAGGTAGGGTTGGACCTACATCTCGGGCACGTTTCCCGAGGGACTGGACACGAGGAGGTGATGTTGGATGCAGACTAGGTCGGACAAGGCTGACTCGACACCCGACTGACATAGACTGGCCTGGACAGGATCGAATCGGACGCGGGGAGTGGTCTAAAAATTTTGACCAACAATAGAAGCGGGACCAGACGAGACAGACAACGAAAGTAGAGGAGGCCCTCACCAGTGGTGGACCTCACCTAGTAGCAACCACTAAGGTGGCCTCCATGTGGGAGAAGACCCACCGCTTGCTTGGGCAACGTCTCCCCGAGAGGAGACACCCTCCATTGGGAGGGTTCGACTTCTTAAACCCTTCCCCCGACGGTGATCCCACGCATGTGGGACAATTGGAATTATTTTCATTTTTTAACCCAACCCGTCAACCTTCGTGAATGGCATCAAACCTGCAAACAACTTTTGATTTTTTGTGACCCGCATGATTTGTGAACTTATTTTCTAAAGGCATAGGTGGATTCAGATCTTCAATCCGAGCAGATCTGCTAGATTATATTTTCTTTTAGATCCTTCGTTTCTCTCTGGTAAACAATCTCACCTCTCCCTATACGTCATAGTCTGTGGTATTTCTTTGGTTGTAGGTGCTTTGAAGGTGTTTTGGACGTCTTTCAAGGCGGGTTGATCTTTGCTGAGGAGTGGCAATAGATTTGCTATGATTTTCAGGAGACACAGAGGTCTCAGACATAGCAATCCCCGAGCTCTGTGGACGGTCGCAAGGACGCGATAGAGCCACTGTCGCCCGCTCGCCATCGTAGGGAGCAGCCATGGTGGAGCAGCACTTTTATAGTTGCCACCCTACGGGCCCTTCAACTAGGGGAAGGAGTTCCCTATTTCATGCCGAGGCACCTAGTTCGGTTGGCAGGCGGCCCCGACGCTAAGGGTCATGGATCAGAGGTCGCGGGGTCAATTCCCGCTGACCCCCAGACATACTTTTTTACTAAGGTATATACTTATATAGTTAGTTTTTTTATTAATTTTTTTTTTTAAGTTTCTTTTATTATAATTTCTTTATTTAGTTTAATTAAAGTTACAATTTAATTATTATTTTTTTCTTCATATAATTATTTTTTTTGAAAATAATTTTTTTTAATGAATGAAAAAAGGTAATTAATTACTTAATTAAATTTTATAAAAGGAATTGTTTTAAAAAGGCTTTTGAAAAGAATTTTTTTTCATAAACTTAACAAAAGGGGGGCCAAATTTTTTTTCAAAATCTGCAAAATTCAGGGGGGAGAGTGAAAGAATTTTTCAAGCTTTTCAAACAAAATTGGCAAAATTTGTAAAAGGTGCATTCTCGGTGGTAACCGACACCTTAGGTTCATTTTTGGATGCTTTATGTGATGTATGTTGCATTTTCCTTTCTGCAATATTTATAAAGCAAAAAATCCTAAGTTCCAAAAAATAATTGAACCCATCCGTGCAATTTATTGCACTGTAGCATTCGGTATTTGTGATACCTCTAGGCCAACACTTATAGGTAATGTTGTCATGATTGTGCTACTGTATCCACCGCCTAATATAGCTACCAAAATGATGTCTGAGCTTGTTCTCTATCAATCATCGGGGAGATATAAGTTTGCCATTTTGCTATTTTTTTTACTCCATTCCACTACCCTAATCGTTCTTGTGTTTAGGCATAAATCCTAACGAAAGTTCTGACATCCGAAGTGTTTAGGGGAAGTTACATCCCACGCATGAGGATTGATGACTTTCTATGGTAGGTGCCATCAACGAGATGATTCCCTTTTAGTACCGCCTAAATACCACGTATCATATACTCATTGAAGTTACCTATAGTCTCGGGTAATTTCTTTGATTTTTCAAAATACCTATAGTCTCCCTCACGTAAGGGCGGGTATTTTGTATGGTATAATGGCCTGGAATTAAGGTATATCGAAAGGGGGACCATTTGGTGTTATAAGGAACCCTCACAATGTCTGCAAAGTTAATGAATGATGCTCATCAGTTGTTGAAAGGTCCTAACTACACACCATGGAAAAACAATATGAAGGTAATCTTGGTCATGGATGACTTATGGGATGTTGTTTCTGGAGCAACAACAAGACCTTCACTAGCTTCTGGATCAACAACAACCACAGCTCCATCTGTTGCTCAGATAGACTTTGACAAGAAAGACAACAAAGCAAAAGTGCTCATCTTGCTTGCTATTTTAGACGAAGTTCAACCCCACATTGTTGATTGTGTGCATAGTAAAGTGGCATGGGATGCCCTTAAAACTATATATGAGGGAAATAATTATTCCACTATTCTATTCCTTCAATCTCAATTACATAGTCTAAGCATGAAGTAGGGAGAGACAATTGAACACTTTCTTTGTAGAGTATTTGAGTTGAAAGTAAAATTGAATTCTTTGGGAGAACCTGTTGATGACAAGCTCCTTACCTCAATTGTATTGAGAGCTTTACCTGATTCTTATAGGGTGTTGATCACTTCCCTTCAGGTGTCACAATAGAAAGTTACCTTTGTTGAGTTGGTCAATATGCTTCAAGAAGAGGAGGCACGCCAACTTTAAAGAGATGATTCTTCTAACACAACCCTCTATTCCAATAGGAAGGGTCCTAAGAAGAAGGGTAATTTTTAGAAAGGAGGAAATTCTAACAAAGATTCAAAAGGGAAACAACCTCAACAAACAAAAATATATTGCAAGATCTGTGACAAAGACAATCATGATACAAACAGATGTTGGCATAAGAATAAACAACCTAAACAGAAAGGCCAGAACAAACCACAAAACAAGAATAAGCAACCCAAAGTGAATGTTGTTGTCAAAGAATCTGACTCAGATTTTGAGAGGGCACACAAGGTGCTTATGACTACCACAATTTCCAAGCAGAAGGATCCTATATGGTATGTCTATTCTAGTGCTAGTAAGCACATGACTAGTGACAAATCATGGTTTGAGTCCTTTGAGGCCAAAGAGGGCAAACCTATCACTATTGTTGATGATAAAACCTACAAGGTTCAGGGAGAAGGTATAGTTTTAGTCACTCTTCTTGATGGCAAGTGTCATATTGAAAAAGTCCTCTATGTTCCAAGATTGGCAAACAATTTTTTGTCAGTCACACAAATTCTGGACAAAGATATGGTTGTGAACTTTAGTGTTGAGGGAGGCAAGAAGTGTTGTTCTATTACCAAGAGAGGTAAGAATATTGCAACTACTTCATATAAGCATGGCTTATTTGCCTTAGATGTTATCTCTACTCCACATGTAGCCATGAAAATCTCTACAAAAGAGGCAACTTCCCTATGGCACAAGAGATATGGGCATCTTAGTTCTGGCTACTTACTTGAGCTAAGTAAGTATGAGATGGTAAAGGGTCTTCCTTCCCTTTCTTCCACATTTCCAGTGTGCTTTGACTGCTTGGAAGGAAAGTAGCATAGAGTACCTTTTGAGAAAAGCTCTACAAGAGCAAAGAAACCTCTGGAGTTGATTCACACCGATCTATGCGGTCCTTTCACACCCATCAGTTGTGGGGGAAGAGGTATTTTCAGTTGTTTGTGGATGATTACTCATGAAATATGTGGGTGTTCTTTCTTAATATGAAATCTGAAGCATTTGGTTTCTTCCAAAAATTCAAGAAATCTGTTGAGAAGGAGTCAAGGACTTCTATAAAGACCCTCCGCTCAGATCGAGGGGGGATTTTACCTCTAAAGAATTTTTTGCATTCTTGATTGCACATGGGATCACGAGACAGTTAACTACTGCTTATACTCCTCAGCAAAATGGAGTTGCTGAAAGGAGGAACCGTTCCATCATGGAAATGGTTTGTTGCATGCTCACAGGAGCTAGTCTTGAGCAACAATATTGGGCAAAAGCTATCACCACAATAGTATATCTATTGAATAGGGCACCCACAAAGGCCCTACAAGGAATGACTCCATAGGAATCTTGGAGTGGTCAAAAACCCTCCATATCTCATCTACGCATTTTTGGATGTAATGCTTTCATGCACATACCAAAAGAGAAAAGGAAGAAGCTAGATGAGAAGACATTGAAGTGTATTCTTCTTGGCTATGATGAGCACTCTAAGGGTTATCGTTTGATTGATCCTTTGACCAAGAAGATTCATGTCAGTAGAGATGTTGTTTTTGATGAAGCTTTCACATCACAAAGCACATCTGATGTATACCTAGATCTTGTGGAAACTAAAGTTGAGAATTCCCCTTCGTCATCAAAGATTGGAGGTTCATCTAGTTCTTCACCTTCTTCACCACCACAGAAGAAGAATCCAAAATGGTATACAAGTACAATCAGAGACTCAAAGTTATCCACTCCACCAGATTTGACTTTGGATAGACCTTGTACTCGTAGCATGGCTCAACATGAGAGAGCAACAGTAGAGACTACTGAGGTTGATGACCTTTGTCAATCCTTTGAGGAACTTTTTGTTGATCCAGAGAGACAAACAAAGGATATGGATATAGATGATGATAGGGTGTTTATGTCTTCAATGAATGAACATGAACCTGCTTCTGTACAAGATGCCCTTAGTGAGCCACAATGGAAGGCTGCTATGGATGTTGAGTATAAGTCTCTGAAAAAGAACAAAACTTGGGAGCTTGTCGATCTGCCACATGAAAAGAATCCCATTGGTTGAAAATGGGTGTACAAAGTCAAGTACAAGGTAGATGGGACAATTGATAAGCATAAGGCCCATCTTGTTGCAAAGGGCTATGCTCAAAAGGAAGGCATTGACTACGAGGAAACTTTTGCACCTACTGCTCGGATGACCACTATTCAAGTTCTTTGTGCTATGGCAACATAGTATGGGTGGAAATTTCACCAAATGGATGTCAAGAGTGCTTTTCTGAATGGTGATCTCCAAGAGGAAGTCTACATGACTCAACCTAAAGGATTTGAAGTGGAAGGCCAAGAGCAGAAAGTGTGCAAGTTGGTCAAATCCTTATATGGTTTAAAACAAGCTCCTCGAGCTTGGTATATAAAAATGGATAATCACCTCCTGCAGCATGGATTTAAGATATGTCCATCAGATGCAAACCTCTATTTCAAGAAACAAGGTTCTGAGATAGTGTTGCTTGTACTCTATGTTGATGATCTGCTCATTACAGGGAGTTCAAAAACTATGATCTCTACTGTCAAAAGAGACTTGTGTAAATATTTTGAGATGACAAATCTCGGACTTCTCCATTATTGTCTTGCTCTCGAAGTGAGCCAGAAGGAGCACTACATCAAAGTGTCTCAAAAAAAATATGCCAAGACATTGTTAGAAAAATATCGCATGATTGATTGCAAGCCAATGGCAACATCGATGGAATTCATGCTTCAGTTATCATGATATGATGATTCACCTCAGGTAGATGGTACTCTCTATCGACAATTGATTGGGAGTCTCATATATCTAATAAATACTAGGCCAGATATCATGTTTGCTATCAACTATCTTTCGAGGTTCATGCAGGAGCCTAAGACCACTCATTGGAAAGTAGAAAAATGTGTTCTTCACTATGTCCATGGCACAATGGAATATGGCCTAGAATACAAGAGGAATGACAAATTCTTCTTGCAAGGATACATGAACTCTGACTATGCTAGGTCATATGATGATCGTAAGTCAACTTCAGGATATATATTTCATCTTGGATCCGGTCCTGTCTCTTGGCACAATAAGAAGCAACAGGTGGTTGCTATCTCATCTATAGAGGTAGAGTATCATGTCGCACATGAAGCTATGTGCGAAGTGATATGGTTGCATCGCATTCTGAAAAGTATGGGTCATCCATCAAAATCTCCAATACACTTGTTCTACGACAACTAGGGTGTTTTGAACCTTGTTAAGAATCCAGTGCATCATGAGAAAACCAAGCACATTGACACACAATGTCACTTCATTCGAGATGAAGTTCCAAGGCACCGAATTCAACTTCAGTACATCTCCATCGATGCTCAAGTTGCAGATATTTTCACTAAGGCACTTGCACGTGTCAAATTTGAATTGTTTCGTAGCTCTCTATGTATTGCAAAATGATGTAATCAGGGGGGATGTTAGTATAGCTAGTAGTTATCTTATTACCCAAATAATGTAATAATGGGGGATGTTAGCATAGCTATATTTGTTTATTTCATTATTAGGCTATTGTTACATTGTTATAACAATGGCTATTTCTCACCTAGGAGGTTTCGTATTCACTAGACTATTCTAAGGTGTCCCATTTCATGCCTGGTTAGTTCCGTCTTCACTAGACTATTCTAAGGTGTCTATTGTATTATTTAAGCAATTGATTCAATGAGATTTATGTTGGTTCACTCTACAATATTTGATTTCAAATATAAACATAGTTGAAGTACTTTCTTAGATTAGGGTAAATACAAGTCTATGTACAAGATGTATGGTTGGCAAACAACATAGAGAAAATTTTGAAAAATCAAATTGGAGGGAAAGTGAACCTCTTGAACTTGTCCATAGTGATTTATGTGGGCCTATTAATCCTCCATAAAATGGAGAGGCTAAATAAATGTTTACATTCATTAATAATTTTTCAATAAAGGTTTGGGTATACTGCCTCAAGTAAAAGGGTGAAGTGTGGAAAATTTAAAATATTTAAGACTTTTTTGAAAAATAATGTGGAAAAAGGGTCATTAGAATAAGAATATACAATAGGAATATGTTAATAAAAAATTCAAGGATCTTTGTGAGCAACATGGGATTGATAGATAAATGACTAACAAGTATACTCCCCAACAAAATGGTGTTGTTGAAAGAAATAATAAGACCTTGGTGGAGATGGTCTGATGCATGCTACAATCAAAGGATATTCTTTTACTTATTTGGGGTGAGGTATTCAACATAACAAATCATGTTTTAAATAGAATACCTACATCCTATTTGAAGAACATCACTCTAAATGAAGCATGGAGTGACAAGAAGCCTAATGTGAAGAATTTAAAAAAAATTAGATGTGAAACTATATATATAGCAAATACACCATTGCAAATAAAGTGAAATATTATATTAAATTAAAAGAGTCCTTTTGAATGCAAATAAACCCCATGTGTAGGGTGTTTTACAGTAAAAACATATCAATAAGGGAATGATCCCTTTTACAAAATGAACATGGTGTCATGATTTTCCTATGCCACAAGCAAATGTAAGGTGGGTTTATTGTGACCACCAGAATGGATTGAGCCTTTGAGTCCTACACACATGCCAACATCAAACAAGTTAGTAGCACTTGCAAAAAATGAGCAACATAAAAACAACAAAAATAAATTAAAATGGGCTTATGCTTACTTGAGTCTAGCCACATTTGGGTAGGATTTTGGTATGTGTCAATGTATCTCTTAAAATGATAAAAATTGGAGGGTATTTATAGAACTTTGAGCAAGGTGAGGGGGGATGACATGGAGGTGAGGTGGAGGCCAAGTGGAAATGATGTGGCATGGGGAAAATCCAAGGTAAATCCAAGAAATATCATGGAGGAATGTGCATCATAAATTTGCATGGGAAGAATGGGAGCCTAGAGAGATGTGAGACAATTTAAAATTCTAAAAAGGGCACATGAGGGGATGTGACTGAATTAAAAATTGATAGAAAGTGCAAGGGAGGATGGAGAATTAATGTGGGATTGGATGGGGGCTTTGACCTTGGAATGTGGAGGAATATAAAATGCATTAAAACTTGGAGGAAAAATGCAAGGGGAGACAAGGTGGAGTAGATGAGTGATTTAAGTGTGGATTTGGGGAGACTTAGGGATTTAAGGGGTATCTTTAAATTAGTGTGCATATCTCTTAGGTATTTGGATGAGGGATGCCTTGGATTTTGAGGATTTGATTGGTATTTTAAAATTATATTTGTATTCCCCTTGGGATTGGGTCATGGATTAGAAGGGTGATTAGGGCCTAATGGAGGGCTTAATGGAGGGTTAGGTGGGAAGGGAAGGTTATGGATAACTTTGAGGTGGATTAGAAGAATTAGGGAGGCTAATAATGGATTAGAAGAATTAAATAGAGTAGGGAGAAATTAGGAGAATTAAAATAGATTAGGAGGAATTTAGAAGAATTTAAGAAATTAGAGGAAAAAGGAAACTAGAGGAAAATATAAGACCTAGGGAAACCTTAGAAGAATTAAAATAAATAGAATTAGAAAAGCCTAGAGGTAAATTTATAAGATTTTAGGAAAATTAGAAGGAAATTAGAGGGAAATTGAGAAGAAATTGCTAGAAATTAGGGAAATTTGGACGAATTAGACAAAAAATTAAAATTTTTGAAGGATTTGAGCGAATTTGGGTGATTGTTGATGATTTTGTGGTAATTTTAGGACTTTGGTGAATTTATGGAAATTCGAGTGCAAATGACTAAAATTTGGTGTTTGCAAAAATATTTGCATACATACTTGATGATGTTAAAGACAATAAATTTGATTAGATAAGTGCTAAGTGCATCTTTGTTGATTATGATGATTAAAAGAAATGATATAGGTTGTATAATCCTATTGTGGAGGATGTGTTTGCAAGTAGGGATGTCAAGTTCAATGAAGGATTTGAGGATAGAATTTAATACTTTCTCATTCCAACCAAAAAATTGAACATATAGTACCTTTGAAATTGGTAAAAGTTCAAAGGAAACTTCTAGTTTAGATGAAGAATCAAGTCGTCCTAGGAAGAGAAAGAGTATTCAATAAATATATCAAAGGACTCAACAAGTTAATTATGTCCTAATAAATACAATTATGAATACTAATGATCTTCAAACTTCTGAATGGTCTAAAGAAAAACCTGAGTGGAAATAAACTATGCAAAGTGAATATGAATCTTCAAAGAAAATAGAAATTTAGAATTGGTAGAGTTACCCAAAGGGAAGAATGTGGTAAAAAATAAGTGGGTGTATAAGACTAAGTTCAAGTCTAATAGAAACATTAAAAAATATAAGGCAAGATTAGTGGCTAAAGGGTATTCACAAAAGGAAAGGATTGATTACACCAAAAACCTTTCCTTTAAAGGCCAACATCAGTACTGTCAATATTATTACAACTTTAATAGCTCATTTCAAATGGTCTCACCAAATGGATATTAAAAATGCTTAGTAGAATGGAGAAGTTGATGGAGAAATATACATGACTCAACCTTAGGGATTTGAACATTTAGGATGGAAACACTTAGTTTGTAAGTTGAGGAAATATTTCTATGGCTTGAAGTAAGCTCCAAGGTCTTGGTATGTTAATATTAATGAATTCTTTAAGAAATACAGATTTCATAATAGTCCCCAAGATCCTAAATTATATGTGAAGAAAATTGATGGAGATGGCATACTTATTATTGTGCTCTATGTTGATGATCTTATCATCACAGGTGATATATTGGACAATATTAGTAAAGAAAAAATAAATTTGAAATGATAACCTTGGTTTTCTACATTATTTTATTATAATTTATTGTGGCAAAGAGATGATGGTATTTATATATCTCAAACCAAATATGCTATAGACTTGTTGAGAAGGTTCATGATACAATATTGTAAGAGTGTCTCTACTCCACCTTCTCTTGCCATAAAGTTAACCAAGGATATGTAAGGTGATGATGTTTGTCCTACCTTGTCTAAGCAACTTGTTGGAAGCCTTGTGTACTTGAATCATGATTGGCCAAATTTATCTTTTGCAATAGGTGTGGTTTCTAGGTTTTTGAGTTCTCCTTAGGTTTCACATTGGACAATAGTAAAGAAAATATTGAGATATATGTAAGGATTTTTTACTATGGGTATTTACTATTACTCCTTTGGAGACTTGACACTTGCAAGGTATTTTGATTCAGATTGTGTAGGTTGTGCCGATGACATAAAGTCTACCATAGTATATGTTTCCTTCCTTATTTTGGGTTAAGTTACATTACATACTAAGAAGTACTCTACTATTGGCTTATCAACCATAGAGATTGAATCTATAGCAACAAATGAGGTAGCTAAAGAAGTTACTTGGTTACAGTTTATTCTTGCAATACCCCAAAAACATCTAGCATGACCTTCTTTACTCTATTATGACAATCAGAGTGGCATTCAACTTTTCAAAAGAGCAATATTCCATACCAACATAAAGCATATTATGATATACCACTATTACATCAAACAACTCATCCAAAAATAGGTGATTAATCTCTAGTAGTACAAGACAAGGGACCAACTAGCTAATACTTTCACAAAGGCCTTGTGTGGCCAATTTTGTACATCTTAAAGGTCTCTTAGGCTTGTGAGGTCACATAAACTTTTAGTGATGACATTCAAAGTGGGAATGTTGTGAATCTTCAAACTTTATTTTTGCATTGAGTCTTGTGATCCTTAACAATAAGGAAGGATGTTGACAGGTGTAATGTTAGGTGTGATTGCTTAGGTGTTACGATGAGTTGATATCATAAGAAATTAGTGATTACTTAGATGTACTAATAATTAAATGATGATTGATGCGATGTTTTAATTTATTATCAAACTAAATCCACTTCCATAAATAATAAATCATATATATATATATATATATATATATATATATATATTATAAAAAGACAATAGAAGAAGAAAACATTTTAAATAATAAATTCCTAAAATAATATACTTTCTTCTATAGTTTACCTTTTGTTTTTTAACTTTTCACACCTGAACCCACTTGCGGGAGTAGGACAAAGTATGATGAATCAATAATGCTAAACATAAATACTCAAATATTTTTAAAATCCTATGGACAAAGTGAAAGTTGGTTCGGATAGTAACAATGAAAACTTAATTAATATATCCGTTTATTAGACCAAAGAATGAGATAAAGAATGAGATGAAACTGCCGACGGGGATTGCTCATTTCTAAAAGGAAGTCATTGTCTGCCGTAGTTTCCTGTGAATTCTATGTGACCGCCCTCGGTCGTAACAATGAACGCGAAATTCCAAAAAACCCTGCCGGCCGGGATCGAAAGGGACGAGAGAGAAATATAAATTAGAGTATTCTTTTCTTGTGGCTATATATATATTTAAATGATTTGATAATCAAGGCTTGGTTTTTCCTTTACGAGAGAGAAATAGAAATCAGAGTATTTTTTCTTGTGGCTATGCTTTGATAATCAAGGGTTGGATTTTTTTTTATGTCTCTATAAGTTATTATCGGATGTATCAATTATTAAAATAAAGTTTTTAGTAATAATTTTTTCAATAAATTTTTTAAAATTATAAATTTTAATTGGTGACGTTAGCGATCTATGATTGGAGAAGGAAAGCAGGCCCAGCCAGTCGCAAAATAAATACCCCCCATGATAAGCCACACAGACAAACCTGCTAAACAAGAAGAAAAACTGGACCATAGAATTCGGCCATGGACGGAAGAGCAGAAGAATTGCGGCTTTTGGGCGCCTGTGGAGTCGTGGGCGAAGCCCTCACAATCCTACGTTGTCGCGCTAAACTCTTGTGTGCCATCTCCTTCACCCTTATTCTCCCCATTTCGTTGGCGACGCAGGGCTACACTTTCAGCTTATTTCATATTCTTAAAATCCTTCACACGAAGAGGATTCGCTATTTTTCCCCGCAATTAACGGAGTTTTCAGCGATGGGAGCGGGGTGCGTTCTCTTGGCTTTTGCCCTGTGGTTGCTGTCGACGGTGGCGGTTTCATACACGGTGGCCTGCGTTTACGCGGCCAAGCAGAAACCGGCCCTGGCAAGGGCCATCAGAATCGTCCCCAAGGTCTGGAAACGCGTGGCCATAACTTCCTTGTGTTTTTTCATTCTCGTTGTTTTCATGTCGATCGCCTACTCTTTTACTCTATTTTTACTAATATGGAGCACCAGCCACCTGAACAGTGTGTATGTCATACCATTGTCGATCGTGTTGATTATTCTATGCGTCGTGTTTGTTTGCCTTTGCCTGTATATGAGAATAGTTTGGCAGGTGGCCGTTGTAATAGCGGTTTTGGAGGAGAAGTATTGCGGGTGGGAGGCGTTGAAGAAGAGCCACAGTCTGATAGCGGGAAAGCGTTCTACCGCGTGGGTTCTGACCATATGGTGCATCCTCAATGAATTTCTGTACAGTTATGCTGCGATGATCGTCCATCGGAACGTGGAGGGGGTTGTGGAGAGGATCGCCTACGGGACGTTTATTTTGGTAGTGGCCTGCGTGATAAGTTTGATGGCCGGGTTGACCCAGAGCGTGCTGTACTTCGTTTGCAAATCTCATCACGGAGAAGACGTCGATGAATCGTTTTTGGATGAAGGCGAGGGAGAAGACGTGGATGAATCGCTTTTGGAGGAAGGCAACGTTGGAGGTTATTTGCCTGTGAAGAGCACCGACGACCAGCCCAAGAATTAGGGGCCATGAATCAGCACTTAGTTGCAATTAGAATACCTGTAGCATAATACCGTAGTGTTATGCTACCGTATGCGTGCTCATCCGAGTGATTTTCGTTTAAGAATTTCTTAAGTTTAAAATTGCAAGTATCTAATCTGTATGGAGGATGGGGACACACTCCTCCCTAATACTATAGTTGGAGAAAAGCTAAAATGGTAATAAGATTGCCGTTTGGACTTTTATTTGTGTCGTTGGTGTAAGGTAACTTGGTTAAGTTTATATTGAATTTAGGATGGGTGTAGTCATGAGGTTTCGTATTTTAAATTTAAATAGTTAAACTAAGCCTTAAACATGTTTAATAATATTTGTGTTAGATGTGTGATTTTAAATGTATTTTGTATTTTTTAAATAATTTTATATAAAATAATTATAATAACTTAGTTAATGATTATTATTTATAATTTTTACAATTAATTTGAGTTTAAAAGAGTTTTTTTTTTATTTTAATTCTTATGTACATAGCATATCCGCAACATGCGAGGGGAGGATTCTAGATTTGAATCTAGAATTTCTCAATTTCAACTGGAGAATTTTAACTACCCACTTGCTCTCCAACTCTTCTACGTGAACGGATAGTTCAAAAGAGTTTTCATAGGTATGAACGATATTTACGTTATATTATTTTATTTAATGTTCATATATTTATTTGTTTATTAAACTAGAGGAATCATAACACGTTACAATTTTTTACAACTCTCTCTTAATGAGTTTAAATATAAATTGAAAATTATTAATTAGTTTTATATAATATTTATAAATAATAAAATTTTACCGTATTTTTTCAATGGGTTATATGGGATTTACATGGGTGTTATCCATTTTTTCAGTGTGTTATATGGGATTGACATAGGTGTTATCCGTGTTACATCTTGATCATGTAAACTTGGTAATTATGCATATTTTTTTGAAAGATTTAAACCTTGATTTTCCACTTGAAATTTGATAAACCTAACTGGTTGAACTAAAGCTATTTAATAGAACTGTATATATTTTTTATTTGGCTAGTGTGAGAAACTCCTACGACCAATGCAAAGAGCAGTTTTCTCCTAACTATGACCCTTCGTAAAGCTGAGAACTATGCTTATCAATAGGTAATTTATAGGTAATTTAACACACATAACAGTCTTCTCCTAACCATGACCCCTTGTAAATCCGAGAACTATGCTTATCAATAAGTAATTTAACACACAACAACCCCCGACACACTCACCCACCCACCCCTGTCCATGCTGCAGTTTGAACCTTGGACCTTCCACCGCAGTTTAAACCTTGGACCTCCCACCCACCCCTGTCCATGCTGCAGTTTGAACCTTGGACCTTCCACCGCAGTTTAAACCTTGGACCTCCCACCCGTCCCCGCCCATGCCATAATTTGAACCTTGGACCTCCCAAAGAAGAGCCAAAGTTTAAACTGTTGTGTTGTCTGAACCCCGCCCATGCCATAATTTGAACCTTGGACCTCCCAAAGAAGAGCCAAAGTTTAAACTGTTGTGTTGTCTGAACCGTTGTGTTGTTCACTCTGGGACATAAATTTGTATATTTAAAACATGTAATTGATATTAAATTTCATGAGTTTAATTGACTAAATTTTTCTTATTCTAAAGAGGAGATCTAAGTTTGAATCTTATCATGAATATTATGACCCAATATATACATAATTACAAACTATTGTAATACATAATGTAATATAGGTATAACCCTTTTAATCCCATGTAACCATTTAAAAATTATTTAATTGATTTACATAGTTATTTATTTTTAAAATAATTTATTAAATAATAAATAATTTATTAAATAATAAATTTTTTATTAAATAATAAAAATATTTTTTAATTGAGTAAATACTTCTTATACATATACATATTTGTCGTGGGGATTGAACCCAAGTCACATCACCGATTATGCAAGTGGTGTCTTTGCTGATAGACCACATCATAAATAATAAAAATGTTATTATATAATTGACTTTTTTTTTATTTGGTTTGGTTATTGTAAGAAACGCATATGATGACCGACGTGCAGTCTCCTTCCAATCACGATCCCTCATAACGCTGAGAGCTATACTTATCAATAGGGAATTTAACACAAAACCACCACACACCCACCCCCTCACACACTTGCTCACACCACAATTTAAATCTTGGACCACTCGAAGAAGAGCCAAAACCTGAATTGTTGTGTTGCACCCCAGGTGCTACTATATTATTGAACTTTAACAAGCTTCATCAACCTACTATAATACATAAAATAAACTAAAAAAACACATTTAACTATTATGGCTCTTAAAATTACTCAAACCTAAAAAAAAAAATTAGATAATTCATATAAAAAATCTAAGAAACCACACTTGATCTTTGTGGCTTATTAAAATTTCTCACATTCATAAATACTTTTTTGAATGAGAAAGTCATTCATAAATACTTTTTTGAATGAGAAAGGGAGTTGTGACATCTTGATATCATTACCACTATTCATAAGAGTAAGTTAGTTGTTTGAGGTGAAGCATTTATAAAAAGGTTTCAAATTACCAATTTTTTGTAATATGATATCATCAATGAGGTGTTGACCAACTAAAAAAAATTTGGATGACAAGTTTAATCTACTCACCAACATAAAATATGAGGTCAATAAATGAATGCCACTTTTTTAGGTGATGCATCAACACAAAAGAATACTATGGCCATGTTCATCAAGAATTTTCTAAGTAAAGAGGCTTGTGATTTGTTGAATTCATAGATGAAATTGAATCACTTGAATTAATAGTCATTCAATTAGAAAAACAAAAGAAAGAAGAGTCAATTAGTTGAAAGAGCAATTTATACAACGAAAACAAATGGGGAACAACATTAGTTTTTTTTTGTCCTATTAAAATGAAAGGGTTTTAACGGGATCCCACAACCACTACAAAGAAAGCCAAGGCGAAAAACCCAAAAAAACCTTGGAAAACCCAGAGGCAAACCAGAAGAAAAAGTAGGAACCAGACCAAAAGGCATCAAAGAGAGGAGAACTGAGATAGTTCTACCCCAACTTATGAACACCTTGAGTTACATTAGCCACCAGGCTAGAAATATTTTTAGTTAAGTCGAGGGTGAATTTCAACGTGCTCCAAATTTTACGCTGGTTAATATCAATGAGCTTTAAATCTTGGAGAACCAAATATTTAAAATTCTCAGACACTCTAGGAGAATAGATTTCCTCCATAGACTTCTCCTAGAGGAAGATCCCTCGGTAGAACATCAAGATCCGAGAAGGCCATAGTAATGGGGGAATCACCCTCCTCCAATTTGCTCCGAAGCCATTTAGAATTGTGACGCACCTCAGAAGCAACACCATCTGACTTTAAATTAGAACCACCAAGATCTACCACACTCACCTTAGGGGCCGAATAAAAATTAACAGTGTGACCCAACGAGAAAACCTCATTCGCCTTTGGGTCCCCACCCCAAACCCCTTTTGAAGAGATCTGAATCTTTTTAGAAATCTACTCCAGGTCAACACCAAAAGTGAAAGAGAGAGTGTCCACACTATCTTCAGTATCTATTCCAGAGGCTAACCAAGAACCACCACCAACAGAGGGGGAGTCCACATTCAGCTTGGGACCACAAGCCAGAGGAACAAAAGGATCTACAAGAGACTTCAACAAATCGTTAGCATCAAGGCCACGCTCCAAAGTAGCTTGTTCAAAAACCAATAGCACCAGGCCTTGGTGGATAGGGGCTTGACCATGACCTACTTGGACATTAAGGAAGGAATTTTGCATGGATTGAAAAAGGAATAAAGGAATGTTCATACATGATTTACGTCTAAGATGATTTAAAAACATTGCATGAAAACTCCTTATAATATCATAAGAAGGGTCCAGGGTAAAATAATCCATAATGACCCGCACAACACGGTTCCAAGGAGAGGGCAAAGTCGCAACATTGAAATTATTCTGAATTCACGACAAAAACTCCTCCTTATACAGAAATAGAGTGATTTATTGCAATAAAAATACCTTTCATGGTTGTGATAGGCACCATCCAAAGCCAGACCAGTGGTTCTACTGATAAGATCCATCGAAACTTGAAAATACCATGAACCGAAACTAACCCAACCCTCATTCTAGGAAGAAACCATGCATTTAGTAAGCAAAGGGTTGTGACCATGGAATTTTAAGATACAATGTAGAAGGCCTCCATCAGATAATATAGACTTAACCTCTTCATCAAAATAAATAGACGAAGGTTCCAAACGAGGTTTACATAATTTAGGCTTAGCAAGATAAATCTTAGCTTTTCCCATGGTAAAACTAAACCAACAGATGACTAACTCAGACCACATAGAAGAAACCTAGAATGAGGAACTTACAAGGACCAGATGGTACAAATAATGAACAATGCAAGGCATAAGAACACTCAAATACTGGAGCATTAACATAGAAATCAACCACCCAATAGAAAGGAAGGGCAAAGTAGGTCCACTCACAGAACAACGAGAAACACTAGGAAGGGGTCTCATAGTTAATTCCACTCCTTCACAGAGAACATGATGACCTCCAAACCAGGTAGAAGAATAAAACAACTCACGAGGGCCACAAACGAGAACTGAAAGTCAACAAAACTAGAAAACTTCTCACTACAACACAGAACAAAAACAAAGCTATCCTGAGAAAGCACTAAGAAGAAAACATGAGATTTCCTAAATGACCCAAGAAACCCATGAAAAAGAAAATTCCAAAGGGATCCAGACCATGAAAAACCATTTGAGAACCATCCCAAAGCCAGATGAGGGCTCCACCACAAAGAAAACATAAACCATTTGAGAATGCAGAGAAAAGCAAACCGATAGAGCCCGACTGTCCTAGCAAGGGAAATAAGAGGGACAGGTGTAAAGCATTCTCCAAAAAGGCCGAACAACAAGGAAGTTTCCAAATGCCACCTTCATCTGTACTTGGAAAGAACACCATCATATTCAATGTGGAAAGTACCAACGCTCAACACAAACCATGAAAATCCCTTTTCAAAAAAGAACTGATGAACACAAATCCTTGAGCCCAGGTTCACGAAAGTTCCATTCGTCAGCACCCAAATACCAACAACCAAAAATGCCTAATAAAAGATCTTGAAAAATGAGATTCATAAATCCATATGGCAGAGACATCCAGGAGTAACGTTCTTTTGTGGAAGCTCCCCCTGACGAGGAAAGGACAAAGAGCCCCCCAAGTATAAAAAATGATCGTCATCATCACAACACCCATGAAGATCCACCACCTTAAAAATGGATAGAGAGGCAATAAAGACCCAGGATTTGAATTACACCACTACCATATGGGACCGTTTGGCTAACTACACCACACTTGCCACCTTACATCATAAATGGAAGTAATGAGAAAATTGCCTAAGATGAACCATCGTATCTTACAAGGAGACATATTGGTGCAATATTCAAATTTTAAAACGAATATTTCCCCCATTATTGCAAAATTAATCGAGACCACCAAAATCCAAGTCCCAAAATACTGATTCAAAATTTGAATTTGAATTTTTAAAATCACCAAGAAAATATGGGTCATTCTGCACGACATCAACTTCCAAATGACCTCATCAGAAATCTCTTGAATCTTCTCTACCATCATTCCAAACAAAAGCCATATCGATAGTAGAAACCATGGGAACAACCAACCAACCTTATGGTTTATCATCATTAACAGGTCTTATCAATTCCTTCAAAAATTCAGAATGCCACACCTTGAAGCCCTGACTTCCAACTGCCAAATTAGCTAGACAATCAGCCACCATGTTTCCTTCCCTATACACATGGTTGATAGATAATTCTTCAAAGGAAGACATGTAGGCCCTGGATTTGTCAATAAGGTTTGAAAAGTGCCAACCCGATCTGCAACTTCCTTTCAGTATATTCACAGTATTAAGTGAATAGCCTTCAATAGTGACTCCATGATCTCCCAATTCTTTTAATAATTGAATACCCCAATAGGCCGCTCTACACTCAGCAAAATGGGAAGACTCCTCTCCTAAGTCTTCGGTAAAAGCCAAAACTATTTTGTCGAGATGATCTCTTATTAATCCACTTGCGCCAACTTTTCCTGGATTTCCCTTCGACGCTCCATTGAAGTTAAGTTTTAGCCACCCCAGAGGAGGTGGGGTCCACTTCACCGTATTGCAAATGTTGGGCACCGATGGAGGTCTTAGGTCTGGACAAAATACCAAAGCATACTCCATAGAAAAAGTTAGGATGATCCCCAGGGATAGAAGGAAGAGACTCCTTTAAGGCAGATGACATGCTTTCACCTACTTTCCAAATAATTCTATTGCACAAATGAGCTAGGTCACCCTCTTTGTTTTTGAAAACTCGGGCATTACGTTCTTTCCACACTCCCCATAGAAGATGGGGCAACAAGAATTTCCAAAAATATTTCATGTGTGGCGAACGGAAAGGAGATGACCATTGATTGACCATGTCAAAAATGGAATTCGGTAAAAACCAAGTTAACCCAATTTGTTGAAGATAAAAATAAAATATGTTCTGAAACACCCTACATCTGAGAAATAGATGGGTCATTGACTCCCACTCCTGCTTGCATAAAAAACAATGATTGACAAAATTGAATCCACGCTTGTGAAGATTATCAATTGTTAGAACTTTATTTTGCACCGCAAGCCAATAAAAAATGTTAATTTTGGGAGTTATATTCTTCACCCAGATTTTATCCCAAGGCCAACCATCATTTCCATGAGGGCAAAGAAAAGAGTAAGCAGATTTAATTGAGAAGTTGCCCTCACTATCATCGTTCCACACCAACCTGTCCCTAATTTCCTCATTGTGAAGTACATAACGATGAAGGTCCAAAAGAATTAAGTTCCAAGCCCTTTGATCCTGAACAGTTCTCATAAAGGGGGGGTCTTCAACCAAATCCTTTGATTATTTTAAATAAATATGAAATCCACCACTTTAATGAAACCAACTTCCTTAGAGAGTACACAAATTTCAATGAAATGTTGTTCCTCCACCAAAGGACAATCTCTTAACCATGGGTCATCCCAAAATGATTTACAATCACCCAAGAACTATTGGATTTAATAAACTCCCTATATTTGATAATGCTTTTCCAAAAAGTTGAACCTTCCGAGGAGAGCGGATCAGATAAAAAATTATTAAACTGGTATTTGGCTGTTAAAATGTGGCACCAAATACTATCCACTCCGGAGGTAACTCTCCATGCTTGTTTAGAGACCAAGGCCCTATTCATTAATGCAACACTTTTCAAATTAAGACCTCCATATTTTTTCCTCAGACAAACCTGTTCCCAAGAACAAAGATGAATCTTTCCTTTAAGCTCTGGCCCCACCCATAGAAAATCCTTGCAAATACTATCAAATTTAGCCGCCACTTTAGTAGGGACACTAAAAATCGACATAAAGTAAAGTGAAATGCTTTGAAGCATACTCTAAACGAGAATAGATTTGCTAGCCTGACTTAAAAGAGCACCCTTCCATGACGAGAGTTTTTTCTGAACCCTTTCTACTACCGGAGTCCAAAATTCTTTTTTCAAACGTCCAGTAAACAAATGAAGGCCCAAATACGTGACTGGAAGAGAAACAATCTGGAATCCCAGCAAAGAAGTAATCTTATGCTGATGAACCACAGGAGTATTGGTGAAAAAGATGCTACTTTTAAGAAAGTTTATTAGCTATTTGGAGGCTCTCCCATAACAATCTAAAATACTTTTGACATCCCTAGCATGGTAGACAGACGTTAGACAAGATAACATCGTATCATCCGCAAACTGCTGATGAGAAATGAGAGAAATATGCAAAGCCTATATATACTTTAAATAGATATATATTGAGGGAACAACATTAGTTTAACCTACTTATACTATGAGATCTATTTTAAATAGATTACAAGGTAGGATCCATCAAATAAAGGGATATATACTAGTTTAGCCTATGTAATAACCAAGAAAGGGATATATATTCTACCAAATGGAGTTAGTGGATAAATATAGCTACTAGAATTCATGAAGATGATATTTTAGTGTTAAATTTGGATGGATGAATAGTAATTTTCTATGTAAGTCATATAATTTATTATTTCCATGCTTAACTAAAGGTTATTTTTTTTTTATTGTAATTAGGGTTTGATTTATAATTTATTGGTTATAAATATGATATTAACGATTATTTGCAAAACTACTTGGCTCTTTGAATCAAAATAATTCTGCATTGAAGACTATAATGCATGTTATGAATTATGTATGTCATTAGAAGATAATTATTTGTACTTTATCATCACCTCTTTATCTTTAAATGAATGATACTTGTGGAAATTTATATTTCTATTATTCTTTTTCATGCATGGTATTATAGATATTTTTTATTTAGGATTCACTAAAGCTATTTTGTTTTGCTATATATATTGATTAGAATAGACATATCTTGCTATAGGTTAAAAATCTACATTGACTTTTCATATTTAAATTTATTTTCTTTAATCCTTTTTTTTTAAATACTTAGATTAGTTTTTTTAGATTAGAAAAGATTCAATCTACCTTGGAAGTTGATAGGATATATAATATATCTTCCAAACTAATTAGGGTATAGTGATGCATAACCATTAGTTGTATCAATAGTTAGTGTTTTTGCCATGTCTATTAGGACAAATTAAGACATTTTAGTAAAATATTTTGATTTAAACCACTTTTTTTATAGTGAAATGTAATTAATAGAGTGATAAAAGGTGCTTATATATAACTAAATCTAACAATTTTTTATTGATATTTATGATTTCTATTTAGTTTTATTTTAGATTTTCTATTATCAACTAAATATTTGTGTATGTTATTTTAATTTTTTAGAGAACCCTCCCAAAATTGCATAGACTTGGAGATTTTATGAGTATTTTTATAATAGATATCATATAATTTACATGAAATTTGAGTGACATTTTATGGATCTGTCAAATTGGTATACAAATATGTTTTCATAGATCAACCTCCTAAAAATATTATATCTACAAGTTTACACTTTAAATTACAAAAAAGGACATGTGGAGAAGTTTTATGCTAAAAACCTAGCAAAATTTATATTCAAGTGAATTTTTAAAGAAATTTTGTAGTGATCTTAGCGAGATAAAGCTTTAAGATTTTATGAAAACATGATATCACTCTTAAGAATCCAAAGAAGCTACTTATTTTATTGAATTATATTCAACATGAAAAGGGGATTTTAAGGAAAAAACCCATTATGTAGGAACAAAAAATAACAATAACCCCTAAACCTTCAAACACCTAAATCTTAAACAAAAGGAAAATAAATATTTTTTATATATCTATATGGGTGAACTTGTTCACCCTAGTCCATTCAAAACACCTATGTAACAAGCACAACAAATGATTCAACAAGTGCAATTTATGATTAAATGACACAACTCAACATTCAACAAGCACAACCAATTATTCAACAAGTGTAACTTATGATTAAATGACACAACTCAACATTCAACAAGCACAATAGGTACATGCTTCTCAACAACAAGATGCCCATGTGTAAGTCATAAAATAAACACAATACATCCTATTAGAACATCACACTTAATAAATATTATACATATAACTAGTGTAATCTATTTTATAGCTACAAGTGTAAGTTTTAACTTATAATAATTTTCTCAACTGGATTCATGAAGGTCCTTTAAACCTACCCATATATTATCCTATTTTGTATATTCTATTAAATGCAACAATTGTTTTTAATGGTGATGATAGAAATTTTTTATTAGTGCACCTCAATGAACTATCAACTTTGAAATCAACCCATCATATTCAATAAGAGTATGCAATGGTGCAAATACTCATATTTTTATTGAGTTAAATTTATGTTATAGTATAGAAGCCTTAGATATGGATGAGTTACCAATTAGGCCACAATTAGTGATCTATTTTTAGGATATTTTAAAATTCAACTAATGCATATTTGGTGCATTTCTATTTGAATGTTTTTATGAGATATTTAAATAAAAATATCATGATTCTAATATTAGTTCCATGTTTAGGCTACACAAAATTACAACTAACATCCACTACTCTAATAATAAAGTGATGGTATACTATATAAATGTTACAATTAGAACTCACAATAATGGTTAGTGTAGTGAATCATGTCATGTTATAAATATATTTTGAGAAATATACCCATGTGGAAGAGACACTCATTCAGGTGGGGAAGCTATATGTAGCACCACCAATAGCCTAAATAAAAAAAATGATTCAAACACCTACCTAGTAGTTTAAATTTCCTCCACCTTAATAGATTATTTTGCTACAAAATATATCATTCTAAAGAACTAAAGTATACCAAAAACCATTATTAATATTGGAATAATCACCTAAAAACACCCTATTACCTAATGTGAAGTCATCAAGTACGCATATGTATAAATAGTCATCATTATTTACACCTTCAACTTCATACATGTTTTAATTCCCAAGTTCATCCATACCATGTACTATTATTTATTAACCTATGTAATTAAAATTAATCATAGCACTATCACAATTACCTTAACAAATAGATGAGACGTTCTCACTCATGAAAGATATATCTAATAAGTTAATATTTATTGAGCAATAAATATACAAAAAAAGCTCTAGTAGGGGATGTCAACAAAGGAAGAAAACTTGTGTGTCAAAGGATAAGGTTCTATAATAGGCAAATAGGCTAGAATACAATGGAAATATTGTAATTAAATCTTAAAATAATATGGTAAATTTTATTTTGAGCACAAATGCTAAACAAAACAACTTTAATGTTTCTCATGTAATGATCCTTAAAACTCGATGGACTACAACAGGGCTATACAAATAACTTAGCTCATGATTTATGTGTATTATTTTCAATAGGTCTAAGGACCTATGGTTATGCCTTATTCAACAATAAAATAACTTGTTATAGTCAATCAACCCCCAGTCCATCCACATGTGGTAAATCAACCATTGTTTTATCAATTGAAAATTCATGAAAAATAGAAAAAAAGAAAAGAAAATAATCCTAGTCCATCCACATATGGTAAATCAACCATTGTTTGATCAATTGAAAATTCATGAAAAATAGAAAAAAAAAGAAAGAAAATAATCCTAGTCCATCCACATGTGGTAAATCAACCATTGTTTGATCAATTGAAAATTCATGAAAAATAGAAAAAAAGAAAAGAAAATAATCCTAGTCATATTCATATGAAACTATTAAAAGGATTCTCAAGGATCATGTTTCCTTCTATATTATATTTCCTAGGATCAATTTTACCTCTTTCTAGGATCAACAAGTTCAAATAGATAAATAATAAAAAAAATTAAAATTTTTTATCCAAGTTGGAAATAATTTGAATCATTTAAAAGTGATAGTGATTCTTTAAGGCATGGATTGGTTCCTTGATTATAATTATGATTTGCTATGAAATTGTACTAGGGGTAGAAAATATGTTAAATCTCTAAAGATACTAATTTATTTTACTTCAAAGCCATTTACTATTCAACAAAATATAGAGAGAAGATTAGGGATGATGTCATTACTATATCAATGAGGATGAGTGTTAACATGATTCTAGAAAGTCAAAATTTAGACAATACGAAGAACTCAACAATGTTTAAAATAACCCATACATCCTTAATGGATATCAAGGCGGTATTTAAAAAATAGCAAATTGATAAAAAAGTATAAAAACAAGAAGAACATGCCTTAAGGTACCTAAATTAATCCACCTAATTATGCAATGTTTTGGAGGGTAACTTCATAAATGGGTAAGTGAGATAGGGACTAATTGAATTACTTTTCTCAGGTATGTATATGTATAGAAGATAGATACTATGAACTGAAATATCAAGGTGGAAGTAGGATGGAACTAACTTAGTTTTCACAACACACATGAGGATCATTTAGGTTTGAGAGAAGATGTAAAATTATATGCATGTAATATGACATGATGTGGATGAAGACACATTTTCCAACTAAGAAATTTTACATGGTTAATGAGATCCCTACCAATTTGGCTAAACCTTTAAATCAATACTAACTCATTAATAATATTGTAGCTAATTGATGAAGGTAGTTATTGTGGATCCCAAGCTAAACAAGCTTGATGTTGACGTGGTCGTAGTGGCTTGACTAGTGTGTAAACCATTATTTAAGTTAAGAAAATATGGGTGACACTACCACTATAGTCATATATGGTTAATTTCCATTAATGATTCCTAAGATGGAGTAATAGAATCCATGCCCATTGGTTAAATTTAGAAAAAGTGTTGGTATCCTCTAAATTATCATAATATCAAGCAACAATAACATATTATCAAACTTCTAAGGGATCCAAATTCATAATGAATAACTAAAAAATGTAAATTACAATTAATACACACTTGTAGAAGCATAAAAAAGGTTTGGATGGTGTCTTATGTATTTAAAAGCATGCCCTTTATAAGCCAAGGCATGAAGAATTTTTTTTGGTATTGAATGGATAGTACTTTTGGTGGTAATACTTTAGTTTTAGGTAACCTAACTACCCCATATACTCATCTTGGACTCTCAATTATTGTTTGTTGATTACTAGTCAAGACATAGGTTAACAAAGGAAAATAAAATCCTACAATTTACATTGTGGGCTACAACCTCAAATTGATATAATACATGATTTGTTAATGTGCAGGTTCAAATTGATCGAAGTGTCTAAGGAGGGAGCTAGAGTTAACAAATGAGAACTACAAAAAACTTTAAGAGAAGAAAGATTAATCCATAACGTTCCCAATTTGTTTGTTCTTCAAATAGTATTGAGCATCATCTAAGACTACGATTTTATACTAAAATGCATATAATAATAGACTATAGATATTTTTTATTTAGGATTCACTAAAGATATTTTGTTTTGCTAGATATATTGATTAGAATAGACTTATCTTGCTATAGCTTAAAAATCTACATTGACTTTTCATATTTAATTTTTTTTTCTTTAATCCTTTTTTTTAAATACTTATATTAGATTTTTTAGATTAGAAAAGATTCAACCTACCTTGAAATTGATAGGAGAGAAAATCTCTCTTCCAAACTAAGTAGGGTATAGTGATGCATAACCATTGGTTGTATCAATAGTTAGTTTTTTTGGCATGTCTATTAGAACAATTTAAGACATTTTAGTAAAATATTTTGATTTAAACCACTTTTTTTATAATGAAATGTAATCAATAGAGTGATAAAAGGTGCTTATATCTAACTAGTTCTAACATTTTTTTGTTGATATTTATGATTTCTATTTAGGTTTATTTTAGATTTTATATTATCAACTAAATATTTGTGTATGTTATTCTCATTTTTTAGAGAACCCTCCCAAAATTGCATAGACTTGGAGATTTTATGAGTTTTTTTATAAATTTTTAGTATTTTTATAATAGATATCATATAATTTACATGAAATTTGAGTGATATTTTATGGACCTTTCAAATTGGTATTCAAATATATTTTCATAGATCAACCTTGTAGACACCAAAACAACACCAATCTGATTATGTGACTGCAAACACTGATCGCATTGACACACACAGCCCCAAGGGCAGCCCCTAGAGGTTAAACAGTGGTTCTAACCACTCTGATAGCAGTTTTGGAAGGTCAGAAATCAATTTGGCACCTTCAGGAACTTTGCTCAATATCCATCCCACCTAGGAACGAATTCAAACTATGATTCACCCTACCTTGGGAAGAATTCCAAATTTTCTCCAAGGTGGGGCGAATTGCAGGTTTGATGACAAAAAGTTAAATCTTGACAAATGGCAGCTCAGATCTGCAACTTAACACCTCCTTCATCGCATGGGAGTGTTGGTAAGCATTTTCAAGTGTTAGAGGATGTTACAAGGGCAGTCATGAAGTCCCTATTCAGGGAGGAATCTCCTCCCTCCCTTGGGAAGGCATGATTGCCAAGTGGCGCCTCTGCATGCCAAATTTAAGAGACCTCCAGGTCTATAAATTGGTGAGTTTCCTCACCCCAAAAGATAGAGAGAGGGAGAATTTTGGAGCAATGAAGTGCTGTCATTTTATTTTCACACCTATTCCTCTTTGAGTGGTGCCTTTCACATCCTTGATCTCTTTTGGAGAAGAGGTCATAGGGTGGTCATTAGAAGCACAAATCCAAAATCAAACCCGAAATTTGATCACAATATCCCATAAAATTTGTTGAAAATACCCCACAAGAGTTTTTGGACCCATCCCAAGTGGATTGGTACCGAAATCATGCCCTAAACAGCAGGCAGCCTGCCCCATGGGCGCCCCCCTCCTGCACTGCTACAGTCCTAATCGCCCCTCTTCGGAGCGATTGGAAATATATGGTAGATTTTCTTTCTTTCAGTTTTGCATTCCATTCTATGATTCTTAGATAGGTTGTCATTTAAATGTCATCTTGTTTTGAGCAATTTTGATCATGTTTCTATCTTCGTTCGCCTTCACTAACTTGCAGGTAGCATTATCAAATTCCCACTGACAAAGGCAAAATTGGGAAAATATGACCATTTGGGTCTTCTAAAAATGCCCCCAATTAGCTAACCCCAAGTTTGTAGGTCTTTTGGAGCTTTCTAGGTAGGACATTTGGGACAGTACCATTTCGGTGTTTTGTTGCAGGTGAATTTGTCCCGCCCTGGAGTGAATTCAAATCGGCGAGGAATTTTTTGACTGTTCCTTTTGAAGTACCCTCCTGGTGATGTATTGATGTCCCTATAAAATTTTCAAAGCATTTGGATTCATTTTAGTCATAGTTTAATTTAGTTTTCTCATTCGCTTATCGTAGGCCTGGGGATTGCATGCTTTATTTCATCCGTAGGTGCTATTGACCGCTCCTTGTTTCTTTGAATGTAGTATATGGACCTCAGAGTAGCAGAAAGGAGTGAATACTTATCCACATGAGTTGTGGCGATGTTTGGTCTGCCCATTTTTACATGTGGGCATGCAAAAAAAGGAACGACACTCATGGATGTGACCAGAACGCATGTTTAACGCTCCTAGCCCTTGGAAAGGGAGGAAGCACATTGTAACCGAATATTGAAACAACATAAATAAAAAGTGCTGTCTTATTTATTGGCTTCTATTAAAATTTTTTGATTCGTTCATGCTTTCCCTCTTTTCAAGCACTTTTAATTTTTAGGATTTAGCGTTCATTCTAAGTTCGATTCGCATCGCTTATCTTCTTTCCTTTTTGCTTTTGTATCCTCGTGATTTTAGTGGTGATCACTGTGGGACATGAACACAACATCAATAACTTGTATGAGTTAGTGGATGCATTCCTCGAACGCTTCGCCTTCAACACCAAGAAGAAGGCATCACTAAGTGACCTGGCAAACCTCAGGCAGTATGAGGAAGAGACTATGGTGGCCTACGGGAATCGGTGGAGGACTCTACTTTCCAAGCTACCCTACCTCCCCCCTATGTCCGACCTGACACAAATGTTCTCAAGAAGTTGTTTGAGATCGATCTCTATGCTATTACAGCTGCAGCAATATGCCACCTTAGAAGAAGCTCTGGCGCAAGCCAAAATTATCGAAGAGATCAAGATACAGGATGGCGAGATTGCCAAACCTAAGAAGAAATAATGGAACAAGAACACAAAAATAGGGACTGCACAACAAAAACCTGCCGTGGTAAATCAAGTTGCTATAAATGTCCCTAATCCTGCACAAGAAACATAGCCTCAAAAGGCTAACTATCAGGCAGTGCCTCCTAATAATTATGAAAGAGAAAACCAGAAGTAGGAGCAAAATCAGTAGCGTCACCCTCAGTGACTAATACACACCTTATATGGAGTCTAGGGACTCCCTATTTGATCGCTTGTCAGTGGTAAACTTGATCAACCTTCCAGAAATTCAAACCATAGATCCCAATGCACCGAAGCCTAAGGGATACCGGGAGGACTTGTATTGTAGGTTCCACAGGCGGAGAGGACATGACCTCAATGCATGCTGGAAGTTCAAGGGTTTGATACAAGACTTAATTGACAACAAGACGTTGGTAGTGGACAACCCCATAGCACCAAACAACCAACATATGGGAGTCTTCAAAGACCCCTTGCCTACCCATGAGGTGCAGGCAAAACCCCTTCAAGTCAATGAGGTGCAACAAAATTGCCCCATGCAAGGGTATGTAGGAATGATAAGCATAGTGACGAGGAACAAGAGATACCCAGGAGTTGCTCCCGAGGTAGCCACAAGAGAGGTTCCATCGACGTCACAACCTCAACAACACCCTACGCAACTTCCTCCGCCTAGACCCGCGGCCACGATTCGGACCAAACTCACTCAGAGTTTGAGGACCACGTCGGCTAGGCTCTCCATATATGAGCTTATACAACAATCAACGCCCCATCGGGAGGCTCTAATGGAGATATTGAAAGCCATCGAGTTGCAGCCCTAGGAAGCGAATTCCTTCAACAACTTTGTGGGGCATGTAAAATGATGCACCGAGCCTATCATCACCTTTCGAGAGGATGAAGTGAAATCGGTAGCTGATGACATGGCGGATCCACCCCTGCACGTTATCATGTGGGTCAATGGGATCCCGTATAAGAGGGTGTTGGTAGACACTGGCTCGTCCAGTAACATCATTACTACAGTGGCATTGAAACATCTAAAGTTGTCGGCATCTCATATCACGGCCTCCACATATACACTGCGAGCATTCAACGATGCAATCTGCTCGACAGTTGGCACAATCATCCTACCTATTCAAGTAGGACAAAAGATGATACCTACATTGTGCCATATTTTGGAGGGTGAGATGGCTTACAACATCTTGCTGGGGTGGCCATGGATCAGGGACATGAAGTGTGTCCCTTCAATAGCTCATCAGTGTTTGAAATATACATTTGAAGGGGAAGTACATGTAGTCCCGACGGACCTGGAACCCTTCAAATATTGCAATGCGGTGTAGTTGATGCCGCAATCGACCCTTCCATCGATGCATTTGGATTTTTAGTTAAATCCATCTAGACAGGGTCCGATCCCGCAAGCATCCCCGATGACAAATCCACCAAGACCCCAGTTAGGTACATCTTCAGCATCAGGTCCTTCACCAAAGATGCCACCTATCATGGCCAAACAGAAGGACAAAGGGAAGAGACCCATGGAGGAGGTGCAACCTCTGGAAGAGGCGCTGCCAACAGTATCAACCATCTCTACTGAAGAGATGCCTAGTCAAATGGAAGTGGAAGCTCCTAATTCACCCAACATGGAGTGGATTCAGGAAGAGCTTCCGTTCCCTCCCCCTCAATCGCCAACAATCACTGTTGAAATGGCCAATACGGGCCTGGGGGAGTATCTGGTGTAGCATGTTGTAGCAATGCCCGCACTAGAGTCCATGCAGGACATGGGGAGACCTCGCCTCCCCATCGGTACAATTGTTCCTTTAGGCTGCCCGCCAAACCAGACCAACTTCGTGTATGGGGGCCTTGATCATGGTACGGAGCCATGCATGCAAGAGGACGAAGATGAAGAGCCCTTTGCGGAAGATGTCAACTATCCGTCTAACCCGGACTTCTCTCTGAGATATCTCGGCCAATGCAATTGGCATGGATATGGGTTAGGTAGGTATGAGCAAGGAGTGCGTGTCCTTTGCCAACCAAGATACCAAATGCCTTATGACAAGTCAGGAGTAGGGTTCAATCACCCCCTGCCCTTAGACATCTTGGTAGAGGACATGCAAGGCCTAAGGATAGGCAACAAGGGTGGATTGGCATCAGATCCTTATGCCAACCCTAACACAACGTATAAGTTGGGGGATTACCTCCCATGGTCAACAACCACCCTTGTTAACCTCAATAACCCTTTCCCTTTGCTAGAGAGAGGCAAAATTTCGGGGACTCACTTTCAAGGAGGTTATAGACAGTGTCAAGAGGGATCTTTGGAGGATGAATCAGAGTATGAACCAACATCATATGACCCCTTCGAATCAGATAGTAATCACTCTCAAGTGATCCCCATGGATGACTATCAAGAGAGCCTCTTGACAATGTTCCCCCTAGAGGCTCCAATCGAGCCAGTGTCGCGTCAAGAGAATCAGGTCCCCCCACGGAGAGTGGAACAACCACAATGGGGCCAGATTAATTTGCTCGAACAAGATGAGCTTGTAATGCCTCAAACAGTTGTCAGAGCCAATGAGGGCTTTTGGATCTCCGATAGTGATTACGAAGACGAGACAAAAATGGCATATCTTAATCACATGCGGTAGATGCAACATCGATACCCCTTGGAGATTAATGACATATTTGAACAGATGAACATAGTGCCAGGGCATGAGTGGTACGTAGACCCAACGGGGTGGGACCAAGTGTTGGATCCGCCGCTCCAGGTATACGAAGAGCACCTTCCACCCCGAGACCCTAGAGTGATATCAGTGTCGAGGGTAGACCCTGTCCTCCTATCAGCACATAGGGACGATCCATTCGTGCCAATACCCATAGAGCCAGATCTAGAGCACAGGAGTCATCTAGGATGTTCAAGTCACCATATCCATGGTAATGGAGATCAAAATCATCTCATCAACATGATCTCCATTGACTTAACCACCCCCATCCACAATCCGGCCGATCCAGCATGGTCATTGCATCTAGACATAGATGCCATAGACTGGGATCATGTCAATTCACCTCCATCCCCATCAGAGTACTGGCCTTTTGGTGAGATGCTTCATTTTACCCCGAGGTCAACTCAGGATATCTTCCATGCTGAAGAGGAACCCGAGGTTCCCAACGTAGATTTAAACTCAACAAATGATATCCATTTGATCCCGACTCCACACTAGTTGGAAGACGGATCCCACATGTCGATCGAGGAGACGACTGACGTAGACATCGGCTCAGATCCAATGAATCCATAGATTATCAAGTTGGGGGTAAGTTTATCCCCCGAAGAGCAAGCCGACTACATTGCCCTTCTCAAAGAGAAGAAGGAGGTTTTTGCATGGTCATACGAGAGACATGTCGAGGCTAGATCCATAGCTAGTCATGCATAATCTAACGCTTGATCCGATAGTCAAGCCTGTTAAGCAAAAACTATGCAAGATGCACCCAACAGTGGCCTTGATGGTCAAATATGAATTGCAAAAGTTGTTGGATGCACAGTTTGTCATCTGCATGGATTATCCACCATGGTTGTCCAACATGGTGCCCATCAAAAATCTCGATGGGAGGATTCGCATATGCACGGATTTTTGAGATCTAAACAAAGCGAGTCCTAAGGATGATTTTCCCTTGCCTAGCATCGACGCATTGGTAGATGCTACAACAGGCCACGAAATGCTATCCCTCATGGATGGTTTCTCGGGATACAATCAGATTCGTATCAATCCCGAGGACCAACTAAAAATGGCGTTCACAATGCCTTGGGGGACATTTTGTTATAAGGTCATGCCTTTTGGCCTTAAAAATGTTGGCGCCACCTACCAACGTGCCATGACGTACATCTTCCATGATTACATGCATAAAACTTTGGAAGATTACATGGATGATTTGTTGGCCAAATCTCTTTTGCGCCCAGATCATATCGATGACTTAAGCAAGATCCTCGATCGCCTCATGGAGCATAAAGTCGATTGAATCCCAAGAAGTGCGTCTTTGGCATCACATCTAGAAAACTCTTGGGTTTCATAGTCTCAAAGCGAGGCATCGAGGTGGACCCCAATAAAGTCAAGGCAATCCTTGAAATGCTTCCCCCAACTACCATCAAGCAGCTCAGAAGCCTACAGGGAAAGGTCACGTCAATCAAGCGCTTCATAGCGCAGCTATCTAACAAGTGCCGACCCATGAACAAATTATTGCACAAGGGGGTAGCATTTCACTGGGATGACGAGTGCTAGTCAACCTTCGACGACATTAAACAATACTTGGCTTCATCGCTAGTATTGGCACCACCGAGACCAGGAGTGCCATTCTACTTATACATCTCAACTACTGAGGTGGCACTGGGCGCCATGCTAGCCCAGAAAAATGAACTTCACAAAGAATAGGCTACTTACTATCTTAGCCGCACCCCGGTCGAGTTATGAACTTAACTATGCATACGTTGAGAAACTCTGCTTGGCAGTGGTGTTTGCTACCAAAAAGCTATGCCACTACATGTTGAGCAACACTACGTATGTTGTGTCTAAGGAGAATCCATTGCGATACATGATGAGTCGTACTTATCATAGTAGCCGCACGGTGAAATGGATCATGTTGTTGACAGAATTTGACATAGATTTTATTGGACAAAAATCCATCAAAGGACAGGTCATAGCCGATCAACTAGCAGAGGCTCCTCTTGAAGACGATCAGCCTCTAGTCATAGAACTACCCGATGATGGGGTCTTCCATGTCTCGAATCGCCAGATTCTAATGAGCCTGAGTCATAGGCCGACATAACCCTATTTTTTGATGGTTCTAAATGTGAGCAAGGTGGTGGTGCGGGAATTGTATTCTTCACACCGCAAGGGGCTCCAATGCCTCTGTCATTTAAATTAGACTTCCCATGCACCAACAATAATGCAGAATATGAAGCCTTGCTCATAGGTCTTCAGACAACAATCACCATGAACATCAAGCGATTAAACATTTTTGGTGATTCGCTGTTAATTGTCAACCAAGTCAAAGGGGTATTCCAATGTAAATGCCCAGTTCTATAGGCCTACAAAGCCCTTGTGGACAAATTCTTGGCAAATCTTGAATGGTACGACATCGAGGCACTCCCTCGGTCATCGAATCATTTTGCGAACACTATGGCCTCCTTGGGGTCACTAATCCCGTAAGACCTTTCTGGTGATATGACAACCATTCAAGTCAAAACACTATCGCAATCCACGATGGAGCATGCAAGCTCTGATTTAACACTAGGAATCCACATGATCCAGATTGAACCACCTCAGGATAGGTTCTCTCGAATCCACGATCGTCTGAAACATGCCAACTGGGGGTCCTTGTTCTCCCCTACTCCCCTTAATAGCAACACAACGCTATTCTTACAAGTTCTTTCCCGCTCAGCTTTCGCTAGGGATGAACTTCAAGAGGGATTGGTTGTTCATACCATCGAGGCTTCTGATCAATAGGATTGGTATTCACCCATTAGGGACTACCTCAAGTTAGGTAACCTCCCACTTGGATTGACGCATGCCGTAAAATGAGCATTCAAGCAGAAAGTGGCAAAGCATGTCTTGTTAGGAGACATTTTGTACCATCATAGCTATGAAGGGATCCTCCTTCGATGCTTGGACTCGCAGGAGTCCACTTGGGCGATCGCCCAAGCGCACGATGGTACATGTGGTGGCCACTTCAGTGGTATGGCTATCACCAAGCGCATTCTTCGCATGGGCTATTATTGGCCATCTTTAGAGTGAGATTGTTGCGCATATGTAAGGAAGTGCGTGAAGTGTCAACATCATGCTAATTTGATGCATGTACCTTCCCAGGCCTTGCAGCTGATCCAATCGGCTTGGCCATTTTCGTAGTGGGGCTTAGACCTAATTGGAAATATTTCCCCTACATCGTCAGGCCATCACACGTTCATCGTAACGGCCATAGAGTACTTCACCAAGTGGGTGGAAGCAGTTTCGCTTACCTCTACGATAGGAACCCGCATTGCGGAGTTCATTTTGCATAACATCATATGTCATTTTGGTATTCCATCCAAGATAATCTCGGATAATGGGATGTCATTCAAGAACAAATATGTGCATGCTTTGACCACAAAGTACAAAATCCAGCATAGTTTTTTGACACCCTATTATCCGTAGGCAAATGGGCAAGCAGAGGCGTCAAACAAAAATGCTAGTCACCATCCTCAAAAAGATAGTCATAGACAGTCATAAAGATTGGCACATTCAGATCCCACTTGCCCTGTGGGCTTATCGCACTAGCATTCGGACACCCACTGGGGCAACTCCATTTTCGCTCGTGTATGGCTCTAAGGCTGTCATGCCTCTCGAGTTGGAGATTCCTTCCCTATGCATATCAATGCACGAGTTCATCGATGATGACACTGCATGGCAGGCCCGATTAGACCAGCTTACATTGCTTGATGAACGACGTGTTAATGCTCTCGAGCATTTACGTATCTACCAAGAGCGACTTAAGAAAGCATACAACATGAAAGTTCACTTGAGGGACTTTCAGGTTGGTGACTTGGTATTGAAAGAGAATCAGCAGAACTCTAATTTGCCGCCCCATTTAAGGGACAAGTTCACGGCAAACTAGTTAGGTCCTTATGTCATTGACAGTAAAATAGGACCTGGAACATACCGGCTAGCCTCTCTTGATGGAATCAAGGAACTAGAACCCTTGAACATCAGTCATTTGAGGCCCTTCCATATTTAAAAGAGCCATAGCCCAACCCAAAAAGCTCCAAGGATTCCCATAATCTCTTGGTCAACCCAAAAGCTCCAAGGATTCCCATAATCGCTTGGTCAACCCAAAAGCTCCAAGGATTCCCATAATCACTTGGTCAACCCAAAAGCTCCAAGGATTCCCATAATCGCTTGGTCAACCCAAAAGCTCCAAGGATTTCCATAATCACTTGGTCAACCCAAAAGCTCCAAGGATTTCCATAATCACTTGGTCAACCCAAAGGCCCCAAGGATTCCTCAATCGCTTGGTCAAAAACAAGAAAATTCAAAAACAATAAAATCATCAAAAATAACAAAAAGTTGCATCTCATTCCCATGCATACGCAAAATCATCATAACAGTACAGATTTCTTTTGCATCTCATCTACATATTCACAAAAATCAATCCCTCAAAAATACAAAAATATATAGTTGCATTAAGCATCACATCCATACAGTGCATATTTGTGGTCATAAAGGTCAAAGCACCATAGACTTTCATTACTTGGCAAAACCATCATTTTCCTACATTTTTCCACTTTATCAATAACTCATCGCCTATAACCGCCATTCACGTTATTTTCCCCTATCATAGTCAGTTGTTTCCTAATGTATCGAGATATTTCCATCATTCAGTCGTCATTAGCTTTCTAGCCACGTACTGTACCAAGTCAGACATATTTTATGTAGGTAGAGTTCTACTTGGATCACACCTTGTTACGTAGCATCCCAACACAAGTTAAAACATATAACAAAATTCCCAAGTTGTGTGAACGAAAGATGAACCCTGCAAAGCAATCCAGGTCACCATAAGCGAAACGGTTATCTTGCTCATCCCCCTGTGCGAATGACCCCAAGAATGCTGAGAGTTGGCAAAAGGACAAGCATCCTCCCTACCCAATTCCCCAAGAATCCCAAGTTCTCCAAAAGTTGCAAAACATCAAAAAATTTGCAAAAGTCAAAACTCCAAAATTTGAAACCTCAAATTGCATACATCACAAAGCACATACAATAGTGATTCTCCTCACTCACTTTTCAAAATCCCTTGCTCAAAAAAAAATAAAATAAAATAATACAAAAATAAACAATGATTTTTATCACTACAAAAGAGCAAGTATCCCAATACAATTGAAGAAAAGAAGGGAGTCAAACTTGAATCCCTGGAACTCTCAGCATTCAGAAGGTCATGAGGCAAACCTCAGTACCGGTTTGGTTGATAGTCTATCGGTCACTAGTGGTAAACCTCCCGCATGACGATATATCTGTCACATTAACTTGTGTGCAGATCAATGTTTGCATGTGGATGAGCTAGCTTATGGTATCCTATGATAGCACCGCAGATTAATCTGACTAAATATAACAAGGGAGTTAGTGGAGCTAATCAGGTGATCCTCAGTATAGGTTTGGTTGACAGCCTATCTGGCACTGGCGGTATCCTGACCAACACCACACAAATGAACTCAATTGCACACATAGGGATGTGAAATAACTTGGTCCAAAACAAGTCCGATTCATACCTTGTTCAAAAGTCTTGTGAGATAAAGTACAATCGTGGCTAGTTAGTTAAAACATCTGAGTCTCAGAAAACCTTAACTACATTCGAAACCAACTTGCTATATTTTATTCTCGCCATACCCAAAAAAAAAAAAAAACACATGTATACATGAAAAGGCATTTACAATAGCGATCGCCCAGGACAAAAAGTCATAAAGTTCTAAACAGTCTATGGTGCGACTACCAAACATCACAAATTCAATTCATCCATTCCATTTGCATATCATATAAATTAGAAACATTTGCACTCATCAACACATATGCATCCATCACTATAACTTAACATGCATACATCCATATTCATCAATCATCGTGCATAAAATCAAATCATCACATGCGCATAAACAAAATAAAGTATGTATATATATATCATCAAAAATGCCCGCAGGCTACAAAGAGCCGGTCATGTGACCCCACAACAAAATCCAAAAGCTCAAAAACCCCCAAGCCTAGGGCGTCGGCCACCATGATCACGCAGGATCGGTGCGACGGGAACTACCCCCCGTGTGGTGGGTCCTATGGGACCCCTCAGGGTGGCTGTTGCTAGCCCCCGCATCATGCCTGCTACCACCTCCCTCATCCAATCACCTGCGATGAGATGATGCTAACTTCTTAGTATCACTGTCCCTCATCTGGCATGAAGAGCCACCTCCAAGGGGCTCAGGTAACCGCCCACCGAGGTGGATAATCTCTCCCTCCATATCCATCCGATGCCGAGACCAATCTGTCTCCCACCGCAACCACTCTGCCTCTCATCGATGGTAGTAAGCTACTGCATCGTCGCACTGCACTAGCTATGTCCGTAGGAGATCCCTCTCCTATGTAGTGCTGGTGTCCCCATCCCCCTAATGGTGTGTAGCAAATGCGCTATCCCACTCTGCCAGCTGAGTCCATAAGAGATCCCTCTCCTGCAAAGCTTCCCCCAACTCCTCATCTCACCTCTGTAGCAGCTCCACCAATCATGCATTCTCAGCATGCACCCCTGCCTCCATGTCCTTTTCCACAGCCTAATGCATTCGCACCTTTGGAACAATAGTCTGCTCTGGCTCCCACTGCTCCAGGACGTCCTACATCTCTGGCTGATCCAGAGCCCCAAAATCCATGCCCAAGTCATCCACCTCCACCATGTCCGCATCCTCTAGCGAAGCTCCCCAACCCTCACCTGGTGCCTCCGCACCATCATCCCCTCTGCTGCTGCCTCTCGCACCTCCCAGTGGTCCCTCTCCCTGCCATCACCATAGAGTCCACCACTGATCGTACTCTATAGTAGTCCCAATGTCATCCATGTCTAGGATTTCAATCACCGCATCTGAATCCTTGCCAAGTGGCATGATGACTAGCCGATCCAAAGTCCTTTCGTCCCCTCGACGTTGATAGATTATGGGTTCACCAGGCAACCCTTGGCACACCCCAAACTGTCGTGTCACCCGACTATAAGCAAATAACTCATGCTCGGTCCCATGCCGCCCAATGAGCCATCACTATAACTTAACATGCATACATCCATATTCATCAATCATCGTGCATAAAATAAAATCATCACATGCGCATAAACAAAATAAAGTCTGTATATATATGTCATCAAAAATACCTATAGGCTACAAAGAGTTGGTCATGTGACCCCGCAACAAAATCCAAAAGCTCAAAAACCCCTAAGCCTAGGGTGTCACCATGATCATGCAGGATAGGTGCAACGGGAACTACCCCCCGTGTGGTGGGTCCTATGGGACCCCTCAGGGTGGTTGTTGCTAGCCCCCGCATCACGCCTGCTACCACCTTCCTCATCCAATCACCTACGACGAGATGATGTTGACTTCTTAGTATCACTGTCCCTCATCCGACGTAAAGAGCCACCTCCAGGGGGCTTAGGTAATCGCCCACCGAGGTGGATAATATCTCCCTCCATATCCATCTAATGCAGAGACAAATCTGTCTCCTGCCACAACCACTCTGCCTCTCACCAACGGTAGTAAGCTACTGCATCTTCACACTGCACTAGCTACATCCGTAGGAGATCCCTCTCCTATGTAGTGCTGGTGTCCCCATCCCCCCGATGGTGTGTAGCAAATGCACTATCTCACTTTGCCAGCTAAGTCCATAGGAGATCCCTCTCCTGCAAAGCTTCCCCCAACTCCTCATCTCACCTAGGTAGCAGCTCCACCAATCATGCATTCTTAGCATGCACCCCTACCTCTGTGTCCTCCACCATGGCCTAATGCATAGACACCTTTGGAATAGTAGCCTACTCTAGATCCCATTGCTCTAGGATGTCCTGCATCTCTGGCTGATCTGAAGCCCAAAAATCAATGCCCAAGTCATCCACCTCCACCATGTCTGCATCCTCTAGCAAAGCTCCCCAACCCTCACCTGGTGCCTCCGCACCATCATCCCCTACTGCTGCTACCTCCGCACCTCCCAGTGGTCCCTCTCCCCACCATTGTCATAGAGTCCACCACTGATCATACTCTGTAGTAGTTCCGATGTCATCCATGTTCGGGACATCAATAATCACATCTAAATCCTTTCCAAGTTGCGCGATGACTGGACAGTCTAGAGTCCTCTCATCCCCCCGATGCTGATAGACCACGGGTTCACCAGGAAGCCCTTGGCGCACCCCAAACTGTCATGTCACTTGGCTATAAGGGAAGAACTCATGCTCGATCCCATGTCACCCAATCATCCACCACCCCCTGCATACCCGTCGAAGCCACTCTCCAACCTCAGGCCAGGCTGAACAGTCCCGATAGGGGAGCCAGAACACCTCCCCTAGAGCAAGCCGAGCAAAGGCATCGGCATAGTGCCCTACAGCACCTGACCACTACCAACTCTGTCCTTGCTCCTTAGACCGCTGCCATAGTTTCGTGTAACCTATATCCTTATCCTCCATCTTTGCTGGCATCATCCATGGCAACCTCGTCGACCTCTCCATCGCTATATGCTGCCAAGCCCAGCTCTACAATAGATAACTGCAACTGATCCCCTTTCACCTCTGATAGTGGATCTCATACAAATCCCCATAGAGTTGTGCTAACAATGTCTATCCCCACCTCATGATCAACAGTGCCTCCATCGGGCACTCAACCAGCCAGCAAACCACATCCAGCAGGTTCCACAAGAACCTCGCACCTGACGAGTCAGGTAGCAGCATGTTGGAAATGAGGCCCATGAGTACTGCATGCCTCACTCCCAACACCCCTTCTCCAGCCACCATCGAACTAGAATCCCACCCATATGACAGTCAATCTTTGCCCTCTCCACTGGGCTCTCCACACCCAGCTCCTCCCCATGCCCGAAGCAGCGTGTCAACACTGTTGTCTGCTGATCTCGCGACGTAGTCCAGATCGGTAGTCCGTATATTGGAATCCGAAGAATCCGATAGACATCCTCCAAGGTCATTGTCATCTCCCCTATTGGGAGATGGAAGGTGTTGGTCTGGGGTTCCCACAGATTGATCAGGGTCGTCAGATAGGCCCGATCCCCGACCATAGGCCCCAGCCGAGTCACCTACTTGAGCCCAAGGGCATCAAGCCACTCCTAGTCAGCCACAGTTAGTGCCTCTCGTGATTTAGCAAAAGTAGTAGGCACACGATACCAACTCTTCACAACCTGCAAAAGAAAACAACACAAAAACATTAAAATCATGAAAACTGTACAACAAAAATATGAATATACAACATTGCATAATGAAAAAAAAACTGTACAGCTCAAAAGCAACAAAAATTCAAAAACAATTTTTTAAAAAGAAACATAAAAATCCAACCAAGGTTTAAACTACGTTTTTCGTTCAGTTTTAAGCTAAGTCTTGGTTCGTTTTCAGTTAAGTTTTAGGGTTTCAATTTTACATTTGAAAAACAAAATAACAAAGAAAAATAAACAAATAACTTGCAATAGCAAACAAAAGCAAATAAAAGAGGAGAAGCACTTATCGGTCTCGCTTCGGATCTACGCTTGACCCGGTTTGTGCACTCATGGTGGCAAGAAAATTTTGGCTGCGCTTCGCTTCACAAAATTAACCTCCTCCTCCTTAGAGCTCCAAATCACAAGAAAATTCAAGTGCAAATGAGCCCAAACCCTAGATTTGGCCTTTAAATAGGTTTGTTGAGCTTATATTCGTTCCTCCCTAGGATGAGCACTCTAGTTAGTGCTCGTCCTACCCTGGGACGAATACTTAACTGGTATTCGTCCCACCCAGGAACGAATTTAGAGCAAAAATTTCAAAAACAACAAAAAATGAACAAAAATGCACCAAAACAACTAATAAACTTGCCCGATGCAAGTGCTTTTGCACTTGACATCCTGGGAATGCAAAATAGACGTCGAGGTCACAAATCCTCACTATCCTCCTCCCTAAAAATGCTACCATAGCCAGACCGCTCCACGGGAGGACGAATTTTCGATAATTTCATCCCAAGCGACGTCGTAAAAAGGGTCAAAATCCAACCAAAAATAGCAATAACATTATCGAACGAAGGCACCTTGGTGCCTGACATTCTTGGCATCCAAAGCAGGCATTGGGGCCACAAATTGTCACTATCCTACTCCCTAAGAAGGCTATCATAGCCGGACCGCTCCACGGGAGAACGAATTTTTGACAATTTTAGCTCCAAAAAGCATCGCCGAAAAGGGTTAATACCCACCAAAAATAGGTCTAAATGTCAAAAAACTGCACACACATTTAATGCTAAACATCTGAAGGCACCCTTGCACAAGTCATATTAGTTCAAGTGACTCATCGCTTTTCTCATGAAGGTCATTTCCACATCGATTCGTCGCTTGAGGGGGTAGCCACACTTAGTCACCAATCAACAAATACACACCCAGTTAAGGAAAACGACATGCATTCAAAGAATCATTGACAAAGACAATCACGCTCCTGCTTGGGGCAGTAAATAAGCAATAATCACAAATTGATCAATCACTTGGCATTTTGTGAATCATGAACTCAAGGTTCCACAGACAAAAGGTCGCGCCCTTTGCCTATTCATGACTGATCAATGTCCAAGATCAAGTAACACCTCACCGAAAAAGGTTAACACTTGAATTAAGTTCCTTCGCTTGTCAGAAGCAAGGATTCAAGAATGCATGCCCCTTTCCATACTAGGGGCATCAAAAGTTGGTTAGGTTACTAAGAAATCCTAATCATTAGTGCTTTGGTTATCTATTTTTGCTCGACGCTGTGCCTTGCGTAGCATGCCCCAAAAAGGGGCATCTGTAGACACAAAAATAGCACCAATACAATTATGTGACTGCAAACACTGATCGCATTGACACACACAACCCCAAGGGCAGCCCCTAGAGGTTAAATAGTGGTCCTAACCACTCTGATAGTAGTTTTGGAAGGTCAGAAATCAATTTGGCACCTTCAGGCACTTTGCTCAATATCCGTCCCACCCAGGGACGAATTCAAACTAGGATTCACCCTACCCTGGGACGAACTTCAAATTCACTCTAGGGTGGGGAGAATTGCAGGTTTGATGGGAAAAAAGTTAAATCTTGACAAATGGCAGCTCAGATCCACCACCTAACGCCTCCTTCATCGCATGGGAGTGTGGGTAAGTGTTTTTGAGCGTTAGAGGATGTTACAAGGGCAGTCATGAAGTCCCTATTCAGGGAGGAATCTCCTTCCCCCCATGGGAAGGCATGATTGCCAAGTGGCGCCTCTGCATGCCCAATTCAAGAGACCTCTAGGTCTATAAATTGGTGAGTTTCCTCACCCCAAAAGAGAGAGAGAAGGAGCATTTTGGAGCAACGAAGTGCTATCATTTTATTTTCACACCTATTCCTCTTTGAGTTGTGCCTTTCACATCCTTGATCTCTTTTGGAGAAGAGGTCATAGGGTGGTCATTGGAAGCACAAATCCGGAACCAAACCCGACATTTGGTCACAATATCCCACCCAATTTGTTGACAATACCCCACAAGAGGTTTTGGACCCATCCCAAGTGGATTGGTACCAAAATCAGGCCCTAAACGACGGGCGGCCTGCCCCATGGGCGCCCCCCTCCTGCACTGCTACAGTCCTAATCGCCCCTCTTCGGAGTGATTGGAAATATATGGTAGATTTGCTTTCTTTAATTTTTGCATTTCATTCTATGATGCTTAGATAGGTTGTCATTTAAATGTCGTCTTGTTTTGAGCAATTTTGATCATGTTTCTATCTTCGTTCGCCTTCACTAACTTGTAGGTAGCATTATCAAATTCCCATTGATGGAGGCCAAATTGGGAAAATATGACCATCTGGGTCTTCCCAAAATTCCCCCAATTAGCTAACCCCAAGTTTGTAGGTCTTTTGGAGCTTTCTAGGTAGGACATTTGGGACAGTACCATTTCGACATTTTGTTGCAGGTGAATTCGTCCCGCCCCGAAGCGAATTCAAATCGGTGAGGAATTTTTTGATTGTTCCTTTTGTAGTGCCCTCCTAGTGATGTCTTGATGTCCCTATCAAATTTTTAGAGCATTTGGATTCATTTTAGTCATAGTTTAATTTAGTTTTCTCATTCGCTTATCGTAGGCTTGGGGATTGCATGCTTTATTTCATCCGTAGGTGCTATTGACCGCTCCTTGTTTCTTTGAATGTAGGATCTAGACCTCAGAGGAGTAGCAAGGAGCCAAGACTCATCCACGCAAGTTGCGGTGATGTTTGGTCCACCCATTTTTACATGTGGGCACGCGAAAGAAGGAACGACACACATGGATGTGACTAGAACGCATGTTTAATGCTCCTAGCCCTTGGAAAGGGAGGAAGTGCATTGTAACCAAATATTGAAACAATATCAATAAAAAGGGTTGTCTTCTTTATTGGCTTTTGTTCAAATTTTTTGATTCGTTCATGCTTTCCCTCTTTTCAAGCACTTTTAATTTGTAGGATTTAGCATTCATTCTAAGTTCGATTCGCATCGCTTATCTGCTTTCCTTTTGTATTTCGTATCCTCATGCTTTCAGTAGTACTTATCATAGGAGAATCCATTGTGATACATGATGAGTCGTACTTATCATAGTAGCCGCACGGCGAAATGGATCATGTTGTTGACGAAATTTGACATAGAGTTTATTGGACAAAAATCCATCAAAGGACAGGTCATAGCCGATCAACTAGCAGAGGCTCCTCTTGAAGACGATCAGCCTCTAGTCATAGAACTACCCGATGATGGGGTCTTCCATGTCTCAGAATCACCAGATTCTGATGAGCCTGAGTCACAAGCCGACATAACCCTATTTTTTGATGGTTCTAAATGTGAGCAAGGTGGTGGTGCGGGAATTGTATTCTTCACACCGCAAGGGGCTCCAATGCCTCTGTCATTTAAATTAGACTTCCCGTGCACCAACAATAATGCAGAATATGAAGCCTTGCTCATAGGTCTTCAGACAACAATCACCATGAACATCAAGCGATTAAACATTTTTGGTGATTCGCTGTTAATTGTCAACCAAGTCAAAGGGGTATTCCAATGTAAATGCCCAGTTCTACAGGCCTACAAAGCCCTTGTGGACAAATTCTTGGCAAAGCTTGAATGGTACGACATCGAGGCACTCCCTCGGTCATCGAATCATTTTGTGGACACTATGGCCTCCTTGGGGTCACTAATCCCGCAAGACCTTTCTGGTGATATGACAACCATTCAAGTCAAAACACTATCGCAATCCGCGATGGAGCGTGCAAGCTCTGATTTAACGCCAGGAATCCACATGATCCAGATTGAACCACCTCAGGATAGGTTCTCTCGAATCCATGATTGTCTGAAGCATGCCAACTGGGGGTCCTTGTTCTCCCCTACTCCCCTTAATAGCAACACAACGCTATTCTTACAAGTTCTTTCCCGCTCAGCTTTCACTAGGGATGAACTTCAAGAGGGATTGGTTGTTCATACCATCAAGGCTTCTGATCAGGTTTGGTTTTCACCCTGGGGACTCCTCAGTTACGAGGTAACCTCCCACTTGGATTGATGCATGCCACAAAATGAGCATTCAAGTAGAAAGCGGCAAAGCATGTCTTGTTAGGAGACATTTTGTACCATCGTAGCTATGAAGGGATCCTCCTTCGGTGCTTGGACCAGCAGGAGTCCACTTGGGCGATCGCCCAAGCGCACGATGGTACATGTGGTGGCCACTTCAGTGGTATGGCTATCGCCAAGCGCATTCTCCGCATGGGCTATTATTGGCCATCTTTAGAGCGATATTGTTGCGCATATGTAAGGAAGTGCATGAAGTGTCAACATCATGCTAATTTGACGCACGTACCTTCCCAGGCCTTGCAGCCGATCCAGTCGGCTTGGCCATTTTTGTAGTGGGGCTTAGACCTAATTGGAAAGATTTCCCCTACGTCGTCAGGCCATCACACGTTCATCGTAATGGCCACAGAGTACTTCACCAAGTGGGTGGAAGCAGTTTCGCTTACCTCTACGATAGGAACCCGCATTGCGGAGTTCATTTTGCATAACATCATATGTCATTTTGGTATTCCATCCAAGATAATCTCGGATAATGGGACGTCATTCAAGAACAAATATGTGCGTGCTTTGACCACAAAGTACAAAATCTAGCATAGTTTTTTGACACCCTATTATCCGTAGGCAAATGGGCAAGCAGAGGCGTCGAACAAAATGCTAGTCGCCATCCTCAAAAAGATAGTCACAGATAATCATAAAGATTGGCACATTCAGATCCCACTTGCCCTGTGGGCTTATCGCACTAGCATTCGGACACCCACTAGGGCAACTCCATTTTCGCTCGTGTATGGCTCTGAGGCTGTCATGCCTCTCGAGTTGGAGATTCCTTCCCTGCGCATATCAATGCAAGAGTTCATCGATGATGACACTGCATGGCAGGCCCGGTTAGACCAACTTACGTTGCTTGATGAATGACGTGTTAATGCTCTCGAGCATTTACGTATCTACCAAGAGCGACTTAAGAAAGCATACAACATGAAAGTTCACCTGAGGGACTTTCAGGTTGGTGACTTGGTCTTGAAAGAGAATCAACAGAACTCTAATTTGCCGCCCCATTTAAGGGACAAGTTCACGGCAAACTGGTTAGGTCCTTATGTCATTGACAGTAAAATAGGACCTGGAACATACCGGCTAGCCTCTCTTGATGGAATCAAGGAACTAGAACCCTTGAACATCAGTCATTTGAGGCCCTTCCATATTTAAAAGAGCCATAGACCAACCCAAAAGCTCCAAGGATTCCCATAATCGCTTGGTCAACCCAAAAGCTCCAAGGATTCCCATAATCGCTTGGTCAACCCAAAAGCTCCAAGGATTCCCATAATCGCTTGGTCAACCCAAAAGCTCCAAGGATTTCCATAATCGCTTGGTCAACCCAAAAGCTCCAAGGATTTCCATAATCACTTGGTCAACCCAAAAGCTCCAAGGATTTCCATAATCACTTGGTCAACCCAAAGGCCCCAAGGATTCCTCAATCGCTTGGTCAAAAACAAGAAAATTCAAAAACAATAAAATCATCAAAAATAACAAAAAGTTGCATCTCATTCCCATGCATACGCAAAATCATCATAACAGTACAGAGCTCTTTTGCATCTCATCTGCATATTCACAAAAATCAATCCCTCAAAAATACAAAAATATATAGCTGCATTAAGCATCACATCCATACAATGCATATTTGTGGTCATAAAGGTCAAAGCACCATAGACTGTCATTACTTGGCAAAACCATCATTTTTCTACATTTTTCCACTTTATCAATAACTCATCGCCTATAACCGCCATTCACGTTATTTTCCCCTATCATAGTCAGTTGTTTCCTAATGTATCGAGAGATTTCCGTCATTCAGTCGTCATTAGCTTTCTAGCCACGTACTGTACCAAGTCAGACAGATTTTACGTAGGTAGAGTTCTACTTGGATCACACCTTGTTACGTAGCATCCCGACACAAGTTAAAACATATAACAAAATTCCCAAGTTGTGTGAATGAAAGATGAACCCTGCAAAGCAATCCAGGTCACCATAAGCGAAATGGTTATCTTGCTCATCCCCCTGTGCGAATGACCCCAAGAATGCTGAGAGTTGGCAAAAGGACAAGCATCCTCCCTACCCAATTCCCCAAGAATCCCAAGTTCTCCAAAAGTTGCAAAACATCAAAAAATTTGCAAAAGTCAAAACTCCAAAATTTGACACCTCAACCAAAGTGCATACATCAAGAAAAGCACATACAATAGTGATTCTCATCACTCACTATCCAAATCCCTTGCTCAAAAAAAATAATAATAATAATACAAAAATAAACAGTGATTTTTATCACTACAAAAGAGCAAGTATCCCAATACAATTGAAGAAAAGAAGGGAGTCGAACTTGAATCCCTGGAACTCTCAGCATTCAGATGGGTCATGAGGCAAACCTCAGTACCGGTTTGGTTGATAGCCTATCGGTCACTGGTGGTAAACCTCCCGCATGACGATATATCTGTCACATTAACTTGTGTGCAGATCAATGTTTGCATGTGGATGAGCTAGCTTATGGTATCCTATGATAGCACCGTAGATTAATCTGACTAAATACAACAAAGGAGTTAGTGGAGCTAATCAGGTGATCCTCAGTATAGGTTTGGTTGACAGCCTATCTGGCACTGGCGGTATCCTGACCAACACCACACAAATGAACTCAATTGCACACATAGGGATGTGAAATAACTTGGTCCAAAACAAGTCCGATTCATACCTTGTTCAAAAGTCTTGTGAGATAAAGTACAGTCATGGCTAGTTAGTTAAAACATCTGAGTCTCAGAAAACCTTAACTACATTCGAAACCAACTTGCTATATTTTATTCTCGCCATACCAAAAAAAAAAAACACATGTATACATGAAAAGGCATTTACAACAGCGATCGCCCAGGACAAAAAGTCATAAAGTTCTAAACAGTCTATGGTGCGACTACCAAACATCACAAATTCAATTCATCCATTCCATTTGCATATCATATAAATTAGAAACATTTGCACTCATCAACACATATGCATCCATCACTATAACTTAACATGCATACATCCATATTCATCAATCATCGTGCATAAAATCAAATCATCACATGCGCATAAACAAAATAAAGTCTGTATATATATATATCATCAAAAATGCCCACAGGCTACAAAGAGCCGGTCATGTGACCCCGCAACAAAATCCAAAAGCTCAAAAACCCCCAAGCCTAGGGCATCGGCCACCATGATCACGCAGGATCGGTGCGACGGGAACTACCCCCCGTGTGGTGGGTCCTATGGGACCCCTCAGGGTGGCTACTGCTAGCCCCCGCATCACGCCTGCTACCACCTCCCTCATCCAATCGCCTACGACGAGATGATGCTGACTGCTCAGTATCACTATCCCTCGTCCGACGTGAAGAGCCACCTCCAGGGGGCTCAGGTAACCGCCCACCGAGGCGGATAATCTCTCCCTCCATATCCATCCGATGTCGAGACCAATCTGCCTCCCACCGCAACCACTCTGCCTCTCACCGATGGTAGTAAGCTACTGCATCGTCGCGCTGCACCAGCTACGTCCGTAGGAGATCCCTCTCCTGTGCAGCGCTGGTGTCCCCATCCCCCCGATGGTGTGCAGCAAATGCGCTATCCCGCTCTGCCAGCTGAGTCTACAGGAGATCCCTCTCCTACAAAGCTTCCCCCAACTCCTCATCTCGCCTCCGTAGTAGCTCCACCAATCATGCATTCTCAGCGTGCACCCCTGCCTCCGTGTCCTCCGCCACGGCCTGATGCATAGGCACCTCTGGAATAGCAGCCTGCTCTGGCTCCCACTGCTCTAGGATGTCCTGCATCTCTGGCTGATCCGGAGCCCCAAAATCCATGCCCAAGTCATCCACCTCCACCATGTCCGCATCCTCTAGCGGAGCTCCCCAACCCTCACCTGGTGCCTCCGCACCATCATCCCCTACTGTTGCTGCCTCCGCACCTCCTAGTGGTCCCTCTCCCCACCATCGCCGTAGAGTCCACCACTGATCATACTCTGCAGTAGTCCCGACGTCATCCACGTCCGGGACGTCGATCACCGCATCTGAATCCTTGCCAAGTGGCACGATGATCGGCCGGTCCAGAGTCCTCTCGTCCCCTCGACGTCGATAGACCACGGGTTCACCAAGCAACCCCTGGCACACCCCAAACTGTCATGTCACCCGACTGTAAGGGAAGAACTCATGCTCGGTCCCATGCCGCCCAATCAGCCACCGCCCCCTACGTACCCATCGGAGCCACTCTCCAGCCTCAGGCCAGGCTGGACAGTCCCGGTAGGGGCGCCAGAACACCTCCCCTGGAGCAAGCCAAGCGAAGGCATCGACATAGTGCCCTACAACACCTGCCCACCACCGACTCTATCCCTGCTCCTCAGACCACCGCCACAGCGCCACGTAACCTATATCCTTATCCTCCATCTCCGCCCGCATCGTCCATGGCAACCCCATCGGCCTCTCCACCGCTATATGCTGCCAAGCCCAGCTCTACAATAGATAACTACAACTGATCCCCTTTCGCCTCCGACAGCGGACCTCGTACAACTCCCCATAGAGCTATGCTAACAGCGTCTGTCCCCACCTCATGATCAACGGTGCCTCCGTCGGGCACTCAACCAGCCGGCAAACCACATCCAGCAGGTTCCATGGGAACCTCGCACCTGACGAGTCAGGTAGCAGCATGTTGGAAATGAGGCCCATGAGTACTGCGTGCCTCACTCCCAACACCCCCTTCTCTAGCCACCATCGAACCAGAATCCCGCCCATCTGGCAGTCAATCTCTGCCCTCTCCACTGGACCATCCACACCCAGCTCCTCCCCGTGCCCGAAGCATCGTATCAACACTGCTGTCCGCTGATCTCACGGCGTCCTCCGATCGGCAGTCCATCTATCGGAATCCAAAGAATTCGATAGATATCCTCCAAGGTCACTGTCATCTCCCCTATTGGGAGATGGAAGGTGTTGGTCCGGGGATCCCACAGATTGATCAGGGCCATCAGATAGGCCCGATCCCCGACCACAGGCCCCAGCCGAGTCACCTGCTTGAGCCCAAGGGCATCAAGCCACTCCCAGTCAGCCACAGTTAGCACCTCCCGTGCTTCAGCAAAAGCAGTAGGCACGCGATACCGGCTCTTCACAACCTGCAAAAGAAAACAACACAAAAACATTAAAATCATGAAAACTGTACAACAAAAATATGAATATACAACATTGCATAAAAAAAAAACAAACTGTACAGCTCAAAAGCAACAAAAATTCACAAAAATTCAAAAACAATTTTATAAAAAGAAAAATAAAAATCCAACCAAGGTTTAAACTACGTTTTCCGTTCAGTTTTAAGCTAAGTCTTGGTTCGTGTTCAGTTAAGTTTTAGGGTTTCAATTTTAAATTTGAAAAACAAAATAACAAAGAAAAATAAACAAATAACTTGCAACAACAAACAAAAGCAAATAAAAGAGGAGAAGCACTTACCGGTCTCGCTTCGGCTCCGCCGCTCGACCCGGTTTGTGCACTCATGGTGGCAGGAAAATTTTGGCAGCGCTTCACTTCGCAGAATTAACCTCCTCCTCCTCAGAGCTCCAAATCGCAAGAAAATTCAAGTGCAAATGAGCCCAAACCCTAGATTTGGCCTTTAAATAGGTTTGTTGAGCTTATATTCATTCCTCCCTAGGATGAGCGCTCTAGTTAGCACTCATCCCACCCTAGGACGAATACTTAACTGGTATTCGTCCCACCCAGGAACGAATTCAGAGCAAAAATTTCAAAAACAGCAAAAAAATGAACAAAAATGCACCAAAACAACTAATAAACTTGCCCGATGCAAGTGCTTTTGCACTTGACATCCCGGGCATGCAAAATAGATGTCGGGGTCACAAATCCTCACTATCCTCCTCCCTAAGAAGGCTACCATAGCCGGACCGCTCCACGGGAGGACGGATTTTTGAGAATTTCATCCCCAAGCGACGTCGCCAAAAGGGTCAAAATCCAACCAAAAATAGCAATAACATTGCCGAACGAAGGCGCCTTGGTGCCTGACATTCTTGGCATCCAAAGTAGGCGTTGGGGCCACAAATTGTCACTATCCTACTCCCTAAGAAGGCTATCATAGCCGGACCGCTCCACGGGAGAATGGATTTTTGACAATTTTAGCTCCAAAAAGCGTCGCCGAAAAGGGTTAATACCCACCAAAAATAGGTCTAAATGTCAAAAAACTGCACACACATTTAACGCTAAACATCTGAAGGCACCCTTGCACAAGTCATCTTGGGTCAAGCGACTCGTCGCTTTTCTCATGAAGGTCATTCCCTCATCGATTCGTCGCTTGAGGGGGTAGTCACACTTAGTCACCAATCAACAAATACACACCCAGTTAAGGAAAACGACATGCATTCAAAGAATCATTGACAAAGACAATCACGCTCCTGCTTGGGGCAGTAAACAAGCAATAATCACAAACTGATCAATCACTTGGCATTTCATGAATCATGAACTCAAGGTTCCACAGACAAAAGGTTGCGCCCTTTGCCTATTCATGATCGATCAATGTCCAAGATCAAGTAACACCTCACCGAAAAAGGTTAACACTTGAATTGAGTTCCTTCGCTCGTCAGAAGCAAGGATTCAAGAATGCATGCCCTTTCCATACTTGGGGCATCAAAAGTTGGTTAGGTTACTGAGAAACCCTAATCATTAGTGCTTTGGTTATCTATTTTTGCTCGATGTTGCGCCTTGCGCAATGCATCCCAAAAAGGGGCATCTGTAGACACCAAAACAACACCAATCCGATTATGTGACTGCAAACACTGATCGCATTGACACACACAGCCCCAAGGGCAGCCCCCAGAGGTTAAAAAGTGGTCCTAACCACTCTGACAACAGTTTTGGAAGGTCAAAAATCAATTTGGCACCTTCAGGCACTTTGCTCAATATCCGTCCCACCCAGGGACGAATTCAAACTAGGATTCGCCCCACCCCGGGACGAATTCCAAATTCGCTCCAGGGTGGGGCGAATTGCAGGTTTGACGGGAAAAAAGTCAAATCTTGACAAATGGCAGCTCAGATCCACCACTTAACGCTTCCTTCATCGCATGGGAGTGTGGGTAAGCATTTTCGAGCGTTAGAGGATGTTACAAGGGCAGTCATGAAGTCCCTATTCAGGGAGGAATCTCCTCCCCCCTGGGAAGGCATGATTGCCAAGTGGCGCCTCTGCATGCCCAATTCAAGAGACCTCCAGGTCTATAAATTGGTGAGTTTCCTCACCCCAAAAAAGAGAGAGAAGGAGCATTTTGGAGCAACGAAGTGTTGTCATTTTATTTTCACACCTATTCCCCTTTGAGTTGTGCCTTTCACATCCTTGATCTCTTTTGGAGAAGAGGTCATAGGGTGGTTATTGGAAGCACAAATCCGGAACCAAACCCGACATTTGGTCACAATATCCCACCCAATTTGCTGACAATACCCCACAAGAGGTTTTGGACCCATCCCAAGTGGATTGGTACCGAAATCAGGCCCTAAACGGCGGGCGGCCTGCCCCATGGGCGCCCCCTCCCACACTGCTATAGTCCTAATCGCCCCTCTTCGGAGTGATTGGAAATCTATGGCAGATTTGCTTTCTTTCAGTTTTGCATTCCATTCTATGATGCTTAGATAGGTTGTCATTTAAATGTCGTCTTGTTTTGAGCAATTTTGATCATGTTTCTATCTTCGTTCGCCTTCACTAACTTGCAGGTAGCATTATCAAATTCCCATTGATGGAGGCCAAATTGGGAAAATATGACCATCTGGGTCTTCCCAAAATGCCCCCAATTAGCTAACCCCAAGTTTGCAGGTCTTTTGGAGCTTTCTAGGCAGGACATTTGGGACAGTACCATTTCGGCATTTTGTTGCAGGTGAATTCGTCCCGCCCCGGAGCGAATTCAAATCGGCGAGGAATTTTTTGACTGTTCCTTTTGCAGTGCCCTCCTGGTGATGTCTTGATGTCCCTATCAAATTTTTAGAGCATTTGGATTCATTTTAGTCATAGTTTAATTTATTTTTCTCATTCGCTTATCGTAGGCTTGGGGATTGCATGCTTTATTTCATCCGCAGGTGCTATTGACCGCTCCTTGTTTCTTTGAATGTAGGATCTAGACCTCAGAGGAGCAGCAAGGAGCCAAGACTCATCCACGCGAGTGGCGGCGATGTTTGGTCCGCCCATTTTTACATGTGGGCACGCGAAAGAAGGAACGACACACATGGATGTGACTAGAACGCATGTTTAACGCTCCTAGCCCTTGGAAAGGGAGGAAGCGCATTGTAACCGAATCTTGAAACAATATCAATAAAAAGGGTTGTCTTCTTTATTGGCTTTTGTTCAAAGTTTTTGATTCGTTCATGCTTTCCCTCTTTTCAAGCACTTTTAATTTGTAGGATTTAGCGTTCATTCTAAGTTCGATTCGCATCGCTTATTTGCTTTCCTTTTTTCTTTCGTATCCTCGTGCTTTCACAACCCCATAAAAACATTATATCTACAAGTTTGCACATTAAATTACAAAAAAGGACATGTGGAGAATTTTTATGCTAAAAACCTACCAAAATTTATACTCAAGTGAATTTTTAAAGGCATTTTATAGTGATCTTAGTGAGATAAAGCTTTAAGAGTTTATGAAAACATGATATCACTCTTGAGAATCCAAAGAAGCTACTTATTTTATTGAATTATCTTCAACATGAAAATGGGATTTTAAGGAAGAAACCCATTATGTAGGAATAAAAAATAGCAATAACCCCTAAACCTTCAAACACCTAAAGCTTAAAAAAAAAGGAAAATAAATATTTTTTATATATCTATATGGGTGAAATTGTTCACCCTGGTCCATTCAAAACACCTATGTAATAAGCACAACCAATGATTCAACAAGTGCAACTTATTATTAAATGACACAACTCAACATTCAACAAGCACAATAGGTACATACTTCTCAACAACAATATGCCCATGTGTAAGTCATAAAATAAACACAATACATCCTATTAGAACAACACACTTAATAAATATTATACATATAACTAGGGTAATCTATTTTGCAACTACAAGTGTAAGTTTTAACTTAGAATAATTTTATCATTTGGATTCATAAAGTTCCTTTAAACCTACCCATATATTATCCTATTTTTTATATTCTATTAAATGCAATAATTGTTTTTAATGGTGATGATAGAATGTTTTTATTAGTGCACCTCAATGAACTATCAACTTTGAAATCAACCCATCATATTCAAGAAGAGTATGCAATGGTGCAAATACTCATATTTTTATTGAGCTAAATTTATGTTATAGTATAGAAGCCTTGGATATGGATGAGTTACCAATTAGGCCACAATTAGTGATCTATTTTTAGGAGATTTTAAAATTCAACTAATGCATATTTGGTGCATTTCTATTTGAATGTTTTTATGAGATATTTAAATAAAAATATCACAATTCTAATATTATTTTCAAGTTAGGTCCGAGGTGTAGACCAATTGGTTCATCCAAACCCCATATGGGGCGTAGGTCCAAGGTTCAAATCTTAGGCCTCGTCGGATTAAACGCTTATCCCTTTCCTGGTGCTTTTTGCAATGTAAAAGGTTTAAAATGATTGTGGCATGGTGGTTATAGGGGCGGAATGTGCGAAGATCTGTGTGGCGGCTTCTAGGGCGGACAACACAGAATACTGTGGTGGTCATAAAAGCTGGACAGCCTTCCTGGATTCATGGCAGTTATCGATTCCACCATGTAAATTCAAAAAAAATAAATAAATATAATTTTCAAGTTTAGGCTACACAAAATTACAAATAACATCCACTACTCTAATAATAAAGTGATGGTATACTATATAAATGTTACAATTAGATATCACAATAATGGTTAGTGTAGTGGAGGGCTCTGGTCCCTCCCCTGCTCCCCCTCCCATGGCTCCTGGTTCCTGCCCAGTCCCTGGCTCAACCCAGGTCATCCCTTCCGGGGAGTGGTTGTTTGCAGATGATCTCCTGGGGGGAGATCCTTCTCCACTATCTGCGCCCCTCCCGACCGGCTAGGGTTTCCTTGGTTGTTTTTCAGACTGGTGCTTCCCAGGGATCCTTGTTTGGTTGGGGATCCCTTCCATTTTCCCTCAGGCTTCCCCCTGGGGTTTTTTGCAGGTTATTCGTGTGGATCTGGTCCCCTGCATTTCTCGGTGCGGTGGAGGTGACAGTTTAGGGATTGGATAGCTTCCCCCTTTTTCTTGTGAATCCTCGACGGGCTCTGTGCTTGGATGATATTTTTGGTCCTTGCTGCTGTGATCCTCTTTTGTTTTCCTGGGGCGGGTTCCTTATGGTGCAACTCTCTGGTCACTACCTGATGGGCTGGATTCTCTCTCGTCTTGGTCGTCGCCTTCTGCGCAGGATGGCTCTCGCTGAACAGAATGTTTTCCCGGTGGGCGGGATGGTTTCTCCGTAGGGCAGGATCTGCCAAATCCATTGGTTTTCCCACGAGGCGGGATCCTTTCTTTTCTGTTGGTTTCTCGGATGGTGGGATTTCCCTGTTGCTTCCTGCTAGGCGGGACTGTTTGTGATGGTTTTTACTGCTTCTCGCGAGGCAGGATTTTATTGTAATGGTTTTTCTTTGCTTCCTGCTGGGTGGGATCTTCTCGATGGTGGTTTTTGGCTACTCCCCGCTGGGCGGGATCTCCAAAACTACTTTCTTTCTTATTTGTTTGTTTCCCACTGAGAGGGATTGTTTCATGCTTACTGTTACCGCTGGGTGGGATTTCTATTTTGGTGTTCAGTTTCAAGGGATTGATGCCCTAGGCCCATTGCTTATGTAATCAGGTTTTGGGATCCTTGTTAAAACCCACTATAAATACAAACACTACTTACCAAAAAAAAAAATAATGGTTAGTGTAGTAAATCATGTCATCTTAAAAATATATTTTGAGGAATATACCCATGTGGAAGAGACACTCATTCAAGTAGGGAAACTATATGTAGCACCACCAATAGCCTACATGAAAAAATGATTCAATCACCTACCTAGTAGTTTAAATTTCCTCCACCTTGATAGATTATTTTGATATAAAACATGTCATTCTAAAGCACTAAAGTATACCCAAAACTATGATTGATATTGGAAGAACCACCTCAAAACACCCCATCACCTAATGTGAAGTCATCAAGTATGCATATGTATAAATAGTCATCATTATTTACACCTTCAACTTCATACATGTTGTAATTCCCAAGTTCATCCATACAAAGTACTATTATTTATTAACCTATGTAATTAAAATTAATCATACCACTATCATAATTACCTTAACAAACATATGATATGTTATCAGTCATGAAAGATATGTCTAATAAGTTAATATTTATTAAGCAATAAATATACAAAAAAAGCTCCAGTAGGGGATGTCAACAAAGGAAGAAAACTTGTGTGTTAAAGGATTAGGTTCTATAATAGGTAAATAGGCTAGAATACAATGGAAATATTGTAATTAAAGCTTAAAATAATATGGTAAATTTTATTTTGAGCACAAATGCTAAAAAAAACAACTTTAATGTTTCTCATGTAATGATCCTTAAAACTTGATGGACTACAACATGACTATACAAATAACTTAGCTCATGATTTATGTGTATTATTTTAAATAGGTCTAAGGACCTATGGTTATGCCTTAATCAACAATAAAATAACTTGTTATAGTCAATCAACCCCCAGTCCATCCACATGTGGTAAATCAACCATTGTTTGATCAATTGAAAATTCATGAAAAATAGAAAAATAATAATAATAATCCTAGTCCATCCACATGTTGTAAATCAACCATTGTTTGATCAATTGAAAATTCATGAAAAATAGCAAAAAATAAAAGAAAAGAATCCTAGTCATATTCATATGAAACTATTAAAAGGATTCTCAAGGATCAATTTTACCTCTTTCAAAGATCAACAAGTTCAAATAGACAAATAATAAAAAATTTATGATTTTTAATCCAAGTTGGAAAGAATTTGACTCATTTAAAAGTGATAGTGATTCTCTAAGGCATGGATTGGTTCCTTTATTATAATTATGATTTGCTATGAAATTGTACTAGAGCTAGAAAAGATGTTAAATCTCTAAAGAGACTAATTTATTTGACTTAAAAACAATTTACTATCAAAGGAAATATAGAGAGAATATTAGGGATGATGTCATTACTATATCAATGAGGATGAATTTTAACATGATGCTAGAAAGTAAAATTTTAGACAATAAGAAGACCTCAACAATGTTTAAAATACCCCATACATCCTTAAGGGATATCAATGTGGTATTTAAAAAATAGCAAATTGATAAAAGAGTATAAAAACAAGAATAACATGCCTTAAGGTACCTAAATTAATCCACCTAATTATGCAATATTTTGGAGGGTGACTTCATAAATGGGTAAGTGAGCTAGGGACTAATTGAATTACTTTTCACAGGCATGTATATGTATATAAGGTAGAGACCATGAACTGAAATATCAAGGTGGAAGTAGGATGACACTAACTTAGTTTCCACAACACATATGAGGATCATTTAAGTTTGAGAGAAGATGTAAAATTATATGCATGTAATATGACATGATGTGGATGAAGACACATTTTCCAACTAATAAATGTTACATGGCTAATCATATCCCTACCAATTTGGCTAAACCTTTAACTAACTCATTAATAATATTGTAGCTAATTGATGAAGGTAGTTCTTGTGGATCTCAAGCTAAACAAGACTGATGTTGACGTGGTAGTAGTGGCTTGACTAGTGTGTAAACCATTATTTAATTTAATAAAATATGGGTGACACTACCACTATAGTCATATATGGTTAATTTCCATTAATGATTTCTAAGATGGAGTAATAGAATCCATGCCCATTGGATAAATTTAGAAAAAGTGTTGGTATTCTCTAAATTATCATAAGATCAAGCAAAAATAACATATTATCAAACTTCTAAGGGATCCAAATTCATAATAAATAACTAAAAAAATGTAAATTCCAATTAATACACACTTGTAGAAGCATAAAAAAGGTTTGGATGGTATCTTATGTATTTAAAATCGTACCCTTTATAAGCCAAGGAATGAAGAATTTTTTTTTGTATTGAATGTATAATACCATTGGTTGTAATACCTTAGTTTTAGGTAACCTAACTACCCCATATCCTCATCTTGGACTCTCAATTATTGTTTCTTGATTACTAGTCAAGACATAGGTTAACAAAGGAAAATAAAATCCTACAATTTACATTGTGGTCTACCAACTCAAATTGACATAATACATGATTTGTTAGTGTGCAGGTTCAAATTGATCAAAGTGTCTAAGGGGGGAGCTAGAGTTACAAAATGAGAACTACAAAATAATTTAAGAGAAGAAATATTAATCCATAATGTTCCCAATTTGTTTGTTCTTGGAAAAATATTGAGCATCATCTAAGACTACGCTTTTCTACTAAAATGCATATAATAATGAGGATTATAAATTGAAAAGGAAATTATAAAGGAATAAAATTGTGTCTTCTATAGTGATTCGTTTACTACATATCTCAATTTACAACATTCGAGATTGATTTACCCCTAGAAGCATTGCAAAAATAGTAAAGTTACAACATAAGTATCTAGGGACATTGGATGCCAATCTACTATAAGGAATAGTGATTTATAGACACACACAATGATTTAATAAAATGAAATAGATATTAGTTTATACAATTAAGGAGTAATTTGTTCATTTAAAAGCAATTCACCTAAATGAGTTAAAGGATTTTATATTGTTTTTGAAAGCCACTATAACCTTTGAGTAGAATATAATAGACTTTTAAGAATCAATTTGAAGTAAAATGATACCCAAAATGACCACATATAAAGTGTCTATAGTGTTGGTAAATCTACACAAACAAATTATGAGCATACAACATAGTTGAAGTAATACAACAATGAAATCCTCAAGCTACAATAGGTATACCTACTGTAGGACCCTCCAAAAGTGATAATAAAAGGAATAGGATAAATATGGGTGATAGGTCCACTTTAATTACAATCAATCCAAGGTCATAACGTTTTACACAATATCAGTAAAATATATGCATGCATACCCAAGGGTTGTTGAGTGTACTTTGAGGTAGTCAAGTAATAGGATAAGATGCTTATTGGCTTAGTTTATATCACTTTATTTTGTAGAAAATTTAAAGTTGCACACAAAAATAAACTATTCTAGGTACTATAATTTAAAAAGCAATAGAAAAGAAAACTAACTACTTGATTTAGGTGTTGTTTGTTAAAGTGAAACTTGACACTTAATTTTATTACTGTAGAAACAAAATGAAACTTTGTAGTATAATTGTATGAAATGAAATGAAATTTAAATTATGTTTGTAAAAATAACATGGATTGAAATTTAAACTAAGATTAAGGTTGTAAAAATAAATGGTGGGAATTGAATCTATACTATACTTGAAAAAATAAATAGAGTAAAATGGAAACTAAACTATCCTATAGAAATGAAACTAGTTTATAGAATTCAAAATAGAATATATTTGTGGAAATAAAATCTATATTTACGTTTGTAGAAATAAAATAGTTGGAGATAAAAAAAAATTCAACTCTTGAGATATGTGCTTTGAAATAGAGTTAGATCACACTTGGACAAAATTGAATGATGCTGAAATTAAATTAAACTTCAATACTTGCTAGAAATAAAATAAACCATGAATAAAAGTAAAAATACAAGGAAATGAATTCAATATAAACTACTAACAATGTTGAATCAAATTGCATCAAACAAAAATAAAACCAGAAAAAATTAGACTTTTTTTATAAGAAATAAAGAACATACACATTTTATGATAAAAGAGAATTGCAAAAACAACATTAATAGGAATAGAAATAGAAAAAAAAAAATTTACTTGCTTAGAATGAGTGGGTCCTTACTCAATGAGCAAGTCTTTCACCTTCCCATAGAAGAATGCTAAACAGATTGAACTACTTATAAAATTTCCATTCAGAAGAAGTTATAGAGTTTAATGGATCTATATTCCATATTACCTTTTGTTATCTATGTCGTTAACTATTTTACACTCATATGGACTATATATTTATACATACCATTGATAGCTATAATATTTTACAATCATTTAGAGTATAGAAAAATAATATAGCCTCCCCTAAATTTGTTATAGTGGGACACAATGCCTTATAGGTATGGCATTCATCACATTAATTTGGCATACAAACAAAGAGGTCTTCAATTGTCATTTAGCATGAAGTGGCAACTAATGGTTTGAGTATGTGTGATGTTTACTAGTTTTGCATCTAACTCATCATACACTTTTCACTTTTGGGTCTTCATTTGGATGCTCTAGATTTTATGCTTGATCCGCCCATAATAGTTGTAGGTCAGTGAGTTTCTTCTATTTTATCATTTCCACATAAGTAAATGCCTATTGATATCAATAGTCATTAGGTAGCCAACATTGTTCTATAGCAACTATGTCTATGTAAGTATTTTACAATAACTCCAAATATTTTTGGAGAAAACTCTTCTATAACATAAGGGTTATAATATCCTACAATAGAAACATGATAACTTTTACCACCAACTATTCAAGTAGTTATATAAGAGAACTCAATTTCTAAAATAAATAAAACTTCTAATATTAATCACTAAATGTCAAAGCACTAGTTCTAGTTTGTATAACAAAACACATAAAATAAGTACAAAAAGAGGGAAAATGTGACAAGAAGGTATATATTTCAATATATTCTAAGTTTAATAAAAGTGACATGTAAATGACTCATCGTTTTCCCCTAGGTTTAGGAAGTTTTCCCCTAGGTTTAGGAAGTCGCATGTCCTCATAGAACTAATAAGAGTATAAGTGTGACAATTTTTCTTATAAGGCAACATCATGGTTTTGTTTCATTAGTCAAGTGTTTAACAATAATGGATTCCTCATTAGTAGATGGTTCTTAAACCATTGGTTTTGCTTCATCAATAACTAAATTTATGGTAATAGGTATTCCTACAATTGTAGGTACTTCTACATTTTTTCTTTCCCTTAATAAATTAATTTTCTCCTCAATATATTTTCTTCAAATAATTCTCTTCTATTTTCTTATTTTATTTCTTCAATTTCTAATTTAATATTCTTCTTCTTAATATTATCAATAAAAATTATATTATTTTAAATAATCTTTCTTCTTCTTCAAATATTTATTTTCTTCATTATATTAATTTCTCCTTATAAATTCCACCAATTCTTCTTCTTCACTTATAATAATACTTCTCCTACTTGAGTAATATTGTTTACTTGTTTATAGTATTATACCTCATTTAAATAAATAAAAACCCCTATTTATGCATTCTTTAATTCTTCTTTCAATATTAATACCGTATTCCTTTTCTTTCCTTTATTTTTTGCAATTCACCATATAATTTTCTCTCTAGTTAATTCTTCTTTTTTTCTACAACTTTTAATTTTTTCATGAACCTTTAAACTTCATAAAATACCTTAGATGCCTAGCTTATTTTTTATGCTACTCACTTTCAAACATGTATTTTCTAATGACTCTTTTCAATACTTCTTATGTCTTGTTGGGTCTTTCCTTGTTTAAATACCTTTAGGTCTCTACACAAATTTTGCTATCAATGTATTACGAGTAACACTCTCAACCTCAACCCTATTACTCCCAAATTTCATATTCAAAATTTATCCTTCCTTAAATAATTCTTCTATTTTCTTCAAACAATTTTTCTTTCCCTTAATAAATTAATTTTCTCCTCAATATATTTTCTTCAAATAATTATCTTCTATTTTCTTATTTCCTTTCTTCAATTTTTAATTTAATATATTTCTTCTTAATATTTTCAATAAACAATATCTTCTTTTAAATAATATTTCTTTTTCTTCAGATATTTATTTTCTTCACTATATTAATTTCTCCTTATAACTTCCACCAATTATTCTTCTTCACTTATAATAATACTTCATATTATTTACAGTATTATACCTATTTTAAATAAATAAAACTCTTATTTATGTATTTTTAATTCTACTTTCAATATTAATACCACCTTCCTTTTCTTTCCTTTATTTTTTTGTAATTCACCATATACTTTCTCTCTAATTAATTCCTCTTTCCTTCTACAACTTTTAATTTTTCCATGAACCTTTAAACTTCATAAAATACATTAAATACCTAGCTTATTTTTTATACCACTTTCACACGTATTTTCTACTCTTTTTTATTCTTCTTTATGTCTTTTTGGATCTTGCCTTCTTTAAATATCTTTTGGTCTCCACACAGATTTTTCTCTTGGATCCTCTAGCCTCACCTGCATGTGTTTGTTCTTCAAAATATGGATGTTCTTCAACTCTCTTAGGCACGCATAATCTTCTCTATTGTAAATGTCTTTGGATATTCTCTCCTTTTCAAGCATTATCCTTCAGGTTGTTTTCTTCAATGTTCCACTACTTCATAATATCTCTGACACATAATATTTTCTCCTTTATTTGTTATGTAATACCAGGTTATTTGATGTCTTTTTATGGACTTGGGTACAATTACTTGACCCTCAACTTAATTTTACTATATTTTTTATTTTTGGATGCTCTTATTTAACCTTGAAGATGATATTGGATGCACTTTTCAACCTAGTTTCTCTCAATCCTTGGGTGCTCTTTTCAGTCTGGTTTCTCACAATTTAGTGCTCTTTTTAACCTAATTGTCTCATAGTCTTTGGGTGCTCTTTTTAACTCAATTTTTATCACAAACTTATCTCCTTTATCTTAGAAAACTCTCAAACATGGCTTTCACCAAGCACACACAATGTGGCTCTGATACCACTATTAGCAATCCAACAATATTTTCTATAGGATCAATATAAAATGTTCACACAATTCAATAACAAAGTCATAGAAAATATCAATTACTTATTACAATGCTTTGTCTTCAATATATATACATGGATATGAGACTCTTCACATTCACATCCCTTTCACCTTTTTTGTTTACACAAAATTTTCAACTCCTTGTACACATAGATCTAACACTTCATATTTATCACGAGAAAAATATCATATCATTATTAATCTATTATTGACTCTACATATCCACATAAAGATAAAGACTTTAGTGATTGGACATACTAAATGATAAACTTTTACATAACTTCATACTTAAATAATGATTGTGTGTATCTTTTGGTCCTTTAATCAAATTTATAATAAAACAAAACACTTGTTCTTATAAATATACAAAAATAATTAAAAAAATAAAAATTTTAAAAAATATGTTATAAATATATATAAAATATATTTTAAATAATATATATTGTTTAAATATCTTTAAAAGGTTTTAATATTTTAAAATAATTTTTAAAAATGTATTTCATCATAATTCTTATAACATTAAAAGGTCAACAAAAAGTTATAGGAATGCTATATAATATTAGACACTTAAAATAAATTATTAAACAATGTATAAATGGTTCCAACACACAAGTTTAGCAGTCTCCTTCTCACCATGATCCTTTGTAAAGACAAGAGCTATGGTTATCAATAAGGAATTTAACACACACCCAACCCTTTGCACACTCGCTCACATCGCGGTTTGGGTTTGAACCTTGGACCTCCCGAAGAAGAACCAAAACCCGAAGTGTACGTTGTGCCCTTGGAACTTAAATATATATATTATTTGGTCTCCTCCCAACCATGACCCCTCGTACATCCGAGAACTATGCTTATCAATAGAAATTTAACACACAACCACCACACACCCACCCCCTCACACACTTGCCTACCCTACGGTTTAAACCTTAGACCTTCCCAAAAAAAACCAAAGCACTGAAATTAAATTATATATCATATAAATTTAAAATATATATATTTTTACAAATATATTAATATTACAATAATTTCAGTTATGGGCAAACCAAGGAACTTAACCAATTAAATATATACCATGTGATCAACTAAAAAGTATTTTTTACCCTTTAAAAATTTTGAATTAACATGGAAATGAGAAAGCAACAGCGGTCTTGCAAGCAGCCTAGAGAGCCACTACATGGCTCTTTTTCTCGTCTTAGAAAGTAGAACGTATTCCTAATGCTCATGGTTGAGCTCAGCCTCCATGATAGGCAGATACTGGCGATCCTTCAAATACCATTCGTCGACGCTTTCGTCATGATGAGATTTGCAAACAAAGTACAGCACGCTCTGCACCAACTCCCACACCAGAGTAAGTACGTACGCCGAGATCACGCGGAACAAAGCCCATACCAACCACACCGCGCACGGCAACACCAGCCGCAAAGTTCCATTCGCGCCCCAAATCATCATCGCCTCCGCACACACTTCCAGCAACTATTGCAAAACCATACACACCACTAATCACGAATTCTAATATAAAAAGCCGCAGCACCGTAGCGCGCTTGTATTTCATCAGGCGGTGGCCCTTCTTCATGGCTCTCAACCCGTAATGCTTCACCTCGAAAACCGATACCACACTTGCCATATGCCAAATTATTCTCATGTACATGATACCGCAGAAAAACACCACAGAAACAACCAAGGCAGCAGCTATAAGCAAAGACCCAAAAAATTCACGGGATCCTATGGAGCTCCATACCAGTACAAACAAAGTAAAAGCATAGGCTACCGTCATCCCGACTGAAATAACTAGATACCATGAATAAGTTATCGCCATGCGTTTCCATGGAACGACCCGCATAACCCTTTTGAAAGACGTCTCCTTCAGTCCTGCGTAGACGCAGGCCACTGTGTATGCCACGGCCGCCGTTGACAGAAACTTCATGGCACAGCTGAAAAAGTGGTACCCGCCTTCAATGAAAAAATACTTTTTCAGTAGCCTCTAAAATTCCGCGGGGATCGCTCCTTTTCATTCAGTAAATCTCGAGGCAGAAAGGATTTTTCGGAGAAGAGGTCCTGCGATCAAAGCTTGGAACACAGTCACCAGAGACAGCGGAATAATGGGAGCCAAACTAATGGTACCTAGTAGTTTGGCGCAACGACGCAGAATTTGGAAGGCCTCGCTCATGATTCCGAGCGCGCCCAGCATCTCGAATTCTTCTCTGCTAATCTCCATAGGCGATATCTACTATCTCAATCAACCTCAAACTTCTTCTTCTGGGAGCTTGTTTGTGATGGTTATGTGTGACCTGTATTTATTTGCAATCCTAGAGTGCCTCACCGCTGTTTTATTCTTATTCATTGGTATGATAAATTTATTGTTAACTTGTTTGTGATGGTTATGTGTGACCTGTATTTATTTGCAATCCTAAAGTGCCTCACCGCTGTTTTATTCTTATTCATTGGTATGATAAATTTATTGTTAATTAAAGGTTCGATTCTTTTCTGTTACCATTATCAACTTTCGTTGTTCTCTTACAATCATTAAGCTCTCAAAAAGGATCGATAAGACAATCAACCCGACGTTACTATCACTGGGAAACCTGTTTGTTGAGTATTGCAAAATTTTATATGAATGTTTACACAACGACAGCGCTGGATGGGATATACCGAGGCCCTAGAGACAACAGGTTCCATGGACATAGGTTTAAACGTAAACCCCTATAGATCAAATGTCGATTTGCACTAGAATACTTCGTCGTTTCGAAGCCTTATAGCTAGAGAAAGTGCTTCGGAGAAAGGACGCCGAATCTAATTAAATAAAGAGCTAACATGGCGAGGAGAATTATAAGTGTTTAATGATCCAAGATAGAATGATGTTAGATTAATTATGATTTTTAATAAAGATGAAAGTTGAGTTTCAACCATAATTTTTAATAAAGGTGAGAGTTGAGCTTAGCAATAGGTATTTTTATTTCAACCATGACCTTTATAAGGATGAGAGCTGAGCTTATCAGTCATTCATACACCCACCTTCTCATACATTGGCTAATAAAGGTGAGAGTTGAGCTTAGCAATAGGTATTTTTATTTCAACCATGACCTTTATAAGGATGAGAGCTGAGCTTATCAGTCATTCATACACCCACCTTCTCATACATTGGCTCAAGCTGCAATTTAAACCTTGATCCTTCCACAAAAAAAACAAACTTAAATATTGTCTTGTCCCAAAGACATCTAAATAATATTAAATTGAATATTATTGTGATCACATTCTAGAATTCACTAATTGCAATTAAATCTTGCTAATATCTTGTTAATTATTTATTAAGTATTACTCATGGTACATTTTCCTATTATTTTGAATTTTATTGATAGGTTTTATTTGTAGGTTGATCTATTTGAAGTTAACTAGTTTATAATAACATTAATTTTAGTGAGTAGCCCTTTTATTTATGTTACATATTATTATATTATTATAGTTATAAGATAGTTAGGGTTTTTATACAAGCATTTTTTAAGCTGATAGTTTGATATATCTAAAATAAGTTAATTGGTTTATATTAACATTAGTTTTGGCAGCTCATCTTACATATTAGGTATATTACATAAACGCTTTTTGAGTTACACTTTGATCTATTTAAGAAAAGTTAATTAGTTTATAATAACATTAGTTTTGGTGGCTTTTTATTTATTTATTTTTTCTTCTCTAACATATTATTATAGTTAGTCTAACACATAAACACTTAATAATTTTTTTAATTTATAAAACCTAAACTTCTTTAAAAAAATAATATTTTTAATTAATTAATTCAACTTAAAAAATAGTTTATATAAAAACACATTATGTTTTTTTTTAAGTAATACTTCTTATACACATCCACCATGGGGATTGAATCCGGGTCACATCATCAATAATGTAAGTGGCATCCTTGAATATTATGTTACAAAATAATACAAGTATTACCAATAAAAAATATTACTAACAAATCTTAATCATTATTTGATTCAAACATTGAATATGTTCTTGTTAGCTTTGGCTAAAATTTAGACTTCCTTTAATCATGGAAAGGAGAATTTAACTTCATGATCCTCTATTAAAACCCCTCTATTGGCTAGCCTATACACATATATGTTTCCTTAATGTATATGTCAACCTAATTTCTTCAAATTTTGTAGCATATACTTGTATTTACAAAATGATATCTTGTATATTGCATAGAGCCTTTACTTTTCTTAAAATTGCATTTATTACTATTAATGAATCACCTTTCATCCATACTCTATTTCATTTTTTTTGTCTACATATTTCAACACTTCTAAATATGTCTGAGCTTGAGCTTCATTATTTACCTTAAATCCACTATTGAAAGCATAATATGATAAAATGTCATCTATATTATTGCTAATTATTCTTCCTCCTTATGTTAGTCCTCCATTTTTATTATATGCTCCATCAAAATTCAATTTATCTAGCACCACCTTTAGTGGTTTCCACTTTATATTCCTTTCTTTTCTTTTGTTTCTCTTATACCCAAAATCATAATTTTGTTTGATGACTTGAATCCATCTATGTAGTCTCTTTGTTTCAAGATTAGGTATTGGTAAGTTGATAATGTTAGTCTAGACTCCTCTATGGCTAAAAAAATATTTGTTTTTATTACGTGTAAACTAATTTAATTTTATTTTAATATTATTTTATTCCTTTTTGGCCATATAGTATAAAGTACTATACATTTTAATGTATTCTATATTATCTATAACATCTTACATTTAAAAATGCTCTTGCTTTAACTATCCTTTAATTCTACCATTCATCACCAAACATCTACCAAACATATTAAGAACCCATTTCCATAATTCCTAGACTATAGCATAGTATTCTAGGAGATGGTCTATACTCTCCTTCTTTTTACATGGAATATATTATGAGGGGCCATGAAAACCCCTTTTCATTAGATTATCCTAGGATACAATTTTCCTATGACCTACTAGCCATACAAACATTTTAACTTTTGGAATACTTTGGTAATCCCAAATATCTCTCCATATTTTTATGGTATTCTTAATTTTTGGTGCTTTACATTATATCTACTTCTTTCCATATATTCTTCTAAGATAATAAACTCGTAAATCAGCCTATCCTTGACTCCTCCTAGAATAATCACTATTGTTATCTTTCTCCTCAATTACCTCCTAGAAAAAATGTTTATGATAGTTATAAAACATCTTTCCATTTGTATCTTCTTTCTTGATATGTGTACATAATGTTTGAAACTCTATCACCATATTTATCTTGAAGTAATCTCATCCATGGTTTAAAAATTAGATCTAGATTAAGTAGTTTCTTATCACACCAAGTATCCATCCAAATAGATTTTTTCTAGTTGTCACCACTAATCTTAGAACTTTAATAACTAGATCAATTGATTTTTATAGTTGTTCCATAGTGCAAAATCATCTAGTAGTGAGAATGTAGTAAATATTAAGCTTGGTTTATTGATCTCAATGTACTTACTTAGAAGAATTATTTTTCATTGTCTTTGACTATCTATGTATAATATCCAAGTTAATTTTCCTCTTAGAGCTAAGTTTACATCCAAAAGAACTCTTAACGTGAGATTTCCCCTAGTTTATCATCACTTACCTTGATCCATTTCATCGAAAAAAAATTTCTTTTATCATGTAATCTTGACCACAAAAATGACAACATAATATGGATTATTTTTTTCTATTGATTTTACCATGATATACAAGGACATGTAATATGTTAGAATGACCTACAAAATTGATTTAATTAGTTGTAATATTCCTGCTAATGATAACCATCTGCATTTTCATGAAGTAGTTTATTCTAAATTTTACTTATAATTGGATTCCATAGTTTTATCCTCATTCTTCCCTCAAATAATTATATCCCTAGACGTATTGGTAAATTTACCTCCTTCATTTGCAGTAACCTACATATCACTAATTTTACTTTAGTTGGAGTGTTTATGAAATAAATTTTGGATTTTATCCTATTAATTTATCACCTTGATGCTCTTTTATATTTCTTTAATAAATTATTCAAAACTATGGTATTATTTTCCTATACTCTCAAAAATGGTTGTATAACCTACAAATTGTTGATGGGTAAGGTTTTCAATGTTATACTAGCCTTAAGTTTACTTATCATCCCATAATTATATTTCTTCTTTAAGTTCCTTCTAAATACCTCTATCATAATAATGAATATATATGGTGAGAAAGGATCTTCCTATCTAAGACCCCTCTTGGATTTAAATTATTTTATTACTAGCTCATTGACTAGCATTGAATATGATACTATGTATACATATGCTTTAATCCATACAATCTAATTATTCTCAAATATCAAATTTTATAATACTACAAACCAATCATATTTATCCTAGCATAGGTTTTATTCGTATCAAGTTTTAAGATCATTGCTCTCCCGTTTCTAGAAGTTGTTGAATGTATTACTTAATTAGTTACTATGATTCCATTCAAAATTTGTCTCCCTTTTACAAATCTTCCTTACCCTTTGAAAATGATTTTGTCTAAAAGTGCTCCTAATTAACTTACCATCACTTTGCATTTTATCTTATATGTCATATTACATAGGCTTATGGGCATAAATGAATTATAAAATTTTGCATCCTTATTGTTTGAAATTAGGATAAGATATGTTGCATTTATTTTATAAGGTATGTACTTATTTATCCAAGGTTATGCATAGTGTCGAATCTTTATTAATTCATGAATATTAGCATTTTGAAAAATGGAAATTGGAAAATTTGGGGACCCTGGATGTTGGCCCATTACCCAAAAATTTTGGGTGCAAAAACATTTTAGGAGTTGGTTCGTCCCACATTGATAATAATATTACCATTTCTTTTTAAATCACTAGGAGTCCCACCTAAATCAATGACCCTTTATGCCTTGAAATTAGAAGTTTTTTTTTATCCTACCAAATTTACCTCTTATACTAGTATATATACCTAACATGACAACCACACCCATACAACTAAAACATTCATTCTTATCAAAAATGACCTATAGTAGCAAAATAATAATCATTTGCAGAGAGAAGAATAGATGATCAATTGAGAAAAATAATAATTAGTTGCAGAGGAGTAGTGGTTCAATAGAGGAGCAATGGAAAATAATAATTAGTTGTAAAGGAGTGTGGTCTGACTGTAAAACGTAGACACCAAAATAGCACCCATCCGATTAAGTGACTACAAACACCGATCGCATTGACACACACAGCTTTCAGGGCAGCCCTCAGAGGTCAAACAGTGGTCCTAACCACTCACACAATAGTTTAGAAGGTCAAAAAATGAGCAGAGCAAAGATGGTCATCTTAGACAAGCCTTATCAAAGCAAGACAAAGTCTTCAAAGCAAATCCCTCGTCAAAATTCGGGCCGAAGTGTCGCGATATCGCGACACTTCGGGCCCTTTGCCCAAGCCGGGCCGAAGTGTCGCGATATCGCGACACTTCGGGCCCTTTGTCCAAGCCGGGCCGAAGTGTCGCGATATCGCGACACTTCGGGCCCTTTGCCAAAGCCGGGCCGAAGTGTCGCGATATCGCGACACTTCGGGCCCTTCCAAGCCGGCCGAAGTGTCGCGATATCGCGACACTTCGGGCCCTCTTGCAAGCGGGCGAAGTGTCGCGATATCGCGACACTTCGGGCCCTTTGCCAAGCCGGGCCGAAGTGTCGCGATATCGCGACACTTCGGCCCTATAGCCCAAGTCGGGCCGAAGTGTCGCGATATCGCGACACTTCGGGCCCTATGCCGGGGGCGGCGAAGTGTCACGATATCGCGACACTTCGTGCCCTATAGCAAGCCGGGCCGAAGTGTCGCGATATCGCGACACTTCGCGCCCTATAGCCAAAGCTCGGCCGAAGTGTCGCGATATCGCGACACTTCGGTCCCCAAGCCAAGACCCGGCCGAAGTGTCGCGATATCGCGACACTTCGACATCAAAGGCAGAAGCAGTCAAAGTCAACATTCAAAGGCAGACATTCGACCATTCAAGAGGCGCCATTAAAACATCCAAGGCATGGCCGCCACGTGGCACCCCTACGTGCCCCTTTTTAAAGAGACCACGTGGGTCTGTAAAAACGGCGGACTTCACCAACTGCAGTAATGAGACGAGCAGTCTCAACAACAAATCCGATCCGAGGCCATGCCTCATAACTACTGATGTCAGTACGAGCCATGTCTCATAAATCATCTGACAAGGGTCAAATCTCAGCGGCGGACTTAGGGTTTGACATTAATGTTTCAGAGGCGAAATTCCTCTATAAAAACTAGCTCAATGCAATGTAAAAAAGGACCAGAACGAAGCATTTTAAAAATACAACGAAGTGCTGTTCATTTGAAGACCCGATTGCACCAGTTTGAGTTCACCTTCTTCACATCCAGAATCTCTTACAAAATAGAGGTTGGTGGGTGGTTCTCAGAAGCGTGAATCTGACTTCCATACCCGACAGTGGATCACTACATCCCACTAATTCGACGACAACTCAACACCTGAGAGATTTTGGGCCCTTCCTTAGTGGATTGGCGCCGAAATCAAGTTTTAACTGGGCGGCCCGCTTGGGCACCCCATACCTTTTGTTTATTTCGTTTAATATATATCATGTTCTTGGTGTTATCTGTATTAATGTTATTATATTTTAATAAGAAGGAAAAAAAGAAAGAAAGATAATAATGTTATCTTTGTTTATTTTTTTTCATTAGTTTTATTAGAATTTATCCATTAGGTTCTTTATTACGTGTTTAATATATATATCGATATTATTATGCTCTGTGTTTTTTTCGATCTCTGTTTTAATGGACTTTAGTAAAGTTTTTTGTTAGATTTGCAAATCCCGTCTTTCATTGGGTATTCGTTCTACGTTAACTTGTTAGAATATTAGTACTATGTTCTAGTTATTGTTTTAGTATTCGATTAAACGTGATGTCATCTACACTGTATGCAGTTTTAATGATCTTAGACATACATCTTTCACTTGTTTTTAGAAGTAAATGTTTCATGTTAACAGGGTGCTACTAAAGCGTTTATTTGTTTCTTTGATACGGGAGAAACGACAGCAAGCAAGGATGAAAAGACTCATTAACACGTGGCGGCAATACGTTAGCCCGCCCATTTTGCATGTGGGTATGCGGAGAGAAGATCATTAATCATGACTGTAATTGAGAATATGTCATGAGGAGATTTATTGTAACTGAGTTAGAATCTTATGAATAAAAAGGGTTGTGCTTCTACTTTTGATATATCAAGCTGGTTATTTTACATTGCATCTTAAGTGTTCTTTTATTTCCGGAATCTCATGCTTTCAGTGGCGATCACGGTGGGACCGTTCCCAGATTTTTAAATCATAGAAACTAATCAGATTTGTTGTGCTTTGTGCTTAACAGGTACCTTTTTTTTTTAAGTCGAAGGTCAGAAACAGCAAATCCCAGCAGAGAAGAGGTAACGGTTTTTAACTGTCTATTTCATTTTCTACTGTAATATTTATGTTTATTTTATTTATTTAATTTCTTTTTAGTTGTAATATTTTTGCTATAATATTGCTATAATATTTCTTTTTTTACTTTTATTTTTTTTATTAAAGAAAGGTAGAGAAATTTTCCGTAAATTTTTCTTGCTTTAAAAAAAAAAAAAATTAAATTTTTACTTGCTGTTTTTCGGTTTGTAGTGTTTCTTGCTGTCTTCCGGTTTGCATAGGGAAAGTTTCTTTTTGTTGCTCGTTTCATTTTTATTAAATAAAAAATGAACTCCACACACTGCACGCGGTAAATTTGAACCAAGGAGCTGGTCGTAAAACCCCAGCCCTTGAGCAAGACCAACGGTGGGTTCATCACCACCTTGGCTTAGCTTTGCATCCATTTCCCCGATTGTCACTTGTTGTTAGACGTAAATCCTCGACGAAAGCTGACCGAGTGTTGCTTGGGGTGATTCCCATGCACGCGAGGATAAGTCTTCTATGGTAGGTGTCATTAACGGGACAATCCCCCTTCCGTACCGCCTATGTTCCACGTACCATCTGCTCTCACGTACCTATAGTTTCCCTCTCGTAAGGGCGGGTATATAGAGAGGTTGGTATATCGGTCCGACAATGGTATATTGAAGGGGCGACCATTTATGGGAGTCATATGAGCCAACATTATGCATTTAAACGTTCTTCAAAATTTGCAAAAACATAACAAAACATCAAAATGCACTAAACCAGTTTAGGACACACTATCAAATCCTTAAAAGAGATAATCACGATTTTGTGTATGAGTGTGTTCATTTCTGCTTAGTGTAGACCAAAAGACAAATCACCATAAACGAGATAAAATCTGCTTAGATAGTAGAGAAGCGCCACAATGGTGTACACCCGTAGCCAAGCCCAATCAAGGGCGGACGCTGCGGAAGGTGCACAAAGAGAGGGCGCTAGTCGCCTTCGTTTTAGCCCTGAGGACTTGGCCATACCGCCTTGGCGGTCTAGCCTACAAGAGAGTCCATATCAGACCCCATCAAAAAGAAATTATTGGGAGCCTCCTCATTGGGGTATGCCCATCCAACACAGCCCCTTTCGGGAAGACGCTTTACACGTAGATCTCAATGTAGGTAGACAACCGCCTCTTGAGGCTAGATTTGAATGGCCACGGCGCGATGAAGCGCTAGAGAGGCATACTTGTCCATTTGGAGAGACAACGTGGATATGGCGTCTCTTCTTTACCTCCCATCAAAATAGAAAAACAACATCCAGAGTGCAGGGCTCTTTACACAGGGCAAGCTAACTCCGCCCGCCCCTTTCACACCCATGAAAGGGAGTACGAGGAAGATCATCGCATTCCTCGGGAACAACATACAGCATGGGAACCTTGTGTTTCTGCACCTTCCAGATATCATGATCACACATCAAGGCTAGAGCCTCAAGCAAATGTCGCCTACCCCGACAAAGGGAAGCAACCCATTGAAATTTTAGACCATCAAGATCGAGGCAAACACATAGGCAAAACATTCAAGCCTCCTCAACAAAAGAGGGCAGACCCGGTCGACCGGCGGTCGCCGAGACATGCCGCTCGCCAAGCTCGAATCACGCGGCTTGAGCGGGGTCATCAGGAGTTAGAGTATTTATACCGCTTGAATAAAGAGCGCATGCGGCGCGAAGCGGATGAGTTGCGCTATAAGCTACCTGAGAGGGTGCCAACCCCTCGCACCCACAGAGACGAACAATATGAGAGGCACAACCCTTTGATGCCGGACAGGTCTCCACGACCTCGTCAAGCTTTGCCTCCGAGACCTTATAGACCCGAGAGGGAGGCCACTCCCCGAAACAATGATGGGTACCCTCAGCGGGGACTCAATCAAGGTCATAGGTCTCGCCCAGAGACTCCTCAAGAAGTTTATGAGGAGTACGAACCAGAAATAGAACGGGCCGAAACGCCCCATCAAGGCGGGAGGGCTGCCACTCGGCCACCCCCCATAGGCCTCCGGTCTCCCATGACTCACAACGGGAGCAAACAAAAGAGGAAGAAATAAAATCTTCCGATGCATACAAAGCGCTATTAGAGCGTTTGGAGTCTATGGAGACAAAAGCTTATGGGCATCAAAAGCCCACATTACGTCAACTCCGCAGTCATCCAGTGCATCCCTCAGTGCCTACACCTCTTTACCCCGAACACTTCAAGTTGCCTCAATTGGCAGTCTTTAAAGGTGAAGAGGACGCACAAGAACATGTCACAAGGTTCCTAAGTCAATGCTTCGGCATCCAAGATAATGATGCATTGTTGCTTCGAACTTTCATAACCACATTCGCAGGCCCTGCCTCGGATTGGTTCACACAATTACCCAAACACAGCATAAACAATCTCGATCAATTAGTAGATGCGTTTCTTGAACGCTTTGCTTTCAACACAAAGAAGAAGGCATCACTGAGTGATCTGGCCAGCCTCAGGCAATATGAGGAAGAAACAATGACAGCATACGGGAATCGATGGAGGGCTTTGCTTTCTAGGCTACCCTACCGTCCCCCTATGTCTGATCTTACGCAGATGTTTGCACGGAGTTGCTTAAAATCAATCTACGGTCTATTCTTTGCTGCAGCAATACGACGACTTAGAAGAAGCTTTGGCGCAAGCCGAGTTATAGAAGAGATTAAGATAGGCGAAGGCGCAATCGCCAAGCCTAAAAAGAAAGAGTGGAATAAAACCACTAAGACTGGGAATACGCAATCACAACCCGCTGCGGTTAATCAAGTTGCGATAAATGTTCCCAAGCTTGTGCAAGAAATGCAGCCCCAAAAGGCTAATTACCAGGCGGTGCCTCCTAGTTATGAAAAAGACAATAAGAAACAGGAGCGAGAATCGGCGAGCGTCGCCCTAGGCGACAATTCACCCCTTACACGGAGTCCGGGGACTCCCTATTTGACCGCTTGTCGGCGGCAAATTTAGTCACCTTGCCAGAAATCCAAACTGTAGACCCTAACGCCCCCAAGCCTAAGGGATACAGAGAGGAATTGTATTGTAGATTCCATAGGCGCAGGGGACATGATTTAAATGGATGCTAGAAATTCAAAGGATTGATCCAAGATTTAATCGACAATAAAACATTGGCCGTAGACAACCCCATAGCGCCAAATAATCAACAAATGGGGGTATTCAAGGACCCTTTGCCTGCCCACGAGGCACAGACAAAACCTCTCCAGATTAACGAGGTGCGAGAGAATCTTCCCATGCAAGGATTTGTGGGAATGATCAGCATAGTGACAAGGAACAAAAAGTACCCGACAGCTGCCCCCGAGGTAGCTACGAGGGAAGTTCCAACGACATCGCAGCCTCAGCAATGCCCTATGCAAGTACCTCCGCCTAGACCCGAGGTCACGATACGGACCAAACTCACGCAGAGTTTGCGGACCACATCGGCTAGGCTTTCCATTTACGAGCTTATTCAACAGTCAACACCTCATAGGGAAGCTCTTATGGACATTTTAAAAACCATCGACTTACAGCCTCACGAAGCAAATTCTTTCAACAACTTCGTAGGACATGTGAAACGATGTACGGAGCCGGTCATCACCTTCAGAGAGGATGAAGTCAAAGCAATATCGAATGACACGGTAGATCCACCCCTGCACGTCATCGCGCGGGTCAACGGGATCCCATACAAGAGAGTGCTGGTAGATACTGGCTCGTCCAGTAACATCATCACCACTGCAGCGCTAAAACATTTAAAGCTGCCAGCCTCTCATATCACAGCCTCCACGTACACACTACGAGCTTTCAATGATGCAATATGCTCGACAGTCGGCACAGTTGTTCTACCTATCCAGGTAGGACAAAAGACAATACCAACATTGTGCCATGTGTTGGAAGGCGAGATGGCTTACAATATACTTCTAGGGCGGCCTTGGATCAGGGACATGAAGTGTGTCCCTTCCATCGCTCACCAGTGCTTAAAGTATGCTTTTGAAGGAGAAATACATGTAGTCCCGATGGACTTGGAACCCTTCAAGTATTGCAATGCGGTACAACTAATGCCTCAATCGACCCTCCCTTCAACGCATTTGGATTTCCAGTTAAATCCATCTAAACAGGGTCCAATACCGCAGGCACCACTGGTGACCAAATCACCAAAATCCCGACCGGGTGAATCCTCATCATCTGCTCCTTCATTACCAATGCCACCTGTCATGGCTAAACAGAAGGACAAGGGAAAACAGATCATGGAAGAGGCTCAGCCCCTAGAAGAGGGTTTGCCCACAATATCAACGGTATCAACAGAGGAAACACCTAGCACTACGGAAGTTGAGATTCCTAAAACACCAAACATGGAATGGACTCAGGAAGGACTCCCGTTCCCTCCCTCCCAAGCATCAACAATCACTATTGAAATGGCCAGCACGGGCACAGGGGAGTATTTAGTGCGAGAATGTTGTGGCAACGCCTACAGTAGAATCAGTACGGGATATGGGGAGACCTCGCCTTCCCATAGGAACAGTTGTTCCTCTAGGTCACCCACCCAACCAGACAAATTTTGTGTATGGGGGCCTTGATCATGGTCTTGAACCATGCAAGCAAAAGGAAGCAGACGAAGAGCCTTTTGTTGAAAACATCAACTATCTATCAAACCCAAACTTCGCCCTAAAATATCTCGGCCAATGCAATTGGCATGGATACGGGCTAGGCGAGATATGAACAAGGGATGCGGGTCCTTTGCCAACCAAGATATCGGATGCCATATGATAAGTCGGGAGTAGGGTTCAACCACCCCTGCCCTTAGACATCTTGGTAGAAAATATGCAAGGCCTAGAAATAGGCAACAAGGGGGGATTGGCACCGGATCTCTATGCCAACCCAAATACAGACTTTACATTGGGAGATTACCTCCCATGGTCAACAAACACCCTTGGCAACAGCAGTAATCCCTTTCCTTTGCTAGAAAGAGGTGAAAGTTCGGACACTAATCCTCAAAGAGAACATCAACGATGTCCAGACATCTTTTTGAAACTATTCCCCTTAGAGGTTCCAGTTGAGTCAATACCATGTCAAGAGAATCAGGTCCCTCCACCACAAGTGGAACAACTGCCATGGGACCAGATTAACTTATTGGAACAAGGAGAACCCTCAATGTCGCAAGTAACGATTGCTTGAAGAGAATGAACATTTTTGGATCTCCGAAAGTGATTCGAGAAGATGAGGCCGAGATGATCTATCTCAGACATGCGCGACGGAATTATCGCCCTTTAACTCATGAAGATCTAATGGGAGAGATGGGCATAAGGTTAGGGCATGAATGGTGGGTAGACCCAGCGGGGTGGGACCTAGTGTTGGATCCATGGCTCCAAATTCACGATGAGCACCGTCCACCCCGAGACCCTATCATGACAACAGTGCCGAGGGAAGACCCTGTCCTCCTATCAGCACATAGGGCCGATCCATTCGTGCCCGTTCCCCTAGAACCAGATCCAGAGTATAGGGAGCATCTAGAAGATTCAAGTTATCATACCCACGGTAATGGAGACCCAATTCATTCCATCCACATGATCTCCATTGATTTGACCGCACCCATCCGCAATCCGGCCGATCCAGCAAGGTCATTGCATCTAGACATAGATGCCATCGACTGGGATCGCGTCAATTCACCTTTGTCACCATCAGAGTACTGGCCTTTCGGTGAAATGCATCATTTTACCCCAGGGACAACTCAGGATATTTTTCAGGCTGAAGAGGAACCCGAGGTTCCCAACGCAGATCTAAATTCAGCTAATGATATCCATTTGATCCCGACTCCACATCAGTTGGAGGACGGATCCCACATGTCAGTCGAGGAAACGACTGATGTAGATATCGGCACAGATCCAATGAATCCATAGATTCTCAAGCTGGGGGTAAGCCTTTCCCCCGAAGAGCAAGCCGACTACATTACCCTTCTCAAAGAGAAGAAGGAGGTTTTTGCATGGTCATACAAGGATATGCCAGGACTAGACCCGTAGCTAGTCACGCATAATTTAACGCTTGATCCGACAATCAAGCCTGTAAAGCAAAAACTACGTAAGATGCACCCAACAGTGGCCTTGATGGTCAAAGACGAATTGCAAAAGCTGTTGGATGCACAGTTTGTCATCTGCGTGGATTATCCGCCATGGTTGTCCAACATGGTTCCCGTCAAGAAGCCCGACGGGAGGATTCGCATATGCACCGATTTTTGAGATCTAAACAAAGCGAGTCCTAAGGATGATTTCCCCTTACCGAGCATCGACGCGTTGGTAGACGCTACAGCAGGTCACGAAATGCTCTCCCTCATGGATGGTTTCTCAGGATACAATCAGATTCGTATCAATCCTGAAGACCAACTAAAAATGGCGTTCACAACGCCTTGGGGGACATTTTGTTATAAGGTCATGCCTTTTGGCCTTAAAAATGTTGGTGCCACCTACCAACGTGCCATGACATATATCTTCCATGATTACATGCACAAAACTTTGGAAGATTACATGGATGATTTGTTAGCCAAGTCTCTTTTGCGCTCAAATCATATCGATGACTTAAGCAAGATCCTCGATCGCCTCATGGAGCATAAAGTTAGACTAAACCCCAAGAAGTGCGTCTTTGGCGTCACATCTGGAAAACTCTTGGGTTTCATAGTCTCAAAATGAGGAATCGAGGTGGACCCAAAGAAAGTCAAGGCAATCCTCGAAATGGTTCCCCCAACTACAATCAAGCAGCTCAGAAGTCTGCAAGGCAAGGTCGCATCGATTAAACGCTTCATAGCGCAATTATCTGACAAGTGCCGACCCATGAACAAATTATTGCACAAGGGAGTTACATTTCATTGGGATGACGAGTGCCGATCAGCCTTTGACGAGATCAAACAATACCTGGTTTCGCCACCAGTATTGGCACCACCTAGACCAGGAGTGCCGTTCTACTTATACATCTCAGCTACTGAGGTGGCACTGGGCGCCATGCTAGCCCAGAAGAATGAACTTCACAAAGAACAGGCTACATACTATCTTAGCCGCACCTCGGTCAGTTATGAACTTAACTATGCATACGTTGAGAAACTCTGCTTGGCAGTGGTGTTTGCTACTAAAAAGCTATGCCATTACATCGTTGAGCAACACTACGTATGTTGTGTCTAAGGAGAATCCATTGCGATACATGATGAGTCGTACTTATCATAGTAGTCGCACGGCGAAATGGATCATGTTGTTGACGGAATTTGACATAGAGTTTATTGGACAAAAATCTATCAAAGGACAAGTCATAGCCGATCAACTAGCAGAGGCTCCTCTTGAAGACGATCAGCCTCTGGTCATAGAACTACCCGATGATGGGGTCTTCCATGTCTCGAGAATCGCCGGATTACGATGAGCTTGAGTCACAGGCCGACATAACCCTATTCTTCGATGGTTCTAAATGTGAGCAAGGTGGTGGCACGGGAATTGTATTCTTCACACCGCAGGGTGCCCCAATGCCCCTGTCATTTAAATTAAACTTCCCATGCACCAACAATAACGTAGAGTATGAAGCCTTGCTCCTAGGTCTTCAGACAACAATCACCATGAACATCAAATGACTGAATATCTTTGGTGATTCACTGTTAATAGTCAATCAAGTCAAAGGGGTATATCAATGCAAATGCCCAGTTCTGAAGGCTTATAAAGCCCTTGTGGACAAATTCTTGGCAAAACTTGAGTGGTATGACATCGAGGCCCTCCCTCGATCATCGAATCATTTTGCGGACACAATGGCCTCCTTGGGGTCACTAATTCCGCAGGACCTTTTCGGTGATATGACAACCATTCAAGTCAAAACCTTATCGCAATCCGCGATGGAGCGTGCAAGCTCAGACTTGACGCCAGGAATCCACATGATCCAGATTGAACCATCCTCGGATAAGTTCTCTCGAATCCGAGATCATCTAAAACGTGCCAACTGGGGGTCCTTGTTCTCCCCTACTCCCATTAATAGCAACACAACGCTATTCTTGCGGGTTCTATCCCATTCAGCGTTTGCTAGGGAGGAACTTCAAGAGGGATTGGTTGTTCATACTATCGAGGTTTCGATCAACAGGACTGGTATTTACCCTTTAGAGACTACCTCAAGTTAGGTAATCTCCCACTTGGATTGACGCATGCCGCAAAACAAGCATTCAAGAGAAAGCGGCTAAGTATGTCTTAATAGGAGAAATTTTGTATCGTCGCGGCTATGAAGGAATCCTCCTTCATTGCTTGGACCAACAAGAGTCCACTTGGGCAGTTGCCCAAGCGCACGATGGTACATGTGGTGGCCACTTTAGTGGTATGGCTATCGCAAAGCGCATTCTTCGCATGGGCTATTATTGGCCATCTTTAGAGCGAGATTGTTGCACCTATGTCAAGAAGTGCGTGAAGTGTCAACATCATGCCAATTTGATGCACGTACCTTCTCAGGCCTTGCAGACGGTCCGGTCGATTGGCCGTTCTCGCAGTGGGGCTTCGATCTAATTGGAAAGATCTCCCCTGCATCGTCGAGGCCGTCACACGTTTATCATAACGGCCACGAGTATTTTACCAAGTGGGTGGAAGCAATTCCGCTTACCTCTACGACAGGACCCCGCATTGTGGAGTTCATTTTGCATAACATCATATGTCATTTTGGTATTCCATCCAAAATAGTCTCGGATAATGGAACGCCTTTCAAGAACAAAGACGTGCGTGCTTTGACCACAAAGTACAAGATTCAGCACAGCTTTTCAACACCCTATTATCCGTAGGCGAATGGGCAAGCAAAGGCGTCAAACAAAATGCTAGTTGCCATCCTTAAAAAGACCGTCGCAGATAGTCATAAGGATTGGCACATTCAAATCCCACTTGCCCTATGGGCCTATCGCACTAGCATTCGGACACCCACTGGGGCCACTCCGTTTTCGCTTGTGTATGGCTCCGAGGCAGTCATGCCTCTCGAGTTGGAGATTCCTTCCCTGCGCATATCCATGCAAGAGTTCATCGATGATGATTCTGCATGGCAGGCCCGGTTAGACCAGCTTACGTTGCTTGACGAACGACGCGTTAATGCTCTCGAGCATTTACGTATTTATCAAGAGCGACTTAAGAAAGCTTACAACATGAAAGTTCACCTAAGGGACTTTCGGGTTGGTGATTTGGTTTTGAAGGAAAACCAGCAAAATTCCAGTTTGCCATCCCACCTAAGGGACAAGTTTGCGGCAAATTGGTTAGGTCCATATATCATTGATAGCAAAATAGGACCCGGGACATACCGGCTAGCTTCTCTTGATGGTATCAAGGAAACAGAACCCTTGAATATCAGTCATTTGCGACCATTTCATATCTAAGAGAGCCAAATCCCAAAAAGGCTCCAAGGATTCTTGCAATCGCTTGGTCAATCCCAAAAATGCTCCAAGGATTCTTGCAATCGCTTGGTCAATCCCAAAAATGCTCCAAGGATTCTTGCAATCGCTTGGTCAATCCCAAAATGCTCCAAGGATTCTTGCAATCTTGTTGGTCAATCCAAAAATGCTCCAAGGATTCTTGCAATCGCTTGGTCAATCCCAAAAATGCTCCAAGGATTCTTGCAATCGCTTGGTCAATCCCAAAATGCTCCAAGGATTCTTGCAATCGCTTGGTCAATCCCAAAATGCTCCAAGGATTCTTGCAATCGCTTGGTCAATCCCAAAATGCTCCAAGGATTGTCAAAATCGCTTGGTCAATCCCAAAATGCTCCAAGGATTTCCATAATCGCTTGGTCAAAAATCAAGAAAATTCAAAAACAACAAAAATTTGCATCTCATTTCTAGGCATACTCAAATTCATCAATAAGAGAGTTCTTCTCGCACTTCATCTTCATATTCACAAAAATCAATCCATCAAAAATACAAAAATACATAGCTGCATTAAAGCATTGCATCCATACATTGCATATTTGTGGTCGTACAGGTCAAGGGCACCATAGGCTGTAATAAATCCGCTAGTCCATCTTGTTCCACACTATTCCATTTTCCAAAAAACAACAAAAACACCATGCATTGCTTTTACCATACTAGAGTCAGTGGTCTTTTAATGTATCAAGGGTTTTCGTGATTCAGTCATCATTTTGCTCTTTAGCCATGTAATGTATCAAGTCAAACAGATTTTACGAAGGTAGAGTTATACTTGAAATACACCTTGTTACGTAACATCCCAACACAAATTAAAACACATAAAAATTCCCAAGTTGTGTGAACGAAAGATGAAACCTGCATAGTAATCCAGGTCACCATAAGCGAAACGGTTATCTTGCTCATCCCCCGTGCGAATGACCCCAAGAATGCTGAGAGTTGGCAAAAGGACAAGCATCCTCCCTACCCAATTCCCTAAGAATCCCAAAGTTCTAAATAGTTGCAAAACATCAAAAATTTGCAAGCGTCAAAACTCCAAAATTTGACATACTACAGTGCACACATCAAAAGGCACAAACAATAGTGATTATCGTCACTCCATATCCCCAATCCCTTGCTCAAAAGAAAAATAAATCAAAATAAACAATGATTTTATCACTACAAACGAGCAAGTATCCCAATACAATTGAAGAAAAGAAGGGAGTTGAACTTGAATCCCTGGAACTCTCAGCATTCTAACAGGTCATGAGGCAAGCCTCAGTACCGGTTTGGTTGATAGCCTATCGGTCACTGGCGGTAAACTTCTCGCATGACGATATATCTATCACATTAACTTGTGTACAGATCAATATTTGCATGTGGATGAGCTAGCTTATGGTATCCTAGATAACACCGCAGATTAATCTAACTAAATACAACAAAGGAGTTAGTGGAGCTAGTTAGGTGATCCTCAGTACAGGTTCGGTTGAAAGCCCATCTGGCACTGGCGGTATCCTGACAAATACCACATAAATGAACTCAATTGCACACACAGGGATGTGAAATAACTTGGTCAAAAACAAGTCCGATTCATACCTTGTTCAAAAGTCTTGTAAGATACAGTACAGTCATGGCTAATAAGTTAAAACCGTCTGAGTCTCAGAAAACCTTAGCTACATTTCTAAACCAACTGCGCTACTTTTCATCCTTACACTACCATCAGAAAAGAAAAACCACATGTATACATACAAAGTCATGTATCACAGCAATCGCCTCAAAACAAAATAATGGAGTTCTAAACAGTCTATGGTGCCATAGCCACACATCACAAAGTCCATCCATCCATTTCATCTCTGCATATCACATACATTTGCATTCATTACAACATATGCATCCATCAATATAAAGTAGCATGCATCCATCAACATCAATCATTGTGCATAAAATCATGACATATACACAAAGAAAGAAAATCAAAACAACAAAAACATCATAAAAATGCAACACAAAAACATTGCAATAAGCATTGCCAGACACAAGTGCTCTTGCACTTAACTTCTTGGCATAAAAAAATCGATGTCGGGGTTCAAATTGTTACTCTCCTACTTCCCCTAGAAGGCTACCCCTAGCCGGACCGCTCCACGGGAAGATGGGTTGTTGATGATTTCACCCCATTATGGCATCACCAAAAGGGTTAACACCCACCAAAAATAGGTCCAAATGTCGGGAAACTGCACGTGCTTAAATGGTAAAACATCTAAAGGCACCCTAACCTAAGTCATCTTGGGTCAAGCGACTCGTCGCTTTTCTCACGAAGGTCATTCCCTCATCGATTCGTCGCTTGAGGGGGTAGTCACACTTAGTCACCAATCAACAAGCACACACCCAATCAAGGCAATGACATGCATTCAAAGAATCATTGACAAAGACAATCACGCTCCTGCTTGGGGCGATAAACAAGCAATCATTAAATTGATCAAACACTTGGCATTCCTGAAGCATGAACACAAGGTTTCCCCTGTGGACAAAAGGTTACGCCCTTTGCCTAATCATGACTGATCAATGTCCAAGCTCAAGTCACACCTCACCAAAATAGGTTAACACTTGAAATCAAATTCCTTAGCTCGTCAGAAGCAAGGATTCAAAGAATGCATGCCCTTTCCATACTTGGGGCATCAAAAGTTGGTTAGGTTACCAAGAAACCCTAATCATTAGTGCTTTGGTTTTCTATTTTTGCTCAGCACTGCGTCACCCATAACACTTCCCAAAAAGGGGCATCTGTAGACACCAAAACAGCACCCATCCGATTAAGTGACTACAAACACTGATCGCATTGACACACACAGCTTTCAGGGCAGCCCTCAGAGGTCAAACAGTGGTCCTAACCACTCACACAGTAGTTTAGAAGGTCAAAAAATGAGCAGAGCAAAGTTGGTCGTTTTAACAAGCCTTATCAAAGCAAGACAAAGTCTTCAAAGCAAAAGCCTTATCAAAATCGTGGCCGAAGATGTCGCGATATCGCGACACTTCGGGCATTGCCTGTCGATATCGGAACGGCGAGTGTCGCGATATCGTGAAGCCTAGGACGCCTTGGAGGCGGGCCGTGAATCGACCGCGGTCGATATCGCGACACTTGGGGGTCGGATATCGCGACCGGCCGTGTACGCGATATCGCGACACTTGGGCCTCAAGGGGCGAAGTGTCGCGATATCGCGACACTTCGGGCCCTTAGCACAAGCCGGGCCGAAGTGTCGCGATATCGCGACACTTCGGGCCCTTAGCACAAGCCGGGCCGAAGTGTCGCGATATCGCGACACTTCGGGGCCTATAGCCAAGCCGGGCCGAAGTGTCGCGATATCGCGACACTTCGGCCCTAACCAAAGCCTGGCCGAAGTGTCGCGATATCGCGACACTTCGGTCCCAAAGCCAAGACCGGTCGAAGTGTCGCGATATCGCGACACTTCGGCATCAAAGCGACGAGTCAAAGTCAACATTCAAAGGCGGACATTCGACCATTCAAGAGGCGCCATTAAAACATCCAAGGAATGACCGCCACGTGGCACCCCTACGTGCCCATTTTCAAAGAGACCACGTGGGTCTGTAAAAATGGCGGACTTCACCAACTGCAGTAATGAGACGAGCAGTCTCAACAACAAATCCGATCCGAGGCCATGCCTCATAACTACTGATGTCAGTGCGAGCCATGTCTCATAAATCATCTGACAAGGGTCAAATCTCAGCGACGGACTTAGGGTTTGACATTAATGTTCAGAGGCAAAATTCCTCTATAAAAACTAGCTCAATGCAATGTAAAAAGGACCGAAACGAAGCATTTTAAAAATACAACGAAGTGCTGTTCATTTGAAGACCCGATTGCACCAGTTTGAGTTCACCTTCTTCACATCCAGAATCTCTTACAAAATAGAGGTTGGTGGGTGGTTCTCAGAAGCGTGAATCTGACTTCCATACCCGACAGTGGATCACTACATCCCACTAATTCGACGACAACTCAATACAAAAGATTCTGGGCCCTTCCTTATTGGATTGGCGCCATAATTAAATTCTAACGGGGGCGGCCCGCTTGGGCACCCCATACCTTTTCTTGCTGATTTCGCTTTAATATATATCATGTTCTTGCGTGTTATCCTGTATTAATGTTCTGCATTATATGTTCGATAAAGACAGATAAATAGAAAGAACAGATCTCATTAATAATGTTATCTTTGTTTGTTCTGCATTCTTCTGCATCGGTTTCTCATTAACCGTTTGCGTAAGGTTAGGACAGATCTGCAGGTGGCGTTTTATCCTGCATTAGGGTTCTTTCTGCATTACGTGTTTAATATATATATCGATATTATTATGCTCTCGTGTTTCTTTTCGATCTCTCTGTTTCTAATGGCAGCGACCTCTTAGTAAAGTTTTCTGTCCTCTGTAGAATTTGCAAATCTCACGTCTTTCATTGCGGTATTACGTTCTACGTTAACTTGTTAGACATATTACGTACTATGTTCTACGTTCTGTCGTTTTAGTGTTGATTCTGATTAAACGTGCATGTCATCTACACTCGTCTATGCACGGTTTTTAATGATCTCAAGCATACATCTTTCATCTTTTTTTTTAGAAGTAAATGTTTTATGTTAACACAGGTGCTACTAACGCGTTTATTTGTTTCTTTGACTGCAGGAGAAACAGCAGCAAGCAAGGAGGCGCCGGCAAAGACTCATTAACACCAGCGGCGGCAATACGTTAGCCCGCCCATTTTGCATGTGGGCATGCGGAGAGAAGATCATTAATCATGACTGTAACCGAGAATATGTCACTGAGGAGATTTATTGTAACCGAGTCAGAATCTTATGAATAAAAAGGGTTGTGCTTCTACTTTTGATATATCAAGCTGGTTATGTTACATTGCATCTTAAGTGTTCTTTTATTTTCGGAATCTCATGCTTTCAAAAACATCTATCTACAAAAGTTCAATTCAACTACACTTTTGTAATTGGATGCAGTCTAGCTATAAAAGTGTAATTACATCGCATCCAACTACAAAAGTGCACAATTGGACCACATCTAGCTACAAAAGTGCAATCAATGTAGTTTGGTTGTAAAAGTGTAGTTTAAATACTTTTGGTTGTAAAAGTGTAGTCGAATGTGATTTAACTGCACTTTTATAGTTAGATGCAGTTTGCTTTTATAATCGGATCACATCTAACTACAAAAGTGTAGTCAAACCACATTCAGTTACACTTTTGCAATCAAATACAGTTCGAATACACTTTTGTATTTGGACTACATCTGACTATAAAAGTGTAGTCAAACTACACTTTTTCAGGAGGACCTTTTATAATCGGATGCAATTTGATTGCATTTGATTAGTAGAGAACCTTCTAGGAGGTGTAACTTTTGATCTACAACTCTATTTTTAATTTTTTTTGTAAACCACCTAGCTCGATGAGATCTACACTTTAAACCATCTATGATCAATTTAGAACTTGGTAAAATCCTCAAAAAAACCTCAAAAAACCTCTAAAATGAGCTCTAAATTTGCTAATGTGTGATACCTAATAAAAACAAGTAGAGATCTAGTAAGGGTAATGTTAGAAATCCTTAAAGTATGTTAGACCTAGGCAACCCAAAATGATGGATTTGGTATATATTATTATCTTATCAAATGAGTATATGAAAAATGACTGGTAATAAGATTTTACAATTGATTTACCCTATTTTTATAAATTTTGGTGGAAAATAAATGTAATTCACCCTATTGATTCACCCTATATTGGAAATGATTCACCTTGATTTCAAAACTAATTCACCTCATTTTTATAAATAAATTTTGGGTTCTACCCCTTATGCATAACCCTATTTTATTCGATATTATTTTATTACCACCAATAAATAATCCTTCATTATATCCTAGTTATGCTAATAAAATCTTGTAGATATTCCATCCAAACCTAGGGATTTATCCCTAGAAAAATTTAAAAAAAAAAGTATAATTAACTTTTTCCTATATAATGGGCTTTATTAGTTTGCTATTATCTTCATCTATTATAATTGAAGGCACTTATTGCAATAGTTTATCATTAAGAACTTTAATCTCCTGTGATCCTAGAATATTTTGGTAAAAAAGCCTTACCTTATTTTTTATTTTGCTTTGGTATTCAATCTAAGCCCTTTATATTAATTTAATTCTACTAGTTCTCAATGATAATCTTTATACTATTGTTATCCTATGGAAAAAAATGTGTTTTTATCTTCTTGTTTTAACCAAGTTTATCTTGATTTTAATCTCCAAAACTTCTCTTTGTTAGACAAAAAAATTGATATTCAGTAAGCAACTCCTTTTCCTCTAAGCTTGGATTATTGCGCTCAATATTTTAGAATTTTTAAAGTTTCTCTTTTAGTTCTTCTTTCTTCTAAAAAATATTCTCAAAAGTGTTCTTGTTCCATTCTTGTGTCATTGAATTAATTTATTCTGGAAGTGTATACAACCCAATGTTTCCTATACAATTCCATGACTATAGTTTTATATCAATAAATTGAGAATTATCTTCCAAAATATTCTCATATTTAAATGATGATCTTTTTCTTGAGTCAATTATAACAATTTTAACTCTTATTGGCCATTGATATGAACCATTTCTTGTTAGGGTATTAATTTTAATAGAAGTGCCTTCATATAGCTAATGATCTATGAGTATACATCTATATAACATTTATACTATCAAGTCATGGCTTATCCTGTTGTTGGTCCATGTATAGTTGTTCTCTTCAAACTCAATCTCCCATAGATTATTATTTTGAACAAAGGTTGATGAATCTCTCATATTTGGGTTATTTTCTTAATTCCCCCAAATATTTCATCCAACTTGATTATGGAATTAAAATATCCTATGATCATGATTTAAGTTTCTTGATATGTACTTCTTATAAATGATTTAATCTAACTCCATACTTCTAATCTTCTCAATTGAGTTGTAGGTCCACAAACATGGATAAGGATGAAGAAAATATCTACAAAGTAGAATGTGACTAATGAGGCTATTCAATGTCTAGTTTTATGAATGGTTTTATAGGATATTCTTACTAGATTTCAACATGTTAGAATTACCCTCGTCACTCCTTCTAAATACACATCATCTTGACCATATAGCTTTCATAGTTTTGGAATTTCTTTCTTTGTCATTTTAGTTTTATATATACAAATAATATCAAGCTTATTACTTTAAATGAAGCTCTTAATTCACCTCTACTTTGAGGGGATATCAACACTCCATGTATTCCATGAGATGGTAATCATATCTCATTAGAGGTTGTTGGCCCTACTTGTGATTACCAGTATCAATTTTTTGTTTAGTAAAGACAAGCTCAACAATATTAGATTATGTTTCTTTCTTTATGTTTACTCTTGCTTATTTGGATCTAACATGATAGTTTGAAAGTTTTCTTTTTTCTACTTTACCATTGTTAGGAGTGGGTCTTATTATTCTATTCCTCATTATTCTTCCACAACTTTCCTTCTCATTAGATTTATCCTCTTCTCACTCTACTAAGGAAGTTCTTATATTATCCTACTCATTTTCTAGCATTTCCTTGTTAATAGTAGAGGTAATAATATCTAGCACTATGTTTTCTCCACCATTTTCATTCTCTTGAATGATGCATGGAACTTCAAGAGTCTTCTAAATCTAATAAGGGAAATTCCTTATATTTTGTAGGAATGTTCATCCCTAAATTAGGATCATACTGTGTAGATGGTTCTTTATTATTTTTTTATCTTGTTGTACCATGTCCTCTACGCTTTGATCTACTTTTTCTTGATAGGATCAAACCTAAAAATAATTTTTATTTCTTCCAATATCCTTACTTACTATCTCCAATATTAATTTACTTTTATTGATCCGAACCTATTTTTTAGAAGTTGAAAACCATCCTCATCCATATCCATTTGTAACTCTCTTTTTATATATACATGTGTTTCTACAGGACTCTTCATACGGAATTATCTCTCAATATGCCTCACCTCATGATATCATCTATATATGAAAGATATGTTTCCATAATCTATGGTTTGGATCGATAACTTACCTCCATACTTAAGAATAATTAATTTTGGTAAAGGTTTACTGATATCAATCATGACCAATATCCAAGCATAAATAGCCAAGAATATGTCTTTTCTAGTTTCTAATATTTGATGAATTCTTCCAATGTGTTTCCTATTGACTTGAAGGTATCTATTTCATAAAATTCAATGGAAAACCCATATATCCTAACTCAACTAGTACTAGGGATAGATTTACATTTTTAAGTACAAAGCCTTTATACTAGTAGATAAGCAAGAGTCTTGCTCTTCCCATAAACTAGGGATCTCCTTTTAAGATTCTATATCTTTCCTCCCTAAAATAAAAAAAGAATAGGAAAAAATATTTGAAAAGAAAAATAGACTCACTCCTAGAAACTTCTAACTCTTAGCAATCCATTTTCTCAAAACAAGAGCCCATGACCAAATCCCATTAAATTTACTAATGATTGCCTTACCTTTAAGCAACAAGGATCTCTACTTTGTGGGGTCCTTCCTAACCTCTACAACTAAGAATGAATCTAATGATTAAACTATAATTAATAAATTCTTAAAATAATATACTTTTCTATAGTTTACCTTTTGATTTTTCCTTTTTCACACCTGAACCAACTTTCGGGAATAGGACAAAGTATGATGAATCAATAATGCTAAATACAAATCCTCAAATATTTTTAAAATCCTATGGACAAAGTGAAAGTTGGTTTGGATAGTAACAATGAGAACTTAATTAGTATATCCGTTTATTAGATTAAAGAATGAGATGAAACTGTCCACGGGGATTGCTCATCTCTAAAAGGAAGTCAATGCACGCGAAATTCTACGTGATCGTCTTAGATCGTGTCAATGCACGCGAAATTCCAACAAACGCTTCCGGCCGGGATCGAAAGGGACGAGAAATAAATGGAAATCAGAGTAAGTCCGGGATGGAAAGGGACGAGAGAGAAATAGAAATCAGAGGCAAAATATATATTTTTTAAAAGGGTTGGTTTTTTTCTTCACAGGGTATAAGTTATTACGAGATGTATCATTCGACAAAATATTTAAAAAAAATTAATAATAGTTTTTTCAATAATTTTTTTTTTTAATTTTTTTATTTGGTTAGTGTGAGAATAAGGTAAGAAGTTTTCTTCCAATCATAATCTTTAGTAATTTTTTTGTAAAACTGAGAGCTGTGTTTATCAATAATGAATTTACAACACACCCACCCTTACAGAATATTTTTTATTTATTTAAATAAAAAAATATAAATTTTAAATTTTAATGACTATAATTTATCCTAGTACTAGTTGGGTTAGGATATATGGGAAACCCATATCCCATATATCAAATAAATAAAAAAATATAAATTTTAAATTTTAATGACTATAATTTATCCTAGTACTAGTTGGGTTAGGATATATGGGAAACCCATATCCCATATATCCTAACTTAACTAATACTAGAGATAAATTTACATTTTTAAGTATAAAACCTTTATATTAGTAGATAAGCAAGAGTCTTACTCTTCCATAAACTAGAGATTCCATTTTAAGATTCTATATCTTTCCTCCTTAAAATAGAAAATAAATAGGAAGAAATCTTTGAGATGAAAAATAGACTCACTTCTAAAAAACTTTTAACTCTTATCAATCTATTTTCTCAGAACCAAGACCTATTAAACTTATTAATAATTATCTTACCTTGAAAAACAAGGATCTCTACTTTATAGGGTCCTTCCTAACCTAGAAATGAATCTAATGATTGAACTATAAATAATAAATTCTTAAAATAATATACTTTTCTTCAACAGTTTACCTTTTGTTTTTTTTGGCCTTTTTCACACCTGAACCAACTTGCGGGAATACGTCAACGTATGAACTTGCGGGAATAGGGCAAAGTATGATGAATCAATAATGCTAGTAAAATCCTCAAATATTTTTAAAATCCTATAAACAAAGTGAAAGTTGGTTTGGATAGTAACAATGAGAACTTAATTAATATATCCGTTTATTGGACCAAAGAATGAGATAAAACTGTCCACGGGGATTGCTCATCTCTAAAAGAAAGTCATTGTCTGCCGTAGCTTCCTGTGAATTCTATGTGATCGCCTTCGGTCGTGTCAATGCACGCGAAATTCCAACAAACCCTTCCGGCCGGGATCGAAAGGGACGAGAGAGAAATAGAAATCAGAGTAGTCTTTTATTGTTATTGTGGCAAAATATATATTTATTAAATGATTTGATAATCAGGGTTTTAAAAGGGTTGGTTTTTAAGTATAAGTTATTACCAGATGTATCAATTATACTAAAATTTCTTCTATAAAATATCCAAAAGGTTTTTAATAATAGTTTTTTAAATAAAAATTTTAAAAAATTTATTTATAATATATACTTTTTACTTTTTACAATCTCCGGGCGATAATATAAGTGGCATCCTCGCCGGTAAACCACACTCAAGAGGATAGAACAATATTTTTATTTATGTAAAAAAATATATATATATAAATTTTAAATATTAATGACTATAATTTATATAATTATAATTGTCTAAGGGACGGTGCAAATTTAAACTTTGGTTCTTTGTCTTGCTAAGTCCAAAATTCAAACCGTGGTCTAGGTGTGTTCATAAATTAGTATGATTAACTAATTTTATAGAAATTGGAAAAGGAAAGCAGGCCCAGCCAGTCGCAAAATAAATACCCCCAATGATAAGCCACAGAGACAAACCTGCTAAAAAAATGGACCATAGAATTCGGCCATGGAAGGAAGAGCAGAAGAATTGCGGCTTTTGGGCGCCTGCGGAGTCGTGGGCGAAGCCCTCACAATCCTACGTTGTCGCGCTAAACTCTTGTGTGCCATCTCCTTCACCCTTATTCTCCCCCTTTCGTTGGCGATGCTGGGCTACACTTTCAGCTTATTTCATATTCTCAAAATCCTTCACACAGAGGGTTCGCTATTTTTCCCCGCAATTGATGGAGTTTTCAGCGATGGGAGCGGGGTGCGTTCTCTTGGCTTTTGCCCTGTGGTTGCTCTCGACGGTGGCGTTTGCGTACACGGTGGCCTGCGTTTACACGACCAAGCAGAAACCGTCCCTGGCAAGGGCCATCAGAATCGTCCCCAAGGTCTGGAAACGCGTGGCCATAACTTCCTTGTGTTTTTTCATTCTTGTTGTTTCCATGTTTATCGCCTACTCTTTTACTCTATTTTTACTAAAATGGAGCGCCAGCCAGCTGGACAGTGTGTATGTCACACCATTGTCAATCGTGTTGATTATTCTATGCGTCGTGTTTGTGCGCCTTTGCCTGTATATGAGAATAGTTTGGCAGGTGGCCGTTGTGGTATCGGTTTTGGAGGAGAAGTATTGCGGGTGGGAGGCGATGAAGAAGAGCCACAGTCTGATAACGGGAAAGCGTTCCACCGCGTGGGTGCTGACCATATGGTACATCCTCTTTGAATTTCTGTACAGTTATGCTGCGATGATCGGCCATCGGAACGTGGAGGGGGTTGTGGAGAGGAGCGCCTACGGGACGTTTATTTTGGTAGTGGCCTGCGTGATAAGTTTGATGGCGGGGTTGACCCAGAGCGTGCTGTACTTCGTTTGCAAATCTCATCACGGGGAAGACGTCGAAGAATCGTTTTTGGAGGAAGGCGACGGAGAAGACGTCGATGAATCGCTTTTGGAGGAAGGGGGCGTTGGAGGGTATTTGCCTGTGAAGAGCACCGACGCCCAGCCCAAGAATTAGGGGCCATGAATCAGCACTTAGTTGTAATAAGAATACCTGTAGCATAGTACCGTAGGTGTTATGCTACCGTATGCGTGATCGTCCTAGTGATTTTCGTTTAAATATTTCTTAAGTTTAAAATTGCTAAGTATCTAATCTGTATGGAGGATGGGACACACTTCCCTCGAAGTCTATAAACTTGCTTCAACATATCTGGATGGTCGAACGAGGCATTCGCCCGGTTCCCCATACAAATTTTTGTTTAAAAAAAACTAATTTAAAATAATTTGGACTCAATAACTGTTTTCGCATTCCAATTATAAGACACCAGCGATAAAATAATTCTTGAAACGCCAACACAGTTTGGATCCCCGAAGTCCATAAACTTGCTTGAACATATCTGGATGGCCGAACGGGGCATTCACCTGGTCCCCGAGACAAATTTCTGTTTAGAAAAACTAATTTAAAATAATTCGGACTCAATAACGGTTTTTGCATTCCAATTATAAGACACCAGTGATAAAATAATTCTTGAAACACTAGTGCAATTTGGGTCATGATAAAAATAAGCATCACTTCCCATTCTCTTTTGGGTACTCCTCCTGCTTTCATTTTTGGACTTCTCTTACAATCTTTTATTTTATTGTTATTTTTTGGTATTAATTTAAAGAGAGGGTTTTGAAAGGGTCCCCACAACCTTATACATACAACCAAAATCTCAACCATAATAACAATCTCCAAAATATTATACCTATTAGGAATAATCGAGAGAGTTTAATTCCTAATAACCATAATGATTCCAGAGAGAACTTAGAAAAGCACAACGCTTTGAAGGTAAAACAAACTCTAACAAACTTTGGTCAAAGGGCAAAGTGAGACCGAACACCCCTTCCAACGAGAGCCAAAGGGATGTCCGACTCCTCCTTACAAAAACAAAGCATCATGAGCCTCTTTCCTAGCAAGGGAGACTATGTCATTCGGGACATCATTTTTCCACATCGAAAAAGCAACACAGTGGACACCACGGTTGGCCAACATATCGGCCAATGCATTCCCCTCATGGAACACATGGTGAATGTTCACCTACTCAAAAGCGTACAACAATCTCCTAGCTTCGACAATAAGATTGAGAATGTTCCAGCTAGGTGTACACTCCCCTTTGAGCATCTTGATTATGTTCAAAGAGTCACCTTCGATTTCCACATTCTGACAACCAGCATCCGCTAACAATTTCACCCCCATATAAGTTGCACGAGCCTCCACGAAGTGTGAATATTGGGAATCAAGGGGTTCAAAAAATGCCATGAGGATGTCACCATTCTTATTTTGCACAATGCCACCTACTCCAGCCTTGTCGAGGTTACCCTTTGAGGCCCCATCGAAGTTGAGTTTCAGCCAATTGGGAGTCGGATGGGCCCACTTAATTCCTTCTCTAGGATCAGGTTCAAGGGGGCCGAGGAAGAGGGCTCCAACCCAATTTAAATTCCAAATCAACTTCGTCGGAGGAGGAGGGTGCCTTGGGCCGTTTACCCACAAAGGCAACCAAGACATTCTCTGATGCTCTATTAATGATCTTAGTACCCACCCTGACAACATCGGTCTCAACGTCATTAAAAGCACGGGCATTCCGTTCTTTCCACACCCCCACCATGCATGGGGAAGCATAATTTTCCACAACCAAGATAGTCATTGGGACATGAACGACGAACACCATTGAAGGATGTTGTCCATCAACGTACCTGGAAACACCCAATAAATGTTAAACCAATTAAAAATAAACATAAATACCTGCCATGTGAATGGGCAGCTAAGGAGAAGATGTTGCATGGATTCCCAGTCCGATTTGCACAGATAGCATCTATTCACCATAATGCGACCCCTCTTTCGAAGATTCTCCAAAGAAAGTATTTTATTTTGAGCCATCAGCCAAAAATAAATATTGATCTTTGGGATTAGTATTTTAATCCAAATAAGATTCACTAGAAAAGGAGCCTCATATTTCGAGAGAAGGAAGGAATAAGCTGATTTCATAATAAATTCACCTTCAGCTTCCCCGCTCCAAATCAAACGGTCTCTGGAATCATCCTATCTGATCGCATACCTGTTAAGTTCCACTAAAAGTCTCTACCAACTGACCAAATCATTCTGGTTGGACACCCAATAGGGATGAGAATTCCATGAATGCCTACCATTGACAATAGGCATATATTGGGAAACCCAAATTTTGCCTTCCTCCATCACTTTCAAAGCAAGAGCCCTGAGATTTGGGTCATCCAATAACGACTCTTCCCTCAACCAATGGTCTTCCCAAAACTTGACATTTCTCCCATCACCAATGATCCACCTGCTTTTAGCCTTCACAAAGTCCTTGATCTTCATTAAGCTTCTCCAAAAAATGGAGCCTCTCGGGGAGAGATCGTCTGACAAGAAAGAATTAAATTCGTATTTCACTTTAAGGATAGAACACCAAGGTCTCTCGGCGTTCGAAGCAACCAACCACCCTGATTTACCAACCAGGGCTCTATTCATAAGTGTTGCTCTTTTCAAATTAAGACCCCCATCCTTTCTCCTCTTGCAAATCTGATCCCAAGCGACCAAGTGGTACTTGCATTTTAAATCCGATCTAGCCCAAAGGAATGTTTTACAAATATGATCAATTTTATCCATTACTTTAGCAAGGAGCATGAATAAGGACATGAAATAAATGGGTATGCTCTGGAGCTTGCTTTGAACAAGTACCACCTTCCCTTCTTGGCTCAGTAACACCCCTTTCCAAGAGGCTAGTTTACGTTGGATTATTTCAATCAAAGGGTCCCACAGTGAGTCTTTCATTCTCCCCATGAAGAGAGGCAGTCCAAGATAGGTCACTGGCAATGTGGCAATCCTACAATTGAGTATATTCACAATATTTGATTGCTTGGCTTTCGAAGTGTTAACAAAGTAGAGAAAGCTCTTCGTAAAGTTGATCTCCTGACTAGAAGCCCTCTCATAACTCAATAAGATATTTTTAATAACCAGGGCGAAAAGAATCGATGCACCACTAGCAATCAGAGTATCATCAAAAAATTGGTGATGAGATACAGGCGGACATGGGAGAGCTGGACGAAGACCCACCTCCCCGCTCAACCTTCCAATCGCTCTCCCCAAAGCCTCTGCCACAAAGAGGAAGAGGAAGAGGAAGGGGAAAGCGGATCGCCTTGCCTCAAACCATGGTGAGACTTAAAAAATCTAGACACCGATCTATTCACTAGAATGGAGCACCAAACTGAAGAAATGCAAGCCAAAATAAGGGTGACCCACCGATCGCTGAAGCCAAACTTCCTCATCACCTCTTGTAAGAATGGCCATGTCACTTTGTCATAAGCCTTACTGATGTCGAGCTTTAAAAGGAAAGCCTCTCTACCACTGTACTTGACCGAATGAAGAAGCTCATGCATGACAATAGCGCCATCTAAGATTTGTCTACCTAGCACAAAGGCGCTCTGAGCCATATCAATGAGATTTGAAAGCAACCCCTTGAGTCTATTAGACAGAGCCTTAGAGAGGAATTTATATAAATAATTGCACAAATTGATTGGTCTAAAATCCTTAAATGACGAGGCAAAATCCTTTTTTGGAATTAAGGAAATCAACGTGGCATTCAGGGATTTAGGAATCTCCACCAATATTTGGGCTTCTCTTAGAGCCTCCGCCACCTCAGACCCACAAATATTCCAATATTTTTGAAATAACAATGGAGGAAATCCATCAAGGCCCAGAGCCTTTAAAGGCCCCAGCTCCTTAACAACATTAAATATTTCATCATCTATGAGCGGGGCCTCCAAACCCACGTTCATTTCCTCCATCACCAACGTAGGAATGGCATCTAACATAACACGTTCCATCACCAAATCCCGATCTGGGGGGACCAAGAAGAGAACTAAAGAAATTGACAACCTCCAATCAAATTTCCTCGCTCTTCCTGATAGAGCTGCCATCCTCCTTAATAATATCCACTATTCTATTCCTACTCCTCTGCCGCATGGTGGATGCATGAAAGAACCACGTATTCTTGTCACCTTCTCTTAGCCATAATTCTCTCGATTTCTACTTCCAGTGCAACTCGATATCCACTTTTTTGTTATGATAATTGGCTAAGAACTCCCTTTCCTCCCTTAATAACACCTCATCGAGTCCCTGTGACTCAATATTTTTCTCTATTTTAGCGACCTTATTTTTTAAAGCTTCCAGCTCCCTAAAGATATTACCATACACGTTCTTGTTCCACCATTTTAATTGATGATGAAGCCTTCAAATTTTGAAGGCAACTTTAAAAAGGCCCGATCCCGATGCTTCCTCATCCCACCATTTTTTCATGCAATCTTCAAAGTTAGGGAAGTTGCACCACATTGCTTCAAAGTGGAAGGGTCTCGAAACAAAAGAAGAGTTTTCAACAGTCTCCAAAAGGAGAGGATTATGATCTGAGCCCACTCTAGGCAAGGTGGAAAGCATCGCATCCCCAAATAAATCGAGACTTCTAGATGAAACTAGCGCTCTGTCCAGCCGGCTCAGGATCAAACCATTATTTGACCTACTGTTACTCCATGTAAAATGCCCCCCTTTCAAATCCACGTCTCGTAATTCTGTGGAAGATATGAAATCCGCCAGGTCAGCAAGATTGTGCTCTTCAGGGCCACTTCCACCCCTTCTCTCCAAAGGATATAGAGGGGAGTTAAAATCTCCAATCACTAACCAATGTTCATGAATGAAGGTTTGACGCATTTCTAGCAACAACTTCTAGAAATCTCTCCTTTCATAAGTGGTATTCGGAGCGTAGATATTGGAGACCACCCAACGCCTTTGGGTTTCGTTGCACCAAAAAATAATATTTATCACTCTACGTGAAGCAGAGATTACATGCCCATAAAATTTATGTGAATTCCAAAAAAAAAGGAGTCCACCCACTGTTCCCACAACTTCACTAGCCATGAAACCCGAGTCCTTCCATACTGCCCTTTGGATCGATCTCCACGACTCGGCCTCAAGCTTTGATTCTTGAATGCATAACATATCAGGGGCCAATTCTCTTCTCAGGGACGCCAATAAGCGCTTCTTAGAGGAGCTATTAAGCCCTCTTATGTTCCATGAGCAGATTTTCATGGGAAGGGGGAACTCACTTTATCTCCACCACCTACCGATAAGCTCAAGAAACCATCCAAGCTCAATCATTTTTCACCTTCACCAATTTTTAGAACTAGTCTAGATTGACCTTCATTGGCCATAGACTCATTGACCTTTCTTTTCCTGCTTACTTTAGACATAGGCCTTCTAGGTTTACAGGCCTTGCCCAAATCCATCAAATGTCTTCTATGACTATGGGTTTTAGGGCCATGAGAGCCCTTCTCCATTACCACCGGATGAGGATATGGGGAAGCAGGAGCCACATCCATCACTAAAGCTTCGTTTCTTATCACAAAGGAGGAACAACCATCCACACGATTTGGCCATGCCAGAAGAGAAGGACAGACAACGAGCCATCGAAGATTGTGGGCATTCCCTTAAGGACCCCACTAGGATCACCGCCTAGGCCTTAGAGCACGATGGACCCAAGTCTTCTGCCAAAGCATTTAGACACTCGAAAGAGTTGTCTAAGGGGATAGAAGCCTTTTCCAGATTGACTTCCGAAAACAAGTCCACCTCTAGCTTATTAGAATTCTCCATTGCAATATTCGAACACATCGGTTTGACCAACTCCTCCTCCCTAACCAAAGGTGCTAATGGAGGGGAGGAAAGAGGGGGAGCCAAATTTTGAAGAGCCACCGAAGGAGCAATGACTTCCTTGACCGACGGGGCAACGAACAATTTCTTCTTCCATATTCTTCGCTTCTTTGAGGGGAAAGACCAAACAGACTTGCTAACACCAGAAACAGAGGCCGGTCTCTTCCCTTTCTCCACCATGGACACAAATCCTTGCGAGCGCTGCACCCTAGTAGGGGCATCCCCCGACTTTCTTTTGCAATGCAAAGATGAATGACCTTTGCCCCCACAAGCTGAACATGAAAAGCTATCATGTTCGTAGATGATTACCTGCTCCCACCTTCCCACCAGAGAGTTGATCAAAATAGATTTTGGCAGCTCTTTGGACAAGTCCGTGAGAACACTTACGAGAACAAATTGCCTTTTGTCTTCCGACATGGAAGAGGCATCAAAAGAGATAAATTTCCCAATTGCATTGGCAATCTGTTTGAAGATGGAGTCATGCCATAAATAGAGAGGGACTTCAGGAAGACGAATCCAAACCGAAACCATGTCCACTTTGTGAGTAGCAGGGTTAAACCCAGAGTCCCATTTCCTCAAATACAACCCATGCTTTTCGAAAAACCATGACCCCTCTTCCAACACTCGATCAACATCAGAGGGGTCCGACAGAGAAAAGAGAAAAAAGTTCCTCGGGAGAAGAGATAAACAGAGGCTGCAAGTTGGCTTCCAACGGGCGATGGCCCATCTCTTTAAAGCATCAACATCCGGTCTGCTCCCGGAGAATTTTCCCACTAAATTACCAGACAGATTCGCCAATAGAGAGGACACAGTTGAGTGATATTTCGAGTTGGGGATGAACGTCTCCATCAACAACCCGATTGGCTAAGTCTACGCTCCCCCATTCCTTTTGGGCGCAGCCTCCCCAATAGCTTGGCCACAAGGCTTTTCCAAAGAAAGAGATTCCACCGGTTCGTCCAGAGCTTCCCCACCCGGATACCACATTCATCAAAATCACACACTAGCAATGCAAAAGAACCACTCAAACAACCACAAGAATCCAAACATGAATGCAAATTATTACTCTGACTTTTTATACCTTGTTCAAAGTATGGGATTTTAGAAATCTTGCCTTTTATAGCTTGTTAAAGGTATGGACCAGTCAAAACCATAATGAATTTGATGTACACTATTTCATGATCGATTGATTGTCTAAAGGGAATGAATACCTTATATGCTAGGTTGTTGATAACAATATCCACACCAAAATAACACTTGCAAGCGAAGATAAATCCCCGTAATTAATATGTTTTTCCATATTTTACGTGCAAAAACCTTTTTTTTGCGTATGACAGGCAAGATCTTCGCATACATGGTAAATAAGCATTCATTTTAGTAGACCTAAACTAGTTTATATAAAAATATAATAGTCGTTGATATAACATTATTTTAAAATTAATAAAATTATAAAGAGATATTTGTGTGGTATGTTAATTGATAAAATTATAAAATTTATTAAAATGTAAAACATATTTAAAACGATATTATTAAAATTTAATGTAGAAACTTAGGAATATTTGTTTCAATGTTTGAGTTTCTTAGTTACTAATTTATTTATGCACATTTATAATATATCAAATTTTATTTCGAATTTTTAAATATGTCGAGTTTCTTTTGAACTTAAGAGTGTCGAACTCAAACTTGGTAACTAAGGTATCAACGATACTTATATCACATTTTTTTAAGGTACATTATTTTATTTAAGGTAATATACATTTTTTATTATATTAAAGGAATTTGTAATAAGTTACAATTTCTTTCACCTCTTAGTGGGTATGAATCTCGTTCCTTGTTGTCACTATAACCTTCAGTTGCATCAGGTAAACCTTTTATGTAATCGGTTATGCTGACGTGACATACCTATCGACACTATGGGGCTCAAAATATTGGGACCTTGGTTTCGTGGTCTCATGCTCTCATACTCCTACATAAGCATTTTAGCTTTTAAACCAAGCCCTCATACCCAATTTAAAGTAATATATTATTTTTTTAAATAATTTTAATAATTAATATGATTAATCCTGTTGCATTCTAAAAATCCACACCCCTAATAAGGTAGTTGCAAGTTATAATTATTTTTTTAAAAGTAATTTTATCATATTAAAAATAATAAAAACAAATCCGCACCAGATACCTTACTACAAGTTTCGTGATAAGTTCCCTCAATCCTCGAAAGGAGGTCCGTGGTTCAAGCCTAACGTCCTATGCCAAATAAATAAAACCCCCTAGATATCCTAATGGGTATATCTGAATGGAACAAGACCTATGGAATGGAAAATCCTGGCCCCAAGGAATATGGGGAACGATTTTCCTTAATTTAAGTTTTGTCCCATGGGGGACAGTGCAATGGTTTAGGCTTTGGTTTTTTTTCGGAAGGCTTTGGTTTTTTTTCGGAAGGTTTAAGTTTCAAACCGCGGTGTGGGCAAGTGTTTGAGGGAGTGGGTGTGTGGTGATTGTATGTTAAATTTCCTATTGATAAGCATAGTTCTCAGCTTTATGAGGGGTCATGGTTGGGAGGAGACTTCTCAGCCCTATGCATTATAGTAGGGGTTTCTCATACTAACTAAATAAAAATAATAATAATAAATGTTTTTATTTTGTTTTAGTATAATTAATATTTTAAATATATATTGAAAATAATTAATTATTTTTATATAATTTTAATAAATAATAAAAATTTGTAATATTTTTTCAATGGGTTATATGGGATTGACGTGGGTGTTATCCTGTTACATCATGATCATGCAAACTTGGTAACTATGCATATTTTTGGAAAGATTTAAACCTTGATTTTCCCCTTGAAAGTTGAGAAACCTAATTGATTGAACTAATTTCATTTAATTTAACTTCATTATGATTAAATAAATATTATTTTATTATAAAATTGTATATATATTTTTATTTGGTTAGTGTGAGAAACTCCTATGACCAACGCACATAGCAGTCTCCTCCCAACCATGCCCCCCCTAAGTCGATAACTATACTTATTAATAAGAACTTTAACACACACCCACCCCTCACACACTCACCTACGCTGTGGTTTGAACCTTGGATCTCCCGAAGAAGAACCAAACCCTAAAACATTTTGTTGTCCTACCTGGAACATAAAATTGTATATTTAAAAACACATAATTAATATTCAATTTCATGAGTTTAATTGACTAAATTCCTCATATTTTTAAGGAGGAGGCCTAAGTTTGAATCTTATCGTGATTGAATATTATCACCCAATACATCTAATAATTACAACCTATTATAATAGAACAGTATAGACATAAATAAATATATTAAAAAAATGTAATATAGGTAGAACCCATTTTAATCCATATAACCTTTTAAAATTTACTTAATTGATTTACATAATTATTTATTTCTAAAATATTTATTAAATAATAAATAATTTAACAAGCTTCAACCTACTATAACACATAAAATAAGCTTAAAAAAACACATTTAACTATTATGGCTTCATGAAATTACTCACACCTACAAAAATTTAAATAATTCATATAAACAAATTTAATTTATCACACTCATAAATACCAACACATAGACAAAAAATACCAGCTTAGGAACTCTTGAATTTTGACTACTATCACGGTAGTTTAGATATATGACTAGACATGTAGAGGGGATAAATCCAAAACCAATGTAATTTAGATTATAAAATATTTAGGAGATAAATGAATGAGTCAAGTAACATTCAAAATGCTTGAAATTAAACATCAAGTTGATCATCATAATGTATTAATAAGAAAATTACTTAATTCAAAGATGATTGATTGGTTAAGTTTTGATTGGATCAAGGAAATTGAATTACTTTATTATTGAGGGATTCACAATTTGTTTTCAAGAAAAGAGAAGACTATTTTTCCTAAAATATAATTGATTAACTCATTTTGATCTATTTTAACTCAATTTTTTGAATGAGAAATGGAGTTGTGTCATCTTGACATCATTACCACTATTTATAAGAGTAAGTTTCAGACGAGGTGTTTATAAAAAGGTTTCAAATTGCCAATTTGTTATAATATGATATCATCAATGAGGTATTGACCAACTAAAATAAATTTGGATGTTAAAGTTTAATCTACTCACCAACATAAAATACGAGGTCAATAAATAAATGCCAATAAATGAATGTCACTTGTGTAGGTGATGCATCAACACAAAATGAGGCTATGGCCATGTTTATCAAGAATTTTCTAAATAAAGAGGTTTTTGATTAAGTCACAGATGGAATTGATTCACTTGAATTAATAGCCATTCAATTAGAAAAGCAAAAAAAAGAAAATTTAATTAGTTGAAAGAGAAATTTATGTAACCAAGACAGTGAAAAATAGGGAACAACATTAGTTTAGCCTACTCATTATATGAGATATATTTTAAATAGATTACGAGGTAGGATCCACAATAATAACCAAGAAAGGGATATATATTCTACCAAATGGAGTTAGTGGATAAATATAACTACTAGAATGCATGAAGATGACATTTTAGTGTCAAATTTGGATGGATGAGTAGTCATTTTCTATGTAAGTTGTAGAATTTATTATTTTCATGTTGATCTAAATGTTATTTTTTGTTTATTGTAATTAGGGTTTAAGTTATAATTTATTGGTTATAAATATGAGATTAAGGATTATTTGTAGAACTACTTGGCTCTTTGAATCAAAATAATTCTACATTGAATACTATAATGCATGTTATGAATTATGTATGTCATTAGAAGATAAATTATTTGTACTTTATCATCACCTCTTTATCTTTAAATGAATGATAATTGTGGAAATTTATATTTCTATTAGTTTTTTTCATGCTTGGTATTATAGATATTTTTAATTTAGAATTCACTAAAGCTATTTGGTTTTTCTAGATATATTGATTAGATTAGACTCATCTTGCTGTAGCTTAAAAATCTACATTGACTTTTCATATTTAAATTATTTTCTTTAATACTTTTTTAAAATACTTAGATTATTTTGTTTAGATTAGAAAAGATTCAACCTACTTTGGAAGTTGATAGGAGAGAAAATCTCTCTTCCAATCTAAGTAGGATACAATGAAGCATAACCATTAGTTGTATCAATAGCTAGTGTTTTTGACATGTCTATTAGGATAAGCTATGAATTTTTAGTAAAATATTTTTATTTAACCTACTTTTATTTTTTAGTGACGCGTTATCAATACAAAGATAAAATGTGCTTATATCTAACTAGATCTAACATTTTTCTATTGATGTTTATGATTTTAGTTGAGGTTTATTTTAGATTTTCTATTATTAACTAATTATTTGTGTATGTTATTTTCATTTTGTAAAGAAGACTCTCAACATTGCATAGACCTACAGATTTTATGAGTATTTTTATAATATATCTCATATAATTTATATGAAATTTGAGTGACATTTTATAGATTTTTCAAATTGGTATTGAAATATGTTTTCATATATCAACCTCCTAAAAATATTAGATCTAAAAATATTAGATCTACAAAAAATTATATATGGAGAAGTTTTATTCTAAAAACCTACTTGAATTTATATTCAAGTAATTTTTTAAAGCCATTTTATAGTGATATTAATGAGATAAAGCTTTAAGAGTTTATGAAAACATGATCTAAGTCTTGAATACAAAGAAGCTACTTAATTTATTGAATTATCTTCAACATGAAAAGGGGATTTTAAGGAAAAAACCCATTATCTAGGAATAAAAAATAGCAATAACCCCTAAACCTTCAAACATCTAAAGCTTAAACAAAGGGAAAATACCTATCTTATTCTATCTATATGGGTGAACTTTTTCACCTTGGTCCATTAAAACAACCTATGTAACAAGCACAACCAATGATTCAACAAGTGGAACATATGATTAAATGACACAACCCAACATTCAACAGGCACATGCTTCTCAAAAACAATATGCCCATGTGTAAGTCATAAAATAAATGCAATACATCCGATTGGAACAAAACACTTAATAAAAGTTATACATATAACTAGGGTAATCTATTTTACAACTACAAGTGCAAGTTTTAACTTGGAATAATTTCCTCGGTTGGATTCATCAAGGTCCTTTAAAACTACCCATATATTTTCCTATTTTGTATGTTTCATTAAATGCAATAATTATTTTTAATGGTGAAGGTAGAAATTTTTTATTAGTGCACCTCAATGAACTATCAACCTTGAAATCAATCCACCATATTCAAGAAGAGGATGCAATGGTGTAAATACTCATATTTTTATTGAGGTAAATTTATGTTATAGTATAGAAGCCTTGGATATGGATGAGTTACCAATTAGGCCACAATTAGTGATCTATTTTTAGGATATTTGGAAAGTCAAATAATGCGTATTTGGTGCTTTTCTATTTGAATTTTTTGATGAGATATATGAATGAATTTGTCATGATTCTTATATTAGTTTCATGTTTAGGCTACACAAAATTACAAATAACATCCACTAATCTAATAATAAAGTGATGGTATACTACATAAATGTTACAATTAGAAATCACAATAAAGGTTAGTGCAGTGAATCATGTCATGTAAGAAATATCTTTTGAGGAATATACCCATGTGAAAGAGAAAATCATTCAAGTATAGAAACTATATGTAGCACCAGCAATAGCCTACATAAAAAAATAATTCAATCACCTACCTAGTAGTTTAAATTTTCTCCACCTTGATATATTATGTTGCTACAAAATATGTCATTCTAAAGCACTAAAATATACCAACAACCATTATTGATATTGAGAGAACCACTTCAAATCACCCTATTACCTAATGTGAAGTCATCAAGTAGGCATATGTATAAATAATCATCACTATTTACATATTCAACTTGATACATGTTGTAATTCCCATGTTCATACATGCCAAGTACTATTATTTATTAAAATTTGTAATTAACATTACCCATAGCACTATCACAATTACCTAAAAAAATGAATGATATGTTCTCATTCATGAAAGATATGTCTAATAAGTTACTATTTACTGAGCAATAATTATACAAAAAAAGCTCTAGTAGGGGATGTCAACAAACGAAGAAAACTTATGTGTCTATGGATAAGGTTATTTAATAGGAAAATAGGCTAGCATACAATGGAAATATTGTAATTAAAACTTAAAATAATATGGTAAGTACAATTTTGAGCACAAATACTAAATAAAACAACTTTAATGTTTCTCATATATTTATCCTTAAAACTCAATGGACTACAACATGGATATACAAACAACTTAGCTCATGATTTATACATATTATTTTTAATAGGTATAAGAACCTATGGTTATGCCTTAATCAATAATAAAATATCTTGTTATAGTTGATCAACCTATAGTCCATCCACATTTGGTAAATCAACCATTGTTAAATCAATTGAAATTTAAGAAAAATAGAAAAAAACCCTAGTATTATTCATATGAAACTATTAAAAGGATGCTCAAGGATCATGTTTCCTTCTATATTATATTTCCTAGGATAAAATTTACCTCTTTATAATATCAACAAGTTTAAATAGATAAATAATGAAAAAATTATAATTTTTTATCCAAGTTGGAAATAATTTAACTCATTTAAAAGGGAAAGTGATTCTCTAAGGTATGGATTTTTTTATTAGATAAAGAAAGGGATTTTGAGAGGGTCCCCAAACCTAATACAAATAGAGAAGAGAAGGAGCACAAGCAAAAGCTACATCCAACTCAAAAACCAAACCCCTACCAAAGGGAACAAGTGATACTTGATCGAGGCATCCTAACAAAAAACAAATAGGAAAATACCATCTAAGACAAACTAAATAAAAAAAACACCTAAGGGATGAACCAAACCATATAAAGGAAGGTTCCGACCACCAAACTATTACAAGGCTGAAATATCCATCTAATTCTTAATGATCTCCCTGATCTCATTAATGAAAGCAATAATCATTTGGGTCGAACCCAGCAAAACTTTATGCTTTCTGTTAAGCATATCTAAAATAAACTAGGAACCTGAAGGGACATATATCGAGGGCTCAATTATAATGTGAGCACTTTTTGGCTTCAAAGGAGCATTGGGAATCTTACAAACTAGTGAATCATCCTTCGAGTTAAAAGAAACAACCAACACAAATAGAACCAAAGAAATGGATGCCTTCACAAAAATATGGATAGATCTCCATGCATGACCTTGATTACGAGTACCTAGGGAACTCAAATATTTTTTAGTACAAAAAATATTCCAAGGTCCCCACAAAACTACCAAACCCTCAATATTAAAAATATTGATCACAAGGAAAGTAGGGGAAATGAAACTATGACTCCTCAAATGCCACAACAGAAGAAAAGAGCTACCACCCTTCACAAGACTAAAAAAACTTACAATTAAAATATGTGGGGACCTCCATGAACAACAACAGGTCAATGGGCTCATCCAGGTAGTCAACACATAATCCACCCAAGGAAATGTCACATCCAACTTAAGGTCCCAACTGACAGCCCCAACAAAGAGGAATATAAAGCTGCCCTTCCACCATACGTCGATGGAGATAGAAACCAGAGTATGCCACCTTTTCCATGAATTCATGCTTGGACCTACCCTACATAGAGGAAGAGGTCTGCTAAATTTGAGGTGGACCAACACGATTAGAGAGAAAAAAACCCAACAAACATGACTTCTTGACCCCTTAAAAAATAAGAACCAACTTCTATCCATGATCATCAAAAATTAGGTTTTGAATATTTTGAGGAAAATTGAACGTCCACACCTTCAAGCCTTATTGATAAATTCCCAAATTCACCATCAAATACACTACTTTGTTCCCTTCACAAAAAATATGTTGCACTTGGACCGCAGATCTAGAAAGGAGAATTCTAGAGGCTTCATCAATGATATTAGCTATCATCCAATTGGGAGGGCTATGAGACTTAATTAAGTTAATAATATTCAAGGAATCCCCCTCTACTACAACCTTTTGGAAGCCTAAATATTTCACTATCAAAATCCCTTGAAGCAAAGCTTTGTCTTCAACAAAATGAGAAATCTAAATAGAGAGAAATTTTGCAAAGGTGCCAATAAGCTCCCCTTTGTCATTTCTCAGGATACTTCCCACATATGTAGGTCCTAGGTTTCCTTTCGAAGCTCCATCGAAATTAATTTTTATCCAAATGATAGGATGGGGGACCAAACAACCTTATTTCTCAAGGAATCATAAGAAGAAACATGAAGAGAAGCACTCCGAGTGAAACCCAACTTGAGTTCCACCAAAGCTTCATCCCAAAAACCTCCAACCAAGTTAGGGAAGTAAGAAGAAATGTTTTCCATTGCCATATGAGATACCTTAGAGAAGATAAATTTCGATTCATGTTTAGATTTTTTGAATACTCTCTAGTTATGCTCCCACCAAATACTCCAAAATAAATGAGTAAGCAAAAAGAACCAAAACTTAACCAGGCAAGGGGAACTAAAATACGAAGACCATTGAAGAAAAATCTCAATAATCGAGTGAGGCAACACCTAGGAAACCCCAAGGAATTGGAAAACCTGATCCCAAACCTCTACAATAAAAAATACAAAGCAATAAAATTTGAATACAAGACTCCTTGTAAGCTTCGCACAAATAACACATGTTCAGGAGAAACATCCCTCTCCTACGAAGGTTATCAAGAGGAAGGCATCTATTTTGGATAGCCAACAAAAATAACACGTTTACCTTGGGTGTTAGATTATTCATCCAAACCCTTTCAGGTTGATTCCAATGACTAGGGTTAGCATCAATGAGAAAATAGGTTGATTTAACAAAGAAGGTTCTATCACTCTCCTCCACCCAGACTAAGAACTATTTGGCTTCCTATTGCTTAAGAACCTACAACTTTAGCAACTAAGAAATAGCCATCCAAGCAACTACTTCCTCCATGTTGTCAGTAGGTCTAGGAATGTATTTCCAAACACCTCTTCCCTCCACCATAGAAATAAAATCTTTCACCTTAAACCAGCCCATCCTACGGATGAGAGGTTTTACCTTCACTAGATTAGCCTCCAGGATCAATGGATGGTCTTGCAACCACTTATCTTACCAAAAATCAATATCTTTATTGTTAGCTTTTTATGGAAGATAGTACAACCACAAGATGTAAGATAACTAATCTTAGATAACTATAAATATAATGGCACAATCATATGCAAGAAAATAAGAAAATAAAAATTTACAAATAAATCAAAAATATACCATTAATGAGAGTGATGAAAATAGTACAATGCTATATAATGGAGGACATGAACACTCCATGAAAGTATATGAAAGAACTACATTGTATCTTACTACACATACACTATGTACTACACACTGTGTAGTTACTCTATCGCTCTATCCTACTTCACACACATATACTATATTATTTCACATATACTATGAGGCCTTTATATAGAAATATAGATTGCTTGGTCTTTACTCTATATAAAACTCATGAAAATATGGACTACATGCATATTTACAACTTGCACATTGACACTTGTGCATTTATTATAATACTTGAAGTAACTAAATTTACATTGAATTAAACTCCTACTATAGATATGTACCAAATATGGTACATTTACATGACCCAAATTATGTAATATACTCTAACATTTACCATTTACCATAAGCTATCGGAAGCCTATCACAAGCTTTAATCTGACTTTAATCATACTTCACCAAAAATGATCCTTGATTGGTTCCTTAATTAGAATTTTGATTTCCTATGAAATTGTATTAGGGATAGAAAATATGTTAAGTCTCTAAAGATACTAATTTATTTGAATTAAAAAATATTTACTATCAAATAAAATATATAGAGAATATTAGGTATGATGTCATTATTGTATCAATGAGAATTAATGTTAACATGATGCCACCAAGTCAAAATTTAGACAATAAGAAGACCTCAACAATGTTTAATAGACCCCATCCATCCTTAAGGGATCTCAAGGTGGTATTTAAAAAATAGAAAATTGGTGAAAGAGTATAAAATCAATAATAACATGCCTTAAGGTACCTCAATTAATCCACCTAATTATGCAATGTGTTGGAGGATGACTTCATAAATGGGTAAGTGAGCTAGGGACTAATTGAATTACTTTTCACAAGTATGTATATGTATAGAAGGTAGATACCATGAACTCAAATATCAAGGTGGAAGTAGGGTGGAATTAACTTAGTTTCCACAACACACAAGGGTCCTTTAGGTTTGAGAGAAGATGTAAAATTATACACATGTAATATGACATGATGTGAATGAAGACACTTTTTCCAACTAATAAATATAGCATGGCTAATGAGGGCCCTACCAATTTGGATAAACGTTTAAATCAATACTAACTCATTAATAAAATTGTAGCTAATTGTTGAAGGTAGTTCTTGTGGATCTCAAGCTAAACAAGCTTGATGTTGATGCAATAGTAGTGGCTTGACTAGTGTCTAAACCATTATTTGAGGTAAGAAAATATAGGTGACACTACCACTACAGTCATACATGGTTAATTTCCATTAATTATATCGAAGGTGGAGTAATAGAATCCATGCCCATTGGTTAAATTTAGAAAAAACCTTGGAATCCTACACAACATCATAAGATCAAGCAATAATAACATATTATCAAACTTTTAAGAGATCCAAATTCGTAATCAATAACTAAAACATGTAAATTCCAATTAATACACACTTGTAGAAGCATAAAATAATTTGGATGGTGTCTTATAATGTTAAAAAGGTACCCTCTATAAGCCAAGATATGAAGAAAAACATTTGGTATTGAATGCATAGTACCCTTGGTGGTAATACCTTAGTTTTAGGTAACCCAACTACCCCATATCCTCATCTTGGCCTCTTAATTATTGTTTCTTGATTACTAGTCAAAACATAGGTTAAAAAATATGTTATGGAGATCCTTAGCCCCGATCTTGCTAGAGTTGATCAATGTAGTGTTTCTCAAAAACTTAAAAAATGTGGAAATCAAGCAGTGCTTCATCCTAGGCTTGATGAAGATCGCAATGGATTATTCTAAAGAAGTAACTCGTCTTGTGGGAGAGACTCTGCATGATACAAAGAGGGGTAAGAATACAGATATATCTCATCTATGATCTTACAAATTCATTACTTTTTTGGTTTGTGGATCCACATTCTTATTTTTGGAGTTGGCATTGTCTCCATGTTGTGTTTATGTTTGTCTCTTGTGTCCTTTCTGCTGAGTTAGGTTGGCTGTTTTACATAGTTATGTCTTTTGGTATGTCTCCTCAGGTGGAGTTGGTGTAAAAGGTCGAGGAATTCCTTTCAAAATACTCCTATCATAATAATACCAAAAAAAAGACACATAGGTTAACAAAGGAAAGTAAAATCCTAAAATTTACATTGTGGTCTACCAACTCAAATTGATATGATTTTCTAGTGACCGAAGCATCTAAGGGGGGAGCTAGAGTTAAAAAATGAGAACTACAAAAAAATTTAAGAGAAAAAATACTAATCTATAAAGTTCCTAATTGATTTATTCTTGGAACAATGTTGAGCATAATATAAGACTATGATTTGCTACTAAAATGCATAGAATAATGAGGATTAGAAATTGAAAATGAAATTACAAAAGAATAGAATTGTATCTTCTATAGTGATTTAATCACTGGATGTTTCAATTTACAACATTGGAGATTGATTTACCCCTTGAAGCATTGCAAAAAAAATAAATTTAAAACATAAGTATCTAGGGGGAGCGGATGCCATTCTACTATAAGGAATAGTGATTTATAGCCACAAACAATGATTTAATCAAATAAAATGGATATTATTTTGTACAATTAAGGTGTAATTATCTCATTTAAAAGTAACCCACCTAAAGGAGTTAAAGAATTTTATATTGGATTTGACAGCTAGTATAACCCTTGAGTAGAAAATAATAGACTTTCAAACATCAAGTGGAAGTAAAATGATACCCAAAATGACTACATCTAAAGTGCCTATAGTTTTGGTAAATCTACTTGTACCTTTAGGTGATATTGTTGCTACTTAGGCATTCACGCAATTATGACCATACAACATAGTTGAAGCAATACAACAATGAAATCCTCAAGATATAATAGGTATACCTATTGTAGGATCCTCCAAAAGTAATAATAAAATGAATAGGACAAATATGGGCGATAGGTCCACTTTAATTACAATCAATCCAAGGTCATAATTATTTACACAATATTAGTAAAATATATGCATGCATACCCAAGGGTGGTTGAGTGTACTTTGAGATAGTCAAGTAATAGGATAAGATGCTTATTGGATTAGTTTATATCACATGCTTTTGTAGAAAATATAAAGTTGCATACAAAAATAAATTATTCTAAGTACTATAATTTAAAAAATAATGGAAAATAAAAATAACTACTTGTATGGAGTTTTTATTATTGTAGAAACAAAATAAAACTTTTTTGAAGAATTGTATGAAATAAAATGAAATTTAAATTATATTTGTAAAAATAGCGTGGATTGAAATTTAAACTAAGATTAATGTTTTCAAAATAAATGGTGGGAATTGAATCTATACTACACTTGACAAAATAAACAAACAAAAATAAAACTAGTTTGTAGAATTGAAAAATAGACTACATTTGTGGAAATAAAATCTAGATTTATGTTTATAGAAATAAATAGTTGGAAATGAAAAAGTTAACTCTTGAGATATGTGCTTTGAAATAGATAAAATTTAATGATGATGAAAAAGAATTAAAATTCAATACTTTCTAGAAATAAAGTAAACCATGAATAAAAGTAACAATACAAGGAAATGAATTAAAAATAAACTACTAACAATGTAACCAAATTGCATAAAACAAAAATAAAACCAACTAAAATTTAATTTGTTTTATAAGGAATAAAGAACATAAACATTAGTTGATAAAAGAGAATTTCAAAAACAACAACATTAATAGGAACAAAAATAGAATAAAATTGTTGGTACTTGCTTAGCATGAGTGGGTCCTTACTCAATGAGCAAGGCTTATACCTTCCCATAGAAGAATACGAAAGAGATTGAACTACTTGAAAACATTCCATTAAGAATAAGAAGTTATAGAGTTTAATGGATCTATATTCCATCTTACCTTATGCTATCTATGTTTTTAACTCTTTCACACTCATATGGACTACATATTTATACATGCCCATGATAGCTACAATTTTTTACAATATTTTAGGATATAGAAAAACAATATAGCCTCCCCTATATTTGTTATAGTGGGACACAATGCCTTATAGGTATGGCATTCATCACATTAATTTGACCTACAAAAAATGAGATATTCAATGGTCATTTAGCATGTAAGTGGTAACTAATGGTTTGAGTATGTGTTATGTTTACTAGTTGTGCATACAACTCATAATTCACTTTCTACTTTTGGGTCTTCATTTGGATGCTCTATATTCTATACTTGATTCACCCATAATAGTAGTAGATGAGTGAGATTCTTCTATTTTGTCATTTCCACGAGTAAATGCCTAGTGATATCAATAGTCATTAGGTAGCCAACATTTTTCTATAGCAATTACGTCTATGTAAGGATTTACAATAAGTCCAAATTTTTTTTGGAGAAAACTCTTCTATAACATAAGGGTTATAATATCCTACAATAGAAACATGATAACTTTTACCACCAACATAATTATTCAAGTAGTTATATAAGAGCAATCAATTTCCAAAATAAATAAAACTTCTAATATTAATCACTAAATGTCTTTTAAAGCACTAGTTCTAGTTTGTATAACAAAACACATAAAATATGTACAAAAAGAGGGAAAATATGGCAAGAGGGTATACATTTCAATATATTCCAAGTGTAATAAAAGTGACATGTAAGTGACTCATCGTTTTCACCTAGGTTTAGGAAGTTCCATGTCCTCATAGAACTACGAAGAGGATAAGTGTGACAATTTTGCTTATAAGGCAACATCATGGTTTTGTTTCATTAGTCAAGTGTTTAAAAACAATGGATTCATCATTAGTAGGTGGTTCTTAAACCATGGTTTTTACTTCATTAATAACTAAATTTATTTTAATAAGTATTCCTACAATTGTAGGTACTTCTACAATTTTTCTTTCCCTTATTAAATTAATTTTCTCCTTAATATATTTTCTTCAAATAATTGTCTTCTCTTTTCTTATTTCCTTTCTTCAATTTTCAATTTAATATTCTTCTTCTTAATATTCTCAATAAACAATATCTTCTTTTAAATAATCTTTATTCTTCTTCAAATATTTATTATTTTAATTATATTAATTTCTCCTTATTAATTCCACCTAGTATTCTTCTTCACTTATAATAATACTTCTCCTCCTTTAGTAATATTATTTACAGTATTATACCTCATTTAAATTAATAAAACCTCATTTAAATAAATAAAAACCCTTATTTATGTATTCTTTAATTTTAATTTCAATATCAATACCATCTTCCTTTTATTTCCTTTATTTTTTGCAATTCATCATATACTTTTCTCTCTAATCAATTCCTCTTCTAAAAATTTTATTTTTTCATGAACCTTTAAACTTCTTAAAATATGTTAAATACCTAGCTTATTTTTATGCTAGTCACTTTCACACTTGTATTTTTAATGACTCTTTTCAATGCTTCTTGATGTTTTTTTGGATCTTTCCTTCTTTAAATACCTTTCTATCTCTGCACAAATTTTGCTATCAATGTATTACGAGTAACACTCTTAGCCTCAACCTTATTACTCCAAAATTTCATATTCAAAATTTCTCCTTCATTTAATAATTCTTCTATTTTCTTCAAACAAAAATATATTTTTTAATTTTCTTCAAACAATTTTATTTCCCTTAATAAATTAATTTTCTCCTCAATATATTTTCTTCAAATAATTATCTTCTGTATTCTTATTTTCTTTCTTCATTTTTAATTTAATATTTTTTTTCATAATATTCTCGATAAACAATATCTTCTTTGAAATAATTTTCTTTTTCTTCAAATATTTATTTTCTTCACTATATTAATTTCTCCTTATAACTTCCACCAATTATTCTTCTTCACTTATAATAATACTTCTCCTCCTTAACCAATAGTATTTTTTTATATACTATTAAGAAGAAGAGGTTTTTGAAAGGAATCCCACAATATTTAATAAATTCTTCAAAAGGAGATGAAATTAGGGTAATAAAAGATGTCCCTAAACCATAAAACCCCTCCAAAAAGAGAAAAGAAAACCCCAGAGAGGAATTTCCAACCATCCATATAGCCAACAAAAATAACATCAAACACAATGAAGTCATTGGTTGAAAAAGACAACAAACAGGAAAAGGACATAAAATTTAAAAATGAAAAGCCCACCCAAACCATAGTGGCATATTCCACCTGGCAACTGAAGGGAAATTGAAACCTGAACGGAGAAAATTAAGCTCCCCTGCATCACCTCTAAGAGCACTAGTGGCTCATGCCATCACTCACTAGAATATATCAACCACTGCAATCCCAAGCACCGACACTAGCGGCTCCAACAGCAAAGAAGAGAAGCAAGAATTAAAAGGATCAATACCAAACGAACCTGCTCAAACTAAAAATTGGGGCCTCTACAAAGTAAGCCAACCAGAGACACCAAGGTCCCATTCAACATTAATGAAGACCAAATCCTATCACAACAACTCAAGAATGAGAAAATCATCCGCCATAAATTATGTTAGAATAAGTGATTATTCTCTTAAGTTCCACTAGGATAGACACACTTGAGTTTCCACTCCTCCATGAGTCAGGTGAACTCTCAGTGTTGTCAAGATCAGATTTGATGAGTTGTTGTAATCCAACGGCTCTCAATGATCTATGGAATAAATCAATCAGTTCTACTCTTCTCTTCATATTTTGTGTAATGCTTTGTATGTCTATTTTAGGAAATTCTAATATGGTACCAGAGCATAGATTTTTTTATCATTCTCTCTTGAAGATTCTAGGAGCTGGTTCTTTGTATCCTTTGTTGGCTTCTCCTTTTTTTTTTTGTTTTCATTTTTATAGTTTTAGGAAATTAATATGTCCGGGATAGATTTTTTTATCATTCTCTCTTGAAGATTCTAGGAGCTGGTTCTTTGTATCCTTTGTTGGCTTCTCCTTTTTTTTTTTTAAGCCTTCAAAATATTTTATATATAGTTTTTATTTCAGCTATATTTTTTTGAAATATATGTATGTGGGTTTTTCTGAAAAATATTTGTCTCCTTCAGGAAGGGAAGATTCATTGTCTTCTAGTATAAATTTTTTCAAAAATATTGCCCATTTGTTTTCCATAGATCTATTTTTTTAAGAAAAAAAAATCTCTTCTATGAAAATATTCATACATAATTTTTTATAAGAAAAAAAAAATCTCCTCTTCAAGTGATTATATTTTTCAAAAATCTATATTTGAAATTTTTTAATCTTGATATAATAGGAAAATTCTTTCCTATCATTAGTTTTTTTTTCCTTGCAGAAAAAATTCTGCTTCACTGCTCTCAGAGACCAAATTCAGGCTCGCAAATTGTCCATAGGGCACCCTTCTTTTGGGCATCGTCGTTGTTCTTGTGTCGCCTCTCTTTCACCTCTTCATCTGAGTTTCAAATCTCCATTAGTGCACCTATCGATTGGCACATTATCAAACGAATTTTGTTGAGATTTTCTATTTTTTTAGTTTACCTTCGTGTGCTTGAGAAGACGTCTTCTATAGTTGCATTAATATATATTTTTTAAACGTTTCATAAAGAACTATTCTTTTTACATGTCTCTCACTTCAGCATCGGTAAGCATCGTGATGCCCACTAAATTCGGAAGTTATTTCTTTTGGATATGGCTAACGGATATCTTTAGAATCCTTTAAATATCATTCGACACCTCTTTCTTTTGCATTACAATCATTTTTTCTCTTATGCTCAAAAATCTTGTTTTAAATCTCTACAAGTTAAAAGCTCATTCGATTTGCATATGTTTTTCATATTGTTATATTTTTTTTGCAAGATAGTAGGTAAAAATTTCCTCTATTACGCCTTGTCATCTGTAGGTTTATCCATTCTCATGGGGGCAAGGATCTTGGACTATGATTTACAAGCGAGAGATAGCCTTGTTCGAAGGCCTCTATTTCTTCTACGAATCGTTGGGTCTGCGTCTTCATTTAGAAACAATCCAACCTCAGTCAAAGACTCGTTTCAAAGCATCTCAAAGAAAATCTAGCCTTCTACGAAGGCAGCCACCCAACTTCTCATTCTTCAATGACGCACTGGGTCTGCGACATTGAAAATATTCATCTTTGCTTGAGGCAGCTCTATTCTTTTGTTACCTATCATTTTTTTTGTAGGGTGTCCAAATCGTATACAGAGGAGTATTATTCTTTTGCCTTAGTCTTTTGTCGTGAATAAATTGTCCTTCTTTTAGGCTATTTTATATTTCTTTCTAAAATACCTTCAATATTGAAGGTTTTTTTATTTTTCTGACTCTCTTTTTCACTAAGCCTTTATTTTTCCAAAGGCTATATTCAAAAGTGAAAAGCATATTTTGTAATCAAAGTAATACAAAGTCTATTTGGGTGGGGGGGTTAAGAGGTGCTAATTATTGCACCATTTTCTATTTTGTCTTTTGAGGGGGGTCCTTTTATCTTTCCTGTGTCCTTTATCTTTATTCTAGTTCCTTTTTTAAGTAACTATAATAATAATTTAAGTGCATAATTTTTTAATATATGATAAAAGTACTCACTAAAATTAAAAAGGGAAATCTCAAGTTGTAAAACCTTTTTTTCTCTCTCTAAATATTCCCCTTTAAATGCAATTTTTTTATCATAATCTTGCTGGTTTTTAAATACACTTCTTTTCAGGTTAATTCATAAGATATAGATAGAAAAAAATTAAAACTTTTTCAAGCCCTCAAAACTAATATAGTTTTTTTCGGCTTGTTGCTTGTTCTTAAAATTAAAATATTTTCTATCTATTCTTTTTTTTAATACCAAAAAAAATTCTATTTCTAATTAAGCAATCCTATTCAAAAACTTATAGTTTCTTAATTTTTTCAAGATATTTTGCCTACGTTCCACGTACCAATATCTTCCATAAACTTATAGTTTCCCTCAAGTTAGGGTGGGTTTTTGAAAGACTTGGTATACAAGCTTGGCATATATTTTTTGATCACCTTATTTCCAATATTGGATATCTCTATTACTTATAGTTTCCCTCTCGTAAGGGTGAGTCATTGAGATATTCCAATATCTATATCTGGTTGATCCTACTTGCATTTCAAGCCAATCTTCCAAATATTTTTTCTACTCATTACTTATAGTTTCCCTCAAGTAAGGGCGGGTAATTGAGAAGAACGATATTGGGCCTGGCAATTATTTCTAAGCTAATTTTAATATAACAACACTCTATTACTTATAGTTTCCCTCTCGTTAGGGTGGGTAATCTAAGGGTTGTGACATTAAAATAAAATCTTGCATTCTTCTTTCAATTGCACTAATATAAACTTGAAGTTCTAAGGGGGGTATATTGGTTAAAACTTCAACTTTCTTTGCAAAATGAATACAATTGATCTTCTCACCCCTCATAACTATCACACTTGGAAACCCAAAATTTTAAATCTTATATCTCAAAAAGGGCTCACTCATTTTCTAGAAGAAAAGCAACCTGAATTTGAGAAAGAATATGAAAAATTTGTTCATAAAGGAAAGATGTGTGAAACAATGGGTATTATAAGCACTAATGTTCATGAAAGATTATGGTTTCACATTACAGATTGTAAAACTCCTTATGAAAGTTGGGAAAAATTAAAGAATTTGTTTGGGAAAGTAGATCAAATAAGATCAATGCAATTAGAGGCAGAATTAACAACTTTATCTCCTGAAGACTTCAACAATATTGTTGAATTTCTCACCAAATTCAAAGAAGTCCTCACTCAATACAAAGGTAGTGGGAAGACTAATACTGAAGAAGAATGCATTTATCTAATTCTTTCTAAACTAAATGGTGTATTTCAAATATTTGCAACCACCTTTCTATCTACAAAATATGCTCTTGGTGCAACCTTTAAAATGCCCTCTTTAGAAGAATTTTGTGATAGACTAACTAGGGAAGAAAAAAAACTTGCAAGATATGAAATCTCTTCTTCTTCCTCTTCCTCAAAAGCCTTAGTAGCCTCCACCTCTTCTAAAGAAAAATTCAAAAAGAAATAAAGGAATCCCATAACTTGTACTCACTGCAAAAATAATGGTCATTCTACAAACAAATGCTCGAAAATATTACAAAAACTAGAGGCAACTATGAAGGATCAAAATATAGACAATAAAAAGTAGATAGGAAAAGCCCTAAATGTTCAAGGGAAAACCACCAATTCCTCTTCTAATTACTAGGTCCTAGATTCTAGAGCAACTCATCACATGACTGCTTCAGATGAGTCCTTCTCTTCTATCTCCTCAAGTTCAACATGTAGCATAGAAGTTGGTGACTCTTCCTTTATCTCGATCAAAGTAAAGGGTGACATATTAATTGATGGTGGATCTATCAATAATGTTCTCTATGTTCCAAACATTGCCACAAATCTCCTCTCCATCTATCATATTTGCACTTCTGGAAAAGGAAAAATAGTTCTCTTCTCACCAACAGGAGTTGAGATAAGAGACTTTCAAGATCCAAACTCTCTCATAGCCAAAGGATATATTGATCACAACACTCACCTATTTCACTTCAAAGGATTCAAAAATTCTGAAGGGGCCTCCTATTTTGTTGCTCATGGAGATCTTGAAAGCAAAATTTGGCATGAAATGTTTGGGCATCTCAGTTACAACTACCTAAAAGAATTGAACAACCATGATATGGTAATAGGATTACCTCAAGTCTCTTCTATTGATGGAGTATGTCCTGGATGTGCTCTTGGAAAGCAACATCAAGATCCTTTCCACCCTAGTGGTTCTCTAAAGGCCTCATCCCCTCTAGAGTTAATCCATAGTGACTTGATGGTCTTCCCAGAGCCTTCTTTCAAAGGAGAAAAATATGCATTAACCTTCATTGATGATTTTTCTAGAAGAACTTGGGTATACTTCCTGAAATACAAGAGTGATGTTCTATCCCACTTCAAAATCTTCAAATCCTTGGTTGAAAATCAGGCCTCTTGCAAAATCAAGAAAATTTGAACAGATAATGGGGGGGAATACTTCAGTAATGAGTTCTCAAATTTTCTATCTAATCATGGAATAATTCATCAACATTCTGTCTCCCATAATCCATAGCAAAATGGCATTACAGAGAGGAAGAATAGAACTTTAAAGGAAATGGCCAACTGTATGCTCCACTCAAGGGATCTTCCAAAAATTTTTTGGGCAGAAGCAATTAACTATGCAAACTATATTCAAAACTACACACCTCATAAAGCTCTTGGCCATTTAACACCTGAGGAAGCATGGACTGGCTCAAAACTTGATGTCTCTTTCTTCAAAAAATTTGGGTGTACTGCTTGGGTGCATATTCCAAAGAAGAAAAGGAAGGCTCTAGATAAGAAAATCAAAAAGCTCATCTTTGTTGGTTACTATGAGGAAATGAAAGCATACAGGCTCCTTGATCCCTCAACTCATGAAGTATTTTTTCATAGGAATGTCCAATTTGATGAAACATTCACTCATAAAGATCCTCAACCATCCTCTTCCTTCATTGAGCCTTCTCCTATAGCAGAACCTCAATATAATGAAGAACCAACTTTAGAGGTCAATTTAGAGATTGATGATCAAGATGAGGAACCTATAACTCCAACTCAAAGTCTTTCCATTCCTTCTACTCCTTCCTCTATGCCAAAATGGGCCCGCACCATTGTTAAAGAAGCTACTCCTTACATCCAAAATATTCCATCATCCAGATTAACCAACTCCATAGGCATCGGTCTTGTCTGTTAGTCTATTTCCTCCCGATCCTCAATCCTTCAAAGAAGTAACTGGTATTAAAGAATGGGATGATGCCATGGAAAATGAATTCTCTTCCTTAATAAAAAATGAAACTTGGGATTTAGTTCCCCTACCTAAAGGAAGGAAATTAGTTCATTGTAAATGGATTTACAGAACAAAATATGGACCTAATGGAGAAATTGACAAACACAAAGCTCGCCTAGTAGCCAAAGGTTTCTCTCAAATTGAAGGAATTGATTATGTTGAAACCTTTGCACCAGTTGCCAAAATGGATTCTGTTAGACTGGTTCTTGCTCTAGTTGCTTCCCAAAAGTGGCATGTCTTTCAAATGGATGTAAAAAGTGCTTTCTTACATGGGGACTTAAAGGAAGAGATATTCATGGAACAACCTATTGGTTTCACTCAAGACTCCTCTCTTGTTTGTAGGCTAAAGAAGTCTCTCTATGGCCTCAAACAAGATCCTAGAGCTTGGTATGAAAAAATGGACTCCTTCCTTATTTCCTCAGGTTTTTCTCATTGTGAGTCTGATAACATAGTCTACATTTGGAGAGATAAAGGAAAAATCACCATACTTGTTCTATATGTTGATGATCTGCTACTCACTAGTAGTGACTTCGCTCACATTCAGACTATAAAAGACTCCCTCTCTAAAAAATTTGATATGGCTGATCTGGGTCTAGCACATTACTTCCTTGGGATCCAAATAAATCAAAAAAATGTAGGAATTTCATTGTGTTAATAAAAATACACTCTAGATCTTCTTCAAAGGTTTAAAATGATAGATTGCAAATCGTCTCCTATGTCAGAGAACACAATGCTTTACATTAATCAAGTGAAGCTTAAATATTATAATATAGGCCTAGATAATCAATGCAGAACTCCTCTCGCGATGCAACACTATCTCTCAGGATGCGATCGTCCTCTAAAGAGATCGTAAGTCGACAACTCAATCGCATTTGCATCGAATATTAATGTTGATGCCTATAATTCGATCACTAGTGCAGATCCGACGAGTTGGTCTTAATGCCACTCCTTCTGGGCATATATGAATTTGAGGTAATATTGCATCTAAAAAATTCCAACGGAATGTTGCACCAGTAAAATATTGGTTGTGTTTTTCTTCACCGCGAATCAAGTTGCTTTTTCACACTTGCACAGTGATTGACGTCTACAACAGCTACAAATTCCACCTAAATGGAGCTTCATGGATGATTACTAAAAATGAATCACATCTTAAAATGTCGAGTTTGCTTCAGCCATCGGTCTACTCCATTTTATTCGAGTGTCTGTAAATCATCCCTGCAACGCTGCTTGCTATCTTAAACTAGAAGATCAAATTGCGTTCAAGGCATTTACCTCTAGGATCTTCTACAAAGAAACGATGTTTATCACAAAGATTTATCCGATATTGGGCATCAAAATGATAGGGTAATCAACTACTACAATGAATTCTACAATGTTTATTGCACTACATCATGATTTTTCCTCCTATGATGTAAAACGATTTTCTCCAATGGTTGGCGATGCATGGTTCACCTCAGATCATCTTTTTTTAATATCTATCTACAAAATTAATCGTAGATCGTTATTTTACCAGGTTTGTGGGGACTATTATCCCATATGTGTGGTGCAAGGAAGTTTAGAGCTATTTATAATGGTTAGATCTCACATGACTTTACAACCACCTTAGGGTGGTCCAGCCTTGATTATCATTTTGCCCTTCGCGTTACTCTATGTATCCTTGCCCATGATTCTGACTATCCACGTTGAGCTATGTCTGAGTCAACGTGTGCTTCAGATTGTGTACACCCAATGCATAATTGCCTCCTCCATGTAGTCTGCTTTAGGTCAATCTGTTCGACTATTTTCTAGGTCTGTCAGATCTTGACAGGTCCACTTGGTTAGCCAACTTTGTCTAGCTATCCGGTTAGGTCCCTCTTAGGTTTGTTGTCTATTGGTCTCGTTTTCAGTGCATAGTCTAGTCACTGAGTTAGACATATAGGTTAGAGATTTAAATGACCTCCATACCAAGTTAGTAAGCCTTCCTCATCATGTTCAATCGCATCAGCAAGCCTGGTAAATAGGTCCTAATAAGATACAAATCAAAAGAACTGAGACAACACACATATTTGTACTTTGATGTCGCAATCCCTCAGGAAGTGTCAATTAGAATATCGAGAGCTACAAGAGCTCCAAAAAAGTTGCTCTGATACCATATCATAGGATGCAATGCTTTACATTAATCAAGTGAAGTTTAAATATTACAATATAGTCCTAGATTAGCCCGTAACTATCGGAGCTAACTGGCCGACTTTAGGTAGGCATTGGAATGGAATAACCTAGTAATATAGGCTAAAAATATATGTGCTAACAATAGATGTTAGCGTAACTAACCTAGGATAGGATATTATTACCAAATGAGGTAATAATAGATTTACCATAGAATGGTAACTCTAACATCCTACAACTTTCCAGTCTAGAGTTAGTCTAAGTACTTCCTGCACATCCCCTCTATGTGATGCAACTCTATACCATCAACTTGTAGGGAGTTGGTTATACCTTACTCATACTCATACATATATCTCATATGTTGTGGGCTTAATATCTAGATTCTCACATCAACCTCATTTCAGTCACTAGCAAGCAGCAAAAAATATCCTCCGCTACTTGCAAGGAACTACTGACTTTAGGATCTTATATGAGGAAAAATCTATGGATATCATTGGCTACATGAATTTAGATTTGGTAGGTTCAATAGAAGACAGATGTTCAACTTCTAGCTATGATTTTTATCTTGGTTCTTTGTCAATTGCTTGGTTATGCAAAAAACAACAAGTAGTAGCCTTATCATCTACAGAGGCAAAATATAGGGCAAAAGTTTTAGCAAGTCAGGAAGCTCTTTGGCTTCATTAGATTCTACAAGAATTTGGATTTTCCAATGAAAAACCTATTACACTTTGGTGTGACAATCAGAGCACAATTCATATTGCACGAAATCTAGTTGATCATCAACGCACCAAGCACATTGAGATACACATGCACTTCATTTGAAAGGATATTCAGAATAGGGACATATACTTGGACTATATTCCAACTGAAAATCAAGTTGCAAATATCTTCACCAAGTCATTTTCTTCTCTGTGTTACATACAATTACAAGAGAAACTTGGAGTATTACAACTACATTGAAATAGAGGTCTTTCACCTCTCATTTTATTATTGTATTCTTTGGAGGGTGATTTTTTCCAATATGGTTTTTTTTATCATCTCTCCCTTACATAAAATACATGAGTACAACATCAGGCCAAGTTGTCAGGACTCATTTTTTTATTAAGGACAATCTTCGCCATCCGAAGACATACCTCATTATTTCATAAAGATGGTTTTTCCCATGTGTTTTTTTCACCATCTCTCATATATATTGTAAATGAGTACCTCATCAGGTGATGTTTCCGAGACTCATCCTTTTTTTTGTATTCAGAGGATAATCTTCACAAACCGAAGACAAGCCTCTTCCTCTTTTTTTTCTCTTCTAATGGATGGTTTTTTCCCATGTGGTTTTACCATCTCATCTAAAATGATTGTACATGAGTACCTCATCAGGCCATGTTCCCGAGACTCACTTCTATCATTTACCCCTAGTATCACTTAAGGGGGTGTTAGAATAAGTGATTATTCTCTTAAGTTCCACTAGGATAGACACACTTGAGTTTCTACTCCTCCATGAGTCAGGTGAACTCTCAGTGTTTTCAAGATCAGATTTGATGAGTTGTTGTAATCCAATGGATCCCAATTATCAACTTTATTATTTATACAAAGGTAATCTATGGAATAAATCAATCGGTTCTACTCTTCTCTTCATATTTTGTGTAATGCTTTGCATGTCTATTTTGGGAAATTCTAATAAATTCATATCAAACAATATCCGCATCGACATACCAAGCAATTAATAAAAAGGATTTACATATTAGAGGACAAACTGGGAGTTGAGAAGCCAGAATACCCTACCACACCAAGATAAACAACCACAACAACAAAACAAAGACTAGGAAAAACTTACCATTCAAATCCTATTAGGAAGGAAACACGAGCAGACAAGAGGGATTTACAAAAAAAACATGCCCACTCGGAGAGTAAAATCCCCTAAAGAAATCTGAGGACTGACCCATAATCAAAAACCACTTTACAACACATAGGGTCTTTGAAACCCTAATTTAAACCACCTCAGATGCCAAACCTGTGAGCCCACAAGCCCGTAGCTACACCAATGACCGATATAGAGAAAAAAAACTCTGCAACCACAAACCCCAACCAAACCACCCAAGAACTTAGAGACTTGGCTCATAGCTAGCCAAGAGATTCAACCAATAGCTATTCCAATAACAACACCCTAGAATCACCCCAACGGGTTTGGAATGACATTTGGCCCTATCTCCCAGGACCTAGACTAAATATTCAAAAGAAAACCAAAACCAAAAATATGAACAACCGACTGTCCAATACCCCCTCCTTCACTAATATTGTTTATAGTATTATAACTCATTTTAATAAATAAAAATCCTTATTTATGCATTCTTTAATTTTTTTTTCAATATTAATACCGCCTTCCTTTTCTTTCCTTTAATTTTTACAATTCACCATATAGTTTTCTCTCTAATTAATTCCTCTTTCCTTCTACAACTTTTAATTTTTCCATGAACCTTTAAACTTCATAAAATACATTAAATACCTAGCTTATTTTTTATGCTACTCACTTTCACACATGTATTTTTTAATGACTCTTTTCAACGGTTTTTGATGTCTTTTTGGATCTTTCCTTCTTTAAATACCTTTCGGTCTCTGCACAAATTTTACTATCAATGTATTATGAGTAACACTCTCAGCTCTGCTTTCTCTTAGATGCTCTCACCTCACCTACATGTGTTTATTATTCAAAATATGGATGTTCTTCAACTCTCTTAGGCACGCATAGTCTTATCTATTGTAAATATCTTTGTATATTCTCTCCTTTTCAAGCATTCTCCTTTAAGTTGCTTTCTTCAATGTTCCACTACTACTTCATAATTTCTTTGACACATAACCTTTTATCCTTTATCTGTTATTTAATACCAACTTATTTGATATATTTTTATGGACTTGGGTACAATTACATGACCCTCAACTTGATTTTACTGTCTTTGATTTTTGGGTGCTTTTATAGCCTTGAAGATGATATTGGATGCACTTTCCAACCTAGTTTCTCTCAATCCTTGGGTGCTCTTTTCAATCTGATTTCTTACAATCCTCAAGTGCTATTTTAAACCTGATCTTCTCATAGTCCTTGGGTGCTCTTTTCAAATCAATTTATATCACAAACTTATATCCTTTATCCTATAATAATCTTAAACATGCTTTCACCAAGCACACACAATGTGGCTCTGATACTATTATTATCAATTCAACAATATTTTCCATAGGATCAAATATAAAATTTTCACACATTTCAATTATAAACTTATAGAAAATATCAATTACTTATTACAATGTTTCAAATTCACATCCCTTTCACCTTTTTACTTACACAAAATTTTCAACTCCTCATACAAACATAGATCTAACACTTCATATTTATCACGAGAGAAATACAATATAATAATTAATCTATTATTGACTCTACATATCCACATAAGGATAAAGACTCTAATGATTGCACATACTAAATTATAAACTTTTACATAACTTTTAAAAGGATCCCACAACCACTACATTCAAAATGCCACCCGGGTGAGAAAGACCAGAACTAAACACCACCAGACCATGAGGCATACCAAAAGAAGACTACAAAAAACTAAGACCCTAGGACACATAAGAAGAGGAGAACTGAGATAGTTCTACCCCAACCTACCCATCCCTTGAGCAACAGAAGCAGCCAGACGAGAAATATCTTCAGAGTGATCAATCCTCGACTTCAGCGAACTCCAAATTATCCATTGATTAATACCGATGAGCTTCAAATTGTGAAAGACCGAGTGTTTTATCTCCTCATATATATTCGGGTTATAGACCTCCTCGATCGACTTCTCTTGATGGCATTCACTTGGAAGGATGTTGAATTCAATAGGGGAAGAGAGATGGGATGAGTCGTCATATTCATCCACTTTACTACGTAGGTGTTTAGCTTTATGTAAGCCATTACCCACAGCAACACAAGGGTGCTTCAGGTCTACATCCACAAGATCCTCCACAACCACCTTAAGAGACACATCGAATTTAATAGAGGGGCTAGCCAAGGGAGCACAATTACCACCATCAGAAGCCTTACCCCGAACCCCTTTAGTAGAAACCTAAATCTTTCTAGAAACCTTCTCAAGGCCCGAACCAAAGGTAAACAAATAAATATCATCACTACACTCAGATTCAACCTCTAAAACCACCTTAGAGCCACCAAAAGTAGGACCAGGTAAATTTGTAACCACCTTAGAGCCACCCATCGTGGGACTAGGTAAATCTACAAAAGGCTTAAGGATATCGTCAGCAACTAAACCATGTTCGAGATTTTCCTGTTAAAACACAAGAAAGGCAAGGTCTTGATGGATGGGGGCCTGACCACGACCACCTTGCACATTCACAAAAGACTTCTTCAAAGACTAGACATTCAAACAAAGGAATATTCATGTGAGCATGACGACGCAAGTGGTTTAATAACATAATATGAAAACTCCTAATTATCTCATAGAAATAATCTAAAGTCAAAAAATCCATAATAACCCTAGCAACATGATCCTAAGGAGGGGACAAGGTTGAGGCACTAAAGTCATTTTGGACTCTAGGTAGAAATTCCTCTTTATCCAAAAAAAGACTAATCTCCTACAATAGAGAGTGTCTATCATGATTGTGATAAGCACCATCTAAAATCAATCCAATGGTCCTGCTAATAAGCTCTGTCGTGACCTGGAATGACCATGAGTCAATCCTAACCCAACCATCATTCCAAGTAGCCACCATCCAACTAGTAAGCATCATATTGTGTCCATGAAACTTTTGAGTGTACTTCAGAAGACCCCCTTCCATCAGAATAGCTTTAGCTTCATCATCGAAGGTGATGGACACAGGTTCCAACCAAGGCTTACTCAAATTTTACTTAGGAGAGAATATCTTGGTCTTATCCATAAGAAAAAAACCATATTCTTCCAAACATAGATAGGAGATAATAAACCCAACCAACCACACTCGAACCAGTAAGAAAACTCTGATGAAGAAGACCCCGTGGCAGACCAAGGAAAATATACATGTTCCCTGCCATCAAAGTCAAAAGTCAAAAATCAAAGAGGGATTTTGGACTCACCGACGAGGGAAACCTATGAATATTAGGAATCAATACAAATAAATACAAGCCATCCCCAGGATAGAAAGCTGAAACCAACACATGAGGTAGCAAATAAATCCCATTCACGGGGAAATATGTCATAGACGACATAAACATATAGTGAAAACCACTGAGCAAACTCCCATGAAATGGGGGGAAGAACCAAAAAATTACATAAGAAACCACGAAAGGGCTACCCCCACTCAGACCAGAGATCACTAACTAAAGAGAGCCTCCAACAGGTGTAAAGATAAACCAAAACACATGAACCAAAGAACTTCCACGAAGGTGCCTTCTGATATAAAAAAGGAAGACATGAAAGAGGACCCCAACACCCTCAAGGTAAAAATATCAGAACCCAACCAACCATAGAATAGAAGTGTGGCCAACTTCCCAAGGAGAAACAAAAAGGAAACATGAAGGAGGAGGGTAACTGACACTGACGCACTTAGAAAAGGTTCGAGAAACCTACGAATAACCAAAAATACCCTAGGAATATCTTTAAAATAACCTATGAACACACGAGGAATATCTTAAAAATATGTTATAAATATATATAAAATTTATTTAAAAAAAGTTGTTTGAATATCTTTAGGTTTTAATATATTAAAATAATTTTTTAAAACTTATTCCATCACAATTCTTAGACCATTAAAAGGTCAACAAAAAGTTATAGGAATGCTATATAATATTAAAAACATAATAAAAAATTATTAAAAATTGTATGAATGGCTCCAATGCATAGGGATAAGGATAAGCAATCTCCTCCTAACTATGACCTCTTGTAAAGCCAAGAGCTATGCATATCAATAAAGAATTTAACACACACTCATTCCCTTACACACTCACCCATGTCATAGTTTAAACCTTGAACGTTGAAAAGAAGAACTAAACTTAAAAAAATAAAAAATGAATATTAATTTTAAATAATATATTATATAATTAATATATATATATTTTTTTTTTACAAATATCTTAATATTACAATAATTTCAGTTATGGGCAAACCAAGGAACTTAACCAATTAAATATATACCATGTGATAAACTTAAAAGTAATTTTTACCCTTTGAAATTTTTGAAGTAACATGGAAATAAGAAAGCAAAAGCAGTCTTTCAAGCAGCCTAGAGAGCCACTACATGGCTCTTTTTCTCGTCTTAGAAGTAGAACGTATTCCTAATGCTCATGGTTGAGCTTAGCCTCCATGATAGGCAGATATTGGTGATCCTTCAAATATGTTGACGCTTTCGTCATGATGAGATTTGCAAAAAAAGTACAACATGCTCTGCACCAACTCCCACACCAGAGTAAGTAGGTACATTGAGATCATGCGGAACAAAGCCCATACAAACTCCACTATGCATGACAACACCAGCTGCAAATTTCCATTGGTGCCTCAAATCATCATCGCCTCTGCACATAGACTTCCAACAACTATTACAAAACCATAAACACCATTAATCATGAATTCTAATGTACCAAGCCGCAACACCATAGCGCGCTTGCATTTCATCAGGCAGTGGCCCTTTTTCATGGCTCTCAACCCGTAATACTTCACAATAAATAAGTTATCACCATGCATTTCTAGGACTTGGGAATGACTCGCATAACACTTTTGAAATATCTCCTTCAGTCCTGCATAGATACAAGCAACTGTGTATGCCACGACTGCCGTTGATAGAAACTGCATGGCACACCTAAAAATTTTGTACCCTCCTTCAATGAAAAATACTTTTTCAATAGCCTGTAAAATTCTCGTGAGGATCGCTCCTTGTCATTCAGTAAATCTCTTAAGGTAGAAGGATTTTTTGGTGAAGATGTCCTATGATCAAAGCTTATGCCAGATTTGTCTTTGCCACCTGTGAAGAATTCACACCCAAAGAATCAGGATATGCCAACAAAATATTTCCATAATGGTCTCGGATAATGCCACCTATCCTGCCTTCCCCGTTCTTCCCTTTGTTGCCCCATAAAAATTTAATTTCATCCACCCGATAGGGGGGCACACCATTTAATAGAATTTCTTATGTTAGGCATCGGTGGTGGTCGATCTGTATTTCCAAAGCCCAAAAATTGTTCCAACCTAATTTCGCACTACTTCGATGCCTTTGGCAAGTCCATAGACACTATGATTATTTCCACATTCTCCACCATTTTACCAATAATCTAATTACTCAATATTATCATAGCCACCTTCTTCTCCCTAATATCTTTGCATTTCTTGCTTTCCAAACTTCCCACATCGTGTGGGGGAGCAAATACCAGCAAAACACCTTAGGCGAGGGGAATGAAATATGCTAGCCCCTTATGAGAAGATTCTCTATAGTTAAAATTTGGTTTTGCTGGTACCAGCAAAACACCTTATGAGAAGATTCTCTATAGTTAAAATCTGGTTTTGCTGGTACCAACAAAACATAATTTTATTTTATCATGTAATCTTGACCACATAATATAGATTAAATTTTTCTCTATTGATTTTACCATAATATATATATGTTTTTTGAAATTCACATGCTAGAATTGGTAGCTGCAATGAATCTGGGAAGGATGTATGGATTTTATGGCCACCATAGTATTTTGTGTTGTTCACCCCGGAAGTCGCCACACAGATCTTCATGCAATCTGCACCTATAACCAACATGCCACAATCATTTTAAACCTTTTACGCTGCTAAAAGCACCAGGAAAGGGATAAGCATTTAGTCTAGTGAAGGACATGTAATATGTTTTTTTTTTGTATTTACATGGTGGAATCGGTAGCCGCCACGAATCCGGGTAGGCTGTCTAGCTTTTATGGCCATCATAGTATTTTGTGTTGTTTGCCCCGAAAGTCGCCACACAAATCTTCATGCAGTCCGCCCCTATAACCACCATGCCACAATCATTTTAAACCTTTTACGCCGCTGAAAGCACCAAGAAAGAGACAAGTTTTCAGTCCGACGACCTCGAGATTTGAACCTTGGACCTCCACCCCCTTATGGGGTTTGGATGAACCAATTGGTCTACACCTCGGACATTACATATAATATGTTAAAATGGCCTATAAGATTGATTTAAATAGTTGTACTCTTCCTGTTAATGATAACCATATACCTTTTCATGTAGTATTTTATTCTATTTTTTACTTATAATTGGATTCCAAAATTCTATCCTCATTCTTCCCTCAAATAAGTACATCCCTAGACATGTTGTTGGTAAATTTTCCTCCTTCATTTAAATTAACCTACATATACCTACTTTGACTTTAATTTAAGTGTTTATAAAATAAATGTTGGATTTTATCCTATTAATTTATTGCCTTGATTTTCTTTTATATTCCTTTAATTATTTATTCAAAGCTATGGTATTATTTTCCTATCCTCTCATAAAGGGTTTTATCACCTACAAAATGTTGATGGGTGAGGTTTTTGATGTTATACTAGCCTTAAGTCTTTTTATCATCCCATAATTATATTTCTTCTTCAATTTCCTTATCAATACCACTATCATAATAATGAATAGATATGGTGAGAGAGGATCTTCCTATCTAAGACCTCTCTTGAATTTAAATTAATTTTTTAGTAGCTCATTGACTAGCATTGAATATGATATTGTGTAGACATATGCTTTAATCCATCTAATCCAATTCTTATCAAATTTTAAATTTTCTAATACTGCAAAAAATCCGATTTAACCCTAGCATAGGTTTTATTCATATCAAGTTTTAAGATCATTGCTCTCCCTTTTCTAGAAGTTGTTGAATGTATTACTTCAATAGTTACTATGATCCCATCCAAAAATTTTCCCCCTTTTATAAATCTTCCTTACTCTTCTAAAATGATTTTGTCTAAAAGTGGTTCTAATGAACTTACCATAACTTTGGATTTTCTCTTATATGTCATATTACATAGGCTTATGGACATAAATGAATCATACAATTTTGCATCCTTCTTTTTTGAAATTAGGGTAAGATATGTTGCATTTATTTTATAAGGTATGCACTATTTTATCCAAGGTTATGCATAGTGGTGAATCTTTATTAATTCGTAAATATTATCATTTTCAAAAATGGAAATTGGAAAATTTGGGGAACCTGGACGTGGGCCCATTTACCCAAAATTTTTGGGTCCAAAAAATTTTTAGGAGTCAGCTTGCCCCATGTTGATAATAATATTACCATTTTTTAAAATCACCAACACTCCCACCTAAATCAAGGACCCTTTTTACCTTTAAATTATATTTTTTTTTGTATATCCTACAAAATTCACCTCTTATACTAGTATATATACCTAACATGACAACCATACCCATACAACTAAAACATTCATTCTTATCAAAAAATGACCTATAGTAGAAAAAATAATAATCAATTGTAGAGAGAAGAACATATGATTGATTGAGGAAAATAATAATTAGTTGTAGAGGAGTAGTGGTTCGATAGAGGAGCAGTGAAAAATAATAATTAGTTGTAGAGGAGTGTGGTCCAACTATAAAACATCCAACTGCAAAAGTGTAGTTTAGTTGCACTTTTGTAGCTAGATGTGGTCCAGTTGTAAAAGTGCAATTGGACCACATTCGGATGCAAAAGTGTAGTCGAACTACATTCGGATACAAAAGTGTAGTTGAATGTAGTTTGACTACACTTTTATAGTTGGATGTGGTTCTATTGCACTTTTACAACCGGTTCGCATCTACCTACAAAAGTGTAGTCTGACCGCATTCGATTGTTGTAAAAGTGTAGTCATACCGCACTTTTGTAGTCGAACCTTTTGTAGTCGGATGCGGTCTGACTACATCTAATTAGTAGAGAACCTTCTATGAGGAGTAACTTTTGATCTACAACTCTATTTTTATTTTTTTTGTAACCCACCTAGCTTGACAAGATCTACATTTTAAACCATCTATAACTAGTTTGACACTTGGTAAAATCCTCAGAAAACCTCTAAAATGAGATCTAAAGTTGCTAAAGTGTGATACCTAAGAAAAAAAGTAGAGATCTAGTAAGGGTAATTTCAGGAACCCTTAAAGGATGTTAAACCTAGGCAACCTAAAATGATGGATTTGGTAAGTATTATTTTCTTATCAGAATAATATATGAAAAATGAGTGGTAGTGAGATTTTATAATTGATTTACCCTATTTTTATAATTTTTGGTGGAAAATAAAGGTACTTCACCCTATTGATTCATCCTATGTTGGACATGATTCAACTTGATTTCAAAATTAATTCACCTCATTTTTATAAATAGATTTTGGTTCCAAAACCTTATGCATAACCCTAATTTAATCATATATTGTTCCACTACCACCAATAAATAATCCTCCATTATATCCTAGTTATGCTAATAAAATATTGTAGAGATTTCATCCAAACCTAGGGATTTATCCTTATCAAAATACAATAGTTTAATTAACTTCTTCCTATGTAATGGGCTCTATTAGTTTGCTATTGTCTTCATATATTAAAATTTAAGGTACTTCTTACAACAGTTTATAAAAAAAAAATTTAATATCCTTTGATCCTAGAATATTTTGGTTAAAAAACCTTACCTTCTTTGTTTATTTTTCTTTGATATTCAATATAAGCCCCTTCTATTGATTTAATTCTACTAGTTCTCAATGATAATCTCTATACTATTATTATCCTCTGGAAAAATTTGTGTTTTTATCTTCTTCTTTTTACCAATTTTGTCTTGATTTTAATCTACAAAACTTCTCTTCCTTAGACAAAAAAATTGATATTCCCTAAGCAACTCCCTTTCCTCTGAGCTTGGATTATTGTGCTCAACTTTTTGGAATTTTGAAAGTTTCTCTTTTAGTTCTTATTTCTTCTAAAAAATATTCTCAAAAGTGTTCTTGTTCCATTATTTTAATCTAGATGTCACAACCTAATGTTTCCTATAGAATTCTATGACTACACTTTCATATCAATAAGTTGAGAATGGTCTTCTGATATCTTATCATATTTAAATGATGATCTTTATCTTAAGTCAATTATCACCATTTTAAATCTTATTGGCCATTGATATAAACCAATTCTTGTTAGGGTATTAATTTTGATAGAAGTGCCTTCATAAATCCAATGATCTATGAGTATACATCAATATAACATTTTTACTATCAAGTCATATCTTATCCTATTGTTGTTCCATGTATAGTTCTCTTCAAACTCAATCTCCCATAGATTATTATTTTGAAGAAAGGCTAATGAATCTCTCATATTTGGTTTATTTTCTTAATTCTCCTAAATATTTCATCCAACTTGATTATGGAATTAAAATCTTCTATGATCATGATTTATGTTTCTTGATATGTGCTTCTTATAAAGGCTTTAATGTAACCCCATACTTCTAATCTTATTTATTTATTTGTAGGTCCATAAACATTGATAAGGATGAAACAAATATCTACAAAGTAGCATGTGACTAATGAGGCTATTCAATGTCTAGTTTTATGAATGATTTTATAGGATATTCTAACTAGATTCTAACATGTTAGAATTCCCCTCATCACTCCTAAATCCACATCATCCTACTGACATATTGAGCATATAGCTTTCATAGTTTTGGAACTACTTTCTTTGTCATTTTAGTATTATAGATACAAATAATATCAAGCTTATTACTTTAAATGAGGTCCTTAAGTCACCTCTACTTTGAGGGGGCATCAATACTCCATATATTCCACGAGATGGTAATCATATTTCATTAGAGGTTGTTGGACCTACTTGTGATTACCAATATCAATTTGTTGTTTAGTAAAGACAAGTTCAACAATATTAGATTGTGTTTCTTTCTCTATGTTTACTCTTACTTCTTTGGCTCTCACTTGATAATTTGAAATTTTTCTTCTTTTTGCCTTACCATTGTTAGGAGTGGGTCTTATTATTCTATTCCTCATTATGCTTCTACAAATTTCATTTTCATTATATTTATCCTCTTCTCACTCTACTAAGGACATTCTTAAATAATCATATTCATTTTCTAGCATTTCCTTGTTAATGGTAGAGGTATTAATATCTAGCACTATGTTTTCTCCACCATTCTTATTCTCTTGAATGGTGCATGAAACTTCAAGAGAGTCTTCTAAATCTAATGAGGGACATTCCTTATATTCTTGGATCTTACAGTGTAGATGGTTCTTTATTATTTTTTAATCTTGTTGTACCATGTCCTCTATGCTTTGATCTACTTTTTAATGATAGGCTCAAACCTAAAAATAATTATTATTTCTTCCAATATCCTTAATTACTATCTACAATATTTATTTACTTTTATCTATCTGGACCTATTTTTTAGAAGTTGAAAACCATCCTCATCCATATCCATTTGTAAGTTTCTCTTTTGATTTTATACATGTATTTCTACAAGACTCTTCATAGGGAATTATCTCTCAATATACCTCACCTCATGATATCATCTAAATATGAAATATATGTTTTCATAATCTATGATTTGGATTGAAAACTTACCCCCATACTTAATAATGATTTATTTTGGTAAATATTTACTGATATCAATCATGACCAATATCCAAGCATAAATATCCAAGAATATGTCTTTCATAGTTTCTAATATTTAATGAATTATTTCATTGTGTTTCCTATTGGCTTGAAGGTATCAATTTCATAAAATTGAATGGGAAACCCATATATCCTAACCCAACTAGTACTAGGGATAGATTTACATTTTTAAGTATAAAGTCTTCATACCAGTAGGTAAGCAAGAGTCTTGCTCTTCCCATCAACTAGGGATCCTCTTTTAAGATTCTATATATTTCCTCCCTAAAATAGAAAATGGATAGGAAGAAACCTTTGGGAAGAAAAATAGACTCACTGCTAGAGACTTCTAACTCTTATCAATCCATTTTCTCAAAGCCAAAGCCCATGGCCAAGACCCATTAAACTTACTAATGATTACCTTACCTTTGTGCAACAATAATATGTACTTTATGGGGTCCTTCCTAACCTCTACAACTAGGGATGAATCTAATTATTTAGCTATAAAATATTTTATTTGGAGAAAACTATAACTTGAAATACACTAAAAGTTACTAGCATATCATATAGTAGTTATATTATTAAAAAATGCTAGAATAATTTACGTGTAGAACTTCTAAGATAATGAATGGATAAATAAAACTTAACTAAAAAATCCATATGTAAACAGAACATCCTGCCTTACTTATGCCCTACCCCTCCATTGCTTTTTCCATCATTTAAATCCTAGCTAATAAATATCTATAATTTTCTTTCCCATGACCTCAAAATTTGTCACTACTATTGTTTCAAATGGATAATTTTATAGGATCGTATCTATCTCAATACTACTTAGATTTCTTTATATGAACACTCATTTTAAAGCTCTTCAATTTATACATGAATTGGTCTAAAAATTATGTGAATCAAATAATACTTTTCAAATATATTACTCTTAAAAGATGAGATATTTTTCTAAAATTTTTTTCCTAACACTACCCTTGTTTTGAATGGCTATCTTCACATGGTCATATATATCCTTTAGTACTACTTGGATTATTTCATACCACCATCGCTTCAAAATACTTCAAATTTTACATAAAATAGCATAAGAATCATTTGAATCAAATAATTATATGCAAAGATATAGCTCCTAAAAGATAAGTTATTTTAAAAAAAAAAAATTTCCTACCTCTATCGATTCATATAATTTTCAATTGGAGGTCTTGTTCCATCTAACCACATCTTTTAAATTTTAGATATTTATTAATTTTCAAAATTATATTAGAAACATATAGAAGTTTTGAAATAAATATAAATATCATAATTTAATAAAAATAAATATAATTATTATTTTTTAAGTTAAAATTTATTATTCTTATTGCTAACACATATCTAAATTAGTGTGAAGGGGAGAGTGCAAAGGTTCGAGTTGGCTCTTCTTTAGGAGGTCCATGGTTCAAATCATGGCATGGGTGAGTGTGTAAGGGGGTGGATTTCTGGTGTTCGTGTGTTAAATTCCTTATTGATAATCATAGCTCTCAGACTTAAGAGGGGTCATGGTTGGGGGAAGCCTGCTCAGCCCTGCACGTTGGTCATAGGGGTTTCTCACACTAACCAAATGAAAAAACACATATATAAATTACATTATTTAAAGTACATATTAATTAATGAAAATATAAAATAAATATATTCACACAAAAATAAAGTCAAGAGAAATGCAAATATAAAATTTGTGCTCTATGAAAGCCTACCCAAATTCGTGGTAACCACGGATTCCACTATGTAAATTGAAAAATATATGTGTTGCAAGACACATATATACAAATATTTAATGGATGTATATAATTTTTTACATAAAAATATGGATAAAGCTATGACTATTATTTGTCGAGATCACCATTCCTTCCTTCATTTTTCATATAGTGATTTGCATATTCATTTCCTTTCAATCCAATATTCTTGACCGAAGCCCCACTCCATAACCAATATATTAGAAAATCTGTTAAAATATAAATACAAAATTAATAGTGTATAAATATTAGAAACTATTATTTTTAAATAGAAGAATAATATTTAAATTAAAATCGCTAGATTTATATCACACTTTTTAAATAATTTTTTTGAATTAGTTATGAATTTTTAACCATAAACCAAAATTTACTCATAACAATAACAATTTAATTAAATTTTATTTAAATGAATCTATTCAATTAAAAATATAAATTTTATATTACATAAAAATATGTAGATGGTCATGTCTAGATTTACTTTTCTAAAACAATGATTAAATTTCTTCTCTTTTTAGATCTAGCCTAGTAAACCTTGTGTTGGCTACTCTATTTATTAATAGTTATTTTTAGTTTATTATTTCTAATTTACATATTTATATCCATCTATTTTATATTTATATATATATATATATATATATATATATATATATTAAAATGAGCCTACCTATATTAAATTGTAATCACATAGGCGTATTATGACACCTTGGCAATTATACACGTATCACTTGGTAATATTTAAACCCGGGTCTCCTCCTGAATGTTGTTGATGCATTTAACTGAATGAGATCATGTCATTTGATGTATTTTAGAGTTTTATTATGTAATTTACCATCACAATTTAATTTTTAAAATAAAATAATAACAAGAAATAATATTTAAAAAATAATTATTATTAACGATCATTATAAAAAAATATTAAATAGCATTAACTCAATTGGTTATATTCTTCAACATTCAAGGAGGAGATCCAAGTTTAAATATTTCCGAGCATTACATGCATAATTTCCAAATTGGTGTCATACCACAATGTTATTGTGGTCATGATGTAATACAAGTGGGGTCCATTTCAATCCTATATAATTATATAAAATATATATTTGGCATAATAATTTAAATACTATAAATAATACTTAAACAAAGATTATGATTTTTCCTACATGCATGCCAATGATATTTATATCATATTATTTGATAACTTCTTCTTGATTTCATTCAAATATCCATGCTTTATCTTTAGATAAAATGGGAGTGTTTGTTATTTAATAATAAAGGAAACATAATCTTTGAATCATTATACTAATTTAGTTTCTTTGAGAAAATTATCAATGATGTGGATTACTAAAATTGTTTAAAAATAATAAATTAAATGTGTTAATTAAAATTATTTCAACAATGCACAATTCTTGATGTTTCTATCTAAAAGAACATGTCACATTGCATTCACCTATAACATATAATTTAGTCTACCAAGAGATAAATTCTTAAGTTGTGTTATGGTTAATTATTTTTTAATTTTATTATATTTATGTACTCTTTATAGTGTGATCGTTGGATAAATCTAAGGTGCAATAGAAATCATATTCTTCATATAACTTATTTGATAACTTTATCATATACTTGTACTTATGAAATTGAAGGCCTAGATTCTTCTTAATAGTAAAACATGGGTCTATGTACATGAAAAAAAGTGACAAGGAGATATATAGGATGGGTCTTGATCCTCATCTCCCTATACTAACAAAGTTTTGTTAAAACATAAAAAATTATATATGATTTTATAAATTTTTGCATCTCATAAAATCTCACCTTTTAATGCCTTATCTAACCTACATTATTTTCAATTAGAGAAGGGTTGTCCTCCAAAATTGAACAACAAACATTAATTATTAAGTGTAAAAAAAAAAACTTATTTTATATATATATATATATATATATATATATATAATACAAAACTCCTAATTATGTATAGTGAAGGTGAGTGCAGTAGTGCTAGGGAAGCGAAGGTGAGCATTAGTGGAAAGGTGAACTTTAATTTTTATTTGGTTAAAATTGTATGCGAATAGGTAAGGTGGTGAGATACAAGGGGACAAAGGATCTCGTGGTCTTTAGGGAGTTGGAGGGCATGGTATTAAATAATATGGTGGAGGCGTTGACAGTCGGTATGGAGTTGGAGGGCCTAACGGGAAGCAGGAAGGGTTAGTTTCTTAGGGAATGGTCTTGGAGGAAGCAAAAAAAGGTATATGTGATAGACTTGGGGTGTCTTATAACATACTCGTGAGTGGTTCCCCTAGGCTTGGCCATCCATTTAACCTTGGAGTATCCTCCTTTTCTATGGTTATGGCTAGAGCTTTTTTTCCTTGGTCCACAAAGCCTCTTTTTGACTTGTCTTCAGTTAGCAACAAGTTGGTTATTCCAGTTGAAATTTTGGATCTAATTATGGAGGAAGGGTCATGTAATATGGTTGGTAAATTCCAAGGTAGCCTATATCTAGGCTATTTTCAAATAGAAGCCTCGAGGCTCACTCAATATTATGGTTATTTCAAATGCATTCTTCCTTATCAAGTTGAATGGAAAGGAGGATCTGAAGCATATCTAGGATAGTGATCCATGGTTCTTTGGTAAGAGCAGACTTTTCCTTCAAAAATGGCACCCAGAATTTAACCCCAAGACTCAAAAAGTGAACTTGGATCCCCTTTGGGTGTGACTACTAGATTTACCATTTCACTTTTGGAATGAATATGTTTTGTGGGATATCACCAAAGCTATTGGGGACCTGGTTTTGATTTAATCAGCTACCAGAGCCAAGAAAAGGTTGATTTCTTCTAGAATGTGCATCATGGATGACCCAGAGGTAGATTTACCAAATCATATCGAACTTATTCCTAGGCAAGATCCCTAGATTCAATTGATTCTTTATGAAAATAGGCACATTAAATTATCATTCTATAAGAAATTTGACCATTAATTTGGGTTTTGTCATAAATATCTACGCGGTGGTAATAAAAAAAAAAACTAGACTCAAAAATCATTTAGTAAGGCTCAAGATAAATAAATCCCTGATAAGCTTGAACCCTCACTTCAAGATACGACTTAGTCAAAAGAAAGGATAATGGATCAAATGTCCTTAGTGTAAGTTAATGAAGCTGATAAAGTTGTAGTTCAAATTATGAATCCACTTAAAGATAGGAATATTAATCAAGTTCTTTCATAATACCTGATAATAAAAACACTCATCCATCAAAGTTCTTACAAAACTCATATTAGTGCTTTATTTCTCAAGAGTCGGTTGTATAGGATCTCTTTTCTCCTTAGAAGTCGACTGATGCTCCTAGTCAGGAGTCTCCCACACAACTTGAGTTGAAACAGACATTGTATCCTAGGGCAAGATCTTCAAGCACAACCCAATCCAAACCCAAAACTAGAAGCACCTGAAAAGACCAAATGGATGTTGGATCTAATCAAAAGGTAGGTAAGCCCTCCAATAAAGCATTAATAATTCATGAGGTAGACTCAAATGTAGCAGATGATCTCAAAAATCAATTGAAATTTGATAAAGAGAAAGATACCAAATGTAACCAACTAAAACTTTATACATTCTATAGCTCCTATTCTCTGAATGGGAAAATCGCTTCAAAATCCTATAAATGAAGTTGTTATCCTGTAATATTAGACGCTTGAATGGGCTTCCAAACAATGAATTTTGGCATCAATAAAAAAAGTAAATTTTGATGTTATTTTTATTTAGGAAACTAAGATGGATAGTTCTAACACTGAGGTAATTAGTAATATAGTTTGGAAGGAGATGGGTTTTGCAATAAACTTTGTCAATGGAGCTTCTGGGGGTCTATTGTGTTTGTGGAATCCAATAAACTGCATGGCTCAATCCTCCTAATTTTTGATAGAGTGATAAATATTATTTTTTGTTGTAAATACTCAGGATATAGATGGATTATGTCTAATATTTATTCTCCTAATACGGGACCCAACAGGACTCTCCTATGGGATTCATTGAGCTCTATGAGGGATATATTTAAAGGGGAAACTTCGATCTTGGTTGGGGATTTCAACACCCCCTTGTACCCTTCAAAAAAATGGTGGTAATGATTATGGCTCAAATTGCATGGAGGAATTTACCTCATTTATTAATAATCAGGAACTTATTGACGTAGATTTGAAGGAATCCAAACATACTTGGAGTAATAGGCATTTAGGCAATCAAAATATTCAGTGCAAAATGGATAGGGTGTTGGTCCCTATGGAAGGTCTTCCTATTTTTGGATACGCATCCCTTTGCTCCCTTTTAAAATTTGACTTTGATCATAATCCCTTGGTTCTATAAAGAATATAGAATACCAGCTTCTTTTCCAGACCCTTTAGGTTTGAGGCTATGTGGTTGTAGCATTAGGATTTAGATTATAGAATTCACGACTAGTGACCAAGGAATTTCTTAGGTCCTCCTATCTCTCAAGTAGCTTCCAAGATCAAATTTTTTATGACTAATCTTAAGATTTGGAATAAGTACATTTTTAGAAATTTGTTCATGAAAAAAGAAGGAATTAATAGGTTAGTTAAAGGATTTTGAGTCTACCATGGAGTTGGGTGAGATCACGAAAGGGGAGAAATTGAAAGAAAGAAAACTCTTAATAGACTTGCATAATGTTCTTGCTAAAGAAGAGATCTTGTGCCACCAAAAGTCAAGATACCTTTTGCTGCATGAAGGTGATAGAAACACAAAGTTTTTCCACACATTTAACTTAAGGTATATGACCTATAATAGAATTAGAGAAGTTCTAAAACCAAATGGTGAAAGCACAAAGGAAATTAATGAAATCAAATACAAAGTAGTGGAGTTTTTCAAATACCTCCTCTGCTCAAGAAATTTCAAGGATCAACAGGAAAAATATAGGCTCTTATTGAACATCCCTCCTTGTTTTCAGAAGACATGAATGAAGTCCTCTACACTCCATTCAGGAATGATTAAATTAGAGCTATAGTTTTCTCCATTGGAGGCCTAAAATCCCTCAAGCCAGATGACTTTCCTCCCATTTTCTTTTAAAATTTCTAGCATGTTATTGTTAGGGATATCTGCTTAGCTATGAGAGAAATTTAAGAGTCTCATTTCATTATGTTTGATGTAAACTCTACATTTTTAGTTCTTATTCCTAAGTCGATGGGTGCTAAATACTTTTTAGATTTTATACCCATAAGTCTCTACAATATAATTTTTAAGATTCTTATTAAAAACTTATCCAATAGACTTACATTTTGCCTATCAACTTTAATTGACCACCCCCAAAGTGGCTTTATGACAGGTAGAAAAATTTTGAATGGATTCATCGTAATGCATGAGCTTATCGACTCAGTTGATAAATGCAAAAGACCAAGGACATTCCTCAAGCTTGATATGAATAAAACTTATGATAGGGTCTTATGGGTTTTTCTATTCAGAGTTCTGAGAAAGTTTGGTTTTAGGGCAAATTGGATTAATCTAATTAGGGTATGTATTTCCATGAAAAAAAATTCAATTATCACCAATGGTTCATCGGTAGGATACTTTAATAGTTGTAACGATATCCACCAAGGGGATCCTATTTCTTTATATATTTTTATTGAAGAACACAAGCTTATACTGAGAGCGGGGGTGAACAATATAAGACCACTTTTTAATTCTCTTTCCCAAATAGTATTAATCAATATAACCAATGGCAATATCAATAGCAATAACTAAAGCAATGCACCAATAATCACACACAATAGAGACACCAAAATTTACGTGGTTCACCCAATGCGAGCTACTCCAAGGAGAATTATTTTACTAAAACTTTCTCAATTAATATCTTGGGAATCCTTTTCAATTACAATGTTTATGGACCTCTATCAAAAGGATATGTTGATCCCCTAAATCTCAAGTTCGTGGATCTCTTCCATAGGAGAAATATTTCCCCTTCTGCTCTAGCTAGTGATCTTCTAGAAGACTCTGTCTCTCTGCTATAATGACTTGTGGATCTCTCTCCACTTGAAGACTCCTCACTCAAATCTATCTTCAATTGTCCTAGATACTGGATCTCTATCCACTAAGACTCTGTCCTCTATACTCTGTCACCTCCAAAGCTCTATCAATAGGCTCACTCAGAACCTTCTCAAATCTACTCAATAGGTCCACTTAGAACTTGCTCAAATCTGCTCAATAGGATCACTCATAACCTGCTCAAATATACTCAGTAGGCTCACTCAAAACCTGTTCAAATATGCTCAACAAGCTCACTCAGAACCTGTTCAAATTTTCTTAATAGGCTCACTCAGAACCTGCTCAAATCTACTCAACAAGCTCACTCAGAATTTGTCCAAATCTGCTCAACAAGCTCACTTAGAACTTGTCCAAATCTATTGAACAAGCTCACTCAGAACTTTTCCAAATCTAATCAATAAGTCCTATCTAGGACTTGCTCAAATATGCATAGCAAGCTTTCACAAAATCTTACTCAAAATCAGTCCATAAGCCTTCTCAAAGACTTGCCCCAAATCAGCTCAACAAAATCTCAACTCAATCTCCTAGAAGCATAAAGAGAATTGTTAGAGACTTAATATATTCTATACTCAAATCCTAATCTCAACTCAAATCAATATCAACTCAGCAATCTCATAGAAGCATAAAGAGAATTTTTAGAGACTTTTTGAGTGGTGTTTTCACCCAGTTGTGAAAACACTCTCTCCGATAGGATCTGACTCCCAAATCCTCTGCTTGCAAAGAAATTACACAGGTAATTTCTCCAAGGTTCCTGTTACATTAGCCTTTTTTGTACCAATGATGCTCTTCAATTTAAACGCTAGGAATACCTTAGTGGTTGCAAGTAATTGTTAACAAGGGGCACTTGGTTTATTTTACTTTGAAGTTGCAATGGACTCAAAGTGAATTAATCTAAAAGATGAATCTATTTTGATTTCGAGCTTTGGTAGATTTTCAGTTATTTATTTGGATGACTAAATTAAAAAATGCAAAAAAAATAAATAATTGAGAATAAAATTGCAAAGAGGGTAAACTATACTACATTCAGAGTGCTACCATTCCGTTCTGACAAAACCGAAGATAATGAGGTTTCTGCATACAACCTAACCTATTGAACCTACAAAACTCACACAATCTTGTGGCTTATCCACAACACACCCCAAAATTGGGGACCCACCTTTTTTGTATGCTTTCCCAGAAGGTTGCAGTGGCCCAGATGTTAAAAGAGCAAAGAAAAGCAAGAAAAATAAAGTTGTCGCGATATCGCGACATGTTGCTCCGTCGCGGCCAGAAATGAAAAAACGTTGCGATATCGCGACATGTTGCTCCGTCACGGCCAAAAATGAAAAAATGTCGTGATATTGTGACATGTTTCTTTGTCATGGCCAAAAATGAAAAAACGTCGTGATATCATGACATGTTGCTCCATCGCAGCCCAGAAATGAAAGTTGTCGCGATTTCACAACATGTTGCATTGTCGCTGCTCATAAAAGAAAATTATCGTGATTTCACGATGTGTTGCGCTATCGCTGCCCAAAAATGAAAGTTGTCACGATTTCACAACGTGTTGCTCTGTCACGAATCAGACAAACAAAGTGCAGTGGAACAAGAAAATGTCATGATATCGCAACATGTCAAGTTTTCATGGTTAAGAACAGCAGAATGCATCATGAAGAGAAAATGTCGCGATATCGTGACGTGTTGTGAAATCGCAGTTCATAGAGGAGAGAGAAAGACAAAGATGAAAAGCATCACGATTTCACGATAGGAAGCAGCCAAGGGGTACGAAGATGAAAAGCGTCGTGATTTTGCGACAAAAAGCAGCCAAGGGGTACGAAGATGAAAAGCGTTGCAATTTCACGACAGGAAGCAGCCAAGGGATACGAAGATGAAAAGCGTCATGATTTCATGACAGAAAGCAGCCAAGGGGTACGAAGGAATGAAAAGGCATCACGATTTCATGACAGAAAGCTACCAAAGTGAACAGAATGAAAAAGTGTCATGATTTTGCGACATGTCATGTTTTCGTGGCCAATAAAGGAAAACATAGCGAAAGAGAAAAACGTCGCGATTTCGTGATAGGTTGCATCTGCACAACCCGAAAGAGAAAAACTTCGTGATTTCATGACAGGTTGCATTTGCTCGGCTGTTGACATAAAAATGTCATGATTTCGTGACATGTCTCATTTTTGCGGTGCATGAAGGCGGACAAGGCTGTTGACAGGAAAATGTCGTAATATCGTGACATGTCTCATTTTCATGATGAAAGAAGAAAAGCTAAGCTGCATACATAGCACGTCACGATATCGCGACATGCTATTTTTGGTCACAATTTATAGGGGGCAGTTATGAAACATGCAAAAAAGCGCGGAACACGTGGCATAAAGGTGTAAGGGTTACAGAGGCGTTACAGTTCATAGAAAATATTAAACGTTTTGACGTAGAACAAAAATTCAAAGACAATGAAGAGGCATGGAAGACGAAGCGATGCAGTCTGGGAAATGAAATGAAGTGTCATGGAGTGAAACATAGAGCATTGCCAGAAAGTATAAAGGCAGAAGCACAGATTGGTATAAGGTTTGAAAACTGCTGCGAGCAGAGTTACAGTGCCGAAGGCGAGAAGCCATTTTGGGCCTGCTTTGAAGTGTTTTTATTCCCCTTTTTTTGGTTTTGTGAAAACTAGAGATTCTGTTATTGTAAAATGATCAATCTTTAATACAAAAAATACAAAGAGTTAGCATCTCATTGACAAGAAAGAAGGAGTCATTTTCTGCATGCAATATTTAATTGTTTTATTTTCCCCTTTCAGATTTTTAGGCTTATAGGTGAAGTTTAATGCAAGTGCTCTTGGTTGCTTCATGCGAATGTCTAAATCTGAAAATTATAGTGAAAACCCTAGAAACCAACACCTAGCTTATCTGGATTGTGCATGTTGCAGGTTAAATAGGTTAGGTTGTGTGCAGAAAACCTCATATCTTCGGTTTTGTCAAATAGGATCATAGCACTCTGAATGCATTTTAATTTCAGTTTCTGCATTTCATTTTTTACTTTCTATTTTTTAATATTTTTCCAGAGGCTTTAAATTTCAAGGAATTAAAATAAACATCAAAAAAATATCAAAATCTAAAAAAACAATGAACAATCACTAAATTTCATGGTGAAATAAACCACAGTGCCCCTTGTTAACAGTTACTTGCAATCACTAAGGTGTTCCAAGCATTTAAATTGAATATATTTTATTTGAGATTACTAATACATATATGCAAAATGCTAACATAGCGAAACCTTGGAGAAGTTACTTGTTTAATTTCTTTGCAAGCAGAGGATTTGGGACTCGAATCCTATCGGAGAGTGTGTTTTCACAACTGGGTGAAAATATCACTCAACAGATTGGCGCTAGAAGGAGGGCATGAAAAGGTTTATTTTATCATTATTTTAGATGCTACAGGTTTATAATTGTTTAAGAGCTTTACATTGCTAAATATTTCAAGTCCATTTGATTAGCATCTTCGGCCTCCTCTAACACCACTCAACAGATTGGTGCTAGAAGGAGGGCATGAACCGGTTTATTTCAGTGTGATTTAAATGCTATAGGGATTTAAATTTTGAATATTTCATGCCCTATTGGTTATTATTTTTAGTCCTCTTTTAAAAATACAACCTTGTACTGTTAAAAGGAGGACATGAATTGCTATGCACTGTTCTAACACTTTGATTGTTCATACAGGAATAATGTGATTTGATTTGATTTAAAAAAAAAAAAAGAATTTTTTGGGTATTAAAGTTATATTCTTTAAGATTCACTAATGGCTATGTTTACACCGTGGATTACAGGTAGCCCATTGAACATACCGGGAGTTCAACATTATTTGCTTGTTGGTTTTGAGAGATGTCTTCCTCGATTTTTATCTAATGGGACAAATACTGCAGAAGAACACATTCAAGCATTCAAATTTGTTGTGAATCACTTAACAATTTGGTATGATGATGTTGTTTGTAAAATGTTCCCTTACACCTTGGACAAAGTGGCATATGATTGGTTTACAAGTCTGCCTTTAGGGTCTATCACTTCTTGGGCTCAGCTAGAGGCAACATTTCTCAATCAATTCAACAAAAAGCAAGTTGACCCAATTCTCATGTACAATCAGTTGGTCTATATTAGAAAAGGACCAAGTGAAAATGTGAAGTCATTTTCTAAAAGGTTATTTGGATTATATACTCAATTAGTGACATTTTATGTTCTTCAAGAAGAAGTGGCTCTCCAAATATACATCAATGCTCTTGACTCACCCATGTCCACATATTTGCGAGGGATGCCTCAAATCACATCTTTGTCACAAGCCTATACTCAAGCAATGGCAATTGAGCAACAATTGAGTTGTCAAAATTATGGTGTGGGTTTTGGATCATGTAATATTCAATCATTTAATACCTCCTTTACCCACCCAATGATTTATCCACCTCAACCAAGTTCAAGTGTGAATCAATTTCAAAATCAACAATCATTCCCAAGCTTCAATCAATTTCAAAATCCTCAACCTACTATGCAAGATCAGCCATCTTTCTTAAGTATGAATCATCTTCAAGATACTCATCTTGATTCAAAAGATGTTTCTAAAATCAATTTCAATGATTTTTATAAGAATATGATTTTAGACAAGGGAGGAGTACTAGATCCAACTAGTATGGAAACATGTGATAGATTGGAAACCCTTGACTCACCAAAAGATGAATTCTATGAGGATGAATCTGATTTGGATGACACGTTGGATGACATTGTTGAAAGTAATGGCCCAAAAAATTCACACCTTCCAAATTATGTTAAACGTGAATCATGGGTTACACATGTGGATTATGATAACCTTATCAATTTGAATACAAGCAATAACCCAATTTTGGAAGTAATTGAACCATCTAAGGAATGGGAAGATAAATTTGATGAGAAACATGTTGATGAATTAAAATATGATGAAGAAATGGTTGAGCATCACAATTTGATTTTGAAATATGATCATTATGATTCTTGGGAAGAGTATGCTCACTCCAAACCTTTCGATGAAATTTGTGTGCCTATTGATATGCAGGATAATACAATTGCCCTTTCATATGAGGATATTACAAGTCCTGTGCAATCTGAGAATGTTTTGGAAGAAGGGTTGGAATCTCATCAAAGGTTGGAGAAGGATAATTATTCTACTACCATGGATGAAGAAGGAGAATCAATTGTTTTTGTTCCCCTTGAGGGGCAAGAAATCAAAAATCTTGATCCACCTATTGTTTCTACCACTTCCATAAAGCTTAAAGCCTAAAATCAGAGTAGTAAGGATAGGGTTAAATCCTCATCGAACTTAGGTTGAGGATCCAACTCCCCAAAGCTCTGATTTGACCTACATGGAGTAGTAAGGATAGGGCATAATTCTCATCTCGCTTAGGTTGAGAATCTGATTCCCCAAAACTCCTATGTCTCATTTCATCGTAAATATTGGATTGGAAGGATTGTACTACATGTCCTCTGCAAAGGATGGGTAGTCATCCCAAGGTCCAAGAAATAAAATTAATATTTCCCATTTTCATCTAAATCTTGGATTGGAAGGATCGTACTACATGTCCCTGGCAAGGATGGGTAGTCATCCCTAAGGTCTAAGAAGTAAAAAAAACTAATATTTCCCATTTCATCTCAATATTGGATTGGAAGGATTGTACTACATGTCCCTAGCAAGGATGGGTAGTCATCCCAAAGGTCCAAGAAATAAAATAAAAATAATGAATGAGGCCAAATTATGGATTATGGGGTTAAGTATGCCCATGCATGGTAGCATGTCTTGTCTAAAAAACAAGACCACTGATTGTTCGAAGGGTTAGGTTAGCATGACCATTTCTTCCATAATTGGTTAAATTATTTTGATCAAAGTGAGGTAATGAATTTCAAATCATAGTAGTAAGAATAGGGTTAAACTCCCATCTCGATTAGGTTGGGAGTCTGATTTCCCAAAGCTCTGATTTCACTTTCACTGGCGCATGGGTTCAAGATAGTAGTGACTCATAACCAACTTTGGGATCTAATAAAGCAATTCATTATACATATAGTTGATCCTAAGAGGGTTTGATAATCTTGAATGTTTGTGTATGATACTAGAAGGTCTATGCCTTTATAAAAGCCAAATCTCTAAGCATATTTATTAGGTTACACAAATCATTCACAGTCTCACATATGCATTCATGTAAAATTGACAATGGAATGTTGATCAAGTTTAAGCGATAGGGAATGAAAACACATTGCACACATCGAGCTGATACTTAATGATTTTGATGTTTCATGTATTTCTAATCTATCGATATTTGTTTATCTTTTATGTGCTGATGCTTGTATCTAAGCTTGTATATTTTAGGTTGGGTTCTCACCAAAATGCTCAAGAGCATTTGACAGCAGAGTCGCCATTTGTTATGGCTGATCCAGAACACACCCCAAAATTGGGGACCCACATTTTTTGTATGCTTTTCTAGAAGGTTGCAGTGGCCCAGATGTTAAAAGAACAAAGAAAATCAAGAAAAAGAAAGTTGTCGTGATATCACAACATGTTGCTCCGTCGCTGCCAGAAATGAAAAAATGTCGCGATATCATGACATGTTGCTCCATCGCGGCCAAAAATGAAAAAACTTCATGATATCGCAACATGTTGCTCCGTCGTGGCCCAGAAATGAAAGTTGTCATGATTTCACGACGTGTTGCACTATCGTTGCTCAGAAAAGAAAATTGTCACAATTTTGCGACGTGTTGCGCTGTCGCTGCCCAGAAATGAAAGTTGTCACGATTTCGTGATGTGTTGCTTTGTCACTGCTCAGACAAGCAAAGTGTAGTGGAACAAGAAAATTTCATGATATCGCGACATGTCGAGTTTTCACGGTTAAGAACAGCAGAATGCATCATGAAGAGAAAATGTTGCGATATCGTAACGTGTTGTGAAATCGCAGTTCATAGAGGAGAGAGAAAGACAAAGATGAAAAGCGTCATGATTTCACGATAGGAAGTAGCTAAGGGGTACGAAGATGAAAAGCGTCATGATTTCATGACAGAAAGCAGCCAAGGGGTATGAAGATGAAAAGCATCGCGATTTCGCGACAAGAAGCAGCCAAGGGATACAAAGATGAAAAGCGTCATGATTTTACGACAGAAAGTAGCCAAGGGGTACAAAGGAATGAAAAGGTGTCACAATTTCATGACAGAAAGCTACTAAAGTGAACAGAATGAAAAAGTGTCACGATTTCATGACATGTGTTTTCATGGCTAGTAAAGCAAAACACAACGAAAGAGAAAAACGTCGTGATTTCACGACAGGTTGCATCTACACAACCCGAAAGAGAAAAACATCATGATTTTGTGACAAGTTGCATTTGCTCAGCTGTTGACATAAAAATGTCACGATTTTGCGACATGTCTCATTTTCATGATGCAAGAAGGCGGACAAGGCTGTTGACAGGAAAATGTAGCGATATCACGACATGTCTCATTTTTGCGATGAAAGAAGAAAAGCTAAGCTGCATACATAAAAACATCACGATATCACGACATGTTATTTTTGGTCACATTTACAGGGGGGCATTACAAAACATGCAGAAAAGCATGGAACACGTGGCATAAAGGTGTAAGTGCTATAGAGGCGTTACAGTTCACAGAAAATATTAAACGTTTCGACGTAGAAAAAAAATTCAAAGACAACGAAGAGGCATGGAAGACGAAGCGATGTAGTCTAGGAAATGAAAGGTCACAGAGCAAAACAGAGAGCATTGCCAGAAAGTATAAAGGTAGAAGCACAAATTGGTACATGGGTCAAAAACCGTTGCGAGCAGACTTGTAGTGCCGAAGGCGAGAAGCCATTCTAGGCCTGCTTTGAAGTGTTTTTCTTCTCCTTTTTCTGGTTTTGAGAAAATTAGAGATTCTGTTATTGTAAAATGATCAATATTTAATACAAAAAATATAGAGAGTTAGCATCTCATTGACAAGAAAGAAGGAGTCATTTTCTACATGCAAGATTTAATTGTTTTATTTTCCCCTTTTAGATTTCTAGGCTTATAGGTGAAGTTTAATGCAAGTGCTCTTGGTTGCTTCATGCGAATGTCTAAATCTAAAAATTACAGTGAAAACCCCAGAAACCAGCACCTAGCTTATCTGGATTGTGCATGTTGCAGGTTCAATAGGTTAGGTTGTGTGCAGAAAACCTCATATCTTCGGTTTTGTCAAATAGGATCGTAGCACTCTGAATGCATTTTAATTTTAGTTTCTGCATTTCATTTTTTACTTTCTATTTTTTTTTATTTTTCCAGAGGCTTTAACTTTCAAGGAATTAAAATAAACATCAAAAAAATATCAAAATCTAAAAAAACAATGAACAATCACTAAAGTTCATGGTGAAATAAACCACAGTGCCCCTTGTTAATAGTTACTTGCAATCACTAAGGTGTTCCAAGCATTTAAATTGAATATATTTTATTTGAGATTACTAATACATATATGCAAAATGCTAACATAGCGGAACCTTGGAGAAGTTACTTGTTTAATTTCTTTGCAAGCAGAGGATTTGGGACTCGAATCCTATCGAAGAGTGTGTTTTCACAACTGGGTGAAAATATCACTCAACAAGACTCAATATGTTCTATACTCAAATTCAAATCTCAACTCAACTCAAATCAATATATATAATAGTTTGTTTTATGGAACTTGAACAACCACTTCACAGAATCACTTGACTAGGCTCAAACAACTCTACTCAACCAATCACCACAAGGAGCAACTCTTTCTTACAAACCCTAGTCCAAACATGAATCAACCAACTCAAAATATTTCCAAAAATGTTCAACAACAAATCTCACATAACAATGATACTCATGTTCTTCTCTAACTCAAGTTCAAGTTTTTTGCACAACCAATGGGCTTCAACAATAATGCTTATAAAACATTCTTCACATAAAAATGATACTCATGTTCTTCTCAAACCCTAACTCAAGTTTTTCACACAACTAATGGCTTCAACAACAATGCTTATAAAATAAGGTTTTAACCATAACTCTCAAACAAAAAATCCTTGAAGCATTCAACCAACAAATCTCAAAAGGAAACCACATTCAATCCTTTTCACTCTAATGATATTTTCAGAAATCAACCACCCAAATAAATTAATGGAGAATATTACCCATACCTTATTAATGCCAAAAAGTTATCCACAAAATCTGCCACACTCAACACACTTTCATTTTCCAATCTCAACAAGGGTTAGTGGACTTCAAATAATAATCACAAGATAAAGTATAACTCAATTTACACATTTTTACTCCAACTCAATAATCACATCCACCAAAGTCCATCTATAGAAAAACCCTCTAAAATAATAATCAGTAAGTTACTATTATAATCCTCAAATTCAAAACCCTTATTTCTCCTAAAATAATGCTCTCAAAAATTCAAATCAATACCATAAAGCTCAAATAATCATCTATGGCTTTCACCAACAAAATAATTATTTAACCTTTTAAACACAACAAAGGTTTTACAAAATGAAATATTTTCTAACCCTTATCACTCCAAACTTTCAGGCATCAATAAAAATTAATTAACAAAACATTTCATACCTCCTCAAGGGGTTTTGACCCCTCAACCTACCCTCATCACGAGCACCTTAGCCGTGGCTAAGGTTGCCACACGAGCTAGTCACTCATTCGCAAAGGGAAAGGCACAACGTGCCTTTTCTTTGCCTCACTTCCCATGTGTGCCAAATCACCATGCGCCTTGGGTGCTCCACTTCTAACTTGTAAAAATGACTCTACAAAAACTCAAATGTATGACCTTGTACCTCCCAACACCTTTGTGTTGCTCGAGTTGCCAACATGCCACACTACCCACATTTTCTTGGGATGTGACCATACCCCGATTTATTCATTACCTCTACCTTTAAATGATTTTTGCACGAGCTCGATTTGCATACACTAGCCAAACAAATAGCATGAGAAAGGATAGGTGTTAATAAACCTTAGGTGCCCCTTTATATAGTCTTCTTCCTCATATTCGACAACGTCAACGGGAATTTCCACTTTGGAAATTTAAATTTTAAAATATTAAAATTTAAACTTTAAACTTCAAAATTAAATAACTTTCTCACCGGGACTCCCTTTTCAATGAAACAAAAATCCAACTTGAGTTTTAATAAAATCCCATTTCAAATATATTGTCCATGGTTTTAAATAAAACCTTTAAAATTAAATATCTTCATCATCGGGGCACCTTTTTCGATGAAATGAAAAGCCAACTTGGGTTTTAAGAAAAATCCATTTCAAATCTACCATCCATGGTTTTAAATAAAAACCCTTTTCTAAGCTTCCCTTGAACCTCCTTTTTGGAACCAAATGCCATGCATCCTTTTTATCAAAACCTTTGCTTCTCATGAAGATATTTGTGGAGAAAATCATAGTGCTTACTTGCTTAGGTCCTTTTGACATCAATGACAACTTTTTAGCTTAAGGACTCAAATTGTCCAACAATCTCCCCCTTTGTCATTGATGGCAACCCATATTCATTTATTGAAATCTGACCTTCTTTTTTGCTCCCCCTAGGACTTTGCTCCCCTGGCTCAATGCTCTCTCAAATATCAAATCTCTCCCCATATCAGAAACTCTCCCCAATAAACAAATCTCTTCCCCTTTGTCATGAATGGCAAAGGTTCACCTTTGGGGTTTGAGGCTAATAATGAGCCTCTTAGCTTAGACCCTCCCCCACATCCACATGAGGTGGTTAATTCTGGGGTGGGATTAATTATACTCCCTAAAATCATTGTTCTCTATCTTTATATTTTTCTCTTATTTTCTAAGTTTATTGAATCCTCTCACTGTTTCTTTCCAAGTCATCATCCATGTTCCTGTTCCTGTATATGCCTATTTCTGGAATATTTGCTCAAATATGTCTTTCATGTGTCATGCACTGTGAAGCCATGTGCCCAAACCTGTGACATAAAAAACATCTTCCATTGAATCTTCCTTGTCTTGACCTTGTTGATCTCCTATTCTGATTGTTGTTCAATCTATATCTTCTTTTCCCATTGTACCTTTTCCTGCTAGACTCACTATAATCTGACTCATCCTTAGAAGTTTCACTTTCACTTTTGCTTACATCTGAGAATCCCTCTTCTGAAGTACCTTCTTCTTCAAGACCTGAAGTAGACTTTTCTACCCATTTCTTTTGAACCTGTTTAGAACCAAGACCTATTTTGTTTGATGCTCCTCTTTGTATCCTAACTATTTTATCCACATTATTTGCACTGGTTACATACTTGTATAGCTTATTATTGGAATCCTCTAAATATTATTTTATTAGTGCCACTTCCTATGTTAAATTTTCACATTCCAGAATCTTTGCTTCTAACTTGTTTTTGAACTTGCTTGCCTTAGCTTTTGATTTCTCTAAATCCTCTATGAGCAATAATCTTTCTTCATCACATTCTTGAAACTGACTTTCAAGCTTAGAGTGTTGCTTTCTTACCTTATTTACTATGTCAAGATCATATATAAGTTCTCCCTTGAGATCATAACCATTCTCTATTAAATAATCCTCTATTTTTTTGCCTTTGTCCATGTCATTTCTTTCTTTTGACTTATCTTCTATAGGATCACTCACATCTTCTTCTTCTAATGCCATTAGAATATTCTCATCCAGTTTACCAAGTGCATCTTCAAAATCATCATCACTAAAACTATAGCCATCCCTTGTGCAATCATCTTCAAGATGTCCAAATTTACCACATCTAAAACACTTGAGAATAACTGGAGTCTTTTTCTTAATTGGATATTTTTCTTCAACCATAAACAAGACTTCATCTCTATCATTGTCTGAAAAACTAGCATTACTATAAATTGAGTACTTACTTGCATTATCCGCATAGTAGCTTAGCTCTCCTTTTTCTACTTCTTGTCTCCCTTGTTCTTATTTAGAACTAAGTCCTATTATGGTGACTAATGACCTTTGTGCATTGATAGTCCTTTCCAAGGTCTTTGAATTTTTCTCAAACTTGTGTAGCTTGTCCTTAGAACATTTTACTTCCATCCTTAGTGAAACTATCTCATGCTCTAATCTTTCACACTCTAGATATTTTGTCTTTAATTTTTTGGTCATACCTTCTTCAATCCTTCTTGCTTCTTCAGCCATAGTTTTGAAGTTGGTGAGTTCTTGTAGAAACCTTGCTTGTGCTTTCTCATATTCTTGAGCTTGAAACTTTAATCTTGAATTCTTCCTTTTTAATTCTTCAAGAGTAGTCATAAGCCTTTCACATTCTATCTCTTCTACCTTTGACTATTTAATCATACCTTCTTCAAATTTTCTTTCTTTTTCAACCTTATCTCTCAAGTCAGAGATATCCTGTAGAAGCTTTGTCTTGCATTTCTCATCTTCTTGTATTTGAGCCTTCAATTCTAAATTCTCTCTTTTCAATTCACAAAGTTCCTTAAGAGTGGATTCCTCCTTTTATTTGTTTGATTCTTCCTCTTATTCAATTTCATCTGTTGTCCAAAGTGGAGTTTCTTCTAGATACCTACTTCGACTATTCTTGTTACCTAATTTTGACTAAATATTTAGAACTTTAAATCTGAGAGAATCATCTTCATCTTCACTGCTATCAAACCCATTGCAAAAACTTGCATCATGACCGAATTGACTGTAGATAAAACATTATTCACCTTCTTGTGAATAATAAGTTGCATGATGACTTGTCTTTCCACAATCGGTACAAAAATTTATCAGTCTGGATACTTCTCCATTACTTGATTCATCTCTTGAATCTATTTCCATGTGTCCTCCCAACACAATAATATTAAATTCATCTTCCTTTTATTTCATGGCCATAGGTTTTCTTTTCTTCTTGTGTCTCATGCTTCTACTCTTGCATTTCTTTGCCATTTGTGTTCTTGCAAGATCTTCCTTCAAGCTATTAAACCCTTTTCGAAGGAACCACCTCTGATACCAATTGAAGAACACAAGCTTATACTGAGAGGAGGGGTGAATAGTATAAGACCACTTTTTAATTTTCTTTCCCAAATAGTATTAATAAATATAATCAATGGCAATATTAATAGCAATAACCAAAGTAATGCACCAATCATCACACATAATGGAGACACCACAATTTACGTGGTTCACCCAACGCAGGCTACTCCACGGAGAAAATATTTTACTAAAACTTTCTTAATCAATATCTTGGGAATCCTTTCCAATTATAATGTTTATGGACCTCTGTCCAAAAGAGAATTTGATCCCCTAAATCTCAAGTTTGTGGATCTCTTCCATAGGAGAACTCTTTCCCCTTCCGCTCTAGCTAGTGATCTTCTAGAAGACTTTGTCTCTTTGCTACACTGACTTGTGGATCTCTCTCCACTTGAAGACTCTTCACTCAGATTTATCTTCAATTGACTTGGTTGCTAGATCTCTATCCACTAATACTCTGTGGATAGAGATCTAGCAACCAAGTTTGTGGATCTTTCTTCTTCTAATGCCATTAAAAGATTCTCATCCGGTTTACCAAGTGCATCATCAAAATCATCATCATTGAAACTATAGCCATCCCTTGTGCAATCATCTTCAAGATGTCCAAATTTACCACATCTAAAACACTTGAGAATAAATGGAGTCTTTTTCTTAACTGGATATTTTTATTCAACCATAAACAAGACTTCATCTCTATCATTGTATGAAAAACTAGCATTACTTTCAATTGAGTACTTACTTGCATTATTCGCATAGTATCTTGGCTCTTCTTTTTCTGCTTCTTGTTTCCATTGTTCTTCTTTAGAACTAAGTCCTTTGTGCATTGATAGTCCTCTCCAAGGTCTTTGAATTTTCCTCAAACTTGTGTAGCTTTTCCTTAGAACATTTTACTTCCATCCTTAGTGAAACTATCTCATGCTCTAATATTTCACACTCTAGATATTTTATCTTTAATTTTTCGGTCATACCTTCTTCAATACTTCTTGGTTCTTCAACCATAGTTTTGAAGTTGGTGAGTTCCTATAGAAACCTTGCTTGTGCTTTCTCATCTTCTTGAGCTTGAACCTTTAATCTTGAATTCTCCCTTTTTAATTCTTCAAGAGTAATCATAAGCCTTTCACATTATATCTCTTTTACCTTTGACTATTTAATCATACCTTCTTCAAATTTTCTTGCCTTTTCAACCTTATCTCTCAAGTCAAAGATATCCTATAGAAGCTTTGTCTTACATTTCTCATCTTCTTGTATTTGAGCCTTCAATTCTAAATTCTCTCTTTTCAATTCACCAATTTTCTTAAGAGTGTATTCCTCCTCTTATTTTTCTTATTCTTACTCTTCTTCAATTTCATCTATTGTCCAAAGTGGATTTTCTTCTTGATACCTGCTTCAACTATTCATGTTACCTATTTCTGACCCATTCTTTAGAACTTTAAATCTGATAGAATCATCTTCATCTTCACTGCTATCAAACCCATTGCAATAACTTGCATCATGACCGAGTTAACCATAGACAAAACATTCTTCACCTTCTTGTGAACAATAAGCTACATGATAACCTGTCTTTCCACAACTAGTACAAAAATTTATCAGTCTGGATACTTCTCCATTACTTGATTCATCTCTTGAATCTATTTTCATGTGTCCTCCCAACACAACAATATTAAACTCATAGTATTTTTCTTTCTTGACCATAGGTGTTCTTTTCTTCTTATGTCTCATGCTTCTACTCTTGCCTTTATTTTCCATTTATGTTCTTGCAAGATCTTACTTCAAGTTGTTAAACCCTTTTCGAAGGAACCAGCTCTGATACCAATTGAAGAACATAAGCTTATACTAAGAGGGGGGTGAATAGTATAAGACTACATTTTAATTTTCTTTCCCAAATAGTATTAATCAATATAATCAATGGCAATATCAATAGCAATAACCAAAGCAATGCACCAATCATCACACACAATAGAGACATCATAATTTACGTGGTTCACCCAATGTGGGCTACTCCATGGAGAAAATATCCTACTAAAATTTTCTCAATCAATATCTTGGGAATGCTTCCCAATTACAATATTTATGGACCTCTATCCAAAGGAGATTTTGATCCCCTAAATCTCAAGTTCATGGATCTCTTCCATAGTAGAACTCTTTCCCATTCTGCTCTGGCTAGTGATCTTCTAGAAGACTCTATCTCTCTACTACACTGACTTATGGATCTCTCTCCACTTGAAGACTCACTCAAATTTGTCTTCAATTGTCCTAGCTATTGGATCTCTATCCACTAATACTTTGTCCTCTATACTATGTCACCTCCAAAGCTCTGTCAATAGGCTCACTTAGATACTTCTCAAATCTGCTCAATAGGTCCACTCATAACTTGCTAAAATCTACTTAATAGGCTCACTCGGAACCTGCTTAAATATGCTCAATAGGCTCACTTAGAACCTTCTCAAATTTTCTCAATAAGCTCACTCAGAACCTGCTCAAATATTCTCAATAGGCTCACTTAGAACTTACTAAAATCTACTCAAAAAGCTCACTCAGAACTTGTCCAAATTTTCTCAACAAGCTCACTCAGAACTTGTCCAAATATGCTCAACAAGCTCACCTATAACTTTTCCAAATTTTATCAACAAGCTCACTTAGAACTTGTCCAAATATGCTCAATAATTCCTCTCTAGAACTTGCTCAAATCTGCATAGCAAGCTTTCACAAAAGCTTACTCAAAATCAGTCCACAAGCCTTCTCAAATACTTACCTCAAATAAACTCAAAAAAAATTCAACTCAATCTCATAGAAGCATAAAGAGAATTATTAGAGACTCAATATGTTCTATACTCAAATCCCAATCTCAACTCAAATCAATCTCAACTCAACAATCTCATAGAAGCATAAAGAGAATTGTTAGAGACTCAATATGTTCTATACTCAAATCCCAATCTCAACTCAACTCAAATAAGAATATAGAATAGTTTATTTTATGGAACTTGAAAAACCACTTCACACAATCACTTGACTAGGCTCAAACAACTCTACTCAACCAATCACCACAAGGAGCAACTCTTTATCACAAACCCTAGTCCAAACATGAATCAACCAACTCAAAATGTTTTCAACAATGTTCAACAACAAATCTCACATAACAAATGATACTCATGTTCTTATCTAACTCAAGTTAAATTTCTTTGCACAACTAATGGGCTTCAATAATAATTCTTATAAAATATTATTCACATAACAATGATACTCATGTTCTTCTCAAACCCTAACTCAGGTTTTTCACACAACTAATGGCTTCAACAACAATGCTTATAAAACAAGGTTTTAACCATAACTCTCAAACCAAAAATCCTTGAAGCATTCAACCAAAAACTCTCAAAATGAAACCACAATCAATCCTTTTCCCTCCAATGATATTTTCAGAAATAAACCACCCAAATAAATTAATGGAGAATATTCCCCATACCTTATTGATGCCAAGAAGTTATCCACAAAATCTGCCACACTCAACACACTTTCTTTTTCCAATATCAACAAGGGTTAGTGGACTTCAAATAATAATCACAAGATAAAGTATAACTCAATTTACACCTTTTTACTCCAAATCAATAATCACATCCACCAAAGTCCATCTATAGAAAAACCCTCTAAAATAATAATCAATAAGTCACTATTATAATCCTCAAATTCAAAACCCTTATTTCTCCTAAAATAATGCTCTCAAAAATTCAAATCAATACCATAAATCTCAAATAATCATTTATGGCTTTCACCAACAAAATAATTAACCTTTTAAACACAATAAAGGTTTTACAAAATGAAATATTTTCTAACCCTTATCACTCCAAACTTTAGGGCATCAATAAAAATTAATTAACAAAAAAAATTCATACCTCCTCAAGGGGTTTCGACCCCTCAACTTGCCCTCACCACGAGTGCCTTAGCCATGGCTAAGGTTGCCACACGAGCTAGCCACTCGTTTGCAAAGGGAAAGACACAACGTGCCTTTTCTTTGCCTCATTGCCCACGTGCGCCAAATCACCATACGCCTTGGGCGCTCCACTTTGGAATTTCCAAAATGACTCTGCCAAAACTTGAATGTACGACCTCATACCTAGCAATTCCTTTGCACTTCTAGAGTTACCAATAGGCCATACTACCCATGTTGTCTTGGGATTCGACCACACCCTGATTTATTCGTTTCCTCTACCTTTAAACAATTTTTGCACAAGCTCGATTCGCATACACTAGTCAACAAAAATAGTACGAGCAAGGATAGGTGTTAATAAACCTTAGGCATCCCTTTATATAGTCTTCTCCCTCATATTCGATGATGTCAACAGAAATTTCCACTTTGGAAATTTAAATTTAAATTTTCAATTATTAAAATTTAAACTTTAAACTTCAAAGTTAAATAACTTTGTCACCGGGACTCTTTTTTCGATGAAACGAAAAAGCCAACTTGGGTTTTAAGAAAAAAACATTTCAAATCTTTTGTCCATGGTTTTAAATAAAACCATTAAAATCAAATATCTTCATGACTGGGGCACATTTTTTGATGAAACGAAAAGCCAACTTGGGTTTAAATAAAAACCCATTTCAAATCTACCATCCATGGTTTTAAATAAAAACCCTTTGCTAAGCTTCCCTTGAGGCTCCTTTTTGGAACCAAATTCCATGCATCCTTTTGATCAAAACCTTTGCTTCTCATGAAGCTCTTTATGGAGAAAATCATAGTGCTTACTTGCATAGGTCCTTTTGACATCAATGACAACTTTTTAGCTTAGGGACTCAAATTGTCCAATGTTTATTTTACTAGCAGAGTCATTAGGAAGAACCCTAAAGGAGAATCCTATCATTGAAGGCATCAGATCCACTTCTACCATCACCTCAATATCATATCACCAATTCACCGATGATACATTGTTATCTTTTCTAGCCTCTATTCCTCGAGCTAGAGTTGCTAAAGATATCCTCATAGACTACAAAAGAGTGGTAGGGTAGAAAGTGAGTTTGAGAAAAAGCAATTTTTTTCCTCAATACTCTAAGTAGAATTTTTGATATTCTGGAATGTGAAATTGACTACCTCCCTTTGGTGTATTTTGGATTGCCATTATTCAAATATGGTATCAAATCATATCTTTGGAAACCGATTATGGAAAGATCCCAAAAAAATATTACAAGTTGGAAAGGGACCCTTTTGAGACAAATCGGTAAAATAATGCTGGTTAAGTCTACCTTGTAGAGCATTGTGATTTACTTTCTTTCTCTTTTTAAAATACCATGAGATATTCTTTGGAAAATTGAGCAAATTAAGTAATATTTTCTCTAGTATGGTCTTGATGAGAACAAGAAATTCCCTCTGGTGGATTGTAATCAAGTGTGTATTGGAAAGGATATTGATGGTTTATGTTTGAGAAGGATAAAACTTTTAAATAGGACACTTATTTATAAACAGAGTTGAAGACTAGTTCAGAAGGAGTACATTAATTGGGTTAGAATCCTGTCAACCAAGTATCTAAGCAGTGTTGGTGATTTCCTCTCAAATCCCACCCCTTATCAAGGTTTGGCATTCTGGTGGAGTATTTTTCAAATTTGTGTTGACATTTCGAAAGGAGGAATATGGTTGTTGGGAAATGATCAATGCATTGATTTTTGGAAAGATAAATAGGTAGCCAACTAGCTGTTAGATTTGTATCCAAACTTAAAACTTATATTCTATAGATTTTGGTCTGAATTTATGTTATTTTATTGATGTTATTGATGGTATAAAATTTTGGAAAATATTTGTTTTCCCTAGGATCTCATAGGACAAAGAAATGACCTTCAAAGCCCTTATGGATATCTTTAAGTGGATTATTATACCCAACTAGGAGCAACCAGATAAGCTAGTGTGGGGAGCTAAAAATAATGGTTACTTACACGTAATATTTGGCGAAGGGGTCTTACTCCCAAGGTAAACTTATTTTATTTTTGGTCATCCCAAGGCAAGTTTCTAACATTGGATAATCCATAGAATATAAGTTTAGTCTTCCTAGACAGGTGTTATTTCTATGGTTGTGCTAAATAATCCCCTCTTTACCTATTTTCTATATTTCCCTTCTCTCGGTCTGTTCTCTCTCAGTTTCACTATTCTATTGGTGTGAACCGGTTCTTTCCTAGGGATTTGTCTAACTTGATTGTCCAATGACATTCTACTTTTTTTCTCCTCATCTCCATACTTTTTGATCTTTTGGTTTACCTCATTTTTGGCAGTGCATCTAGAAGGAGCATAATTCGTGAGCCTTTAAGAATGTTTGTCACCCTATTGAGATGGTCGTTATTCGTGCTTTGATGGCCACTCTTGACAATGTTGATGTTATTTATTTAGAAAATTCATCCTTTCCAGAGATATTTCTATGGATTTAGCCCTTTATTTTAGAGTTAGAACCACTCCCGATATTATCTGTGAAGTCTCCATTAGGTCTAAAACCATTTGGAAATCTCCTCCTAGCTAGTTGAAACTCAATTTTTATGGAGCCTCTAAGGGTAATCATGGTTTGGTTGGAACTAGAGGTTTTTTTAAGGATTATAATGGGAGGATTTTTGTGGCCTACATAGAGAACTTAGATTGCCAGACTAGTAATTTTACCGAGGTGTGTGCTCTCTACCTTGGGATCTCTCTCTTGGATTCTGTGTTTGGTAGAAAGATTATTTTTGAAGGGGAATTCCTTAATATCATAAAAATATCAAAGGCTCTCTAAATCCTTCTTGGTCAATCACAAATGATTTATTTAAAGCCCTAAGTTAGATTCAAGCACTTGATTATGTTCTTTTTTAACCATGTTTACAGGGAAGGAAATTGATCTGCAAACTTCTTAGTAAACTCGGCTTTTTCCTAGGAAAGGTGCATAATTTAGTAGGAAGAATTCTATTCTAGATTAAACCTTTTAGATAATTATATTGTAAGAATATAATTTGCTCTCATTTCTACCCTTGGAGTGCATCAGTTGGACCTCTATGGATAGGATCACTAGTTTTAGGTATTTGAACTCAAGGTGCCACCACATTTTGAATTTAAAATTATCTAAATTATATTCCTTCAATTAGAACATTAATAGTTTGTGGCACAAGCGTAGGTGGATAGATTCATTAATCACAAAAATAAAATATCCTTTGTGGAGGTTAGTGGGTGGCCAGACTCGAAGTATTAAGAAAGTATTAAATATTGGTAGAATTAATTTTATCAAGGACATAAGTGTGAAGTTCAAATAGTTATACTAGGAGACATATACGCTAGTTTTTGGTGATAATAATTAATCAAGCACAAGGGAACATAAAATTATTTTTTATATCATAATTAAAGAGAGAATACCATCATTGGGAATAAAGGATCATGGTATCCAGATCATTTACGGTGTGGAGTGTTAAAGCCTGCACCCTCATGGGGTGTTATTGGACTCTACGTCTATAGGTTGGTTTTATCCCCTACATAGGACTTTGTTTCTCTATGATATGCATGGGACCTTGTTGCTCTATGGTCTTAGTTGTTTATAGTCTCTATTTTTTCTATGAATATTTTCAGTTAATGGGTGTTCTATTTTTTTATAATTGTTTGAATTTTCTTTGCATCTTGCACCTTTGGATCTTTTTAGGTTGGTCCTTTACTTATCTTCCTTGCTTCCAAAATGTTGGTTTATCTACTCTTGTAAAATATTTCGGGCCTGTTTCAAAACCCCTTTGTCTATCTAATAAAAAAATATTTTTTTATCATAAATAATATCAAAAAATAAATATATATATAAGTATTAAAACTAAAAACTTGCCTTTGCTTTTATAGCTTCTTTTATTACTCTATTTGCTTGTCATTTATATTTTTAGTGTTGGTAATATTTCTAACTCCATAATTTCTCGACCTTGATTTTTTCCTCCCTATTATCTACTAACAAGTGGTACCTCTAGAGTGATAATGGTCCCTTTGATCTTGTTGTTGGTTTAAATTTTGACAAGTGGTTCATCCTTATATTTTCTTTGTAGTGGAAATTATAATGAATGATCTAATAGAATTATTTTATATCTTTCTAAGATATTTTGTGATGCTAATCTAATACTATGTCTAAAACGTATCCTAACATTGTATCTTCCATTTCCATAACATTGATATAGCATTACGTTTGAGGTAAATTTAAAACTATGTGGAAATGTGATAGGATGGGAAGGGGGAAAAGGAAGAATATTAGTTAATATATGAACTAATAGTATAGATAGTATAAGAAAATATTAATATTAGGTAATATTAAAACCAATATTCTATCATTAACTAATATTAATTTGTTATTTAATATGCTTAATGGGTTGGGATTATAATTTATAAAATTATTGACATTAAAATGAGAGGATGAAATATATTAAGATCAAGGTTTGATTGGATTTATGAATTAAGATATTTTTGATGTAGGTGCATAGGTATAGGGGTACAATAGATGTTGGTATAATGTAACAAATATAGACCTTCAAATATGGAGCATGTATATGCAAGGACATTTGGGTACATAGAGTATAAGAGTATGAGTATGCTGAGATACATGCTAAAATGTATCCATCTATTGTTAATGTGGAGTTATTTCTCATAGATGCATCACATGCATTATCTAATTTATTATTAAGTTATGGTATACATCCAAACATCCAATATGAGTGCATATTCTAAATGTTAGTCCAGAAGCATGATTACACATACCTAGATAATAATAAAACACATAATATGAAGATGGGTGGTTGGAGAAAGGATAAAACAAATACTTTATGTACATTTTATTATTAGGATGAATATAATATTACAAATAAGAAAATATATAAAAACTAAATAATTAATTATTATGATAGAGAGACAACAAATATATAATTGGTGTGATTTAAAATTAAGATATGTGCATCAGCTTCTTTATGTGAATCATACCTTGCACAAGCATTGGATACACCATTGATTACAAAAATTTTATGTATATATCATGTTCAAAAGAAAAGACAATAAGGTTCTCCTAAATTTTAAAAGTATTTTTAACATGCCACTCAAACCTAATAATATGAAAATGAGAAAAAATTCATTCAGTCTCAAAATGATAATGAAAGTATACATTATGTAAAAATTAAAAAATAATTGAATTCAACCATGACAAAATAATTTGAAATTTTCGATACAAACATTATGTGTAAGATTTAATAGGCTAGAGCTTTACTATGCATAAACAAAGATAATTAATATAGGCTATACGCTTGAACAAAACTTAAATAGAATCTCTAAATGGTAAACTATCATAGTTTTTTTTTTTAAGCAAAAAACCCCTTGTGGGGCTGCCTTTTTCTGAGAGACCACGAACAGGGGGTTCTACATCGTTAAAGTCACCCGAGAGTCGCATCCAGCCCTGCCCGCACCAACATTATCAATTGGATTTTGGGTACCCAATTCAGATTTTTGGTAGGGTGGAGATTCGAACCTGAGACCTCCCTTGGAGGATTGCCCTCTCCTCTCCAACTCACCTACAACACTTGGGTTGTAAACTATCATAGTTGGAGAGTCGCATCCAGCCCTGCCCGCACCAACATTATCAATTGGATTTTGGGTACCCAATTCAGCTTTTTGGTAGGGTGGAGATTCGAACCTGAGACCTCCCTTGGAGGATTGCCCTCTCCTCTCCAACTCACCTACAACACCTGGGTTGTAAACTATCATAGTTATCTAATAAGTTAAGTGTTTTTTTTAGCATTTAGAAGCTACTTCTCTAATAGAGAATATAAATAAGAACTTAGAACATTCTATAAGCATTTCAATCCCTATTGTTATGATAAACACTTCTTACAATAAATAAAATCTAAAGCTACTTTAATTTTTCTCAACAATCTAAATTGAAAACTAAGTAATCGTACAAGAAGGATTAGCTTTGTTCACTTATGATTTATTTTCTTGTTTATGAATGTCATTGTTCAAGGCTAAATATTTTGCTTATTCCCTCTCTCTTTGTTAATATATTTTGTTATAACTTCACTTAAAATGCTTAGAAAAATTTAGATACTTTAGTGATCCACTAGTGACTAATAATGTACAATTTTGGTTTGAAGTCCAACATCCTCTAATCAATCATTCATATTAAATTGTATGCTTTATATATTAGTTTATATTTTTATTTTCACTTAAAGTGGTAGGTTAGATATAGGGGATTTTTCAACAGGGAAACACATTATCATGTAATTATGCCATTGATGAAGGGCACAACTAGTATCTTAACTTGGTCAAAGTAAGAGATTATAAAAACATAATTAGGAAGATAACACAAGTGTTTTACAAAGTATACGAACCATTATAATTATAAATATAAAAAATAAAATAAATGCAAAAAAAATATAATTATAGAATACATTAAATAACCTCTACAAAACACTATGAATTATATCTTCTCATCTAAATGACTATATAAATGTAAACAAATGAAATTGTTCCATTTAAATTTTTATAAAAATAAGAGTTAATATCCAAAAATAAATATACCTAAATACAATTAAATATATATTTTTTTTAGTTATAAATATATAAACTATGGGTGAATTCAATATCATTCTATGGGTTTTATATGTATGCATATTCATTTTACATGTCTCACCATGAGGTAAGATAAAAATATTTTTTTTAAAAAATACTTTATGAGATAATTATTATGAATAAGGACTCAAGTGCAAAATAAGATTATGTTAACCTTATACAAGTAAATATTTAGAAGGAGACTAATAAATAGATTTTATATAATCCCATGTACATATCCACTTATTTATTTATTCTTTACCTAATGATAATTACTAAAAATAAGACACTTAGATCGAAAAAAATAAAATGTTAGTCTTATATAAATAGATATACTTATTAGTATGTTTACAAAATATAGAATAATTGAAATAAATTATATGAATTATCTTTCAATACTAGAAATATTATTATAGTTCTAGATGGAATAGAAGGTCTGGTTATTTTCTTCGTGGATATAACCCACATTGGGTGAACCATGTAAATCTGTGTCTTTTGTATAATTGTGTATTCTTCTGCATTTTATTTCTACATTTATTTATTGCTCACATTTTTATTATTTAATCCTAACAGTAAATTGATACATTATAGATGAAGTATAGAATAAGAATATAATTTTTGTTTTTAAAATTGAATATATAGAAATATTAAATTATGTATTTGAATAAATGTAGTCCTTATTTTCTAAATTTTTATAAAAATAGACTAAGCATAAGTTATGAATAATTTCTTATAACATCAGCACATTTGAAAACATTCTATGAATATATATCCTACATAAATACAACTAGTAAAATATATATTTCTCATGATTTAATTGTCAATATTTTAATTGTTATTTATTTTCAACTTGAGAAGCTTAATATTTTAACATGTTATTATGAGTAGGTATGTTGGGGAACCACATATCAACAACTTTTATAATTTTTATCGAGAATGAAAGTAGACAAGTAGAACTATGACAAGACTATAATTTATTTATTGTTGGAGAACAATGAGTTATACTTGGGTCCTCCACCCTTGATAGATCACAAATCTCATATTTAGATATTAATATTTTAAAAATATATTCACTTATCATCTCAATTGACATGCTATAGCTAGAAGCCTACATCATTTAACATAAAATATCTAAATTCTCGATTTTCATTTTCATGACTTTTTTTTAATTTTTAATTGAATACAAATATTCTAGAATTCATTATCCTTCTTGATATTTTCCTATAGAAACATTCACAATACTAAAATTTCACCTGTACTATCTATGCATTGCATCTTAGTAGAGTAAAATTTCTAAAACATCGCACTATCATAGTTTGCTTTACCAAATGTGAATTGCTATTTTCCTTCCTGAAGCATAGGTGCAACCATAAAAATTATAATTATAGACACCTAAAAGTCTTACATTGTCATTTCTCCCATCATCATGGCTAATAAATTTGAAAAGTCCACAAAATTTGCATATATTAGCATCAAAATACTATTCATCGACCCTCTTTGGCCACTTAAGCCCTTTCCTATGCTTAACTTTGGATCTCCATGTGACCATAATCCTAGGCTAACCTTGGTTAATCTCTAACCTTGGTCAAAATCCACCTCATGATCAAAACACAACTTATGGTCAACCTGTCTAGGATCAATCTAACTGATGGCCATCTCACCTAGTCTACTCTTTGACTAACCTAGCCTCCACCTCTCCCACTTGACCTTAGCTAAATATATGTTCAACCTAATTAGGGTTAACTTTAAACCTTGCTCCACACATATCCCTATGTGCATTTAACACCACAAATGACATTTGGAGAATTTTACCTCTCAAAATATGGGAGGCATGGTAATTCATCCTTCACCTCACCCAAAATTCAACATCTAACCTAGGGTCAACCTAATCGAGGTTAACCTTAACCCTTTCTCCATTTCAAATCCCCATGTGCATTTAACACCATAAATGACATTTGGAGACTTTTGTATTTCAAAGCATGGGAGGCATGGTGAGTCATATTCCACCTCACCCAAGTCAACACTAAACTCATAATTAATCCTACTATGGTTAGGACTTAACCCTTGCTCCACTTCACATTCTCTTGGGCATTAAACATCATAAATGCAATTTGAAGACTTTGAGCATTAATCCATTTATGAGGCATGCCATATTATGACACCTCAGTGGCCACCTCATAGGGGACACCTCTCGGGACACCTAATAGGATACACCTCATAGGACACTTTAACCCCTCCAAACCTTGTAAAACTCTATGAATAGAATATCATTTTCTCCATTTCTAACAACACTCATTTGAATACCCAAACTCTACTAAAATTAGCCTAGACTACCAAGTTCTTCACACCATCATTCATCATCACTCACCATCACTCACCATACATACCCATGGAGACCCACATGAATTCTCTAGTATCTCCTTGTGCTTTATAGGTTGTTTTTAAACTTGCAATTTTATGAGGTGACTCAATGTGGAACAAAAGTTACAATTACATGGACCTCTATAGCATAAATTTTGTTTGTGGAAAACACATTCAAATTCACATAGAAGGGTACAAATCAAATCACTCACACCTTAAGGTATGAATCTATAGAGTAGATAGTTTTTCAACACCAAAATTCTATTAGAGTTCATAAAACTAGGTAAGTATATTTGTTTTGTCAAATTTCAGTGATTTCATGCATTTTTATCATAATTTAGCATATATTAAAAGTCTTTTTTAGCTATAAATATGAGGGGTCTAATTAAAACATGCCCTCAAATTTTCTAACAAGTTTTTGTAGGGTTATGTAGGTTTAAAGGACTCACATAGCAAATAGTGACCCACAAGCAATAATACCACTCACATTGAGGAATATAAGCAAAGTATTTGTGGTTGTTTGATTGATTCAACTCAAGAGAACTTCCCTTGTGGAAGACACCATTTTGTAGCCCTAAAAGGGAAATTTTTTAAAAGGATATTCTTGTAATTCTTTTTACCATCAATTACAAAATTATTACTTTCTATGTACTTCATTCTAGCGATCATAGTAGGACAACCCACAAGTTTTTATTTAATTTTTAGATTGCTAGGTAACTAACTACCATTTTTTATCATTTTCTATGATTTTAGGTATTGAAAACTATAATAGAACTTCCAAATTTGAAAAAACATTGAAACACATCTCAAAACCAAGATAGAAATTTTTTTGGCCTATGGGCTAGATTCATAAATTAAGGTGTGAATCTCCTATATGTTAGATTTGAACATCAAGATGTGAATCCCAAAAAACACTACAACCATTTATCCTTGATAGCAAGGTATCAATTTATGCATTGTTGAGGGGTGAAAAATACTCCTTATTGAGATTGCTATCTCATATACCTGATTTTCTTCATAGGCCAAAACCACCTTCCCAAAATAGTTTTCGTAAGGTGAAATCATCTTATCCCTTTACCTCCTTGTCACAAAACTTGATCTTGCATCATCTTGTAAATTTTTGCGTTTTATTAAATCTCTTATCTGTTAGGTTGTCAATTTTCACATCAAACTTACTTTATATCTATTTCTTCTACAAGTACCTTCATAAAACCAAAGTTACAATATTCAGCCACCACCTTATAGTAAAAAAATTTCAAAAAGAACTAAAAAAATTTATTTGCATGTTAAGGTGTGAATCAAACCATTCATAGGGTAAGGTGCGAATTTGATTGAAAAATAGGCCAAGCTCTAAAAACAACCAAAGACCCTTCTAGGAGCTAGGATATTTAATTAAGTAGTATAAAACATTTTTTTATAAGAAATTTTCACTTCAAAACACATTTACTTTACAAAAGATCCAAATTGCTTTTTGGCATATTTTCCAAAACTCATCCTTTTTAGATTTTTATTTTACGAAATATGTTTTCTTTGTCTTATTGCTTTACAAAACCATATTTATGTTATTTATATGTCTTTAGGAGTTCCATTTAGCATAATGTATATGCATTACACCTAAAGGAAGCCTCAATTTTCCTTGTTCTTATTGAGTTGAGATAGATCATGATCTATTCTCATACATAAATCTCTCATAAGACATCTATTCATAGCCTTAACAAGTCTATCTTGAATAGTGTATACAATATTGTGATCTAGCAAACCTTAATATAAGTCTTCACTGAAAACAAGTAAAATTTATTTGTTTTTCTCTTAGCATAAATTTTCTTTTACATCTCTTAACATAAAATTTATTTTCCAAGATCTAGCATTTAATTTGCTTTCATGATTTTGCTTTCAATTTGATTTTACGCTTTAACATAGAATTTGCTTTCCAAATCTAGCATAAATTTATTTTCAAGCCTTAGCATAAACTTTCTTTTTCAAGCTCTAGCATTTAATTTGCTTTTACACATTTTCTTTGAATTTTCTTTTAAGATTTAGCATATATTTACTTTTACAATATCTAGAATTTAATTTGCTTTCATGCTTTAGCATATAAGATGCCTTCCAAATTTAGCATAAAATTTTCTTTCAAGCCTTAGCATAAACTTTCTTTTCCAATATCTAGCATTTAATTTGCTTTTATGCTTTTGCTTTATATTTACTTTCAAGATTTAGCATATATTTGCTTTTATAAGCTCTAGAATTTAATTTTCTTTCATGCTTTTGCTTTCAATTTGTTTTCAAGTTTTAGCCTACAATTTACTTATAAATCTAGCATAAATTTTCTTTCAAGTTCTAGCATAGAATTTATTTTCTAAAGGCACTTTCCTTTCCTCAAATTTTCAAGCATCCTTTCATTGATTTCCTAACTTAGTTTAAATCTTGCATTTTTATTTCTTAATTAAAACTCAACCCCACACACTTCCATATTTTTTGCACATTGGTAAGGTTACACTTCATCACCAACCCCCAATCAAGACCATCAATATTGGATTTCATCTCCTTCCACTGGCTTACCTCTCTAAACACCATAGTAGCCCTTATGAATTATTTTTTGGACTTCATCACCAGAAGGTCCCCTACCCTTGAGATATCCTTAGGGTAGGTTAGGGTTAGATTCCCCCACTCATAGAGATTCATATAACTTATGAGTAATTTTTGTTGTTCGTGATTGAGCTCATCTTAGGGTGAAGTAAAAACTCATTTGGCCTATGCAATTCTTAGACAACACTACCTCTTTCATAAGAGATTTTTATTCTCCCTTTTGGTTACCTTCATCCATACTCATCATTAGACGTTATTAACCTATTGTTGCATAGTTACCTCTTGTACACCTTTAGGTTTTTAAGAAAATTTGCTTAAACATACCTTCTTAGCATCCATTCACCACCCATTTTCTTTGTTTTAGGGTTGTCAAAATCATTAAAAACACATAAAATACAAAAAAAAAAAAAAAAACATTGCAAAATGAAAAATAAATCATCCACTAATTGCATGGTTAGTTCAACCACACCCACAAAAATACAAAAACCACTTTCTTGTTGTTTACCATAACATTTTTGTGTGATTAGGTGATTTTTGTTACAAAAAATATCACAAAACTACCAAAAACAAACTTGAACACACTTTTTATTTGCAAAAGTATGTTCCTACACAAACTAGACTAGGTTACCTATTTTGTATGGATTTGCATAGTAAGGTATGGATATTTTGATTCATATGTTAAGGTGTGAATCACAAAATCATTACATAGATAGGTAAAAAACCTTCAAAAACATATAGAAACACAAAATTTTCATCTAAACTACTCTTCCAACTTCATTTTATTACTTTTCACTCAAAATCATGGTCCTCACTCATAGTAAAGCACATGATCAAGCATGTCTATCTATAGAAGCTTCTCATGCTACATCATCTCAATCCAAAAATATATCCACGCAATCATGGGAACCCTCCTTTGTTGCCCTTCAAGATCCACCTACTTATTCCTAGGCACTAAATGAAGGTAGCATGTTACAAGTTGAATCCTCAACTTTCACACAAATTGTCATACATAATACCATGAATACCCTCCAACCTTACAGTACTAAAATGCATTTTAAATGTTGCAACAACAACAAAAAATTCCACAACAATAATACATTTTACAACAACAACGTATTCCACTTCATCATCAATTTCCTTCTACCTTCAAATCCTCCTATTATTTCACATCCACTCATTCAAGTCTCCCTCCTCAATCATCTATTCTTGATCTCATGTCTTTCTTCTCACATCCTCCACCTCTAAATTCTCTCCAGAATACCACATATGGGATTTTTATTTCAACCCAGCCATCTCCCTCATCTTCTTTGGCATTCAAGCTTTCCCAATTTCCTCCCTTTCATCCATCTCTTTCGACTCCTCTTTCTCCTTACAATCCCAACTATCTGCCCTATCTCCAAAACCCTTCATTTTACTCTGATCAACCTCATACATTTTTATTTTTACCATATCCTTCTTCTCAACTCAATTCATTCCCCTCATCATCCTATATGTAGGATTCTTCTTCTAATCAACTACCTCAACCATTGTCGTAGAAAAATAAAAAAAAATTCTTCACTTCTTCCCCTTCTTGGGAATCCACTCTATCTTCTTAGCAATACATCCCATTGCAACATCAAGCATCTTTTCCACAACAAAAACCTCCACTTCAACACCCTACTTATTTTAAGAAAAAATAAATATTGGTCCAACAACAATAAATGTTTATCCAAAAATAACAAATGCTTATCTAGTAACAACAAATTCCTCAACAACAATAGGTTTCCCAACAACTCCCAACATTCTCTTTATTTCCATGATCAATCATCCCCTTCTTCACCCCCTTCTTCACTCACTTATTTGCATTCATTATTACAACACCATTCCCAACCTCTTCTTGATGGTGATGACTCAGCCATTCGCCAACTTGATCCTAGAAATACCATGATTTCCTAAATTTTAGGGATGGTGTCAATCAATTGCCTTTCCTCTTGGGATAATGAAGTAAATTCATCACAAATATCACAACAACAACAAGTGCTACAAAATTAACAAATTTCATATAAACAATAAATGCTATCACAACAACACATTCAACAACAACAAAAAATACTATGACAACAAAAAATTTCATAGAAACAATAAATGCTACCACAATAGCACATTCTACAATAGCAACAATAAATACTATCACAACAACAAATTTTGCAGTAGTAAAAAAATTTCAACAACACCAAAAAATTCCACAACAATAATACATTTTGCAACAACAACATGTTTCACTTCATCAACAATTCGCTTTTACCTTTAAACCCTCCTATTCTTTCACATCCACTCATTCAAGTCTCCCTCTTCAATCATATATTCTCGATCTCATGTCTTCCTTATCACACCATCCACATCCAAATTCTCTCCAAACTACCATATATGGTATTTTTCCTTCAACCCAACCACCTCCCTCATATTCTTTGGCATTCTAGCTTCCCCAACTTCCTCCCTTTCATCCATTTATTTCAAATCCTCTTTCTTCTTACAATACCAACTATCTACCTTATCTCCAAAATCCTTCATTATACTCTTATCAACCTCATATATATATATTTTGACCATCTCCTTCTTATCAACTCAACTCATTCCCATCATCATCCTATGGGTAGGCTTCTTCTTCTAATCAACTATCTCCCCCATCTTCATAGCAAAATCAAAAAAAATTCTTCGCTTCACCTCCTTATTGGGCATCCACTCCACCTTCTTATCAATACATCCCATTGCAACATCAATCATATTTGCCACAAAAATAACTTCCACTTCAACACCCTGCTTCTTTTAAGAAACAACAAATATTGGTCCAACAACAAAAAAAATTATCTAAAAACAACAAATGCTTTTACAGTAACAAAAAATTCCTCAACAACAATAGGTTTCCATCCAAAATCAACACATTCTTGTTGCTCAATATCATATTGCATCAATGCAAATATCAATATTTGTTGATGCCAAATAAACCTCCAATCACATTCAATAATCAATGGTCTAACTAGCAACCACAATATGCATCCCATATAAATTATATTTCTTCTAAATTGTAATCATATAATCCACTTTATTCATACCAATTGGAACTACCCATCCTAGATACTTTGGTTTATCACACAAATGTTATAGTATATTATATCATTTATGTTAAGTAAATGCACCACCCTTGGTACATAACTAGAGTATTAGATTACTTTAGGGGGTAGTTAGCTAGTTACTTCAAGTAATATAATAAATACACAAGTGTCTATGTACAATTTGTAAATGTGCAAGGTGTCCCCTTGTATAGCTAGGTAGAGTATTGGCCAAGCAATCCATATTTCTATATAAAATATCTCATAGTGAGTGATTATATATCATTGTAGGTAGTAGTAGGTATATTGTATGGATCATTATATAGATTGGTGATGGGGTACAATGTAGTTATTTAGTATCTATTATGGAGTTTTCATTTTCTCCATATTGCATTGTATCATTTTCATCACTTTCCATTAATAGCATATGTCAGCATCTTAAATTTTTGCATATTTGATATCTTGTGATTATATCATCCCTTGGCATATACCATCAAAAGCTAACAGTGGTATCAGATCCATGGTAGGGAGATAGTAATAGGGAGAGCCACAAGAGAGATAGAGAGGAGAAGAAAATATTAGTTGTAGAATTTTTAAGATTGCATTTGGCTAGAGTTTTTCCACAAAATTATAAAATACTCATGAATACCAGAACTCAATTTTCATTCCACTAGATTGAAAAATAAACTAGTGAAGATTCATAATTGACAAGATTTAGAATCATCTTACTAATATCTTGTTGCAAAAAAATAAAACTAAAGGAAGCCTTGTTGTAGACCTTCACATTGTAGAAGAGGAGGCCACAAAAGCCTCATTGTAGAAACAAAGACCACATAAGCCTCATTGAAAAAGAAAAGGCCATAGAAGCCTTATTGCAGAAGAGAAGACCACAAAAGCCTCATTGAAGAAGAAAAGGCCATAGAAGCCTTATTGTAGAAGGAAATTCCACATAAGTATTATTTAAAAAAAAAACCACATAAGCCTTGATCCAAAAAAATACCATAGAAGCCTTGAAACTAAAGAAGACTCTAGAGAAGATTCATTGAACTAGAAGAATACTCCAGAGAAGAGTCCGTGAAAGATAGGATATTTGTGATCTCATTTGTTAAGTGAATACTTCCTTTAGAAGAAGATGAAGAGACCCATCAAATGTCTCATTGAAGAACTTCCATACTTGGAAGAGATAGATAAGGACTATCAAAATTTTTGTTCCAAAGATCTATGAATAAGATCTCATTGCCAATACTTTCATAGTTGAAGGTTGAAGGAAAGGTATCATCAAGAAGACCAGAGAAGCTGTAAGACTAAAAGACCTTGAATAGGTCTCAAGGAGAAACAAGGAGAAGGCTTGGAGAGCCTCATTGTAAAAATTGGAGAAGCTATCCAAAAATTTCCTAGGAGAACTCATTGGAAAAATTCACTACAAAATATAGTGAAAGATGTGGAACAATTGTTGCCATCTAAAAACAAGACCAAAAGGAGAAGAATTTGGCAAGGAGTGCCAAACCTCAAATAATAATATTGAATACCTCAAGAACTTCATATTCCTGATAATAAAATCATGTTTGAAGTCAAAACACAATAAAGAGGTTGAAGAAGAACTAAGATAGAATAAACCTACCAAATCCAATAATATTTGGAGATTATCCTTCATAGCTAAAGAAGGCACATTTCAATTAATAGATTTACTACAAAAAGGCAGCAATCAAGATAGCATTACTAGCTACAAGACTTTGGAGTTCCAAGTCATATCCTGAAGGAGTTGAAAATCATGGACTAAAATTTTAGAGCAACATATTAGAAGCATTCATAGCTGCGAGAAACCACCATTCCGCACAAGAGATTTGGTGAATCAAGTCATCAAGTAATTCATTACCAAAGGTAAGCAACTTAGGTGCAAAAGGTTCATTACTTGAACACTTATTCATATTACTATTTAACTTCATTAAGCACCCTATTAGAATTTGTAAGTCAAAATAAAAGGTTGCATTTTAAGTCCTCAAAGAAAGTGCAAAAGATAGTTTTTTTTAAGGTTCATTACCTGCACATTAATAGAAGTTAGATACATTCTTCCTATTATCTAATTACTAAAAATAGGACCACATTAAAGAATTTGTAGTGATCATTAGTGCACTTGAAACTACTTTGAGAGCTTATGGAATAATAAGGTGAGATTATTAAAGTGCATTAAGTTGAAAATATTACTGGTTAATTATGCTATACTAGTTGTTCATTAAACTAGTTACTCTTAAAGGGTTATTTTATGTATAGATTATTAAAATCAAGGGGTAGCATACGAAATTCACCAATTTCAAAACTAATGAAATATATGCTAAATGCTCTTTTATTGATTTCAAAAAGGGGTTACAAAATGGAATTTCTCTCAAGAAAGGTTTCCCTCTTTTCTCAATATGAATATGGTGCATTTCCTTATTTCTTCTGGTGCCCTCAATATAGATAGGCTTATTTGCATGTGTCCCATCGCTTGAATGCATAAAAATATCTTGTGTATATGTTTAGGCCTACAAAAATAGATTAGTAAGTTTGGGGACCTATCATTGATTAGATCCCATATTTATGAAGACAAAAAAGACCTTGAAATGAAAGAAAACATAATGAAAACTATAAATTAAGCTATAGAAAATATAAAAAACTGATATTTACCTATTCTATGGTTGTAGGTTTTATGCAAATTAGGTTCACATGGCAGTGTGCAAACCTCTATGTCGGGTTCGCACGACGGTGTGTAAACCTTGATGTAGTTGACTATTTCTATGGATTTATATCCAGATGAGCTCCTAGCACTATTTCATGATGTATGATGGATGCTGAAGTGACAAAATATGTTCTAGAATGATTTCTACAAATTTTTGGTAAGTAATCCAAAAGGGTGAGAGAGAGTTTCATGGTAAAAATGGCCATATATTTATAGAGTGGGCCAAGAATAGGGGATGAGGTGTCCTTTTTGAGGTGGAATAAATCCTAGGTTAGATTCCAACCATGGAAAGGTTAAAAGGATGAAGTGGAAGGTGAGTAATTCCTTCATGTGTCCTGAAGCGAAATCTAGAAATATCCTAGGTGCACACATGTGTGAGAATAAAATTATGGTTAATCTTGATTCATCCCTAATTAAGCATGTTTAAGCCATAAAGTGCACTTTAATGATAAAGTTCCTTTCAAAATAGAATTAGGATTACCATGGTTAGGGTTTTTGGAGGATATGGTTGCATGGGGACCATGATTAGGTGTAGGAAAAGGGCTTATATGGCCTAAAGGAGCTTATAGATAGCCCTTTTGTGAATAGAAGGTGTTTTTGGGTGTGATTAGTGTAATTTTGTAGGTTTTGCAACTACGAGTGACTACGCATGACTACATGTGACCACATGTGACTACACATGACTACGCATGACTACATGTGACTATGTGTAAATATGTGTGATTTTTAGGTGTCTACATTTTTCCCTTTGTAGTATGTAGTGTAATATATGGTTTAGTACAAAACATGATGGAAGAAGGTCATGAGGTGTTGGAAAGACGAAGAATTTATGGATGGATGAATACGAATAATTACAAAAGAAGCACGATGATAAAACATGTGATTTACGATTTAGTACAACATTTTGTAATATTGTATTGGTTGCTTTGGGGAGAAACTTAGTATTACTTTGTTCTTGTGATCAATGCAAGATGTTCCAATTGTGAATAGAAAAAATGCCTCTTTAAATTTTTGCCTTTGATTGATTGATGAGTGTAGGATGACATTTGTCAAACCATTAGAGTTGAATGGTGAGTATATATCAGGTGCAACATTCAAAAAGTAATCTTATGTGTGCCACTATAAATAATAGAATCAAGACATGTTTTTTTGTGCATGGCTTTCATGGTTTATCAAATGTTTGATTGATATGGGATTTATGTTGATATAATCTTTAGCAAAAAAAATTATAGACATGTAATATCCATAATTGGATGTTTGGTTTATTTATCGCATGCAAAGTAGATTTTTGTATGAATAACCCCTCAAGAAATGAATTGGTAATGGAGCGGATGAAAAGTGATGATGAGTCAATTTATAGAATATGGTGGTGACAAAAAGTAGAAACATGAGGAAAATAGGGAGGTGAATGGAAGATGAATATGAAAAAGTCAAAAAAATGAAGGTGAGGTGGTGAGGATTGGTTCGTGCAGTAGTGTGAGAACCATATTTGCACAATAATGTGCAAATTAGGTTTTTATGTGTGGGTGTAAACCAGGTTTACATAGCAATGTGTGAACTAGGTTTACACATGTGGGTGCAAACCTATAAATTTTGACGGATAAAACCCTTTTTTGTACGTGCAATCATATTTTATGTTGTGTAAACTTGGGAGGAGAGGAGTGAGAAAAAATTTGTGAAGTTGAGTACTACCGAGATATCAATATGAAGCTAATATGGTGGATAGATCTATGAGCACAAGTGGAGGGGGTGGTATACCACTGGTAAGTGCACGAAAACCCAAGTAGTTTGATTTGTGTAAATTTTCAAAAAGTGTGAAAATACATGTTGGAGTGTAAATGAATGAGTGCATGCTTTGTTTGAATGAAAAATGTGTACAAAGTGGGAAAATGGCCAAATGGGTATCCCAAAATATCATGTGTTTCTTGTTTTGACGATGGGATTGTGATGTTTGACTTGTGTGTCATGTTGTGTGTTTGCGAGAGTTGACTTTGCTTTTTTGCATGATTGGTGTGTTGTTTGTGAAATTTGAATGAATTTTTATTGTAAAAGGGTAAAATGGGTATCCATAATTGCTATTTGTTTGTTATTTTTAAGTTTTGATTACAATGTAAATGTATACCTCAAAGTGTGTTCCTATGAGGTTTGATTGTGTGTTTTGTGCTTGTTAAATGTCTTGTTTTGGGGTTTTGAGAAAAATTTTACCCATGAAAGTGCATAATGGGTATCCAAAAATGCACTCCATGGAAGGTTCACATAGCAGTGTACAAACCAGGTTTGCACGTGTGGGTGCGAACCAGGTTTTCACGTGTGGGTGTGAACCAATTTTTTTTTATTTTGTGATGCATGATATGTGCATGTGGTGAGTGTTTTCATGTAAAAATGATGATGAATATGTATACATGTGAAAATGATAAAAAATTTATGTGATGTGTTAAAATGAATGCAGGTGAGGAAGATTGAACCGTGGCATCACGTCTAAACTTTGAGAGGAATCCTAGGGGATGAGTGGATGGAGGCATATGGGAAGTGGATGGGTGTTGTGAGTATTAAAGGTCTATGGGAGTTGTAGAGTGTGCATGCCAACAGGGCCTATATATCTGCTTTGTGTGAGAGGTGGGATCCATATAGGAACACCTTCCATCTTCCTATAGGGGAGATAACGATCACCCTAGAGGATATATATAGGATATATCAGTTACTGATATATGGTTTTATAGTGAGAGCAGTAGGAGATGGTGCATGGGATGAGATATTATAATGGAAATTTTGTGATAGGTGGAGAGAGGTACAACATGAGAAGGTAGTGGATTATGAGCATTATTGGAAGGACAAGATGTTATCCAACAACCACTACATGGTAATGCTCATGATAGTGATCTATGCTCTCCCAAATATTTTAGGGGTGAAATTCCCCTAGAATATGATGGGCATAGTGTGCAATATGGTGGAGTGTGATGTGGTATTTGCATGGGTTCCTGTGCTACTAGCATAGGTGTAAAGAGAGCTATGGAAGATAGTGAGGGCAGGATGATCTAGCTTAAGTGTGAGTCCATTTTTGCAAGTGTGGGTGTGGGAGTATATCGTGATTGAGTGGCCCTCTTTGTTACCTTATGAGGCACATGGAGTGATAGGATGTTTCTTTGAGTGAAGCGAGGTAATGAGGGGGATGGTCTATTTTGGAGATAGATATTAGATGGGTTACATACCTAGAATATTTAGTGGATACCCTAGAGGGGTGATGTTGTATGGGATGAGGACAAGAAGTTATGGAAGATCCACTAAGAGATATGGTTGTTTGGGTGGTATCAACGGTAGGTTGAGTACTTCTCTTTCAGTAGAGTGATGTGATATTTTGATTTATGATAGAGGCAACCAGATCCACCTATCGTGATATGAAGGAGGGATGGAGAGTAGGGAGTACAACTTGTAGTGCCTCCCTTGGATGTTTCAAGGCATCCACCTATAGTTATTTTGAATGTCGATGATGTAAGGACAACTTCGGAGTATGAAATATGGTGGATGATGTAGAGGTGGTAGCTAGGAGTTAGGGTAGTGGATGAGTGGGTGGATCTAGTGGAAGGATTGCCTACAATCAATGGATAGGTATAAGGAGAAGTTGTACTTGTACCAAAAATAGAGTTAGAGGAGGAGGTGGAGGAGCCTCTCTAAAGATAGAGGTGACATTGGGATGATGTGGGAGGATCTCCTAGGGTTAGTTCACTGAAGAAATAGGAGTTTAGTGGAGACCATCCATTGGATTAGGATGTACCAATGGAGGAGGAGATGAGAGGATTGGCACCAAATGATGTTATCAAATCTCCTAGAGTTAGGTTTCTAGAGCAATAAGAGGGTGATGGGGGCCAGCCATGGTGATGGAGGAGGAGGGAGGGTATCAATGCTATATGTGATGTTTGATTTCTAAGATGTGTTGGATGCATAGGATGAGGTGGTGCTACTATGGGTAAAAGTGTAATATTTTAAGGGTAATTTGATTGAGTCTGAGATGGATTAGGATGTCGATAGGGTGATATTGGTGGATGAAATGTGGAGGATAGAGGAGATATTTTTGGTAGCCATGAGAGAGGTGTGGGAGTTGGTTGTAGAGAGATATGGGGTGAGGGAATAGCTTATAGCTAAGTATGTGAGCTACACAAAAAGGGATGCATTATATAGACATTGTGAGGAGTTGAGGGCATATCTCATAGTGCATCAAGTGAGTCATGTAAAGTGTATGGGATAGCTATGGTGCCATGTATAGTAGACCATGACCTAGGATAAGAGGGTGAGATCAAATATTACAGTTCTATAAGAGAGTGTCCATTGAGATTAGATAGATACTAATGCAATATGAGATACACATGAGGTGGAGGTAGCATGTATGTGCAAGGAGATAGAGAGATATCAATAGGTGCAAGAGGATGGATATCACAAAAGGATAGAAGACAAGTATGCCATGGTTAAGGCTATAGGCTTACAATATAATATGGATAATTTGTGATAAGTAAATATAGATTTATCTATGAGGTATGTAGGGGAGGCATCAAGGAGGGTACATTGTGAGGCTGAGTTGGTATCGTATGATCATGTGATCCCAAAGTACACAAGATTATATTCAATATCAAGGTCATGGTCTTGGACACACTCATGATAAAGTTAGTGGAGTACCCCATCTATGGTGTTGGTAGAGTAAAGGGTGGCAGTTAAAACAACATCATAGGTGGTGGGATGTGCCCTAGAGTTAAGTAGGATAATCGAGGAGTAGAGGGTAGAAGTGGTAGTGATGGCACAAGAGGAGAGTGGAGAGACTCTTAATGGGTAGTAGGACTGAGATAAGGTGGGGTTCTTTGAACTCCAGTGGGATAGGTGACATGCTCAAAGTGTGGAGGATCTTTCCCATCCACCATGTCATGGATGAGGAATTCAAAAATGCAACACTTGTTGATATCATGCCTCAGTTTATGATGGCATATACATAATTGGTGTTCATTGTATCCCCTTGATTTTGGGTGATGTGGATCATTTGGTTTAATCTTAGGTAAAACAAGGGGTCCTACATGAATCATTTGGTCAAAGTTATGAGAGAGAGGCTCTATAAGAATAGGGATGGAGTATATGTATGGTTCGAAAGGTGATGATCATAAGGAAGGTGGGTTAGGTGAAGTGGGGTGGACTACCAACCTTGGCTATGGTTAATTTTGCATGTAAGAATGAGAGACATGTATGGAAGAGGATAATAGGGTATGAGCTATACCAAAATTATGAATAGGTGAATGGCATCAACAATGACTTAAGTATAACTCGATATTGTCAAGGTAGGAGAAGATGTGTTGGATATCGATGAGTGGAGGATATGATATCAAAGCATTAGGATAAGGGAAACCCAGTGGGATGGGTGAGTTGGAATATGGTTATAGATACAAGGATAGATGAGGTGAGGGATATGAATATGGATAATGGTGATGTCATGGTGGTGGGTTCTGAAGGTGAGTATCATATAAGGGGATCGAAGGTATCCTAAGAATAGGTGGGGCTCACGATGGCTATAGGGAGTGACAAGACCGATATGGATATGTATACGAAGGGGTGGAATGGAAAATATGCATGTGAAGAGCCTTGTCATAGGGTGACATTCCATTGGCCAAAGGTGGAGGTAACCTCAAGGAGTCAATTAAAGCAAGTGGATTCCCCTTATTGGAGGGAAATGATACAAAGGAAGGGTGTCAAGTTGAAGAAGTAGACATGTATGGATTTCTCTTATTTATGAATTTGGGAGGATATGGGTCCCTTGTGTTTGGGTATAAGAAGGGGGAATGTTCCCCAATGTCAAAAAAGGAAGTAATGGTGTCATGAATATCACTAGAGTGGAGAGAGATAGGTGAATATCTACGATAGGGAGAAGGAGGCTAGATGGGGGTGTCATTGTCTGTATGGAAAGAAAAATATGAATTGTAAATATGGATAGAGTCAGGTGGTTTTGTATATTTTTGTGGTGTATTTGATGAAGGGAGGAGTTCCAAGAAGTCTTGCATAATAGGATGAAGGTATGCCATGATGGAAATTTGATGTGATGTGTCCCAACGAATGTGGAATGATCGATGATAATGAACCTGCAAGACAAAATGCATAAACATAAAAATGACATAGAAAATAAAGATTTTCTATTATGGAATAGAAAGTGAGAGGTGTGTGGTTGGTGCAATGTGTGTTGTGGGTGTATTAGTAATATGATATATACAACATGACTACAACGATATGTACAATGACTGGTGAATTATACCAAACATGGTTATGCATTAAATGCATGAAGATGAATGATTTTTATTAGTTCAGGTTCTACAAGATCTTTGAGATTAGCTAATTGATAGGTTCTACATGGATATTCTTATTTTTGAATGGTGTACCATTGTCAAAAATAATCTATGAGGGCATTTTAAAGTGGTATATGATGTTTTCAGTGATGAACATAGTGATTTTTGCTTATGTGGTTTGAACAAGTGGGATATGTTCAACCCACTTTATGAAGTATTTAGTAGCAGTGATGATAAATTTATGGTTTTTGAATAAAGCAGGTGTGATCTATCTGATAAGGTCTAAATCTCCATTGCAAGAAAATCCACATGGGTTGGATGGGCTATAGTGCTTGTGATGACAAGTGCATGAGATTTATATGTTTTTGACACTTGATGCATCATTTAACATACTTACAACAATTATGCTCCACTTTGGCCCAATAGTATCCCATGCATAAAATGCTCTTGGTAATGGCTATGCCACTAAAGTGGCCACCACAAGTTCCATCATGGGTTTCTTGAACCATGCATTGAGCTTTCTATGGTTCAAGGTAATGTAAAAGGATGTCATCATGACTTCAATGATATAGGATATCCCCTAGTAGTGTGTAGTGAATAACCCCTTGTTTGAATGCTTGAAAATGAGCATGAGGTAAATTACAAAAACCTAACTTGATGTAATTCTTAATTTAAGAAAACCAAGGATCATGTATCAGAGAGGGAAATTTTTAGGACAAGGAAGTCCAAAGAAGCCATGGTGTCTATAAAATGATTGTAATAACATGGGGTGGCCTTAATATCATACCACTCGATTTAGGTGAGTAGTTGTTGAGTGATTTGCTTATATTGTTGAAGTACAGGCTAATGACATTGCCTCAATTCCTTGACTTGATTAACAATAAGAAGAGAGTTGCTAAAGATCTAAAGGCATATAATATGCATAGAAAGTATCTGCTTTAGTTCAAGAATAAGATCTTCATATTTAGCATTGTTATTTGTGCAAGGAAAACCTAATTTAAAAGAGAAGGGAAGTCATTCCCCGTCATGTGTAAAAAAAGATGATCTCAACACCCCTAGCTTGGGTGCAATATGAGCCATCAAAGAAAAATGTTAGATCAATTGGTATTTGTATTTTGACATACTCTTAAGCTTTAGTGATGTGGAAAATAGAATCATCGAGAAGTTGAATGAGGAGTGGTTGATCGTTAGGAAATGGAGCCTCAACAAGTTGGTCAGCAATCACCTATCCTTTAATGGATTTTTGAAAAATTAATTCAAGGTTTGAGTTAGTAAGAAGCATGATCAATTTGGTGGTACAAGAGTTGTGATAACTCTTATTCATCATGTACCATAAGGGTTTATCACAAGCGATCACAAATATTATGTGGTTGAGCATGTAATGGCATAGCTTTTGTGTAGAAAAGACTACTGCCAAGCAAAGCTTTTTCACGTAAGCATATCATGTTTTGTAACTAACCAAAGTGTGATTGATATAGTACATGGCTTGCTCATGGTTGATTATATTATTCTAAGCCAATAATGTTCCTATTACAAAATATATGGTAAAAATATAGAGGAAGAATGGTAATTGCTAATGTGGTGGAGATAGACTAAGGGAGAAGTGAGATAAGCTTTAATTGTGCCAAAATATTATTGGCAGTAAGAATACCATTTTAAGGTGACCCCTTTTTGTAAGAGGTGGTTAAATTATTTGCATTTTTCATACAATTGAGCAATGAAGAGATGAATTACTTGTATTTGACCTTGCAAACTATGTAGTTGCTTGATATTTATGGGGGGAGGTATCTCGATAATGGCTTTTACTTTATTGGGATCGACTCTGATGCCTTGTTGAGAGATGATGAATCCCAAAATATTGCTTGAAGTAACACCAAAGACACACTTCTTTGTGTTTAACCACACATTGTGTTCAAGGAGGAAATCAAATATTTTACGTAGGTCAACAAAATGTTGTGAGCACTCTGGTGATAAGGTCATCAATGTAATCTTCTACAATCTTATGCATGTAGTCATGGAATATGTAAGTCATAGCATGATGGTAAGTTTATGTAGTGTTCTTAATACCAAAGGGCATGACCTTATAACAAAATTCCTCCAGGGGGTCATAAAGGAAATCTTATGCTAATCAATAGGATTGATCTTGATTTGGTTATAGCCTAAAAAGCCATACATGAGAGATATCATTTTATGGCCTACTATATAATCAACCAATGTATCAATTTTGGGGAGTGGGATATTCTCATTTGGATATGATTTGTTTATATGCCAAAAATTAGTGCATACACATACATCTCCAGTGGGTTTTGGTACAGGGACCATGTTGGATACCCATTCCAGATAATCGATCAATTGTATGAACCCTACATCTAGAATATTTTGGAGTTTGGATTTTATCATTAACACAATCATGGGATGCATGCATCATAATTTTTTTTTTATGGGATTAGCACCTTGATCAAGTGTAATATTATGGATGACTGGTGATGGGTCGAGTCTGAGCATGTCCATGTAGGACCAACCAAAGACCTTGATGTACTCCTTGAGAAAGGAAGTAAAAAAGTTGTGCTTCTCTAAGGAGAGTTTGGTGGTGAGTTTAATGATGTGGGGTTGATAGGATCATCACTAATTTCAACATTGATAGTATCTTCCACAAGCATGTGGGAACCTTCTTGGAGTTGAGAAGGAATGGGGATGATATGAAGGTCATCGATAGCCTCGGGTAAGTCAAATTAATCATCCAAATATACATTTTTGTGGATAATACAAGGTATATGATATGGAGATGATTATGAAGGAGTGTTTGTAGTGTGCAACATGGATGGTGATAGCAAGAAATCTTGTGATAAGGACGTAGGTGATATGTGAGTGAAGTTGATGAAGTATGGATTGGGTGCATTGGTGTGAACTAGCTGATATGCATAGTGAAGTGGGGTAAAAAAGTTAATGGAAACCATATTAACAAAGGTGGTCGAGATAGTAGGATATGGATATCATAAGGACGAAGACTCAAAAGTATGTAAATGGCCTATTAGATTCAATGGAGGATGTAAAACCACTAGAGGAGAGAAGGGTTGAGCCTTAGAATGGTGGACTTATCGACGATTATGCAAAGGTATGTATAAATATATAGGTAATGGAAATGAAGGTGAAATGACATGATATAAGTGAGAAGTGAGAGAAAGAGTAGCAAATTGATTGACCATATCATCGATAAAGTAGGTGGATGTGACATCAAAAAGGGGTGCTTCTTGAAAGAATGTACATGGAATGTTGATAGTGGAATGGTTGGATGGATACTCATTGAGGACATTGATTTCAAGTTCATATTATAACGAGTGCATAGGAACTATGGAAGGGTGAAGAGTGAGGTCTTGAAGTTCATCTTCTAGAGAGTGAATGACTATGGGGTGATAGTCAATACTAGATTTTTAAATAGGTAGTTGAACATAGGTATTAATAGGCATACATAAGCCCTGGTCATAATTTCCTAATCCAAAAATATGCCAATGAAAATATTGAAGGTAGCATAAGGTAAAGTATGGATTGGACATATGGTCTAAGGTGCCATGAAAGCTATATTGTGGTGATGGAGGTGCATCCACATAAATGAAATTTGTACGATTGTCAAGTGGACCAAGTGGCATGATGGTAGCTATGGTTAGTATTGAGGTAGAAGGATTACCAAAATCATGGTATATTGGATCATGGGAGGATCCACAAGAGCATCATGAGTATTGTATTCATCGGGACTAGAATTGGTCATGAAAAGGGATACCTGTGGCAAAGTATGTGATGAGGCCCATAAATGCCTTATTATTGCACTATGTTTGACATATAAAAAAATACCATATTACCAATCATGAAAAGTTAATTTCCAAATAGTTTATTAAAATATATTATTTGTTAATTATTTGCATGATTTCATGTTAGGAATATTATACCCCTATTTTGACTATTTTCAACATTTTATGACTGATTTTGCTTGATTAAGTAGCAATTAAAACATGTGTTTCAATTATAAAAATGTGGTATGCTGATGTCCATTAGTTTCACAAATGTGTTTGAATGTATTCCCACCTTTTGAACTTGTTTGAAATCCACATTGGAGCCAAATTTCTAGGACTGTCATAAATCTAGAAATTCTGCAGAAGACAACCATATAAAAAATAGTAAGCTGTAACTTTATAGGAGCACCTTGAATTTGTCAATAAAAGTATGATTAAATGGATAGAATAAGTTCAGAAGGACTAAATAAGACATATAACCTATTTAGAAGCATTCCCACATGGTCTAAATAGGTAGTAACAAGGTATAACAGAGCAACACTATTACATATTTTTAGCATGGTTTCCTGATAAATGAAATGCATGATTTTGATAAGCAACATGATATATTACCTTGTGTTAATATTTAAATTATTTTCCATATGCTAATTGGTCTAAAAATTGCAAATAGCACCAATGATTTGCAACTATGTAGTAGAGCTGGAAAATGTAGCAATTTACCATGTAAATTCCATCCAGTTGCCAATGAATGACAAGGCATGAAATTTACCAATGAGGAAGGATGAAGTTAGTTGGAATCACCTCTTGGGATATGTATTTAAATACATACCTTAAAATAACAACCAAAACAAGCATTCTGAATATTTTTGAGCTTAAATTGCATCTACAACCAGTTATTCCAAAGATCTTCGAAATAACAAAGAAAAAAGCTTTTGTTTGACTTTTTGTGGTATTCAAATGGTTGAAAAGGTAACTTAAGGTTGAAGGAAGATATGGAAAGTTTTATAAAGCTATCCCCACAATTTATTTCTTAATAAAAGACACATCTCATGGAAAATATCAACTAATGCAACTGATCATGTCCTGAAATAGACCCAGAATTAGTTGTAGCATAATAGGCAGATAAGCTGTAGATAGAAATGGCATATTTTTTGTATGTAAATAGATTTTAGATATTTATAAAATGCATAGCTCCCATTTTAGTTGAGCGAATTAATAAGAAGTAGCAATTATCAATTAGGAAAATAGGAGTTTTTAGCAGTAGATATCAGAGTGTAATGGAGTGCGACAACATAATTGTAATGTTATTTTTGGAATAATAAAGTGCAGTTTTATTCATCAGTTTTCATTGAGCATGAGTGTATTATAATTTAGAAATTAAAAGAGATTTTATACCTTCTTCTATAAAAGGAAGCAAGGTCCACTTCCAGGCCTAGTAGAAGGACTGACTGACATGTTTTCCCCTGAACTTTGCTGCAGCAAAATTGAGGTGGATATTTAATTTCTTTACTTTTTTTACACTAACCATTGTTGTAGTTTTAGGATTTATTTTCTATGTTTAAGAGTGAACTTTTATATTGCATAAATGTGTGACAATTGATAGATTAGTTAATCTGTGATTCTTGATTTATGTTTCAAAAGTTAAAGCAATTTGTAGCATTGTATTTGTTTATTTATTTCCATCAAATTTTCAAGTTTTCTTGCATTTTTCTTTTGTTTTCAACTACTATGATAGAAGATTGATAACATTCTATAATAGATGACTAATAGGTTTTTAAATTATTTTTACTTCCAACAATTTATCTTCTGTAAGGATTAAGTTCTGCAATTGTACTTAAATTTTAGATTCTGCAATTTAGAATTAGTTTTCCATTTTTGCAAGTAAATTAGATTATTTTATGCAATATAGGATTAAAAGGTGATCTAAAACCCCCACATAATTTGTTCTGCCAATAGAACCTGCTGCTACCAAATGAACTAAACTGCAACCCTACTTAAGTCTTCTCTCGTAAATAGCCTTGGACATCACCCTAGATTGATAAATCATTGATATTTAATGATTCTATTAATGACACGCATCAGTATGGGGTGGTGAAGGAGGAGGTGAGTCTAAATCATAGGAAGAAGATGAAAGTTGGTAGTTGCATATGGTAGCATGAGTAAATTAGAATAGTTGGGTATCCAAATGAGAGGTTCATTATTCCCAATCATGATATTCAGGTACAATGAAAGGAATGGGATGAGTAGCATGTGGAAATTATGATGTAGGATTAGCAGGAGTTATGCTATGAGATGAAGTGAAAGACTGAGGTCAGGGATGAAATGGTAGTGGAGGTGTATGAGAAGTAAAATGGATAGGAGGATCTATAGAATAAGATGTACAATATGGAGTAGGATGCCATGAGGAAGGTGGTGAAAAAGATATGAAAGTAATAGGAGGATCCGTAGAAGAAGATGATGGGATGTGGAAAGTAGAAACAAAATAATGTGTGTGCATTTTTGGTGAGATATGTGAGGATTAAGAATTTATTGGAGAGGAAGTATATACCTCTGCTTGATGATTTGAAGGAGTAGGGATGATACGTGTGGAGGACAAAAAGGTCCTGGTGGAAGATCTATGATGTTGTAGAATTTGAAAGGGTCACCATCGACGAGAATGTATTGGACTAGTCCATCATGCACATATTTCAGGTAATGATGCAAGGTAGATGGAACACATTACATATAATGAATCCATGTATGTCAAAGTAAAATATTGTATTGCATTTTACCTTGGTTGACATGGAATAAGGTACACATGTTCCTTACACCTACACAGATGGGTAGGGTGATGGAACCTATCGTGGGATGCATAGAACCATAAAAATATTGAAGGTCGAGTGATGGTGTAGAAAAATGAGTAGATGGAATATGGAGGTGATGAAGGATAGCAGTAGATATGTTGTTGATGGAAGAACTGGTATCAATGAGGGCATGCTTGTAAGTGATGTCATTGATGGTTGCTTAGATATGTGGTGGAACATCAGCTTCCTTGCCTATAAGTTTAATGATTTTTTGATCATGGAAACTAATTTAAGATTGCATGCATTGAGGCATGTTCCCAAAAAAATTACAAATGCATTGGTATCATTGATTTTGAGTTCAATGAAGTGAAGAATATCATTTAAAGCTTCACGATGAGGATGAGATTATTGCAAAAGATCAAATATGGAAACTCTAGCTAGATCATTATGTAACTGATGGGTGAGACTACCATGAATAGTGATGATATTACGTAGTATAGGTGGTGAAACATTTTATGTTATAGGTGATTGAGAATTAAATGGTGGTGAAGGTGAAGCAATGGGTGCATCCTGACATGGCAGATAATGCTGAGTATGAGTAGTGAGGTTAATCATACCAACCACTCTATGTGAAATATGATCATAGTGGATATTATTGACCTACCTTGATTGAGTTTGTTTATTGTATTGGGTTCCTTAAGGATTAGTACCTCTATGTTTAGGTAATGAGCTCTGATAAATACCTAAATTTTGATTTTTTTGTGCAAGTAGGTTCAAGAATTGGATAGTACCATGATCGATGATATCCTATACTAAAATGTGAAAGGAGTGACAAGACCCAACATCATGACCATATTATTTATGGTAAGCACAAAAGGTATATTCATTGAACCCATGACATTTGGGTTGATTCAGGTTACTGGGTTTAACATCGGGTAACGTCACATGACAAACATCAAAAAAACTTTAGAATAAATTTTGTAGAGGTTCAAAAAGTGAAGTCCAATTTCATCATGGGGGTTGAGAACAAATACCACAAGATTGTTGTGGATTAGATGAAGGACGTACACTTTTATAAAACATTTGTTGTTGTGAAGGAGGGGGTGGTGAAATCGATGAGGAGGTCAGAGAGGTTGCTACCACTTGATTGGCTTGGGGTGGTTTGGAAAAATGTGGATTAGGAGCATTGTGATTGAAGCATAAATTTGATGGATAGGATGTTTTATGATGAAGTTTTATTTTACCAGATTGGACTTTGATGTCCTCAATGACTTTTTCCTGAGTAATGGATTCATCAAAAGTGCAAATTTGATGGAATTACAAAGGTGTAGAAATGTGTTTGTGGTAGATTTTCACAAATAGTGTGATGCATTCAGTAGGCTGGAAGATATAGGCTAGGTCATGGGTGACCGATCTCCATAGAGAAATGAAGTCAGTAATAGTCTCATCATCAGCCTATCATAAGGTATATACATAAAAAAAAATTAATGTTTTCTTTATGTTGATGGGAAAGTGTTCTAGAAATGTGTTAGCCAACTGTTCGAATGTGAATAAGCTATGGTGTGGGATCATGTTGTACCAATTGAGGGCTTGTCCCCCAATTGAAAGAGCAAAATTATGCAACATGATGGGATCGCTATCGTGAATTTAGTAGCATGTGAATCAATAATTGCTAATATGTTCTCAAGGGTCATCTTTACCATTGTATTTATTGAATTTTAAAATCTTGAAATGATAAGGATAAGGAGGAATAGAAACTGAAGGATGAATGGGTTTATTGCATAACTCATTATATGTGGGTTTTTGGGGCTCATAACTAGTTGTGCATAGATCCAACATCTTAATTTGTTCTTGTAAGAGTTGGAGTTCAATTTATGGGGTGCAATGAACTATGATGAAATGGTGGAATATTGAGAAAGAGGAGGGTATTGTAAATGCTACTCCTTCCATTATGAAATGGGAGTATATTGAAATTGTTCTTGTAGATGCAGTTTCTAAACAACATGAAACATGGAAGAAAATGGGAGAATCTACTGTGAGGTAGACATATGCTATGAATGGAAATATTGTGGCTAGGAAGCTTGTACCTAGTACATTGGAATCTATTACAATGGTTACACGGTTGGCATGGAAGACCAATAAGGAGGTTTTGTGAAGAATGTAGTTGTAGTAGAGTGTGGTGTGGGAAGTGGTGTTTGAATAGAGGATGAAGATGGATGGTGAGATGACGTGCCAAAATATGGTAGCTATGTTATAACAAATGAACGATGAATAGAGAACTCAAGTTGGGCTAAATAACATGGGAGATTGGTGATATAATATGGATAAAGTGGATAATAAGAAGAAAGAGGAATGGAATGGGAAGCCTAAAATGGATAAGGTGGGGGAAGGTGAAATGTGGAAGTAGATGAAGGTAGAAGTAGAGTGGATGGTATATTGTACATCCTAGAAGAGGGAAACATAGGTGGTGGAAGTGATGAAGGAGTAAGCATTAAATATGGTAGGATGAGAAGGAGTGGTGAATGTACCCACAAATATTTGTGAATATGAGAATTGTTTATATTTTTGTGGTATGAATTGTTGTGATTGGGATGGTTGCATTGTTGAAGCAAAATATGGAAACTACAATTGTTGAGAAGGTGGTTGTTGTGGTGTTTTTGAAGTGTATTGGTGGTATAATGTGAGTGGAGTGTACTATTGTTTCAATGATGACTATTGTGAGGAAGGTGGTGAAAAATGTATGAAATAATTAGGAGGATCCATAGAAGAATATGATGGCATGTGGAAATTAGACACAGAAGAATGTATGTGCATTTTTGGTGAGAAATGTGAGGATCAGGAATTTGTTGGAGAGGAAGTATATGCCTCTGCCTGATGATGTAAAGGAGTAGGGATGATACGGGTGGAGGACGAAAAAGTCTTGGTGGAAGATCTACGATGTTGCAAAATTTGAAATGATCACCATCAACGAGAATGCATTGGACTAGTCCATCATGCACATATTTGAGGCAATGATGCAAGGTATATGGAACACATTATATATAATGAATCCATGGATGTCAAAGTAAAATATTTTATTTTATTTCACCTTGGTTGACATGGAATAAGGTACACATGTTCCTTACACCTACACGGATGGACAGGGCAATGGAACATACCATGGGATGCATATAACCATCAAAATATCGAAGGTCGAGTGATGGTGTAGAAAAATGAGTAGGTGGAATATAGAGGTAATGAAGGTTAGCAATAGAGATGTTGCTAATGGAAGAACTGGTATCAATGAGGGCATGCTTTTAAGTGATGTCATTGATGGTTGCTTGGATATGTGGTGGAGGATCAGCTTCCTTGCCTATAAGTTTGATGATTTTGTGATCATGGAAACTAATTGAAGGTTGCATACATCAAGGTATGTTCCTAATAAAATTTACAAATCATTGGTTTTGAGTTCAATGGAGCGAAGAATATCATATAAAGCTTCATTATGAGGGTGATATTATTGTAAAAGATCAAATATGGACAATATATCTAGAGAATTATGCAACTAATGGGTGAGACTACCATGAATAGTGATGATATTACATGGTATAAGTGGTGAAACATTTGATGCTATAGGTGATTGAGAAGTAAATGGTGGTGAAAGTGAAGTAATGGGTGAATCTTGACATGGCAGATAATACCAAGTATGAGTAGTGAGGTTAATCATACCAACCACTTTGTGTGAAGGAGGATCATGATGGACATTATTGACCTACCTTGATTGGATTTGTTGATTGGATTGGGCTCCTTAAGGATTAATACCTCTATTTTTAAGTAATGAGATCTAATAAATACTTAAATTTTGATTTTGTAATGCAAGTGGGTTCGAGACTTGCATAGTACCATGATCGATGATATACTATACTAAAACATAAAAGGAGTGACAAGATCCAATATCATGACCATGTTGTTGATGGTAAGCACAAAATGTCTGTTCATTGAACCCACAAGATTTGGGTTTATTCAGGTCAATGGGTCAACGTCCGGTAACATGACATGACTAGCATCAAATAATCTCTAGAATAAAGTTGGTAGAGGTTCAAAAAGTGTAGTCCAATTGCATCATGGGGGTTTATAATTAATACCATAAGCTTATTGTGTATTAGATGGAGGAAGTGCACTAGTATAAAATATTTGTTGTTGTGGAGGAGGAGGTTGTGAGATCAATGAGGAGGTCAGAGAGGCCACTACCACTTGATTGGCTTGGAGTGGTTTGTAAAACTATAGACTAGGAGCATTGTGATTGAAGAAAATTTTTTATGGATAGGATGTTTTATGATGAAGTTTTATTTTCCTAGATTTCCTCAATAACTTTTTTTGAGCAATGGATTCATCAGATGTGCAACTTTGGTGGTGTTGCAAAGGTGTAGAAATGTGTTTGTGTTCTTGATGTTGATGGGAAAGTGTTCTAGAAATGTGTTAGCCAATTGTTCGAATGTGAATAAGCTATGGTGTGGGAGCATGTTGTACCAATTGAGGGGTTTTTCCCCAAGTGAAAGATCAAAAGTATGCAACATGAGGGGATCGCTATTGTGAAGCTGGTAGCATGTGAATCGATAATTTATAATATGTTCTCAAGGATCATATTTACCCTTGTATTTCTTGAATTTTGGAATCTCAAAATGATAAGGATAATGAGGAATGAGAACTAATGGATGAATGGGTTTGTTGCATAACTCATTATATGTGGGTTTTTGGGACCTGTAACTAGTCATGCATAGATCCAACATCTTAATTTGTTCTTGTAATAGTTGGATTTCAATTAATGGGGGTGCAATGAACTATGATGAAATGGTGGAAGCTTGATAATGAGGAGGGTATTGCAAATGTTATTCCTCCTATTTTGAAAGGGGAGTATATATAAATTGTTCTTGTGGATGAAGTTGTTGAAAAATGTGCAACATGGAAGAATATGGGAGAATTTATTGTGGGACAGACATCTGCTATGAATGGAAATATTGTGGTTGGGCAACCTGTACCTAGTGCACTAGAACCTATTGCAATGGTTGCACGATTGGCATGGAAGACCAAGAAGGAGTTTTTGTGAAGAATGTACATGTAGTAGATTGTGATGGGGGAAGTGGTGTTTGAATAGAGGATGAATATGGATGGTGAGATAAAGTGCCAAAATATGGTAGCTATACTGGACCGTATGAGCAATGAATAGAAAAATCAGGTTGGGCTGAATAACATGGGGAATTGGTGATATATGGTAGATAAAGTGGATTATAAGAAGAAAAAGGAATGGAAGGGGAAGGCTAAAATATATGAGGTGGAGGAAGGTGAAAGGTGGAAGTAGAGTGGAAGATGGTATACCATACATCCTAGAATAGGGGAACATAGGTGGTGGAAGTGATGAAGGAGTATAAGAATTAAAGGTGGAAGCCTAAGAAGGAGTGGTGAACGTATCCACAAATATTTGTGAAGATAAGAATTTTTTATACTTTTGTGGAATGAATTGTTGTGATTGGGATGGTGGTTGCATTGTTGAAGCAAAATATGGAAACTACGATTATTGGGAAGGTGGTTTTTGGGGTGTTTGTGAAGTGTATTGGTGGGATGATGTGACTGGAGTGTACTATTAAATCACCTTATAACTTCATAAAAACACCACCATTAGATCAAGCTTGAAAAGCATTTTCCAACGAGTACAAATATGCCTATGTTTGGATATATATTGTGGAAAATTGACCTTAAGAAAATATTGGTCCCGAAAATTTTAGGCAAATGGGTCGATATCGAGGGTCCTCATATTCACCAATTTTCAATTTTATAAATCCTAATATTTGCCCAATTTGTGAATATTCACCACTATGCATAACCTTGGCAAGGTTTATTATGATAAAGGCATATGGGTGCCAAGAGTGGAGGATTGAGGATATAAAATTATCTCGACTGTGGGGGTAGACGATGTAGTCTCAAAGGTGAGGATGAATAAGCAAAAAGGGATCATACTTGAGGAGGGAATGAGATGAATCCTGAATAAATAGATGAGTGGATTTGGGTGAGGTAGGTGGGGTCTCCTCATAAATAGTGAAGAACAATGATGGATCTCGTAGAGTTGTATATATAACATGATCATAGAATGTGGAAGGTGGATTAGGTGGAGGTGAATGAGGAAGAAGTGGGTGATACTTGCTAGAATATGTGGTAAGCATATTAATAGAAATGGAGGTCTCACCTTGGTACATGATGTGCATACGATATGGCTCAAAACTAGTGAGGATATCAGGTGTGAGAGTGGAAGGTTCTCTCATGAACTGAGGGGGAGTACTAGACTGGTTGGAGGTGGCATGAGAAGCCTCCTTAGAAAGATGCACTTGCTCGCATGCATGTATATGAGTAAAAATAGGCATGTTGATGTGTTATATTATTAGGTGCTCAAAACTATTCAAAAATAAAAATCTAAACCTATGTGTGTGTTCTATGCAAATTTTTGTGTAATTTTATGTGTTTTTGTGCACTAGAACAAAGTTTGCAGACTATTGTGAAAACCAGTACTATGAAAACCTGATTTTCACACTACTTTGTGACCCTATAATAGAAGGTAGGTGTGAAAAAAAAATGACAGTGATAGACTATGAATAGCCAACAAGTGGGTTGCTAGCCATTGAATGTGTTAAAACCAATTTTTGTGAGAGTGTAATACAAAAATGCAACTAGATTCAATGCTAAGAAAATTAAATCATATGTTTTGTTGTTTTATGTATTTTTATGATAGTACTTTATCTAGGACATGACACAAGAAGTGAATTGAAATTCTAAAAAGGAATATCATCAACACAAAATCTTCTGCAACACCCAATGGTGTACAAAATAGAACTATGTTTCAATAGGATAGTGGCAACTAAATGAAAGGTACAGTAAAAAGATATCCAAAAAGGGAGAACTCAAAATTCTCTAATGAGTCTAAATCCTCTTATGAGAAGAGGTGTCACTATCTAAGATTTTCTACTAGCCCAGTCGGGTAGTCGCTTCACTCTCAAGCAGGCTTAGTCAAGAACGACAATTACCTATTTATGAATTATGTAAGCCTTGTGAATAAAGGTGTTTAATCATATCCTACTCCAAAGGTCCCTTTTGATGATGAAATATGGAAAACCAGTCTCAAAGTAGGGGATATTTTGGTGTTGAAGTCCAAAAAACCATTCCTTGGGGCTACTATGGTGTCTAGGGGGTGAGATAGTGGAAGGAGATGAATTCCAAAATCACCAGTCTCAAGTAGGGATTGGTGATGAAGTCCAATATTAACACCATGTATGAAACATGAGTGTATGGTGGTGAGTTGACTACCAATGTTATGAAATCAAATCTAACTAAATGCCTTTTCAAAAAATAAACTAAACCTAGATGCATTTTGAAAAATAAAATACACCTAGATGCTTTTTGAAATTGAAATATGTTCTAAAAAGTGTGAAATAAATGTAGATAATATGCAAATTAAATAGATTATAAATCTATATAAGTGTTTTTGAAAGAAATTTGAAATTGATTTGATGCTTTTGAAAGATATGAGCAAACCTAATCCAATGTTTTGAAAAGGAATTTGAAATTTAACCTAAGGGTTAGTGAAAGAAATTTGAAGTCTAATCTAGTGATTTGTGCTTTTGAAAGATATTGAAAATATATTCTAGTGCTTGTGAAAGATATTGAAAACCTAATATAATGATTCAAAAAGGAATTTGTAATCAAACCTAGATGATTTTAGAGAGATTGAAAATTTAATCTAGTTATTTTTGAAAGAAATTTTAAGTCTAATCTAAGTGTGCTTTGAAAGATATTTGAAATTTGAAGAACATATGCTTATACTGAGAGGGGGGGTGAATAGTATACAATAAAACTTTTTACATTTTAATTCAAATAGTAGCATCAGTATTAATAAAGCAGTAAACATCACACAAAGCATCACACACATGAGAGATATCATTTTTACGTGGTTCACCCAATGTGGGCTACTCCACGAAGAAAATATTTCACTAAAATTTTCTCAATCAATTTCTTGGGAATCCTTCCCTAAAAAATGTTTATGGACCTCTGTCCAAAGGAGATGTTAATCCCCTAAATCAAGTTCGTGAATCTCTATCCAAAAGAGAAATCCTTATTCTCTGCTATGGTTGGTGATCTTATAGAAGACTACTATCTCCATTGCATTGGCTTGTGGATCTTTGTCCACTGAAGACTCTTATCCCCACTTAGAAGACCTATCCTCACTGCCCTGGCTAATGGATCTCTATCCACTAGATAATACTATCCTATCTGCTCTATCATCTCCAAAGCTCTATCTCAAATCTGCACTAAACGTAGTCCTTCAATCTAGCACTAAATATTTATCTCTAGTTTGGCATAAACTTATCCTCAAATCTGAACCAAACTCTACTCCACAAGTCCACTCATAACTTGCTCAATTATGCTCAATAAGTCCACTCAGAACTTGCTCAAATATACTCAAAAATTCCACTCACAACTTGCTTAAATATGCTCAAAAATTCCACTCAGAACTTGCTCAAATATGCTCAACAAGTCTACACAGAACTTGCTCAAATATTCTCAACAAGTCCACACAGAACTTGTTCAAATATGCTCAACAAGTCCAGTCAAAACTTGTCCAAACCTGTTGAACAAGCTCACTCAGAACTTGTCCAAATATGCTTAATAAGCTCATATAAAACTTAACCAATCTCATAGAAACATAAAGAGAATTGTTAGAGACCCAATATGTTTCAACTCAATGCTCAAACACTTTTTCAACTCAAATTATAATATAGGATAATTTGTTTTATGGAACATGAACAATCACTTCACACACCCACTTGAATAGGCTCAACCAACTCTACTCAACCAATCACTCAAGAAACAACCCTTGCTCACAAACCCTAGTCCAAGCATGTAAAGATCAACTCAAAATGTTTCCAACAATGCTCAACAACAAATCTCACATAACAATGATACTCATGCTCTTTTCAAAATCTAGTTCAAGTTCTTTGTACAACAACTCACTTCAACAACAATTCTTATAAAATATTCTTCACATAACAATGATACTCATGTTCTTTTGCACAATCCTAACTTAGGTTCTTCACACTACCAATGGCTTCAACAACAATGTTTATAAAACAAGGTTTTAATAAAAACTCTTTATTCCAGAAAACCTTGAATTATTAACTCAAACACTCTCAAAAAGGAAACCCTAATCAATTCCTTTTCACTCCAAACTTATTTTCTAGAAAACCAATCAATCAACTTGTAGCAACCCTGGGATGTACGCACCATTCTATTTTACGCTACTTGCAATGTATTAAGAACCCAAGATGAAATCAAAGACAATGAAAAGCATATAACATGGAAATAACAAATATGGATCTCTTTATTCGTATTGAAACCCGGTTACATGCTGGTACCTCTTAGGGATATCCATTTCAATACAATAAGGTTACAAATAGGCAAAGAGTACCTCTTTTGAGAAGAGGTGGTGTGCTTTCAAAAATCTTACCGGTTCTATACACGAAAATGTATGAGGGCTTATAGATGCCTCTTTCTCCAGGTATGCTTCCTAGAGGGATCCCTTTTGCTCTCGTATGTTGCAGACTCCATCCAATGAACCTATGGCCCTGTAAGCAATGAAATAACAAAACACGCTTAGATATCCAAGAATGCCTCCGAATGAGGTTGTTAGTACTAAATATAACAAATGAAAGCAAGTGTAAATTAGACTAATGCTATGAATACGAACAAATGAAATGATGCTATGCTAATGATATGCTAAAATAATGAATCTAATGTCTAGAACCCTAAGTTAAGCCTACGGGAAACTATCCAAGACAGCAGCTGCTAAAGTTATTTTCGTCCTCTTTGCTCCAAATCTATGGATTAAAGCTTGTATCTTATGTTGAAAAAATGGGTGCTATGCTCTTTAATCTATTAGGGCTTCACCGTACACGTGATATCCAAGGGAAATATCCAAGTCTCAAAAGCTCTCCTCAATGACCAAGACTGATAAAAGATGTATATATGATCCCCTAGATAAAATATCTCTCCTCTCTTCCAAGATCGATGGATAAAATATAGATGCTTTGGTGCTCTTAGGCTTGCACATTTTATAGTGTGAAACCCTAGGTCTATTTCCAAGCTCTAGGAATGAATTTCTCATGCATAGTGCGAGTTAGCATCAAATTTTTTTTGTCTTTTCTATGTTTGGAGGCTAGTTAACTAAAATATGACCACCAACTTGAGTCCCATCTGTGAATTGGTCGTTAGCATGAGAAGCTTTTATCCTTTGTTTAAGTTTGGAGACTATTTAACTAAAGTCTAAATGAAAACTCAAGTCTCCTATGTGAACTGGTCATGAAAAGGAATACAAAATTACTCCCACTCACATTTATTACATGCAGACTACCACTTTTGCCTGTGATTAGGCATGTTTGTCAGCAAAAACTACTTTTAGGGTTTAGCTACTGTTATCTACAATGACTAAGAATTGGTCACTGTCGTCTATAGCGGCTAAGGTCTGGCCACTCTAGGCTTGATCAGCTAGGATCTGGCCACTATAGGGTTGAGGAGTTAGGTTTGGATGACTTGAAAAGGCCCCAAATGAGTGGTGAGAACCACTATTAATGCTTGGAAAGTCCAATATTATGTCATATGATCTTATGAATGTATCTATGTGAGTAGCTCCCCTAAGCATGACAAGTTTTAGGTGTCTACAAATTCCCCTTTTTGCGACATGCTATGTGGAAAACACAATGTTGAGCAAAAATGTAGACTGATCTGTTTGTAGGGTGTATGGTGATCAATGGTCTGATCAATGCTGGATTGTCCAATCATGCAATATGGCATGCATACCTTGAATCATTACCTCAACATTTGGATTACTTAGCTCAGTGGCTTGGGCATGTTAAATTGAACTCATTCCTCAAAATCAATCGGGTAGCTTCAACTACTACAACAATTATGACCGGTAGGAGAGCTACAATTGAATATGTCATGTATTCTTACGTTCCTAACAAAAAAAGAAAATTTGTGATTGTTGTATGCAATGATTCATATGATGAACACGATTTTGTTATGATCGAGTGATCTTTTGTTGATTTTGATTATGATTATGTTGAAGTTTTGAACTACTTCCTCACACAATGGATTGGTGAAGAAATAACAATTAATGAAGCGACAAGTCACTGGACCAATATGACTAATCTGGTTCCTTTCTAGCATTTGTTTCTTTTAATGGGCAATCCTACATCCAAGTTGTGATTCCAATTGTTTATGATAATCATCTATCCCTATCTCAAGGAGCGGTCTAGCCATCAATAGCTTTCTTAGGGATTTATGATGAGTGATTCTATTTATGTTTATATTGTATCACTTTGGCTTAATGTTTTTGGTATCATAGGGGAATTAGGATGATCCTTTCGTACACGTGGAGCAGTTTGACCATCTTAGTCTTCTTTGGGATTGAAGGGTGGCACATCATAATACCAAATTGAAATTCTTTTTCCTCAAGTGGCCTTATGGTAGCCTACTCATCTCATAGAAATGCATGGAGTGTGAATCTCCGCAATCACCGAGTGGATAGAGCAAATAACTGGGTATGAGGCCTACTTGATATTATGCTTTTATGTGATTTTTTTGTTATTTTGGTCATTAAGATGACTTCAATTCATAAAAATAGGTTTATTTAATATTTTTATCACCCCCCCATAGAAGGATTTTTCTTGTTTTTACCTATGGAGCAGGCCGCTATCAGGTCCAGCAGCCTCTGAGTTTTTGCTTGTGGCCGCTGTCGCCTTGAGAGACCATGAAGTTTAGGTCGCTGACATCAGTAGTAGCCAAGGCATAATTTAAAAATATAAAAATGTGTTTTTTAGGGTTTTGACCTATCACTTTTGTTTGTTGTCAATCCACTTTTTAGAGTTCTAATAAGACATCGATAGTTAAAATTTTTGACCCGATGTCATACCATTCCAGCCGAGCTAGGTAGGTGTCAACAAGTTCCTTGTAAGTATTCAAGAGTGGGCACCTACATTGAAATAGTCCTTTGACCTGGTTTACTATGAGCAAGGAGTCACCAAATATATTCAGTATTTTAATGCCCATTGCTATGGCTATTTGGAGTCCTAGGATCAATGCTTCATATTCATTCACCTCATCCCACGAGTTGTACCCTGTTGGGGTGGAATCAATTGAGATGTTTGGATGATAAACTTCTAGTGGTGGTACGTTTAGCATGGCCACTTGTCTGTTGCTCAAATTTCCTATTCTTAGGGAGTGATCACCATCTGTAGCGACCCTGAGATGCACACACTACTCTCTTTTATGCTACTTGCAATGTATTAAGAACCCAAGATGAAATGGAAGATAATGAAAAGCATATAACATGGAAATAACAAATATGGATCTCTTTATTTGTATTGAAACCCAGTTACATGTTGGTCCCTCTTAGGGATACCCATTTCGATACAATAAGGTTACAAATAGGTAAAGAGTGCCTCTTTCATGAAGAGGTGGTGCACTTTCAAAAATCTTCTTGGTTTTGCACATGAAAATGTATGAGGGCTTACAAATGCCTCCTTCTCTAGGTCTATTTCCTAGAGGGATCTATTTTGCTCTCGTATGTTGTAGACTCTATCCGATGAACCTATGGCCCTGTAAGAAATGAAACAACAACACATGCTTAGATGTTTTGGAATGCCTCCCCGGATGAGGTTGTTAGTACTGAATATAACAAATGAAAGCAAGTGCAAATTAGACTAATGCTATGAATGTGAATGAATGAAATGATGCTATGCTAATGATATGCTAAAATAATGAATCTAATATCTATAACCCTAAGCTAAGCCTATGGGCCACTGTCCAAGACAAAGATTGCTAAAGTGATTTTCATCCTATTTTCTCCAAAGCTATGGATCAAAGCTTGTATCCAATGTTGAAAAAATGGTTGCTATGCTCTCCAATCTATCAGGGCTTTGCCATACACGCAATCTCCAAGGGAACTATCCAAGTATCGAAATCTCTCCTCAATGACCAAGATTGATAAAAGATGTATATATGATCCTCTAGATAAAATATGTCTCTCCTATATTCCAATATCGATGGATAAAAGATGGATTCTCTAGTGCTCTTAGGCTTGCACCTTTTATAGTGTGAAACCCTAGGTCTATGTCCAAGCCCTAGGAATGAATTTCTCATGTGTAGTGCGAGTTAGCATGAGAAGTGTTTTGTCTTTTATATGTTTGGAGGCTACTTAACTAAAATATAACCACCAACTTGAGTCTCCAATGCAAACTTATCATTAGCATGAGAAGCTTTTGTCCTTTGTTTATGTTTGGAAACTATTTAACTAAAGTATAAATGCAAACTCAAGTATCCTATGTGAATTGGTCATGAAAAGGAATACAAATTTACTCCCACTCACCTTTATTGCATGCATACTGCCACTTCTACCTGTGATTAGGCCTGTTTGTTGGCAAAAACTACTTTTAGGGTTTATCCATTATCATCTACAGTGACTAACATCTTGCTGATGTCGTTTACAACGGCTAAGGTTTGGCCACTCTAGGCTTGAGTGGCTAGTATCTGGCTGCTCTTGGCTTGAGTGGCTAGGCTTGGATGGCTTGAAAAGGCCCCAAATGAGTGGTGAGAACCATTGTTAATGCTTGGAAATTCCAAGATTATGTCATCTGATCTTATGAATGTGTCTATGTGAGTAGCTCCCCTAAGCATGACACATTTTAGGTGTCTACAGATGCCCCTTTTTGTGACGCGCTATGTGGAAAACACAATGCTGAAAAAAAATGTAGATTGATCTATTTGTAAGGTGTACGATGATCAACGATCTGATCAATGCTAGATGGCCCAATCATGCAAGATGGTGCACATCCCTTGAATCATTGCCTCAACATTCAAAGGACTTAGCTCAATGGCTTGGGCATGTTAAATTGCACTCATTCCTCAAACTCAATCGGGTAGCTTCAGCTACAACAATTCCAACCGATAGGAGAACTACAATTGAAGATGTCATGTCTACTTACGTTCCTAGAAAACAAGAGAAATTTGTGATTTTTGTATGCAATTATTCATAGGACAAACATGATTTTGTTATGATCGAGTGATATTTTGTTGATTTTTATTATGATTATGTTGAAATTTTGAACTACTTCCCCACACAATGGATTGGTGAAGAAATGACAATGAATGAAGTGAAAAGTCACTTGACCAATATGACTAATATGGTTCTTTTCTAGCATTTGTTGCTTTTAATGGGTAATCCTACATCCAAGTGTGATTCCAATTGTTTATGATAATAATCTATCCCTATCTCGAGGAGCGATCCAGCCATAAATAGATTTATTAGAGAGTTAGGATGAGTGATTCTATTTATGTTTAGATTGTATCACTTTCGCTTAATGTTTTTGGTATCATAGGGGAATTAGGATGATCCTTTCATACCTATGGAGCAGTCTGACCATATTGATATTCTTTAGAATTGAAGGGTGGCACATCGTAATCCTAAAATAAAATGCTTTTGTCCCATGTGGCCTTATGGTAGCTTACTCATCTCATCGAAATGAATGGATTGTGAATCACTGCAATTGCTGAGTGGATTGAGCAAGTAAATGGGTACGAGGCCTGCTTGAGATTATGCTTTTATGTGATTTTTTTGTTATTTTGGTCATTAAGATGACTTCAATTCATCAAAATGGGTTTATTTAATGTTTTTGTCACCCCCATGGAAGGATTTTTCTTGTTTTTACCTATGGAGCAGGCCGCTGTCAGGTCTAGTGGCCTTTGAGTTTCTTCCTATGGCCGTTGTCGCCTTGAGCAGCCATGAAGTTTGGGCTGCCAACGTCAGAAGCGACCAATGCATAATTTGAAAATATAAAAAATTCATTTTTGGGGTTTTAACCTATCACTTTCATTTGCTATCAATCCACTTTTAAGAGCTCTTGTGAGATAGTGGCAACTACAATTTTTGAATCTACCTGCATCGAGGACATGGTTGCACAGGGTGAGGCATCAACTGCTGGAGGAGCCATAGCTTCTCAGGTATTTTGTTTTTTAAACCCTAACCTCTTTTCCTTTTTTGATTAAAATTGAACCTCACTACGTAGTTGGAAAATGAACCTCACTAAACCTATTGGCAACAAACGAAATCCGTAGCTAGGCTTAGTTTAAGTTTTTAAGTGGTGGGTTGGTCCCCATTTTTATTTTTTTCAATTTTTTTGAATTTTATGGCCTAGGATTCATGGGTTTTTTGTGTTACCCTTCGGCTGCTATCGCTCAGAGTGGCAAAAATTTGACCGCTATAGCTCAGAGCGACTAAGTTTGAACCCCAATGGTCAAAAATTTGGTCATTGGGATTTGGCCACTACTATCTCCAACGGCCAGAATCTAGCCGCTGTAGGCAATAACAAATAATCACCTTAGCCAATTTTGTACAACTTATTTACTTTTTATTGGATTTTTGAGATAGTTTTTTATTTTTTTTTGAAATTTTTGAATTACTCTTTAGCTTGTATTGCACTGTAGTTATGTTTCATATTTCTTTTGCTTTTATTAGATCCTTACTACTTGGGCTCGGGACCCAAGGCTCATGAGTGACCTCCTACATCTTCTGAATGACATGAATTGGAGGTGGCTTAAGGCTTGTGGGCTCTAGTATGTTACCATATTACCTCACATTATGTTGTACCAAGCTTACCTTATGACTTTGGCCCATTGTTGGGACCCTCAAACTAATACCTTCCACCTCTCAACCAACAAGATGACCATCACACCAGAGGATGTGTACAGGATCTTTTGGATCCCTTTTTATGGGGTGGCTATTATTTTTTTGGCCACTAATTCTAAGGTGGTCATCTTCACTCAAGTGTTCAAGAAGAATTCTAAGGATGCTCTCAAGGACAACAAGTCTAGAGGAGTTTCTATCATCCACTAGTACCAAGAGCATATTTTCATAGTGAGGCATGCAGTGCTGCTGATGGTCATCAGCAACATCCTTATCCCATATTGCTCAAGATTGAGGTTCCCTTGGAACCTCCTTGTGATGGTTTAGACCTGATGGACAGTGAGGAGCCTATCATATATGCATGGGGCAGGTATCTATTGGCTCAGTGTTATGACGAGTTGTACCACATACATCGAAGGGGTTGTGTCAACATCGCTTGTAGTTCGCTTCTACAGATATAAGGATGGGAGCATGTTAGGGTAGATATCCCTAAGGGGATTCCTATTGAGATCATAGTTGTGGACAGGAGGATGCAGTGCTACGGTGTTATATGGGCCAGAGAGAGTGAGGAGCACAAGAGCCACACTTTTGTAGGGGAGTTGACTCATTACACCAATACTTTCACTGGACTCTAGGATGGAGATTTCATATGACACCTGTATCATGAGTGTCCTTCTTGGGATGACCATTCCAGATTTATTGCTAGGACATGGTATGAGCGATGGCTCATTGGCCACAAGTTTAACATCTGGGAGCACTTCTTCTACTCTCGGGTTCTTTGTCAGTATGGGTTGTAGCAGGATGTGCCACTAGTACCATTTTTGTATAGGTGCATCAAAGCAGAGAGAGACCTCCCTCCCTGATAGGTTACAGAGCTAACTGATGAGGAGGATACCCCAACTATTGATCCTAGAGGAGTTGGTGGAGTTATAAAGGCATTTGCATGGTGGTGGGGTGACCTAATGTGGTACAATGAGGGTAGTCTATGCCAATAGGATGATGGTGAATATGGGGCAGACCCAGCGGGGTGCAGGGTTTGTGCTAGGACTACAGTGTGGGCAACAGGCAGATCAAGTAGTAGTGGAGGAGTAGGAGGCTCCTGAGGAGGTGAAGGAGGAAATGGAGTCTAAGGAGAGATATTCTCCTCTTAGGGCACAACTACATGATGTGGACGTTGACCTCTAGTTAGCCAAGATACAGGTACAATAGTGCGACATCATCAAAGCTCAAAGGGATACTACTATAGCGCAGCTATCAAACTAGATACAAGATTTGTAGGCTATTATGGGAGGAGCTACCCGAATATAGGTTGTTGTTTCCCCTCCTACTCTCAAGGTTACTACAAGGGTAGCTCTCAAGATTGATATTTGTCATCTACAAGGTTTGTTGGATGAGAGTGATGTTCAGATTATTGAGGACGCAATCCATATTGCCGCTCTCTAGAGGCAGATCAGGAGGCTAGGAGCCATCCCTAGAGAGAGGGGGGCTACAGATGGATCACAGGTTAGTAGGAGCTCTACAGTAGGGCAGCCTTCCATCCGGCTTGGTCTTGGGATCCAGACTCGTACTGAGAGACTGATAGGGTCTAGCTCGCACCATTCTCCCAAAGATCCATCTATAGGGGGTGGTGCTTTAGGGGGCATAATCCCAGTATTTAATTGATGGTTCACTTGATTTTGATTCATTTTTGAGGTCGAATGACCTATATGACTATTTCCCATGGGATTTTTTGTACATCCATGGACTTGACTGTTGTAATCACAATGACACTGAGAGGGGGGGTGAATCAGTGTGTTCTTTAAAATTTCTAAAACATATGGTTTTAAATCCAATAGCAGTTTAAATCAGATAAAAGAGATACTAAATGCATCAAGAAAGCATCACACATAACACAAAAATTTAACGAGGTTCACCAATGTGGCTACTCCTCAAAAATGACTGCTTGGACTACCATCCAAATCCAGTCAATGCAAAGCTACAACTTTACATAATCCTTTACCAGCACCAACTGGAAGGAGCACCAACCCCTTAACTTTATCTGCTTCAACAAAATGGAGCACCAACTCCTATTTTACCAGCACCTACTGGAAAGAGGCACCAACCCCTTATACCAAGCTACAACTTGGAGAACAATAAAGATAATGAAAATGATAGAATAAAACTTAATTCCTTACAGTCTGCTGTTCTTCTGCATTCTGCTTCTGCGTAAAACTCTTTGCACTGTCCGATCGCTTCTGCACAAAACTCTTATCACTGTCCGATCGCTTCTACGCAAAACTCTTATCACTGTCTGATTGCTTCTGCGTAGCACTCTTTGCAATCTCTTCTGCAACCCCAAAGAACTATCACTTTGCTCACGCTCTGAATCGAAACGAATTGCTCTCTACTTGACGTGAACTTGTTTCGCACATTTTGCATGCATCACATTCTTAACCTCGCAACTGCCCCCATTTTTATAGAAGAGAATTCAAAATCAATCATCGTCGGCTGTAACTCAAGGACGTCGACTACAAACCCTAATGATGTCCACATCAAACCCTAGAATTTTTTGGCTGCTAAAACCTGGTGATTGTCGGCTGCAAACCCTAATGATGTCAACTTCAAACCCTAGAATATTTCTAGCTACTTAAACCTGGTGATTATTGGCTGCAAACCCTAAAAATTCCCATCGTAAAACCCTAGAAAATGTTGGCTTTAAAACCCTAAAGACGTCCGCTGTAAAACCCTAACAAATGTCGGCTTTAAAACCTTAAAGACGTCCACTGTAAAACCCTAGAAAATGTCGGCTTTAAAACCCTAACGACGTCCGCTGTAAAACCCTAGCAAATGTCGACTTTAAAACCCTAACGATGTCCACTATAAAACCCTTGACAATGTCGGCTTCAAAACCCTAAAAATCGTCGGCCTCGATTCAACTTGTCGGCCTCAAACTCTTCTGCCACCTTCATCACCTTCCTGTAGCTTATTGCTGCGAAATAGCAACACGTCGCGATATCATGACACTTTTTGTGGCCGTACGCCTCCTTGACCTTGTCGTCGCAAAATCATGACCCTTTTGGCCTTTGAACGCTTCACTACCATTCTTGTCATGAAATCGTGACACTTTGATCAGTTGCTGATGTCATCCTCATTCTTGTCACGAAATCATGACGCTTTCGGCTTCCAGCAGCTTTTCTTGCATCCTGTCACGAAATCGTGACACTTTTAGATTTTGCTGACGTCATCCTCATTCTTGTCGTGAAATCATGACGCTTTCGGCTTCCGGTGGCTTTTCTTGCAACCTATCGTGAAATCGCGACACTTTCAACTTTTGTTGACGTCATCCTCATTCTTGTCGCGAAATCATGACGCTTCTGGCTTCTGGCGGCTTTTCTTGCAACCTGTCACGAAATCATGACACTTTCAGCTTTCGCTGATGTCATCTTCATCTTTGTCGTGAAATCGCGACGCTTTCGGCTTCCGTACATTTTGTGCTTCATGCAGTAGCGAAATTTCTACAACTTTGAGCCTTGTGCTTCCAACTTGCTTCTTCCCGTGAAATTTTGACTTGTAACATAATCGTTGCATCTTTAAGTTTTGCACTTTTGTCTGGTAGCGAAATCGCTACACCTTTGCTTTGTGCCTTTGCAACTCGTAGCGAAATCGCTACACCTTTGTTTTGTGCAACTTTTACCCGTAGCGAAATCGCTACACCTTTGCTTTGTGCCTTTGCAACTCGTAGCGAAATCGCTACACCTTTGTTCTATGCAACTTTTACCCGTAGCGAAATCGCTACACCTTTGTGTTGTGCCTTTGCAACTTGTAGCAAAATCGCTACAACTTTTTCACTTAACACATTCTCCCTGCTTCTGCCAGCGAAAATTCAACATGTAGCGAAATCGCTACAGTTTCTTGACTTAGCTTCTTGGCCTCCGACTTGTCGCAAAATCGTGACAGTTTGCCTTGTGCCTTCTCTCTCCTCACTTTCGTCATGAAATCATGACATTTCCGGCTACGCTTTCTCTCTCCTCACTTTCGTCGCGAAATCGTGACATTTCCGGCTGCGCTTTCTCTCTCCTCCGACTTGTCGCGAAATCGCGACAGAAAACATGTCGCGATATCGCGACAGTTTTCTAACTTGTCTTTTTCTTCAAATTTTTTCTATCTTCTGCATCTGAATGACTTCTGATCTGTCTATCCACTACATCCTTGGATCTAACTGCCTGTGTTGACAACAATGACAACCTTCTTGCAACACCTTGCTCAACAATCTCCCCCTTTGGAATTGTTGGCAACACCTGTATACATTCTTGTAACTCTTCTCCCCCTTTGTCAATAATACCAAAGGGCTCATGCGAACTCCCCCGAGTCCATCCTCACACTTCTCGGGTACAATTTGTTGCACTCTGCACAAATTATGATCATGAGCCAAAGAATAGTCAAATACTCAAATTCTCCCCCAGAGAAAGTGATCCCTGTAGCTAGTCACTTCTTAGGAAGTGTGACTACTCCTAATTTGCTTCGAAGGTACTCAAATACTTCCTTGGGCAAGGGTTTTGTAAAAATATCTGCTACTTGTTCTGTAGTTGGGACATAATCCAATTTAACTTCTCCTTCTACAACTTTCTCCTTCAAGAAATGATACCTTATAGCAATGTGCTTTGTCCGTGAGTGCATTAATGGATTCTTAGAGATGTTAATTGCACTTGGTGTTATCACACTTTACTGATATTGGTTCACTAAAATTAATACCTAGATCTTTCAAAGTTTGTTTCATCCACAAGACTTGTGTGCAACATGTTGTTGCTGCAATATATTCTGCCTCAGTTGTAGATAAAGAAACTGACTCTTGCTTCTTATTGTGCCATGCAACCAATCTGTCCCCCAAATAGAATGCTCCTCCACTGGTACTCTTTCTGTCATCAACACATCCAGCCCAATCTGCATCTGAATATGATATAAGAGTGAAATCTTTGCCTTTTGGATACCACAACCCATACTCCATGGTGCCTTTGAGATACCGAAAAATCCTTTTAACTGCTGTTACATGAGTCTCTTTGGGACTGGCCTAAAATCTGGCTACCATGCAAACTGCCTGCAGAATATCAAGTCTGGTTGCAGTTAAATATAGTAAGCTTCCTATCATTGATCTATACATGGTTTGATCTACAAGTGGAGATTTGTCTTCTTTACTCAACTTGTAGCCTGTTGTCATGGGAGTGCTTACTGGCTTACAGTCCTCCATAGTGAACCTCTTTAGCATTTCTTTCACATATTTGATTTGGGAAATGAATATGCCTTTCTCATTTTGATTAACTTGTAGCCCCAGAAAGTAAGACAGTTCACCAATCATAGACATCTCAAATTCATTCTGCATCTTATTTGCTAAGTCTTTACAAGATTCATCTTTGTTGCTGCCAAATATAATATCATCTACATAGACAACTAAAACAATGAGATGCCCACCTTCTATTTTCACATACAGATTACTGTCTACTAAACCTTTCTTGAATCCCTGTTGAGAGAGATAGTTATCTAGCCTAGCATACCAAGCCCGTGGTGCTTGCTTTAATCCATATAGTGCTTTCTTTAATCTGCAGACAAGGTTAGGATCCTCACTAATTTGAAATCCATCCGGTTGTTCAATATAGACCTCTTCTTCGAGTTTCCCATTTAAAAAGGCAGATTTTACATCCATCTGATACACCCTAAAGTTTTTGTGAACTGCTAAGGCCAAAAACATTCTAATTGCTTCTAATCTGGCCACTGGAGCAAAAGTCTCTTCAAAATCAATGCCTTCGACCTGTGCATATCCTTTACAAACTAGTCTTGCTTTGTTCCTAATAACCTGTCCGTCTTCATTTAATTTGTTTTGAAATATCCATTTGGTGCCGATCACATTCTTGTTTGCAGGTCTAGGTACTAACTCCCAAGTTTTGTTCTTTTCAATCTGATCCAACTCTTCATTTATTGCCTTCATCCAGCTGTCATCTTTGCTTGCTTCATCTATGTTCTTGGGCTCAATGCTGGATAAAAGAGAGTAATTACTTATTACTTTCTTTCTTGTCTGAATACCAGCTGTGGGATCTCCAATTATTTGGTCTCTAGGATGATTTTTCTGCCAGCTGCCCATTTTGAATTTCCTATTTTCTTGCACCTCTGAGTCATCTGATAAGCTATCTGCATCAGCCGTAGATGTGTTTTCTGTTCCATGCACTTCATCTCCTTCAATGATTTCTTCGTAGATTGGGTAGTTTTCTTCAAAGTTAACTGTTTGTTTCCTCCCTTCATCGAATTTAACATCTGCACTGTCCACAATTTTCTTGAGTCTCTTGTTGTAGCATTTGTAAGCTTTGCTATGTGGAGAATAACCAACAAAAACACCTTCATCTGCTCTATCTTCAAACTTTCCAAGGTTGTCATAAATTTTTCTGATGTAGCACTTACAGCCAAATACTTTGAGATGTTTTGTTGTTGCTTTTCTACCAAACCACAACTCATACGGTGTTTTGCATTCACGAGTTCTTAACATATACCTGTTTTGAATGTATACTGCTATGTGTGAACTGCTTCTTTCCGGAATCTATCTGCTATTTTGTTTTCTGCCAGCATGGTGCGTGCCATTTCCTGTATAGTTTTGTTCTTCCTCTCTACTACACCATTCTGCTGAGGAGTTCTAGCTGCTGAATATTGTCTCCTGATACCATATTTTTCATAGTATTCTATAAATTCATTCGAAATGAATTCTCCTCCTCTATCTGATCGCAAGCATTTAATCCTTTTCCCTGTTTCATTCTCGACTAGATGTTTGAAGGTTCTGAACATTTCAAAAGCTTCTATTTTATCTTTTAGGAAGAATATCCATGTCATTCGGAATAATCATCGATACACAACATAAAGTATTTGTCGTCGTTTATGCTTTGAGTCCTCATGGGTCCACATAAGTCTGTATGAATGAGTTCCAAAGGCCTGCTAGTGTGATATTCTTTTGTTTTAAATGAAACTCTGGTTTGCTTTCCCTTCTGACATGAAGCACAAACACTGTTTGAAGGTTTCTTAATGGTTGGAATATCTCTCACTGCTTGTTTAGAGCTGATTTTCACCAAATTATCAAAACTTATGTGTCCAAGCCTCTTATGCCACAACCAGTTCTCTTCTTCTTGTCCAATGAAGCACATACCTTCTAAAAATTCTGAGAGTGTGTACAGGTTGCCAGACGTCCTTGAGCCGGTTGCTATCAATTTCCCACTGTTTATTTTTCTGACTTCACAACCCTGCTTCTTGAAAACCACTTCATGTCCTTTATCACAGATTTGACTCACACTTAACAGGTTATGTTTCAAACCATCCACATATAAAACTTCTTCTGACTTGATTTTCCCTTCACTAATTTTGATAGATCCTTTACCTATTATTTTGGCTCCATCATTATTGCCGAACTTCACAGAACCACCCTCATATTTTTGTAGATTTTCAAATTTTTGTTTATCACCTGTCATATGACTTGAGCAACCACTATCAAGAATCCACGGTACATATTTATTCTGAGCTCTAAAAGTTGTCTGCACTATTAAAGATTCTTGTTCTTTCCTGAGCTGTTCTTTTTGTTTCCATTCTGTTTTAACTGTGGTGTTGGGTTCTAGCTGGGATTTCCCCTTTTCAAAATTTTGCACATATCCTTCAGAAGAAATTCTATTTTGTTTTGCCCTATATGGTTGAATTCTTCTTTTTTGAGATTGATATGAACCAGAAATACTACGACAATTTCTGGCAATATGCCCAAAGTTGTGACACTTAAAGCATTCTACTGCATAACTCATTAGAGGAGCAAAAGCATTTCTACTAGTGAAACTTCTTGAACCTATATTGTACTTGCAGTCAACAATTTTATGCCCATAACAATTACATTTAAAACAGAAACCATAGAAATAATGATTGAACCTGAAATATGGTCTTGGCCAAGTTGTTGCAGGAGCCTTAGATCTTCTTTTCTTCTGATGTGTGACCTTGGTGAAGCCATCATTGTCAGCTGCTATTTCAGGACTGGCATTACAACTTTCTTTTGCCTGATTTGTTTTTCTTTCCACAGCCTGTTTCTTGTCTTTACTCTTTTCACTTTCAACATTGCTTGCCTTTGGTCCACTTGATGATTCTCCTTCAGTAAAACCCAGACCAAATTTGATACCTGTGGGTCTTTGATTGCTTAGGATTTTGTCCAGCTTCATCGAACTTTCATCACGTTTTAAATGACAGCTAATTTTTTGATCCAGCTCTTGTATCTGTATTCGAAGACTAACATTTTCTTCTTCCAATTTGCAACAGTAATCTATCTTCATGGTTACCTGTACTTCAAGATCTTCGGACATTTTCTTGTACTCTTTTGTCTGTGTTTTTAGACTGGCTATAATGTCATTTGCATCCTCAAGCTTCCTTAACAATTTTTTATTCTTTCTTTTCTCAGATTTCCATTCCATAAGAGCAGAAACCAGCTCACCTTCTAAATCAACTTCAGCCTCACCTATTTCAATAGATACTTCAGAGTTCATTCCTTCTCTCTTTTGTGTGTTTTCTGCCTCTTCTGATTCTTCTACTTCAAATGCCATAAAGAGAGCCTCACTTGTTCCTTCTTCAGAGTCTTCACTAGAACTGTCCTCTGAAGATTCTGCATTTCGGGAGATAAAGCTTTTCTTTTTGAAATTGCCTTTTTTGAAGTTTGTTTTCTTCCTCCATTCACTTCTTTCTTGATGTTGAGTTTCTTCACCTTTTTTCTTGTCATTGAGAGGACATTTGATAGCAAAGTGTCCAATGCCTCCACAATTGAAACATTTAAAAGGTAGCTTTCCTTTGTATTTTCCTTTTCCTTTTCTCAGCTTTCTGACAAAATTTGCTTCCATTTCATCTGAAGCATCCTCTTCTTCAGACTCTTGTTTTGTGCTTTTGCCTTTTAGGGCTTTGAAAGCTGCTTCTCTATCTGTGGGATTAGACCTTCCTATTCTCATTTCAAAAGCAGTCAAAGAACCATGCATCTCATCCATACTAAAACTATTTAGATCTTTGGCTTCTTCTATGGCAGAGACTTTAGAATCAAATCTAGGAGGGAGCGATCTTAATACCTTTTTCACGATAGCAGCATCAGTTAATTCTTCGCCGAGACCTCTGATTGAATTTGTGATCCCATTGACTCTTTGCATGAAGGTCTCTATGTTCTCATCATTGTCCATATTTAACGATTCGTATTGAGCTCGATGTGCTTGAAGTTTGGCCTCCTTGATCCTAGCATCTCCTTCATGGATGTTCTCTAGTTTATCCCATATATCTTTTTTTGATTCACAATTTATGACCTTGACTAGCTCACTGTCCACTAGTCCACACATGATGGCATTTTTTGCTTTTGAATCATATTCAAATGCCTTTTTACCAGCAATGTCTGTTGGAGCGGTGGCAGGAGATTTGTAACCATTAACTACGGCACCCCAGATGTCAAAACCTAAAGCACTGAGATATGTCTGCATTCTAATTTTCTAGAAAGCATAGTTAGTCCCATCAAACAATGGAGCTTTGTTTGAGGAGAAACCTTCACCACTTGCCATTGCGTGACTTCCAAGATCACCTTAGCTGTTTAAGCCTATTCAGGAACTTGGCTCTGATACCAATTATTGTAATCACAATGACACTGAGAGGAGGGGTGAATCAGTGTGTTCTTTAAAATTTCTAAAACATATGGTTTTAAATCCAGTAGTAGTTTAAATCAGATAAAAGAGATACTAAATGCATCAAGAAAGCATCACACATAACACAACAATTTAACAAGGTTCACCAATGTGGCTACTCCTCAAAAATGACTGCTTGGACTACCATCCAAATCCAGTCAATGCAAAGCTACAACTTTACATAATCCTTTACCAGCACCAACTGGAAGGAGCACCAACCCCTTAACTTTATTTGCTTCAACAGAATGGAGCACCAACTCCTATTTTACCAGCACCTACTGGAAAGAGGCACCAACCCCTTATACCAAGCTACAACTTGGAGAACAATAAAGATAATGAAAATGATAGAATAAAACTTAATTCCTTACAGTCTGCTGTTCTTCTGCATTCTGCTTCTGTGTAAAACTCTTCGCACTGTCCGATCGCTTCTGCATAAAACTCTTCGCACTGTTCGATTGCTTCTGCGCAAAACTCTTATCACTGTTCGATCGCTTCTGCATAGCACTCTTTGCAATCTCTGCTGCAACCCCAAAGAACTATCACTTTGCTCATGCTTTGAATTGAAACGACTTGCTCTCTACTTGACGTGAACTTGTTTCACACGTTTCACACGCATCGCATTCTTAACCTCGTAACTGCCCCCTTTTTATAGAAGAGAATTCAAAATCAATCATCATCGGCTGTAACTCAAGGACGTCGACTGCAAACCCTAATGATGTCCACATCAACCTGAATTTTTGTGCTAACCTGGGTTTGGCAAACCCTAATGATGTCAACTTCAAACCCTAGAATATTTTTGGCTGCTTAAACCTGGTGATTGTCGGCTACAAACCCTAAAAATGCCCATCGTAAAACCCTAGCAAATGTCAGCTTTAAAACCCTAAAGACGTCCGCTATAAAACCCTAACAAATGTCAACTTTAAAACCTTAAAGACATCCGCTGTAAAACCCTAGCAAATGTCGACTTTAAAACCCTAACGACGTCCACTGTAAAACCCTAGCAAATGTCAGCTTTAAAACCCTAACGACGTCCACTGTAAAACCCTTGACAATGTTGGCTTCAAAACCCTAAAAACCGTCGGCCTCGATTCAACTTGTCGGCCTCAAAATCTTCAGCCACCTTCATCACCTTCCTGTAGCTTATTGCTGCGAAATAGCAACACGTCGCGATATCGCGACACTTTTTGTGGCCGTACGCCTCCTTGACCTTGTCATCGTGAAATCGTGACCCTTTTGGCCTTTGAACGCTTCACTACCATTCTTGTCGTGAAATCGTGACACTTTAATCAGTTGCTGACGTCATCCTCATTCTTGTCATGAAATCGTGACGCTTCCGGCTTCCAGCAGCTTTTCTTGCATCCTGTCGTGAAATCGCGACACTTTCAGCTTTTGCTGACGTCATCCTCATTCTTGTCGTGAAATCACGATGCTTTCGGCTTCTAGCGGCTTTTCTTGCAACCTGTCACGAAATCGCGACACTTTCAGCTTTTGCTGATGTCATCCTCATTCTTGTCGCGAAATCGCGATGCTTCCAGCTTCTGGCGGCTTTTCTTGCAACTTGTCGCGAAATCGTGACACTTTCAGCTTTTGCTGACGTCATCTTCATCTTTGTCGTGAAATCACGATGCTTTCGGCTTCCATACATTTTGTGCTTCATGCAGTAGCGAAATTTCTACAACTTTGAGCCTTGTGCTTCCAACTTGCTTCTTCCCGTGAAATTTTGACTTGTAACATAATCGTTGCATCTTTAAGTTTTGCACTTTTGTTTGGTAGCAAAATCGCTACACCTTTGTTCTGTGCCTTTGCAACTCGTAGCAAAATCGCTACACCTTTGTTCTGTGCAACTTTTACCTGTAGAGAAATCGCTACACCTTTGCTTTGTGCCTTTGCAACTCGTAGCGAAATCGCTACACCTTTGTTCTGTGCAACTTTTACCCGTAGCGAAATCGCTACACCTTTGTGTTGTGCCTTTGCAACTTGTAGCGAAATCGCTACAATTTTTCACTTAACACATTCTCCCTGCTTCTACCAGCAAAAATTCAACATGTAGCGAAATCGCTACAGTTTCTCGACTTAGCTTCTTGGCCTCCGACTTGTCACGAAATCGTGACAGTTTGCCTTGCGCCTTCTCTCTCCTCACTTTCATCGTGAAATCATGACATTTCAAACTGTGCTTTCTCTCTCCTCACTTTTGTCGTGAAATTGTGACATTTTCGGCTACGCTTTCTCTCTCCTCCGACTTGTCGCGAAATCACGACAGAAAACATGTTGTGATATCGCGATAGTTTTCTAACTTGTCTTTTTCTTCAAATTTTTTCTATCTTCTGCATCTGAATGACTTCTGATCTATCTATCCACTGCATCCTTGGATATAACTGCCTGTGTTGACAACAATGACAACCTTCTTGCAACACCTTGCTCAACATTGACACACATACTTTTGTGATATCTTTGCATTATGACTCATTATATATCTTGTTTATTGCTCATTTTTTTGTTGTTTTTTGTGTTTTTGTGGTGTGTTTGTGTTGTGTTTTGTGTGTGTTGTGTGTTTTTGGTTGTGGTGCTTATATGATTTGATGATGTGACATGATGTATTTTGATTATGAATGATGAATTCATGATTATATGCAAATGGATATTGCCTATGTGTTTTATGATGTGCTCTATGATGTGATGATGGATGATTAATGAATTGTGTTTGTGGATGTGATGTTATTGTTAAATGCATGTTTAATTTTGTTTTAATTGTATGCATCTAACTTATGTGATGGGATGGTATAAATGAACTTGTATGTTTTAATCACTTAAAACATAAGGAATGCATATGCCATTGACAATCTTAATGGGTGATACCACAAAAAGTAAAAAAAATAATCATGAATTTAAATAATCATTCCTATCATAAGAATTGATTAAGTATCCATATATGAGATGTGATGGTATGTAATGTATTTTCTTTATGAGTTTTTGTAAATTAAAAGATATAAAGTAGTCAGTGGTCATATATATACTATTTCTAATATATATGTGGTATCTGTCCTACTATGTTGATACCCCCTAATTTATAGAATCTACTAAAGAAAATTATGGTGTGAATGATGATATGATTTGTTGCTATGTAAGAATTTTTGGGGCTTTCCAGATATTCAAACACTCTAGTTACCCTATCAACAGCTATCTACTAACGACTTAGACTTTTGAAAAGTAAGGCTTTTACCATGGACCTAGTTTTTCATGATATTTGTGTGTGCAAGTGATTGTATATTGTGAGATAGAACTCAAGCATTTCCTCCAATTTCAGGCGGGATTCTTTCAGCCCATTGCTAAGATCAGGGATTCTCAAGTGTTCGTCTCATCCTAAGTTGGACTTAGTTGGACTATACCACTAGGCAATATTGGGTTACCTAAGCTAGCTCATCCACATTTAAACATTGGTCTACACAAATGCATGAAGCAATTGTGATAGACATATTGTCATGCATAAGGATCTCTCCTTCCGGTTTTGTACAATGCTGAGAATTCTAGGGATTCAAGCTTTATTCCTTTTTTGGCTTTGGATTTTTGCTCATATGTAGTGATGAAAATCACTTTTTATTTTTGATTGATTTTTTCTTTGAGCGAGGATTTTTGTAGTGATGATAATCACTATTTATTTTGCTCATATGTAGTGATGAAAATAACTATTTTTTTTTATTGATTTTTCTTTGTGTGATGTTTATTGGAATTTTGATTTGTGTATCAAATTATTGCTTTGAAATATGGATTGTATGGTTGACCTTTTGAATATGTACTTTGCTTTGGGATTTTGCTTATTTTTATTTAAGCAAGGGATTTGGATAGGGAAAAGCTTGTCCTTTTGCCAATTCTGAACACCTCTAAACCGATTGCACAGGGGGATAAGTAAGGAAAATCCTTTTCACTTAAGGTAACCTAGACCGCTTTTGCAGTTTTCATATTTTCCTTGTACTAGCTAGGAATTTATTTTTTCAATTAGTGACGGGATCTTGAATATCCAAGGTATTATCATAGCTAGAACTTACCTTCTACTAATCAATTTTTTTTTCCACAAAATTTGATAAGATCACTAGGTGTGGTTGTTTAACCGAAAAACCTTAGTATATTATGTATAGCAACAACTAATGGTTGTGTTGAAAAACACAATTACACACGTGTTAATGGAGGTACGGATTTGAATGATTTGTAACACAAACTATGGTATCACTTTTAAATCTCTCATGACATATGCAATTGTAGTGGATATGAAAATGCAATGCAATGATGTGGATGCAAGATGTGAGATGCAATTGTTTTTGTATTTTTTATTTTTATGTTGTTTTTGTACTTTTGTTTAATTTTGACCAAAGGGCTTATTATGCCTTTGGGGCTTTTTGATTTTTGACCAAGTAGCATGAAGTACCCTTGGATATTTTTTATTTTTACCAAGTGGCATGAAGTACCCTTGGAGCATTTTGATTGAAGTTGGCCAAGATGTTTGTATACCCTTAGAGCTTTTTGAATTGATTTTGACCAAGCGACTTGAATGCCCTTGGAGCATTTTGAATTTATTGGAGTTGACCAAGCGGTTTGAATACCCTTGGAGTGTTTTGAATTGATTTTTACCAAGCAATATGAATTACCCTTGGAGACTTTGATTGTATTTTGAAATTTTATGTTTTTATGATTTGTTTTGTGTTTTTGACATAATTGATTTTTTTTGTATTTTATGACATAATTGAATTTTTTTTGTGTTTTATGTGTAGAATACCTTTAAGTGAATTATATTAAGAGGTTCAGGCTCTTCAAAACCATCTAATCATATAAGGTGATATGATCCAATCCCAAATTTTTGTGAAATCATGTATGGGCCTATCCAGTTTACCGCGAACTTGTCTCGTAGATGCGATGGTAGATTTGAATTTTGTTGGTTTTATTTGAGAACTAGATCTCCAACCTTGAATTCCCTTAAGTGGAATTTAATATTGTAATCTCATGCAAGGTGACCTTGGTAAATGCATAGATGCTCTAAAGCATTGACTTGGAATTCATCAAGAAGCATCAACTGATCAAGATGGCCTTGTCATGTGACATCATCGTTTATGAAGTCCTTTAATGCTATGCATAGTGTCAAAATTTTCAACTCTAGTGGCATGATGGCCTTAGTGCCATATACTAGTGAAAATGGTGTTGCCCTAGTGGGAGTCTGTATACTATTCCTGTATGCCCATAGTGCAAGAGGTAACTACATGTGCCAATCCTTATGATTGTCTTGCACCGTCTTCCTCAAGATGGAGACTATTATTTTGTTTGAGGCTTTTGCTTACCTATTTGCTTACGGATAATAAGGCATTGAAAAATTGTGTTGAATATGGTATTTTTTCATTAAAGCACACATATTTTTGTTCTTGAAATATGGCCCATTATCCGATATTATCTTAGAAGGGACCCCAAAATGACTTATGATATTGTGGAGTATAAACTCCGCAATCCTTGGTCCAGTTGTTGATGTTAAGGGGATTGCTTCCACCCATTTAGTGAAGTATTATGTGGCTATTATGATGAATGTGTGTCGGCCTAAGGATGAGGGTGAGATCTTCCCAATCAAGTCTAGTCCCCACTACGATAATGGCCATGCTGCCTGGATGGGTTGCAAGGCTTGCGATGGTAAGTGCATTAGATTTGCATGATGTTGGAACTTACTACATTTCTTGACATACTCATAGCAGTCCTTTTCCATGGTGAGCTAATGGTAACCCATTCTCAATATGCACTTAACGATGGCCATGACACTGAAATGCCCTCCACATGTACTGTTGTGATCTTGTGAAACCGCCCAAGATGCTTCCTAGGGCTCAAGACAATGGAGTAATACTCCATCATATCCTTGTCTGTAGAGGATTTCTCCTAGAAATATGTATCTTGTTGCTTTCTATTTGAACGTTCACCTTTCAGTATGCGATAAACCTTGAGGTACTATTCCAAGCTTCAAGAAGTCCCATAGTTGGGAAATCCAATCCTAATAAGCCACGACTTCTATAGAAAATATGGCTTGCTTTTCCTTTATTTTTGAGCTAGTGAACATGGATTGAGGAACAACTCTATGGTGTATGGTTGCACCACACTTCATAGGTCCTTGGGAGATCAGAGACCCCCAAGGTGCCATTTGCAAGAAATAGTTGGCTGTGAAGGACCAATCCTAATTTATCTTGATGTTGATCATGTTGACTGATTATTGATTGTTAAAAGCTTCACGACATATTACTGAGTGCGAAAGCACTTTCACATGAACGGTTGTAAAATTAGTAGATGGATTCTAAGGGATTAAGGATCCCAAAGAGACCATTGTTTTTGAAAATCTATTTGACATATGAGGGATTGCCTCGATGTCATACCATTCCAACTAGGCTAGGTAGGTATCAACAAGTTCCTTGTAAGTGTTCAGGAGTGGGCTCCTACATTGAAATAGTCCTTTGACCTGATTTACTATGAGAAAGGAGTCACGAAAGATATTTAGTCTTTTAATGACCATTTCTATGACTATTTGGAGTCCCAGGATCAATGCTTCATATTTTGTATTTTTGTTTGTGCATGAAAAGTCTATTTTGATTGATAAGGGCAATGGAGCACCCTACAGTGTGATAAAGACAATCCCTGCTCCACCCCCTTGTTCATACTTCGAACCATCAAAGAACAATGATATACCTCTTTCTTTCTTGGGTTCTTCGAGTTCTGGTAGATATGATAATGCAAATACCACATCATCAGACAATTCTATAGTGAGAGGCTTGTTATCCTGAAGAGGTACCTCTGCTAATTGATTTGCTATGACTTGTCCCTTGATGGACTTTTAGCTTATGAAATCTAGATAAAATTTTGTCAATAGCATGATCCACTTTGTGGTACGTGTATTGTGATATGTCTTTTTCATCATGTACTACAAAGGATTTTGTTTTGATATGAAGTAGGTCATATGGCTCAACATGTAGTGTCACAACTTTCGAGTTGCAAAGACCATTGCTAAACACAACTTTTTGACATACACATATCCTAGCTCATAACTCACCAAGGTGCGACTAATGTAATATATGGCTTGCTCTTTATCTTGTGCATTCCTTTGGGCTAACATGGTGCCCAATGCGAAATCAATAGCTGATATATATAGTAAAAATGGTATGTCTGGCCTTCGTGGAGCCAAAACTGGCGGTGTTGCCAGATAAGTTTTGATATCTACAAAGGCTTGATGGCATTCTTTGTCCCAATGAAAGGGAACATCCTTGCATAGCAACCGATTCATAGGTTGACATTTTTTTGATAATTGTGCGATGAATATTTTGATGGATGCTATCTTGCCTTGTAGGCTCCTCAACTCCCTAATGTTAGTAGGGGCGACCATTTCCAATATAACCTTTACCTTTGTAGAATGTACTTCGATGCCTCTCTTAGATACGATGAATCCTAAAATCTTGCTAGAATTTATGCCAAATACACACTTCTTAGGAATCAATCTGACATCGTGTTCTATGATGTGATCAAAGACTTGTCTAAGGACTTCAGCGTGCTCTTGCCACAACAATAACTTGGCCAATAAGTCATCCATGTAATCTTCTATGATCTTATGCATATAGTCATGGAATATGTATGTCATGGCCTTTTGATATGTGGCACCAACATTTTTGAGACCGAATGGCATCACTTTGTAACAAAATGTCCCCCATGGAGTAATGAAAGTATTTTTATGTTGATATTCAGGCTTAATATGAATCTGGTTGTATCCAAAAAAACCATACATTAGGGAAAGCATCTCATAACCTACGATTTTATCTACAAGAGCATCTATTTTTGGAAATGGGAATGAATCCTTTAGTTTTGCCCCATTTAAATCTCTAAAATTCATGTAGATACGGACTCTTCCATTGAGTTTCCCCATGGGTACCATGTTTGACACCCACTTAGGGTAGTCTATAGGAACTATGAATACTGCATCTAGTTGTTTTTGCAATTCATTCTTCACCATCAAAGCTACGATTGGATGCATTTTCCTCAGCTTTTGCTTGAATGGCTTCTTCATGGGATCTAATGAAATGTTATGAATGACTAACTTTGGATCTATCCTTGGCTTGTATTTGTAAGTCCAAGAAAAAATATTTGGCCTCTCTTTGAGGAGAGGAATTAGGATGGCTTGTTCCTCTGGAGATAGAATTTCTCCGAACTTGACTTTTCTTGGTTGGGTAGGATCATCGTTGATGTCCACCTCAAAATTTGCTTCTATAGACATATGTGATCCCTCCTCTAGCTGATGAGGCATGGGTATCAAGTGAATGTCATCGGCAAGATTCATAGGACCTATTGACTCAGGTTCCAAACCAACATGGAAGACGTCATACGCACAACCTGATGCAAAATGGAATATTTGTAACATATCTTCATTGGGGAAGAGGTCTTCTGGCTCAATGGGTGAATTATCATGATCTCAATCGATAGCCTCTACATCAATATGTAATGATTTGTTAGGATCTACTGGATTATGAATTGGAGTGGTCAAATCAATGGAGATCATGTTGATGTATGGGATGAAATCTCCAGGACCACATGGGTGCAATATTATCTCAGGGGTTTTCCTTCCATACTTATGATGAGGCTCTAGAGGAATGGGAATTTCTAGATCTGGTCCATGAGTAGGGTAGATAATAGGATCATTAGGCTCTAATCACTCTCTAAATGTAGGCAGAGGGGGATTGACCATCTGGTGAATGGCAGCTAGGTCAAAAAGTATCCCCAAAAATCATATATGAGGGTCTATAGCACAAAGTGCCACCTTTCTATCTAATAGCTCATTGACTTGTCGCAAGTGGTGAGGTCCAAGAGAATCCATCTCAATATCATCCTAAAAGTCATCATCACTTATCCAAAAACTATTAGCATTGGTATGTTGCCCTAATACAAGGGGCTCATGCCTTGGCCCCAAGTAGGCCATTTCTATTTTATCTTCATATTCTTCATCACTTATGAAGAATCCATTTGTATTTGTCTCTTGCGCCAAAGTTAGGGGTTGATGGCTCAGGCCTAAGTAGGCTCTTTCTGTCGAGTCTTTTGATTTATAGTCACTTTTGTCTAATGTATATCCACTCTCATCCTGGATGGACCATGTGAATCTTTGTAAATAATGAGGCCCCTGGTAGGCTAATCCAAGTTGTGACTCATCATCACTTGCTTCATATCCATTCTCCTCATCCCATGAGTTGTACCCTATTGGGGTGGAATCAATTGAGATGTTTGGATGATACATTTTTGGTGGTGGTATGTTCATCATGGCCACTTGTTTGTTGCTCAAATTTCCTATTCTTAGGGGGTGATAATGAATAAAATTGATGTCTTCTCCCAACCCTAACCTTAATCTATCCAATGTTGCTAGAAGAGAGTCATCCTGACCTCTGATATAATAGCATAACCCAAACCTATCAGAGGGAAGCTGATATTGTGGCTCCTATGAGCACCTGCACCCCTGCTCATATATACCAAGGCCATAGTCATGCCAATGGCAACACTCAAAGTATCTTAGAGAAAAATTAGGATTAGAGAGGTAACAAACATTGACCGTGAATAGTTTGTCACTATCCTCTTCTATGTATGTAGACTTATAGGCACAGTCCAGGCCGGCATAGACAAAATTGGTTTGGTTGGGAGGGATCCCAAGTGGAACCACTGTTTCCACTAGTGGCCTCAAGTCCTTAGGTCTTCCCATGTTTTTTTTAGACTCAATGATAGGTGTAAAGGTAATGTTTTGCACCAGGTACTCCCCTATGTCTGTGCTTTCCTAGTCTATTGATGCATACAACATGGATGACCCTACAAATGATACTGGTGAAGCAGGGTCGTAATGACTATCTTCATCTTGATCTTGAAGATGTTCTTCTTCCATAGGACTTGGCATTTCAGCAATGGCTATGGTTGGAACTTCCTTGGGCCTTTATTCTATGACTAAGGGTGCCTTTAGCTTCTGATTGTCTTTTGGTTTTGACATTGATGGTACTTTAGAAGCATTGACTACTTTGAGTGCACCATGAGGTGTTGATGTGCATGGGTCTTTTCTTACCCTTTTGTCTTCATTATCCATTTGTGTGGTTGGGTATGAAGGCGCTACATACAAGTGGGTAGAATGGATTACAAATTATCCTAGAATGTCCACTTTATGGATGTATTTAAAATGTTCTTCATCGACCAGAACCACATTGACTTTATTTTTGTGCACATACTTGACACGCTGGTGCAAGATCGAAGGCACACACTTCATGGCTCTTATCCAAGGATGCCCTACGAGGATGTTGTATTGCATAGCTCCTTCCAAGACATGACACATCATAGGGATGGTCTTGTACCCCACCTTTATGGTTAGGACTATCATTCCCATAGTATTGCATAAAGCATCATTAAAATATCTAAATGTGTAAGATCTTGGAATGATATTGGACTTGGGGATCTTGAGGTGCTCTATTGTTGTTGTTGTAATGATGTTTATTGATGAACCTGTATCGACCAAGACCATCTTGAAAGATAAGTTGTTGATTGCCACTACAATTTTTAGTGGAGGGTATGGTAAGGCAGCAGGTACTGTCTTATTCTCATAATCATAGAATCAAATTATGGGTTCCTGGCATTCTTGTACTTGTCCCACAAAGTGAGTGAATGCATTCGTATCTTGTGGTTAGAGCTCAATTGTCCTTAAAATCTCCATTAGAGTCTCCTTATGCTTTGGGTACTATTGTATGAGCTCATAGATGGATAACTTAGCTGAAGTCGTCTATAGGTTTTGCTCCAATCTACTCTAAATAGTTACCATAGGTTGTGTTGGTGGACTTGGAAGGTTGTCTTACTTTTGCCTAGGTGCGACTGGGATGTTAATGGGATCTACCTGAGGTTGTGGTTGACCATACCGCCTAGTCCTTGTTGCTATGTTAACAATATCAACCATCCAAACGCATATGTGGGTAGGTATATCAGCTCGAACCTGATTGAATTATACCCCTTGCTCTCTAGGGGTCTCATGATTGGGCAACGAGTTTCTGCATATGACCATGTATCTATTGTTAGGAGCTAGTGGGTTGTCAAATTTGAGTTCTCCCGCCTCAATCATGTTTTGCACTTGATGCTTAAAATCAATGCAAGCCTCAATGTCATACCCCGATATCCTGTGATAAGGAAAAAATTGATCTTCCCTATATCCTTTTGGCTTAGGATGGTTGGGATATATAAGAGGTATATCAAGAAATATGATCCTCTTGGTCTTGCTCAATTGATTGAATATTTATTACATTGATTATGTTAGAGGCATGAAATAGCGAGGTGGCTTGTATTCTTTGTTTCACCCCTAATTGTTCCTTTGGTCATAATTGGCTGGCGAGGGATGTGCTTAATAGTTCTGGGGTTGTTGTGCACCTCCATACTTGGGTGTAGCCAATGCAAATTGATTTAATGGAGCAGGGTTGCCTTGCTTATGTTTGTACTTGTCATTCTTACCATTCTTGTTCCACTCCTTTTTGTTTCGGAGTTTAATGGTTCCCTCATCTACTTTTATTTCTTCGATGAGCTTGGCTTGTGCCAAAGCTTCCTCAAATGAAGGATATTGCTGAAGTTGTAGCAAGAGGAATATGTGTTTAGAGAAACTTTTTATGAACATGCAAATGATCTCTTATGTGGGAATGGAGAATGATAACTTCACCATGACTTTTCTCCATCTATTCCCATAATCCATTACCGACTCATCATCATATTATTTCAAGTTGGTCAAGTCTGAAAGGTTCACCTTCTTCTTAGCACCAAATGAGAAACGCTTTAAAAATGCATTTACTAGTTGTTCAAAGTTGGTTATGCTATGCTTAGGTATTTGGTTGAACCATTGAATGGCAGCACCTGAAAATGTCATTATGAATGTTCTTAGCATGAGAGTGTCATTGTCTTAAATATGAAAATAGACATTGATAAAATTGGTGACATGCTCTTGTGCATCCTATTCACTATAAAAATTTTCTAAGCTAGGCATATCAAAGTGCTTAGGATATGGAGGGCTAGGAATTTATGGGCACAATGGTTGGTTGTGTATTTTTCCCAAAGTTGGCGAGTTCTCGGCTACCTCTCATTTCTCAAAGGCTTTCATCTTTTCAGCAAGTTCTTGAAATGCCTTTGATGCACAAATTTCCTCCTCTTGTAAGCCTCCTCATAGTGGCAATGGAAGTAACTCTCTATCCATTTGATTTGTTCCATTTTCCTCCCTCCTACGAGGGTACTCAGGATTGTGATCCTGGTTTGTTGTGTTTACTCTTTCCCAACTAGTTGGATTTTATTTATGGTTTGGTGGGGGATTTCATTGTGGGCTATCTTGTCTAGTGTGCCTCTCCTTAAGTGAGTCATTGTGTCTAGTTCTTTTGTGGTCACCACCATTTTTTTATAAATTATTAAGAGCTAGCTACTTAGCCTGCTCTCTTAAGCATTGCTCATGTTGGCACAAGAGCCTTTCTATTTGTTTATCCTGTTCAAGATCCTCCACTAGCTCTCTCTCTTTAGGTAATGCATTTTCTAACCACCTCATTTAGTTAGTTTGTATTTATCTAACTCTATTCTTGTTACCTTGACTCACAGATTCCTCAAGGAGGTTTCTGTTGTACCTATACCCTTTCTAGCTAATGTGACTTGCTTAGTGTACTATTGAGTATCCCTATGATTAGACTTTGTGCATCTACTACGAGGTAGCTCTGAGGTACCCCAAGACTGAGAGATGTGTTTAGAAGTCATAGTTTGTGAGCTTCCAGATGTAGATTTCTCAGTAGTTATAGTTCTTTGAGTTGGTCATGTAGGAAATCGATCCAACCTGTCTAGTTGTCTTGTTTTCCATGGTTGGTCCCATGGGGTGCCATTTACTCCTATGAGGTCATAGTCTATCGAAATATTTCCTTTTGTGTGAAGGGTTTATTCTATATGATTCCCATGACTAGATGTAGCTCTAGTTTCCAACCCTTCAGTGGGCAGACATGTTTCATATGTTTCTTGTGAATCTTGAGGTGTTACAATTCTTGCTTGCCTTCTTGATGAAGAGAGCTTTGCGATGACATGTTTTCTCCATGTGGATGGAGATGTAGTAGTTTCGTCATCCTTATGTGAAGAATGATTTTTTGAACCTTATTTATGTCCATGTGAGGAAGAAGCTCTTGAAGCTTCCTCACATCTTTGAGATGTTTCTGTGTGTTTATAGGAGGTCCTTGAGGTCTCCTCATGTATCCTTGATGAGGATGGTTGTGAAGCCTCTTTTTTTCTATGTGACTTTGTTCCATGATGTGGTTTCCTACTTGGGGTTTCTCGAGGAGATCCCCCAAGGGTTGAGTTATCACCCCTTAGGCTCATGGAGCTACGTCTCACGGTCTTACGGGTAGGTCGTTCAATGTTACTATGACTCTACCTATGGGTATGAGTTGCTTCAGTATCTCCCTCAATATCAGATCGAGGGTGTTTACTTATTTTTTTGACCATGTTTTCTATGAATTGATATTTTGAGTTGTAATTTAGGAATAGCCACAAAATACCAAACAAATGTTTATCTTGATTACCAATTTAAGTGTTCCCTAAACTGTTTGATGTGTTGTTCTTTCAATTTCTTACTCTTGTTCTTGGATTAAGAATGAGAAGACTCATCCATAGTGACAATCAAGTACACCCATGCCAAACATGGTTTTCTCAAAAGAATCTAGGTTACACCGTTGAAGACCCAATGGGGGGTTTTCCTAGGTCTTCCACTCTGAAACAATGATTGTTCCAATAGTGGGAGATAGTTTGAGCACAAGTAACTTAGTATCACTATAAGTAAGTATCTCAATCCATGCTTATCTAGGAATGCAAAAAATTCATTAGAGGTAAAATCTCCCCCTCGATCTGAGTGGAGGGTTTTAATAGAAGCTCTTGACTCCTTCCCAACGAATTTCTTGAACTGCTGGAAGAATGCGAAAGCTTCAGATTTCAGTTGGAGAAAGAAAACCCACATCTTTCATGAGTAATCATCTAAGAATAACTGAAAGTACCTCTTCCCTCCACAATTGTTGGGTGTGAAAGGACCGCACAGATCAGTGTGAATTAACTCCAGAGGTTTTCGTGCTCTTGTTGAGCTCTTCTCAAATGGTACTCTATGCTGCTTTCCTGCCAAGCAGTCAGAGCACACCGGCAATGTTGCGTGAAAGGGAGGGAAGACCCTTTACCATCTCATACTTACCGAGCTCAAGTAAGTAGCCAGAACTAAGATGCCCATATCTCTTGTGCCATAGGGAAGTTGCCTCCTTGGTAGAGACAGTCATGGCAACATGTGGAGTAGAGATAGCATCTAGTGCAAATAAGTCGTGCTTATATGAAGTTGTTGCAATCTTCTTACCCTTCCTGGTAATAGTACAACACTTCTTTCCATTCTCAACACGAAAGTTGACAACCATATTTCTATCCAGGATTTGTGTGACCGACAGCAAATTGTTAGCCAATCCCGGAACATAGAGGACTTTGTCAATCGACACTTGCCATCGGGAAGAGTGACTAAAGCGTACCCTCTCCCCGAACCACCGTAGGTTTTATCATCGACAATGGTGACAGGTTTTCCCTCTTTGGCCACAAATGATTCAAACCATGATCTATCGCCAGTCATATGTTTGCTAGCTCCAGAATCGACATACCAAACAGGATCCCTCTGTGTGGAATCTGTGGTAGTCATGAGTACCTTGTGTGCCCATTCAGAATCTGAGTTAGATTCTTCAACAACAACATTCACTTGGGGTTGCTTGTTTTTATTTTGTGGTTTGTTTTGGCCTTTCTGCTTGTTCTTATGCCAACACATGTTAGCGTCATGGTTGTCTTTCTCACAGATCTTGCACCACCTCTTCTTCTATTGAGGTTGTTTGCCTTTTCCTTTCGTATCTTGTTGAGAATTTCCTCCTTTTTAAAAGTTGCCTCCTTTTTTCCCATTACCTTTCTTCCTAGAACCTTGCCTGTTGGTGTATAGGGCTGTATTGGAAGAATCATCCTTGTGAAGTTGGCGTGCCTCCTGTTGTTGAAGCAGATTGACCAACTCGATGTAGGTAATTTGTCGTTGAGACACCTGGATGGAGGTTATCAACATATCAAATGAAGAAGGTAAAGCTATCATCACAAGTGAAATGAGAAGCTTTTCATCCACAGTATCTCCCAAAGAACTCAATTTCTCTTTCAATTCAGACACTCTGCACAGAAAGAGTTCAACTGTTTCACCTTGTCTCAAACTCAGGTTATGAAGTTGTTGTTGAATATGAAGAATGGTTGAATCATTCTTTCCCTCATAGATGGTTCTAAGGGCATCCCATGCCTATTTACCACTTGCTTTATCAGCTATATGAGGTTGCACTTCATCTGAAACAGCAAACAAAATGAGCACCTTTGCTCGACTGTCTTTCTTGTCAAAAGCTATCCGATCTCGCGAAAGGACCTGTGGATCCTGTTGTTGGTGAAGGCCTAGTTGCTACTCCAGTAACAATATCCCACAAATATTCCATTTGGATAATCGCCTTCATCTTATGTTTCCATGGTGTATAATTTGGACCTTTCAATAACTGATGCGGATCAGTCGTCAACTTTGCAACAGCGGCCATAGTGAAGGTTCCTTATATCACCAATTGGTCCCCATTTCGATATACCTTTTGCTAGGCCGTTATACCATACAAAATACCCACCCTTACATGAGGGAAACTATAGGTATTTATAAATATCAACAAAAAATCACCCGCCCTTACGTGAGGGAGACTATAGGTGAGTTTTAGAGATCATACAATACGTGGAACATAAGCGGTACTGAAAGGGAATCGCCTTGTTGATGGCACCTACCATATAATATTCTTCTCATGCGTGGGGCGTAACTTCCCCTAAACACTATGAAGAATACTTCATCAGGATTTACGCCTAAACACAAGTGCGATTAAGGGTAGTGGATGGAGTAAAAAAATGCAAAAATGGCTAACTTATCTCTCCCCGACGATTTATAGAGAACAAGCTCAGACGTTGTTGTAGCAGCTATATTAGGTGGGGGATACAGTAGCCAAATCACGATAGCTTTACCTATAAGTGCTGGCCAGAGGTATCACAAATACCGAATGCTACAGTGCAATAAATTGCACGGATGGGTTTTAATTATTCCGGGGACTTAGGGAGTGAATTTGCTTTTAAGTTTTTAATGTTATAGTGCAAAAATGAAATATGCAACATACAACATAAAAAACTGCCCACAAGAATAACCCACAAGGTGTCGGTCACAGCCGAAAATGCACCTTTTACAATTCGCCAAATTGCTATTTCAAAAAATTACTCACAATCCCCCTTTGATTTTTTTGAAAAAAAATATCCCCCTTTAATAAAAATTCCTTTAACAAAGCATTTTTAATCATTATTATATATTTAAAATTAAAATAAATAATTTTAATTTATATAGTTTTAAAACTTATAAAAAAATAAATTAAAATTAAAATTTTAATTTATAAAGTTAAAAAACTATATAAAAAATTAAAATTAAAAATTTTAATTAAAAAATAATAATTAAAAAATGACTTTGAAAAAAAATTTATACCTTGGGGGAGTCGGTGGGATTTGAACCCCCGACCTGCAGGCTCCCTGAGCCTTACCGCACAGCTCACTGCCAAGTGAGCTAGCGGGCTGATCCGAAGGGATCACTGGAGCCCTTCGTATTTGACCTGCTGCCCGAGCGCAGGTTCCTTCTCTGCAGATCGCAGCCTTGCCGCTTCAGCTCCGTCGCGCGCCGAGGACTTTTAAAAAAAAAAACAACGCGCGTTCCCCTTTTTTTTTTAATTTCCCCGAGCTATCCGCTCAACCGGGGGGGGGCATTTCGTTTCATTTTTTTTTTATTTCCAGTGTTTCCAGGTCACGGGCGGATTTAATTTCCACCACGCGGACAAGGGGGGCTTGATTTTTCACCCCGGGGGGGGGGGGCAATGCAGCCCTGCGTCCACAGACCTGAATGCAGACGATGCGCGTCCCTCCTGGACGTCGTGCTTCGTCCTCCCGTCACGGCATAGGGTGGGACGTCTGCATCCTCTCGTCCACGTGCGGCACAGGGGGGACGTCTGCGTCCTCCTGTTTGCGGACGTCGCAGAGCCTGCACATCGCGCTGCTGAGCGAGGTGGGAGCAACGATAGCTTCTGCCTGCGTCACGCGCTCATGGCTGCCTACGCGCGGCCTCGTCCGCAGCGGGAGGGGACTCCTCATGCAGGCTCCCTCTGTCATGCGTGGACAGTCGACGCGCGTGACACAAACAAAAATTATATTTTTTTTCTTTTTTTTTTAAACGCACAGCATGGACGCACCAACTGCCTACACGCAGCTGTGTCCACAGTGGGGGGGCCTCTCCTCCTCAGTCGCGACTTGCACTTCCTCTGCAAAAAAAACTCTGCCCAGCAAAAAAAAACTGAACTGGCTTTGATGCCATGTTAAACAACGAACAGGAAATATTATTCATAGTGCAGTTTAAATAATGTTACAATTGCCGGGAATAGCACACCGGCGGAACGGAACTGTTACATGGTTGTAACAGTGCAACTGTATGCCTAATACAGACAATAATATAGAAACAATGTAACAGTAATAATATAGTACGCTAACACAATATTCAGAAAGATGCATGAACTACTATGATTTGTATGAGAGGACTTTATTTCATGCAACTATAGCCTCCATTAGGGCCTCAAAGCAAGCAAACAACATACAATGTCTAGCATGTTGGATTCTAGGGCAGACTTTTTAGGCATAAGCCATTGTTCCTAGCAACGCCTAGTGAAAATATAAAAGAAGATATAAGATATGCAAAATGCTTAATTCTTTCTCCTTTTATTCTTTCAATTTCTAAACATAAATGTGCTTTAAGTTCTCTATTTTAGACACACAAAAGTAGACAAAAAGCTATAAAATATCAGATAAGCTATACCAACCTTTGATCTAGCTTAGAGAGTCAGTGTTTTGACCTCTGTTGCACTCCAATTCTAGCCGTTGTTGACCAGAGCGGCTGGTTCTTGGCCACTATTAGTGGAAGTGGCTAAAGCTCTATTGGTCGCTATAGCTCAGAGCAACTAATTTTTGGCCGCTATAGCTCAAAGAAGCTAGACCTGCATACAAAACTAAGTATTTTGATAGCAAATGAAAAATCAGTGGAGGTCCCATCGTGATCATCATATGCAGCGACCCCGAGATGCACGCACCACTCTCTTTTACGCTACTTGCAATGTATTAATAACCCAAGATGAAATGGAAGACAATGAAAAGCATATAACACGAAAATAACAAATATGGATCTCTTTATTCATATTGAAATCTGGTTACATGTTGGTCCCTCTTAGGGATATCCATTTCGATACAATAAGGTTACAAATAAGTAAAGAGTACCTCTTTCACAAATAGGTGGTGTGCATTCAAAAAGCTTCCCGATTTTGCACACAAAAATGTATGAGAGCTTACAGATGCCTCCTTCTCCAGGTTTGTTTCCTAGAGGGATCCCTTTTGCTCTCATATGTTGTAGAATCTGTCCGATGAACCTGTGGCCTTGTAAGAATTGAAACAACAACACATGCTTAGATGTCCAGGAATGCCTACTCGAATGAGGTTGTTAGTACTGAATATAACAAATGAAAGCAAGTGCAAATCAAACTAATGCTATGAATGTGAATGAATGAAATGATGCTATGCTAATGATATATTAAAATGATGAATCTAATGTCTAGAACCCTAAGCTAAGCCTGCGGGCCACTGTCCAAGACAGTGGTCACTAAAGTGATTTTTGTCCTCTTTTCTCCAAAGCTATGGATCAAAACTTGTATCCGATTTTGAAAAAATGGTTGCTATGCTCTCCAATCTATCAAGGCTTTGTTGTACATGCGATCTCCAAGGGAACTCTCCAAGTCTCGAAAGCTCTCCTCAATGACCAATATTGATAAAAGATGTATATATGATCCCCTAGATAAAATATGTCTCTCCTCTCTTCCAAGATCGATGGATAAAAGATAGATGCTCTGGTGCTCTTAGGCTTGCACCTTTTATAGTGTGAAACCCTAGGTCTATGTCCAAGCCCTAGGAATGAATTTCTCATGCGTAGTGCGAGTTAGCATGAGAAGCTTTTTGTCCTTTCTATGTTTGGAGGCTATTTAACTAAAATATAACCGCCAAATTGAGTCTCCTATGCGAACTGGTTGTTAGCATGAGAAGATTTTATCCTTTTTTTATGTTTGGAGAATAGTTAACTAAATTCTAAATGCAAAATCAAGTCTCCTATGTGAACTTGTCATGAAAAGGAATACAAAGTTACTCCCATTCACCTTTATTGCATGCAGACTACCACTTTTGCCTATGATTAGGCCTATTTGTCAATAAAAACTACTTTTAGGGTTTAGCCATTATTGTCTATAGCAACTAAGATTTGGCCATTGTCATCTATAGTGGCTAAGGTCTGGCTGCTCTAGGCTTGAGTGGCTAGGATCTGGCCACTCTTGGCTTGAGCGGTTAGGCTTGGATGGCTTGAAAAGGCCCAAAATGAGTGGTGAGAACAACTGTTAATGCTTGGAAAGTCTAAGATTATGTCATCTGATCTTATGAATGTGTCTATGTGAGTAGCTCCCCTAAGCATGACACATTTTAGATGTCTACACAACTCAACTATGGAAAAATGTGCTCATACATTTTTCTTGAATATGAAGGGATCTCATAAATCTGTTACAACCACAAACACTTCTATGCCAAACTTAAAGAGGTTAGAAAGTAAATATTTTCTCACAATATAATGTAAAATACTCAATTACACCTTATCACTCCACCTTTCAAAAACAACCATCAACATACATAAAGTATTTATCCAATCACACCTTATAAACTCCTAACTAAAAAATAATTCAACATCCACCAAAATAACTCAAAAACCTCTTTAATCAATTTTAATGGCAAAAGAACTTTAGCAAAAATAAAATCCTTTTTACTTAACAACCTTAATAACATAAATACCTTCTCAACAAAATAATCTTTCAAAAACCCTTTTAACTCCAAATAGCACAAATCAATTTCCAATAAAAATAATCCTTCACAAACCCTTATAACTCCAAATGACCCTTTAAGAAAACCTTATACAATATAAATTTTAATCAAAAAATTACCTTTGCTACTAGTGGTATAGGACCCCATGATATCTGCCTCTGCAAGTTCTCTAGTCGTGGGCTTGACCACCGTGTTCACTAGACACACATTTTAAACCAATTAGCACTTTGTGCTCTTTCTTCTATACTTGGCACTCAAATCGAATTCAAACAAAAAATCTTCCTTTGGCACTTCCACAAGAATTGAACGTGGGCTCTTCCTTTCCCAACGTATTTGCAAAGCCTGTGCTACCAATGTACCATCGTGTTCTATGTGGCTCAAACCATATGTTGTCCTCTTTTTGTCTTCTTCCCTGGCACTAATAAGACAAAGCTCTTTTGTCTTCTTCCTCAAAGTTCACGATGTACGAAATACCTTCAACCTTTTTGCATGGAAATTAATTCATTGAGAGGTAAGTTTTGAATGCCCCTTTGGGCATTAATTTACACACAAAACCACCATTTGAATTTAGACGTTGGCGCTTCTTTATTTTTGATGACGTCGGTGCTAACTAAACCTTTATATAATTTATAAACTATTTAAATTCCAATATAGTTTAAATATTATAAATTATATTTTAAAACCTCTTACTTTAATAAAATTAAAGTCTTCCATGGGGTAAATTTAAACCTGCAACTTGTACTGCACTAATTTGATTTAAAATATTTTGCCACCATGGGTTTAATTAAACCCTCATAAAATATTATTTTTCCAATTTATCCTTCAACTTTTCACTTTGTTCCTGGTGTTAATAATGGTGTGCTCCATGGTGTTGATGATGGCTCCATTTGTTCACTTTGGCATCAATAATGAATTTTTCACCTTGACATAAATGAGAACTAACTAAGCTCAAAATGTCCAACAAAAGTGGTTTGTGCTTTTGAAAGAGATTGAAAATCTATTCTAATGATTTTGAAAGAGATTAAAAACCTAATCTAGTGCTTTTGAAAATGGATTTGAAACTAATTAACCTAGGTGCTTTGAAAGATATTGAAAAATTAACCTAGTGATTGTTTAAAGAAATTTGAAATCTAATCTAAGTGTGCTTTGAAAGATATTTGGAAGTGATTTGATGCTTTTGAAAGAAATTTGAAATCTACTTTAGTGATTTGTGCTTTTAAATGAGATTGAAAATCTATTCTAGTGCTTGTGGAAGATATTGAAAAAGTAATCTATTGCTTTAAAAAGGAATTTGGAATTTAACCTAGATGCTTTAAAATAAATTGAAAAGTGAGTTGATGCTTTAAGAAAGATTGAAAATTTAACCTAGTGATTGTTGAAAAAAAATTGAAATCTAATCTAAGTGTGCTTTGAAAGAGATTTGAAAGTGATTTAGTGCTTTTCAAAGAAATTTGAAATATACTCTAGTGATTTGAAAAGAGATTGAAAACTTAATCTAGTTATTTGAAAGGAATTTGAAAAGTTAACTTAGGTGCTTTGAAAGAAATTGGAAACTGAGTTGATGATTTTGAAAAAGAACATTCTTTGCAAAAGAACAAGGAAAAATAGTTGTTCTGAGAGATATACATGACTTTGAATGTGTTGGATGATCATTCTTGTATTTGTGTTACAGAGGTTTATAGTTTTGATAAAACATTGCAGGGTTCACATGGCAGTGTGCAAACCTGTCTGGGGGTTCACATGGTTGTGTTTTAACCAGGTGTAGAAGGTTGTAACTTCTTAGCAGAGGGTCTAAGATGTGTCTCAGGGTTGTTATGGACTCTATTCTAGATTTATAATACCTATAAAATAGAAAATAAGGCCATACAATGAATTAGATAACAAGAAAGATAATCTAAAATAGTTTGTGGGGGTCGACTAAGCATGCCAGAATGTAACACACAAGAGTCACCAATTTCAAAACTAATAAAATATATGATAAATGCTCCTTTTATTGATTTCAAAAAGGGGTTACAAAATGGACTTTGTCTCAAGAAATTTTTTCCTCTTTTCTCAATATGAATATGGTGCATTTGCTTATGTCTTTCGATGCTCTCAATGTAGATGGGATTCTTTGCATGTGTGCCACCACTTGGGTGCTTGAAAATGTCTTGTGTACCTGTTTGGGCTTGCAAAAATGGATTAGTACATTTGGGGACTTGTCATTGATTAGATCCCATATTTATGAAGATAAAAATGACCTTGAAATGAAAGAAAACATAATTAAAACTATAAATGAAGTTGTAGAAATTATAAACAACTGATATTTACATATTTTGTAGTTGTAGGGTTGCTACAAACTAGGTTCACATGGTAGTGTGCGAACCTCTATGTTAGTTTCGCATGAGGGTGTACGAACCTTTTGTAGTTGACTATTTTTGTGGATTTATATCCGGATGAGCTCCTAGCACTGTTGCTTTATGTATGATGGATTTTGAAGTGATGAAAGATGTTTTGGAATGATTTCTATAGAGTTTTGATAAGTAAACCAAAAGGGTGAGAGAGAGTTTCATGGTGAAAATGACTATATATTTATAGATTGATCTAAGGCTATGAGGGTGAGATATCCTTAGTAAGGTGGAATAAATCCTAGGTTAGACTCCAACCATGGTGGGGTTAAAATGATGAAGTGGAAGATGAAGCATTCCTTCATGTGCCTTGAAGAGGAATCTATAAATATCCTAAGTGCACACATGTGTGAGCAAGGGTTAAGGTTAAACTTGATTAGATAGATCCTAGGATAGGTTATTATTAGGTTAAGCATATTTTATAAATATCCTAATCAAGTTATGGGTGCACATGTGTGATAATAAAATTAGGGTTAATCTTGATTTATCCCTAGTTAAGAATGTTTAAGCCATAAAGTGCACTTTAATGATAAAGTGAATTTCAAAATAGAATTAGGACTACCATGGTTAGGGTTTTTGGAGGAGATGGTCACATGGGTACCATGATTAGGTGTAGGAAAGGGCTTAGATGGCCTAAAGGGGCTTATAGATATCCCTTTTATGAATAGGTGTTTTTGGGTGTGATTAGTGTAATTTTGCAGGTTTTGCGACTACATGTGACTATGCATGACTACATGTGAGTACATGTGACTGCACATGACTATGCATAAATATGCATGACTACGCATGACTACATGTGACTACATACAACTATGTGTTATTTTTAGGTGTCTACATTTGCCCCTTTTTGTACTATGTTGTATAAGATATGGTTTAGTACAAAAAAATGATGGAAGAAGGTGATGAGGTGATTAGAAATATGAAGAATTTATGGATGGATGAATGTAGATGATTACAAAAGAAATATGATGATAAAATAGGTGATTTATGATTTAGTACAACACTTTGCAATATTGTATTGGTTTATTTTGAGAGAAACTTAAGATTGCTTTGTTCTTGTGATCAATGCAAGATGTTCCAATTGTGAATAGAACAAATGCCTTTTTAATTTTTTGCCTTTGATTGATTGATGAGTGCATGATGATATTTTTCAAACCATTAGAGTCGAATGGTGAGGACATATCAGGTGCAGCATTCAAAAAGTGGTCTTATGTGTGCCACTATAAAGAATAAAATCAAGATGTATCCATTTGGTGCATGGCTTTCTTGGTTTAACAAACATTTGATTGAGATAAAATTTATGTTGAGATAATATTCAACAAAAAAATTTGTAGATAGATATAATATCCATGATTGTATTTTTGGTTGTTTGATCACATGCAAAGTGGGTTTTTGTATGAATACCCCCTCAAGCAAGATTTAAGGTTAACCCTGATTAGATAGATCCTAGGTTAGGTTGTGATTAGGTTAAGCATATTTTAGAAATATCCTAACCAAGTTATGGGTGCACACATGTGTGAGGATAAAATTAGGGTTAATCTTGATTTATCCCTAATTAAGCATGTTTAAGCCATAAAGTGCACTTTAATGATAAAGTGACTTTCAAAATAGAATTAGGATTACCATGGTTAGGATTTTTGGAGGAGATGGTCACATGGGGACCATGATTAGGTGTAGGAAAGGACTTAGATGACCTTAAGGGACTTATAGATAGCCCTTTTGTGAATAGAAGGTATTTTTGAGTGTTATTAGTACAATTTTTTAGGTTTTGCAACTATACATGACTACACATGACTACACATGATTACACGTGACTACACATGACCACATAAGACTACATGTGACTATACATGACTATGCATGACTACATGTGACTATCAAAATTCCTCAAAGAAGTAGATAATAAGAAGTCATCCATTATAACATGTTATAGCTTTGACTACGGTAGATGGTGGAAGTAGGAGAAGGAGTGGATGCAGGCATAAGAGCAAGAGCAGGATCAGGAGCAGATGCAACCTTTGATTCTAGGCCTGCAGGTTTTACTACGAGAATTGGACCAGATGTGGGGCCTAGGAAGGTAGGTGAGCAGGGTGGGGATGGGATTATAGGTGCTAGGCCCCTTGGTAGCATTTATATGAGTGTAGGGCTTGGGAAATAGCCTCTCGACAAAGGTCAGGGCTCTAGCCCAAGGGGGCCCAAAAAATCTTTCTAGAAGATCATATCTCGGCTTGGGGATTTCTCAAAAAGGAATGCACATCTCCATCCAAGACGATGTCTACTCGAAATTTATGATAGGGTCCTCTTTGGTTGGGAAATTCATAGGAGGGCACCCATACATGGAAATCATCTAACACTGGATGGCCTCCAAGTGGCAAATTTTAGGGCACATGTAGCTCGTAGCCCTAACCAAGGGTTTCTTTCTCATCAAGCTCAACAACAGTGACAACTCCAAAAGGATTCTCTCTAGCGGGCCCTAGTTCCTAGGGTGCAAAATCCTCTTCCTAAAGTGCTATGGAGCTGATTTCAACCCTAGCACCCAAAGCATTAATATCGCCTCGATATGGGTTTACCTCCTCAAACTCCCCTTTCATTTGTGGTAGGAGGAAATCCTGAGGCTCATTGCGCAAGTAGTTGGTGAACTGGTTGCCTTCGATCCCACTACTAAGGCAGGGTCCTACATGGTCCATGTCAGGTTCTGCATCAATGCAAACCTCAAATCCAAACTCCATTATGCAATTACTATTTCTTTAGGATCCTTCTTCTGGAGCCAAACCCTAATTTATGAGAATAAAACTGCCTTTTGCCCCATTTACAGCACACAAGGGCACCTTTCCCACCAATGTCCCTCTTCCAAGAAGTTTGGTGCATCGCAACCCAATAACCCTCCCCCTTGATCCAGTTGGGCCCCCTCCCGTGGGCCCCCATGCGATGATCACAACACCTATGAATAACACAAAAAGAGTCAAAATATACTACTACTAAGGAATCCCTGGTGGATCCTACTTTCTCAGGTGCTTAGGACCAAGTATGTCTTAACCTTGATCTCCCTCTTGTCAAATTTTTAGAAACTCTGAGGTGTACAAAACAAATATCCTCTGAGGTCACCACAACCCTTGTTTCCCAGATAGGCCCGCAGGCCAACCCCGCCCTAGCCTGATCTAAGGAAGCCCCTTTCTTGACTTACGAGCTATCAGGGCTCCCCAACCCCCACCGTTCCCCCTTGCCCCTAGTGGGTAGGGTGCCCCTTACCCCCCATGGTTCTCCCTGCTTGATCCCATTTCCCCCTTCCTTATTTCCCCTCTTCCCACCCTTCCTCAGATTGCAGTTCTGAGAGGTCTACGAAGGTTGATCCTGGATGTTCCTAGTCTGAGCCTGAAGAGTTTAGCCCCAAAAAGACCCACAATAGGAATTTTGCCATCAAATTTGGAAGAAAAAAGAAGAGAGTTCATCCCACCCTTGGTGACCAGCATAACAAGCTCACTAAGGATGATATTGCAAGCGGCTCCCAAGTGACCCTCCTTGACAATTCTATGAGTTTTTCGAAAGCTTATTCCCAGAGATCCAAACCCCCCACCTAGGCTGGGAAGGGAGGCAAGAGACTCCCCAAGGGTTTCAAATGAAGCTCATCACCTGGAATGTGATGAGGATCAATGGCACCCCTAAGAAAAGGATCCTTGCCCATATTTGCAAGGACCACAGATTGACTATTCTCCTCCTTCAGGAGACCAAACTTGATGATATGTCCTCCTCGAGAGTCGCCAAAGCTATCTAGAGGAATATTTATTTTTTTTCCACCCCAACATCAGGCACAGTTGGAGGGCTACTGTGTCTTTGGGACCAATGCTTATTTGGAGGGAGACTAATTTTGTCATTCCCCAGAATCACCAACATCCTGATCCACTGTTTAAAGTCAGGGTAGTCCTAGATTCTATCCAATTTTTATGCCCCCAATAGCCCAAATGGAAGAGTGACATTGTGGAATGAAATTAGCATCATGAGGGAGGCATTTACTCCTCTCCCCTGGATCCTTATGGGCAATTTCAATAGTCCCCTCTTTCCCTTTGACAAGAGTGGTGGTCTTATGATAGCTACTAAAAGTATGGAGGACTTTCGGGTCTTCACTGATGTCAATGATCTCATGGAAGTCCACCTAAAAGGAGCCAAGTACACCTAGACTAACATAATAACATAGGTCAGACCAGATAAATTTTTCCTGTCTAGGGAAGCCATCCCCTTGTTTACTAACAAAACCCTCCTGGCCCTCCCTAAAGTTAGATCTGATCACAACCCCCTCCTCCTTGAAGCTGGTAATAATCCCTATCATAATTTCCCATTCCACTTTGAGTCCATGTGGCTCCACCACTCATATTTTAGGGCCCAAGTGGCCTATTGGTGGGATTGCCCAGTCCCAGGGCACCCTACCAAGAAAATTTATCAAAAATTGAGACTCCTCAAATACAAGCTCAAGATCTAGAATAAGGAGGTGTTTGGAAATATCTTCGAGAGCAAATAAACCCTCAAGAAACAACTAGAATATTTTTATCTCAGATTTTAGGAAGGGTGCTAGGACCCAAGAGCATGAGAGGAGGAGTGCTTAGTCCTAACCAAGTATCACAATTTCTTAGCCAGGGAGGAAACCTTATGGAGGCAAAATTTGATGACCCTATGGCTAGCGGATGGTGATGCCAATACTAAGTTTTTTCATACCTCAAACCTTAGAAATAGGATCTCAAACAGGATCCCTAAGCTTATATGCAATGATGGCAGGGTTACCAAAGAGGAGGAGGATATCAGGGCTGAAGCCATAGGTTTCTTTCAAGAGCTCCTTGGTGGTAAGCCCCAACCATTTCCCTTGGTGGTAGAGAAACTACTGGAGCACATTCCCTCCTTCGTCCTAGCCCATTCAAATGAGATACTTCTTTGACCCCTCTCGGATGAAGAAATCAGTGCATCCATCTTTTCCATGAAAGTTGATTCTGCCTTGGGCCCGGATGGGTTTCCCCCCTAATTTTTCCAATCCTTCTAGGACATCATTGACCAAGAAGTGTGTGTGGCCATTCGAGACCTCCAGTTCATGAGCTCCATCCTTAGAGGTATTAATTCCACCTTCATTTCCCTGATTTCCAAGTCCCACACGGCCAGATCCCTAGCCGACTTCCACCCCATAAACCTATGCAATTTCCTCTAAAAAATCTTGACCAAGTGCCTGGCATCCAGACTCAAATACATCCTCCCCCTGATCATAACCCCTGGATAGGGAATCTCTGTCAAAGGAAGGCTTATCACAGATGGGGTCATCATCATCCATGAAGTCCTTCACTCAGTCCTCCTTTCCAAGAAGTTGTCCTTCTTGCTCAAACTTAACATGAATAAATCCTTTGAAAAATTCAACCAAGAGTTCCCCTCCAATGTCCTCCTCAAGTTTGGGTTCCACCCCTCCTGGGTCAACCTTGTTAATAACTATGTGTCTTCCCCTTGGTTATCTATCTTGATCAATGGATCCCTAGCTGGATTCTTCCCCAGTTCTAGAGGTCTTCATCAAGGTGACCCCCTATGCCTGATGCTCTTCATCATCCTAGATAAGGCCTTGGGCCACACCATATTGAGTGTTGCCTCCTGTGGCATCATATCTAGCATCAAGCCTGCACCTAAGTTGCCCCTAGTGTTCCACTAGCAATTCATGGATGACACCATTCTTGCCACCTTTGCGTCAGTCTCTCAATCTAAGGTCATCAAATAGATCCTGATCCTATACGAAGAGGTGGTTGGGCATAATATAAACCTCCATAAAAGCAAAATATATTTCATCCACACTCCCCTAGCTAGGCAAGCCCAAATTGGGCAGATCTTGGGCTCCACCCCTGACACCCTTTCCTCTACCTACCTCGGGCTACCCATATTAATAGGGTTTTCTTCCAAGGCCCTATGGAGTGGGTTTATCAAGTGGGTCCAGTGGAATTTGACCTCTTGGAAGGGTCACCTCCTCTTCCAGGTGGGTAGGGCCACCCTTATGTCTGTTGTGCTCTAAAGAATTCTAATGTACTTCATGTCTGTCTTAAAAATCTTGGCCTCAATTGCTACCCACATTAAGCAAATCCAAAAATAGTTTTTTTGTGGTCTGGAAGTGAAGATAATAAGAAGATCCTCCTGGTCTCTTGGGCCCTTGTATGCAGGCCCAAAGAGGAGGGAGGGATCAGGCTCATGTGGTTTCCCCTCATGAACAAAGCCTTTCTAGCCAAGCAAGTGTGGAAGGTGTTTACAAATGCCCCAGATGAATGGGTTAGTATTATGCACAAGAAATACCTCCATTAGCACCCCTTCCTCAACAACTTCTAGCCTAGATATGGATTGACTTCTAGAAATCCATGACCCTCACAAAGGACATTATTAGGAAAGGGTCTCGATGGATCCTTGGTGATGGGGCCAAGATCAACTTCTGGGAGGACAGGTGGATCCAATATGAGGCCTTGAGTGCTGACAGTGACCTCAGAGTCCTTAAATAGGGTCTTACAACCTCCAAAGGTTCTAATGTGTTGGACTACTTGTTCAAGGATCAAGGGAAAAGCGCCTTTGGGCCCATATTGAACCCTCATCACCCACTTCAAGCTGTCAGGCGCCAATGCCTCCTCGAGACTACCATTATCCCTTTCGATGGGGTGAGGATAGATGTGTCTAGCATGGCACTAGTAGTGGCTACTTCTCAGTTAAATCTGCTTACACCCTCCAAAGAGACCTAGTGGAGGCTCCTTTCATGGGCAAGCAAGTGTGGGCCAATAAGTTGATCCCCAAGATCAACTACTTCATATGGGCAGCCATCCAGAATAAGATCCTTACTATTGAGAATCTATCCAAAAGGGGCTTCCAGATATCAAATAGATGCTTCCTTTACTGTGTTGCCTAGGAATCAACCAACCATATCTTCCTCACTTGCCCCTTTATCATAGAGGTTGTGGGCCACCTCCTCACTCTATTTTCCATTTAGTGGGTTCCTTCCAGCTCCATCATTGATCTCTTCTCCCAATGGACCAATTCCTTCCTCCACCCCACCCTCCACTCCTTCTAGGTATTTTTATTTCTCCACATACTTTGGTAAATTTGCCTTGAGCACAACGGGTGAGCCTTCTCTTCCCTGGCCTGTAACCCCCAGTCGATGGTGGTCAATGTGGTGGCCTTTCTCTTGAGAACTCCTACTCCCTCCCCTCGAGTGGACCTCCTTGGAAGGCAAGTGAGGCTTCTATCCTCACCAACCTTAGATTTTATGCCCCCCCGCTGCCTCCCCCCTAGCCCCCTCCCCTCGAACTATGATCAGGTGGGTTGCCCCTCCTCTCAAGTGGGTCAAACTCAATTTTGATGGTGCCTCCAAGGCCAAACTCGGCCCCTCGGGAGATGGTAGGGCCATCTGGGACCACTCCAAGACCTTGATATTGGCTTACACTAGGGCCCTTGGCACATAAACCAACAACTTCATAGAAGTAGAAACATTACTCCACAAGGTGCTCACCCTCCAAAAGGCCCCTAGTAAAGTCATCATCGAGGGAGACTCCCTTAACACTCATCAATTCCACCCTCAGTAATAGGGACAACTCATGGCACATCTAAAATATCATCGAAGAGGTTTAGGCCATCCTTCTAGGGCTCCCCCAACATTCCATCCACCACGTCTACAAAGAAGGAAATAGGGTGGCTGATTTTTTGGCCAATCTCACAACTTCTTCGAAAGGGCTCAATATCTAGACCAATGATTTTTCCATCGAGTTGGTGCAAGTAGCATCCCAAGACCTCCTTAATATCGATGCTATTCCAGACACCTAGACTCCTCTGGTGATGTTCCTGGATGACCTGGCTCCATGTCAAGCCCAATTACACGTGGGGGATTAACCTTTCGATGTTTTTCTCCATGGTGACAGTCCCCAATGACATCCTTGATCATGGTTTTTTTAGGTCAACTAATAGGCTATGTGCAATGCCAGGTGTCTCCTTCCTCAACATCCACATCAAAGGCAACCCATAAATCTCATATTTTTTTAGCATTCCCACTAGGCTTGTAGTCAGCATAGCATGTGAGCCCATGCCACCTCAAGTCGAGTGTTGTGCTACTGACTTTATACCCTAGTACTGGCTTGACCTGACAGCTCGTGCATGGTGGCCTTCCATGAAATTCTAGCACTCTATGCCATCTCAGCTAGTGCATCACGTGGAGTCCATCCCTAGGCCCCTTTCCCATCACCACTAAACCTACCATATGTCCAACTATCCCTGTCATTCTTTGCTCATGTCTCCCATCACCCTAGATGTTGACTCCCACAACATGCGTCCCCTTGCTGCTTCTTCAGCTTCCTCCCCATCCTTTTATATCCCCCTGAGGCCTGTTGCCTTCACCATCCTTTGCCCCATCCATATTGTCTTTTCCTGGTGAGCTTCTCCCCTTGTTGGCCCCACTTCCTTCTAGAACTTTCTACCCTAGGTGAGCTATGAATCCACCATGTCAACTCCCAAGGCCATTTACGTTGAGCCCAATACCCTTTCTTTGATCGATTCTGCTAGGGTCTTTACTGACACCAAGGAGTATACCCCCTTTCTAAGCAAATATGTTGGGTCTGATGTTGATATCACCTAGGGATTCCTAGACACCTGGGACGAGGGTGAGGTCCAGGTGAAAGGGTTGCATTTTAGAGTCACCAGGGAGTTCCTATTCGAAGTCACTGGTCTGCATCGTGAGGAAAATAGGAAGTTCATTCTTCGATACAAGCACAATTGGGAGGAGGAGCTCTCCTGCTTCCCAAAATAGAATTGGGATAGGATGGATTTGTTCAGAACTGAACTCCCCAAACCATTTGATGAAGCCTCGGTCCTTATAATACAATTTATTACTTGTGATGACCCAAACCAAAAGTTGTTTAGTTTCCATATGAGCTTCATTAACCACCTTCATGGTGCCACCTTGCTGAGCACTCCCCATTTTCTTGCTTTATAGAGCCTAGAAAAACCACTCTCGCCCTTCCCACCAAGGACTTATGGTAATCCTCTACTACCATACTTTAGCCCATCAGTCCCCACTTCAAAGTATTCCCCTCCTAGCCTCTGTCCTTCCCATTGAGGCTGCCACCTCCCCTGTTGCCTCCCCTACTACTTCTAAGTCCAAAGAGGACATTCCTAGTGACCCTAAATATTTTCCTCCCCTAGATAGCACAGGCCTACCCAAAAACACAAGGCATCATCTCAAGTCCCTGGTAGTATTTCGACCCTCGATGCCAACTCTGTAAGAGGGGCGACCCCTGGTGGGAGCAGGTCCTTGGCCAGACTCAAAAAGCCTAAAGTTGAATCCCTAAAAACCATTGAGATCAGTTCAAATTCTGAGAATAAGTTCCAAATATTTCTGACGAGGATCCTCCTCAATATGGTGATCAACTCGCTCACCTTAGCTGCCAATGTGACTACAATAGATGTCAATGCCTTCATAGAGCTCCAGCGCAGGCTAGGGGATGGTCCCAATGGTGATGAGAATTAGTTCCTTAGTGCAGGGCCCCCAACCAAAGTTTCCCTGGGAGTCCTTCTCATGTAGCATGGTGGGTAGGGATGGTGTGTGGTTTTCCCAGGCCCAGGGCCTCCGACCTAATATGGGCAGAGTTTTTTTTCTAGTCTCTGGCTTCCATTTGTTTAAGCAAGTTTTTTCTGTAGGTTTGGTCCCTGGGACTTTGGTACCCCTATTTATGCTTTGTTTCTTAGAATTATGGGTTAATTTTATTTAGGTTGATAACCTGGGGTTGGGTTGAAAGGCCCAGGGTTTTGTTCTAGGAGCTCACCCTGATATTTTTTTGGTTTTCTGGTTCAAATCTAAGCTACGGCTTCTATTGTAAATAAGGTTTTGGGATCCTTCAAAAACCTATTGTATATAAAATCTGCTACTTATAAAAAAAAATAATTCATCCATTAAATCAGTTATAGAAGCCAAAAATCAAGACTTGGTGAGTCTTAGATTCAAGGTGCACTAAGATATCCTTAAAGATAAAATATTAGTATAGCAATTACTCCTTCAAGGGTAAATTTTCTACATGATTATTAGCTTGGGTTTGTTACTAGATGAACCAAGCAAAGGAGAGAGTTGTCTAGAAAATAATACAACATCAATCAACCCTTACCTACAAGAAATAGTATAGAGAAGCCACCATTAAAACCAACAAAAGAAGCTTACAAAAGAGAAGGTGCAAAATCAAGGTATTGTATTACAAGTCTATTTACATTATACTAAATTGTAACATTTTATACTATGTATGAAATAGAATAGGACTTGATTTTCCTAAGGACACATCTTCCACAAGTGAATAATATCATACAAGTAGTCATAGAGGAGCACTATTTGAAGCAAGAGAGAAGAGCTAACAAAGAGCTCTCATTACGGTATCCAAATACACTCTTACAACCATAAAAGCAGGCATTCCCAATAACCAATATGAAGTACAAGATATCACAAAAGGATAATTATTCATCTATGTTGGTTGTCATCTATTGAATAGTGCAAAGGGAGCATTCAAACTAGCATATTGAAAGCAAACACATAGAGAAAAAAAATCAATACCCAAGCTCTTGCTTAGAGAAGGTGTCCATTAAAGGACTCCTTAAATCAGCTCTTGGACCACCATAGAACCACCTCTAATATATTAAGACCTCCATAAAATCAATATCCAACCCATACTCACTTGGAAGAAGCATTGAAAAATAAGAAACAACTAGATTTACATTGGTAAGAGGAATATATAGAAGAAGAGAAGCATTGGAGGGAAAATACGTGCAGTATACCATTTGTCACCACTAACAAGAAGTGATCCTCTCAAAAGAAAATTATTGAACATTGGATTTAAGGGATTTACAAAGCATCTTTAATAGGAAATAATGTTACAACATCTCCATTCACGATTGGAGCCCATAAGCCACTTGGAGAAAGCATTAGAATCAACCATAAGCATTACGAAAGAAGCCCCATGCATGTTGGATCTCAAAATCCACTTGGAAATCACTCAAAGAAGGATTAAAAAATACCTTAGATGTTACTCAAGGTGCACATGCCATAGAGCTACATAAGCATTCAACTCCAAGGTGTAGATGAACAACAAAATTGGATCAAAATCACAATGCTCGAGCATGCTAAAATCAGAGTCAAAGAAGGTAGTGAAGTTTTGCATAAACCAATATTAAATTCTCATGGTGATAAGCACCCATTAAGGAGGATACCAAAACAAAATAGGTGTTGTGAAAGTACAAAATTCAAAGAAAGAGTATGTAGGCTATTCGTTGGACAGTAAGGTCAAAGTAACATCAATACAACATTAGAGATAAATACCAACCAACCATCAAAGTATGTCGAGCTACTCAAGTATACGTAGAGTATCAAGCCTTACTAAGGTAAAGATTAAATTTGCTTTCTTTAATTAAAATTAGAGTTATAAGGTGATATAGACTATTGCATTGGAATAAAATTATCAAGCATTAGTAATTATCAAGCAAGATTATCACAAGGTATTGAATATTCATATTTACAATTAATCAAGTAGGAGACATAAGGTTATCAACTTTAATTAAATAATTATCAAATTGCAAATACCATTTTTTTCTAATATTCCAAAAAGTGGGGAGATATAAGGCATACTACTTCAAACTAAATACATATAATTGAAATTTAGAAAATTAATCTATTGGAAAGAGAAGCAAATCAATTGCCTTCATATAGAGTTGGAATTAATTGGTAAAAATTGTCTCATACTCATTCTAAGGATACAAAAATAAATCCAACAATTAAAGAATACTTCATTTGGATATATAAGGAAAAATCAAAAGGTTGATTGTTCTCAATACATTACAAAATCAACTTGGAAGGTGAACTGAGCATATTTTAATTAATAGGGAGATATAAGGAAGTCTACAAAATCTAATTCTAAAAATATTTTATCAAATTATTTCACATATCTTAACTAGGAAAATATAAGGAATTATACAAAACACAAAAGCTTTCTTGATTTTTTTTAACAATTTAATCCATATACTCTTATCTAGGGAGTCATAAGGATGTCTACTAACATATTGAATAATGCTATCAAAAAAGGCTTAAGAAAAATACCAACCTGGATTAGAAGCATGAAAGATGATTCAATGGATAATAATGAGAAAGATAAAGACATAAGGAAATAATCAATAGAGCTTTAAAATATTTCTAATAATGGAAATATAGATCCATTCGTTACATCTTCAAATGAGACAACAAAATAAATTGGTGTTAACTACACTAATGAAGATATAGGAGAAGAAAATAATATTAAACAAAAATATATCATAAAAATGTATGAAAAAAGTAAATATGAAATTGCTTCAACTATCCACATATGGTTTAAGTATCTCATTAAGGAGATAGATAAACATGATATTCCTAAAATAGATAACAAACCAGTTGGAATATCTTTACTATGCACTTACTACAATCAAATTGGTCATGAAAAGATGTACTAGAACCTCCATACTTTTAAATATTGTGGAGGAAAGAACCATTTATTTTTTTTTTGATACTATAAATACTACAAAATTCATTAAGAAACATTACTACAAATAATATACTACTTCTTTCAAGATTTCATTTCAAAACCATCCACTGACAATAAGTTTAATCTTAACATTTTTGAAGATCAAAGAAGCAGGTTATACAACGAATCAAAAGAGGAAATATGGAGCTGCCCTGATCCACTTGCAACATGCAGAATTATGAGATCTATAGTTCATAAAAGATGACAAACAACAAGGAACAATGGATATAACATGAAGACTACTGCAAAAGAAGAAGAATCAGTTTCAACCAAAGACTATTCAAGAGAATAATATCCATATTGAATACTAAAGTCTTCAATACACAAAAATTGTAATACAATAGGGTGTTAGAGTATATTACATAATTTGGGTCATGTAAATATACCATCCTTAGTACATAACTAAAGTAGTAGATTACTTTAGGAGGTAGTTAGCTAGTTACTTCAAGTAATATAATAAATGCACAAGTGTTTATGTGCAAGTTGTAAATGTACAAGGTGTCCCCTTGTACAACTAGGTAGACTATTGGCCAAGAAATCCATATTTCTATATAAAGGGCCTCATAGTGAGTGATTATATATCATTGTAGGTAGTAGTAGGTATGCTGTGTGTATCACCATATAGATTGGTTATGGGGTACAATGTAATTCTTTAGTATTAGTTCTGGAGTGTTCATTTCCTCCATATTGCATTGTATCATTTTCGTCTCTTTCTGTTAATAGCATAATTTAGCATCTTACATATCTACATATTTCATATCCTATGATTGTATTATCCCTTGGAATACACCATAAAAAACTAACAACACAAGCACCACATACCCCTTCTGATTATTTCTAGAATTTGAGGGAACAAATTAAAAACTTGGACTTGCACACAATTGGTTATGGGCCTTAAAATCTCACTTATAGTCACTTGTGCAATGATATTATCAACCCATCTATCATTTTTCACCCATATCCTTATAGGTTTGAGATAGCAAAATTTGAAAAATTCACAAGTAAAGAAGATTCAAGGGAACACATCAAGAACTATTAGTTTACTTTCTACCAAATCAATGGTAGTGATTCCCTCATGCTTCACACATTTCCTTTATCACTTGGAGTTCAAGCCATAGATTGGTACAATAATATTACTCAACATAGTCTATTCACCTTTGAGTAGTTAGAAAAATTGTTTTTAGAGAACTTCTTGATCAATATCAAGAAGAAAATATCATTATCAAACTTGTATATTTTACAACAATTTTATGAAGAGCCTATTATAGATTATGTTTCTAGGTGGTGTATCATCATTCATGACCTAACCTTTTCTATACCACCTATGGAACTGGTCAAATTATTTGTAAAGAGCTGCACCAAACATATATTGATAACTTTGCAAATACAACATCACACATTTGAAGAGGCTATTACTCAGACTAAGGTGATTGAATACATCAAAGTCCAAGATAAGAAAATTAAACTTTGCAAAAAGTTGGATTACCCTACCAACATCATATTCAGCAAGAATCCTACCAATCCTAGTGTATTTAAAACACCACAAATTAATTAAGTGGTCTTCAGTATACAACCCACCTCATCACCCCAACAATATCAACCACCATAATAAGGGATTTTACAAATGAATCCACCCCCTCAACCAAACCAAATTTTGGATCACACTTTGCATCCTCCTCACCAATCTTGTAACTAGAATCATTTGTCCAAACCATTGCCCAATTTGTTTCATAGATTATATGATGTTTGACATATTACTCTATCTAAAATAAAACCTAACGATCCTAATCATCCAAAACCATGAGGCTACAATTAGTATCTATTTTGTGAGTATCACCAACAAAGAGGACATGACATCAATGCTTGTTACATCTTTTGACACATGGTAAAAGATCTAATTGATCATAGATCTATACATGTCTCAAATCCTCTAGCTCCCCAAAATCAAAATGTGGGTATCTACCAAAACCTCTTGCCCACACATGGGGCACCACACACTCAAGCTAGTACTTCCACATTACAAATTATACCCCACCAAGTAAACCATGTTAATCGCATCCCATATCAGCAATTTTTGTCGGTATGATCAATGTTACCATGTGCAACCAATGATACCCTCCATGCACTAACCCACAATGGAATCCTTCCACTATAACACCTTCTTCTAACACTTAATTTATATTGAGTACCCATCCTACCATACCGTGCAATTTCATTACTATTTGTAGTAGTATCTCACACCAAATCTACACTGCCCTTGCATGGTTGTCCATATATGATATCTTGTAGCAATTATAGCCTCATCGTGAGGCTCTAAATGATATTATCTATACCATAAATCTAGAAACAAGCAACACTAGAACTTTTGTCAACTTTATTGGCAATATACAAACATGTATGCAATTGTCTTTCAATTTATATGATCATGAGATGACCACTCTCTAAGGTGATAGGGGTTATCCCCCTATGCATATCATGTCTTGTAACAATTATTTCACCTATAAACATATCCTAATAAACATTGGATCATCCATTAGAACCATATCCATATTTTCCCTTCATCATTTACATATTCCACTAACTCATATTACTACTCCTACCCTCTATTTATAGGTTCTTTATGGTTCTATGAATGCCATAGTTGGCTCTATAATTCTACCTATATAGGTAGGCATTAAGACTATATATACCCTATGCCATGTTATCTAAGGGGATATGCAATACAACATTCTCCTAGGGTGTCCATGGATTAGGGATATGTAATGTTTCCCTTCCACATTACATCATTGCTTGAAATATATTCATGACAACCAGGTGCATCACATTCCTATCAATAATGACCCATTTCAATTTTACAATATGGTCACCCTTCCACTAGATTCAAACCTATATTCTACCCAATTCATCCCTACCATGATACAACCTACTATGGCCTCACATTCACCTCCTACATATACAAATCAAAACAACACTCCAATGACCAAATTTTCACCTTCCCATAATATTTCATTTAATGCTCACACTCACTCCACTACATGATCATGACCATACACCATCAGGATATTCTTCTTCCTCTCCTCCTACACATCCTCCACGTCCATATTCACAACCAACTTCCCCATGGATATGACCTCATCCATATTCCAATTCCATTGCTAAAATCCCCATCTTACCCACTCTAAATACTCTTCTCATTCATACATAATCATTCTAATATCCATATCATACTAAAATCTCTTCTAACAAACCTCCTCATCCCATTTCATAATTCCCACATGTTAACCATATCATCTTATGCACTCCCTCATAATGTCATTCTTGAAAATAGTGTGTTGCTTGATTGGATGCCCAACTCAATTTCCTTCTCCCATTTCACTTCCTCAACAATTTCAACCATCATCATCTTCATCACAATGAGGGTTATCATCTCAATAAGAGCATTACAATAATCCTCATGTTTATATACTCATGACAAATCCTGGTCTAGGAGAGTATAAAAATTATAATGATCTCTTGTCCCATCCTAGTATACAATCCATTCGTGACTTTGGTCCTCCTAATAATGCACCCTTGACCATTGGTGTTTTCATTCCTCTTGGTCCACCCAAAAACCACACAAATTTTATTTATGGCAGTATCAACACATCCTCTAAAGTGCCTAAGCCCAAATATCCTAAGGATAAGGTTTATGATAACCTTGACCACATTTCTAATCTAGATTTTGCAATACGCTACTTCAAACACTTTAACTAGTATGGATTTAGTTTGGGATGGTATGAATAAGGAGCTAGAAACCTCATTAAAACACATTTTCAGAAGCCTATAGATAAATTATTTTTAGGCTATCATCATGACCACATCAAGATATTGGAGGATGAAATCCAACATCTTACCCTCATCCTATAGAGGAAAATTTTGACAATGATCTTGAGTGTGACCTTAAAAATGATTGCCTCTCTTCTCATTCTATAGTGAACTTTCTTGATAACTTCTTCAAAGAGTCCTCACCATGTGGCACTACTTTCACCTACAATATTGATGACCTCATTAAGGACTTCAATGCACTATCACTCACATGATGTACCTCTAAGGATACCCCTCATACCATTTCTCTATTGTCATTCAATCCATATGGCCACTTGCATAAAAAATAATGAGTTCGATGATCTTCACCTCACTCTTGCTCTCCACTAGTGGTTTTGCACCCCTTCTTACACCAACCATTACCTTATCATCTGATGTGTCTTCTACTAATTCCACCTCCTTGTTCTCCTTAACTATTTTTATCAATATGATCTCTATAGACCTATTCATCCCACTTTGCTATAATGCCCATATTAATCAAATCATCTATACAAATCTTGAATACATTGATTTTGATCACATCTCTATTGAGCCTTCTTCATGTAACATTCTTCCATATAAATACTTGCTACATGTATCTAGTGCTCCTATTTACTCAAACCCACCTAATACTCCTTTTTTCCATTATTAAAAAGTCTCTCATGATGATAAGTCTTCTATTCCTAACACTATAGATGACTTACATATTATCCCCATTCCCATGCAACTTGAGGATGGTTCCCACATGTTTGTGGAGGACACCATAAACATTGACATTGGAGATAATCCTACCAACCCCCACATCATTAAATTAGGCAAGGGCCTATCCCTTGAAGAAAGAAAGAGTTTTACCATGCTCCTTAAAGAATACAAAAATGCCTTCACATGGTCCTACACTGACAAGCTCGATATTGACCCGTATTTGATCATTCATAACTTACACTAGATGATAGTGCCAAAACTATTAAGAAAAAACTTCAAAACATGCACCCTACACTTATTTTAATGATAAATAAGGAATTACAAAAACTCCTAGATGCAGGATTCATTCAACCAATTAATTATCCTAAATAGATTTTTTTCATGGTCCCCATTGTAATCCAAAGGGAGGAATTCATATATGCACTGAATTTAGGAATCTTAATCAAGCATGCCCTAAATATAATTTTCCCTACCCAATATTTATACATTGGTCGACTCCACAGTAGGTCATGAAATGTTGTCCCTCATGGATGGGTTTTCAAGATATAACCAAGTTTGGATTAACCCTTTTGACCAATATAAAACATCCTTCACCACTCATTCGGGGATTTTTAGTTACAAGGTTTGCCATTTAGCCTCAAGAATGTACACACCACATACCAACATACCATGATATACATCTTCCACAATTACATGCAAAAAATTATGGAAGAGTATTTGAATGACTTACTGATGAAATTTAAGAACTGCCACACATCGATGACCTGTGCAAAATTTTCAATTATTTTCTAGAGCACAATATACACTTGAACCTCAAAAAGTGTCTTTAGTGTGATCTCAAGAAAACTTATAGTATTCATTGTTTCAAATGTGGTATCAAATTTGACCCACAAAAAGTAAAGGATATCATCTATATGCCTCCCCCCACAAATTTGAAATAATTTTACAGCTTACAAGGTAAAATTCAAGCAATTTTTATTTCATCATCCAACTGTCAAACAAGTGTAAGTCGTTTAATATTCTATTATAACAACTGGGACCATGAGTGTCAAGCAACTTTTGATACCATCAAGACTCATATCACATTGATATTAGTGTTTTCTCTACCTCACCTTGGATTTCCTTTCCACCTGTACATATCCACTATCGATTTTGCTCTAAGAAAATTTCTAGCCTAGAAGAATGAGGCTAGTAGAGAATAGGCCATATACTACATTAGTCACACATTAGTGAGCTATGAGACATGATATATCTACATGGAAAAATTGTGCCTAGTGATAGTATTTGCTACAAAATATTTTTGTCACTACATGTTAAACCATACAACTTATGTTGTAACTTGAGACAACCCACTCCACTACATGATGGGCTAAATGTATAATAACAACCACACAACCAAATGGATTATGTTTCTAACTAGATTCGATCTCAAATTTATTAGTCAAAATTCTATCAAAATCTAGGTCATTGTCAATAAAATCACAAAATATTCCTTAAATAATGAAAAACCACTTCTTATTGAGCTTCATGATGATTCAATGTTCCACACTATTGAAGCTGAAAAAAATGTTGAATCTAAAATACAATAAAACCTTACCCTTTTCTTTGATGGCTCTTGTTGTGAACAAGAGGGAGGCATAGCAATTTTCTTCTTTATAGCATAAGGGGAACCAATTCCCTTTCGTTCAAATTAGACTTTCCTTGCATGAACAATAACATTGAATACAAAGCTGCTATAATATGCATTAATGCAAACTTGGATTTAGAATTCCCACTTTTGTTAAACTAGAATATGGGTCTTATTATCAAAATCAAGCACTAGAATATGAGAACAAAACAACCTTTTGTGTGGAATTTCAAACACAGGGACATCTAAGATCTCAATGCCCTTATCTGAAACTGTAGCATCCCAATGTCAAACCTAAGATCCCAAGGAATAGTGCCTCATTCACCAGGAATAAAAGAAGGAAGAATCCAAATTCAATGAGTTGCTTTTAGACAATTCAAAAACCAGGTTCCAAACAACAAAGGTAATGGTCATCCACAAATTGGTGTTGAGAAATAACCCCATGCTCCCCCTTAATCTAATAACAAAGACAAACAAGTGTCTGCTATAAATTCAGAAATGAACAAGAAAGAGGTAAGCTCTCTTTTTGCTTTTCCAAATAAGTACCATATACTTTCTAATACGTCCTTGTTTGAAAAGGGAAATGAAGAGGGCCATCATTGCCCATAACCAACTACAATACCTTCTCTAATTCCCATGCTAAGCTTATACTTCCCCACCTTTTTCTAGAACCCTTGAGAAGCCCTGACAACTCAGGTCTTGACCTAACCACGGAGCGTGCACCTAGCTACTATATTGATCTATATCATCATGAAAGCATAAAGATTCACACGAGTACATAAATTGAACAAAAACAATGTAACATTTATTGTATTAATATTTGAATGAGCTTTGATTAAAAAAATACCCTCTTAGGGTCACTTGAGCGATGATACTGATATTACAATTTCCAATGCCCTCAATAGGGTAGGCGCACTTATAGTGCTCTATTGATTAGTCACAAAATACCTTGGGGTGGAGCTGACCCCCTTCTTCGTGATGCAGAAGGATTATGACATAAGCTCCTCTTGAACCTATCTCCTTGTGAACAAGAAATGACATCACATGATTAAAAATATTGATAGCCTCTCGTGATGAGGCCCTTTAAGGGAATATGTATGAAAATGTCATTAAACTAGTAAAACAAGAAAACATAAAGAAATACTTTAAACTATTCTAATTTGATCAAGAATTATACTACAACATGAAGGACATAAATAAGCAAATGATGCATGGATCAAATATCAATTTAGGAGTAATAAAGTGCATAAAAGATCCAATATAATCCTACTTAACACAATGCATGAAATGACCAATTCCTACGGTTAGAGTTTTTCTAAAATGCAATTAAACCTATGAAAAGTCTAATATAACTAATCTATGCAGTCAAAAGCAAAGCAAGTAAGGTGATCAATAACATGTTACAAATTGTAGCTATGATGGGTGGTCTGCACTGTGAACCATGGCTGACAACCATGATTTGACCTCTGATAGGTTTTCACTCATAATTAGGGGCAGTGGGCTTGACCTCCTTATCCAAATTGATGTTCAAGGGTCGCCTTTGTTGTCTTTTGAAATATTTTGTGGTCAAATCACTGTGAAAGGCCTTCGTTTGCCTGAATTTGTGTTTCTTGAATCTCCTAGGCACTTAGGGCATCCATGGCTAATTGGTCTTTAGGTGAATAGCAAAGGGGATCTCAAATGCACAGATTTAGTATGCAATTTGATAGGGCTTCACCGCTCTCTTGATCAATTAATTCTCTCTCGATAATTTGCCAACACTTCGCTATATAAATCATCTATATTTCCTCCCAATTTGGATGGGGGGTATTTATAGCATGCCCCTAGGGCTAGGGGTGGCTTCATGTAGAATCCAAGATCAATAAGGGTGGTTGGGATAGTTGGGATGGAAGCCTCTAGAATATTTCTTCCTTCAACTGCCTCTTTCTAAATATTTTGGCCATTCCAACTGATTTGGCTTAGATGGAAGGTCTAACTGAACTTCAGTTAAGACCACGGGTCATAGTTGTGGTCCACACTATAGACTGTAGGTGTCAACCGTAGTTCAAACTGTAGACCATAGGTCTAGGCTGCGATTCAGACTGCTTAGGCCAAAATGCCTAAATTGAGTGGTTAGAACCACTGCTCTATCTTGGAGTATGTCCAAGATCCTCCATATGGTTTTGTAGCATGTCGATATGAGTAGTCGCCCTCGACATGACACATTTTAGGTGTCTACAGATGCCTCTTTTGAGATGTGTTGTGATATTGAACAACACTGAGCAAAAATATACATCCTAAAATGATGTCGAAGGTTATATGATGATCATTAGTCTGATCAAGATTATATGCCCTAGGTCCAGCAAAAGGACACGCATCTTGGAATCATTGCTTCCAACTTGGAAAGGCTTACATTTGAAAAGTCTGCACTCGCCATCAGATGTTCGGGTAGCTTTGGTGCTACAATAGGAGTTAGGCCTATATAACTGAAGGATGAGAGATACAAAAAAAATTCATATTTGCTATTTTCCCCAAGAAAATGGGGAAGCTTATGATAGTTGTTAGCAATTATTCACAAGAACGAGTGTAATTTTGAAAATATCAAGGGATCTATGATCTTCGGGATCTTCTGTTGATTTTTATTATGACATGAAATTGTGACTACCCCCTCAAGCGACGAGTCGATGAGGGTAATGACAATGTATGAATTGACGAAATTGCTTGACCATAATGATGATCCTAAAAAAATTTAGATTCTAGCCTTTTAATGCCTTGGCTAGGCCTAGTTCAGCTTATGATTGCAACTCTTAGTAGTATTTGCACATCTCTATCCCATGGAGCAGTCAAGCTACGATAGCCATCTTAGGAAATCAAAAATAATACAAATGCAATTAGACTTGTGTTGAATCATATTGTCGATTATTTGTTGAAAGATGTCATAAAACAAATGACAAGTTTACCCCAAATGTCCTTATGGTGATTTACTCATCTTTTGGGATTGCATGGATCGCAAGTCTCTGCAACCACCAATTTTATAGGATAGATCACTGAATATGAGGTGCATTTGGTTTTTTATTATTTGATTTATTTATTTTTTTTTTGCATTTATTTGATTGATCCTAGTGCTTTTAACATCACCAAATTTGCAATTTTAATCATTGATTTTGAATTTTTGTTCGGTGTAAGTCATTAATTTATCTTTTTAGACCTTCGCATGATGGGTTTTGAGTGCATTTATTGCTAGCTGTGGATCACGGGTATGGTCTACGGTTTGCATTTCCAAAATTTGGGAACCACGGGTTAGACCTACGGGAGAAAAACCCTAGTTCTGGAACCGCAGGTGTCAGTTGCGGTCCGCAGAGACTAGAAGGACCTATAAATTGAATTCTCATTTGAAATTTTCATTATTTTTCTTGCAACTACTAGCAATTTAGGAACTCTGAGAGAGAGAGAACATTCCTTGATCCAAAATGCTACCAAAATCTTCCCAAATTCGCTTCTCTACCTCGATGGCGAATCCTGATCAACCATCTACTAGTCAGGGCCAGGGTGCAGGCAAGGTAACTCGAAACTAAGACCACACACTCAATACCAATAAAATGAACTACATTAAGTAATGTAAAAAAATGAACCTCACTAAACTGTCGGTAATGAACCCTACTAGTTTAGGCTAGCTATAGGATTTAATTTCATGCCTTAGTATTCTAGGAGGGTACCCAAAATGTATGCCACTCCTAAATAGCAGCTGGTACCTACGGTTCCTAGTTGGCAAAATTGGGGATCACAGGTTTCAACTGCGATTCCCAATTTACAAATTGGGGACCGTAGGTTTCAGCTATGGTTTGCTATTGCTATTTATTTTTCTAGGTTGTCTAATTAAATTTTTTAGTTTTATTTAGCTCTGCTTAGCTATATTTAGCTTATGTTATGTTTTTTTTTAAGTTAACTTCTAGAGCGCAGGAGCCTAACCTTATGAATACTCTCTGCAAGGCTTTGTCTGATGACAACCGAGCTTGGTTTCGAGCTGTCAGGTTCAGTTTCATCATGGATCTACCCACCATTAGGGTATATCAGGCCTATCTTACTACATTAGCCTGGTGCTGGAATGCACATACCAACATCTTCCACCTTCCTCCCGATAAAATGACTATCACTCTGGAGGATGTCTATAGGATCTTCAGGATCCCTATCGATGGTGAGTCTATCATCTCCTTTGGTTCCAAGACAAAGGATGTTGTCTTCATCACCATCTTTGGTGACCAGAGCATCGATGCAGAGGATGATACTGAACATGGAGGGGTGCACATAGATGACTGGTATCGTGATGATGTCTTTTTTGTATGAGAGGCACTCTTCATGCATCTCATTGTGCATATTGTCCTTCTAGACTCCTTGGGCATGAGGATTCCTTGGAACATGTTAGCTGCTACTTGGAGGGTGCTTCAGAGCTTTACAAATGATCCACTATGATTAGCTTGGGGGATCACCCTATTATGCCAGCTCTATAGGGAGTTGTACCAGATCACAAAGCATAGTCGTAAGGGCATCATATACAATATTTTGCTACAAATATGGGGGTGGTAGCACATCTAGATCGAGCGTCCTGTAGAGCTACCACTACGCATCATCACCATATATGCTAACCATCAGTGTTATACCACATGCTGGCCTCATGCTAAGGAGGGTATCCATAGTAGGGCTCATGTTGAGAACACTAAGCACTACATTATTAGGTTTGCATCACTTGAGCTGGGGGACGTTGTTTAGTACCCCTACATGGATTGCCCTACATGGCCTAAGATGGACGAGTGGCTAAAACGGGCCCATCGAGACAGATGGCTTATCTAGCATAAGCCATAGGTTAGAGAGTATTAGTTCTTTTCTCATGTCCTACGATAGTTTGATATGGTGCAAGATATACCAGAGATACCACTGAGATACAGATGCTTGGCTCTAGAGAGGGACCTCCCATTGATAGTTCCTCCACCACTTGGAGATGCACTCAATGACTTTTAGGAGTCAGGGGTTGAGATAGCTAGGACCACTCCAGACTATGATGGATGGTGGTCCTTATTCATATGGCATGGTATAGGGCCTCTGGGCTAAGATTTGACTCAAGCAAAGGCAGAGGTAGATCCTAATGGGCGCATGGTGCACCCGTGTATAGAGGGTGATTAGGGTGCAAAGGCCACTGATAATGATATTCCTGACATTGACCCTGAGGAGGATACTCTAGAGGAGGGTGAGGTCCCTCCTTACAGCATAGAGGGATGACTACTAGCTTAGGTGGTTGACTTGCAGAGTCAACTTAGGCAGTTTCACACACAGTATCTTGAGAGAGACACCACCATCACCACTCTGGAGGTGAAGGTGGTTGACAAGGAGCGGTGCCTTACTGAGGCATAGGACCAGGTTTAGGGGCTTACGACTCAGGCCATATATGTAGAGGCCTAAGTGTAGATATTGTATACTATATTAGAGTTAGCACAGGTACAATGAACTATAGTAGAGGCAGAGCAGGATCTTTCTCGAGCATCACAGGGGGCTATGCCACATCATCAAGTGACTATGGGGCCTCCTGTAGCACCAATAGTAGGTACAGTAGTTGCACATGATCTAATTAATGAGGTAGAGCGACTGCGTGGCATGCTCATGAGGACCAATGAGATGCACACAGCCCAGCTTGCTCATGTCAATCGGCTAGTTTAGTACATTGAGATGCATGGGCTACAGGTTTCAGAGGATCCTTTCTCCTCAGTGTCGTAGCGTACCAGGTCTAGGACATCAAGGTAGTCTACAACGATCTCATGTCAAAGGAATCATAGGACTAAGAGGATGCACAAGTCCTCTAGCACACACACAACAAGATCATAGGCCAAGACTAGATATCTAGGGCAAACATCAGGGGCCTCCAGTTAGAGGACTAGCATGCTGCAGTTACTAGTTTCCCATGTGTTGGGTGATTTAGGCTTTGGAGGCAGGTAGGATCCACAGCAGGATCCACCATAGGTTCTAGGTCATCCAGGAGAGTGTTGAGCAAGGTGCAATGACAGTATTGTCATTGTTGTCAACATAGTCAGAAAGATTGGTTGATGCAGTGGACAAGATTTCAGAGGTTAATCAGAGTATGTACAGTGAAGTTAAAAGCTCATGAGAATGTTTTTTATGTTTGGGTGAAGTTATTATAGGTTTTCCAAGAATACCGAAGTGGCCCATATGCAAAAGAGAAGCAAAAAAGCAAAGAGGAAAAAGTGTCGCGATATCACTACATGTTGCATTTTCACGACCAAAAGAGAAGAGAAAATGCAAGGAGAAAAAGTGTTGCGATATCGCGACATGTTGCATTTTTGCGGCCAGAAGAGAAGAGAAAATGCAAGGAGAAAAAGTGTCATGATATCGCGACATGTTGTATTTTCACGGGCCAAATCTAAGAGAAAGAGCAAGGAGAAAAAGTGTCGCGATATCGCGACATGTTGTATTTTCACGAGCCAAAGGAAAGAAAAAGAGCAAGGAGAAAAAGTTTCGCGATATCGCGACATGTATTTTCACGGGCCAAAGGAAAGAAAAAGAGCAAGGAGAAAAAGTGTCGCGATATCGCAACATGTTGTATTTTCACAGGCCAAAGGAAAGAAAAAGAGCAAGGAGAAAAAGTGTCGCGATATTGTGACATGTTGTATTTTTGCGGGCCAAAGCAAGGAGAAAGAGAGAGAAAGAAAAAGTGTCGTGATATCGTGACATGTCGCATTTTCGTGACTCAAAAAGGGCAACCAGGCAGAGAAATAAAAAGTGTCACGATATCGCAACATGTCGCATTTTTGTGACTCAAAAGGGCAGGCAAGCAGAGAAAGAAAAAGTGTTACGATATCGTGACATGTCGCATTTTTGTGACTCGAAAAGGGCAGGAAGGCTGAGAAGCAAAAGTGTCATGATATTGCGACATGTCACATTTTCGTGACTTGAAAATGGTAGGAATGCCGAGAAGCAAAAGTGTCGCGATATCACGACATGTTGCATTTTTGCAACTCAGAAATGGCAGGAAGGTAGAGAAGCAAAAGTGTCATGATATCGCGACATGTCACATTTTCGTGACTCAAAAAGGCCAGGCAGGCAGTGAAACAAAAGTGTCGCGATATCGCGACATGTCGCATTTTCATGACTAAAGACCAGGATGGTAAAATTGAAGACTGCATAGTGACGTGGACCCATAAGGAATATTTAATGATTTTAAATCATTTAAGATGGTCGTTACATGTGGAAAGAAGCGAACGCATGCCCATGTGGAGAAAATAAACAGTTATGGAAAGAAATGGATGCATGCCCATGTGGAAAAAATGAACAGTTGAAGAAGGAGAAAATGAACAGTCGTTAAAATAAAAATGAAAAGCTTTTTCAAAAATCAAAATGCATGCATGCACAAAAGAGAAAACAAATAATCATGCAAGGAGAAGACAAAAATTCATGACCTAGAAGACAAACAGTCATGGTAGGAGATTATTTGCATGTAACATGTTTGACGAAATGCCCACTCTATATATACAAAAGGAGTTACATAAATAAGGCGTTACAATTGACAAGTGGCATATGATAAATAAAAGGAGTTACAACTGGAGTTACGAAGAGAAAGGATGGTTATAAAAGGAGTGTTTCTCAGAGAATTTTAGTTGGGAATTTTATCTTGCGAAGTGCACGAGAGGAGCGTGAGAGGCGAGCGAGAAGGGTGTGTTGCATGAGAGATGTTGAGTAAGCAATAGACTAGTCAGGGTCTTATAAAAGTGAAGGCATTTATATGTCAATCTTCTAGTTTTAGAATTGAAGTCGAAGTTGGTGCTTGGCATCAGGGGTTGGTTCTCCTTCCAGTTGGTGCTGGTAAATCAGGGTTTGGTGCTCCTTTTTGTTGGTGCAAATAAATTAGGGGTTGGTGCTCCTTCCAGTTGATGTTGGTAAATCAGGGGTTGGTGCTCCTTTCTGTTAGTGCAAATAAATCAAGGGTTGGTGCTCCTTCTAGTGGGTGCTGGTAAATTGATTGTAAAATTGTTGCTTTCAAAGGCTGGATTTGGATGGGAGTCCAAATAGTCAATTTTTGAGGAGTAGCAAAAACTGGTGAACCTCGATACATCTTGTGTTGTGTGATGCTCTCGTGTTATATTTGCTTTATTTGGTTTTAAGTTTTCATTGTTTTGTCTTTAAGAGTTGAAGTTTTAAGTTTTAAAGAGCCACACTGATTCACCCCCCCTCTTAGTGTCATTGTGAGACTAACAATTGGTATCAGAGCTAGTTTCCCTTATCAGGCTAAATCAGCTAGGGTTGATCTTGGATTAGTACGTAATGGAAGGTGGTGAAGGCTTCTCATCAAACAAAGCACCATTGTTGGATGGAACTAATTACACATTTTGGAAACTCAGGATGCATACATATATTTGTGCTTTGGGATACGACATTTGGGATTCGGTAGATAGTGGATACACAATACCCACCACTTCTCCAACCGATGCTACCGATAAGAAATTGTTTGAGAATAACTCAAAAGCAAAGAATGCTATCATGTGCGGATTAGTGGATAGTGAACTAGTAAAAATTGTGAGTTGTAAAATGGTAAAATAAATATGGGACAAACTGAGGAGCATTCATGAAGGAGATGATAATATCAAGGAGGCCAAGTTACAAACACATCGAGCTTAGTTCTAAATATTAAATATGAATGACGATGAGAGAATTGATGCATATATGCTAAGAGTTAATGAAGTAATCAATGTGATTAGAGGATTCGACAAGGAAAACGAAGATTCTGTCATCGTGAAAAAGGTATTAAGATCTCTTCTCTAAAGATTTGATTCTAAAGTCTTAGCTATAGAAGAAGCTAAAGATCTAAATTCTTTTAGTATGGATGAGATGCGTGTTTCTTTGACTGCATATGAGATGAGAATAGGAAAATCTAAACCCACAGAAAGAGAAGCTACTTTTAAAGCCCATAAAAATATGAAAGAAAAACAAGAATCCGAGGAAGAAGAGACATCAGATGAAATGGAAGCAAACTTTGTTCAAAAACTAAAAATGGGAAAAGGAAAATACAGAGGAAAGTTACCGTTTAAATGTTTCAATTGTGGAGGCATTGGGCATCTTGCAGCTAAATGTCCACTTAATGAGAAGAACAAAACTGATGAAGGATTGCACCAAGAAAGAAGTGACTGGAAGAACAAAACAAATTTTAGAAAATGCAACTTCAAGAAGAAAAGTTTCATCTCCAAGAATGTTAGTTCATCAGAAGACAGCTGCAGTGAGGATTCTGAAGAGGAAACAGGTGAAGTTCTCTTTATGGCACTCAAAGAAGAAAAAATAGAAAAATAACAAGTATGTGATGAAAACCTAGAGGTTGAAGTAGATCTAGAAGGTGAGTTGATCGCTGCACTTGAAGAGTTGGGTTTAGAAAGGAAAAATAACAAAAGACTGTCCAAGAAGTTGGAAGAATATGGGGATAATATTGAAGATCTCTTCTTACAAATTCACAAAGCCAAGAAAATAGAAGAAGCCTTGAAGTCACAGATCAATGAGAAAGATATTGTTTGTTGCAAACAAGAAGAGGAGATTGTTTTATTGAGGAAACAACTAGAAGAGGCCAATAAAAATATCAAATTTGAGAAGAGCACAGATCTGCTAGATAAAATGATAAGGCAACAAAGAAGCCCCATGTGTAAGCTTGGTCTTGGATGTGAATTTGAACAACCTTCATCTTCTAAATCTGCAGAGAAGAAGAAATCCACTATTGAAGGATCAAAGCAAGAAAATATTGAAGATAAATCCTCAAAAGGAAGAAAATATCAAAGGAGATCTACAGCAAAGAAACCACAACAAAAGAGGTTCTATCACTCTCACTTTATTCATAATAATGCTTTTAATGGCTATTGTTTTAGATGCAACCATTATGGTCACAACGCAATTTATTGTGGATTGAATAATAGATCAAATAGTTATACTGGTAGAAATACATCTGTTATTCCGGTTGAACACCATGTGCAATGTTTTAAATGTAATGGTCATGGGCACATAGCAAGGTCTTGTCCAAGAAATTTTGTATCTAATCTAAGGCAAGATAGTAGATTTCATTAGACGCAAAGAATGCAACATAGACAGGGAAGAAATCATGTGCATCAAAGAAAGGAAAATAATCATCCATCAAGGATGTACAAGAGACAACCACCCAAGAGAAATGTTCAAGTTCACGAAAAGGTTCAAAATAGGGATGCGGTTGAAAACCTTCAACCTAAGTTCAAGAAAGATTGGATAAAGAAAGAAGAGAGGAAATCGTGTCTCCTTGGACTGAAGGAGATTACTCCTCTATTGCACTAAGCAGCTCCAGGTAGCACATCCTTAGGGGGAGCAATGTTAAAGTTTTATTTTAATGCTCCTATGTATTTGTGTGGTTATCAGAGGATGAAAGGAAGATAGTCGAAGAGTTGTCATATAGTTGTCAAAGTGTGGTTCAGTTCATGTCGTTGTTTGTGGCAGTACCATGAAGGATGGTGATTAAATTGAGAGTTGTCATCATTGGTAGTATTGCTATATGTTAGTGTCATACTTTTGATGGTTCTTACTGCCATTGTTCAAAGTTACAGAAAATTATAGTTTTGATAATTTGATTTAGTGAAAGAGATGCAAAAAAAGTTCACAATGGAGGATTGTAAGCCAGTTAGCACTCCCATGACGACAGGTTGCAAGTTGAGCAAGAATGTGTAGATGATAGAAAGAGTACCAGTGGAGGTGCGTTCTATCTTGGAGACAGGTTGGTCACATGGAATGGTAAGAAACAAGAGTCAATTTCCTTATCCATAGCAGAGGCAGAATATATTGCAGCGACAGCATGTTGTACATAGGAGAAAGTTGTGAAAGGTGAGGTTAAGTTGGATTTTGCTCCAACAACAGAGCAAGTAGCAAATATCTTCACAAAACCATTACCCAAGGAAGTCTTTGAGTATCTTCACAATAAATTAGGAGTGGTCACATTTCCCAAGAATTGATTAGCTATCGAGACCACATTCTCAAGGGGAACATTTATGTCTTTGTTTGTCTTTTTGTTCATGTTTGTGATTTTTGCTAAGTCTAATAATTTTTGTCTGAGAATGTTGTGCATGGACTCAGGGGGAGTTTACAGCAACCCTTTTGGTATTGTTGTCAAAGGGGGAGAAGAGTTATAGGAAATTGCTCAAGAGTTACAGGAAATTGCACGTGTGTTGCCAACAATTCCAAAGGGGGAGATTGTTGAGCAAGGTGCAGCGACAGTATTGTCATTGTTGTCAACATAGTCAAAAAGATTGGTTGATGCAGTGGACAGGAGTTCAGAGGTTAATCAGAGTATGTACAGTGAAGTTAAAAGCTCATGAGAATGTTTTTGATGTTTGGGTGAAGTTGTTACAGGTTGTCCAAGAAGACCGAAGTGGCCCATATGCAAAAGAGAAGCGAAAAAGCAAAGAGGAAAAAGTGTCGCGATATCATGACATGTTGCATTTTCACGGCCATAAGAGAAGAGAAAATGCAAGGAGAAAAAGTGTCACGATATCATGACATGTTGCATTTTCGCGGCCAGAAGAGAAGAGAAAATGCAAGGAGAAAAAGTGTCACGATATCGCGACATGTTGTATTTTTGCGGGCCAAAGCTAAGAGAAAGAGCAAGGAGAAAAAATGTCACGATATCGCGACATGTTGTATTTTCACAGGCCAAAGGAAAGAAAAAGAGCAAGGAGAAAAAGTGTCGCGATATCGTGACATGTTGTATTTTTGCGGGCCAAAGGAAAGAAAAATAGCAAGGAGAAAAAGTGTCACGATATCGCGACATGTTGTATTTTTGCGGGCCAAAGGAAAGAAAAAGAGCAAGGAGAAAAAGTGTCGTGATATCACGACATGTTGTATTTTCGTGGGCCAAAGCAAGGAGAAATAGAGAGAAATAAAAAGTGTCGCGATATCACGACATGTCACATTTTCATGACTCAAAAAGGGCAGCCAGCAGAGAAAGAAAAAGTGTCACGATATCACGACATGTCGCATTTTCGTGACTCAAAAGGGCAGGCAGGCAGAGAAAGAAAAAGTGTCGCGATATCGTGACATGTCGCATTTTCACGACTCGAAAAGGGCAGGAAGGCCGAGAAGCAAAAGTGTCACGATATTATGACATGTTGCATTTTCGTGACTCAAAAAGGGCAGGAAGGCCGAGAAGCAAAAGTGTCATGATATCGCAACATGTCACATTTTCATGACTCGGAAAGGGCAGGAAGGCAGAGAAGCAAAAGTGTCGTGATATCATGACATGTCACTTTTTTGTGACTTGAAAAGGCTAGGCAGGAAATGAAACAAAAGTGTCACGATATCGCAAGATGTCGCATTTTCGTGACTGAAGACCAGGATGGTAAAACTGAAGACTGCATAGTGACGTGGACCCATAAGGAATCTTTAATGATTTTAAATCATTTAAGATGGTCATTACACGTGGAAAGAAGCGGACGCATGCCCATGTGGAGAAAATGAATAGTTATGGAAAGAAACGGATGCATGCCCATGTGGAGAAAACGAACAGTCGAAGAAGGAGAAAATGAAAAGACGTTAAAATAAAAATGAAAATCTTTTTCAAAAATCAAAACGCATGCATGCACAAAAGAGAAAATGAACAATCATGCAAGGAGAATACGAACAATCATGACCGAGAAGACGAACAGTCATGGTAGGAGATTCTTTGCATGTAACATGTTTGACGAAATGCCTACTCTATATATACAAAAGGAGTTACATAAAGAAGGTGTTACAATTGACAAGTGGCGTATGAGAAATAAAAGGAGTTACAATTGGAGTTACAATGAAAAAGGATGGTTATAAAAGGAGTGTTGCTCAAAGAATTTTGGTTGCGGATTTTATTTTGTGAAGTGCACAAGAGGAGCGCGAGAGGCGAGCGAGAGGCAAGCGAGAAGGGTGTGTTGCATGAGAGATGTTGAGTAAGCAATAGACTAGTCAGGGTCTTGTAAAAGTGAAGGCATTTATATGTCAATCTTCTAGTTTCAGAATTGAAGTCCAAGTTGGTGCTTGGCATCAGGGGTTGGTGCTCCTTCCAGTTGGTGCTGGTAAATCAGGGGTTGGTGCTCCTTTCTATTGGTGTAGATAAATTAGGGGTTGGTGCTCCTTCCAGTTGGTGCTGGTAAATCAAGGGTTGGTGCTTATTTCTATTAGTGCAGATAAATCATGGGTTGGTGCTCCTTCTAGTGGATGCTGGTAAATTGATTGTAAAGTTGTTGCTTTGCAAAGGCTGGATTTGGATGGGAGTCCAAACAGTCAATTTTTGAGGAGTATCCAAAACTGGTGAACCTCGATACATCTTGTGTTGTGTGATGCTCTCTTGTTATATTTGCTTTATTTGGTTTTAAGTTTTCATTGTTTTGGCTTTAAGAGTTGAAGTTTTAAGTTTTAAAGAGGCACACTGATTCACCCCCCCTCTCAGTGTAATTGTGAGACTAACAGAGAGCAAGCTCTAGAGCACAGCGTTGAGGGAAGCGGCGAGAGCTCCAGTACAGGGGGAGCATCCTAGATATGGGTTATAACAGCTATCGACTACATTTTTTATATCATTTTGTGTGTAAGGTCGATGACCTACACAGTTGTAGCCTATGGGAATTTTGTACTCTCTATGTACTCTTTTGGATACACATACACACACACACACACACACACACACACACACACACACACACACACACACACACACACACACACATATATATATATATATATATGATTTGATCTTTTATGGCTCATTATGTGTACATGTTTATTTATTAGTTTTTGATTTTATGTTTATTTGATGCACATGGATGCAATACTTATGTAAATACTATGTTTATATGATGCGATGTATGGATGACATGCACTAGATAGCTATTTTACTTTATGATGATGATATGCAATGATCTAGATGATTAGATGTGCAAGAAATGATATATGCATATGGATGCGATGTTTATTTTTAAACACATATTTATTTTTGCTTTGTGGGCATGCATTTATTTTATGCAATTTATGGTATGCTATGCAATCTATGGTAATGCATTATGTACATAATCATAATCTAATGGAAATGAACCTGTATGCTTTAATCACTTAAAACATAAGGAATGAATGTAAACTATGTATATCAATTTTTAAAATATGACACCATAGAATGTATAACAATCATGCAAAATAATTGATAATTCTCATTACAAGAACTTAATCAATTAATCACCCATGTATGAAATGCAGTGAAATGGATTGGTATAATGCTAATGAATGAATATGTCATTTTGTATATTTCTTCTTTGCTGCATTAAATATTTAGTGGCCATCTAAACATCATTTCTGATATTCATGTGATATTTATCCTATATGTTTGATTGCTTTGTAAAATGCATTCTGATGAATGAATGACTCGTATTTCTAAATTTTAATGATACTTGGTATCTTGTTGCTATTGAAGAACTTTTATGGGTTTTTCTTGAAGCTCAAACACCCTAGTAGACTTCTCCAAAGATCACATACTAACTATACAAGGCTTATATTGGATAAGGATTTTGTCGTGATAGACCCAACTATTCATTATCCCTGTGTGTGAATGTGAGTATTTTCAGATAGATCATAAGCATACCTCGTATGTCAGTCGGGACTCTTTCAACCCATATGTGAGATAGAGTTCCTCATACAATTGTACTATCCTTATTTCAGCTTTGATTAGACTTATATAGCTAGACAATCCTAGGTACCTAGAGCTAGCTTAGGTTGCAAATTTATCAGGGCTACCCCTCTAAATGTAGGCGAGACTCTTTCAACCCATTCCTAGATTTGGGGATCACCCAATAGAACTACCCCTCTGATTACAGGTAGGACTCTTCCAACTCATTGCTATGATTGGGGATCACTCTATGGTTTTCAAAAGGTGGACAATCTAGGGATTCAAGTTCTCACCCTTATTACTTGTTCATATGTAGTGATAAAAATAACTATTAGTCCACGTGTTACTATTTTCTTTGAGCAAGGGATTTTTATAGTGCTTTTGATTCACTATGTCACTTTACATTTTGAACTTGAAATTTGTACTTTTGCACTTTGTAATCTTGGGATTTAAACTTTATGACTTTGGGATTTATAGGGGAAATTCTTGTCCTTTTTCCAAATTACACCTTTCTAGACCAACTATTTGCAAGATAAGCAGGTCGCAAAACCCATCTCTCTAGATACCTAAGACTACTTTTGTAGCTTTCATCCTCTCTTATCTTAGCGAGATTTTATATTATTTTTCTTAGTGATGGGATTCTGATATGTTGAAGCACTATCCCAACTAATGACATTGTCTATAACAACAAAGCAAGGTTTCTACAATACCTAAAGAACCCACTAGGTATGGCTGAGTGACTAGAAAACTTAATATACATACATATTTCTCTGTAATAGGTATCGTGTATGAATGCAATAAATTATGATAAATGCAAGGGTGCATGATTGAAACACAAACGTGTGATCGTTTGTAAGATTTTGATATACACATTACGCTCTACTGTGGAATGTAACGGATGAAAAATGCCTAAATGTTATATGATGATGTGAATGCATGTATGAAAATGCAAACTACAAAAGCAAATGTTTTTGGATTTTATGCTTTGCCATTTTTTTTGGATTTTATTGATTTTATAATTTTTTTATGGGTTTTTATATATTTTCAAATTTTTATACATTTTTGAGCTTTCATATTTGACCAAACGATGAGTACATGTCCTTGGAGCTTTTAAGGATGACCAAACGACGAAGAACTGTCTTTGGAGCTTTTACTTGACCAAGCTACTAAATAGAGATCTTAGGGTATTTTAGGATGACTGAGCAGTTGAGACAAAACCCTCAGAGCTTTTGGGTTGACCAAAGGGCTTACAGATGCCTTAGGTGCATTTGCTTGCCCAAGCTTCTCAATTCGAGAACTCAGAGCCTTTTGAGATGATCGAGCATTTGTGGACAAACCCTCAGATCTTTTGGGTTGACCAAAGGGCTTACAGATGCCTTTGGTGCCTTTACTACACTCTAAAGCATAGAACACCTTAATATGGATGATATTGAGAGGCTAAATCTCTTCCACACCCTCTAGCGATGTTAGGTGATAGGTACCTAGACCAATCTTTTTAGATATGATGTAAGGCCCTAGCCAATTAGCCATGAATTTGTCTCGCATATCAGGTAGTAAATTTGAGTTCTATTGGTTTTCTTTCAGCACAATATCCCCAAATTCAAAGTCTCTCTGGTGGAATTTGACATTGTAAGCTCATTTTAATCGCTTCTGATAAACGTGGAGATGCTCAAGGGCATTCACATGACGTTCATCGAGTAATTTCAATTGATCAAGGTGAGATTGCCACGTGGTGTCGTCATAGATGAACTTTTTCAATGCAACATGCAACATTGGAATTTCCAACTCTAAGGGCATAATGGACTCGGTGCCATATACTAGTGAAAACGGTGTTGCCCCAATGGGCGTCTGAATGCTAGTCCTATAAACCCATAATGCAAGGGGCAGTTGTATATGCCAATCCTTGTGGTGTTCTTGCACTGTCTTTTTCAAGATGGCTACCACAGTCTTGTTTAAGGCCTCAGCTTGCCTATTTGCTTGCGGATAGTACGAAGTTGCAAAATTGTGTTTAATGCGATATTTAGACGTTAAAGCCCACACAATATTGTTCTTTAAAGAATTTCCATTATCCAAAATTATTTTAGATGGTATCCCAAAATGACATATGATATGCTCGAGAATATATTCTGCGATGCGAGCTCCCGTGGTTGTTGTAATGGGAATGGCTTCCACCCACTTTTTAAAATACTTAATAGCCGTGATAATGAATGTATGTTGGTCTGACGATGGAGGAGAAATATTGCAAATAAGATCTAGTTCCCACTGAGAAAATGGCCAAGCAGCCTGAATGGGCTATAAGGCCTATGATGGCAAGTGCGTAATATTAGCATGATGCTGACATTTAACGCATTTCTTGACATAGACATTGCAATCCTTCTCCATAGTGGACCAATAATAACCCATGCGAAGGATGCGTTTGAATATAGCCATTTCGCTAAAATGGCCACCACATGTACTGTTGTGAGCTTCTAAAATTGTCCAAGATGACTCTTGGGGCTCAAGACATCGAAGGAGAACTCCTTCGTAGCTGCATCGGTACAAAATATCTCCTATCAAGACATACATAGTCACTTTATATTTGAATGTGCATCTTGCAGCATGTGACAATCCCTCTAGGATCATACCAAGTTTTAGGAAGTCTTGGATTTGCAACATCCAGCTTTGACAAGCCTCAGCTTCGACTACTAAGACGACTTGCTCCCCCTATGTATTTAACTTTATAAATGCAGACTGGAAAACAACCTTATGGTGAATGGTAGTACCATTCCCCATAGGACTTTGAGAAGTCAATGACTCCTAGGATGCCTGCTTAAGAAATTCTTTCACTCTATGGAACCAATCAACTATTTGCTCCATGAAAATAATGTTTACTGACTCTTTGTTATCAAAGGCTACATGCTCCACTGCTGGGTGTGAGAGCATTCTAACATGGATGGTAATAAAATCGTTGGACAGATTCTGAGGGATCAAGGACCCCAAATATGCCATGGTGTCTACAAACCTATTTGATGAATGAGGGATTGCCTCGATGTCATACCATTAAAATTTAACCAGATAAGTGGCAACAAAATCTTTGTAGGCTTTCAGTACGAGACATCGACATTGAAAGATCTGCTTAACTTGGTTAACTATGAGTAGAAAATCATCAAAAATGTTCAATATTTTAATACCCATGGTGATGGCTACGTGTAGGCCTAAAAGTAGGGCTTCGTACTCAAAATTATTATTAGTGCACGAAAAGTCTAACTTGAATGACAAGGGTATTGGAGCTCCTTGTGGCATGAAAAAAACTATTCTTGCACCACCCCCTTGCTCACACTTTGAACTGTCGAAGAACAATGTCATATCAGCATTATTCTCTAGTTCTTCGGGTTTGGGAGCTTTAGATATTATGAATACCACATCATCTAGAAACTCAATGGTTAGAGGCCTACTATTGAACAGTGGTGCCTCATCCATTTGATCAGCTATGACTTGTCCCTTGATGGTCTTTAGGCTGATGAATTGCAAATCAAATTTTGTCAATAGCATGATTCACTTTACAGTATGTGTGTTATGATATGTCTTACTCATCATATACTGCAAAGTATTCTATTTCGATATAACATATGTCGTATGACTTAGCATGTAATGCCACAATTTCTTGGTAGCAAACACCACTGCTAAACAAAGCTTCTCAACTTATGCATATCCTGAATTATAACTCACCAAGGTGTGACTGATGTAATATATGGCTTGATCTTTGCCTTGCATGTTCTTTTGGGCTAACATCATCCCTAATGCAAAGTTGGTTGCCGATATATATAGCAAAAAAAGCTCATCTAGCCTTGGTGGAGCTAGTACTGGTAGCATTGCCAGGTATTGCTTAATCTTAGCAAAGGCTACTTGGCAGTCATCATCCCAATAAAATGGGACCCCCTTGTGTAGCATTCAATTCATGGGTTGACATTTATCCGATAATTGAGTGATGAATCACTTTATGGATGCTACTTTGCCCTAAAGGCTTATTAGTTCTTTAATATTAGTGGGAGGACGCATCTCTAGAATAGCCTTGAAATTTTTTGGGTCTACTTTGATGTCTTGTTTAGAAACAATGAATCCCAAGAGTTTACCTGAAGTTACACCAAATACACACTTCTTAGGATTCAACCTGACATTATGCTCTATCAGGTGATTGAAGACCTTCCTTAAGACCACATGCTCTTCTCACAACAACGACTTAGCTAGTAAGTCATCGATATAATATTCTAATATTTTATGCATTTAGTCATGAAAGATATATGTCATTACCTTCTAATATGTGGAACCAACATTTTTAAGGCCGAATGACATAACTTTGTAGCAAAATGTCCCCCATGGTGTTATAAATGTGGTTTTATGCTGATATTTGGGTTTAATCCAAATCTGATTGTATCCAAAAAAACCATCCATGAGGGAGAGTATTTCGTGACCTATAGTAGCGTCTACCAGAACATCAATATTTGGAAATAGAAATGAATCTTTGGGTGTTGCCTTATTGAGATCTCTAAAATTCGTATAAATACGGACCCTTCCATCTGGATTTCCTATGGGTACCATATTGGACACCCATTCTAGATAGCCGATGGAGATGACAAACTCTATGTCCAATAGCTTTTGCAACTTGTCTTTCACCATTAAAGCTACTTTTGGATGCATTTTTTTGAGTTTTTGCTTGACTGGATTCTTCGACAGATCTAGCGAAAGGTTATAAGTAACCAATTTTGGATCTAGACCCAACATGTATTTATAAGTCCAAGCAAAGAGATCAGGTCTCTCTTTCAGTAGAGGGATGATGCTATCACGCTCATCCAGAGTGAGACTCTCTCCAAATCTAACCTTCTTTGGATTGGTGGGATCTTTACTAATAACCACATTGAAGGTTTTCTCTACTAACATATGCGATCCCTCCTCAAATTGGTGAGGCATAGAAATTAGATGGATGTCATTAGTTGGGTTCACATGTTCTTCATGGGAAGCACCCTTAGTGTGATAAAAATCATAAGCACAACCTGGTGCAAAATGAAATGGTTGCAACATTTATTCATTAGGTAAGAAATATTCAATCTGGATCGATGAGTCAGCATGATCCCAATCGATAGCATCCATGTTCAGATGTAGCGATTTGGATGGATCTGCTGGATTGCAGAGTGGAGTGGTAAAATCAATAGAGACCATACTGATGGAATGGAATTGATCTTCTAAACCACATGAACAAAACTCTATATTTGAAGTGTAACTTATGTACCTAAGATCTAGATTGGATGGTATGAGCACAAACGGATCCTCTTTGTGGGATGCGTGTATAACTGGATCCTCCCGATGCACTAGTTGCAAAATTGGATCTCTCGACTCAAGGAGCTTTGCGTACGTAGGTAGATGGGGAAAGAGTTATTGATACCTATCTTCGAGCTCTCTTATTTCCCTCAATCTATGATGGAGATTGATCTCTCGATGCAAACCTACAGTTATAATAGGTGGGGGACCTCGAGGTGGAGGCCTATTACGTAGGCGATGAGGTCCCAAATAGGCCATCTCCAAAAAATACTCATCATCACTATAAAAATACAATCTGTCACTTCCCCCCTCTTCTAAGGGGTGATCTTCTAGATGTGGCCCCATGTATCTAATTCTGCGGTCACTATCATCACTATCCAGATAAATCCAATAGAATGATCATATATATGATACTTCTATGTAAACTGGTGTTGCTTCTTCCTCAGAGTGCTCAGTGTTGGGAGGGACTTCCTCCGTAACATTCTCTGATTCCCTAGGAAATAGATATTATGGATACATGAGCCTCGAATCGGTCCTCTCATCTACATCACTATGGTCACTACCATGGATGGACCACTCTATTGTGTCTATGAGACATGGGAGATTAGTTGGGCGAGGCCTTAAATAGGCCTCATCTATTTCATATTTATAATCACTATCGACTATGAAGTGCTCATTCGTCTCTTCCACTTGTTCCATAGGCAATAGATGGCATATAAACTTTGAACCTGGAAAGGTCAACTCAATTTCCTCTTTAGATTGATATCATTTGAGGACTCATTATTTGCATCATAACTAGGTCCACTCATTTTGGATGTGGACTCCTTTCCATCATCATCATAAAGATCTCCTAACTCGAGATTGCCTATAGTAGTGGGGTTATGCCCTTGCATACCAGTATCATTAGTAGCATTATGGATTTGGTTACCCAGGTTGTCTCTGGGGTTTTCCTCTAAGGACCCATCATGATATGAATCAGGTGGCCCTATGGTAATAAATGATACCGTCTGGCGAGTCCTCCAATATCTAGAAGGATTAGGGTGATATGGATTAAAATCCACATTGTCCCCCAGACTCAGGTACATGCAATCTAAGGATGCAACAAGAAAATCATCATGATCCTACACCTGTAACCCTAACCCTAACCTATCAGTAGCTAACTGATAATGTGGTTCAAGCAGAGTCCTACGTCCTTGTTTGAAAATACCAAGGCCATGTCCATGCTAATGATACTACTCAAAAATGTGCATGGCATATTTTGGGTTGGACAGATAGTGCACATTCATAGTGAATGGCTCATCATCATCCTCATATATGGACATTCTGGTGGGTGCCTGATCTAGCCATGTGTAGATAAATTTTATTTGGTTGGGTGGCTCACCCAACGACACTACATATCTAATCAAAAATCAATGGGCGTACGGTCGGCCCATATCTTGTGCAGTATTTAGGATAGGTCTGAAAGTAACATTTTGCACAATATACTCACCCAACCCTATGCTAGCCAGATGAATGGTCACCTATGATGCATATGACCCTACTAAAGATGCAGGTGAAGCAAGTTGAGGTGCCTCCTCGACTTTGTCTTGAGGTTCTTCCACATCCATGGGAGTGGGAGTCTCATTGGTGACTGGTCCAGGCATATGGTATTCTACTTTCTCACCCAATATCACCTTTAGCTTCTTATCTTGTCGATGCATTACTGATGCAGTCAGTTTTAGAGAATTTGTAGTCGTATGCTGAGATCTACATGACACAGATGTCGATGGTTGAGCATGGGCTACCGGTTTACCTCTAAAAATCTTAACTGGAAAAGCAGGCCGAATATCCAAGTGCATCTATGAGAGTACAAAACCCCCATGCAAATCTGCTATGTTCATGAACTTGAATAGTTCTTCATCCGAGGACACTACATGAACCTATCCCTCATGAATGTACTTCATGCATTAATGCAAGATAGAGGGAACGCAATGCATTTCATGAATCCAAGGCCTTTCGAGTAGAATGTTGTACTACATGGTGCCCTCTATCATGTGACACATCACAGAGATGGTCTTGAGTCCCACCTGAATAGGTAGAATAATTATACCAACCATCGAGCATAGTGCATCATTAAATGCTCTCAACATAAAGGTGGTAGGCACAATGTGTGATTTGGGTAACTTGAGATGGCTCAATGCCTTGGTCATCATTATATTGATTGAGGATCCAGTGTTGATCAAGACCCTTTTGAAAGGCATATGGTTAACACACATGATAATATGTAGAGGTGGGTCAGCCGTAATAGTAGAAACCATTTTCACTTCATGATTGTAAAATTGTATCGTGCGTTCCTAACACTGTTGTACATGTCCCACAAAATTTGTAAATGCATGCGCATCTTAGGAATTTACCTCAATGGACCTTAGAATGTCCATAAGAGTCTCCCTATTTCTAAGGGACTACTAAATAATCTCATATATTGACAACTTTGTGGGAGTTGTCTGCAGGTTCTAAACTAACCTGCTACTTATGGTCACCACCGGTCTAGTTGGTGGGCTTAGAATGTTTTGAGTTCATTGTTGATCTAGCGTAGATTGTATTCTAATGGGAGCATGAGGTTGATTCTGTTGATCATACCTACCATTTATAGTAATGATATTGACCATGCCTATGAACCCCTGGTTAGGTGGTTTGATTCTCATTTGATTGACCTGGCCGATGTTGTTACGAGGCACATCATGATTAGGTAGTGGATTCTTAAAAATCCCCATGTTTCTATTGTCGGGTGCCTATGGATTTCATAGTACTACAAGCTCTCCTTTTTCTATCATGTTCTGCACAATGTGTTTGAAGGACAAACATGTCTCGATGTTGTGGCCTTTCACTCTATGGAATATGCATAATATATCATCTTGATGCACATTTGGATCTATTAATTTGACCTCAGGCAATCGTATGGCCTTGGCCTCCACAGTTGATGGAAAATTGAAGTCATCAATTCTATCAGAGGTGTGAACTAGTGAGGTGGGTGTTCTTCTCTATTTTTTCCCTTATAGTTGTTTTTGCGTGTCTCATAATGCGCAGGAGGAGGTTGGGCCTGATAATTAGGCTTTTGCTATCCCTTGTCCTCTCAAAGATTTAGTACTACTTGATTCATGTGGGCCTACTTGCCCTGTTGCTTTGTAGTACTATTTTTAAACCCTTATTTCTTGGTCTTGAGCTTCAAGTTACCTTCTTGCAACTTGATGTCCTCGATCACCTTGGCTTGTGCCATAGCTTCCTTGAATGTAGCATACTGTTGTAGCTGCAACAATAGCGAGATGTGCTTGGTACAACTCTTTGTAAACATTCGGGTCAATTCTGCTACAGGAATAGGGAATGGTAGCTTTGCCATTATTCTATGCCATCTCTTTTCGTATTGCTTTATGGGCTCATCATCGCACTGAGCAAGCGTAGACAAATCAAAAAGGTTGGCATGTTTCTTGATGCCAAATGAATAGCGTTCAAGAAATGCATCAGCTAACTACTCAAAACTAGTAATATTGTGTTTCTTTAGCTGGTTGAACCACTCTCGAGCTGGACCAAAGAGTGTCATAATGAAAGTGTGCAACAACAAGGCATCATGAATCTCTATCTAGAAACAAGCATCCAAAAAACTTGTGACATGATCTTGGGCATCCTCATCACCCTTGAATTTTTCTAACCTGGGCATATCAAAATGCTCAGGATATGGAGGTGTAGGCACCGAGGGGTCTAGAGGTTCATTGTGTATCTTCCTTAGTGTCAGCTTTTGAATAGCCGCACCTTGTATCTCTATTGCTTTGACCTTATTGGCAAAGACCTTGTACACCTCAGAAGATAAAAAGTCCTCCTCCCTAAGCTGACATGGAGGCAGTTTAGAAGGTAAGGTCTTCTTTAATGGAGGTGGATGATGTGGTTCTTCCTCCCCCTAAAGTTGGTAACTCTCAGGATACTCCTGATCGTATTCATCTACACCTACATGTTCATGTTGCCTCTATCTAAGATCATTGAGTGATGGTAGTTGCTCCTTCTGTTGGGCACTAACATGAGTACGAGCATCTATGTGCTCCTTGTGCATATTAGCTAGGGACACTAACCTCCTATGCACACACTCTATGATCCTCGAGAGGGTATAGGCTAGCCCTGGCTAGCCGATCCTCCTGCTTTATGTGCTCCTTCTAAGCTAGAATATGCTCCTCGTGCATGCATTGCTCATATAATATCTATCTTAGGAGCCTTTGCGCTTGAATATTTTCATCTTTAATATGTTGCCTGTCTAGGTGAGAATTCCTCTAATTGATCTTGGAGGAGTTGACATCTTTGCTCAGACACTAGTCTATGTGATTTGTTGATCTGGTCAGTCGTGGGAGGCCTTTGGTGTGTATGCTCTGTGTGAGCTACCTTATGGGTTTTGTACCCATCGGATAAATGTGTTGATGGTGGACGTGTGACATGAGGGCACTTAGAAGCCTCTCCATGCTCTCTAGTGATCTTGATACAACTGCTACTATGCTCACTTAGAGCATGAGTGGGCAGAGTTGTAGGCTTGAATCCTAGCTACTCAAGAGCAATACCTAGACCATCTAACTATCTAGACCTCCACTACTCATGCAGTGGTGTTCCATTAGCTCCCACATTTGATATATCAATGGTGATCTTACATGGTGGGCCACACATGGGAGTATGGGTGGACCTATGCTTGAAAACAAGCCTATCCTCTTACCCCTGAATGGGAAAATCTCTGGTCGGTCTATACTCTAACTATGGAGGGTTAGAACCTCTTGTGGACCTAGTACGTATGGGAATCAACTTGGTCCCCTACACAACATATTCCCTGGCTGATCCTGTGGATGCACGTGTAATGGAGTCTTGGTAATGGCTTTGGAGTAGAGCATCCTCATGCTGAGAAGCTCCATACTTAGTCCTATACCTAGAGGAGTGTAATGAAGCTCCTCTATCAAGGGTCCGCTCAACGAGATCTCCCCATGTCAATTTGTTGCCTCTAATGCTCACCAAACATCATTCGGTTTGCTCATGTGTATGAGGACTCAACACATGCTACTATGAACCAGTTGGGGGTTGATCATGGGCATCAGTCCTAGACCTTTGCCGATCACCCCGTGTGTTCACCATTTGTGTACCTAACATCCAAATGTGTTTTATTATGCAAACAAGGTATAAAAATGATGATTATCTCCTTTTAATGTTTATTGTGAGCACTTAACTGTTTGATGTTGTTTTTAGATGTGTTGTATCTATGCTAGAAACTCTCACGTATTTTGAAATATTATTGGATTTTATACTCAGTTAAATTGGCTTTCACCTGTATCCCCATAGCTCGAAAACTTGGCAATGAAACCCAAGTCACGTAAACCAACCTATAATGTGTGGAAGTGAAGCCCACACATAGTCAGGGGGCATAGGTCCTCCCAGTTCCTCACCCATTTTCCCCCAATCAGCATCATACCCTCCAAAGAGGAGTATATGCATATTTTTTAGGGTACGAAAGTATCTTGGACCCGGTATGGTCTAGTATCACAAGGTACATTGGATTTGGTCCAACGGATGGAAATTACGCCCAGCATCATTGAACCCTACTAGTGGTTGGAGATGAAGCCCAAATCACTAGCGTTTAAGTGCCAGGTGGTGTGTGTGGTTCCCTTTTACTTTGCAAAAATGAAAAATGCATAAAAGAGCATAATGATCATTCCTACATGATATGCATGAAAAGAAAGGAACATTTCAAATTCATAAAGAATGCATGCTAATGTCCTATATGATATTTTGACGATGCAATTACAATGACATGGCCACTAATTGGGCCTCAAGAATGCAAACGACATGCAATCTCTACAAAGTTCATTGTATTTAGGGGTGGACTACACTCAGAGGTTCGATGCTCCCAACAATGCCTTTCTAATGAAAGGAAAACATAAACAAACTAAGACTTGTTCATTGACTTTTTTAATTTAAGTTCCTAGTTTGCAATAGTTTAATGCTCTAGAAAAACACAGAGCAGAATATTCCAAATAGATAGTGAAACTAGGGCCTACCTTAGCTCCTGCTCTATTGCCCACTGAGTTTCTTGCTGTCTGCATTTTCCTATGTTAATCGTAGGTCCTATCTATGGGTTGTAGTGGTGACCGTAGGTTATAGTCATGGGCCAAAAAATAACCGTAGCTATTAGTTGTGGTTAGCACCTGAGATTAAAAAAATAAAAATGTCAATACTTAGGCGCTAGAAATGTAGATTTCCATCATGATATCCATCTGACCTAACCACGGAGCATGCACCTAGCTACTATATTGATCTATATCATCATGAAAGCATAAATATTCACACAAGTACATAAATTGAACACAAACAATGTAAGTAAGGTTTCTTGTATTAATCTTTGAATGAGCTTTGATTACAAAAATGCCATCTTAGGGTCACTTGAGTGATGAGACTGATATTACAATTGCCAATGCCCTCAATAGGGTAGGTGCACTTATAGTGCTCTATTGATTAGTCACAAACTACCTTGGGGTGGAGTTGACCCCCTTCTTTGTGATGTGGAAGGATTATGACATAAGCTCCTCTTGCACCTGCCTCCATGCAAACAAGAAACAACAACACATGATTAAAAATATTTATAGCCTCTCGTTATGAGGTCCTTTAATGGAATATGTATGCAAATGCCATTAAACTAGTAAAATAAGAAAACATAAAGAAAAACTTTAAACTATTCTAATTTGATCAAGAATTATACTACAACATGAAGGACATAAATAAGCAGATGATGCATGGATCAAATATTAATTTAGGAGCAATAAAGTGCATAAAAGATCCAATATAATTCTAATTTAACACAATGCATGAAATGACCAATTCCTATGGTCAGAGTTTCTCTAAATTCAATTAAACCTATGAAAAGACTAATATAACTAATCTATGTAGTCAAAAGCAAAGCGAGTAAGGTGATAAATAACCTATTGCAAACCATAGCTATGATGGGTGGTCTGTACTATGAACCATGGTTGAAAGCCATGATTTGACCCCTGACATGTTTGCCCTCAGAATTAGGGGCAGTGGGCTTGACCTCCTTATCCAAATTGATGTTCAAGGGTCGTCTTTGTTGTCCTCTAATAGATTTGGCGGTCAAATCACTGTGAAGGGCCTTCATTTACCCGAATTTGTATTTCTTGAATATCTTAGGAACCTAGGGCATCCATGGCTAATTGGTCTTTAGGTGAATAGCAAATGGGCTCTCAAATGCATAGATTTAGTATGCAATTTGACAGGGCTTTGTTGCTTTCTTGATCAATTAACTCTCTCTCCATAATTCACTAGCACTTCGCTATTCAAATCATCTATATTTCCTCCCCATTTGGAGGGGGATATTTATAGCATACCTCTAGGGCTAGGGGTGACTTCATGGAGAATCCAAGACCAAGAAAGGTGGTTTGGAAAGTTGGGATGGAAGACACTGGAATCTTTCATCCTTCAATTGCCTCCTTCTAGATATTTTGGCCATTCTAATCGATTTGGATCGGATGGAAGGCCTAACTGAACTTTAGTTAAGATCGCAGGTCACAGTTGCGGTCTAGACTATATACCGTAGGTGTCAATCATGGTTCAGACTATAGACCGCAGGTCTGGGCTACAATTCAGACTGATTAGGCAAAAATGCCTAAATTGAGTGGTTAGAACCACTGCTCTATATTGGATTTTGTCCAAGATCCTCCATATGGTTTTTTAGCATGTCCATATGAGTAGTCATCCTTGACATGACACGTTTTAGGTGTCTACAAGTCCTTCAAGCCTATACCATGAGACTACTCCAGACCGCTCAGGTCGATATGACAAGTTCACACACCTTGAAGAACCATCAATCCTAGAAACCATCCCTGGAACTTCCAATCCTATTGTTCAAAATATTATTTCACAAAACTTTAGTCCAAAACAAACTAGAAGTTCCAAAAAATCCTCTATTTGCAGAGACGATAAGAATAAGTGAAGAATATCGACCAATTATCAATGGAAACAAGGATTATCAAAAGAAATATCAAGTTGAATCCAAAAAACCCTATTTTTTATAGGGTTAAATCAGAATAAATATGATATTAAATGCATAAACCTCCCCAACCTCAAGGAAATGGGGGCAAAAGGTATGCTAAATCTTCTAAATGAGAATTCTCTCATGGAATGTGGGAGGACTTAATAGACTAGCTAAGCAAAGGTTGGCTAGATCATTAATAAGAGAAATTAATCCTACCATCTTCTTACTGCAAGAAACCAAAATTGGCAAAAATTTGGTTTCTAACTTGACCATAAAAGTATGGAAAAAAGGAGAGACTATTTCCTGTAATGCCAAAGGAGCTTCAGGGGGGCTCATGTGCTTATGAGACCCAAAGAAGGTTGAAGGTAGATTGATTTATTCAAATGATACAACTAGCATCCTATTTTTTGATAAAGACAAAAATTTCCCCTGGATCCTCACTAATGTGTATGCTCTCGGTTCAATTCCTGGAAGGTCTAGGTTATGGAAAACTTTAATCAACCTTAGAAGAGAAATCACTAATTTTCCTTAGATTCTAGATGGATATTTTAACACTCCTTTTTATCCTTGAAATAAAAGAGGTGGATCTTGTTCCATTTCAAAAATCATGGAATATTTCAATGATTTCATCAACTCTAATGATCTTATGGATGTTAACCTGAAAGGTAATCAATTTACTTGGAGCAATAGAAGAAGTGGTAGCCAATTAATTTAGTTGAAACTTGAAATTTTTATTTTTTCTTAGGAGGCTACTTCAAAGTGGGGGATGCTAGTCTTCAATCAATTCTCAAAATAGGTTCTGACCATAGTTTGCTTCTTTTGGAAATAAACAACCCATAGCCCTTCAAAACCCCCTTTAGATTTGAAGCTATGTGGACCCACCATCTGGATCTCAGATATAGATTATCCAATGGTGGCATTCAAATTCCCAAGGATCCCCTTCTTTCAGATTGGGACAAAAATTGAAATTGGATAAGGAAAATCTCAAAATTTGGAATAGGGACATTTTTGGCAACCTCTTTGAGAACAAGCAGTCAATAAAGAACTAATTAGAAATAATAGAGAACAAAATTCAGACTGGGCAAACTGATGATACAATAAGATGTAAAGAAAAAGCTCTTCTATCAAAATATCACAATGTACTTGTTTATGAGGAGACTTTTTGGAGACATAAATCTCATGCAACATGGCTCAAGGAAAGAGACTCAAATACAAAAAATTTCCACATTTCTACCCTAAGAAATAGGAGCAAAAATAGTATTAAGGAATTTATTAATAATTATGGTAATCTAACCATGGACATCAAATAAATAAGTACTGAAGCAGTCTCTCATTTTATGCAGCTACTTCAAAATTCAAACCCTGCTTCTACCTCAACCAAAGAGTCCCTACTCCAACACATTCCAAATTCCATCTTGAAGAATATCAATTCCAAGTTAGTTGTAGTTATTTTAGATGATAAAATAAAATAGGCTCTCTTATCTATGAATCTAGACAAGGCTCTTGACCCTAATGGGTTCCCTCCAAGATTTTTCCAAGCTTTTTGGGATTTTTTGGACCTAATGTTTGTGTTGCTATAAGATAATTTCAATCGACCAAAGCTATACCCTACAATTTCAATTCCACTTTCATAATTGTGATTCCCAAAATTCAAGATGTCAAATCACTTAATTATTTTAGACCTATGAGCCTCTGCAATGTAGTTTATAAAATCCTTACCAAATCCTTGGCCAACAGATGAGAGACATCCTTCCTTTGATAATTGATCATTGTTAGGGTAGTTCTATTCAAGGAAGATCAATTCTTGATGAAATCATTACTTTCCATGAAGCCCTACATTCTACTTCACAAACAAAGAAGGTTGCCTTTATTCTAAGGCTTGATATGAACAAGGCATACGATAGAATGAATTGGGATTGTATGCTTGTAGTTCTAATCAAATTTGGATTCCATCATGACTGGGTAGAGTTAATTAAAATTTGCATTTCTACAGCTTGGTTTTTTGTTCTAATCAATGGATCATCTACAAGATACTTTCAAAGTGGTAGAGGAATAATATAGGGATACCCTTTATCCCCCCTTCTCTTCATTATTGCTACAAAGGCATTGGTAAGAACAATTCATGCAGCTAGAAATTTAGGCCTCATCTTTGGCATTAAGGTCACTTCACAATTCGAACATGTCACTCATCAACAATTTGTAGATGACACTCTACTGTCCACATATGCCTCCATCATTTAAGCTAATATTGTTAAGCATATCCTCATCCTATATGAAGAAGCTGTAGGGTAATAAGTGAATTTTTAAAAAGTAAATTATACTTTCTTAACACTCCCCATAGATGATAGATCAAAATTACCAGTATTTTGGAATGTGCAATTTCCACCTTACTAACTATTTATTTAGAGCTTCCTTTATTTATTGGAAATGCTACTGAAGATATGTGGAATAGGGTCATTGAAAGAATCCAAAAAAAACTTATAAGTTGGAAAGGTAACCTTCTATCTCAGTCAGGAAAATCTACACTCACCATGGCATGCCTTCAAAGTATCCCTATCTACTTCTTATCAATTTTTAAAGCCCTAAGTAAAGTTTTTAATAAAATTGAACCAATCCAAAAATAGTTCTTATGGACAGGGGCTGAGAATAAAAATCAATTTCATTAAGTAGCATGGGATAAATTTTTCAAACCTAAATACCAAGAGGAAATTGTATTAAGAATAATTAATCACTTAAACACTATTTTGTTAGTCAAACAAGCTTGGAGATTAGTTACTGAAGAACAAGTTGAATGGGTCACATTATCTAAAAGAAAATACCTACGGGGATCTAATTTTTAAAGTGACTTAGATCCTTCTTCTAGTTCAGCCTTTTGGAAATCTATATCTTCAACAAAACAATTATTGAGGAAAGGTCTAAGATGAAATGTTGAGGATGTAAGACTCATAGATTTTTAGTAAGACGAGTGGATTGGAAACCAACCCTTGATTTAGATCTCTAAAGAATGTTACAGACTTATATTTTGGCCACAAGGTTGTTGATTTATTGACTTTATCCAACAATACTCATAGGTGGAAAAGGATATAGTTCCCCATCCTATCAATTAAAATCAACTCTTTAGAGGCTTTACTTTTTTCCTATGCTCTACCCTTAGGAAATGGTAGGGATCAGACCATTTGGAAACCATAAGATATTGAGGAATTCACTGTTAAGTCATATTATCAACTCCTAATAGTTGAGTAAATCTTAATTCCTTTCAAATTAGTGTGGACCAAACACTTAACCCCAAAATTCTTATTTTTTTCTTGGCTTTCCAAACCAAAACATAATTTTAACTGTTAAAAATATCATCAAGCATGGTATCCCACTTCCCAATAGATGTTTTATATGTCAAGATGATTGGGAATCAACCCACCACATTTTCCTAACCTATCCTTACTCTAGTTCCATCATCAACAACCTTTTCCAAAGGTTTCATATTAGTTGGGCCAAACCTTTTTCAATTATTGAATTGTTTTCCCAGTGGTCTCTTCCATTTCGTAATACTTACCTCCATCATATTTGGAAGTTCTATCTTCACCATTTTCTATGGCAAGTATGGATTGAAAGGAATCAAAGAGTTTTTTCTAGTTATGTCAAGGATGTTTCATCCATCACCAATAGAATCATTATTTATGCTAAAGAGAATGTACTCATCATCCCAAATGATCCTCATCCAGTTTCTAGGTTTGAAGCCTCATTACTAGATTCCTTGCACATTTTCCTGGATATACCCAACTCCAATTATTCCCACATTTCTAGGAACAACATCAAGTGGAGTCACCCATTGAAAGGATGGGTAAAACTAAATTTTTATGGGGCAGTCAAAGGCAATCCCGACAGAGCGAGAGTAGGAGGGATTCTTAGGGATCACAAAGGAAATTTTATATTTGCCTTTTTTGAGTGCCTAAAAAAATAGTCAAATCACATAGCTGAAGCAAGAGCTCTTTGGAGGGGTCTTTCATTGATCAAAGAATTTCTTGGTAATATCATTGTTGAAGGGGATTCTTTAAATATAGTAAATTACTTGAATAATTCCAAAACCCCTACTTGGAGAGTTAGAAACTACATTGAAGATGCTAGAAACTTGATCCTCCATTAGTAAGAGGTCATCATCCAGCATGCTTTCAGGGAAGCAAACAAAGTGGCGGACAAGTTAGCAAACATTGGAGTCATTACTCCTAGTTTGATGATGTGGACTGATATCCTTCCACAGGAGGTTAACAAAATTTCTATGAAAGAGAAAGTGTAAAATGACTGACAACTTATTTTTTATTTTAATTAGCTTTAATTTTTGCATGAAGGATTTATTTTCCCTAGCTCAAATTGTCAATATTAAACTTCGTGCCACTAGGGTCATATCTCACATGAATATTGTATTTTCCTTGAGGTAAATTATCATCAGTGTTCTCAATGCCTTTAAGGCCTTGTTCCACACTATCCTTATGGTTTTCCTAAGTCAAAATATCCATGGTGTTTGCAATGCCAATTTTCAAATTTTAAACATTTCCAAACATGATTGTACTATTATCGTAGCTAGTCATCATGAGTGTCCTCATTTTTTATTTCACCGTCATTCAATGCACCACCTTTCCCGCTCATTTTTAAATCCCATTCGCATGTCAAAACATCACTCCACTTCCTCACTCATTAATTTCACATGCCTCCTCATCCTCATCACCTTCTTCATGCCTTTTTTTGGGAGAGCTTTTTATCTTTTTCCAATGCCTGAGTCTCACACTGTAGACACCTAAAACATGTTATGTCGATGGTGACTACTCATATGGACATGCTACAAGACCATATGGAGGATATTGTATAGTATCCAATATAGAGCAGTGGTTATAACCACTCAATTTTGGTTCATTGTCCTAATCAGTCTGAATCGCAGTCCAGAACTGTGGTCTACAGCCTGAACCACGGATGAGACCTACGGTTTACAATCTAGACCATAGTTGTAACCTACAGTCTTAACTAAAGTTCAGTTGAAATTCATCCGAGCCAAATCAGTTTGAATGACTATTTGTTCTAGAATATGATGGTTAGAGGATGGAAGCTTCCAATCCAACTGTCCTGGCCATCCCTTCTTGATCTCGGCTTCTCCATGAAGCCACCCCTAGCCCTGGGACATCCTATAAGTACCCCTGATAATTAGGGCAAAAGAGAGAGAGAGAGAGAATTGGATATTTGAGCAGCAAAGCCCTATCAAATTGTACACTCAATCGAGTATACTGAAAGATATCTATTACACTTATTCCCTACCTACTTGCCAAGATTCATGATGAATTGCATTATGGATGCCCTAGGAGCCTAGGAGATCCAAGAAGCACATATCTAAGCAAACAAAATCCCCTCACAGTGAATCAACCACAAAATCAGTCTGAGGACATTGAAGGTGACCATTGAACATCAATTTGGACAAGGAGGTCAAGCCCACTACCCTTGAAATTGAGGGTAAACCTATTAGAGAGCTCACCGCAGCTTTCAACCATGGTTTACAATGTAGACCGCTCACCAGAGCTATGATTTGCAGTAGAGGTATCACCACCTTATTGTTTCTATTTTTGATCATCTAGTTAGCTTAGATTAGACACTTTTATGGTTCAGTTGTAGTTTAGAAGATTTTTGACTAGTAGAATTAAGTTTAGAATAGTCTCATTGCATTTGCATCAAGTAGGCTTTAACAGATTCTTTATGTGCTTTCATGCTCTATTTCATGTAATTAGTCCATTCATTGTTTAGTTGTTGTCTTCCTTTATGCAATTCCATAAATCTTGATTCAATTAACATAGTTTAGAGATGCTTTTCATGATTTCTTGAATATACACTTTTAATAGTATCTTTATGCATTTTTTCCAAAAGGGCCTCATCATGAGAGGTTGCCTATATTTTTGATTATTTTATGTTATTTCTTGATCGTAGGGAACAAATTCGAAGGAGATTCAACCATCAAGTTCCTTCCCCAATGCGAGGAAGAGGGTAAATCCACCCTAGAGCAGTTTCTGACTAGTTGAAAAGCAACATTAGTGCGCCTACCCTGTTGAGGGCTTTGACATTGTATTAACTGTATCATTATTCAAGTGACCCTAAGAGGGGCATGATTGTAATTGGGGATTCTTTGCAAATATTAATACAAGAAACACTTATTTTTTTGAATATATGCAATCTTGTCATTATTTTATGCTTAGATGATTGAATTTGATTAATACAGTAGATAGGTGCACATAGCTCAGAAGGTGATCACTATGGAACTCTGCAATTCAAGTGATCTGACTGTAATTTCTTGTGTTTTTGAAATTGTAGGTACAGAATGCAACTGACAGCTACGATTCATTTGTTGGCCCATAGTTGAACATACGATTTATAGTACAAACCGTGCAACAAACCTACAATTTACAACAGATATAAAAAATAGTAGAGGGATAAAGCTTATTCAGATGGGGACTTGAGGTAGGTCCCACTGTCACTCTTTGTATCTATTTTCATTGTCTGTTGAATTCCATAATGTAAAATAAATTCGACTAATTAGGAAAGACAACATAATTGGCAATATGCACATAAGTCCTTAGGTATTTCATTTTTAGGTTTTTACTAGGTGTTGCTAGGAATAGTGGACCTCTGAGTGCAGTCCGCTCTAGTCTCCAGCGTCCTAGGATGTCTTTTGTATTATGTTTGCTTGCTTGAGGCTCGATCAGTGGCCATTTCATAGTTAGTATGCATTGTATAAATATCATATGAAATTAATCATGCATACCTTCTTAATGTGAAATGTTCTTTTTTTCTTGCATTACATATAGAGAAGAATCATTTGAATGTTGTCTTATGCATTTCTATTTCATGTAAATTAAAAGGAACCACACACACCACTTGGCACTTAAACGCTAGTGAGTTGGGCTTGACATCCAGCCACTAGTAGGATTCAATGATGGTGGGCATAACTTCCATCCGTTGGCCCAAATCCCATAAACCTTTTGGATACTATACCAATAACAAATTTGATAAACCTTCGTACCCTAGAAAATTTACATGTATTCTCTTCGGAGGATATAACGCTAACATCTGGGAGGACCTGTGCTCCCTGATTGTGTGTGGGCTTCATTACCACATATTATAGGTTGGATTACGTGACTTGGAGTTAATATCCAAGTGGTTGAGTTGTGAGCGTACAGGTGAAAGCCATTAAATTGAGAATAAAATCCAACAAGTTTTTCAAAACATGATAAGAGTTTCTACACTTAGACAACAAATCTTGAAAACACATCAAATAGTTTAAGGCTCACTTTCAAAATTTAATATGAGATACTAATTATTGTATACCTTGTTTTCCTAATAATAAAAGATACATCTAGATGCTAGGTATGCAATTTTGGATACATGGGGTGGTCAAAAAAGATCTAAACCTAACTTCAATGACCAACCCATAACCAATTCACAACAGCATGTGTCAATTCCTCAACCACATGAGAAAATAGAACGTCGTTCGACAAGAATTAGAGGAGATAACTTGACATGAGGGGAGCTTGTAGAGCATACCCTATATAGAGGAACTTTAGTACACTCCTCTAGGTACTAGATAGAACAGGGAGCCTCTTAGCATGAGGGTGCTCAACTTGAGAACCATTATCGAGACCGCACTACATGCGCATCCATAGGATCGACCGAAGAGTTTGTTGTGCATGGGACCAGATTTGTGCCTCTATGTAGTAAATCCATAGGAGGATCCATATATCCACCTTCTGAGTATAGAAGGACTAGAGATCCACCCATTCAGGGGCAAGTAGATAGGCTCGCTATCGAGCATAGGTCTAACCATACTCCCATGTGTGGTCCACCACACAAGATCACCATTGATATATCAAAGGTGGGAGATAATGGCACACCACCACATGAGTAGTGGTAGTCTAGATAGCTAGAGGTCCTAGGTAGTATCTTAAAGCAGTTAGGCTACAATCCTTCCACTCCACCCACTCGTGCCCTAAGTGAGAATAGCGTGAGTGTCGTCAGGACTACTACAGAGAATGGAGAGGCTTCTAAGTGCCCCCATCTCACACACCCACTATCTGTACATGGTTGTTTTTAGTATAGGACATAGAAGGATGCCAATGTTGTCTTCACAAATAGAGGCAAAGTTACAATACATCATTCCAATGGGTACAAAACCCACAAGGCCGCTCATACAAAGTAGGGATACCAGAGGCCTCCCACAACCGATCAGATCGATAGATCACATTGACTAGTATCGAAGCAAAAATGCCAACTCCTCCAAGATCAATTGGAGGATGCTCACCTAGAGAGGCAGTGTATTGAAGATGAGAATCTTCAAGCACAGAGGCTCATTAGACAAAGGCTATATGAGCAGCGCATGCATGAAGAGCGTGTGGAGTAGGAGGATAGGTTAGCTAGGGCTGGCCTATATCCTCATGATGAGCATAGAGAGCATGTTTATAGGAAGGCTTTGTCATAAGCCAATATGCATCAAGAGAAAAGAGATGCTCGTACTCATGCTAGTGCCAAATAGAGGGAGTAGCCACCATCGCTCGATAATCAGAGGTAGAGGTAGCATGAATAAGAAGAAGGAGATAGATACAAGCAAGAATATCCTAAGAGCTCCCAAGCTGAGGAGGAGGAAGAGAAACACCCTTCATCTTGTACGAGGAAGACAGTACCTCCTAAGCCACCTCCATGTCAACTTAGGGAGGAGGAATTTCTATATTTTAAGGCCTATAAGGCCTTAGCCGAGAAGATCAAATCCATCGAGAGACAAGGTGCGGCTATTAAAAAATTGACATTAAGGAAAATTCATAATGAGCCTTTGGATCCTTTGGTACCTACTCTGGCTTACCCTAAGCATTTTTATATTCTCAGGTTAGAAAATTTTAAGGGTGATGAAGATGCACAAGAACATGTCATGAGCTTTTTGGATGTTTTTTTTTCAGATAGTAAGCAATGATGCATTGTTGTTGCATATATTCATAACGACACTTTCCAGTCTGGCCTGGGAGTGGTTCAATCAGCTAAAAAAATATAGCATAACCAGTTTTGAGCAATTAGTTGATACCTTTCTTGAATGCTATTCCTTTGGCATCAAGAAACAAGCCAATATTTCCGATCTAACTGTGCTAGATCAATGCAATGACAAGCCAATAGAGCAATACAAAATAGATGGAGGAGACTAATGGCAAAGTTGACATTCCTTATTCTTGCCATAGAGTTAACTTGAATGTTTACAAAGAGTTGTGCTAAGCACATCTAATTACTGATGTAGCTGCAGTAGTATCCTACATTTGAAGAGGCTTTGGCATAATCCAAAGTGATTAAGGACATCAAGTTGCAGGAAGGCAACTTGAAGCTCAAAAACAGGAGATAGGGACAAAAGAAGAGTACCACAAAACAAAAAGGCAAGCAAGCCTATGTGAATCAAGTGGTGCTAAATCTCCAGAGGGAGAACAAGGAGAAACATAAATAGAATTATTAGGCCCAACCTTCCCCTACATAATATGATAAGTGCAACAACAATTATAAGGGAAATAACAAAGATCAATGTCCACCTCGCCAATTCACACCATTGACGAAATCACTAACATCGATTTTCCATCATATATGCGAGGCCAAGGCAATTATATTTTTTAAAATTAAGATGGTAGACCCTAATCAACTGAACTAAAAGGGGTACCAAGAAGATCTATTTTGTATTTTTCATCGAATTAAATGCCATGACATTGAGGTGTGTTGGACTTTCAAACACATGGTGTAAAATATGATTGACAAAGGTGAGCTTGTAGTGTCGCACAACCCACAGGCATATGATAATTAGAATATGGGAATTTACAAAAACCTCTTGCCAAATCATGAGGCGCCTCATAATAACATTGGCCAGGTCAACCAGGTGCGAGTCAAACCACCTACCTATGGGTTCGTGGGTATGGTGAAAATTATCACTAGGTATAGGAGATATGAACAATAGAATCAACCTTATTCTCCCATTCAAATACAAGCCACACCAAATTAGTGACCAATATAGAATATTCCAGGCCCACCAATAAGACTGGTGGTGACCATAAGGAGCAGGTTGGTCTAAAACCTGCAGAAAACTCCTGCAAAGTTGTCGATATATGAGCTCATACAATATTCCCTAATTCACAGGGAGACTCTTATGGATATTTTGAGGTCCATTGAAGTACAGTCCCAAGATGCATAGGCATTTACTAATTTCATTGGACATGTATAGCAGTTTCAGGAACTGATGACCCAATTTTATGATCATGAGATAAGTATGGTTTCTACAACCATGGCTAACCCACCGTTGCATATAATTGCATGTGTTAATCACATGCCATTTAAAAGTGTCTTTATCGATACTGGCTCATCGATCAACACAATAATGACTAAGGTGATGAGTCATTTGAAGCTACCTAAATCACACATTATGCCCACTACATTTACATTGAGAGCATTTAATGATGCACTATGTTCAACTGTTGGCACAATTATCCTACCCATGTAGGTAGGCCTAAATACCATATCTGTGATGTGTTATGAGATAGAAGGGGCCATGAAGTACAACATATTACTCAGTAGACCTTGGATTCATGAAATGTGTTGTGTTCCCTTGATATTGCATTAGTGTGTAAATTATATTCATGAGGGACAGGTTCACGTAGTGGCATCGAACAAAGAACCTTTTAAGTTCATGAACCTAGTAGATTTTCTTGGAGATTTCATACTCCCATCAACGCACCTGGATTTTTGGTCATCATCATCGATAAAAATTCCAAGAGGCAGACCAAAAGTATGTGCTCAACCAATGCCATCTGTGTCACACAGATCGGATCACACCATTGCCACTTCCCTAAAATCGTCGGTGTCAGTCATGCATCTGGATGAAAGGAAGTTGAAGGTAAAAATGGGTGAGAAAGAGGAGCGTGAGACCGAGCCAATCATAGAGGAGGTTCCAACTCTTATGGAAGTTGAGGAACCCCAATATAAAGTTGAGGAGGTGCCTTAGCCTGCCTTACTTGCATCTTCAGTAGGGTCATCTGCACCGCGGGTGACAGTACATCTCACCAACATTGGATTAGGTGAGTACCTTGTGCTAAATGTAACATTCAAACCAATTCTGAAGACTGTGCAAGAGATGGGCCAACCATCTACTCATCGTTATCCGGTTGGATTGGTGGTTCCATTGGGAGAGCCACCTAATCAGACTAAATTCATCTATGCGGGGCTTGACCATCTTCCAATGAGAGAGCCCATGGATGAAGATGACAAACCTTTCACTGTAAATGTTTGTTATCTATCCAACCTCAAGTATGCCATGTGTATATTTGAGTTGTATCATTGGTATGGATACGGCCTTGGTCTCTTTGAACAAGGATGGAGGACTTTGCTAGAACCTCGTTATTAGTTAGTCACTAATAGGTTCAGTTTAGGGTTACATATATGGGGGCAAGATGATTTGCTTACATCATCCCTAGATCGTCTATACCTTAATATGGTAGATGATGTGTATTTTAATCCATATAATCTTGATCCTTCTAGTTTTTGGAGGAATCACCCGATGATATCTATCGTCACCACTGAGCCACTTGAAGATCATCATGCAGGGGTCCTTGAGCAGACTGATATAACACTAAATTCTAGAGATAACCTGGGACACCAAACCCATGATGTAGTCGATGACATAGAATTGTATGCGATCTTGAGCTAGGAGATATGTGTAATGTAGATGGAGCAGATTCCACCTTCGATATGAGTGGACCATGCTATGACATAGATGAGGAATCCTCAAATGACGATGAATATGGGGATGAAGTCGAAGGTTCGTATGTGAGGCCCTGGCATGCACATCATCTATTGTCTATTGAATCGATACAGGCTATCAAAGAGATCCTTCTCAACATTGATCATTCAAGGAAAGAATCAGAGCTAGATTTTTTGGCAATGTCACACTTACAATACAGTTATCCAGTTTATCCAGATAGTGATGACAACGATCAAGCAGTCAGTTTCATGGGACCGCACTTGGTAGAGCGCCCCCAAGAGTTGGGACAAATGAAGAATTCTATTATGATAATGACAAATAATATGAGTTAGAGAGGGCCTATATGGGTCCTCCTTATTTATATTACCATCATCAACCCATCGACATAGATGAGGTCTATCGGTAGTTATGGGTTGGTTCGTGTCTGAGAGCAAGACGGTTAAACCTGGATCAAATTCATCGGTTGGTTAATACCCTTCCACCAACCTACATGGAGCTCTATGAGCCAAATGATCCTATTTTGCAGTCAATGCATAGGGAGAATCCGGTTGTTTGCAGTCCTCATAGGGAAGACCCCTTTGTGCCTGTGCCATTAGAGATAGATAATGGGTACAAGGAATACGTAGATTTTGTAGAAGTTGGTTCATGTGATCCTGGAGATCAATTCCATTCTATAAACATGGTCTCCGTTGATTTGACCACTCCATTCTACAATCTAGTAGATCCGTCCAAACCATTGTATCTTAACAAATATTCTATTGATTGGGATCACACTGATTCACCCGTTGAGCCTAAAGATTTCTTCTCTAACGAATAAATGTTGCAACCTTTTCATTTTGTACAAGCTATGCATATGATGTTTATCATGTCAAAAATGCTTCCAACGTGGAACTAATCAACCCGATTTATGACATCCATTTGATTCCTACACCTCACCATCTTGAGGAGGGATCACATGTGTTAGTGGAGGAAACCTTTGATGTGGATATCAGTAATGATCCTGCCAGTGCAAAGAAAGTTAAATTTGAAGAGTATCACTATAGATTAGCGGGCCACCCTTTTTCTCTGCTAAAAGAGAGACCAAATTTTTTTGCTTGGACATATAAGGATATGCTAGGTCTAGACCCAAAATTGGTTATGCATAACCTTTCGCTAGATCTAACAAAGAAGCCGATCAAGCAAAATCTTAGAAAAATACACCCAATAGTAGCCTTAATGGTGAAATATGAGCTACAAAAGCTATTGGATGTGGAATTTGTGATCTCCATAGATTATCCATAATGGGTGTCCAATATGGTACCCATGGGAAAACCCGATGGAAGAATCCATATTTACATAGATTTTAGAGACCTAAATAAGGCAACACCCAAAGATTCATTTTTTTTGCCCAATATTGATGCTCTCGTAGATGCAACTGCAAGTCACGAAATGCTCTCCTTAATGGATGGTTTTTTTGGTTACAACAAAATTCGGATTAAACCCGAAGACCAACATAAAACCATGTTTATAATGCCATGGGGAATGTTTTACTACAAATTTATGCCATTTGGCCTCAAAAATACTGGTGCCACATATCAGCAAGCCATGACATACATTTTTCATGACTATATGCACAAAATTCTAGAAGATTATATCAATGACTTGTTGGCCAAGTTATCACTATGAGAAGAGAATGCAGAGGTCTTAAGAAAGGTCTTCGATCACTTGATAGAGCACAATGTTAGGTTGAACCCTAAAAGTGCGTATTTGGCGTAACTTCTAGAAAATTACTAGGATTCATCGTCTCTAAGAGATGCATCAAAGTAGACCTAAGTGAAGGTCAAGGCCATTTTGAAAATGCGTCCTCCCACCAATATTAAGGAATTAAGGAGCCTTCAGGGCAAGGTAGCATTGATAAAGTGATTTATCGCTCAACTATCAGATAAATATCAAACCATGAATCGAATGCTAAATAAGGGAGTCTCATTCAACTGGGAGTATATATATATATATATATATATATATCAACAACTGACTTTGCACTGGGAACCATGTTAGACCAAAAGAACGTGCAAGGCAAAGAACAAACCATATATTATATTAGTCGAACCTTGGTGAGCTATGAGCTCGAGTATGCATATGTGGAAAAATTATGTTTAGCAGTAGTGTTCGCTACAAAGAAATTGTGACATTATATGTTAAGTAATACAACATATGTTATATCCAAACAAAATCCTTTGCAGTACATGACGAGTAAGACTTATCACAATATGCATACTATGAAGTGGGTCATGCTATTTACAAAATTCTATCTAGAATTCATAAGCCAAAAGTCCATTAAGGGACAGGTCATAGCGGATCAATTAGCTGAGGCACCACTTTCAAATAGTCAACCTCTAAAAATTGAGCTTCTAGATGATGCAGTATTTGTCATATCAGAAGCTCCCAAACCCAAAGAACCAGAGAACAATGCTGACATGACCCTGTTATTCAACGGTTCAAAGTGTGAGTAAGGGGGTGGTTCTGGAATAGTGTTATTCATGCCGCAAGGAGCTCCAACACCCTTGTCATTCAAGTTGGATTTTTTGTGCACCAACGATGCTGAGTACAAAGCCCTACTGTTGGGTCTCCACACAACTATCGCCATGAATATTAAGAGATTGAACATCTTTGTCGATTCCTTGCTCATAGTAAATCAAGTCAAGGGGCTCTTTCATTGTTGATATCCCATACTAAAAGCCTATAAAGATATAGTTGACACATATTTGGCTAAATTTAAATGGTATGACATCGAGGCATCCCTCGGTCATCAAACATGTTTGCAGCCACCATGGCATCTTCAAGATATTTAATCTCTCATAATCCATCTACAATTTCACTACCATTCATGTTAAGATACTCTCGCATCTGGTAGTAGATCTTGTAGCCTATGATAACAGATAATCGGTCAACATGATCAATGTAGAACCAAAATCTAAATGACTATGCAAAGCTAAAGAATTTCTTAAGAAGGCACCCTGGGGGTCATTAACCTCTCAGATTCCTATGGGGAGTGGTACTACCATTCACCACAAGGTTGTTTCTGAGTATGCATTTGCACAAGTAGATACATAGGGGGAGCAAGTCATATTAGCAGTTGAATATAAGGCTTATCAAAGCTAGATGTCACAAATTAAATACTTCCTAAAGCTTAGAATAATCCCAAATGGATTACCGCATGTCGCAAAATGCACATTTAAATATAAAGCAACTAAATATGTCTTAATAGGAGACATATTGTACCAATGAGGCTACAATGGAGTCCTCCTTCATTTCTTAGATCCCCAAGAGGCATCATGGGTGATTTTGCAAGCTCATGACGATACGTGTAGTGGCCATTTTAGTAGTATGGCCATCATCAAGTGCATCCTTCGAATGGGCTACTATTGGCCCACTATGGAGAAGGAGTGCAATGTGTATGTCAAGAAATATGTTAAATGCCAGCATCATGCTAATCTTACGCACTTGCCATCACCAATATTATAGTCCATCCAAGCGGCTTGGCCATTTGCTCAGTGGGGTTTAGATCTTATAGGCAATATCTCTCCTTCATCATCAAGATGGCATACATTCATAATCATGGCTATTGAGTATTTTACAAAGTGGGTGGAAGCAATACCCTTAACAACGACAACTGGAGCTTGTATAGCAGAGTTTATACTAGAGCATATCATAAGTCATTTTGGGATTCCATCCAAAATAATATTGTATAATGGAACATATTTCAAGAACAAAACTATGAGAGCTTTGACATCTAAATATAGAATCAAACACAGTTTTGCGACTCCATACTATCAACAAGAAAACGGGTAGGTTGGGGCTTCAAACAAGATAGCGGTGGCCATATTGAAAAATACGGTCCAAGAAAACCATAAAGACTTGCATATCTATCTACCCCTTGTTTTATGGGCTTACAAGACTAGTATTTGAATGCCCACTAGGGCAACGTCATTATCACTAGTATATGGTGTTGAGGCAATTGCGCCCTTGGAATTAGAAATTCCAATATTGTACGTCACATTGAAAGAGTTCATCGATGACGACACCACACGGTAAGCTCGACTAGATCAACTGATGCTACTTGATGAACATTGTGTGAATGCCCTGGAGTATCTTTGCATTTATCAAGAGCGACTAAAATGAGCTTACAATATCAAAGTCCACCAGAGAGACTTTAAAGTTAGGGATATTGTATTGAAAGAGAATCAATAAAACTCTAATTTGCCACCAGATATGCAAGACAAATTCATGGCTAATTGGCTAGGACTATACATCATAGCTAAAAATATTGGTCTAGGTACTTATCACCTAACGTCACTAGGGGGTGTTGAAGAGCCTGAACCTCTCAACATCATCCATATTAAGAAGTTTTATGCTTGAAGAGCATAGTAAAAGGTTCCGAGAGTTGCTTGTAACTACTCGGTCATCCTAAAAAGCTCCAAACACTCCCATAAGTAGTTTGGTCAATGAAAAATATTCAAAGGCGTATATAAGCCCTTTGGTCAAAACCTCAAAAATCTCTGAGGGTTTGTTCAAAATCGCTCGATCATCTCAAAAGGCACCAAGAGTTTCTAAAAAACTACTTGGTCAACCCAAAAGCTCCAAGGATTCTTAAAATATCACTTGGTCATTCCAAAAAGTCCCAAATGTGCTCATAAACCCTTCGTTCAAACCCCAAAAGCTTCGAGGATTTGCTTAAAATTGCTTGGTCATCCTAAAAAGCTCCAAGGATTTTGTTGAAAAATTGCTTGGTCAATATAAAGGCTCCAGAGGCATGTACTCGCCGTTTGGTCAGATATGAGGCTCAAAATTCATAAAAATAATAAAATAAATAAAATAAAATAAAAATTGGTAAACCATAAAATCCAAAAAAATTTGCATTTTGCATTCGAATTTTGCATTCTCATTTTGCATTCACACATGCATTCACTACATTACTGCATTGCATATAGGCATTCGTCATCCATTGCATTCCGTAGTAGGAGGGATTATGTTTGTTAGTCTTACAAACGATACCACATTTATGTTCAAATCATGCATCTCTGCATTTGTCATGATCCATCATTCATGTGAGTAATTGTATTTTTCAACACAACCTATAATGTTGCTATGGAGATATACTAGGGTTTTCTAGTCACTCAACCATACCTAGTGGTATTATCAAGAGTCGATAGAAAGCTTGATTTGATTTTGTAGCTAAGTTTTAGTTAGTATAGCCCTTAGCATATCAGAAGCCTATCACTAATCAACAAATTAAACAATATTAACAAGGACTAGGGGAAGATGAAATTCGTGAATCAGGACCGTGTATCCTGAAGTGAAAATAGTTATTCTTGCTTATCCCTTTGTGCGGATGATATGGGAAATGTTGGTAGTTGGCAAAAGGACAGGTTAGTTCCCTATTCAAAATCCCTTGATTACGATAAAATGAGCAATATCCCAAAGTGATATCCCACATCAATCCTCATGATTGATACCCTAGATCGATATCATAGATCGACTTCCCATATTGATATCCCATATTGATATCATAAGATCGATATTCTCAATCAATATACCAGAAATAATTTTCCCAAGTAAATTCCCAAAGGAAATTTTTTGAAGAAAATTATCAAATGTAAATGTCGAAAAGTGAAGATCGAATGAAGATAAGAAAATAGGCTCAAATCAAGTTCAAAGTGAAGATCAAACGAAGATCATAAATCAAAACTTCGAGTGGAGATCAAATGAAGATCCAAAATCCAGTTTGAACAGAAATCAAATGAAGATCCAAAGACAGTTCAGAATGAAGATGGAATCAACTCCCTTGCTTCACTACATATGAGCAAGTATCCCAAAAATGGAAGGATAGAAAAGAATGAGCCTAAATCCCTAGAATTGTCGACACTACTGTACCTTACGCATGACGATATATTTGATACACTTACATTTTGCTTATGGGCAAACCGATGTTTGAATGTGGAAGAGCTAGCTTCAGGTGTCCCACATTGCCTAGTGGCTTAGTCCAACTAAAATTTAAACTTGTGATTGGATAAGATATTTGTGGAACCACTATCTTAGCAATGGGATAAAAGAATCTCGCCAGACATCGGGGAATGCTAGTGTCTTATATTAATATACTCATGTGCACAGACAGGGATAATGAACAGCTAGGGCCTATCCTAGCAAAAGCCTTTTATCTCAGAAGTTTAGTGTGGTTAGTATGCAACTTTTGAGAAGTCTATTAGGGTGTTTGAGTCTTATGAAAAACCTCAAAAATATCTCTCATAGCACCAAAATATCAAATATTGCAAACCATATAAAATCATCAAATTGCAAAGTATTGAGTCCATGATACATCACCATATAAAGCACAATCAAGATATAGGATAGATACTGGATGGATATTAGAAATAATATTTAGACGACCACTGACTATATCGTGCATATGTTTTTCAAATTTGCAAAAGAAAATAGAATGACACATTATATCATTCGCATTATATAACTTCATTCATTGCATTTCATATATGGGTGGTTAATTGATTAATTTTTTATCTTAAGGATTTTCAATTACATTCATGATTTTTATACATTTTTTGGTGTCATTCATTAGATTGATAATTATATTTGCATTCATTCCTTATGTTTTAAATTGATTAAAGCATACATGTTCATTTATATTAGATCACCATCGTGTAAATAAATCATTACATACATTAATGCATACAATAAAGCAATATCAAACATGCATTAAGAGAAAACATTGTGTCCATATGCATTCATCATAAATCGCACATCTAAGCATCTAGATCACTACATATCATCATCATCATAAATTAAATAGTTATCTAGTGCATGTCATCCATACATCACATCATATAGCATCAAATTAACATAAGCATTGCATCCATGTGCATAACATAAATAGAAAATTAAACATATATGCAAGTACACATAATGAGACATAAATGATCAGATCATATATATATATATATATATATATATATATATATATATATATATATATATATATATATATATATATATATATATATATATATATATATATATATATATGTGTGTGTGTGTGTGTGTGTGTGTGTGTGTGTGTGTGTGTGTGTGTGTGTGTGTCTCAAATTACATTAGTAGTATAAAATTCCCATGACCTACAATTGTGTAGGTCCTCGACCTTACACCAAAAATGATACATATGCAAGATGTAGTTATGATCTAATAGAGCCCTAACTCTGGCCTACTTACCCTAAACTAGATCTCTCACTACCTCCCTCAACCCTATAACCTGGAGCCTGCTTTGTAGTTGGTTTCGGTGCCTATTGTATGTCCTACTAAGGGCTTTATGTACCACCTAACCTAAATAGGTCTAGCACATGGGATACCAAAATGTCTAAGAGGCTAGACCGATGACTAGAGGTAGCACCTGTATCCCTGTGACTCCTATGCGAGCTACCTCCATGAGTGCTAGAGGACCTTTGCATCCTCTATGTCATGTGTATCCACTGGTTGGAGCTCACCGTGGACTATCCTGAGGTCCTAGACCTGGTCTTCTGAGACCCAGTAGCATGTCTGTCCTTAGGTACCTCCAAGCCCTTCAATATGATATAGCCCTCCAACTGGGAGATGTGAGCTTCCCTCACATCGCATAGGTCATTTCCCTCCTCTACGAGGGAAGTGATCCACCTGAACTCTACTAAAGGATCACCACCTCTTGGCAAGGTATCTTATGGACCAACTGGATGTCTCATAATAATTTGAGAGGATGGAGGATCCCCCCTCTATGTCCTGAGTAAATATCTCTATAGCACCCTAAAATTGGAGTAGTAAAATTGTCATAATTACATTCACCTTAATAAATATTTTAAATTCAAATTTTAACCTCCCAAACCGCCCGTTAACCACCGGGTAATCCGTTTCCCCCTTTTTCGCACCATTTTTAGAGGTTGTTTTGACCGTTTGACGATATCATCGCCGATCAGACGATATCACCCTAGATTTGACGATTTCGTCTGGGCTAGGACGTCCAGACGATCTTGTCGCAAAACTATTTTTTCACAATTAGCTTTTGTTCCAATGGGCCTCTAATTTGGGCAGAAGCATGTCTGCGTCGTTAGAGACCCTCCCCCGTTGGAGATATCCCAAATAGGGATGATCTCCAACCTCCTAACTACTCCCCTAAGCCTATTTAGTCCCTAGAACCTTCCCTTCCCAACCCCTAGCTGAAATTCTATGTAACTTAGCTTCATGCACGTTAAATCATCCTAAATTTTCATTTGCAGTAGTCCTATATCAATTTTGTTGCAGGTACCATCTTGTTTTTCAGTCGGAGCAAGCATACATCGTCATCGACGAACCTGTTCAAATCGAAGGTGATCCTATCAAATCAAAGATGATTTCATACTGATGCGAGATGATCTCGATTGCAATCCACATTGAGGCAATTAGTGCCATAAGTTTGCATTTCTTCACCTTTTCTCTATTATTTTATTCTACAAATTAGCTAGTTTATTTGATATTTTATCTTATATTGCATTTTGGAGTTCACCCATCTAGATCAAAGGCATAATTAATCCATAATTGTGATTTAATCAGCATCATTCATACATGTTTCGGTCTTTAAGTTTTAGTTCAGTGTTATCACTGTTATTTTGCACAATTTCCCTCTACTAGAACAGTAGTATTCTCTGTATTTTGCATCTATTCTTCTGTTTGCAAGTCTCTGATGAATTCGTCTGATGAATTCATCAGATATCAGATGATATTTTCTGATCTTAGATGATTCTGTTGAATTCCAGATGATCCTGACTGCTTCAACATCAAAATCTTCATCAGACATCCGGATCAGTTATTCTGCTTTTAATCTTCTGTAATTTCTCTATTTTCTATCTTCAAAATTGTTCTCTGTATTCATTAAAATCTGCATTTTCATATAGATTAATTTAGAATCATTTGGCCAAACCTAGGATATGAATGCTTAAGACTAAAAACGAACACATAAAAACACATTCCAAACCTAGGCGTGGAAACTGCCATTAAATGTTTCTTGGTGAACCCACCATCCATCGAAAAATCATCAAAATACACCTCCCTTGAGAGGCGGGACCTTCGCAAAGTCCTCTCAGTCCGAGGTACCACGACATCCTTTTCCCATCCTCCTTCTAGGCATGGATCCTATAGCCTGAAGGTAAGGATGCGAAAAATTTGGAGCGATACATTTTGGTGAACCCGACGTGAATGCATCATAACCTTTTGAAAACAAAAACAAAAACAAAACAAAAAAAAATATATATAGAACAACTAAAACATAGATGCATTTTAGAACATTTAAAGTTTAAAATCATGTTTATATGGTAGCTCCTAAGAAAATATTAGCAGTTACCATAAATGTAGAAAACCAATTGGCAGCAATAGAAATCAACTCTATGCTTAATGTGCCTGAAACAAGTAGAAATCAATTCCTGTGGAATGAACTTGATAGAAGACTTAGTCTCATCTCATCTAGGTCCACACAACTTAAGCAAATCAAGAGGCTAGTCCTAGATAGAATCTTGGATCCTCATCAACTAGTTTTTTATCATGAACTTCAGAGAGCCTGCCATAGATGGTTAGCTTATAGGAGAGCTTTAGTATCTTCAAAATTGTTCACCTTCGAGGAATACCTTGAGAACGCAACCATTGTACACCAGTTCCTAGGTTGTGTAGAATACCAAGAGGTTGTTCTTACAGATAGGGAAATATGGAATAGAGTTCCGCGAGCTGTGTTATATCGAGAGTATTGCCACGAGCTTTACTTCTATCAACAAGCATTTGAGACAAATAATATCACTATAGCTCTTTTCATCAAATTTTTAAAAGAAAACTTTCAATTTGAAGAAGAACACTTCATGACTCCTGAACAACTCGAGCCTATTAATGATATCTATAAATTATTTATAGAAAACTAGATTATTAATTTCAGTCTTATTTCTTGCATTTATTGTGTTATTTGCTGTCTTTACAATATTATTTCAAAAAAAAAGAAAAACTAAAAAACATAGCAAAAACTTAAACATTTCATTTCAAATATTGTAGTAGGTATATAGTAAATATATACCTCTTAATTTTGTTGCATATATATATATATATATATATATATATATATATATATATATATATATATATATTTGTTGAAATCAAAATTTAGCACCATGCCTAAACTTAGGAATGGTAAAGAAACTTTAGGAGAAGAAGAATATTGGGTACAAGACACAACTAGACACCCAAATGTCCTTCCTGGAGATCCAATTCCGGAAGGACAAACTCTAGATCAATCAGAACATGACCTAGGTGAAGATAATGAACAAGAAGGAAGTTTTAAAGAGGATGGATCCTCATCCCCTAGAGTAGCTCCAGATGGAACTATTGCTTTTGACAACATAGATCATTTCAAGAAATTTCTCAATGATAACATTGATGATCTTAATATGGTAGTTCGTATTGATAAAGGTCAAATTAGTAACACTCAAGTAGCCTTGGAACATGCATTTGATATACGCACTAATCCTTTGTCTTTCATTGATCAAGAAAGTGACAAGGCTGGACCATCCAATATGGATATGGTCACTATGATTCAAAACATGTCAAAAAAATAGGCTATCCAACCTCCTAAGGAACCTGTTATTCAACCTAAAATCATTCCCACACAAAAGAAACCTTCCTTCACCACTTTATTCTGCCAAACTATTGAGCAATATGCTTCAAGTAAACAAAAACCTAAAACGAAGCCAAACACCAATTTTCAACAATCTGGAATACAACATAATACAACTTCAAAATTCCTTCATAATACTTTTCCAACCAATAATTTACACAATAGTAACATGGCATCTAATCTTCATGTTCCTCCATCATATGCCCGTAAAACCCATGTCAATGCCCTACCAAACCAATATGGGGGGCAAACTAGTAATTTGGAAGCCATGGTGAAATAGTTAGCTTCGCGTATGGACTAGATAGATCCCTACCGTCCCTCGTATAATTATCGAGAGATATGTAGTCAACCTTTGGATCCCATAGTTGTAGCTCAACCATACCCTAAGCATTTTCCCATGCCTATCTTTCCTATATATAAAGGAACCGAAGATCCCATAGAGCATCTTCGCATGTTTAGGATAGCATGTCATGACATATCGCATGATGACTTGCTATTATTAAAAATGTTCCCAAAAATTTTAGGTGGAATGGCATTAGAGTGGTACTATCAATTGCCCACTCATTCTTTGAGAAACTTTGAAGAAAAAATTGAATCATTTGTCCATCAATTTAGTGCCTACATCGAGAGGCATGTAACTATTAAAGACCTATAAAATTTAAAACAAGAAAAAGATGAATGTTTTGTCGATTTCTTAGCTAGATGGAGGCAATTGATAGGAAAACTGCACTTTGTGCTACCTTATAGGGAAATGTTGGACATTTTCATCAACAATTTATAGGATCAAATATCTTATGAGCTATCAACTGCTACCTTAACTACCTTCGATCAAGCTATAGATTTAGCTCGAAGAGTAGAAGATTCCCTCATTAGGAGAGGCCAACTTAGGAAGAAGGATGATGAGAAAACATCCAAAAATCAATATAAAAACAAACAAGTTGTTGGTGACGGAGTCACTGACAGCAAAAATGTTGCTAATATCAATGCAACGAAGACAACAAAAAAATTTATATTGAAACCTCCTGAAAAGCCTCCTCGAGAATTCACTAGATTAAACCAACCCTTATCAACTATTTTACCTCAATTACTTGAAAGAGGTTTGATCCAATTACCAGCTATCCGGGAACCTGATCCAACTATACCCGGATATAGAGCTGACTTACACTGTGATTTCCATAGAGGACCTGGACATTCTACCAATGCTTGTAAAAGGTTGAAACATAAAATATAGGATTTTATTGAAAATAATGAAATGGAAGTGCAAGCCTTCCAACCTAAACAAAACCCTCCTAATAATACTCAATACCGTTCCCCAAAATCAAAATCAAAATGCCAATCAAACTCTAGACATATTTCAACACCCTTTACCAAGACATGGTAAAGAGGTAGCCAATAAAATCGAACATCATAATGTTCCCCATCCTACCCGATATGTAGGAACCATTAGCGGACAATTACCTATTCAAGATCCTCACATATTTGACACAACATTATCCCTGGTTACGACCAGGCCCTTACATAATTTTCAAACTTCTGATTCTAGTGATATAGAATCAGATAGTGAAAGTGAACTAGACATTACTTCAAATCAATCAAATAGTTCTAAAAATGAATCAGATCCTATTCAACCCATCACAAATGCTATGGTTCCAAAAGAACCATTTCCTAGACGAGTTACTACTCGACCTTCTTCTAGTATATTCCTTTCTAATGAACAAGCCATAAATGCTCAACCGAGACCAGTTCAACGTCTTCATTATAACATTGTAGGTACCATCGAAGTCGTCACCCGACAACAAGCTCAAAATTCCCAACAAGAACCAAACCAAAATGATGGATCAGCTCCATTCGTTCTGAAAAACCCCAATAAAGGGAATCATGCTCCTAATTCTCAACCTAAACCCCCTTACAATATTAATGAGCAATTGTCCAATACTACAGCCAGAATTTCCATTTTGGATTTATTAAGATCCTCTCCCACCCATAGGGATGAGTTGATGCTTACATTAAGCCAAATGATGGTACCTCAAAACATTCAACCTGAAGCTATGGCCAATACTATCATCACTCGAGAGATTGATTGTATTGACTTTCGGGACAAAGATATCCCACAACACAGCTTTACATAAGGATAATCCCTTATACATTACTGCTTTAATTGGAGATGTAGCCGTCAAACGAGTCTTGATTGATAATGGCTCATCTCTAAACATTTGCACTTTTGACTTCTACCAACGATTTGGCTTTAGAAGTGATGAAATGAAGAAAACTGATATGATTATCAAAGCTTTTAATGATGAAACACAAGAAACGTGTGGAATTATTACCCTCCCATTGCAATTTGGTCCTAGAAGCCTAGAAACAACCGTGTTTATTGTACATTTCCTAGCATCGTACAATATACTTTTGGGTCGCCCTTGGATCAATGCCATGTGAGCGGTCCCATCAACCTTACACCAATGTGTTAAATTTGAGTTTAAAAATTAGTTGGTCACTATCCATGGTGACCCTAGACCCTTTGATATGTGTGCTTTGGTAGAACCCGTTGGAGTGCAATTTTGCCCTGCTCTGTCATCCACACATCCTAGTTCTTATTTTTCATCTAAAATTGTGAAACACACACCCATAACTTCACCTATTTCCCCTCCATTAATTTCATCCTCCTATATAGATCAACAACCCTCTAAACAAATCACTCTAGAACCTCAAAAAGATCTTAAATCTACAACCAATCCTTCAAGTTCTATTCCTATAAATTCAAAACCTACAGAAACAACTATCATGCCTTCCACATCTCAAGATATAGGTAATACGCCTTCTACATCTTATGCCCTTTCTGATGAACTTTTACCAGATTTATCCACAAACTTAATATAAAAAAAAATAAATGCTTTCATGCAAGATTCAATTATTTTGAATAATTTACCGCCATCTCCTCGTACTTTGGGCCTCCCACAACCTATGGGAAGTACTTACCAAGTCGGGAGTTGTGCCTTCATTTATAAAGGATATGATTGGGGAAGAATCCCTCGGAATATCAAAACTCATCCTGAAGGATACGCTCGGTGCTATTTTACCAATGATTATATTAAAGCTAAACCCATGATGCTTAAAATGGGATATAAAGGGAAAGGCTTAGGACCTTTCCAAAATGGCATGAAAGAACATTTCGAGGTAGAACCGTGGCCTGCCCGCTATGGTGTGGGCCTATTTCCTAGTAAGGTTCAACCCTTTCCTTTTGAATATGATGATCAACTCATATGTTATCAAGATTATTTGGATAGGCATGTTGATTTGCCTCTTAAAAATTAGTCGTTTTCATGCAACATGCTATCCATAGCTTACCCTGAAATGATTGTCGACCCCGATGAAGAGTTGGAAGGAGATATCTTCCATGATGTCTCTGTTGAAGAGATGTTACACAATGGATTTTATTTTGATGGTTCTATACCAACTATAGCCCAACTTGAGGCCACTAATCCTCAAGATGAATTATCTAAATTAACCTTACAAGAATTACAAGAATTGGGTGTTTCACCCGCCCCACATAATTTTGAAAGAGATCTACACATGGAGGTAGAAAACGTCATTAAAATTAATATTGTAACTGAGGATAATCCTCACATAACCAATATTGGATCAGAATTAAGTTAAGAAAAACAAGAACAATACATTGCATTCCTTAAAGAGTATGAAGATGTCTTTGCTTGGACATATGAAGATATGCTAGGTCTAGACCCTTCCGTAGTCATGCATCATCTAGTGGTCCATCCGGATGCTAAACCTGTTAAACAAAAACTTAGAAAAATGCATCCCAAAGTGGCTCTGCTAGTCAAAGGGGAGTTAGAAAAACTCTTGAATGTTATCTTCATACAAGCTATTGATTATGCTGAATGGATCTCAAATGTAGTTCTAGTCACCAAGAAAGAAGCTACCAAAGTTAGGGTTTGCACAGATTTTAGAGATATTAACGTCGCATGCCCTAAAGATGACTTCCCTCTTCCAAACATGGATCAAATCATTGACTTTACTGTCGAGAGTGGGATGATGTCCTTAATGGATGGATTCTCCGACTATAATCAAATCAGAATAGCTCCTAAAGATCAAGCTAAAACAACCTTTATTACCCCTTGGGGTACCTTTTGCTGGAAAGTGATGCCATTTGGCTTAAAGAATGTAGGTGCAACTTATCAACGAGCTATGACCTATATCTTTCATGATATGATGCATGATATCCTACATGATTATGTAGATGATATTATAGCTCGCTCTATTATGGAAGACAATCATTTAGATGATTTGAGAAAAGTTTTTAATCAATTACAAGAATATCTTATTCGATTAAATCCAAAAAAATGTATATTCGGAGTTAAGTCCGATAAACTATTAGGGGTTTTAGTTTCTTTACGTGGTATTGAAATTGACCCTCTCAAGATTGCGGCCATCATTGATATGCCCGCACCTACTAATATATCTGAGTTACGAAGTTTACAAGGTAAAATTCAAGCTATCCGTCGCTTCATCAATAAGCTGGCGGACAAAACTGGTCCCTTTCTTAAACTCCTTAAGAAGGATGTCCCTTTTAATTGGGACACCGAATGTAGAGAATCTTTTGAACTTCTCAAACAATACCTCATTAATCTACCTGTTCTTTCACCACCTAAACCTGATCGCCCATTTCTCCTATATATTTCAGACTTCGTATTCTCGCCTTAGGAGCTATGTTAGCTCAACTTGATGATGAAAAGAGAGAATGTGCTAATTATTACATTAGTCGAACCTTCATCAGTTATGAAACCCGCTACATAAAATTAGAAAAACTATTTCTAGCAGTCGTGTTTGCTACGCAAAAATTATGCCATTATATGCTTAGTCATAAAACTTATGTCATTGCTAAATACGATCCCTTAAGGTATCTCATGAGTCGACCTTATTTATCAGGTCGCACAACCAAGTGGGTTCTTGCTCTAAGCGATTTTGATCTCACATTCATAGGACAGAAGTTTGTTAAGGGTCAAATCATAGCAAATCAATTAGCTTTTGCACCCTTAGAATCTACTCATCCCCTCATCATTGAGTTTCCTGACGAATGCCTTCAATTAGAGGCAGACCATATTGAACAATGGTCCTTATACTTTGACGGAGCTCGATGCATGAGTGGGGCTGGTGTGGGTATTATTTTAATATCCTCGCAAAAACATATTATTCCTCTGTCCTTTAAATTGACATTTGCTTGCACCAACAATACTGCTAAGTATGAATCTCTAATCCTTGGATTACGAGCTGCCTTGGCGCTAAAAATTAAACATCTTTTAGTTTTTGGTGATTCTCAACCGGTTATAAACCAAATTAATGAATTTTATCAGACCATAGATGATAAACTATGCCCATATAAGGCCTATGTTTTACAACTAATGTCTCTATTTGATCAAGTTACCTTGAAAGCTATTCCTCGAACTAGCAACCGTGCAACTGATGCTATGGTCGCAGCTGCATCTCTCCTGCCCTTGGAGTTAGATGACGAATATGCCACTATCATTATTTGTCGACTTCAAGAACCTGCTTCAAAAAAGTCATGCTTAGAGCCTTTGGATGTGTTTCTAATCAATGAAACTACTCCTGAACCTTGGTATACAGACATATTTGATTTTCTCAAAAATGGGACTTTCCCTGCCAATTCTAATAGAAACCAACGTCGGTTATTACGTCGACAAGCAAGTCGATTTGTAATAATTGGCAATACTTTATATAGGAGATATTTTGAAGGTATCCTATTAAGATGTTTAAACTTAGAAGAGTCTACATCAGCCTTGAGTGAAGCTCACGATGGATCTTGTGGAGGACACTTTAGTGGTAGCATCATTGCTAAAAAGCTCCTTCGAATAGGATACTTTTGGCCTACCATGGAAACGGATGCACATGAGTATGTGCGCCATTGCGAAAAGTTCCAAAAACATGCTGACCTTGTCCATGCACCTACACAAGAGCTGCAGGCTATTTCATCTCCTTGGCCCTTTTCTAAATGGGGTTTAGATATTATTGGCAAAATCAATCATGTGTCATCTGATGGACACAAGTTCATCATAACCGCCACTAAGTATTTCATGAAGCGGGTCAAAGCTATGCCTTTAGCTTCCTGCACTGGCACACAAGTCTCTAAATTTATTTTTAATAAAATCATTTATAGGTTCGAAATTCCTGCAAATCTCATTTCTGACAATGGAACTTGTTTCAAAAATAAAGATGTTAAAAAATTATGCCAAAAATATAAGATTCAAAGATCGCTGGTCCACTCCCTATTATCCTCGGGGTAATGGTCAAGCGTAAGCATCTAACAAAACCTTAATCAAAATTCTCAAAAGATTGGTCAATAAAACTGGCCGTGACTGGCACATTCAATTATATCCAGCCTTGTGGGCCTATTGAACTAGTGTTCGAACCCCCACTAGAACTTCACCATTTTTTTTGGTTTACGATGCTGAAGCAGTTTTTCCATTTGAATTAGAAGTTCCTTCTTTGGCTCTGCTACTTCAAGATACCGAAGTAGGAGATGAATATCATGTCGTGGCACTCGACCACTGGAACTCCTAGATGAAAAGCGCATCAATGCTTTGGAGCATCTTCGTGCTTACCAAAACAAGCTCAAAAGATCATATGCTAAGAAAGTTCGTCATCGATCCTTTGAGATTGGCGACCTTGTTTTAAAAGAAAATAAAAAAAATACAAATGCAACTAAAGACCTTAAAGGCAAATTTGAGCCCAACTGGCTTGGACCATACATTATTACTGCTAAATTTGATTCAGGAGCATACAAATTATCTACCTTAGATGGTAAAGAACTTAAAGAACCTATGAATATTTTGCATCTTAAACGTTACTATGCATAAATTTGGTCATTTCATCCTTGTATATATTTGTTTAAAATATTTTAAAATCACTATCTTGTATTTCTTTCAATTTATAAATTCAAAAACATCAAAAACATTCATAATCATCAAAAATATTCAAAACTATTTGTTGCATTTATTTATGGCACTTGTTAAAATTTTTTGTTCAAAAACAAAAATAAAACCAAAAAACAAAATAATGATAAAAATAAAAACAGCAATATGCTTGACTCTTTCGAAACCAAAACAAAATAAAGAAGAAAGAGAGAGTCAACATTCTCAAAAACTGCTCAAAAGTGTTTATATATATTTTCTTACAAGTATTGCAGTTATATGTTTCAAATTATTTTGGATAAATTAGCATTTATTTGGAATCCCTCACTTGCACACTCACAACAATAAATATCTTGATTTTATCTGGCATGATTATTAATCTCTCTTATATCAAAGTTCACAAAATTCAATCCAATAAAGTTTGAGCATAGAGAATTGATATTGTTATTTACTTAAACCAAGCACATATTTTCACAATAAAATGATTATATTTGTAATTTCCATGTTTTGCTACATAGTAGACATGATTTCTTGAGCGAAAAGTTTCCCCTGTTGTCCTATCATGCACATGGTCTAGAATCTTTGAGAATTTGCAAAAGGACAAGCTCACCTCTACCCAGAATAAAAATCCCTTGCTCTACAGCTAATCCGAGCAAGTATCCCTAGCAAAGAAAAAGAAAAAGAAAGTTCAAGAAAAAGAAAAAAAGAAAAATGTTCTTTTATATCATTACAACAATATTTCAAGTACTATCTCAAAAAAATCAAGCAAACAAAAATACAAAAGAAAAAGAAGCAAAATTCAAAAGCAAGCAGAAAGCAAGAATGCAATAAAATCCCTTTCCCTACCCTTTGAAAAGAAAATAAGGGTTGATGAGCTTGAATCCCTGGAATTCTCAATTATTCGAAAACTGTGAGGTAAGCCCCATAACAGTGGTTTGTGCCCAACCTGCTTGGCCTTGGGTAACTCCTAGCATGGTGATATGTCTGTCACATTAGCGACCTTCTTTTGTACAGACCTATGTCTTCTTATGGATTAGCTAGCTCTTGATAATCCAACCTACATAGTAGTCTAGTATGGTTATATGCATCTACATCATGGTTAATGAACACTTATCTGGTTTCTTCAAATCACTTGTATCATATTATCTTGCTCAAAACTAGTAAATGCACAAAGCAATTGCACACACATTTGTATTTGAGAGATTTTGTGTATCATTATGATAAATCAAGGTCGGAAATGAATTCACATATGCACATGGGATTCCTTATAAATCTAACCTTTGTCTTCAAAATACTTTGAAATATTATTTTTGCAACTTGTTTGGAATAAATCAAGTACAGTTGCTTACCATAAAGACAACTATATAATAGAAAAATCAAAATTCCTTTCAAAATATACAATTAAAACATATATATCTGGTTGACTTTCGCGACGATGGTATAGTTCCAAAACCAAAATTGGAATTTTATGCTTAGCACAAGTCCTCATTTTCATATTTTTTGTTTATTAAAAAAAAAAAAAAATCAACCATGCAATAAAACTATCTTTTCTTTGGATTTTCGCGATGATGGTATAAATCTATACCTCCATATTCTATGCCTAGCGCAAACCATCATAACAATTTTTATTCCCCATTTATTTAAAAATCATGAAAACCATATGACTTAATTCATTATGTTACACAAATTATGCTTTTCAAAAAGCAAACACATTTTCATTATTTTCATGCCATTATGTCAAAATCACATCTGTGAGCATCCACAGAACCCTACACCCTCTTTGGTGGCACAGCAAAATTCCACCAAGTACTCTAGCTAGCACCCGTGTGAGTCTAGATGCCCCAGGCATCTGGCGTAGTGCCTCGATATTAACTTTTCCCTTCTCCAGGGCAAAGCTCGGGTCACCACACAGTCGTCCCATAGCATGGCCTTGATTGGCCACAGGAGTGATCAATCGTCCTTGTATGAGGATTCTCAGAATCCTCCATACATCCTCTAGAGTGGAAGTCATCTCCCCTGTTGATAGCCAAAAACATGACGAACCTGGATACCATCTCTCTGCTAGGGCCGTTAGTAGCCCCATATCTGTGGACACCTGTGGCATCTTTGCCACATGCTGCAAGTCGGCCTGTGCTAGCTGATCTCGCTCTGCCTGTGTGAGAGCGGCCAAGTCATCCCTCAAACCTCCATACTTCCATTCCCTGCTCTTTAGCAAACCTCTCTACAACATAAACAACAAAACAACAAACAATCATTAATAAACAATTCAAGTAATTAATAATGCAAGTTAAAAGTTCAATTTTATGCAATTGATGATATCGTCCAATATTGGACGATATCGTCCCAAATTTGAGCATAATCATCTCTGATTTTGCAAGCCGAAATCGTCCCCTTTCGTCGATTTTGCCTTAGGGCGAAATTGATGAAATTGAGACGATTTTGTCAAAATCGGGACGATTTCGTCCGGACGACGTCGACGGCCCAAAAATGGCCGTGATGCTCAAAATTCAATCAAATTTTACCTAAAAAGCATGTAAAATCAAATTAAAGCATTCTAGTTAAGTCTAGACTCTTACCCGTAGACCGCACCGGACCTCTGTTGATCTGTGCGTCGTCTCCACCATTTTTGCTTTAGAGCTCTAAAAACCAGAAAATGAACAGTAAAAATGAATTAGGGTTTTACCCTATTTTTCTTAATTTTATTCAAAAATAATTTTTGCTTTTCTGCGTTTTTACCTCAAACGTTCGATTTGGGTAAAAACACGGAGGGGGAACCATAGTAAGCTATCGTACGATTCGACCAAGAATCGTCGCCTAAAAAATGGGAATAATTTTTGCTTTCTCGTATATCGAGAAGAACTCATCTTTAATGCATTTTCTTCAGAAAATTCGCTAAAGAGGGGGCAAAATGTAGCACCCTAAAATTGGCGCAGTAAAATTGTCATAATTACATTGACCTTAGTAAATATTTTAAATTCAAATTTTAACCTTCCAAACCACCCGTTAACCATCGGGTAATCCGTTTCCCCCTTTTCTGTGCCATTTTTAGAGGCTGTTTTGACCGTTTGACGATATCGTCGCCGATCAGACGATATCACCCTAGACCTGACGATTTCGTCTGGGCTAGGACGTCCAGACGATCTTGTCGCAAAACTATTTTTCACAATTAGCTTTTGTTCCAACGGGCCTCTAATCCGGGCAGAAGCGTGTCTACACCATTAGAGACCCTCCCCCATTGGAGATCTCCCAAATACGGATGATCTCCAACCTCCTAACTACTCCCCTAAGCCTATTTAGTCCCTAGAACCTTCCCTTCCCAACCCCTAGCTGAAATTCTATGTAACTTAGCTTCATGCACGTTAAATCATCCTAAATTTTCATTTGCAGTAGTCCTATATCAATTTTGTTGCAGGTACCATCTTGTTTTTCAGCCGGAGCAAGCATACATTGTTGCCGACAAACATGTTCAAATCGGAGGCGATCCTATCGAATCAGAGATGATTTCGTACTGATGCGAGATGATCTCGACTGCAGTGCACATTGAGGCAATCAGTGCCATAAGTTTGCATTTTTTCACCTTTTCTCTGTTATTTTATTCTGCAAATTAGCTAGTTTATTTGATATTTTATCTTATATTGCATTTTGGAGTTCACCCATCTAGATCAAAGGCATAATTAATCCATAATTGTGATTTAATCAGCATCATTCATACATGTTTCGGTCTTTAAGTTTCAGTTCAGTGTTATCACTATTATTTTGCACAGTTTCCCTCTACTAGAACAGTAGTATTCTCTATATTTCGCATTTGTTCTTTTGTTTGTAGGTCTTTGACGAATTTGTCAGATCTCAGACGATCTTGTCTGATCTTAGACGATTCTGTCGAATTCCAGATGATCCTAACTGCTTCAACATCAGAATCTTCATCAGACATCCGGATCAGGTATTCTGCTTTTAATCTTCTGTAATTTCTCTATTTTTTGTCTTCAAAATTGTTCTTTGTATTCATTAAAATCTACATTTTCATATAGATTAATTTAGACTCATTTGGCCAAACCTAGGATATGAATGCTTAAGACTAAAAACGAACACATAAAAACACATTCCAAACCTAGGCGTGGAAACTACCATTAAATGTTTCCTGGTGAACCCACCATCCATCAAAAAATCATCAAAATACACCTCCCTTGAGATGTGGGACCTTCTCAAAGTCCTCTCAGTCTGAGGTACTGCGACATCCTTTTCTCATCCTCCTTCTGGGCACGGATCCTATAGCCTGAAGGTAAGGATGCAAAAAATTTGGAGCGATACAATCTCTCTGCTACAGCCTCACCCTGCAGTGCCAGTATCAAATCACGTGCATTTGTGAGCTCATAGACTTGGAGCTCTAACGCTATAGCCAATGCTATAAGACTAGTGATCTGCTTTCGAGCCTTAGCTAGCCACCTATCCTAGTTAGCTAGCTTCACCTCTAGACTGGCGATAGTAGTATCTCGCTCTAGTTGCTGAGTTTGATACCTCTTGATCTGACTTTGTAAGTCAATAACTTGAGCTAGGAGTTGTCCCTCTATGCTATTAGGAGTGACCTCACCCTCCTTGAAATTCTCCTCATCTACATTGATATCCATGGGTGGAGCATCCTCTGTAGTAGCCTCTGTATCCCATCCATCGTCAATCTATTGGCACACCCTACACTCGTCTGAGTCAGCTACTACCTCTGCCTAGTCATATACCCTACCTAAAGGCCCTGATCCATACCATCGTAGCATCAACCACCAAGAATCATATGCTGGGGTGGTCATAGCATTTACAACTCCAAACTCCTAGAAGTCATCAGCCTCATATTCTAATGTTGTAGGCTAAATCCATGGTAGATGCATCTCTAAGACTAGACACCTGTATGAGAAAGGAATCTCTAGAATGTCCTGCACCAGGTCAAACTGTCATAGGAACCGAGAGTAGAACTAGTACTCTCTAATCTCGGCCTTATGATCGAGTAGACATATGTCTCGATGAGCCTGTCATAGCCACTTGCCAGCCTCTAGCCAAGCTGGATAATCCATGTATGGATGTCACTCAATGTCGTCCAACCCAAGTGATGCAAACCATGTAACGTAATGTTGGGTATGGTTGGTATGGATCTTGATCTTGAACCCCTCCTCCTCATGAGGCTAGCATGCAACATAGCACTAATGAGTGTCATCAATATCTATAATATACAATGGTAGATCTCCATGATGCTCTATCCTAATGTGTCGCCAACCCCAGATCTGTAGCAATAGGCTATAGATAATCCCACGATGGCTCTGGTCAATAAAATGATATAGCTCCTGGTAAAGCTGACAAATTAGGGTGCTCCCCTAGGCCAATCATAGCGGCTGATCCACGAAGCTCTGAGTCACTCTTCTAACACTGGCCAAGAGGTTCTATGGATCCTCACACTTGAGGAGTCTGGAAGAACAACCTACACCACCAGGTGCATAAAGATGACCTCCATCATAGAGAATATTTGCTTGCCCTACTAATATCCAATGTGCACTCCTCCATGATTGATCTTCTGCTAAGCCTCTTGGCTCCAGTCTCTAAAGATCGCATCAAAAATAAAATCCCTAGCCCTAAAAGTAGAAGAGGTGATGGCCTCGTCATCAATAGGGATCCTAAAGATCCGATATACATCCTCTAGGGTAACCATCATTTCACCTATAGATAGGTGAAATGTGTTGGTCCACGCATTCTAGTGTCGGGCCAACGCAGTCAGATAGGCCTGATCCACCCTAATAATGGGTAGAGCTAGGATGTAGTCGAAGCCAATGACTTCAAACCATCTCTACTCCCTGGGAGTGAGCTATCTGTGGAGAGTCTTAAGAATATCTGGCTCGTAGGCTCTAGAGGTTAATGTCTAAAATAAAAAGTAGTATATAAGCTAAATCCTAGCTAAAAATAAGCAAAAAAAAAAAGAAAAAAATTTTAAAATTACCTAAAAAGCATCAAAAACATCTAAAAACTGATAAAAATATAAAAACATGTCATCAGGCAATCATAAAAATTAAAAATGTCACTTAAACAAGTCAAAAATGCATTAATTAGCATTAACTACCTATAAAACCTTGGAAAATTTAAAAATTTGATAAAATTTTCCTAAAGTCTATGAACCGCGGGTCAACCTTGTGGTCCACATGCGGTCAAAAATTGATCGTTGGAAGTTTAAATACGGACCACAACTAGCAGTTACGGTCCCCAATTGGTCAATTGGGAACCGTAATTGGTACCTATGATCTCCAACTAACATCCGACCAGGGTTATTTCCCCCGTTGGAAAAACAAAATATATACATATATATATATATATATATATATATATATATATATATATATATATATATATATATATAAAAATAGACCTAAATTAGCCTAATCTAACATGAGGTTCATTACCAGCAATTTAATTACGTTCAATTAGCTCCTTTTTTAATGAGGTTAATTTTATTGGTAATGGATGTGAGGTCTCAGTTTCAAATTACCTTGCCCTCACCTCTGCATCGGCTAGATGAATCTTGCCCATGGTTTGCCATCGTGCGGTGTGTAAGGTGTGGGTCTAAAATTTTGTTAGGGTTTCAGGTCAGGTTTAACTTGTCATTGTCCAGAGCTCTGCAATTTCTAGTTGTTGTCAAGGAATAATGAAACAAATTTGAAAATTGAACCTTTTATAAGATTTTCTTATTTCGTGCGGACCGTGGCTGATACCTGCGGTTCCCAAAATTGCAATAGGGAACCGCGAAACCTAGTCGTGGTTTGCAATTGGTAGCAAATTTAGTCAAAACCCACCGTGGGAAGGTCTAAAAAGGTAAATTAATGACTCCCATTAGATCAAAATTTCAATAAAAGCAATCAAAATTTGTAAATTTGGTGATGTTCAAAGCACCAATATCAATTCAAAAAAATCAAAATTAACAAAAAAATCAAATAATTAAACACCAAATGTGCCTCGTATTCAGTAATTTACCCTAAAAACTTGGCGGTTACAACGACTTGCGATCCATGCAATCCGCAAAGATGAGTAAATTACCATAAGGACATTTGGGACAAAAATTATCATTGTTGATCTGATATGCTTCTTTTCAATCCCTAAGAAGGCCTTCACAGTTGGACTTCTCCACGGGAATGAGGCATTTCATGTCATGTCTCCTATGACATATTTTTAGCAAACCATCAATAACTTGATTCAACACAAATCTAATTGGAGTTGTTTCATTTTGATTCCCTAAGATGGCTATTGTAGCCTGACTACTCCATGGGATAGGAATGTGCAATCACTATTAATAGTTGGAATCAGAAGCTAAACTAGGCCTAGCCAAGGCATTAATATGCTCAAATCTAAATTTTTTCAGATCATTCATGGTGGTCAAGTGACATCGTCGCTTTCATCATTGTCATTACTCTCATCAACTCATCACTTGAGGGGGTAGTCATAATATCAAATCATAATCAAAATCAACAGAAGATCCTAGAGATCGTAGATCCCTTGATCTTGTCAAAATTGCATTCATCCTTGCGAATCATTGTCAACAACTATCATAAGCTTACCCCTTTGCTTGGGGAAAATAGAAAATATGAAATTTATTTGTATCTCTTCTCCTTTCGGTTATATAGGTCTAACTCCTATTGTAGCATCAAACGCTACCCGAATGCCTGATGGCAAGTGCAAGCTTTTCAAAATGCAAGCCTTTCACCTAGTTGGAAGCAATGATTCTAGGATGCACGACCTTTTTGTTGGACATGAGGCATCTAATGTTGATATGACTAATGATCATCATAGAACCTTTGGCATCATTTTAGGAAGCATATTTTTTCTTAGCATTGTTCAATCTCATAACGCATCTCAAAAGGGACATCTGTAGACACCTAAAACACGTCATATCGATGGCAACTACTCATATGGACATGCTACAAGCCCATATGGAAGATCTTGGATAGGCTCCAAGATAGAGCAGTGGTTATAACCTCTCAATTTGGGCTCCTTTGCCTAATCAGTCTGAATCATAGCCTAGACTTGCGGTCTATAAGCTGAACCATGGCTGAGACCTGTGGTTTACAGTCTAGACCACAACTGTAACCTACAATCTTAACTAAAGTTTAATTGGCCTTCATCCAAGACAAATTATTTTGAATGACCATTTGTTCTAGAATACGATGGTTAGAGGATGGAAGCTTCCAATCCAACTGTCCTAACCACCCCTTCTTGATATTGGCTTCTCCATGAAGCCACCCCTAGCCCTAGGACATCCTATAAGTACCCTTGAGAATTAGAGAAAAATAGAGAGAGAGCATGGAGATTTTAGCAGCGAAGCCCTATCAAATTGTACACTCAACTGAGTATACTGAAAGAGATCTATTACACTTATCCCCTACCTACTTGCCAATATTCATGATGAATTGCATTATGGATGCCCTAGGAGCCTACGAGAGCCAAGAAGCACATATCAAGGTAAATGAAGGCCCCTCACAATGAATCAACCACCAAATTAGTCTAAGAAAACCGAAGGTGACTATTGAACATCAATTTTGACAAGGAGGTCAAGCCCACTGCCCTTGAAATTGAGGGTAAACCTATCAGAGAGCTCACCGCAGCTTTCAACCACGGTTTATAGTATAGACCGCTGACCAGAGTTGCAGTTTGCAGTAGAGGTATCACCACATTATTGTTTCTATTTTTGATCGTCTAGTTAGCTTAGATTAGACACTTTTATGGTTCAGTTGTAGTTTAGAAGATTTATGACCGGTAGAATTAAGTTTAGAATAGTCTCATTGCATTTGCATCAAGTAGGCTTTAAAAAATTCTTTATGTGCATTCATGCTCTATTTCATGTAATTAGTCCATTCATTGTTTAGCTGTTGTCTTCCTTTATGCAATTCCAAAAATCTTGATTTAATTAACATAGTTTAGAGATGATTTTCATGCTTTCTCGAATATACACTTTTAATAGTATCTTTATGCATTTTTCCCAAAATGGTCTCATCATGAGAGTCTGCCTATCTTTTTGATGATTTTATGTTGTTTCTTGATCGCAGGGAAAATATTCAAAGGAGATTCAACCATAAAGTTCCTTCCCCAACACGAAGAAGAGGGCAACTCCACCCTAGATCAGTTTGTGACTAGTTGAAAATCAACATTAGTGCACCTACCCTGTTGAGGACTTTGGCATTGTATTAACTGTATCATTATTCGAGTGACCCTAAGAGGGGCATGATTGTAATTGGGGATTCTTTGCAAATATTAATACAAGAAACACTTATTTTATTGAATCTATGCAATCTTGTCATTATTTTATGTTTGGATGATTGAATTCGATTAATACAATAGATAGGTGCATTATTTTTTGTTAGATCACACACTTTTCCTTGCAATATTTTAGTTTCAAAATATTTTTCCTACTTAATGGATCAATCATGTTCTAGCATGGCACAAATTGGTGGTGCTAGATTCTTTGGGAACTTCCAATCTAATAAGACCCATTTTATTGTTACTAGGTCCAGGTTGGTGTTGTTGTTTCCAAGAAATTGTTATAGCTTGAGGAGGTGGCCAAGCATCCAAAAATACCCTATATTTTTACCTATTTTAAAATCCCACCATCAATCCAAATATACTACTTTGCTTGATGTTTTTCTAGGATCCTTGTTAGAGTATTCTATGTTTCCATTTATCCCATAGGTCTACAACAACATCACCATGGGCTTTGTTGAACCTGATACCCTTAATATTGAACTAGTTGTAGTAGCGATCATGATTGCTCAGGGATTTATGACTTTTCTACAGTAATTTTCCGATATGGATTGGGATGTTAACACAGATTTTGCTTCCACTTAGAGGAAAAGAGTTGTCATAATTCATGGAGTTGATTTTCAATTTGATCTTCAAATCCTAGCTAAAATTATAGGATAGACTTTGATAGGCAAAACCATTCGTAGGGACAAACACAATTGGGATACGGAGCTAAGGGAATTTGATCCAAAATCCAGCCTTTGCAATATTATCAAACCAGGAATGATTGTAGCACCCTAAAATTGGCGCAGTAAAATTGGAATAATTACATTCACCTTAGTAAATAAATTTAAATTCAAATTTAACCGCCCATTAACCGCCGAGAAACCCGTTTCCTCCTTTTTCGTGCCATTTTTAGCAGTTGTTTTGACCGTTTGACGATATCGTCTCCGATCAGACGATATCGCCCTGCATTTGACGATTTCGTCTGGACTAGAACGTCCGGATGATTTCGTCGCAAAACTAAATTTGCATAGTTGGAATCCGTTCCAACGGGTCTCCAATCCGGCAGAAGCGTGTCTGTGCTGTTGGGACCCTTCCCCCATTGGAGATATCCCAAATTGGAATGATCTCCAACCTCCCAACAACTATCCTATGCCTATTTAACTCTAAGACTTTTCCCTCCCCAACCCCTGGCTGAATTTTTATGAAAATTGAACCCTTATGCTCCAAAACATCGTAATTCATATTTTGCATTAGTCCTATAGTCATTTCATTGCAGGTACACCACTAGTTTTCAGCCAGAGCCAGCACCTATCGCAGCCGACGAACCTGTCAAGATCGGAGGCGATCTCGTCAAATTTGAGACGATCTCGTACTGATGCGAGACGATTTCGATCGCAAGCACATATAGAGGCAATCGCTGCTCGGAGTTTGCTCTTCCGTCTCTTTTTTTGTCATTTTATGCTATAAATTAGATTGTTTATTCAGCTTTTATACTATATTGCATCCGGAGTTCACCCATTTTGTCTAGTTTGCATATTAAGATCATATTCTCGCTATCTAAACACAATGATTTGCATTTACTTCTGTTCTTGTATATTGTTCAACTCTCATATTACTCGTTTCATATAGTTTGCCCTCGTTTGCAAAATAGAATTTCTTGTATTTCGCATATGTTTGCTCGTTTTGCAAGTCTCTCGATGAATTGCTCCGACTGAATTCGTCGATTGCGTACGATCCTGTCGCTTTAGACGATTTTATCAAATTGAAGGCAATTTTGTTGAATTGCAGACGATCCAGATCGCTTCAAGCTTCGTAAACTCCATCGACTTTCGGATCAGGTAATCCTCATTGGCTTCCTACAAATTCTCTATTTCTGTTTTCCTTTCTGTTTACTGTATGCATTTAAATTGCATTTTCATGTAGTTTAAGTTAGAATCATTCAGCCAAACCTAGGATGAATGTTTAAAAATAAAACGAACTCATCAAAACTCATTCCCAAAACCTAGGCGTGGAAACTGCCATCAAATGTTTCCTGGTGAACCCACCATCCGTCGAAAAATCACCAAAATGCACCTCCCTTGAGAGGCGGGACCTTCGCAAAGTCCTCTCGTCTGAGGTACCACACCATCCTTTTCCCATCCTCCTTCTAGGCACAGATCCAATAGCCTGAAGGTAGGGGTGTGAAAAATTTGGAGCGATACATTTTGGTGAACCCGACGTGAATGCATCATAACCTTTTGAACAAAAACAAACAAACACAAAAAAAAAAAAAAAATTATTAGAACAACTAAAACTTAGATGCATTTTAAAACATTTAAGGTTCAAAATCATGTTTAGATGGTAGCTCCTAAAAATATGTTAGCAGTTACTATAAACGTAGTAAACCAATTAGCGGCCATAGAAGTTAATTTTGTCCTTAGTGTCCCTGAAGCAAGTAGAAATCAATCCTTGTGGGACAAGCTTATCAGGAGACTTAGTATCATTTCATCTAGGTCCACACAACTTAAACAGATTAAGAGGCTAGTCTTGGATAGAATCCTGGATCCTCATCAATTAGTGTTCTATCATGAACTTCAGAGAGCTTTCCATAGGTGGCTAGCCTATAGGAGAGCTCTTGTATCTGCAAAATTTTTAACTTTCAGGGAAGATCTTGAAAGCACCGTTATAGTGCGCCCATTTCTAGTTCATATAGATTCCTTAGAATATGATCTTATAGTTAGGAGAAGATGGAACAAAACTCCTAGAGCTATGTTATATTGTAAATATTGTCGTGAGAATTATTATTATCAACCAAAGATCTGAGATAGACAATATCACCATAGCTCTTTTCATCAAATTCTTAAAAGAAAACTTTCAATTTGAAGAAGAACATTTCATGACCCCTGAACAACTTGAACCTATTAATGATATCCATAAGTTATTCATAGAAGATTAGTTCATCTACTTTCAGCCTTATTATTATTGTGTGCATTTATTGTTTCATTTGATGTCTTTATTATATTGTTTCAAAGAAAAACTAAAAACTAAAAAATCAAAAAAAAAAAAAAAAAAAAAAAAAAAACATAGTAAAAAACTTAAACATTTCATTTACAATATTGCATTAGGTATATATAAATATATACCTTTTAATTTGTTGCATATATATATATATATATATATATATATATATATATATATATATATATATATATATATATATATATATATATATATATATATATATATTTGCTGAAATCAAAACTTAGCACCATGACTAAACTTAGGAATGGTAAAGAAATTTTAGGAGAAGGAGAAGATTGGCTACAAAATACAATTGAAAACCCAAATGTCCTTCTTGGAGATACAAATCCGGAAGGTGAAACTCTAGGTCAATCAGATGAAGACTTAGGTGAAGATAAGGAACAAGAAGGAAGTGTTAAATAATCTTCATCCCCTAGAATAGCTCCAAATGGAGGCATCACTTTCGACAACGCAGAAAATTTTCAAAAATTTCTTAATCAACATATCGACGTCCTTAATGTGGTAGTTCGTATTGATAAAGGGGAAATTAGTGATGCTCAAGCAGCCTTAGAACGAGCGCTTGATATGCAAACTAATCCCTTGTCTTTCATTGATCAAGAAAGTGATAAGGGTGGACCATCTAATGCGAATATGGTCACTATAGCCCAAGCCATGACCAAAAAATAGGTCACCCAACCTCCTAAGCAACCTGTTACTCAACCTAAAATCACTCCCGCACAAAATAAAATTCCCTTCACTACTTCCTTCCTCCAAACAAGTTGAGCAAAATGCTTTAAATAGACAAAAATCTAAAACAAAGCCAAATACAAACTTTCAACAATCTACAATACAACACAATCCAACTTCAAAACTCCTCCATAATATTTTTCCTACCAATGTTTTACACAATAGTAACATGGCATCTAATCTGCATGTTCCTCCATCCTACGCCAATAACACTTATGGCAATGCCCCACCGAATCAATATGGGGGGCAAACTAGTAGTTTGAAGCTAGGGTGAAACAATTGGCTTCACGTATGGACCAGATAGATCCCTACCGTCCCTCGTATAATTATCGAGAGATTTGTAGCCAACCATTGGATCCCATAGTGGTAGCTCAACCATACCCTAAACATTTTCCCATGCCCGTCCTACCTATCTATAAAGGAACCGAAGATCCCATAGAACATCTTCGCATGTTTAGGATAGCATGTCACGACATATCGCATGACGACTTGCTATTACTAAAAATGTTCCCCAAAAGTTTAGGTGGAATGGCGTTAGAGTGGTATTATCAATTGCCCACTCATTCCTTAAGAAACTTTGAAGAAAAAACTGAGTCATTTGTTCATCAATTTAGTGCCTACATCGAGAGGCATGTAACTATTAAAGACCTATACAATTTAAAACAAGATAAAGACGAATGTTTTGCTGATTTCTTCGCAAGATGGAGACAATTGATAGGAAAACTGCACTTTGTGCTACCCTATAGGGAAATGTTAGACATTTTCATTAACAATTTACAAGAACAACTTTCTTATGAGCTATCAACAACTACTTTGACTACCTTCGATCAAGCTATAGACTTAGCTCGAAGAGTAGAAGATGCCCTCATTAGGAGAGGCCAACTTAGAAAGAAGGATGATGAGAAAACATCTAGAAATCAATATAAAAACAAACAAGTTGTCGGTGATGGAGTCACTGACAGCAAAAATGTTGCTAATGTCAATGCAACAAAAACAACAGAAAAATTCATCTTGAAACCTCCTGATAAGCCTCCTCGAGAGTTCACTAGATTAAACCAACATTTATCAACTATTTTACCTCAACTTCTTGAAAGAGGTTTAATCCAACTCGCCACTATCCGGGAACCTGACCCAAGTATACCCGGATATAGAGCTGATTTGCACTGTGATTTTCATAGAGGTCCTGGACATTCTACCAACGCTTGTAAGAGATTGAAACATAAAATACAAGATTTGATTGACAATAATGAAATGGAAGTGCAAGCCTTCCAACCTAAACAAAACCCTCCTAATAATACCCAAAATATTTTTCCCCAAAATCAAAATCAGAATGCCAATCAAAATTTAGACATATTTCAACACCCTTTACCAAGACATGGTAAAGAGGTAGCCAATCAAATTGAACATCACAATGTTCCCCCTCCTACCCGATATGTAGGAACCATTAGCGGGCAATTACCTGTTCAGGACTCTCACACATTCGACACAACCTTATCCCTGGTTACAACCAGGCCCTTACATAATTTTCAAACTTCTGATTCTAGCGATATAGAGTCAGATAGTGAGAGTGAAGTAGACACCATTCAATCGAATAGTTCTGAAAACAAATCAGATCCTATTCAACCTATCACAGATGCTAATGTTCCAGAAGAACCATTTCCTAGAAGAGTCACTACTCGACCTTCTTCTAATGAAGTCCTTCCTTATGAACAAGCCATAAATTCTCAATCGAGACCGTTTCAACGTCGTCACTATAACATTGTAGGTACCATCGGAGTCGTCACCCGACAACAAGCTCAAAATCCCCAACAAGAACCAAACCAGAACGATGGATCAACTCCATTTGTTCTGAAAAATCCTAATAAAGGAAATCATGCTCCCATTATTCAAACTAAACCCCCTTATAGCATTAATGAGCAATTGTCTAATACCACCGCCAGAATCTCCATTTTAGATTTATTAAGATCCTCCCCCACCCATAGGGATGAATTCATGCTTACTTTGAGCTAGATGATGGTACCTCAAAACATCCAACCCAAAGCTATGGCCAATACTATCATCATGCGAGAGATTGATTGTATTGACTTTCGAGATAAAGATATCCCACAACATAGTTTACACAAGGATAATCCCTTGTATATTACAGCTTTAATTGGGGATGTAGCTGTTAAACGAGTCGTGATTGATAATGGATCATCTCTAAACATCTGCACCTTTGACTTCTACCAATGATTTGGTTTTAGAAGTGATGAAATGAAGAAGACTGATATGATTATCAAAGCATTTAATGAAGAAACACAAGAAACGTGTGGAGTCATTACCCTCCCATTGCAAGTTGGTCCTAGAACCCTTGAGACAGTTGTGTTCATTGTACATTGCCCAGAATCGTACAATATACTTTTGGGTCGCCCTTGGATTAACGCCATGCGAGCAGTCCCATCAACTTTACACCAATGTGTTAAGTTTGAGTTTAAAAATCAGTTGGTCACTATTCATGGTGACCCTAGACCTTTTGATATGTGTGCATTGGCAGAACCAGTTGAAGTGCAATTTTGCCCTGCTCTGTCATCCACATATCCTACTTCTTCTTCATCTAAAACTATGAGATATAAACCCATCACTTCATCTATTCCTCCTCCATTAACTTCATCTTCCCATCTAGATCAACCGCCTTCTAAACAAATTACTATAGAACTTCAAAAAGCTCTTAAAACTACAACCAATTCTTCAAGTTCTAATCCCATCAATTCAAAACCTTCAGACACATCTATCATACCTTCCACATCTCAAGACATAGGTAATAAGCCTTCTACATCTTATGCCCTTTTTGATGATCTTTTACCAGATTTATCTACAACCTTAATATCGGAAAAAATGAATGCTTTCATGCAAGATTCAGACATTTTAAATCAATTGCCGCAATCTCCTCGTACTTTGGGCCTCCCACAACCTATGGGAAGTACTTATCAAGTCGGGAGTTGCGCCTTCATGTACAAAGGATATGACTGGGAAGAATCCCTCAGAATACCAAAACCCATCATGATGGATATGCTCGGTGCTATTTTACCAACGATTATATTAAAGCTAAACCCATGATGCTTAAAATGGGATATAAAGGGAAAGGCTTAGGACCTTTCCAAAATGGCATGAAAGAACCTTTCGAGGTAGAACCATGGCCTACCCGATGTGGTGTGGGCCTATTACCTAGTAAGGGTCAACCCTTTCCTTTTGAGGATGATGATCATCTCATATGCTATCAAGACTATTTGGATAGACATGTTGATTTACCTCTTAAAAATCCATCATTTTCATGCAACATGCTATCCATAGCATACCCAGAAATGATTGCCGACCCCGATGAAGAGTTGGAAGGAGATATATTCCATGATGTCTCTGTTGAAGAGATGTTGTACAACGGGTTTTATTTTGATGGTTCTATACCAACCATAGCTCAACTTGAGGCCACTGACCCTCAGAACGAATTATCTAAATTAACTTTACAAGAATTACAAGAGTTGGGCGTTTCACCTGCCCCACCTAATTTTGAAAGATATCTACACATGGAGGTAGAAAATGTCATTAAAATTAATATTGGAACTGAGGACAACCCTCACATAATCAACATTGGAGCAAAACTAAGTCAAGAAAAACAAAAACAATACATAGCATTTCTTAAATAGTATGAAGATGTCTTTGCTTGGACATATGAAGATATGCTAGGTTTAGACCCTTCTGTAGTCATGCACCATCTAGTGGTCCATCCGGATGCTAAACCTGTTAAACAAAAACTTAGAAAAATGCATCCCAAAGTGGCTCTGCTAGTCAAAGGGGAGTTAGAAAAACTCCCGAATGTTATCTTCATACAAGCTATTGATTATGCTGAATGGATCTCTAATGTAGTTCCAGTCACCAAGAAAGAAGCCACCAAAGTTAGGGTTTGCACAGATTTCAGAGATATTAACGCTGCATGCCCTAAATACGACTTTCCTCTTCCAAATATGGATCAAATTATTGATTTTACTGCCGAAAGTGGGATGATGTCCTTAATGGACGGATTCTCCAGCTATAATCAGATCAGGATAGCTCCTGAAGACTAGGCTAAAACAACCTTCATTACCCCCTGGGGTACCTTTTGCTGGAAAGTGATGCCCTTTGGCCTAAAGAATTTCGGGGCAACTTATCAACGGGCTATGACCTACATTTTTCATGATATGATGCATGATATCCTACATGATTATGTAGATGATATTATAGCGCGCTCTCTTATTGAAGATCATCATTTAGACGATTTAAGAAAAGTTTTTAATCGATTACGAGAATATCTTATTCGATTAAATCCAAGAAAATGTATATTTGGAGTTAAATCCGGCAAGTTATTAGGGGTTTTAGTTTCTTTACGTGGTATCGAAATTGACCCTCTCAAAATTGCGGCTATCACTGATATGCCCGCACCCACTAATATATTTGAATTACGAAGTTTACAAGGTAAACTTCAAGCTATCCGTCGCTTCATTGATAAGCTGGCAGACAAAACTCGTCCCTTTCTTAAACTCCTTAAGAAGGACGTCCCCTTTAATTGGGATACAGAATGTAGAGAAGATTTTGAACTTCTCAAGCAATATCTCCTTAACCCTCTGGTGCTTTCACCGCCTAAATCTGATCGCCCATTTCTTCTATATATTTCTACTTCAGATTCTGCCTTAGGAGCTATGTTAGCTCAGCTTGATGATGAAAAACGAGAATGTGCTAATTATTACATTAGCCACACCCTCATCAGTTATGAAACCCGCTATACAGCGTTAGAGAAGTTATGTCTAGTAGTCATGTTTGCTACGCAAAAATTACGACATTACATGCTTAGCCAAAAAATGTATGTCATTGCCAAATATGATCCTTTAAGATATCTCATGAGTCGACCTTATTTATCGGGTCGCACAGCCAAGTGGGTTATTGCTCTAAGCGAGTTTGATCTCACCTTCATAGGACAGAAGTTTGTTAAGGGTCAAATCATAGTAGATCAATTAGCTGCTGCACCCTTAGAGTCTACTCATCCCCTCATTATCGAGTTTCTTGATGAATGCCTTCAATTAGAGGCAGACCTTGTTGAACAATGGTCCTTATACTTTGATGGAGCCCGATGCATGAGTGGGGCTAGTGCGGGTATTATTTTAATATCACCACAAAAAAATCTTATTCCTCCGTCCTTCAAACTAACCTTTGCTTGCACCAACAATACTGCTGAGTATGAAGCTCTAATCCTTGGATTACGAGCTGCTTTAGCACTTAAAATTAAAAACCTCTTAGTTTTTGGGGATTCCCAATTGGTTATAAACCAAATTAATGAAGTTTATCAAACCAGAGATGATAAACTTCACCCATATAAGGCCTATGTTTTACAACTAATGGCCTTGTTTGATCAAGTTGCCTTGGAAGCCATTCCTCAAACTAGCAACTGTGCAGCCGACGCCATGGCCGCCGCTGCATCTCTCTTGCCCTTGGAGTTAGACAACGAATATGCTACTATCATCATTCGTCGACTCCAGGAACCCGCTTCACATAAGTCATGCTTAGAGCCTTTGGATGTGTTTTTAATCAAGGAAACTACTCCTGAACTCTGGTATACAGACATATTTGATTTCCTCCAAAATGGGACCTTCCCTGCTAACTCTAATCGCAACCAATGTCGGTTATTACGTCGACGAGCAAGTCGATTTGTAATCATTGGCAATACTTTATATAGGAGATATTTTGAAGGTATCCTATTAAGATGTTTAAATTTAGAAGAGTCTAAATTAGCTTTGAGTGAAGCCCACGATGGATCTTGTGGAGGACACTTTAGTGGTAGCGTCATTGCTAAAAAGCTCCTTCGGATAGGATACTTTTGGCCTACCATGGAAACGGATGCACATGAATATGTGCACCATTGCGACAAGTGTCAAAAACATGCTGACCTTGTCCATGCGCCTGCACAAGAGCCGCAGGCTATTTCTTCTCCTTGGCCCTTTTCTAAATGGGGCTTGGATATTATTGGTAAAATTAATCATGTGTCTTCTGATGGACATAAGTTCATCATAACCGCCATTGAGTATTTTACGAAGTGGGTTGAAGCTATGCCTTTAGCTTCCTGCACTGGTTCACTGTGTCTCTAAATTCATTTTTAATCAAATCATCTGCAGGTTCGGAATTCCTGCAAATCTCATCTCTGACAATGGAACTCCATTCAAAAATAAATATGTTAAAAAATTATGTCAAAAATATAAGATTCAACATCGCTGGTCTACTCCCTATTATCCTCGTGGTAATGGTCAAGCGTAAGCTTCTAACAAAACTCTAATCAAAATTCTCAAAATACTAGTCAATAAAACTGGCCGTGACTGGCATATTCAATTATATCCAGCCCTGTGGGCTTATCGAACTAGTGTTCGAACCCCCACGGGCACTTCACCATTTGTTTTGGTATATGGTGCCGAAGTAGTTTTTCCATTTGAATTAGAAGTTCCTTCTTTGGCTCTGCTACTTCAAGACACCGAAGTAGGAGATGAATATCGCACTGGCAGACTCAGTCAGCTGGAACTCCTAGACGAAAAACGCATCAATGCTTTAGAGCATCTCCGTGCATACCAAAACAAGCTTAAAAGAGCATATAATAAGAAAGTTCGTCATCGATCCTTTGAGATTGGCGATCTTGTTCTAAAAGAAAATCAAAAGAATACGAATGCAACCAAAGACCTGAAAGGTAAATTTGAGCCCAACTGGCTCGGACCATACATCATTACTGCAAAATTTGAATTAGGAGCATACAAATTATCTACCTTAGATGGTAAAGAACTTAAAGAACCCATGAATATTTTACATCTTAAACGTTACTATGCATAAATTTGATTATTTCATCCATGTATATATTTGTTCAAAATCATTATCTTGTATTTCTTTCAATTTATTCAAAAACCTCAAAAACATTCATAAAATCTTCAAAAATCTTCAAAAATATTTATTGCATTTATTTTGTAAAGTTCCTTTTGTTTAAAACAAAAATCAACATAAAAATCCAAAAATAGCTATATGCTTGACTCTTTCGAAACCAAAACAATATACAAAATAAAGAGAGAGTCAACATTCTCAAAACTTTCTCAAAATAATTATTTTCTTACAATTATTGCAATTATATGTTTCAACTTATTTTGGATAAAACTATCATTTATTTGGCATCCCTCACTTGCACACTCACACAATAAATATCTTGATTTTATCTGGCATGATTACTAATATCTCTTATATCAAAGTTCACAAAATTCAATTAAATAAAGTTTGAGCATAGAGAATTGATCTTGTTATTTACTTAAACCAAGCACATCTTTTCACAATAAAATGATTATATTTGTAATTTCCATGTTTTGCTACATAGTAGAACCGATTTCTTGGGTGAAAAGTTTCCCCTGCTATCCTATCATGCACATGGTCTAGAATATTTGAGAATTGGCAAAAGTACAAGCTCACCCCTACCCAGAATAAAAATCCCTTGCTCTACAGCTAATCCAAGCAAGTATCCCTAGCAAAGAAAAAGAAAAAGAAAAAGCAAAGAAAAATTCAAGAAAAAGAGAAAAGAAAAATGTTATGACAACAATGTTACAAGCATTATCAAACAAAAAGAAAAATAAGCAAAGTTCAAAAGAAAGCAAGAAAGTAATAAAATCCCTTTCCCTACCCTTTGAAAAGAAAAGAAGGGTTGATGAGCTTGAATCCCTGGAATTCTCAATTATTCGAAAACTGTGAGGTAAGCCCCATAACAGTGGTTTGTGCCCAACCCGCTTGGCCTTGGGTAACTCCTAGCGTGGCGATATGTCCGTCACATTAGCGACCTTCTTTTGTACAGACCTCCGTCTACTTATGGATTAGCTAGCTCCCGATAATCCGATCTACACAGATAGCCTAGTATGGTTATATGCATCTACATCATGGTTAATGAACACTTAGTTGGTTTATTCAAATCACTTGTATCATAGTATCTTGCTCAAAACTGGTAACTGAACCATACAAATTGCACACACATTTGTATTTGAGAGATTTTGTCTATCATTATGATAAATCAAGATTGGCAATGAATTCACTTATGCACATGGGATTCCTTATAAATCTAAATTTTTCTTCAAAATACTTTGAAATATTATTTTGCAACTTGTTTGGAATAATCAAGTACAATTATTTAACAACATATCATATATATCTTATCGACTTTCGCAACGATGGTATAATTCCAAAACCAAAATTGGAATTTTATGCTTAGCGCAAGTCCTCATTTTCATCTTTTATGTTCATTAAAAATCAATCATGTAATAAAACTATCCTTTCTTTGATCTTCGCGATGATGGTATAAGTCTATACCTACATATTCTATGCCTAGCGCAAACCATTGTAACAATATTTTTTCCCAATTTATCAAAATTCATATAAACCATATGACTTCATTTTATTACATAAATTATGATTTTCAAAAGCAAACACATTTTTATTATTTCATATCATTATGTCAACCTTTGCATTTTGCAATGATGGTATAATTCTTAAGGAATTATTCAACAAACTTTATCACACTTAGGAATTTATGCCTAGCAAAAATTATTTTACAATATTTCATGCATTATATTTTCATGGAAATCTGAAAACAAACCATCATCATCATCATCATTTGCATCATCACAACAAAGTCTTAAGATAGTCTCTTAAGCACTCTTTTCTTTTAACAATATTTCTATCCTGGGACTAGATTAACGAACGAGTGAGCAGCGACTCCATGAAATGGTCTATAATAGCGACAATGTCCTTTGAAATTATTGTTAGAAATCTCTTTTTATTTTTTATCACATTTTCATTACAACCAATCAATTTGTTACATCAGATTATTTCATTTAAAATATTTAAAGCATGACATCCAAGTTATAATTTTTTCCAAAACGACATAATTACATGACTCATCAATAAAATCATTACATCAATCAACTCAATCAATCAATCAAACATAAAAAGCATCATAAGCATCACATAAGACAAGTCTTATGATCAAAAATATCTCCTCTGTATATATCAACAGAATATATACATCATCAAAACTAGATTGGTATGCCACAATCTATACCTCGGCATACTCAATCCTCTATCAATACAAGTATAATACAATATCAGTGGCCGTATCCCGCCCTCTAGCCTCGAGAGCCTCTAGAGCTCTCGGCCTCATCTCCTCCCCCGCCCCGAGGAGGACGAGGTGGTCCCATCGCAGCATGTGTGGTACTGCGAGTCCTCGTCATCGACCGGGATGAGCTCCTCGTCGACCCTATCCTGATAGGATCTGCTATGGCAGGTGGCAGCTGTACCCTCTGGCCCTCTGGCACCGCCTGGTAGTATAGCGCCTAATAGAATGCGGTCTGAGAAATCGATCGCAGTAGCTCCTAAGTGCTTACCCCTCCGCCTCGTGCCCTGAGACGAGCATTCTCGTCTCGTAGCTGCGACACCTCAGCCTAGTGTTGTGCAGCTGCATCCTGTAACGTCTGCACCTGAGCTCACAAATGATCTCTCTCTGCCCAGAGAGTAGCCATCTCGCTACTCTCTCCAATGTCCACACCCTTGCCCTTATCAGGCGATGGTGGCCTCTATGGAGATGGGGGTCTCGCCTCCCTCCTCTCCCTCTCCCTCTGCCGCGGCCTCTCCTGTGCCTATGGCCTCCTCTGCTCTCCTCTGCCGCGACCCCGGGCTACCTCTACCACCGCCTAGCATCGCCTCCCTATCCGACGCACAACTGCATGGATCGGTCCCTGAGCCCTCGTCATCCGAGGAAGGTGGATGCCTGCGTACCAGGCATCGTAGCCATCGGCTACCCCTGTGTCGTCCCCATCCACTGGCTGAATGGGGGAATCTTTCGCATCCTGACTCCAGAATCGCTGCATATCTGGAGCCCCACTAACTGTGGTGGTATCCCGAACAGTCCGAGAAAACTCATAATCCCTAAGAGATGGGATCCCCTGCTGTAGATCAAACTATCACAAAACTTGGTCATAGCGGTGGAGCTCCACCTCTCCCCTCTCCATCCATAGCCAGCAGACTCGCCTGATGCGAGCCATCTCCTATTCGTCCTCTGGCCACCCTGGATGCTCTCTCCATGGCCTCCAGGTGATCTGGTCTAGGACCAAGTCATCCAATAGTCTCCGGGACACCGACAGGTCGATCCGTCGCTGTGCCCCTCTCTGGAGCCACCAGTAGAAGACTCGGGGCCTCTCCCCGTCAACCCCTATCAGTGGAAGCCCTACCGGCCTCCGCACCGCAATGTGCTCCCAACACCAAACCTGTAGGAGCGATGTCATAACCAGACATCAGCCGCCCTTGTATACGACCCCATGCAGGATCCTATACAATCGACATAGAACAAAGTTGCCCCAAGAAAATCTGTAGCCATGGTCGCGCATGTCGCAGATCACATCTGCCAACATCCATGGTACCCTGCATCCGCTCTAGTGGCACAACAGAAGTCCACCAACCACCCCAGCCAAAACTCATGTCAATGTAGATGCCCCAGGCATCTGGTGCAGTGCCTCGATATTCACTCCGCCCTTCTCCAGGGCGAAGCTCGGGTCACCGCAGAGTCGTCCCATCACGTGGCCCTGATTGGCCGCAGGTGTGATCATCCTCCCTTTTATGGGGATTATAAGAATCCTCCATACATCCTCTAGTGTGGGAGTCATCTCCCCTGTCGGTAACCGAAAGCATGAAGAGCCCGGTACCACCTCTCCGCTAGGGCCGTCGGGAGCCCCATGTCGAGAGAAACTTGTGGCATCTCTGCCACATGTAGTAAGCCGACCTGTGCCAGCTGATCTCGCTATGCCTATGATAGAGCGGCCAAGTCATCTCTTAATCCTCCATATTTCCACTCTCTGCTCTTTAGTAATCCTCTCTGCAAACATAAACAACCAAAACAACAAACAATCATTAATAACAATTTTAGCAATCAATAATGCAACTTAAAGATCAAATTTTTGCAATTGATGATATCGCCCACTATTGGCCGATATCGTCCGAAATTTGAGCAAAATCGTCTCTGATTTTACGTGTCGAAATCGTCTCTAATTTGACGAAATCATCCCTTTTTCGCCGATTTCGCCCTTGGGCGAAATTGACGAACTTGAGACGATTTCGTCGAACTAGGGACGATTTCATCCGGATGACGTCGATGGCCAAAAATGGCCGCGATGCTCAAAATTCATCTTAAAATCTATCTACAAAGCATGTAAATTCAAATTAAATTAATCTAAACTAAGTTTAAACCCTTACCCGTAGATCGCGGCGGACCTTTGCAGATCTCTGCGCTGTCTCTACCATTTTTGCTCCAGAGCTCTAAAAACAATGAAATGAATAAGAATAATGAATTAGGGTTTTACCCTATTTTTCTTAATTTTATTCAAAACATAATTAACAACATTTTAAAATTTTTTCTTTTCCGTGTTTTTATCGCAAATGTTCGATTTGGGTAAAAACACGGAGGGGGCACCATAGTAAGATGTCGTACGATTCGACCAAGAATCGTCACCTAAAAATGGGAATAATTTTTTTGCTTTCTCGTAGATCGAGAATAACTCATCTTTAACGCATTTTCTTCGAAAAATTCGCTAAAGAGGGGGCAAAATGTAGCACCCTAAAATTGGCGTAGTAAAATTGGAATAATTACATTCACCTTAGTAAATAAATTTAAATTCAAATTTAACCGCCCGTTAACCACCGAGAAACCCGTTTCCTCCTTTTTCGTGCCATTTTTAGCAGTTGTTTTGACGTTTGACAATATCGTCTCCAATCAGACGATATCGCCCCAGATTTGACGATTTCATCTGGACTAGAATGTCCAGACGATTTCATCGTAAAACTGAATTTGCATAGTTGGAATTCGTTCCAACGGGTCTCCAATCCGGGCAGAAGCGTGTCTGCGCCATTGGGACCCTTCCCCCGTTGGAGATCTCCAAAATTGGGATGATCTCCAACCTCCCAACAACTATCCTATGCCTATTTAACTCTAAGACTTTTCCCTCCCCAACCCCTGGCTGAATTTTTATGCAAATTGAACCCTTATGCTCCAAAACATTGTAATTCATATTTTGCATTAGTCCTATAGTCATTTCATTGCAGGTACACCACTGGTTTTCAGCCGGAGCCAGCACCTATCGTAGCCGACGAACCTGTCAAGATCAGAGGTGATCTCGTCAAATTCGAGACGATCTCGTACTGATGCGAGACGATTTCGACTGCAACACACATCGAGGCAATTAGTGCCTGGAGTTTTCTCTTCTGTCTCTTTCTTCTGTCATTTTATGCTATAAATTAGATTGTTTATTCAGGTTTTATACTATATTGCATCTGGAGTTCACCCATTTTGTCTAGTTTGCATATTAAGATCATATTCTGCTATCTAAACACAGTGATTTACATTTACTTTTGTTCTTGTATATTGTTCAACTCTCATATTACTATTTCATATAGTTTGCCCCTGTTTGCAAAATAGAATTTCTAGTATTTTGCATCTGTTTGCTGTTTTGCAGGTCTCTGATGAATTCGTCTAACGAATTCGTCAGATTACAGATGATCCTGTCAGTTTAGACGATTTTATCAAATTGAAGGTGATTCTGTTGAATTGCAGACGATCCAGACTGCTTCAAGCTTCAGAAACTCCATCAGACTTTCGGATCAGGTAATCCTCATTGGCTTCCTGCAAATTATCTGTTTCTGTTTTCCTTTCTGTTTACTGTATGCATTTAAATTGCATTTTCATGTAGTTTAAGTTAGAATCATTCGACCAAACCTAGGATGAATGTTTAAAAATAAAACGTACTCATCAAAACTCATTCCCAAAACCTAGGCATGCAAACTGTCATCAAATGTTTCCTGGTGAACCCACCATCCGTCAAAAAATCACCAAAATGCACCTCCCTTGAGAGGCGGGACCTTCGCAAAGTCCTCTCATCCGAGGTACCGCACCATCCTTTTCCCATCCTCCTTTCGGGCGTGGATCCAATAGCCTAAAGGTAGGGGTGCGAAAAATTTGGAGCGATACAATGATCAAGGAGGAATTACCCACACTATGGAAAGAAATTATGAAACCTATGATGGAATACATCATTCTTGACGACCCGATTTCTCCATTGTGAAGTTTTCACATTACTTTCGTTAATAATTTCAAGGAAGTGAAGCCCATAAATATCTTGGAGTATTTGTATTTATCCATGGAGTATTCCATTGATGTGGCTCACACTAAGAAGGATGAGGCTTGGCCTTCTCATCAGGGGATCTTCAAGGTGATTTACAAACATTTGCTCAAAAAATTCTTGAAAGGCAATATTCCCATACCAGAATAACAAGCAGAGTCTAAACAAACTATGTAGGAGGAAGCATCTATCATTCCTTCAAGTGCAAGAGGATCCAAGAAGAGAAAATTTTATGGCATTTCAAAGGATGTGGATCAGTCGATCAAAAAGAAGGATAATCTGGAGGACCATCCCGTCCCTACGAGAAAATCTCAATGCTTGAAGGATAGATTCATATTGAACTAGCAGAACATTCATGACAACACTCTTGAGGATGACCATGAGGATCCAGCAGTTAAAATACTACAGGAATATATCATCAAGATGAGCAATGCCACCATTTCTCATATGGAGAATGCAATTGCCTCATGCACTGCCACCATTTCTCATATGGATAATGTAATTGCATCATGCACAGCCACCATTGCTCAGATGAAGGAACATAGAAATTCTCTCCACCTCTTATTCTGCTGCACCAATTACCCTGAGGACCTATCTGATAGGAAAATCATTGATGCCAATGCTAGAGTCAACACTAAGGAGGATGAGGTGGTGGAAATCACTAAGGAAGTCTTCAAGGAAGTCCCCAAGAAAACTAAGAAGGATGAAACTAAGGATACAACAACCAAATAATTCCTTCGAGGATCCTCTTTGTTTGTTTCTTTTTACTGTATTGGAATATTTGGTTTCATTTCGATGTGTTTGGATGTTTTTATTTTTAGTCATAAGTATTATGCTTATTCTGGATGTAAATTTGTTGACTTTGGTTCCTACATCCTTAGATGCAACTTTTGTATCAAGGTGTTAGCGCACCTTTCAAATGCCCTCATTCATATCCTATTAACTTACCAAAAAAAAAATATTGAATACAAAGCATTCATCCTCATCCTTAAGACTGTGCTTGCCATGTGCATCAAACAACTCCAAATATTTGGTGATTTCCTTCTATTTTTTAATTAAATAAAGGGAATTTATCAATGTCAATGTCCTATTCTTAAACAATACAAGCAAGTAGCAAATAAATTGCTCTCTCAATTTGAGTGGTATGATATTGATGCTTCCTCATGCTCTACAGATCATTTTGCAAATACTATAGCCTCTCTCAATTCTTTTATACCACAAAATTTCCATGATGAAATTACTCGTGTACATGTACAAATGCTTTATAAATCATCCATCTCACTACACACATCACCTAATTATGTGGGTTTTAATTTTTTTCAAGCTAAACCTTGTGATCCTTGGTTTTTACAAATCAAGGACTATATCAAATTAGGTATTCTTCATACATATTTGCATCACGCCCACAGACACACATTAAAAAAAAAGGTAATCTGGTATACATTATTGGGGGACATCCTTGACAAACATAGCTATGATGACATCCTTCTATGTTGCTTATAGCCATGTGAAGCTAACCATTTCCTTCCAACAACCCATTATGGTACTTGTGGTGGCCACTTTAGTGGCATGGCTATTACCAAGTGTATCATGTGCATGAGTTATTATTGACCCACCATGGAATATGATTGTTATGTCTATATTAAGAAATGTATCAAATTCTAACAACATGCTAATATCACCCACCTATCATCTCAAATATTATAACCCATTCAATCCATGTGGTCATTCTCTCAATGGGACTTAAATCTCATCTACAAAATTACTCCTATCTCATCAAGCAATCATAAGTTCATCATTACACTATAGAGTATTTTACAAAAAGGGTTGAGGTAGTTCCTCTTATCCAAATGATTGTCAATTTCACCATACAAGACATTATCTATCATTTTGACATTCACTCAATGATTATATTTGATAATGGTATTCCATTCAAAAATAAGAATGTTCATGCATTGTGTGACAAATACAACATTGAACATATCTTCTCAACTCCATATTACCCCCTAGGTATTGGCCAAGCAAAAGCTACCAAAAAAACTATTTACACTATTATTCACAAAACCATTGCAAAATATCATCATGATTGGTACAAAAAATGCTTTTGGCACTTTGGACATATCAAACCAACATCAAAATACTAACTAGGGTAATACCATTCTATTTATTCTATAGTATAGATGCCATCACACCCTTAGATCTCAAAATCCCTTCTTTGAGAATCTTGCTACAAGAGTTCATTGATGATGATATTGCTCACCAAGAAAGGTTAGACCAACTTACGCTTTTGGATGAACATCGCATCAATGCTATTGAGCATATGTGTGTTTATCAATATCATCTCCAACATGCATACAACATCAAGGTTTATCAACACAAATTCCAAATAGAATATTTGGTTCTCAAATAAAATCAACAAAATACAATCCAACCATACCATATTCATGGTAAATTTACACCAAATTAAGTAGGACCATATATCATCACAAGAAAATTTGGTTTTGGAGCTTATCACCTTGCCAATATTGAAGGAATTAAGGAATCCAAACCCCTCAAAATAATTGATATTCACATATTTTATGCTTGATAACATCCATCAAGGTTCTTCACTTTCTATAAATTCCATTTTAGATATTATAAAAATAAAAAATTAAAAAACAATAACAATAATAAAAACAAAAACAACATAAAAATCATCCATCAGTGACATATTTTGCACTTCCTCTTTTTTTGTCTCCATTCCTTCTATTTTTCTGCCTTCCTTCTCCTTTGGTCTCCGATAATTTTTTTTTGGTCACACTTTGAGCAGCTACATACCTTTGATTTAATTCTAATTATTTTATTCTTTCTTTATAAATTCTTCAATTTCCAATCAATGTTGTATGTTCATGCTTTGAGTGGTTACATACATTTCATTTGGTCTTATCTTCTTCTTCTCCTTCTTCTCTCTACTTTTTCTTTCTTGTCAATGTTGTATGATCATGCTTCAAGTGGCTATATACCTTTTATGGGTTACATTTCTTTCTTCTATTCTATTCTCTCTCCTCTCTTTCCTTTTTTCCCCTCTCTTACCACTTTCCATCCATTTCACAAGTTCCCTTTAGATGATTTTCCATCAAAATTTGCATATATAATTCATGTTGATACTACCAAATATTGGCAATTTTGCTTTGCACTCATATCAATAAATAATACTTCATATGCTTTTTAGTCACCCTTCTTGCAGCATGCATGATCATTGGACAATATTGCTTAAATTCTCTCTTAACCAATGACAAGTTAAGTTGCATCAGTTTTTGCATAACTAGTCATATTATATACATTCATATCACCACCATCATCATTATGTTCTCATGTCTTGTTTCATGTTAAAAATAGCGTGCATATACTCACCCCTCCATGTGCATACATCTCCACATAGAAAAGCAAAAATGAAGAGTTAAACACACACTAGTTAGCACAATGGTTATGGTGTTAAATCTTATTTTTAGGATAGTGGGTAATGGAAGTCTTTTTTGTGATTCAAATATTTTTAATTCATTCAATCAACCTTTATACAACACTAGCAAATTCTAAAGCACTTAAAGGGTTCCCCTAGCTGACTTGAGTTCTTTCATGGCCAAAGTACATATCCAATACTAAGTGAAATTTTAGAATAGGAAAGACAACACCTTGTATATGTTGGCCACCTAATGAAATTCACCTCGGTAATTTTATCATTTACATGATCTAAACCTAAGGATCAACAAAAGGATAAACTACCAAAAAAAAGCAAAATCAAATGCAAAAATGGCACCATAAAAAGAAACAAAGACAAAAAATAGCACTATCAAAAATCTTGAATCCTTGAGATCCTCAGGTCCATAGATAATAGGGGTTAATCTCCATCAGGGCTATAGATGTTTGTCTGGTAGTGAAGCATACCTTACAAGTGGTAACATTTCTATCACATTAGAAATATTTTGTATATACCATTATGTTCTTATAAATGAGCTAGCTTAATTGGCTAAGTTTACAATTGGTTAGTCTAACCTCACTCAAAATGGATAAATAAACATCACTTTACACACACTGGTCCATGATTGACTTGAGCCTAGTCAATATGGTCAAGATTTTTGTAGTATATTGATTGACTACTATATGGGTTTGATTGTTCAAACTATGGTGTTTGACTCCCTAGAAAATCTCCTAACATCCAAAATTTTTGGAATAGTTAAATGAAGAACATAACAACTAGTTTTGAAAAGATACAAGTGTACTCTTCTCTAGCACTTCATATCATCTTCATTTAGTTGTTATCTTTAGTCACTAGATTCAATATGTATGTTTCATCACCATAATATCTTCCATCATTTACATTGCTTATTGACCCATATTTTCTTTGCATTCATAACATTTGTTGCATGTTTTCTTATCTCATATTCTATGAAATTTTGTGTGACTTCTTGTCATTTATTGATTTACACTCTTTAGGATTATCCAAATCTTAGCACTATCCCTTAAATTATTGTAATATCTATATCTTAGCATCCTGTACCCTCAAACATTCCATCTCCTCCTATAGGCTTGCCATCTCATCCATGGTCCTCTCTCCTACTACTCTCAGCACCTTTAACTCTTGTGATAATCGAGCATCCTTGCATTTAACTCCATCTCTCTTCGATACAACTCCATCTATCTCTTGTACTAGAGAGGATATATCCATCATCCATCTTGCAACTTAACTCTTCCAATCCTCTCTCTCCTCCAACAATCTCATCATCTTAGCTACCACTACATCCCTCACTATGTGAGCACTATTCATTTCTATCATTGTTATCTCTAACTACTCCTATCTATCTACCAACATTGCATCGCTCTTTACTTTTATTACTACCCACTCTATGATCCAAGTGATCTCTCTATCATCCATCTAACCCTCCACCTACAACACCCTATCCTTGAGCATCATAACCTCATCTTGAACATCTAGAATATCTTGTAAACCAATAGTGTAATCAAAATTTGGCACCTATGATCCCAATTCCTCATCCATAAGCACACCCACTACCTCATCCATTAGTGTCACCTCACCCATTGGTGCTACCTCACCCATTAGCACACCTCCTGGCTCATCCACCCTCACCCTATATAGGCCTAAAAAACTATACATCTACTACCGCACTCATCACCTAACTCAAAATCCTCATCCTCCCCTTGTCCGGCTCTCTCTCAACATCAATCACCATGAATGGAATATCTCCTCCTAACCCTACACCACTAGGTCCCACCATTGTACCATATATAATCCATCCTAATCCTAAGGCTATCCCTCTTTTTGCCTCACCAGAACCATCCACCACTCCTATGCTTGAATCCCACCTTTGAGCCTACCACCATATATCAAACTCTAGCATAGTACCTGTATCATCCACATATGATATAGCTATCACCTTGTCTAATGAAGTATCCAAAGGGGAACCTCTTGATCATGGTCCATGATCTCCCCTCATCCTCTAGATCACAACTGATGGATCTAGTATACCCTATCATAGGCTAAACTAGCATAGCACCCTTTAATGAAAATAATTCCACCTGAATCACATATCGATAAATGATCCATGTGCTTCATTCAACTCATGTTGAATCTACCACATCCTCCATCTATATTGGTCCTCCTCTACATGATCACAAAATAATATCTACTAGAACCAAGCCATCCAACTTCCCTTGATTATAAAACTCATCACGCTCATGAGCTTGCCTCCCTCACACCTCTTTATCAGTTTTCTATCACAACATATATGGCACATATTCACCCATTAATGCATGTGCCTCATGAGAAAAATACCTCGGTCTCACTATGGCTATGTGCTCTCAATCCCACACCTATAGCAATAAGCTACTACTCAATCTTGATCATTGCATCCTCTTCAAATAATGAAGCTCTCTAAAGGTCTATGCCAGCAATGTTGGCCTTCACAAAAATTGGATCATGTGCTCTACCATATCACACACTACACCAATCATATTCTAAAGGAACCTGACCCCTAAAGTATCTAGTAGGGTATAAATCACAATCAACAACATCACCACTATATGTCTATTAGACAAAATCCTACCCAGTAGCACCATCGTCAAGTAATATTATTGTTATGTTGCTATCACTATTGCAATATGGGTTTCCTCCTTGCATCTTTGTTGTTTTGTTGCCATTGAAGACTCCCAAAGAGAGTTGGGAGTCAAACACAACACTGTTGTGGTAAACCACATAACCAAAACCCATTTTCAACTACACTACCTGTAGCCAAGGAATTTTGACATCCTAGTAAACATGTTGTTACTCTCTAACAACATGAAATTCATCCTCCAAATCCCTACCTCAATTATTGCTCTAAGCAAAATTGAAATCTATCAATTTTCTCCTTTTTTAGTAAATTCAAACAAGCCCAACGAATTTAGATAGTTTCAACAATTTTGGATGTCTAAATTTCTACAAATCCCATGTGCACCTAATTTAGGTGCTCTATTGGGATTTTGAAGCTAATCTGGGAAAACCCAGATTTTTGACAAATTTGAACGATCTGAATGTGTCCAGAATAGATAATTTCATAAGTTATCCTACCTACTCGACCTATTTTAACCTCTGTCCATGATTCCTTGATCTACCTCAGATGTTAAATCCTCCAGACTCCCCCTAAACAGACCTAATGGTGATTTTGCAGAAAAACTTAAGTGGAAAGAAGGATTTCTTGTGTTCTTTGTAGGTTTTATATGGAGACTTCGACATCAGATCACTATTCCAAGAGTAGGAAGACATGGATATGACTACTGTAAACTTGGATCTATTTTATATTTAGTAGAAATTTATTCTTTTGTAGTGTTTTTAGAAATTTGGATCCATCCAAATTTGTCATAAGTCCGAAATCGTCCTAGCCATTGTATTTTATAGATCTAGTTGTTGAACATTTTTGAATGCCCAAATTTGTAGCAGATATTTAAAAATGTATAGACCTATGCTAGGGGTAATATTTTTATTACAAGATTATTAGATCGATTTGCATTTTGCATTCCACCATTCATTTGCTTTGTTATTTCACTGCATGTTATTGTTATTATTGTGTTTCTTTCATTTCATTTATATGTTTTGCATTAGATTCTATAGTTTGCTAAAGGAAATGATGGGATTTGAATGTTGTAGATCACAATCAAATGTGACCTAACATATCTCCCATCATTTATTATGAATTTTAGTATCTTGTTGTGAAATTGCAGGTTTTGAACACATTCGAATGTCTGAATTTGTTTGACAAATTCAAACTAATCCAAAAACACACATATAGATCCAAAAAGTGATAGAGAGAAAACATCCGGATCAGGTAAGGATCTAAATCTATTTATTTCTTAGTTTTTCACACTTTAACTTTATATTCTTCTATTTTAAAAGCATTTATATAAAAAGAAATAAAATATAAAAGAACTTAGACTTAGTTATATTATATTTTGCATACTAGTTGAAAAACTTAAAAGAAAATATTAAAAATACAAACCTAGTTGCATGGTTTTTACATCAATTGCATTAGTTGAAAAAATCAAAAGAAAAGATCAAAAACATAGATTTAGTTGCATTATTTTATATCAATCATACTAGTTTTGAAAAATACAAAAGACAAAAATATATAAACTTAGATATATCACTTTTACATCAATTGCATTTGTTAAGAAACTTCAAAGAATGAAAAATACCAAAAACATAGATCTAGTTATATCAAATTGCATCTAGCATATTGGATTAAGAAAACACAAAACACAAAGAAAATAAAAATAATATGTTAGCATAAATATCATCCTTTATTTTTAATATCTACAAAAGCATTTGCATCATAGTTAGATTTACAAATATTTCTTGTTAGAATCTATTTACTTTATTTTCATCAAAATTTGAAAAGCATATAACTAGGCAATAGATGCATTTTGACCAAACCCTAGGTGTGTGCACATAAAAGAATTAAACAAACATCCACCTTACCTAGGCATGGAAACCACCATAGAAAGTGTTTTCTTGTGAACCCTCACCCAATTCATCGAAAAACACCAAGGAGAGCACAACTCAAGTGCTTCTCATCCAAGGTGTAGATACATTATTTTCCCTCCCCCTTTCAGGCATGGATCCATTAGCTTGAAAGAAAGAGGTACAAAAATTTAGTATCTACATTCTTTGGTGAACCTGATATGAACACCATTATTTTTTATGTCATTATTTTTATTTGTTTGAAAAAACTAAAACAATATCATTTGAATTTTTGTGCTTTAGATTAAACCACATAAAATAGATAAATTTTTCAATAAACCACATCACATCATTTTATTTTCTTTTACAAACAATGTCCTAAAAAAGAACCACATCCAATGAACTCTTTTACAGCTTCAGTTGGACCAAAAACAATGGGATATACAATGAAGGTTTATGGGCCTTCAAAAAGGGATTATCCTTTCACTTGTACCCAAAAAACTTGAAACTTTTAATCAAGATTTAAAATAAGGTTGGTCCAACAACCATCATAGTTGTGGAAAATAGCATGCACTTCTTTGAGGTGTATTGCTGCCCACGGTGAACTAGATGAGTACTAGAAGAGCTTGGGCTTCATCACAGATTGGATTTCATCACCAAGCATCTATATGCGAGCAACCAGGTGAAAAGCCTAATTGAAAACAAGAAAACTTGGCCTTCAACTTCAAAATGGTTTGAAGAAAACTTGTAGTTAGAAAACAACTTTTGTTGTGAATTTTATTTTTTACTTTTGCATTGCTTTTTTCTAAAAATAAAAAATAAAAAAAAATAGAAAAATCTCTAGAAAAGGTTTTAAATGGTGGATACTAGTGTTAAATATTTTACCCTTATTGACCTTAGAAAATAACTCATAGAAAAATAGGTTGATATCCTCTTTAGGAGTAACAGGGAAAATTGGGGAGATTTGTGGTAGAATTTTGATCTCATTAAGAGAAGAGCAGAAGAGTTGAAACAAATTAAAAGGATATACATAACAAAGGCCTTAGGTACAGACTACTATTCCACCTATTTTAAAATTAAGAGAAGTTGTGAATGCTGGCTAGTGAACAAAAGATCTTATTTCCACTCCACAACTTACCCATGGGAAAGTTACTTTGAAGATTCTGTAGTTATCCATAAATTCCTAGCAAACTTAGAAGAGAAAGAGATAGAATTTGAACAAAAAAGGTGCAATCACAAAGCACCTAGAGTAGTCCTTTTCAGAGAGTTTTTTCACGAGAACCAGTTTCAACGTCCTACTTTTGAAAGTAAGAATATCACTCTTGTTCACTTCGTTCTTCTTCTAAAAAAGAGCTTTGTCTTCGAAGAGAAATATTTTATGAACCTTGAAGATCTAGAGACCATCAATAATATTTATAAGCTCTTTTGGGAAGAGTAAAATAATCTTAGTTCTGTTACCCTTAAATCTTGTAAATACTTAGGTAGACAAGCCCATTTAGTCTGATTTAAAAATTAAAAAAAACCCAAAATATTAGTAGTATCAAAAAACAAAAAAAACAACACAACAAGATGCCTAAAACCTTAAGAAATGGCAAATAAGTGGAAATTGTATCTGAAGTGAAGTTGGATAATGAAAACCTAAATATCGAAACTGAAATAGAATAATTTTAGGAAGAACAAGTTGCACAAATAAGACAAAATGAGGAAGACAAAACAATCAACCCTTTTGACCCTAAAATGGGACCTGAACGAGATGTTCATTTTGAATCTAAGCAACACTTCTGTGAATTTTTAAATCGTAATTGAGCCTCTATCGCTAATGCCTTTGAAATAGAATATCAACTCACAAGAGGTGATTTTTCAATAGATACAGCCTTGGAAGTAGCTTTTCGACTTCACCTAAAACCAAAAACATATATGGAAAATACTCCATTACAACCTTCCACTCATAACGATCATTCCTTAGGTACTACTCAAGTTCAAACAACTTTGACATCGTAACATAAACCAATTTTTGCAACCACTACTACTACCCAAAAACAACCTTATTTTTGTGACTGTTGCACAACTCGCCCCGAAATTGGGGACCCACCTTTCATATTTTGTGTTTGGGTTTTTTTGTTTCATCTTGATTGTCTAGTAGGTTGCTTTGTTTTTATATTGTAGTTTTTTTTTAATTTGTTGTTAGCAATTTTTCACGATTTTTATCATCAATTTGTTGTCGATGATTTTTATCGTCAATTTGTTGTCGACGATTTTTATCATCAATTTCTTGTTGATGATTTTTATTGTCAATTTGTTGCTGATGACTTTTTATCGTCAATTTGTTGCTGATGACTTTTTATCATCAATTTATTGTTGATGAATTTTTATCATCAATTTGTTGTCGATGAATTTTATCGTCAATTTATCGCTAAAGAGTTTTATTGTCAATTTTTTGTTGATGAGTTTTTATCATCAATTTTGTTGTTAGCGATTTTATTTTTAAATTTTAGTGTTTGCTTTCATTTGTATGGTTCAAATTATATATATAATAAATATATATTTTGTTATATATATATATATATATATATATATATATATATATATATATATATAACTAAATAAATAAAAAGCAGTGTCACCATATTATTATAATATCGGAGATTAGTTGATATTAAATTATGGTGTGATATTACATATAGTAGGTCATGGTAATATGTAATAATATTGTGTGTTGCTAAGGTTATACACGATAATATGTATAAAACTAAAATATGATGTTAAGGTGCATTGGCGAATGATTATAAGGTTTGGGTGACTAATACTAGTCTTATGCATGCTTTTATAGGTGAATTACCTGGACGAAGACAAAGAGCCTACGTGGCACGAACACCGGGTGGACGCTGTCAAAGGAATATTCTGAGCGATGGGTGATCCTGAACTTTATGGCTTAGATGGATGTTTGCGGTAGGCCCCACATCAATGTGGCAGTTGGTGGATGAAGGAGATGCTAGATTTTGGGCCGTTGATGAAGCTAAAAGGGTGGACAACATAAATCAACGACGATGATGTGGGGATCATCACGTGCTTTGAGACAGTGTTGGTAGAGGATGTGGCCATGACAAGATCACATGGTGATGATTCGATGTTGGATGGACAAGAAACACCATGGTGGATAAATAGGATCCAAACTTTCGGGCTAAAATGGGCAATGAGAGAGGTGACCAGGAAGCATCACACACCCCAAAATGTGAATATCATCATAGGAATTGCCAGCATGGCTCGATGATGATTCGGGGTGCACTGTGGATTGAAGGTGACGTAGACAGCGATGATAGTTGGAGGGGTCAATTCAAAATGGTTACGTCAACATGAAAACTTCCATGTAGTTATGTGAGGCAGTGATGCATATGGGGAGACACGGTAGGCCACATACGACAGAGTAAGGCAAGATAGACTTTGTTATCTAGGTGTTTGGGCAACTGGATCAAGCATTTCCACATAGTTCAAAAAAAACTTTGAGACAGGAAAGAAACAATGGCAGTCTCTGATAGACAGTGATAGCTTTAGTGAGCCAGGCATAGCGACCGAATGGCAATGCATAATGATGGAGTATCAAATGAAGCTTCCCATGGAGTCAATAGTGGAGTTGCTCGACATATGAAAAGGAACATTGGTAGATGAATGCACGAATAAAGGGTGCAAAAATACATTACAACAAGGGCGAATGAAGTAGAGAAGTGGGGACCTACCAACGTAGGCATCGACGAAAAAACACTGGGCAACAGTTTTACTCGTGGGCATAGAACTGAATTCATGGGAAGAGGTCTCGACAATTCATGTACGGTGATGAGGTGTCGGTGATGAGTGCCAACACTTGGGCAGCATGGTAGGAACCCGCGAGGTGGAGGCTTTGACAACGTCAACAATACGACTAATTCAGATCCCATGGAGGTGATGTGGAGATTTCACAATAAATTAGATAGAGTATCGAAGTCACCAGGATTAGACACAGAAGGCCATTTCAAGTGTCGTAATCATGTCTGGCTCGATGATAAAATTAGTGCCAGAGGAAATCTAGGAGTGCCACCATGATTAGGGCATTTACAGTAGGTGTTTGAGTTTACACAAACATCAAAATAATGAAAGAGAGCCATGATGTGTGTAGTATGATATATTCACAGAGAATGAGGAGAGCAGCAACATCTGTGCATGAGGATAGTGCATTGATGCACCAAAGATTTACGTCTTACAGAAAAGACCAAAGTACCGATGAACAGAACATCGAATGCGATGGATGAAAGGTGTGTAGAATAAAAGGTAGCAGATGTGCAATTTGTGATACATAGATGGACGTTCGATTTTGGGCAGCATCAGTAGTACAGTGCAGAAAATATGAACTCGATCAAAGCAAGGTAGTCTAGAGCAAGATTTAGAGCTGGAAAATCACAGAGCTCGGACATCGCGGAAGAGTACATGCATAGGGGCTGGCTATGTTATCTCCCTAGTGACTGGTTGCACAGTTACAGTCTAATAAAACATATACACAGGTAGGGAATGATTCCAATCACGGTAGCCATGGCACTCAAAAATAGTGATGGACGAAACTATGTGGACGTCATCGTGACACGAGCATAGACTTCGGAAAGCGTTAGGGAAGGTTGATGAGAAGTGGTATAGTAAAAAAAAATAGACACATGGGAATATTATTGCGGGCACTTCATGACAAAGACTAAGGTTGGATATGACATGTGAGTCATCAGAAAAAGAGCATTACCAACAGGGCATTTCAAATGAATATAATAATTGCAACAAATCCCAAGTGCTGGTCGGTTATATACACATGGATGTTTTGAAAAGTATTTTGGAGGGCAGCAGCTACTAAAAGGGGGAAAATCTACCCTCAAAAATAAAAATAAGATGTTACCAAATCAAGCATTACGAACGGCTACAGTGAGGAAACCAAAAGTCGAGAAATGAAGCAAAGAAAGGTCTTCCAAACAGAGAAAAGAAATGAAAGAAAAATGAAACGAAGGGCCACATACAAAATCTGTAAATACGCCATTGAAGCATGAAAAAAGGGCTGGATTCTTTTGGGAAGGCCAAATGCTACTGGAATGGGAATGTATATAGAAATCAGTTTTTTCTTTGTTGGTTTTGATGCAAATGTTGCAGGATTTCTGCACTTTTTGAGCAAAATAAGAGGAGAGCCATTTTTGGGTGTTTCAATTTAATATCAATTTTTCCTCTCTGTTCTTTGGATTTATAAGCAATATTTAATGCATTTCATGGTTGCATTGTGGAATATCCAGAAATAGAGAATTTTTATTTCCTTAAAGTCTTGCACCTAATTTATTTCGGGATGTGCAAATGCAGTTTCGGTTAAGTTGGGTTACACTCAGAAAACTCTCATGTCTTGGGTTTTGCAGGAAAGGGTCGCATAAAATTGCTACCATTTGTTTTCTGTATTTTTTACGTTTTATTTCCATTTTAAATTTTATTTTTTTTATTTTTTTTCAAACTTTTCATTTGCAGATTTTTTTTAAACTTCAAGGATTAAAATAAAAATAAAATTAAAATTAAAATGACAAAAATAAATACATGGGTGTAAAGAATGATCTACAATATTTCATCTAAAATAAATTTGAACTCATTCTGAAGCCATTTCAATTTTATAAAAATTATTGAAAATTGTTGTTTTATGCAAATTTTTATAATTTCAAAATTTTATTTTTTCACATTTTGAAAGCAAATTAGATTTTTTCAGCTTTACATTTTTATTTGCAAGCAGAAATCAACTTTCCTTTATGAAAATTTCAATTTCATTAAAGGGAGTGATTTTTAATGGTATTTCACAAGCCATCATTTTCGGAGTAATAAATTTGTCTTTTTTTATGAAAATTTTGATTTAGAGAGGTAATTTATGCACTACATCAAAGACCGTTGTTTTAAAACATTAAATTATTTCTTCTTTATGAAAATTATGATTTCATTAAAGAGGGATAATTAATAATGACATTTCAAAATCATGCAATAAATTGCTCTCTTTGTGAAAATTAATTTCATCAAAGAGGGATAATTTATTTATTATATGAAAGGCTATTTTTTTTTTTTTGCTAAGTAAAAGGTTTATATTGCAAAAAAAAGGTTTTAAGGATCCCTAGACCTATTTACATAAGCATCATAAAAGTAGTGCCATGCTGGAAGGACGACTAAGGACCCCAGTAGAAGACCAAAAAAGTGAAGGGGAAGAGGACGCAACCTCACCTTAGACGAGCTAGAGACAACCCTATAGACCCAAAAGCGAGGACGCAACCTCATACCAAAATTCGAAACCAAAACCCAAACTTAGAAATAAGGATAAGGCTAAAATAAGAAAATACATAAACGTAGGACAAACATTAACAAGAAAAACCTAAAGACCAGTAATACTTAGGCTCCATGCAGGGAAGCGATGAGGGTAGAAAAACATAAAAAAAAAGGAACAAAGGGTGTTGGCAATTTTGGGTACTTTGGGTACATTGCCTTTGCTAAAATGTATAAGTTGTCATTGATGTCAAAAGGCATTTTTGTGTTGATTTCAAAAGAGTGTGATGTCAAGAATATCTTGAGAAGCTTCATTATGTTAAAGGGTTTTTATTAAAACCATGGTGTCAAGGCTAAAGGTTTTTTATTAAAACCATTTGGACTCATTAAGGGTTTTTATTAAAACCAAGCTTAACTTAATGCAAAGGTCCATGTGTATTATTAATAATTAAATTAACTCATACCTTTGTCAAAGGTCCAAGTTTAATTTATTATTAATAAAATAATTATTATTATTATTTTAATTATTATTAAAGGGTCTTTCAACCCTTAAGCGTCGCCGATTTATTGCCATCGTTGGAGGAGCGCCGACGTCAATCAGTGATGGATAAATTGCTATATAAGTGGGCATGGTTTTCAAAAGTGAGCACCATCGATTATTATTTGGACATCTGCGATTTGTGGTTCTTTGTTTTTTTTATTTGCGCTTGGCTTCTCGATTTGCTTTACGCCATTTTGTCCAATTTACGCTTGGCATTTACGATTTGATTTTGCATCGTTTCGTTCGATATGCGCTTGGCGTCTGTGACTTGCATTGCTCTACATCCTTCAAAAAGCGCTTGGTGTCTTCGTTTGAGCTCGCTCTGTGTTTTTGATCTTCGTCGACGTCTTTGAGATCGTGCATGTTCTACGTCATGAAGATTGCGCTTGGCAATCTCGGTTTTGAGCTTGGGTTGTATCCTTACCTTTTGGCTTGACGGCAGTGGTTTTTTTGCATGCGGTTTGTGGAAGACGTTTATGTTTTCCAGGATTTTGGCATCAAAGAAAGATAAAAGAGAGGGCAACGGTTTGTTATTTCGTTGGGCTCTTGTGACCCAACGACGGTGGCATTTAAGCGAAAGCGCTAGACGACAGAGGTGCTGAGTTCGATTCTTTTCATTGGGGATTTCTTTTTGGTCGCGGTATGCATAGAATGGTGGCCGTGAATGTGCAGGAGGTATAAGGTTAAGGTATCTTTTTGTTTTGACATTGATGTTTAATGTTTAATGTGTATGTGGAGTAATAAGGTGTAAAGAGGTGTTATTTTGTATGTTATTATACTTTTGTGGTTTTTACTAAGTTGGAGAAATAAGGTGTTATATTTGGATCTTTAATATTGTGTAATATTGTATAGTTGCTAACTCTAATTGGTGGCAAATTGAGAGTTAGTGTTGTGACAGATTTTGAGTTCTCCTTCTTCATCAAAGTAAAGGTATGGGCAACTTCTTCTATGTATGTTGTTTATGGTATATTTTCTAAAATTGAGTTTGGAGTGAAAAGGTTGTCTACTAGATATTATTGGTATAAATCTTATTTTCTGGATATTGAAGATTGTTTATGCATTAAATTTATTGTTGAATCTTTGGGTGAATGCATAATTCTGGTTGAGGAAGAAGAAACATTTTTGCAATAGGGTTTATGTTAATAAGTCTTGCTACTTGCATTGAGATGATGAAACCCTAGTTGTTGGTAAAAAGAATATAAGCATCATTGTTATATGATATATTGCATGGTTGGCAATTTTTGGGTTGTGTTTTATATTCTTGAGAAAATATACTACATCTATCTTATTCTTTTGATATTGAGTTTGAGTTGAGATTGATATTGGGAGTTAAGTATAGATCATATTGAGTCTCTAACAATTATCTTTATGTTTCTATGAGATTTGAGATTGGGAGTTAAGTATAGAACATATTGAGTCTCTAACAATTCTCTTTATGCTTCTATGAGGTTTATGAATCACATTGGGTCTCTAACAATTCTCTTTGTGAGTTCATGCTAAGCAATTTTTTTCTTGGTGAGCTTGCTAAGGTTTTGGACAGGTTCCAGTGGGGACTTGTGAGCAGATTTGGACAGGTTTAGGTGGGGACTTGTGAGCATATTTGGACAGGTCCTAGCAGAGGACTTGTGAGCTGATATTGATAGTTCTATCAGAGAACTTGAGGGTAGAGGTACATTGGTTCTATCAGAGAACCTGAGGACAGATTTGGCAAGTCTTTGAGAAGGCTTGTGTCCAGAGGATTGATTTGTTCATAGAGTTGGACAGATCTGACAGATAGAGGAAGACTTGTACTAGACCGACTGACTGTGTTTGGTATAGGTAGTTGAGTTGTTGTGGACATGATCATAGAAGGCAGAGGTCTCTTAGGCTAAGCATTGAGGACAGGAGATCTTCGATGGAAAGGAGTTCCACGTGCTGGAAAGAGGTAGAGGCAGTTGATCTTCTGAGGGATCATTTCTAGAGCAGAGGGGAAGGTATCTCCTTTGAGCAGAGGCTCATAAATTTATATTATGGGAAGGTATCTCCTTTGAGCAGAGGCTCATAAATTCATATCAGGGGAAGGTGTCTCCTTTGGGCCGAGGCTCATAAACATTGTAATTGGGAAGGTTTCCCAAAGAACTTTGAGATAACTTTTAGAGAAAAGTTTTGTGGACGTAGCCCAGGCCTTCTGGATGAACCACGTTAAAATTGGTGTCACTTTGTGGATGATTTTGTGCATTGTTTTGATATTGCTTTGGGTATATTGCTTTACTATTTTGAAGTATAAAAGAAAAAGTAAAAAGAGGTCTTATACTTGTTCACCCCCCCTCTCAGTATAAGCTTGTGTTCTTCAATTGGTATCAGAGCGGGTGCCTTTGGAAAGTTAACAGCTTGAAGGAAAAGCTAGTAAAGAACACAATGGATCATTCAAGTGGCAATGCAACACCTATTCTTGATGGGTTAGATTTTGGTCTTTGGAGTGCAAGGATGAAGGTTCATCTAATGGCACTTGGGAATGAGGTTTGGGAAGTGATTGAAGATGAGTACACTATTCCTAAACATGGTCTCAATACTAAAGAAGAAAGGCTCCTACATCACAACAATTCAAAAGCAATGAATGCAATTCTAAAAGGTTTACAGAAAGCAGATCTCACCAAATTGATTCACTGCAAGACAACTAGTGAAATGTGGAATCAATTGAAGGTGGTTCATACAAGTGATACAAATGTCAGAAAGGCCAAGTTGAGACACTTCAAAGGTATGTTTGAACAACTCAATATGAATGATGATGAAAATATTAGTGACTACATGCTTCGTATGGATGAGGTTGTTAACTCCATGAAAGACTTAGGTCTTGAGCTTGCTAAAAATGATGTTTGTGATAAGATTTTAAGATCTCTTCCTAATAGATTTAGTGAAAATATTTTTGCTATTGAGGAAGCTAAATATTTGGATAAATTGAAAAAATATGAGCTCCATAGTATACTTGCAGCATTTGAGTTAAGAACTCAAATGAAGGTTGATGTCAAGAAAGAGGTAGTTTTCAAGGCTACCAAGAAATCCAAAGGTAAACAACTTCAAGAGAGTGATGAGTCTTCTAGTGATGAAGAGGCATATTACAGCAAGAAAGGCAAGTTCTCTAGAAAACACAAAAATATGAAAAATGTAAGATGTTTTAATTATGGAAAATTTGGTCATTATGCTACTGACTGTACTGTTGCCAAGGATGAAAGTGATGAAGATAAACAGGACTATAAGAGCAAGGATTCTGAAAAGCACAAGCATCATAGGAAAAACAAATATGAGCACAGTAATCAAGGAAAGAGGTATTCTCACAAACACAAGAAGAGTTTCTACCTAGACAAAGCAAGTAAGTGTTCTAATAGTGATAGTGAAAGTTCTTCAAGTGATAATGAAAATGAGATGTTGTTCATATCCGAAAAAGAGGAAGAACCAAAACATAGATTCATTATCATGAAATGTCTTAGATGTGGAAATTTTGGTCACCTTGAGGATGATTGCACAAATAATGATTTGATTTCTAGTATGTATGAGGATGCTTTAGAAAACTATAAGGAAGATGCATGTATGGTTTTTGAAAAGGGTAGCACCTCTAGTGATAAGAAATCCAAAAAAGGCTTTGATGATTCTAATAGCAAACATATAGAGGAAGGTGAAGTAGATCTCAAATGTGAACTTATTAATGCTCTTAGTGCTTTGAAAAATGAAAGAAAGAAGAATGTTAGACTCAAGGATAAGTTAGATGAATGTTGTATGGAGAGAGATTATCTTATTGAAAATCTTGATTTCTCTATAGCTAAGACACAAGAACTCAAGGATGAGTTAGAGTCTAAGGTTCTTGAGTATAGTGAGTTAGAACAGAAAATGGATTCTTTGAAAGAGGAAACTAAAGGGTACAAGGATAAGCTACACAGGTTTCAAGATAGCTCCAAAAAGGTTAAGTCTCTCATCAAAGGTCAAAGAAAGACAAAAGATAAAACAGGTCTTGGTTTTGTTAAGACTCACAAGGAACAAGTTGGAGAGTCTAGTAAGAGACTCCAAAAGGAAGAGAGTTTTGATGAGGAAAGTATTTTAGATCATGAGTCCTTAAATGATAGATGCACAGAAACAGAAAATAGAATTCATAATGAGAAGAAGAAGTTTTCAGGACCCAAGAGGTCAAATAAAGGAAAGTTTCAAGGCAGATGTTTTACTTGTCATAGTTTTGGTCACATGTCTTCACATTGCATGGCTCAAGTAAAGAAGGTAAATGACAGTTTCAGAGGTGGTAATTTCTTTCAAGGGTATTGCTACTCTTGTCAACAGTTTGGGCACAAGGCAGTTATTTGCAAGGCAAATATCAGGAACAGGTTTGGTCAGAATAGGTTTGGTCAAAACTGGTGGATTCAAAGAATAGGTATGCCTAAAAGAAATAACATTGTTACATGTTATAAGTGCAACAATGAAGGTCACACAGTCAGACAGTGTAGAGCTGAAATTTTAGAATACAGGAACAAGAACAGTGGCATGATCAGGTCCAAGGATCAAGGCATGGATAAAAACAAGGATGAGAACAAAAACAAGAGCAGTGATAGGAACAGGAATATGGACAAAGAGTTCAAGAGAAGGTCCAGCAAGGAAGTTATAGGCACTGATGATGATCAATGCCTAATGGGAGTTTTACTCCCACCCCAAAATTAATCACCTCATCAGGAGGTGGGGGAGGGACTAAGCTAAGAGGTTAATTCTTAGTCCCGAGCCCCAAAGGTGGCCCTTTGCCATTGATGACAAAGGGGGAGAAATATGAGTAAGGGGGAGAGCTTCAAAGTGAAGAGGAAAGCTTCAAGTCAAGAGGAGCAAAACTTCAAAGGAATATTCTCAGTTGTTAGCACAGTTGGTTTCAGTTTTTTCTCTTGCGAAGTGTTGTCAGTAAAGGTTTGCCATCAATGACAAAGGGGGAGATTGTTGGCAATTTTGGGTACTTTGTGTACATTACCTTTGCTAAAATGTATAAGTTTTCATTGATGTCAAAAGGCATTTTTGTGTTGATTTCAAAAGAGTGTGATGTCAAGAATATCTTTAGAAGCTTCATTATGTTAAAGGGTTTTTATTAAAACCATGGTGACAAGGCTAAAGGTTTTTCTTAAAACCATTTGGACTCATTAAGGGTTTTTATTAAAACCAAGCTTAACTTAATGCAAAGGTCCAAGTTTAATTTATTATTAATAAAATAATAATAATTATTATTTTAATTATTATTAAAGGGTCTTTCAACCCTTAAACGTCGCCGATTTATTGCCATCGTTGGAGGAGCACTGACGTCAATCAGTGACTTGCATTGCTCTACATCCTTCGAAAAGCGCTTGGTGTCTTCGTTTGAGCTCGCTCTGTGTTTTTGATCTCCGTCGATGTCTTTGAGATCGTGCATGTTCTACGTCATGGAGACTGCGCTTGGCAATCTTGGTTTTGAGCTTGGGCTGTATCCTTACCTTTTGGCTTGACGGCAGTGGTTTGTTTGCATGCAGTTTGTGGAAGACGTTTATGTTTTCCAAGATTTTGGCATCAAAGAAATATAAAAGAGAGGGCAGCGGTTTGTTATTTCGTTGGGCTCTTGTGACCCAACGGTGGTGGCGTTTAAGCGAAAGCGCTAGACGGCAGAGGTGCTGAGTTCGATTCTCTTCATTGGGGATTTCTTTTTGGTCGCAGTATGCATAGAATGGTGGTCGTGAATGCATGGGAGGTATAAGGTTAAGGTATCTTTTTGTTTTGACATTGATGTTTAATGTTTAATGTTTATGTGGAGTAATAAGGTGTAAAGAGGTGTTATTTTGTATGTTATTATACTTTTGTGGTTTTTACTAAGTTGGAGAAATAAGGTGTTATATTTGGATCTTTAATATTGTGTAATATTCTATAGTTGCTAACTCTAATTGGTGGCAAATTGAGAGTTAGTGTTGTGACAGATTTTGAGTTCTCCTTCTTCATCAAAGTAAAGGTATGGGCAACTTCTTCTATGTATGTTGTTTATGGTATATTTTCTGAAATTGAGTTTGGAGTGAAAAGGTTGTCTACTAGATATTATTGGTATAAATCTTATTTTCTGGATATTGAAGATTGTTTATGTATTAAAGTTATTGTTGAATCTTTGAGTGAATGCATAATTCTGGTTGAGGAAGAAGAAGCATTTTTGTAATAGGGTTTATGTTAATAAGTCTTGCTACTTGCATTGAGATGATGAAACCCTTGTTGTTGGTAAAAATAATATAAGCATCATTGTTATATGATATATTGCATGGTTGGCAATTGTTGGGTTGTGTTTTATATTCTTGAGAAAAGATACTACATCTATCTTATTCTTTTGAGATTGAGTTTGAGTTGAGATTGAGTTGAGATTGATATTGGGAGTTACGTATAGATCATATTGAGTCTCTAACAATTCTCTTTATTTTTCTATGAGATTTGAGATTGGGAGTTAAGTATATAACATATTGAGTCTCTAACAATTCTCTTTATGCTTCTATGATGTTTATGAATCACATTGGGCCTCTAACAATTCTCTTCGTGAGTTCATGCTAAGCAAGTTTTTTTCTTGGTGAGCTTGCTGAGGTTTTGGACAGGTTCCAGTGGGGACTTGTGAGCAGATTTGGATAGGTTCAGGTGGGGACTTGTGAGAAAATTTGGACAGGTCCTAGCAGAGGACTTGTGGGCTAATATTGATAGTTCTATCAGAGAACTTGAGGACAGAGGTACATTGGTTCTATCAGAGAACTTGAGGACAAATTTGACAAGTCTTTGAGAAGGCTTGTGTCCAGAGGATTGATTTGTTCATAGAGTTGGACAGATCTGACAGACAGAGGAAGACTTGTACTAGATCGACTGACTGTGTTTGGTACAGGTAGCTGAGCTGTTGTGGACATGATCATAGAAGGCGAGAGGTTTCTTAGGCTAAGCATTGAGGACAGGGAGGTCTTCGGTGGAAAGGAGTTCCATGTGCTGGCAAGAGGTAGAGGCAGTTGATATTCTGAGGGATCATTTCCAGAGCATAGGGGAAGGTATCTCCTTTGAGCAGAGGCTCATAAATTCATATTAGGGGAAGGTATCTCCTTTGAGCAGAGGCTCATAAATTCAGATCAGGGGAAGGTGTCTCCTTTGGGCCGAGGCTCATAAACATTGTAATTGGGAAGGTTTCCCAAAGAACTTTGAGATAAATTTTAGGAAAAAGTTTTGTGGACGTAGCCCAGGCCTTCTGGGTGAACCACGTTAAAATTGGTGTCACTTTGTGAATGATTTTGTGCATTGTTTTGATATTGTTTTGGGTATATTGCTTTACTATTTTGAAGTATAAAATAAAAAGTAAAAATAGGTCTTATACTTTTCACCCCCCCTCTCAGTATAAGCTTGTGTTCTTCAAAGGGAACAAGGTGAGGCAGAGGAAGTCATTCCTCATCCTCAGCTTTTTCTTATTCCTTATCATCCTCTTTAGTCATTTCCTTAGGTTCGTCATCCTTGGGTTCAGTCTTGACGGTCACCAAGGTCAGTTCAGTAGTAGCAATGTCAGCATGAGTAATCTGATCAGTGTAGAATAGCTTGTGGAGCCCCTCCCTAATATCCATGGTATAATTCATCATGTAGTTCATCATTGTCTTAGTAGAGGAAATAATGTAATCCTTAAGCTTCTTGTTCTTCTCATTGTTGTCTCTGATATCAATCACCTTACTCTTGGCAGCCAGGTTCTGAATCTATGCCAAATTTCTCATCGGTTCCTCACTGCTATCAAACGTAATGCTTTTCCTCACCTTCAATTTGGAAAGGGCTTCAGTTGCCTTTTTTTTCTTTTTCACTTTGGAAAGGCATTCATTAGGGGAATTCTTTTTGGTAGGGCTGTTAGGGTCTTTGTTAGCTTTAGGACTTTTGGTAATGATATAAGTGTAAATAACATTAAACATACCTTGATGCTAGGGAAGGTCATGGTTCTTCTTGTCTCTACATGATGAAATTGAGTGGTTCATGGAGTTTAGGAATAACAGAGGGATTCTCAAGGGGTTTAATTATTTGGAATGGTTGGCAAAGGCCAAATGGTAGGTTTTCATGGCTTTATCAGGATCGTCGATGCAAATGAACTCCATAATGGATATCGTGACAACATTATAGGGTATGGATAGGTCACTTCTGAAAAGGCCTAACCCCTTGAATTTCTTAATGATTTTTTCATTTCCTTTGAAATGTTCCAACTCAACTTCTTAATTGTGCTTGTGGTGATGGATGGACTAACCACCTTCATTAAATTGGCCAATGATGGAAGCAAGAAGATGAGCATCAATGACAAAATCCCTTCCTTGGACAGATACAATGCCATTATCCCAGGTTTTGAGGAAAGCCATAGTTATCTCAATCTCATCACCAAAGAAGAGGTGAAGGAAAGGAAAAAAATGGCTATTTTGAAAGACTGGGTCAGCAAGAGGGTCACACACATAGGCATTGGGCTCGACATAATCGCTCGACATTATGGGGACAATGGGGTGATCGATGACAAAGCAGGAAAGAGACAGGTCGACCAGGGGGAGGAAGGCGCAAGCAAAATGGAAAAAAGTTAAAATGGAGAAGGAAGGGTGTGAGACAAGCAAAGTCTCCCCAAGATCGAAGAATGCTCCACAAGATCAATCACACACAAAAGAGGAAAACCCACAACACCAATATTAAGTGGTAAAACCCTACTTCAAATGAAGAAGGGAAACATCCACTATGAAGCTCACTATATTACTCATTTGATTCAACAATACAAGAATGCTTCAATGTTATGCAACAATATGCATCAACATGATATTACAACACAAGTCAATATGACAAGATATGTTAAGATGTAGTAGACAACACCCCTATTTAAAGAGAAGCTTTTCTACTACAACCCTAAATCTTATCACAATCTAATCTTATCACAATCTAATCTTGAGATGTGTGACAAGTGGCATCTATCAAATATTAGAAAGTGCTTAGTTACTTTCTAATCTTATCACAATCTAATCTTTGAGATGTGTGATAAGTGGCATCTATCAAATATTAGAAAGTGATTAGTTACTTTCTAATATTTTCTAGAAAAGGGGAAATAACTTTTTCCCACAAATTAAATATTCCTAGCACCCTTATTTTATTTATTAATTGGGTGGGAATATTTTTACATAAAATAGAATTATTTTCTAATTCAAATATTATTCTTTAGACTTTATATTTTAGTCTAAGAATAATTTACACAATGTTGCATTACATATTCCAACACTCCCCCTTAATGCAATATTGGGGAAAGGAATTATGAAACAAAGAAACATTCTCCCCCTAAAGATACAAACGGGGATGAGAATCAAATGAGTAATATAGTTACAATGAGCTTCTATGACCAAGAATGGTCTACAATAAGGCACCAATACAAAATGGGCCAAAATGAGACTGCAAGCCCCCAACGGAGTAGCTTCAGATACAAGCAGCTTACAAAGCCATCCATCAACCACAAGTGGTTGCAAATGACAAGAAGAAAACATCACAAGGGTGTCTTCAGTAAGCCTACAAAACCCCAAATGGAAGTACCTGCAAGCTACAAGCAGCTCAACATAAGATCAGTTAGATACATCATCATAAATATATTCACCACAACATATATGAATATCCAAAGATGATAACAAAACTGATCTAACAAATAGTGAACTATAAGTCATCACAAAAATATGCCAAGCCATACTTATAGTCACGTGCTATATAGTTGATCAAAAAATATCATGATCAAAGTTGCATAAAGCAAACAAGGAGTACCATGATAATGCAAACTCTAAAGTACCATGTACAAAAGTTGCATAAGGTATATGAAAATAATAAAGTGTGCACACCGGTTGCATAAATCCAACCATAAAATATCATGTACAAAAGTAGCATAAATGCTAACAAGAAAGTACCATGATAAACCAATTGCATAATGCCAACTACATAAAAACATGTACAAAGTTGCACAAGGCAACAAGAAAGTACCATGTAAAAGAGTCGCATAAAGCAATTGCATCATATACCATAATTGCACAATGCCATCTACAAAGTAACATGTACAAAAGTTGCACAAGGCAAACAAGAAAGTACCATGTTCAAAAGAGATGCAAAAAGCAATTATACCACCAAATATCAACTCATATATATAGCACAAAACACCTCATAAGGATGAAGTTGTCATCACACAAGTGTAACTACACTTCATTCCCCCTTGAGGACAACTTCACCAAACCAAGTGAGTCCCTCAACTTACAAAACTGCTCCTTGGGAAGAGGTTTGGTGAACAAATCAACAGAATTAGAAGATGATGGGCAATACTCCAATTGAATAGTCCCATCCAATACCTTCTCTCTGATAAAGTGGGCTTGGATTTCAACATGCTTTGTCCTTTGATGCATTACAGGATTTTTAGCCAAGGCAATAGCTGATTGATTATCGGAGAGCAAACGTGAAGGACCAAATTGCTCAAAGCCAATTTCCTTCATGAGGGTACAAAGCCAAACCGCTTCCTGTGCAGCTATTGTCGTAGCCTTATACTCCACTTCCATTGTAGAAAGAGCAATTGTATCTTGCTTCTTGGAAGACCAAGAGATAGTTGTAGACCCAATACTAAAAACATATGTTGTGGTAGACTTTCTGTCTATTCTATCCCCTCCAAAATTAGAATCAGCATAGCCAAAAAGAGCAAAGGAAGGAAGCCTAGAATACTTGAGTGCCAAATCTCTAGTACCTGAAAGGTACTTCAGAATCTTCTTGGTAGCTTGTAAGTGCTCAATATAAGGTTTCTGCATGAACCTAGCCATCATACCAACTGCAAAAGCAATATCTGGCCTTGTGATGGTAACATAAAGAAGACTACCAATGAGCTGCCTATACAATGTAGCATCAACCAACTGAGATTATGTACTTACTTCCAACTTAACCCCTGTAGAAATAGGAATGGAAGTAGGATTGCCATCCTCCAAATCAAACCTCTTAAGAAGATCTCCAATATACTTGGATTGACTCAAAAAGGTACAATCCTCATGTTGATAAACTTGCATGCCAAGATAGTAGTGTAGAAGACCAAGGTCAGTCATTTCATACTCTGACTTTAATTTGGAGATGAAATAAAAAATGGCCTCATTCTCATTTCCAGTCACAACAAGGTCATCAACAAATAGAGCAATTAAAATGACCAAGTTATCCTTCCTAAGCACATAGAGATCTGTATCCGAATAGCATTTATCAAAACCAAGAGACAAGAAGTAACCTAAAATCTTCATGTACCATGCTCTAGGTGCTTGCTTCAGACCGTACAAGGTTTTCTTTAGTTTACACACAAGTGTTTCCTTACCTTGTACAACAAATCCTTGTGGTTGACTCATGTAGATATCCACATCCAAATCACCATTTAGAAAGGCACTTTTCACATCAAGCTGAAAAATCTGCCAACCTTAAGCAAGCAACAATAGCAATGAGAAGCCGAATGGTGGGCATTTTGGCAACTGGTGCAAAGGTTTCATCATAGTCAATGCCATGTTTTTGAGCATAACCCTTAGCAACCAATCTAGCCTTATACTTTTCTATCTCTCCATTAGAATTGTACTTGATTCTATAGACCCACTTGTTCCCAATAACATTTCTCTTATTAGGATAAGGCACTAGATCCCAAGTTTTATTCTTTAGAAGAGAATCCATCTCAACCTTCATGGCATCAACCCAACAAGAGTGTTGTGAAGCTTCTTGGTAAGAAGTAGGCTCATGATCATTCTCTATCTTAGCTAGAAGAGACATGTTAAGGGTCATACTTCTAGTTATCCTTTGGCTAACTGAATTCTGCTCTTTAGGACCCCTAGAATGATCCAACCACTTGGTCCTTTTGACACAAGGCCCACCCTTTTCTAACTCAAGAAGGTCTTCATTGAATTTGACATCTCTTGAAACAAATACAATGCGTGAAGAAGGTGAGTATAATCTGTAGCCCCTATGTTCTGCATCATAGCCAACAAAGATGCATTTTTGAGACTTTTTGTCCAATTTCTTCCTCTTTTCTGAAGGAATATATGAAAATGCATCACATCCAAACACTCTTAAGTGTGAAAAATTTGGCTTCTTACCATTCCAAACCTCATAAGGAGTCTTCCCCTCAACTGATTTTGAAGGACACCTGTTAAGAATGTAGATTGTTGTATTGGTTGCTTCACCCCAAAGAAATTGAGGTAAGTGGTCACCAAGCATGCATCTTACCATCTCCATGATTGTCCTATTTTTCCTCTCTGCAACACCATTTTGTTGAGGAGTGTATGGACAAGTAAACTGCCTTTTGATCCCATGAGAAGAACAAAACTCATTGAAATCATTGCTATTGTACTCCCCTCCATTGTCACTTCTAATAATTTTGATCTTTGCTCCCTTTTGATTTTCTACCAAAGCTTTGAACTCCTTGAATGTCTCAAAACAATCTGATTTATTCTTAAGTAGATACCCAAAGATCATTCTTGAATAATCATCTATAAAGGTGAGAATATAGGATGCACCACCAAGTGATCTAACATGTAATGGACCCATAATATCTGTATGAATGAGTTGAAGAATTTGTGTGGCCCTTGTTGACTTGTCCTTTGCAAACTTTTGTTTGCTCATCTTGCCTAAGATGCATGTTTCACACAAACCATGAATAGGTGAAATGTTAGGCAAGCCTTCAACCAAATTTTTGGACTTCATCATTTGAATATTTTGATAGTTTGTATGGCCTAACCTTAAGTGCCAAAGCTTGCTACTAGGAGAAACATTAGTTGCTAAACACACTTTAGGAGGAGCATCACCTAACACATAAATATTATTCTTCACATAACCTGTAATGATTGGTAGCATGCCTTTCCTAATGCTCCATGAAGTTGCATTGAACTCAATAGTGTGACCACTTCTAGCAACTTGCAAAACTGAAATTAAATTTCTCCTAAGGTTAGGCACATATAGGACATTATCAAGTAATTTCCCTTCAATTACAACATTGCCAACACCTTCTACTTGAAGTCTAGTATTATCACCAATGACAACTGAATCTGAAGAGTGCTTATGAAAGTCCACAAACTTATCCTTTTCAAAACACATATGGTTAGTGCATCCATAATATAACACCCATTCATTAGAAGTAGATGAGTCAATGGAGTAGAGGGCACAAACAAAGGTATTTTTATTAGAATTTTTCTTTACATTTCTTAGGTCCTTGTCCCTTAGCCTTTTCTTGCTCTTCCTTTTCTGCAATCTTCTTCTTTTTGAAACAATTTTGTTCCTTGTGGCCTTTCTTGCCACAATAGTTGCAAGTGAAATAAACTCTAGGCTTGTTGGGTTGGAAATTTTGATTTTTCCTTCCCTTGTATTTCTTCTTGAAGGAATCCTTAGTGGCAGATTTGAGCATGTCTTATATTTTAGGTGAGTCTTTGTGAAGACTTAAGAGGACTTGTAGGCAGATTGGAGGTAAGTCTTGATGAAGACTTGTAGGCAGATTTGAGCATGTCTTGGTGAAAACTTGTAGATATATTTGAGCAAGTCTTGATGAATACTTGAGATAACATTGAGAGCAGAGTTGATTGATTATTTTTTTCAAGCATTGTGTTAAGGCTTGGGGAAAATCTAAGTAGATTTGATTTGTGGTTTGTTCAATATTTGTGTTAAATCTTGAGGACAAAATTTGGTATAGATTTGAAGAAAATTTGTGCTAGACTTGAGATAGAGTTACCAGAGGATAATAGTCTCCAGTGGATGGATATCCATTAGCTAGGGTAGTGAGGACAGAGGTCTTCTAAGTGAGGATAGAGATCTTATGTGAAGAGATATCCATAAGCCAGTATAGTGGGGGTAGTAGTCTTCTAGAAGATCACCAACCAGAGTATAGTAGAAAGAGTTCTCCTGTGTATAGAGATCCATAAACCTGAGCAAGGGGAAATATTTCTCCTATGGAAAGTGATCCGTAAAGCATCTTGGAAGATAGAGTTATTCTATGGAGATATATCCATGAACCAGTTGAGGAGAAAGAGTTCTCCTGGGTCAAGTTCCACGAACCATAGAAAAGGAGAAAGAGTTCTCCTATGAAGAGAGATCCAAAAATTAGAGCATTAGGGGATTGGTGTCTCCTTTGGAAAGAGGTCCATAAACATTTTAATAGAGAAGTTATTCCCAAGAGGATTTGTTGAGAAAATTTAGTAGAAATATTTTCTCGATGGAGTATCCCACATTGGGTGAACCACGTTAAATTGGTGTCTCTATTGTACGTGATGGTTTTTCCATTGCTTTGATTACTGCTATTTATATTGCCATTGATAATATTGTATAATATTATTTGGGAAAGAAAAGTAAAATTTGGTCTTATATTGTTCACCCTCCCTCTCAGTGTAAGCGTGTGTTCTTCTAGACATTTTGGTCCATTACATTTTGCCACCAAAAGGTTTTAAGAATTTGAAACTACTATATTTACCTTATTAGTCTGATGGAAATATTTGACCCCATCACCAACCACATGCTTATCTTTATGTCAATTATTATGGCTAGTTTTGATTCTTTCTTCTTAAGATTAAGTTTTCCCCTATGTACAAGAGTGACCTCCACTTGTTTAGCTAGTTTGACCACAGTTTTGAAAGAGTAAATGGAGGTGGTTCCTAGAGGATAGGCCAAGTTCTCCTACAAATTGCATATGAAGATATGCAAAAATTCCTTCAGTGATAAAACATATTGGAGTCTCACCACGATATTGTCCCACCTAGAAAGAAAAAAAAAGGGTTCATCTCTACTTTTCTTTAGCTAATATATAGGTGATCATTGGTAGACATGTCTATAATATAAATTGCATACTTTTGGATAAACATTTCTACAAGTTATTTAAAACTATGGATTGAATGGTGAGGCAACAAAAAATACTACTCCAATGTTGGTTTTCTAAAGGTCTTAGAAATAAGTCTCAATAGTAACATCTCATGATGGATAACATTATTGCAAGTAATCTAAAACTTCCTAAGAGTATTAATAAAGTCCTCCTTTGTATACATAGAAAATTTTGGGATCCCAAAGTTAGGATCAAATGGTCAGCTAGTTACAAAAAGGACCAAGGAATAATTGCAAAATCATAAAAAGAGTATTTACTACTATATGAATATCCCAAAGGGATACCAACTAGCATTTTATCTACTCCAACTCATCTTTAACTTTAGAGTTTGTACTAGGAAGTGGATTCAAAGTAGGTTAAGAATTGATGTATGCATAGACTTGATATAGAGAAGGGAGTGACACCATGGGTGGTATCACATTTATTAAACTATAATCACTTAATAGAAAAGGATTCATAGAGATAATACTTGATACAAGAGAAATATGAATTTGCAAAGCAGTTATACTAGGTATTGGGTTGGAGGTAGGTGCACTAATGATAATAATTTGAGTCATTGGTTGGATAGTGTTAAGGAATAGATTCTCCACAAAGGATATTTATGCATGATACCCAGATGATGATGGGGCATCATGAGCTTTGGATATGATAGGAGTAGTGGAGTCTACATTTTGGGTATAGATGCATTAATACCTAAAACATTTACTTGATTAACAATTTCTTTGGTGGATTAGTGTTTATATTAAATTTATTGTTTGACATACCATTATTTTTATTATGTATTAGGACTAGAATGGGATGGTTGAGGCAATTCCTAATGATTATTATCTCCTTTCATAATGGCATATTTATGTTTTTTTATGAAATCCTTTAAATGATCAATGGAACCAAACGTCATTTTATCTAATGTATCTTTTAGAGGGGGAGTAACCTCTTCCTCATTTTTAAAATTAGGATTAAAAAGGGTTTACTTATTCATAATAATTTTTGAAAGGTAATAAGGGATCTTTGACATCACTTAATTTAGAGAAAATAGTAATCATTAGACATAGGGAAATATTGGGGAAGATTTTAATTTGAAACTTTATGTTTCTCTTTCTTTATGTGGTCTTTTTTAATATATTATATATTTTACTCTTTACTTGGCTAAGACTAGGTCAAAGAGAGATCTTGGAGACCCTTGGATATGTTCACATTATGCTCATCGAAATGTAAGTATGATAAAAAAAGTACCCTTCCTTACCTGAACATGGGCATGATACACGTACCCAATATATGGAACCCAAGTGATTAGTTGTTTATATATGTGTTTATTTATGAACACCTATGTTATAGGTTTATTGAAATTATTAATCTATTTATTAAAATTTTCCAACTAGATTACAAGAAAATAATCAATCAAACTAAAACAAATAAAATCTTATATTATATGATCCCTTTTATTTTCTATAATTTAAAATTAAAGAACAATAACCTCAAAACTAAAGATACAATGGATTAAACATGAACCTGATGCAACCACATGCATGTAAATTAAGGCATAATGTTCTTATTTGTGTAAAAACTTAACTATAAAATTATAAAGGAATAAGTAACTATAAGGTATTTCTAAAAACATATCCTAGTGATACACTGATTTCCTAAAACAAAGATACAGAGAGAACCTACAAATAAAATATCAATTGTAATTATCTTTTAAGGGTATGTTGAGATCAAAAGAAATGAAATATTATCGGTCATATAGTCAAACCCCTATTCCATTTACAAAAATTACAAAAGAAATGGATAAATAAATATAAATACATGTAAATGCTATTTTACATAACATTAATAAATACATAAATATAAATATAGAATTTCTAGTATTATAAATTTTCTAAAGAGAACTAAATTAGAGCAAATAAGATGATTTAAAGGTAGACAACAATAGATATGTAGTAGGAATTATATAATAAAAGAAATAGATGTAGAGATATATTTTTTGGTTTGAAATCAAGTGGCAATAGTGTACTTCCATGCCTAGTAGAATAACCACACTCATAGGGACAACTTCTAGCCAATCATATGGGATAGAATGTTCAAGACTACAATAAATGATAGTTAATTGATTTTTCATGAGGACTATCAACAAAATTTATAATATGTTAGCATGCAAGTGGATGTTAGTTATTTTAATATTGATATTAATCTACTTATGTATCATGTCATACATATCCCCCCTTTCTATTGCAAGGGTGATTTTTATAGATAATATCAAGAAGGCTTTGATAGTTTTAAGAAAGGAATATCAAGTTAGACTCTATTGTGTCAAACAAGAATTATGGATTTGCAATAAATGAAGACAGTAAATTCTTGAGTAACATGTTAGTAATGGCTTAGTATGGATGACCAATGACAAATGTCGATGCTAGGCATGATCTATTTCCAAGGAGGATTTGGACACCGACCTTAAGGAGTGGTGACCAAGTAATCATTTCTTGATTAATAACAAATAGGAATTCTTAGCTCATACAACATTGAGAAGATAGGTAATTGATACATTTACTATCATACATGGCCTTAGTTAAATGTTATTCAAGTTTCAAAGTCATAAAGTTGTCATGGTTATAGCCATATAGTTTTCTAGTTTTCTTATAATGGAAATACCATAATCAAATGGTGGGAGATGTAGTGGATATATGCCCATCATCTTAGCTTACCAAAGTAGCCAATTTTGGACCTAATAGGATACATACATTCAAGAGTATTTTTGGCATGTATTGAGACACATCCTTAAGTAGATGATTGATACATGGAGAATCCATGATAACTAGTTACTATTGCTAGTCTAAATAATATGATAATGGATCTATAGTGTAGATGGTAATTTATATTATGTATGAGGGTCTATGTCATGTGAACTACAAGAAAACCATTGCATTCAAATTGATATTCAAATGGGGGTATAAGAATTTTCCTTTTACAAGTTTTACCTTTGAAGTCAACAATATGGGTCTTCCAAAAGGAAGCACTCTTTCAATGAAACTGGAGAGCAACTGCAAATGTCTTCTTTGTATTCATAAAAGGGAGAGTGGGCTTATTGTGTGTGGGTCACTATTAGTCATGTAGGTCCTCTAAACCTACATAACACTACAAAATTAGTTAGAAATATCTAGGGGCCTATCTCAATCAGGCCCTTTTATAATAACAGATAAAAGACTCGAATATCTAGTCTATTGTATGGTAAAAATGATGGTAAATAACACAAAATAGTAAAATAGAGTTTGTTTACCTATTTTGGTGATTTGCTACCAATTTTTTGAAAAAAAACTAGTATTTGTACTAGTTCATACCCTGAATCCCTCTATGATATCCAATTAGAGTATTATTTTGTTACAAGGGTCCTAATGTTGTTGGTGCTCCTAGTCCATGTCGAATGGTCTTTTATACCTGCAAAAAATAAAAACTCACAAAGAAAATGGATATGTTGACAAGCTCATATAGGTCTCCATGGTGATTTATGATGAGTTATAGTGAGTTATGGTTGAGTGCACTTTGAGGTATAGGGTAATTTCTGCAGAGTTTGGGTATGTGAGTGAGTGATTCTTAGAAATGGTAAAAATGGCCTTTTATTTATAGACTTTTCCAAGGTTATGGGGGCTAAGGTGTCCAATGAGGTTTCCCCTAAGGTGTATTTGGGTGAAATAAGTCCTCATCCATCCATATGCATTAAATGAGCATAGGGATGCCATGCCTCATAAATGCATGGGTGAAGGAAAGTCTCCAAATGTATTTTATGGCATGTTGAGATGGAGAATAATCATATTTTAAAATGTATTTTATTGTGGAGAAGTCTTAAAATGTCATTTATGACACAAGAATATGCATATAAACATGTGTGGAGCAAGGGTCAATGTTAACCATAGTTATACTAACCATGGGTTTAGGGTTGACCAAGGGTGAGGTGAAGGCTAGGCTTTGGTGGAAGCTAGATTGGGGTGAGGTTGACCATGATATGGAGTTTGACCAAGGTTAAGCTATGATAAACTAGGCTTAGGTGGAAGCTAAACTAGTCAAAGGGTAGACTAGGATGAGGTATCCCTAGATTAGGCTAAAGGGATGGTCGCATGGTGACCAAGGGCTAAGCATAGGAAAGGGAATAAGTGGCCAAGGGGGCTTAGAGTGATTAATAGGTTTTTTAGGTAAATAATACAAAATTAAAGGGTTTTTACAAATTAATCTATCATTATGATGGGATGAGGGACAATGTGATATTTTTAGGTATCTACATTTACCCCTTTTTGTACTACATTGTGTGAAGACATGATGCAATGCAAAAAATTATGACACCAGATTGGTGGTTTATTGTGAGATGAATTAATTGATTATTTGTTATTGATTATGGCCTTTGTCGAACCATGATTATTTTTGAAGAAATAGATGCAAGATTACTTGATGTCATGATCAATGTTAGATGCCCCAATTATGGAATGGATGAGTATCCTTGAAACTTTACCTTTGATAAGATTTTATGTTTGGTTTTATTTGGTATGCCATCCATCCCTTGATAGGTTTTTGTCATGATACTTATATTGTAAGTGGTCTTATACCTACCACTTTTATGAAGGTAATTCAGGACTAATCGTATAGTCTCAAACATGGGGTATAGAAAATTCTTGAATGGGTTGGAGTTTTGATTGAGAATAGAAATTCTAAATTTGTTTACCCCCAAAAAATGAGGGCTTGATATGGTCTCTGGAAAAAGTTCTTGGACAAACATAATTTCCAATATTGGGTGATTGAGTATTGATCATGTGCAACATGGATTTTTTATTATTAATGTCTACCCCCTCAAGCAATGATTCGATGGGTGAAGAGGTAGAAAACAACAATGAAATGCTTGATAAAGGGATCATTTGGTGAAGAGGTATGAAAAATGATTTGAAAAAATGATGAATATTGGCATGTAGATGAGTTCAAAAAAAGTTGAAGGTGAATTTTTGGTTCGCACAGTAGGGTGCAAACCTGCATGTTCACATCTATCCATAAGAACCAAATGTGTGCACCTATAAACCCATATTTGTAGGATGTGCTCCTCATTTATGTTATGTGATTGAGAAGAAGTGAGAGGAGAAGAGTAGTGAGGGTCAATTTATGATGTGAAACACTACTAAATCAAGGACACGAAGTGGTGATATGGTTAGGGGTGGTGTGAGGGCTAGCATTGGAGGGTGTGCAATATCGATAACTGGAGATTTAGCCCTATTTTGTTTGAATTGCAAAATGAACCCTATGTTTTAAGTTTTTTAGTAAAGCAAAACCATAGAATACGAATAAGCTAGTTAGTGATGCGTAGTCATTATACACATCATTAATTCTCAATGAATTTGTCAATCCAGGGCAGTGTACAAGGCTATCTGTGCAAGAAGGGGTGAACAGGGTTATAACTTAGGTCAATCAAGAGCAACAGGTCTTATTGGTGAAACCAATTGTGTGGGGGATTTAGGACATTCCTATATCTAAATTGCATAAATTGAACCTTAATATAAGTTGCAAAAATGAAAACTAATCATGAAATGCAGAAATGAAATCCTAATTACAATTGCAGAATGAGACCTAATTATGTTGTAGAAATAACAGTTGCAAAATTAGAAGTCTGATTATAATTGTAGAAAGAAAATATATTTACTTTTGTAGCAATGGAAACCTACTTATAGCATGGAAATGAAACCCTGTCAAGGCTCTATAACATAAGGTTGTCAATCTTCTGTGCAAGGGTTGACAACAAACACAAAATGCAGGAAATTACAAAAAATAATAAATTTTGGAAATGAAAGTCTACAATAAATTGAAAGCTTTGCTGAAAGTGGAGATTACAACCAAACCATTAATCACAAAATATAAAATAATCTAAGATTGCAAATATTATTAGTTGTTTACAAAGAAATGAAATGACAAGTTCTATAACTCATTCTGCTACAAAGAAAATCAGAATAAAAACCTGTTGTTAGTCCTCCTCCTAGGTGTGGAAGTGGCTAGCCTCCTTGTCCAGAAGAAGGTATGAGTCTCTCTCTCTCTCTAGATCTTACTCACACTCATTTACAAGAAATATAAAATAGAAATAGTACACTTTATTTATTCAAGAACATGATTACAATAATTTTGCTGAAAACCTATTACAGGACTATAAAAGTCACTTTTTTGATGATTGCATATTTTCTCCTATATTTCTCTACTCTCTACTTTATCTATATCTCTACTTAGCTCAACCTGAATGAGAGCCATATTAGTGAAATGCTGCTATCAACCTAAGCATATCTCATTTAGGAAGTCATAACAAAACAACATAAAACTTATGCAAAAAGCTGTAAAAATCAGAATATAGTATTTCAGATACATTTATCATGCAAATAGTTAATACAAAGCATATTGAATTAACTTAACTAGCATATTAGATTAAACATAAGAGTTTGTAGGAAATTTCAGTGTTCAAAACATGTTATGATTGAGGCATTTTTAGGCCTCATCATTTTCCCCCCAACTTATATTGATGCATGTCCTCATGCATTCTATTGGGCTATGGAATCACATATGTCCATGGTCAAATTCCATGACCTGTAGAACAACTTCTTGCCTATATAATATCCCCTGTTCTCCTGAAGGTTCTCCGAGCCATTCTTCAAACTGTTCATCAGGTTGGGCATCTTCTTCAAAGTAGAATGGAACTAGAGTGATGATGGTTGGAGGCCTAAATTTGAGACCTATCCAATTATGTTGCATGATTTCAATCAACTGTATTACTCCTTCTGCCCTTCTTCTGGACCATTCTAAGTTGATGGGGGAGATGGGTTCTCTTTTCCGTAAAGACATGGAAAGTTCAGCCCATCTGTTTCTACAGAATGATAATGCTGGCACAAAATTGTCATTACAAAAATTATGGAATCTGGTCACACAGTCCCTCAAGTTTATCAAGTACATTCTCTTTACATCATCCTTGTTCATCATGGTGAAGTGTTGTCTTGTGATAATTGGGTGATTTGGGTGAATTGCTCTGACTAACAATTCAGCTCTTATTTCAATTTCTTTATTCTGCCTTTTCTCCTGGTCCCAATAAAACTGATTCTGTAAGGTGGACATGAATGCCCTCAATTGAACATCTCCAATGTAGATTTGAGGATGAAATTCTACTTCTTCTGGAATAAAGAAGCTGTGTAAAAACAGTTCACATAGGAGATTTTTTTGCTCAATAGGGCTATCAAAATATGCTTCCAAGAAATCTGCAGTTGTGTCCAATTTATATGGGAGACCTGAGCTAATCCTCATGACCTGCCATCTGAGGTATTTCTCCTTTAGAATAAGACTGTAAAATCTGGCTGGCCGTCTGAATTGGACTAAAAATTTAGCAATTTGACATAAATCAGACACCTTTTCTTTCAATGCCCGAATCTCTGTTTCCTTGGCCTCTAGTTGTTTTCCTTCCAATTTGAATTTTTTAGTCTTAGTGGCAAGCTTCTCATATCTAATCACCCAACTGGCTATGTCTACATTGTATTGTTCTAGGGACACAGTATTAGGTGGTCTAACTACAGGTGGAACTCTAGGTAGCAGATCTACCTGAACCCCTTTTTCTGCCACTTCTACTTGGTTGATCATCTGTCAATAATTCTACCTGTACCCCTTATTCTGCTATTTCTATTGGGTTGTCATCAGACAGTAATTCCACTTGCACCCCCTTATCTGCTATTTCTACTGAAGGTGTAATAGTTTGAAATACAGGGACATCAATAGAAGTACTTACTTGAACAGTTTCATGCTGCTGCTTGGACTGTTCCTGTGCTGGTGACTCATCTCCAATATTTTTTGCTATGCTCTTTGCCAATTCTGAAGCATCTTCAGAATGAGAAGGTAATGCTTCGTAATGATAAGGCACTTCTTCAGAATGAAAGGGTGCTTCTTCAGAATGAGCACCTATGTCTGCCTCAATAGAGTCATCTCGCCCTAGATAAATCCACAAGCAATTGAGCCAAATCATCCTCATCAATGGATACAATTGGCTATTTTTTAGACCGTGACAACCTTTCTCTCAATTCTGCCACTTCCTAATGTAACTCTACAATTTTTCTTTCCTGCATCTCAATGATGTTTTCTCTCTCTTCAATCCATCTGGTTTGTGTTTTGACAACACTCCTTGCTGCTCTCAGCTGCTCTGTGATGTCTTCCTCCTCTGTTTCTACTTTAGAATCTGATGTAGACAAGTCAGCTATAGTTGGCTGCTCAACAACTATCTCTTCCTCTACAACATCTATCTGCTCTTGTTCAGGAGGCTCTATGAAACTGTCTATAATTGCATCTACCATTTCTGTGGCTTGTTGAACTGTAGCCACCTCCAAGCTATCCTGCCCAACCTCTTCCTCAATTATCTGTTCAGGTAATTCTGGAAAGTTTTTAGGGGCTGGTTGTATTTCTGTGACATCTGGACTGCTTTGTCCACCTTCTTCTTCTATGACCTGTTCTGCCATTTCCCTCAAGTGGAGTCTTGTAGACCTCCTAGTTCCAGATGCAAACTTCTTCTTTTTGCTTTGTTTTCTGGTGACAACAGGGGTTGTGGGGACAGTTTCAGATGCTTCTATTTCCCTTGTTGTTTCTTCCCCTGTTGGGCTAGGTGCTTCACTTCCCTGTTCTAACAAATCAGTTACAACTTCAGAAAAATGGACCTTCTTCTATTTTTCTATTCTACTGCCAGTTCCAGACCCTCTTTTCTTTTGCTTCTTGGCTCACGAAGTTGAAGGTTCTGGAGCAAGGTGTTCTGTTGTTGCTGCTGGGTGTGTTTCTTTTTCTGCAATAGCTTCTACAGTAGTTTCTGTTTCATCTTCTGCAATAGCCTCTGCAGCAGCCATTTCTTCTTCTGCAATAGCATCAGCAGCATCTGTTTCTTCCTCCTCATCCTCATCTCCAAAAATTACATCATTTAAGGTAGAGTAAAACCTATCAAAGCTCCTAGGGTTTCCTCTAAAATGGTGCTGGCAAACTAGTTTGATGAGACCATGGTGGCGAAGGCTCCCTTTTCCTTCCTGATATCTTTTTGCCATGTTTTTCAATTCTTGGTGCAGGTATAGGGGAAGATTTACCCTAACTTCTGGTTGTTGCCTACCATGTCTGAGATGGTTTAAAATTTTTATATGATGCCCTAATAATAGTACATACTGCCCTTCACAGGTTAGAAATTTGATTACCCATGTGGCCACTTCATCCCAGGGTTCCTACAGGCTGGCCCTTTTTACCCCCTTGCATGTGTTATTATGTGTTAAATATTCTGGTTCCTTATCGTTTTCTTCCAAAAATTGATTAACTATATTTACCAATGTATTTTTGCCAGACCTAGAAATTGGAAGACCTTCTAATGGCAGCTCAGTAATTTGACTCAAAACTTTAGGGGTTACCTCAATGGTCATGTCGTTAATGTGTGCCCAGTTGTTTCTGAATGTGTGGGCGAACATGCCGACCAAATATTTAGAGGACCCATTAAACTTATCCAAAAATGGCATAAGCCCTCCATCTTCAAAAATCTACAGCACTTCTGGATTCTCCCGGAGGTGGGTGGTATCCGCTGGTTCCATTTTCGTTTTTCGCCCCATTTTCCTATCTTGGTACGTTACAAACTGCTCACTTCTACTGCTATTCCTTTGTTGGATCTCTGGTTTCTGGTGTTTGCAGATTTGCAGGGTTTGGTTCCAAGTTTTCAATTGCCCTATTTTTGTTCTTCGAAATGAACCGTAATCTGAGCACTATACCTCGTAATCATTTTGCGCTAGCAAATATGTCTTCGAAAAGAAGGGTGGCATGCATTTCTATTTTTGCTTCGAACACATGTCCATCAATGGTTGCGTAGATGTCCTTGCCGTCAGATCCACCTTACTCATTTTTAGTTTTTCTGTTTTGCCTGCGGACTTTCACGTGCATGTTTATTAGCATCAAAAAAAATGGTGGCATATTGTTGGTCACGTCCTCCGTGATTCTGGTACTTTCTAAATGGGTGCAAAAACAAACCACATCCTAACTGACACGTGTTCATTTATCGTATGCAGCCAAAAGAATTTTTATTTGATCGTATTTCTTTTCTTCCTTGGATGCCACGTGGAGATGTTATATTGAATGCTCTTTCCGAATATTATGATCTATTGCAAAAACAAAACCTCATTCCGAATATTATGATTTCATTCCGAAGACAAGTCTTCATTCCGAATATCATGCTTCTTTGCGAAGTCAAATCTTCATTCTAAAGATAAATCCTCATTCCGAAGATAAATCCTCTTTTCGAAGATAAATCCTCATTTCAAAGATAAATCCTCATTCCGAAGATAAATCCTCATTTCGAAGATAAAGCTTCATTTCAAAGATGATGCTTCATTGTGAAGGCAAATCGTCATTCCGAAGACAAAGCTTCATTTCGAAGACAAATCGTCATTCCGAAGATAAAGCTTCATTTCGAAGACAAAGTGCAACATTCATTCTGCTGTCATTCTGAAGACAATTTCAATCCGAAGACAATACAACAATTAATCTGAAGAAGATAGCAGACACTATTTTTGGCATTCTTGTTCCGAAGATTAGGTAGAAATCAATATTCTCATTCTCAAAACATGTTTTAAGTATGCCAACTCTTATGGATACCTTTTATGCTAATGGTTAATTGTTATATACTATATACCAATCATTTACAATGAAGAAATGTAAGAAATATATACCTGATTAAAACAAGTTAATGCAAGTTTTTGAAGAATGACTGCCTTTGTTGATGTTCTACTGAGATTTTCTGCAATATTTCAAAACAAGTGTAGTTGGTGAATTTGTACAATGATGGTTCAGAAATTTTCAAGGTTATGCATGCCAGAAAACTGGTTTTCATGCATACCAACCCAGTAGTGCCTTGGAAAAGGTTTTCACTGCTGAGTTATTCATTTTTCTCTTTTTTTTTTTTTCATTTTTCCTCTTTTTTTGATTCCCTTTTTTTCTTGATTCTGACTATGCCCATGAAGGAATTCATGATTTCCCTGAAATCATGCCCATGAAGGAATTCATAATCAGAATTTATTCATCTTTTTGTTTTCTGCTTTTTTTATTTTTTTTGTATTTTTCTATTTTTTTCTTGAAATCCATGATCATGCTGATTGTTTTGAAGTGGAAGAGGAAATTTCTTCCACCTGTTGTGTATCCAAACTGTCAAGTTGCTACAAGAATTCCTCTTTAGTCAGAGGTGTATGGTACACCCTGAGGCGATGTCCATTCACTACCAACTTTCTCTGTGACCCATCAATAGGAGATAAATGAGCTGCACCATTGTCAAATACCTCTTCAATCCGGTAAGGTCCAAGCCATCTAGTTCTCAACTTTCCAGGGAAGTCCTCATAGCGAGAATCAAATAGTAAAGCCCAATCTCCTTGTTGAAGTTTCTTCTATTGAATGTGACTATCATGCCACATCTTCCTCTGCTCCTGAATTACTTCAGTTTGGTGCAGAGCATCCAACCTAAGTTCATCCAATGCATTCAGCTACAGAATCTTGTCTGTCTGTGCCTGTGACAATTCAATTCCAATTTCCAATGTTGTGCGCAGTGTTAGTAGCTCAAATTCAATAGGTAAGAGGGGCTTTTTACCAAAGACTAGTTCATAAGGTGTGAATCCAGTAGTGGATTTCCAAGTAGTATTGTAAGCCCACACTTGCTTCAGGTAATTTATCTAGCCAATTTCTCCTATGAAAAGCTACTATTTTTGTTAAGATTCGTTCTAGTTCCCTGTTTGTTACCTCAACCTGGCCATTTTCTTGTGGGTGATAAGGTGATGATTTTCTATGTTTGATTTCATATAATTCTGTAAATGCCTCAATGACTTTAGATGCAAATTGGGGTCCTTGGTCTGTGGTGATAGACCGAGGAGCTCCAAATCTCTAAAAAATCTGAGTATACAAGAAATCAGCGACCTTTTCTTCATGAGCATGTTTGAAAGCACGCACCTCTACCCACTTTGTCAAGTAATCAGTGCATACTAGAATATGCACCTTTCCTTGAGAAGGTGGATCAATAGGTCCTACAAAATCAAGCCCCCACCTCTCAAATGGCTCTAAAACCAATTGAGGCTGCAGTGGCATTTCATTTGTATGAGTGGGTTTCCCCATTCTTTGGCATGCATCACAATGCCTGATGTACTTTTTCACATCCTTGTGAAGAGATGGCCAATAATATCCTGTCCCTAAGATTTTCCTAATTGTGCTTTTTATAGAGTAGTGTCCACCTGAGGGTTCATCATGACAAGCCCTAAGGATATCATACACCTCATCCTTTCGGATGCACCTACGTAACACATGGTCAAGACTGCACTTAAAAAGTATACCCTTAATCCATTCAAAAGAAGAACTCTGTTTGATCAATTGTTTTTTCTGTTTTGAAGTGAAATGTGGAGGAACTTTCCTCGTGACCAAGTAATTGGCTATATCTGCAAACCAAGGTGATTGGACTGATATAGCAAATAATTTTTCATCGAGAAAGGTGTCTTCAACTAATTCCCCTTCATCTGTGTTCTGTAATCTGGACAAGAAATCTGCTACAACATTAGCTTTTCCTGGTTTGTTGATTATAGTGATATCAAATTCTTGCAGCAACAATAACCAATGAATAATTCTTGCACTTACCATAGGCTTATTCATCAAATACTTAATGGTTGTGTGATCTGTGTGAATAAATATTTGATAACTTGTGATGTAATGCCTGAATTTGTTGATGGCATAAATTACTGCCAAGAATTCTTTCTCAGTTGTGGTATAATTTTTCTCAGCTCCTGTCAAATTCTTGCTAATGTAGTAGATGGCATAATGTTCACCATTGTCAATTTGTCCTAATGCTGCTCCAATTGCAGTATTGGAAGCATCAGCCTGTATGTGAAATGGTAATGTCCAATTAGGTCCTCTTAACACAGGTGGAGTTACTAATTTCTCTTTCAGAGCTTCAAATGATTCTTGACACCTTGCAGTCTAGGAAAATTTAGAATCTTTAGTCAATAAGGCAAACATGGGATTGGCTATTGTGCTAAAGCTGGGAATAAACCTACGGTAAAAACCAATGTGTCCTAGGAAGCTTCTGACATCAGTTTGAGTTTTAGGAGGAAGAAGGTTCTTGATAATTTCCACCTTCTTTGGATCAACCTGGATCCCTTGAAGAGAGATGTGATGACCAAGAACTATTCCTTCCTTCATCATCATAAAACATTTTTCTGGATTCAAGGATAACTGGTATGTTTCACAGTGAGTTAAAACTTTGTCAAGGTTTTCTAATGTAAAGTCAAAAGTCTGTCCACATACTGTGAAATCATCCATGTATATCTCAACACCGTTGGTAGTCAGATCAGAAAAAATTGCTAAAACTACTCGCTGAAATGTTGTTGGGGCATTACACAAACCAAAAGGTAAAACCCTATAGGCAAATGTTCCCCATGGACAGGTAAAGGTTGTTTTCTCTTGATCTTCAAGTGCAATCTGAATTTGATTATATCCACTAAATCCATCAAGAAAACAAAAGTATTTCTTTCCAGCAAGGGTATCTAACACCCGATCTATGAAAGGTAATGGAAAATGGTCTTTGTATGTCACTTTATTCAGCTCTCTATAGTCTACACATACTCTCATTTTTCCATTTTTCTTAGGAACTATAACCAATGGAGAGACCCATCGGCTATCAAAAATTGGGTAAATGAATCCTACTCCTAGAAGTTTTTCAATTTCTTCCTTTACAATATCCCTTAGGGCAGGATTCGGTCTTCTCTGGGGTTGTCTTACTGGCTTGACTTCTTCAAGTATAAATTTTGTTGGTGCATATATCAGGGTGAACTCCTGACATATCTTTATAGTCCCAAGCAAAAGCATGAACATGCTTCCGCAAGACAACTATCAATTTTTCTTCCTCTTCCCTAGTAAGCCAGTTGTAAATGTTCAAAAATTTGCCTGGCTGGACTTCTATTTGTTTTGTATTTGGAAGGACTGAATTCACTTCTTCATACCTGGTGATTAGGGAGTTAAGAGGACACTGCTGAGATGGAAGGAAATAAGAAGTTTCTGTTTCATTACTTCTTGATGGAAGCATATCCTGTATGGAACAGTGAGAAGGAAAAATCAGGTGATGGTGCCACCCATGTGGTAGTGAAACAGAGTTTTCCTGTGATAGTACAGATGGTTCACCTTCAAAGTTTTGGTTCTCCTCATTCCTTAACAATTGCTGGATATTTATTGCTTCCTCTTCTAACCCTTGTTCATGCAGAACATTCATTAGGATAGTTTCATTTTCTAAATTTTTTGTGTCATGGAGGTCTTCTGTGTGTTCCCTTACTACCAAGGTGGCTAGTGTGGAAATAACCTCCTCTGATTCTTCATCTGAATCAGGAAACCATAACTGACCTAAAAATTTGCTAGATGGTTTTGCAGGAGGATATAGAGAGATCTGTTTTAGATCAATACCATTTGAAATAGTCATTTTTCCAGACCTACAATCTATGAAGGTTGTTGTAGTTGCAAGCCAAGGTCTTCCCAAAATGATGGGATATCCATGTGCTGAATTTCTTGGCTGTAAAACCAAAAAATCTATAGGGAATTCCCAAGAAGAAACTTCTATAGGAACATCTTCAATGATACCTTCAGGTTTTGCAACTGACCTATCAGCCATTTCTAAAACTGTAAATGTGGGGCTGAGATGTTTGAGCTGTAATTGTTTCATTATATCCTTGGTCATGACATTTATTGCAGCTCCTAGATCTACTAAGACATTTGATATTGGCACTGAATCTATGGTAACTATGATAACTGGACTTCCTGGGTCACTATACTTTGGAGGTACTAGTTTTCCAGACAAGAGATCAACTATCTTTCCTTCAACCTGAACAGTCTTGGGAAATGCTTTCTTTTTTCTTCCTGCTCTTTTAATGCACAAATCTCGGATAGTACTTTTAATCATTGGTATATCCTTAATGGCTTGCAATAAGGGCAATGATATAGTTAACTTTTTAAGTTCCTTGACCAGGTCTGACTCAAAATTTTCTGTTGTGGTATTGAATCTTTCAGGATATGGAATTATCCTTGATGAAGGTAATTGTTCTTCCTGTGGTTCTATTTTTTCTTCTTCTTTCTCTATTGTTGGTTTAACTCTAACTGGTTCCAAAGGTTCTTGCTCTTCATTTTCCTTGCTTTTATTGGAAACAGGTTCAGGTACAACTTTTCCTGAACGAAGTTGGATGTTACTACAATCAATAACATTTATTTCAACATTTTCTTCAGCTTCAGCCACATAGACAGGGGATGCCTGTCTCATGCTGTTTGGATTAGTGACTGATTGAGCTGGAAGTTGAGGTTGTTTCACCTATTGTGTTTGTTGTGGTTGGTTCTATTTTTCTTGAAAATTTTGATTAGGTGCAAGCAACAAATGCTGATTTTGACCTTGATTTCTTTGCTGCCTTGGATAGGACTGGTATTGCTGACTCCATTGTGGTTGATTTTGCATCCAATGTGGATTAGTCTGATTTTGATTCTAGGATGGGTTGTTTTGATTCCATGATGGGTTATTCTTTTGATTCTGGATTCAGTGAATTACTCCAATTTGTTTGTGGCCATTCTTGGGAATTTGTCCATTGAGGATAATTCCAAGGACGTTGGGGTGGTTCTGATTGTCCCCAAGGCATAGTCCAAGGATTATGCCCCCAATTTGTAGGAAAATGAGGGGGATTTTGGTATTGAGAGAAATTTCCCCCTTGTTTTGGTCCAACATAGTTGAGTTCCTCGAGTCTGATTTTCTAACACAGTTTTGAGTTGTGGTAGCAGGTGGCATTTATCGGTTGAATGCTTCTTTGAACAGATACTACAAATGGCTGAGATAGATGTTTTATTCAAAGGACATTCCTGCAAAGCATGTTTATTTCTACATCTTGGGCAATAAATTGCCAAAGGTTCTATGGTTTTTGCTTTTGCAGACATTTCCCCCAAAGTTGTGTTTAATTGCACTAGGATATCAGTTTTAAAATTTGCAAGTTCCTCTATTAGGTCCTTTACATCAGTGCCATTTGTACTCTTTTTTCTTCTTCCCTGCTTATTGCGAGAGTAATTTCTACAGAGACCCACAATTTCCTCATTACTGAGAGTATTTACATCCCCTTTTCCCATCAAATCCAATACTTCTCTGGATTCATCTTGTAATCCTCTCAAAAATATGGTTTTACATAACTCTGGTTCTACAAGTCCACATCTCCTTTGAACAAAGGAGAACCTATCAAGATAGTCTTCTAATGTTTCATCATCTTCCTGTTTAATCTTGAATAACTCATCTTTCCTGTTCCTTACATGACAATACTCCTGATATTTGTCTAAAAACATAGTTTCCATTTGATCCCAGGTTCGGATGGAATTTGGCTCTAAGCTCATGAACCAGCGTAATGTTGAGTCCTTAAGTGTTGAGGGAAAGACCTTAAGTTTTTGATTGTCATTTACATAATCATAGGTTTGACACACTACCTTGAATTCAAACAAAAACTGATCAGGATCTTCAGATACAACACCTCGAAAGGTTGGAAGTACTGAAGGTGAAATAGTTTTCATGGGAGAGTTTTGTGTTGGATTCAAATGGATAGGATATTCAAATGTTCTGGAAGGTTGGGGCATATCCTGATCATCTCCTTCATTATGGACATAGCCATGTTGGCCATCTCTATCTAGATTGCCTCCCTCTGCCATAGTTTCCTGTTCCTTGGGAACAGTTAAACCTATCCAAATTTCACTCTCAAGAGGTCCAAGATCCTCTGTTGATGATGAGTCTGATGATTCTTCTTTCTTAGGATGTTCTAATGATGGTGAGACTGGTGATTTTCCTTTCTTAATGTTCTAATGATGGTGAGACTGGTGATTTTTCTTTCAATATTTTTGGTAATTCAAACACAGGTGATTCACCCCTTAGGCGTGAAGATCTTCTTAATGGAACAAGCCAGGGATCCTTTTGGGTAATTCTACCTTTTTCATCCCTAGACTTACTCATTCATGTTTACTCTTAAATGACATAAATTATAGGTCAATAGTTGTTACTTTAACCAACTGTTCTATTCAGATTTTATCCTGAATCTTCATAGCTCAGTCTAATTAATAGCTATTGGACTGTTGTCACCTTCTAGCAACACAATTCCCCGACAACGATGCCAAAATGATGCGTAGTCATTATACACATCATTAATTCTCAATGAATTTGTCAATCCAGGGCAGTGTACAAGGCTATCTATGAAAGAAGGGGTGAACATGGTTATAACTTAGGTCAATCTAGAGCAACAGGTCTTATTGGTGAAACCGATTGTGTGGGGGATTTAGGACATTCCTATCTCTAAATTGCATGAATTAAACCTTAATCTAAGTTGCAAAAATGGAAACTAATCATTAACTACAGAAATGAAATCCTAATTACAATTGGAGAATGAGACCTAATTATGTTGCAGAAATAACAGTTGCAGAATTAGAAGTCTGATTATAATTGCAGAAAGGAAATCTATTTACTTTTGCAGCAATGGAAACCTACTTATAGCATGGAAATGAAACCTTGTCAAGGCTCTGTAATAGAAGGTTGTCAATCTTCTGTGCAAGGGTTGACAACAAACACAAAATGCAAGAAATTACAGAAAATAGTAAATTCTGGAAATGACAGTCTACAATAAATTGAAAGCTTTGCTGAAAGTGGAGATTACAACCAAACCATTAATCACAAAACATAAAATAAGCTAAGATTGCAAATATTATTAGTTGTTTACAAAGGAATGAAATGACAAGTTCTACAACTCATTCTACTACAGCAAAATCAGAATAAAAACCTATTGTTAGTCCTCCTCCTAGGTCTGGAAGTGGCCAGCCTCCTTGTCCAGAAGAAGGTATGAGTCTCTCTCTCTCTCTAGATCTTACTCACACTCATTTACAAGCAATATGAAATAGAAATAGTACACTTTATTTATTCAAGAACATGATTACAATAATTCTGCTGAAAACCTGTTACAGGACTGTAACAGTCACTTTTCTGATTATTGCCTATTTTCTCCTATATTTCTCTACTCTCTGCTTTCTCTATCTCCTCTACTTAGCTCAACCTGAATGGGAGCCATATTTATAGATGTCCTAAGATCTACTGACAACTGAGAATATCTCAAAAGATCTAATCCTATTATGCTACAACAATTCCTGGTTTTATCCTAGAAGAAGATCAAACTTGATCTTTCCATAAATGGTGGCTTTGGTCGGCAAGGACGACAAAGTCAGATCTGAGATATTTTCCCTTACCCTTTTCAATATTTATTTCCCTTTTTCCAGCGTCAAAAATCGGTCAACAAGTCAAAAAGCACATTCTATTTTCATTCCGAAGATAAGTGGCTCATTCCGAAGATACTGCAATTCTCATTCCGAAGATCCGCTCATTTCGAAGACACTGTGTTTTCTCATTCTGAAGATATCTGTTCATTCCGAAGAGACTTCGAAATGAACAAATGTGTGCTCTTTAAATGATTTCCTCTACATTTCTCATGTGGGTTATTTCTCAGGATCAGATTCCAATGGTCTTCATCTCTTTCCATATGTGAATTCCATGCCTTGCCATTCATTGGCAGCTGGCTAGAATTTACATGGGAAAAACCAGTTTTTGCTGCACAGTAACAGTTTGCTTGCACTGTTGCCAGATTTAGGTAAAATAAATGCTTGAGACATATCAAAACATGATTAGTGAAATGCTGCTATCAACCTAAGCATATCTCATTTAGCAAGTCATAACAAAACAACATAAAACTTATGCAAAAAGCTGTAAAAATCAGAATATAGTATTTCAGATACATTTATCATGCAAATAGTTAATACACAACATATTGAATTAACTTAACTAGCATATTAGATTAAACATAAGAGTTTGTAGGCAATTTCAGTGTTCAAAACATGTTATGATTGAGGCATTTTCAGGCCTCATCAGTTAGCATTGTATGGGGTGAAACAGTAAATGAATTGGAAGCTTTGTGTACTAGCATGTGTGTTGTTCATTTTAATGCTTTGTGATGTATGTCTCAATATGCATGCATTCAAGGTATGTGTGTATCTATGCAAATTTTGGTGGGATTGGATGATTTTGCCACAAGAGGGTATATTTTGGCTAAATTGGTAGCCGAATCTACCATTTATTTTAGTAGTTGTATGAAATTATATGGACATACAATGTCATACAATGTTTTTTGAGGGGTAGTTGTTGAAATTAAAATGTGATCTATTAGATGATTTTAGGTGAAGAAGGTACAATCAAGACATCGATTTCAATTATTATTGTATGATTTGAGGAAGGTGGATGATAGGTGATCGTGATTAGTTTCAAGAGGTAGGATTTTATGGAGTGGCACAGATAGAAATTATCCACTATGATAATTCCTACTTATTAGTGTTATGTGAAAATTGGAAACTAAATAGGAACACCTTTCTTTTCTAATAGGGGAAATGACCATTATGTTGGAGGACATATATAGTATTTATAGGGTTTTTATGGATAAGGTGATGATTATGGTTGCGAGGGATAGGTGAGAGAGAGAGGCTGTGCTAGAGAGGGCATTCAACACTAGGTGGTGAGTAGTAGACTAGGATAGAAGCATCATGTATGAGTGGTATTGACGGATCAAAATATAATCATCAAGACATAAGCCATTAATGTTCTTAATTGCTTATTATGTGCTTCTAAATTATTTAGGGGTGAAATTCCCTTGGTATATACTTGGGATTATATATGACATGGTAGAGATAAATGTATGAATTGCATGGGTTCCAAAATTATTGGTTTAGACCTATAAAGAGTTGCATAGAGTGAGGATGACTCGATGGATAGGATTGAGTTACAATTTACTGGTATAGTTATGAATATGGGAGCACATAGTCATGATGAGGCTAGTGGGTTTGTCATATCGAGCACATATTCTTATGGGAGAGTATGTATCATATGCTTTGTGATGGAGGATAAATAGGTAGGATCAAGTGAGGAGGCCTGATGAGGGTAATGAGCTATATTATCATGGTAGGTTTAATTAATTTGTTTCCCAGGATATCACATGGTAGTTGTGGAGAAGAGCACCTATGTGGATTGAGGATGTAGAGGATTTAGTTTGAGTTAGCTAAGGTAGGTGGATTGTTGATCATTATCTCAACCAAGTTGAGATCTTCTCATTATAATGTGTATTAAGGCATTTTGGTTTGCAACAAAGGTTGCTTGATCAACCAATGGTGATTTGGAGGATCAGTGGTGATCGTGGGAGGTGACTACTAGTGGGCCTATTGGATGTGGGATGGGATAAGGTTATGATCATGTGAAATGTAGATGATGTAGGTACCATTATAGAATATGATGCATGGTGGATAACATAGATGTGGGAGCCTATAGTAGGATTAGTCGATGGTGAAAGCAAGGCAGGGACGACAAAAACTAGCAAATTAGTGTAGGTTGTAGTTGATGTTGAGGTAGCATATGGTAGCTTAGGGGTAGGAGGAGTATTCTAGAGGTGGTGATAGATATTGGGGGTGATGATGAGGAGAAGGAAGAGGAGTTAGATTCATCCCTGTGTGATAATGAATTGATAATAAGGTAGGCCCATCTAGGATCATGATGGAGGAGGTATCAAAGATACTAGTGGAGGGGGTGGTAAATATTGTAGTGGAGGGCATGTTAGTACTAGATGTTAGGGGACCATATATTAATTATAGCATTCTATTATAGGATATGCTAGAGGCTATGGATGAGGTTGATATGCTGAGAGACAAGGTGTGATAGATAGAGGTATGGATGGTTGATAAGGATGAGGTTTGGACCTTAGACAGGTTGGGTATAGTAGGAGAGAGATATGTGGATCTAGAAGATAGGATGAGACTATAGTAGGAGATGGATGCTTTGAGAGGATCTTTGGAGAGGTGAATTTAATCATTGGTGGCTGAGTAGGAGAGAGCTCATCTAGATTGGGAGGAGTTCTAGAGACATTTTTTTGTGATGGTTGTAGAGTAGGATATATCTCAAATTGAGGGATAGGGGTTGTACAATGATCAAGATACAATGATAGTAGCACATGATAGGGCCACAACATCAATGTAGGGCTTATAGGATAAGTGAGATATAGAAATAGCAAAGGTGGCTAGAATCCAAGAAGAGGTGGGGTAGCTAAGGACATAGGGTGATGTGATAGGTCTTTGAGTAGATATTAGTGATCTACAATGATTGAGAGATGATTTTGAGAAACTTTACTTTTAAGAGAGGAACATAGTGTCAGTGTTGGAGGTAAATATAGTGAGATAGAATGTTTCAATTCCATCATATTCAGAGTCTTGATCTTAGTCGTGGTGGATCCAGAGGAGCACACAATCAGTGATTCCAATAGTGCCTCAAGGTGTTGAGTCTATGGAATCAAACGTAGGGGGATTTGTATCAAAGTAGGTTTTTTAGAGGGCATAGAGGGGTAGAGGTAAGATGCCTAGATTACAATCTAGAGTGCAGGAGGGGAGTGGGGAGACTCTCAATGGTCAGCAAGGTTGAGGTTGTTTTTGATATGGAAAATGTGCCAACATTTTTGTATTTTGTGTATGCATGAAATATATGTGAAAATGTATAGAACATCATATATGTTGTAGCCTATGGGAAATTTTGTATTATGGACATTACTCTTTTGATATATGATACATGTTATTGGAGTTTTATTGTGTTGTGTTGATGATTTGATATGTATGTACGTATTGTGTGTTATATATGGTTGTATAAATTTGATTCACATGATTATTTTTTTATGTGCATGATTTTATAGATGGTACATTAAATGTAGCATTCCAATGTTAGTTGTTTTGGTTTGTGTTCTAGGAATGAAAATCTATGCATGTGAAAAATGTATCATATGGATATTTGAGATGTTTTTTTATCACATGTTTGGATGTATATATGTATAAGAGGACCATCACAAGTGTTTTAAGGTAATGAATGACATGCATAATATTTGTATTGACATATTAGCCTAACATGAAATAAACAAACATGCAATGTGTAGGATGAATGCAAAAAGTAGCAATAGATCTAGGTAATTGATGCAAATCATTATTTGAGTGTGTGTTGAATAGATATGCATGTGTATTCTGACAATGTAGTGTTTACATAATTTATTAAGTATGTGAGGAGAACACTAATGTATGGTTAAAGTAGTTGCGATGTTGTACATTCTTTCTTTCAAGTGATGTTGGGTGTTAGATGAATTTCTATAAAGTCAAACACCATAATGTGAGTAATCAAACTCGTTTATTTGCCAATCAATGTTTTTTGAACCTTTGACTATCCCAAATAATATTAAGCCTATCATGGAGTAGTGTGTGCAAAGTGATGTTCATTTATCCATTTTGAGTGAGGTTGGACTAACTAGTTGTAAACTTTTCCAATATAATCTAGATCATCCACAAGCACATAGTGGTATGTACAAAAGAAGGTTGCTAATGTGATAGACATGTTGCCACTCATAAGACATACTCCACTACCAGATAAACATCTATAGCCCCTATGGAGGTTATTCCTATATGTTGAGCAAAGTGCAGAAAACAGTATTGTCATTGTTGTCAACATAGTCAGATAGATTTATTGATGCAATGGACAAGAGTTTATTGAACAGCAAGGTGCAGCCAAATTACAATTGATAGGTTTCAGTGTTGAGCAAGGTGTTGCAGGAGGATTGTCATTGTTGTCAATGCAGTCAGTTAGATCTAATGATGTAATGGACAGGCAGTTCAAACAAGAAGCGGAAAGGATTTTTGTGAAAACCAAGGCAATCAAAATAAAAAGTTTTATTTAAAATCATGGATAATAGATTTGAAATGGGTTTTTCTTAAAACCCAAGTTGGATCTTCGTTTCGTTGAAAAATATGCCCCGGTGATGAAGATATTTAATTTTTAGTTTAAATTTTATTTTATTTAAAATTAAAATTAAAATATTAAATTAAATTAAAAAGGGCCGACGTGTTACTATTTCACGGAAATAAGCTACAGGAAGGTGACGAAGGTGGTAGAAGGGTTTTGCAGCCGACATTCTTAGGGTTACAGCCGACGGATTTTAGGGTTTGGCAGCTGACAAATTCTAGGGTTTCTTAGCCGACATTCTTCTAGGGTTTGTTTCTAAAATTTCTTCTATAAAAGCAAGGGTTCTTCGAGTTTGAAAAATGGGTTGTGTTAAGATAAAGTGTGAATGCGAGCATAGTGTTTGTGAAAGTGAAGTTCATGTTGAGCAGAGAGCAGAATGTGAAATGACACAGAGTGTGCGAAGCGTGTGTGCAGAGAAAGCAGAGTGTACAGAGAAGCGCGAAGGGCAAAGTTGATTGCAAAGTCTGGTCGTGTAGCGAAGCGACAGATTGTGTGAAGTGATTATGCAAGAGAGAGCAGAGTGCACAAAGATTGCAAAGGTGATGTAGACCAGTTAGAGTCTTGCAATAACAAAGGTATATGTCAAACATTTTTTATTTAATATTGAAGTCCAGTTGGTGCTGGCAAATTAAGGGGTTGGTGCCTCTTTCTAGTAGGTGCTGGTAAAATAGGAGTTGGTGCTCCATTATGTTGAAGCAGATAAAGTTAAGGGGTTGGTGCTCCTTCCGATTGGTGCTTGGTAAACAAATTGTCCAGTTGGTGCTGGAAAATTAAGGGGTTGGTGCTTCTTTCCGATGAGGTGCTGGTAAAATAGGAGTTGGTGCTCCATTTCGTTGAAGCAGATAAAGTTAAGGGGTTGGTGCTCCTTCCAGTTGGTGCTGGTAAACAAATTGTAAAGTTGGTGCTTTGCAAGAGGTTGGATTTGGATGGGAGTCCAAGCAGCCATTCTTTTTGAGGAGTAGCCATTTTGGTGAACCTCGTTAAAAATCTGTGTTGTGTGATGTTCTCTTGCGGTACTTATTATATATGTTTATAAGTTTTATCTGCTGTAATTTTTTTTAGAGCTATCTATTCATGTTTTGGAATGCTACACTGATTCACCCCCCCTCTCAGTGTCATTGTGATTACAACACTATAATCCATAAATGTTGCTCCATTGCTAGTTAGGTATCTATAGCCCTCGTGAAAACATTTAATATACCTTAGGATACCAAGAATTCAAGCTATTTTGCGTAGTGTTATTTTTGTTCTTTGCTTATTTGAGGCTTTAGTACTCGTTTCTTTTACTTTTCTTTTCTTTTTTTCTCTTTTTTGTAGTTTGTCCTTGGTTGTATCCATAGGATTGGATCATGAAAATGATAGGATGAGTAGAGAAAACCATTCACTTTATGGCAACACTACTTAAGGTGTTGTCCTTCCTATGCTCAAAATTTTGCTTAATATTTGAGTGTGATTGGTCCATGAAAGAACTCAAATCATCTAGAGGAAGGCTTGAAGTGCTTTAGAACTTGATGACCTTCAAAAAAGGTTTATTAGATCAACTAAAAAAAAGGCTGAATAATAAAAAATATTTCTATTTGCCAAACCACCAAAAAATAGGATTGGACATCACTATAGTTGTACTAACTAATGTATGTTTATCTCTTTGTGTAGTGTATGCAAAAGATGGATGTATCCGTGTAAGTAATATGACATGACCATGTGATAAGAATCGATGTAGCATAATGATATGCATGACTATGTGACATGACATAATGCTTATGGATGTGAACAAATGTATGCGAGCAATGTGTCATTGCATAAGTAAACCACATGCAATGGGTCAATGCATATGTATGTATCCAAAATTTTGACATTGTCAACATAGTAGAAGGATTTGTTTCATCTATGTATGAATACCATGAATGAGTTGAATGCCAATATTTGGTAGCATCAACATGAATGAATAAGAAAAGTAGAACGAGAAAATGAGGAGAAAAAAAAGAGAAGAGAGAAAGTTAAAAATATGGAGGAGAAGGGAAACCAACTAGATGTATGTATCTACTGGTACATGACCATACAATATTGATGGGTAATCGAGGAAGAATAAATAAAAGAGGAGAATTTTAGAAGAGGGAAATTATAGGAGGAAAGGGAAGAATAGAATGGGTCCAAGGTATGTAGCTACTCATGCATGACCATACAACATGGATGGAAATAGATAGAGGGGATGAAGAAGATGAGATAGAAATAATGAATGGTAGCAGGTAGAAGGAAATATGGAATTGGATTATTGAATTTATGATTCACTTACATTAAGTGGATGAAAAAGGAATTAAAATTGGATGAATGAAGTGGATTGTTGACACTGAATACATTTTTTTGTTTTTGTTTTTATTATTAGTGTTATTATTTTTGTATTTTTATTGTTTTAGAAATAGAATGTACAATAATATGAGAGCCTCGGTTGACAAAATTAGGTGTAGAATGCATAGATATGGTTGATATTGAGGGGTTTAGGTTCCTCTATTCCATTAAAATTGGTGATTTATTAAGCTCTTGAACCATATTTGTGTTTGAAAATGTATGGGCCCAACTAGTTTTGGGAAAATTTATCATGCAAGTGGTGTGGTTGATTTGGGTTATGTTGGTTTTTCTTTATAACCAGGTCTCCAATTTAAGATTTGGACTGTTAAAATTTATTATTGTATTCACACCTCAGATGATCTTGGTAAATGCAAATATTCTCAATAGCATTTACGATGCTCATAAATAAGTGTAAGCTAGTCTAAATGAGCTTGGCGAGCAGTGTTATTGTCTATGAATTATTGCAATGATATTTTCAAAGAGGGAATTTCTAAATCTAGGGGCATAATGGCCTCAAAATTGTATATGAGTGAAAATGGAGTTGCCCTTGTGGGTTTTTTAATGCTTTCTTAGTATGCCCAAAGTGCTAAAGGAATTTTATTGTGCTAATCACGGTGAGATTAGACAATCATTTTGTGAAGGATGGTGTAAATGGTTTTATTTTTTGCTTCAGCTTGGCCATTGACTTGAGGGTAAAAAGGGGTTGAGAAACTATGTTGGATGTTATCACATAGTGCACGAACATCCCTATTTTTGAATGGTGTGTTGTTATATGAAATGAATCGATAAGGAATATCAAATTGACATTTGAGGTGTCACAGGATGAACTCAACAATTTTGGACCTAGTTATTTGGATAAGAGGGATGGACTCCAACCATTTGGTGAACTTTTCCATGGTAGTATTAATGAATTTGTGTTTGTCTAATGAAGTGAGTGTGATTTTACCTATAATATCTAAGCCCCATTTGGAAAATGGCCGCATTTATTGAATGGGTTACAATTCTTGAAATGGTAAGTGGGTTAAATTGGCATGTTGTTGGTATTTAATGCACTTATTGATATAGGTGCAGCAATCACATTTCATGGTGGAAAAATAATAACCCATGCACAAAATACACTTAGTTATGGCCATGCCACTAAAGTGACCACCACACATACCATCGTGGATTGTTGAGATGATATGATTAACCTCATGTGGCTCTAAACAATGAAGTATTTTATCATAGCTATGTTTGTAGAGTATGTTCCCCAATAGGGTCTATCTAGCAACTATTTTTTTGAATGTGCTCTTATGAGCATTAGTAAAATCTGTAGGAAGGATACCTAACTTCATGCATTCCTTGATTTAGGAAAACCAATGTTCATGAGGATGTGCTTGGATGAGATGGATGTGTCAAATAATTTGTACATAGACATGGGTTATCTTATTGTGTGGGTTTTGTAGAATGAGGGAGATGAGAGAGGCCATAGTATAAACAAACTAATTTTTTGATCATGGAGAATATTTTATGGTCTACCATTTGAATTGGGACAAGTGCTTTATGACTTTTTTGTATTGTTTGAAGAGTGGGCATTGACATTTATAGATTCCTTTAACTTAGTTGATAATTAGAAGGGAAATGTCAAAGATTTGCAATTATTTGATGCACATCGCAAGGACTATTTTGATTCCAAGGATAAGTGCTTTATATTTAGCATTGTTATTTATGTAGGGGAATTATAGTTTAAATGAAAGGGGAGTGGAGCCTCTTGTAGTGGTAAAAAGACTATCCTAGCACTTCCCCCATGTTAACATTTAGAACCATCAAAGAAGAGTGTCAAATCAGTGTTGGTTTCAGGTTCAATGTATTGTTCAACTTTAGTAGTACTAAACATTGAGTCATTAGGAAGATTGATAAGTAGTGGTTTGTTATCATTAAGGGGAGATTTGATGATTTAGTCTATGATGACCTGGCCCTTAATTGATTTTTGATTGATGAACTCTAGGTCAAATTTCGTTAAGAGCTTGACCCATTTGGTAGCTCTATTGTTTTGGTATGACTTACTCATAATGAATCATAAGGGGTTTTCATGGGAAATTTTCATGACCCTCCCTTGGAAGACTTTTTATTTTAGTGGATTTATATTCTTGATTTGTGTATTTTTGATGAAATGATTGGCTATTTCATAACTAGAGATGCAAAAGCATATATTTTATGGAAAATGTGATATATTTTTTATGTGGGTGAATTACTATCTTTTTATTTATTTCTACAAAGTATATCCTTATGGAAAATGTGGTGCTACTATTTGGATATTGCACTTTTGTAGGGATAGATTCCTCATGGGGGGAAAATAACTAATTAATACATAGTGGAAAATGTATGGAGAAAATATTTTTCTATCGTGCGGTGCAAGAGAATGCTTTATGAAGTTATTTTTTTTTATATCTTATCATAGAACATGCTTGATGTTCAAAATTACTTGCTAAGCAATAAGTAGGAAATATTATTATTCTTGTGGAAATGTAATAACTCCATTTGGATAACAAGGTGAATATTGGAACTTGGAAATTTGCCATATTAATGGTAGGAATTGGGAGAAGGTTCTCCTAGGATTTTTACCTAACTGTAGTAGGAAACTGGGATAAACTAATTTTTATTACTCCTTAGTGGATTGGTCTTCAAGAGAATTAAAGGATAAATGTACATCGTGGATAGGGTGTACATTCTGGAAGAATGTGAAAACTCTCTATGTGATCGAAGAGATATGACACTGAGCTAAAAAATGTGGACATTCTAGAAGAAGGTAAAAAATCTTTGTGTGATCAAGGAGAAACAACATTGAGATAATGAAGGTAGACATTCTCAAAATGAGGTTGGACTCATTGTACGATCAAAGAGATACGACATAGAGCTAGCAAAGGTAGAATTTTGTTCAAAATAATTAAACTTTTGATCTTTCAATATGGAGAAAGGGGAAGCTTCTATCATATTTCATTTTTATTTCTCAGTTTGGTTACTTGGTAACGTAGTGTTGGGCTAAGAACATCATTGCACAAAAATAATTTCCTTTTGATAGGTTAGTTGCTCATTTGGTTGCTATGATTTTTCCAGGAGGGGGTTACTAGAAAATAGATTGTGAAAACAATCTGCAAGTTGGAACTCTTTAAGACTATGGTGAGAAGAGGTATTTGAAGCTTGTATTTTTAGCATTTCTAGGATATCTTTGCCATTGAACTTCCTTATATTTATATTTTCTTTTGTCTATATCTTGTCTATAGAAATGGTTTGGTTTGAGCCTCTTGTGATGATTAACATTAATTGGGGAAGATATTATGTATTAAACTATGACCATGGATGCCTAAAACTCTCCCTCCATGTTTTTGTAATATAGGATAAGAGTTTATGTAAGATAGTAGGTAGAGAGATAGCATTTCCAAAGTATTCATATTTTATCATAACCAAAAATGGTATGGGCATCAAAATATGTTATCACTATACCTTGGAATTAAGGGAGAGAGATGTGGCAGAGGTATGTATGCGATAAAAGAAATCCTATTACTCATGTTGATTCCTTATTCATTTTGCAACTTGAATTCAGAGTATGTTGTAGTTTAGTTGTTGATAGTAGGATTGATGAATGTGAAATTAGATTAGAGTAGAATGGTATATTAAAGGAATAACCCATTCCTACTATAGGAATTCAACCTTTCTCTTGATAGAGGGTTGTTTGGTTCATTTTGTATTATATCATCATTCATGAAAGAGGAATACTAGTGTATTTTATTATGTTTAGGTTCAAGTGAATATCATATGGAAGTTGTCTTATGTTAGCACTATGGCTATGTGTATTGTACAAAATATTAGTGGAAGACCCATAACCTTTAGGAGGAGAATAATTGGATGTTTTCTTGGTAGCAAACCATAGATGATGGTTTTTTTATATTTTGACTTGGGACATGAATTCTATGCTAGGCAGGAATGAATGTACAAGTCTCAATAAGTGCTATGAAGGGATATATCTTGTAACAAGAACAAATGGGCATCAAGTTGGGTATAATACTTGGTCCATAGCTTTTGGATATGTGTAGGTATGATGTTCAAATTTTTCTACCCCAAAGGGATGAATTGATTTTAGACATAAGAAGCATGGTATATTTAGTCATAGTAGATCAATAGGAAAACCACCATTATCATTGAGCCTAAGTTTTTTGTCAACCTGATGCACTACTGGACCAACCACTATCAAAAACTCTCATAAGAGTCTAGGTGGTAGAATTAGGGAGAGCCACAAGTGAGGACTAAAATAAATCTCAATTTTAAAAATACTGAGATTGCATATGGCTAGAGTCTTTCCATAGAGTTGCAAAAAAACTCGTGAAGACTAGGACTCAACATTCAATCCACTAGATTGACAAATCAACTAGTGAAGATAATTCAAGATATATGGAATTTATTAACTATTGCCCAAAGTTTCTTTTGTTGTAGAAAACTAATTCTTAGAATATTGGGACTCCTACAATAGAAATCTAGGAGACTTCAACTTCGTTTCTCAAAGGTTGTGTGCCTTCATAGTGTAGATATTAGTTCCTTGTCCAAGAAAAGAATACTATGGAAGAAGACTTCTAGAAAATAGTTGTGGTGAAGTTAGGATATTTGAGATCTCCATTACTAAATTGAGAACTTCACACAAGAATAAAAGGCCATAGTAGCCTTGATCAAGAATAAAAGGCCATAGAAGCCTAAATCTAGAAGAAAAAGGCCATAGTAGCCTTGATCCTAAAAAAGGCCATAGAAGCCTTGATATTGAAGAAAAGGCCATAGAAGCCTTGATATTGAAGAAAAGGCCATAGAAGCCTTGATATTGAAAAAGACCATAGAAGCCTTTATATTGAAGAAAATGCCACAAAATCCTTGATACTGAAAAGGCCATAGAATCCTTGATCCTAAAGAAGACTCCAGAAGTGAGTATCTAATTCAAAAGAAGATTAATATTTTAGTACTAATACTTTGTTGCATGGAAAGGAAATTCAGTGAGTCAAGAAAATTCCTACAAGAAATTTAGGAAGAGTATCTTCTTTAGAATCAATCCAACACCTAAATCAAATGTAAAGATATCAGGAGGATATCTCATTGAAGAACTTCCAATATTGGAAGAAGAAGGACTAGGAGAGTCCTGCTCAAATCCAGAAGCAGCAGAATTGAAGATCCAGAGGAAGATCTCACCACCAACACTTCCAAGAGTAGAAGGTTGAATAAAATGTCTCAAGGAAGACCAAAAGAAGATGCAAGATCAAATACCTTGGGGAGGTCTCAATGAGCATCCAATAAAAGGCTTGGAGAGCCTTACTAAAGAAATCATCAAAGAAGAACTCATTGGAGAAATCCACTACCAAGGAGAAGCCCCTGATAGTGAAGGACTTGGGACAATTGTCTCCATCTAAAAACAAGACCAAGAGAAGAAGAATTTTGCAAGGAGTGCCAAATACTAGAATAAGAATCCAATGAAGACCTCAAGATATTCAAAATCTTGAGAAGAAGATCCTACTTGAAGATAGAATTCGACAAGAAGACTTGAAGATAGGAGAAGCCTGCAAGATCCAAGAGATTTGAAGATTACCTCTCATAGCAAGAAGGCACCATTTCATAGACAAAGACTTCTTCAAATCTATAGCAAAAGGAGGAGACTGCAAAAGGAGAACAAGCCACCAAATCCCAAGCTCATGAAGGAAAGTTTGAGACCATATTTTGGTGAAGAAGTTGTTTAGGACAGTCTATAGAAAGCAACAAAATCTACATCCTCCACAAAAGTGGTAAAAGAGCTACAAAAGCTTTCAAAAATATATGCAACTATTGGTGCAAGTAGATTCATTAATTGGATTACTTATCATATTTATTAAAGCACCTTAATTTGGATCAAAGTTGCAATAAGAAATATTAGATTATAGTATTCAAAAGTGCAAAAAGATAACAATTCCTTTTAAGGTTCATTTTCACATTAGGATTTGATTATATTTATGCATTACACCTATCTATCAACTACCTATCATCTACTTTGGAAAGCAAAAGAAGACTAGTCCCTACAACTTTGTTTGTAAGGAAATTGCAGAATAATTATTGAAGGTTCATTTCAAATTATTCTTGATTAGTTGCAGTAAATTGATTAAGTGCATTATCTTGAGATTTGATTGGAGTGATAAGGTGTAATTATTAGTGCATTAAAAGTGAAATATTATTAGATTCATTTGCACTATTATACTACTCTCAAAATAAATTAGTTTTGTGTTTTTGAGAAGGGCACAAAATCTGATTTGAATCAAGTGTCTAAAGACACTATTAAAGCACAGAAATATGCAACACATTGTGGCCAAGTGAAGCCACCAAAACATGTTAGAATCCTCCAAAACTTGGAGAAGAACACAACTAACCAAAAACAGAAATAGAAGCTTCAAATATTGAGACTTGGTGAGTCTCAAATCCAAAGCATTACAAGGTTAGATGCAAGAAAATAAAGTGCAGAAAATTGCATCAATTAAAGAGCTTCTATCTACTATTATCTAAGCTTGGATTTGTTATCAAAGTGTCCAAGAAAAAATGGGAAGGTTTCTACTCATAAAATACAACCTCAAAACCCTTATATTGCAAAAAACAAATCTGCCACAAAACCAGAATTTCAGATCTGAAAAAAGAGTGCAAAATAAGGTGCATTAAAGGAGTTTTATGGTACATTTTATTGCACTATTCTAATCTGGTTTTTACAGCAAAATATAAGATTTGAAAGTGCCTCAAAAGGCACAATATCTACAAGGTAAATCAGCCAAGGAAATTCCGAACATTAGCACTCTTCTTCCCAAGCAAAAGGAGCCACTCAAAGGGCTCATCTTGGATGGATAAACCTGCAAAATCAAAGCCCACATAAGGCTATCATCAAGCTGCATTTACGTAGACAAAAAGAGTGCACATATACAAAGAGAAGGCATCAAAATCTACATAGGAATCAACACATTGGAGGCATAGAAGACAAGGAGCAAAGGTGCTACATTCAAGGTCTTAAACTTGGAGAAGATCATCCACCAAAGGAAGCACCAAAATTGCCATTCAAAGCTCCATAGCGCCTCATCAATCCACTTGCAAAATAAAATATTGCTTGTTGCCCAAGAAACATAGAAAAGCAAAGGAATGGCATACAAAAGGACTTAAGGAGTTATAATATTCTCCTTGGAAGGTGTTACAACAAAGGACTTCATGTAGAGAGCTTGAATGCCACTTGGTATAAACTTTCTAAGGCACCATTTCATCTCTCAATGCTCAAGAAACCTCATGTAGGAGTTACAAGGAATATCAAGGAAGTGGTGACACTTGTTATCCTCCACAAGCTTCACACAAGTGCCCACATGAGTGCCCATACATTACAAAATGACCAAGAAGCATTGAACAAGGAATTGGTACATTAAAGAAAAGGAGTGCTCATATGTAATGGGTGTGACACTTGTCACAAAGCTCAAGATTATTCCTCCATAAAAGGTGCCCAAAGTCCAAAGTTCAAAGGCACAACAAAGCGCAGTCAAATCCATCCAAGTGCAACATGGAAGGAAGGAAGAAGGAGCATTAAAGGCTCCTGGTCTTGAAGGTCAAACCTTCCTATTTTTACAATGCCTATGTTCCAACATTGAAGACAAGGAATTCCAAAGCATCTCCATTGATTCTAGTGCCAAAGGTAACCTTAATATTGTTGTTATATCCAACCGAAAAAAGTGTCGAACAGTGAGGATATTTAGCATCCAAAGGTAAGGTTTAATCCCATTTTATTATTGCTTTCATTTTTGGAGATATAAGGGTTATAAGCTAAGGTTAAAATATTAGATTTTGAAAGCAAAAGCCATAAGGGATAACTTATCAAATTGAAATAATATTTGCAATTTAACCTAGGAGAAATAAGGAATTCTACTTGGATTAAATTCTTTAATATTTTACAAATATTATTAATTTTCTAATTTTCCAAATTTGGGAGCCATAAGGGTTACTACATCAAATTAATTTATTGGAAATTAGAAAAATTAAAATCAAATTTCAAGGAATATCATAAGGGGTTTATTAAAGCTTTTCAAAGGTTGGAATTTAGCAATTTACTTGTCTCAAAAATTTCACAAAAAGGGACAAAAGAGATCCAACATTAAACCTCCTTAAAATTTGGGAAAAGTGCTTAGTTCAATAGGAGCAATAAGGGATAATAAAAGTTGATTTTTGATATTTAAAAAACTGTAAAAAATCAACCAAAATTGAACTATACTTTACAAAAGCACTATATCATACTCCAAAATCATTAGGGAGTTATAAGGCATTCTACAAAACTTGATAATAATAATATCTATCAAATATTATCAAGTTGGGAAGATATAAGATTTCTTCAAAACCTAAAATTAGGTTTTCATACTCTCATTACTAGGGAGACATAAGGAAGCCTACAAACCTAAGGATTTATAAAGGTTTTATCAAATCAAGCTTATATACTTCAATAAGGAATCATATATCCTAAAACTTGGGAGCTATAAGGATGTCTACTTCCCAAAATACCTATAAGAATAATTGCTTCAGAAAAGAAAAATCTAGTGCCATAAAACTTGGGATCATGAATCTACTCAAGAAATTGGAAGGAAAGTTAGATCTAACTTCAAAATTAATTCATAGTGAAGCCTTAGAAGATAATTTTGATACTATGGAATGCTATCTTCAAACCCGTATCAATGAAGCAATTGACAATGGAAAAAGTGACATTTCACTTTCCTTAGACTTTGTGAGCATATTATACATGGCACTGCTCACATATAAACACTACAAGGCATAAAATGAAGAACAAAAAGGATTGATAGAATTACTCAAAAATAAGGCAGAACTTGATGAATCATATCTAGAAAAAAAAATTCAATCCTCATGTAGCATCAGCACTTCCTATTATACTAACTCAAAATATTATCATGATGCCTTAAGTGGTTGTTCAGAAACTTCTATACATATTAAAGACAGGAAAGGAGAATCTTCCTCACAAGAACCAAGTAGCAGCTCAACCTCCTATGAGAGCACAAAAACCAGAATCAAAGGTAAATCTAGAGATGAAGAAGAAGACATAGTAGATAAAGGAGGAATACAATGCAAAGTCAATTGAAAGAAGAAGCTTTAGCTACAAATTACTCTACATCATATGAAGACACATATTACCTGTTGAACCTGAATACAAAGAATGTATAAGAAGAGTACAAATATCAGGATGAAGAAGAAGAAGATCCACATTGAAGACTAAAGTCTTAAATACCCAAATAATGTAATACAAGGGAGTGTTAGAAATAGATTATATTACATCATTTGGTTCATGTAAATGTACCTACCAAGGTACATACTTAGGAAATTATATTACTTTAGGGGAAGTTACCTAGTTACTTCATGCAATGTAATAAATGCACAAGTGTCAATGTGCAAGTTGTATATGTGCAAGTTGTCCCTTGCACAACTAGATAGAGTGTTGGCCAAGGAACTTATCTTCCTATATAATGGCCTCATTATAATATCATTTATCATCATCATTGTAGAAGATCATAGAATAGCATAGCATAGATACAGTCACCCATATTGGATATGGGTGCAATGTAGTCCGGTAGCATTATTCATGGAGTGTTCATTTCCTCCATAGCTACATTGTATTCATTTCTATCATTTCTATTTATAGCATATTTCAGTCATCTCGCATATTTACTTTCTTTCATATTATTTTTGCATCTTGTGATTGCTTTATTCCATTACATATTGCATCAAAATCTAACAATAATTAATTCGTACAAATATGGAATTTGGTTCCATGAATTAGTTAATATTTAATCATGTTATAGCTTGTTTCCACATGAGGATAATTGCACATTGATATTATAATAAAATAATAATAAAATAGTAGTTAATGTTATTCTTTCATACTCATTAGTTCTTATGAACCTTCTTTATGTTAGATGCTACATTTTAGGGTTAACCATTAATTGATGATCAATTAAGCATGGAATGGTTTAGGCTTTGTGTTGCATCTTAATAAACAAATACAAGTAACATAATGGGAATTAGTTCAACCCTTCATAAAGTAAAATAGAAGAGTATGACTATGGATGATTAAAATATATAACCTCCTTAGGTTATAAGAAGTAATATTGATAGATAAAGGAATTTATGATATCCATTAATTAATTTATGGAGTCATTAAAGACGTAATATTAATGGTTAATTTTATAGCTTATTTGAGTACTATTTCTAATATAATATAGGGTTTTGAATGGATGGAGTTAAGGAATGTCTCATATGAAAAATAAGGGAAATTTTATTTAAACTCCATAGTAGTAAACCTAAATGGGTAATGAATCCTAAAACTAAATAAAGAGTATGGTTAGCCATGATGTTGAACCCATAAGAAGGAATGCAAAATAAGGCTTACAATGAGCATGATATGGATAGTCAATTCCCACGTGCACATACCATCTACATAAAATAACTTATGTAGAGCATATACTTGGCATGCACCTTTCAAAGGAATGAAGGGAAGGTCAATGCTAGCTCATTGGATCCATCAGATGGATAGTTTTTACCATAAAGCAGAACACCCATTGCTCTTATATAGTTAGATGTATGTATAGAGTAAGGATGGATGTGCCTCAAGGAATAACCTAGAGAATTGTTAGTTGACCCTAAACATATATTCTAGAAACTTGGTATATTTGATGTATAAAAATAAATAAAAACATGGGGAAATTTTTAGGATGTGATATTTGGTATCAGAGCACTTGGTTCATAGGGATACAAGTTTTCCTTATGCAATAATAGATGGAGTGTAACAATATCTACACTACAAAAAAGACTATCCTACAAGAATAGTGTATCCATTAAAAGTATACCTCTATTGTCTAGCTAGGATAACTAGTAATATATTTTCTCGTATGATAAACAATTCAAGGATGAAATTGTAAACTGATTCCTACTATCTCTCCTATGTATGGCTAGGAGCAATGCTTCCCAAGAGAAAAAAAGGAAGTGTTGCCCATAGACTAGGCAAAACTAGTAGAATAATGTAGATTATAGGACCCTAGATATAGGTATAATTAATCCTAATAAGGGATAATATGATTGCAATAGTTGCCTTACTGAGAGAACATATTGAAACGCAAAAACAATTATTGGAAGCTATAGTGAATTGAGATTCACCAGCTAGAAATTCTAGTGTAGGACAAGTGAATGAGAACCATTCAAAAGCATAACATGCTAGAATTCATCTAGAGGAAGAACTAGACAAGGATATGAAACACATAAAATATTAAAATTTTAATGGAGAAGAATATGGTGATAAATTTGAAGCTTGGTTGAAGGAGATAGAGACTTTTTAATATGAATAACTACTCCACTGGCACCAAAATGTCTTATAACCACTCTACACTTACAGGGAGTTGGTTTGGATTGGTGGAAAACATTTAGTGGGGAACAAGGGATTGAGGCTACAGTTGATTTAAAATGGGAGAACTTTGTGATAACATTCAAATAAATATTCCTCACCAAACACTTCTACACCAAGAAATTTGAAGAGTTCACCAAACTTAGGCAAGGGACTAGGACTGTAGAGGTATACTATAAAAAAAAAAAATCAAGCTACTGAAGCATATACCTATGCACAACAATAAAATGAAGGTATGCAAGTTTATACAAGGAGAAGATACCATAATAGGGCATGAATTGAATATGCAATAACCTATTACTATTGAAAATGCCTATGATATGGCTAGGAAACCTGAAACTTATCTCAAGCTCTACTTCAACTATGAAGGGACATTTGAGCAAGATGAATAGGCACTGAGAAAAATAAACGGTTTAGGGTTCATGAAATGGAAAAGTGAACAAGAAAATAAAAGTCCCCCTATATAGGATAGAAGGGATAGGAAACAAGGAAAATTTAAGAAAAGGTTCAAAGGGAAGAACCAAAATTCTAAAAATTGCAATAATGGTGATAACTAACCACTAGCACAGGGCCAAGCCAATCCCTCATAGGCATTAAAAACAAAATATGAATAGAAGTAGAAAACACATCCAAGACCTAAAGTAGGATGTTATGAATGTGGCAATTCACATTATACCAATAAATTTCCACTTAAATTAGGATCAAGTTTGAAAAGAAAGGAACCATCCTATAAATAACCTACACACAAGATTTATGCAACAATAGGGAGTCAAAATCTAGAAGGATAAGCCACTCCACTATTGATAAAAGATAATATATTTGGTATAAATGTTAGAATTTTTATTGATAGTGGTGCCATAGATAGCTTTGTTTCCACTAGCTTAATTAAAGATATACCAAAAAGGCTAGGAATCTTGGCACATGGGTGGAAGGTCAAGTATGGTTCAGGATAGACCTACTTTGTAGATTAGTGTTATCATATGACTGAAATTATCTTACTTAGTGTTACAATTGTATTTTACCTTTATGTAGCACCAATACATACTTTTTATGTAGTGCTAGGAATGGATTGGTTTCAAGCACACAAGGCTTTAATCAATTTCCAAGATAGATGGATTGAGTACTCAAAAGAGGGAAAGAAAGTACAAAGGTTGTATAGCATGCAAGGGGCTTTTCAACCTTGGATCCTCTCTGTAATGCAACGTAATAAGACAATGAAGAGATGAGGAATAATTTATGTAGTGAATTTAAATGGGATAAAAGAGGAAAAGAAGGAAATTGTGTTTGAGAGAAACCCAGTCCTTCAAGAGTTCAAAGATGTATTTCTAGAGGATTTTACTTGGATTACCCTCTAAATGTGAATTTGATTTCACAATTTAACTTCAACCTAGAATAGAACCTATTCATAGAGCTCCTTATAGAATGAATCTGATTGAGATGCAGAAACTAAAACTGTAGTTACAAGGATTATTTAAGAAGATATTAATTAGACCAAGTGTGTCACCGTGGGGTGCACCAGTGTTGTTTATCAAGAAAAAGGATGGTTATTTTTTACTATGTATAGAATATAGGATGTTAAACAAGGTAACCATTAAAAACAAATATTCTTTACCTAAAATTGAAGATCTCTTTGATCAACTTAAGGATTCCATCATATTTTCAAATATTGATCTAAATTTAGGATACCACCAGTTGAGGATTCGAGAAGAGGATACCCATAAGATAACCTTAAAAACTTGTTATGGATATTATGAGTTTATTGTATTATCTTTTGGTCTATTGAATGCTCTAGCAACATTTATGAATTTGATGAATAGTATCTTCAAGAAGCTTTTGGACCAATTTTTTCTTGTATTCTTGGATGATATTTTAATATATTCCTAGAAAAATACTAAGCATGAAAGACACTTGGAGATCATGTTGGAGTTGCTAAGAAAGAATCAGTTGTATGGTAATTTATTGAAATACAAATTTTATGTGTCGAAAGTGCAATATTTAGGACATATTATATCAGCAAAAGGGATCATAGTGGATCCTAATAAAATAGAAGCTATACTGAATTACCCACCACCAAAAAATATGATGGAAGTCCAAATTTTCATGGGTTTGATTGGATATCATAGGTATTATGTGAAGGACTATGCCAAGATAACCACTCCAATAACTAATATTTAGAGGAAAGAAAAAGATTTTAAATGTACAAATAAATGTGAAGTAGCTTTTTATCTACTCAAGCAAACACTCACTACATCCCCCATACTAATGAAACCATAACCTCAGGGTAGCTTTTCCAAGTGTACAAATGCATCATTGGAATTTTTAGGAGGATTTCTCTCATAATATAAGATAGTAACAACTTACATATCTAGGAAACTAAAGCAACACGAGGTTAATTATGTGACCTATGATATATAATTAGCAACAGTGGTATTTACACTAAAAAATTGGTGACACTACTTCTTAGGGAAATCCTTTGAGTTGAAGATAGACCATCAAATCCTAAAATACATATTTACTCATACTTTAATCAATGCCAAATATATAAGGTGGATGGAATTTCTTGTTGGGTATGATTTTGGAATTGAATATATAAAAGTGAAAGAGAATAAAGTTGTTGATGTACTCAATAGGAGAAGACACATAGGTGTCTTGTCTCACATCCATGTGGATTTGATGGAATAGGTTAAGGAAATGCAGTAGTAGGATGTGTTTTACAATCAAATCCGAGAAAGTATGGAAAGTAAATTTGATGGAAGTAAGGATTTTAGCACCAAGGATGGTTTCTTGTGCTTTAAGGATAGGGTAGTAATTCTAGAGGCTAGTGATTTGAAGAAAATGATCATGAATGAGGCACATAGATCTCCATATTTTACTCACCCAAGAGGGACAAAAATGAGAGAGAATATGAAGAAAAATTTCTACTGGCCATGAATGAAGAGGGATATAACTAAATTTATCACTCAATGTCTAGAATGCCAGAAAGTTAAGGTAGAACATAGACATCATGTAGGTCTATTATATCCTCATGATGTACTAGTGCAAAAATGGAAAGTTATTTCGATGGATTTTATTGTAGGTTTTCCAAAGACCAGATTCCAGCATGATGTAATCCTAGTTGTGGTTGATAGACTAACCAAGGTTGCACATTTTATACCTAGAAATACCAGGGATGATATCGTGGTTGTGGCTAATAGATTTGCCAAGGAAATATTCAAGCTTCATGGTTTTTTAGAAATGATCATTTCAAATAGAGACTTAAGATTCACATCTAATTTTTGGTAAGATTTACATCGAGTCATCGGCACTCTGCTAAAAATCAGCTTTGCATATCATCCAAAAATTGGTAGGCAAACTGAGAGGGTGAATCAAGTATTAGAGTACTTGCTTTGCATGTACTATATGTATTAGAAGACCCGATGGGAATATTTTTTACACTTGGTATAATTTACCTACAATAACAGTCATCATTTTATCTTAGTCATGGCACCATTTGAAGCCCTATATGGCAGGAGGTGTAGGACACCATTGTCTTGGAACAATCCAAAGGATAGGGTTATGCTTGGACCAGATATGGTTAAGGAAATGGAGAAAAAATTAAGGACATTCAGGTAAACACTTAAAGAAGTTGTTGATTGTCAAGAAAGTTATGCCAACCTCAAGAGGTTGCCAAGAGAATTTGTGGTGGCTGACTAAGTGTTTATGAGACTGATACCAAGGAATAATGCTATTAAGTCCACAAAACTTGATCCAAATTTTGTTGGACCCTTTGAAATTGTAAAAAAATATCATTCCTATGGCATACCAACTTGCCTTACCACCCAATCTATCAAATATCCATGATACTTTTCATATTTCTTTGCTTAGAAAATATGTTGCTAATACTGAACATATGTGGGATTTTTCTAAATTACAAATGGTAACTCTGAAGGCTATAGAGATTTGACTAGTAAAAATCCTTGAGTTTCATTCCAAATTGATGAGGAAAGGAATTTTGGAGTAATGCAAGGTCTAGTGGGATCACTATTCCTAGAGAAATGCTACTTGGGTAGATATGCAAATATATTTTCCATTCTTATTTGAAAATAATATGTAACTATTTATTTTGGTTAAACTATTCAAAACACAAAGGACTATGTTGAGCCTAAGGGGGGTAGGATGTCATGACCCTCCCTTGGTAGACTTTTTATTTGAGTATATTTATGTTCTTGCTATGTGTATCTTTTATAAAATGATTGGATCTTTAATAACTAGGGATGCAAAAACATATATTTTATGGAAAATGTGATATATTTTATATGTGGGTGAATGACTATATTTTGATTTATTTCCACAAAGTATATCCTTATGGAAAATATGGTGCTACTAATTGGAGATTGCACTTTTGTAGGGATAGATTCCTCATGGGGCAGAAAGAACTAATCAATACATAGTAGAAAGAGTGTGGAGAGATGGTTTTTCTATCGTGTGGTGCAAAAAAATGCTTTATCAAGTTGTTGTTAATAACTTATCATAAAAAATGCTTAATGTTCGACATTACTTGCTAAGCAATAAGTAGGAAACATTATTATGCTTGTGGAAATATAATGAATCCATTTAGATAACAAGGTGAATATTGGCACTTGTAAATTGGCCATATTAACAGTAGGAATTGGGAGAAGAATACTCCTAGGATTCTAGCCTAACTGTAGCAGGAAATTGGGATAAACTAATTTTTATTACTACTTAGTGGACTAGTATTTGGGAGAATTAAAGGAAAAATGTGCATCATGGATAGGATCAAAATTTTGGAAGAAAGCAAAAACTCTCTATAATCAAAGAGATATGGCACCAAGATAACAAAGGTGGATGTTCTAGGAGAAGGCAAAAACTCTCTATGTGATCGAGGAGCATCAACATCAAGCTAACGAAGGTAGCCATTCTCAAAATGAGATTGGACTCACTGTGCGATCAAAGAGATACGACTTTATGCTAGAAAAAGGTAGACTTTTGTTCAAAATAATTAAACTTTCGATCTTTAAATTTGGAAAAAGGGGAATCATTTGTTGTATTTCATTGTTATTTCTCAGTTTGGATACTTGGGAACGTAGTGTCAAGCTAGGAACATTATTGCACAAACTTTTGATATGTTAGCTTCTTATTTGGTTGGTATTGGGAGGGGGTTACTAGAAAATCAATTTTAAAAACAATCTGTAATCTAGAACTCTTTAAGACTATGTTGATAAGAGGTATTTGAAGCTTGTAGTTTTAACACTGCTAGGATAGCTTTGTCATCGGACTCCCTTATCTTTAGAGTTTTGTTTTTCTATATCTTGTCTATAGAAATGGTTTGGTTTGAGCCTCTTGTGATGACTAATGTTACTTGGGGAAGATATTATGTATTATACTATGACCATGAATGCCTGAAACTCTCCCTCTATGTTTCTATGTTATAGGATGAATCTAGGTAAGATCTATACCTCCAAACACTATAGATAGTAGGTAGAGTGATAGTGTTGCCAAAGTATTCATAGTTCATCATAACTAGAAATGGTATTGGATCCTGAATATGTTATCATACCTTGGAATGAAGGGAGAGAGATGTGGTATAGGTATGTGTGCAACAAAAGAACTCCTTTTACTCATCTTGTTCTTTATTTGTTTGGCAACTTCAATTCAGAGTTTGTTGTAGTTTATTTGTTGATAGTAGGATTGACGAATGTGAAACTAGATTAGAGTAGAATGGGATATTAGAGTAACCCATTCCTACTAAAGTAATTTGGCATTTCTCTTGATACTAGGTTTTTAGGTATATTTTGGGTTCTATCATCATTCATGAAAGAGGAAAACTAGTGTTTTTTCCTATTTTTAGGTTTGAGTGAATCTCATATGGAAGTTTTATCTTATGTTAGCACAATGGTTGTACCTATTGTTCAAAATATTAGTGGAAGATTCAAAACCTTTAGGAGGAGAATAGTTGGAGATTTTCTTGGTAGTAAACCATAGATGATATTTTTTTTTACATTTTGACTTGGGGTATGAAGCCTATTCTAGTCAAGAATGAATGTAGAAGTCCTGGAAAGTTCTACGAAGAGATAAATCTTGTAACAAGAACAAATGGGTGCTAGGTTGGGTGTAAGACTCAGTCCATAACTTTTGGAGCTATGTAGGTTTTCCGTTCAAATTTTTCTACCCTAAAGGGATAAATATATTTTAAAGTGTTTTAGAAACATTGTAAAGAGATAATTGACCTATGAGATAAATGAAAAATTTTGATTTTTTTGTTGGGTTTTCTCTTTGAGGTTTTCTCCTAGGGTAAACAAAGTGTTATGTGTGTGATTATTGTTGTGGATTATATTTTTTAATAGTGAATGCTTTAAATGGGGATTAAAGTTGACAGGATTGAATTAATAGATTATGGCTAACTCTCAAGGTGATGGAGTGAAAGGTTTTTTTGATCTGGAAGTGGGTGAGAGCAATGCAGTGGTGTTGGTTCCCATTTCAAAGGAGGCTAAGCTTATGAATAGGACCACTCCATATCCAGTGGACTTAGGTAAATATTTTGGAGAGACCTTTTTATACCATGGCATGATACCCTCTCCTCCGTGTGAACCATCATTTATGCAAGTGGATATTGGCTCTAAGAGCGATCACTTAGATCACATATATGACTTTGTCCTAGACTCGGGTAAGATTATAATTCTTGATCAACTTCTAAATAATATTCTATAAGGGGAGTCATGAAACATTGTTGGAAAATTCCAAGGAGGAAGATACAATTTGGATGCATTAAGGATATGGTCCATGGCTTGATGGTGGCCTTTAGGTTCGCTTTAGGTAGCTGCCTTGCTGAAATATTTTTTCCTTGTCAAGATCACCTACAAAGAAGATTCTAAGAGAATCTTGGAAGGGGGACCATGGTTTTTTGGTAAGCATGGTTTATTTCTAAGAAAGTGGGGATTGAACTTTAATCCCCATTTACAATGAGTAAATTTGGTTCCTATGTAGGTGAAGCTCCCAAAGTTTCCTCATCAGTACTAGCATAAGAATATTTTCAAATTTTTGTCTAGTAATATTAGAGACTTGGTCTCCATTTATGAGCCCACTAGCTCTAAATCTTGTTTATCCTTCACCAGATTGTGTATCTTGGTCGATATAGATAAAGATATTTTGAACTCAATGGAGCTAGTCTTTAATCTAGGTCCCTAGACTCAATCCATCAAATATGAGAATTGTCCTCAATTCTACCAGGTATATGGCAAGGGCAGTCATAAGAACACCTTTTTGTTGATCAAAAATATCCCAAGGCCAGTGAACTTGAAGAGGGGTAGAGAAATCAAATGGGTATCCAAGAACCTAAAGTTGAAAGAGAAGATGCCTGCTCCTTCTACATCTGCTGAAGTTTCTTCGAAAGAAAATAAAATTAGAAAAAAAAGTGTCCTTCCCTACTCCCTCAGTAGATGTTATGTCTCTAGAGCTTAGATGGGATGATGAAATAACTCTGCTTCCCTCTTTTCCTTTTGATGGAGAGGAAGACTCAAGCAGAAATCCCATCAAGAAGAGAAAGGAATTTTGTCTTACTAAGATTTGTGAGGGAGCATATAAGGTAAGCACATATGGTCTTACTCCAAAACTCATTTTATTACCTTACTATAGAGGATCCTGCTCTCTAGTCAATTTTAGAAAGTCCTTCAATTTCCCTTGGCCTCATTTTGGAGAAGGGTTATCCAAGACCTAAAACCAGGAGCTTTCAAGAATCTCATAGTGATTCAGTGGTTAAATGCAAAGTGGAAAGATCTAAGAAGTGGGAGTTCAAATTTGAAGTGACCAATGGGACCCTACCTGGGTTGAATTTGGAAAAATAAATGAGTATCAGGTGTAGGAGACAACTTATTTTGGATAGTTTTATGTCACCCCACTTAGGGGTGGGGGAGACAAAGGCCTCATTAATTTCCTCTAAATTATGATATGTTGGATATTCAGTGGTCTCCTTGACCCTGATAATCAAGGGTTTTAGATTTTTTTGTTTTTTTAATCTCTTGGAGAAAAAAAATCTCTATTTTTTTTCTCATCCGGGTAACTTTGTTTTAGCAGTCCAATGGGATATGTGGTTGAAGGTGGTGCTTCTCTGGTCAATGCATTCATGGACAATTCCTTGGTTCTAATTTTTAGATGGTTCAAGATATGTTTTCTAGTTTTGAAGCTCTATTTTGAGAGGTTTATAATTTATTTTCAAGCTTGTGTGCTCTCTATTGTATTTCTTTCAGAGTTTTTAGTTATCAGTTTCTAGTTTTTGGGTTGGTCAAAAATTGGATCTCAAAGTTTCTTCAAATCTGTAGGATATTTTTTGTTTTAATTGCAGAGTTCCTTTAAGTTCTATCAAAGGACCGTTCAATTTCAGGTTAGGGTATTTTAATTTCATAATTATGGGCAATGTTTTTGCTCATTTTTTATTTCAAACTAGCAAAATGGTTCTAGATGTGATCTTTTTGAATGTTGGATTTTTAAAGTTTTGAGGTTTTGGGAATGATTAGGTGGCATTCTATAAATCCATTGTGGAATGATTATTTAGAGTTTGGAGGAGTGGGTGACACCCTCTTTTAAAATGTAGCCCTTTATTCATGTTTTATTTATTGAGGTCTCTATCTCCATGAGGAGTTGGTATCCCCCTCTTTTGGGGTGTTGGTCGGTGCCATTGGTGTAGATGCTATTCTTTTCATTGGTTGGTAGGGTGACTAGATTAAGTTTTTATTTTTCCAATCATTTTCTCCTTGTTGGTTGGGTAAATCATTTGGAGTTTTTGGTTGTAAGTATCTATTTGGATCTTGATGTTAAGGTTGTGGAACCCTCTCAAAACCCTCACCTTTCAATTAATTAAAAAAAAATAGTGAATGTTTTAAAGGTATTAAAGAATGTTGTTGTTTTTTATTGTTGAAGAATGAACATGATGCCCATAGAATTGTTGCATAATTAATTAGAAAAATTATGGAATTTGGCTCCATGAATTAGTTAATATTTAATCATGTTATAGCTTTTTTCCACATGAGGATAATTGCACATTGAATTTTAAGGAAATAATAATGAAATAGTAGTTAATGTTATTCTTTCATACTCATTAGTTCTTATGAACCTTCTTATTGTTAGATGCTATATTTTAGGGTTAACCATTTATTGATGATAAATTAAGCATGGAATGGTTTAGGCTTTCTGTTGCATCTTAATAAAAAAATACAAGTAACAAAATGGTAAATATCTCAACCCTTCATAAAGTAAAATATAAGAGTATGACTATGGATGATTAAAGGATATAACCTCCTTAGGTTATAAGAAGTAAGCTCGATAGATAAAGGAATTTACAATATGCATTAATTGATTTATGGATCCATTAAAGACATAATATTAATGGCTAATGGTATAGCTTATTTGAGTACTATTCCTAAGATACTATAGGGTTTTGAATGGGTGGAGTTAAGGAATGTTTCATATGGAAAAGAAGGAAACATATCTTTAAACTCCATAGTGGTAAACCTAAAGGGGTAATGAATCCTAAAACTAAATGAAGAGTATGGTTAGCCATGATGTTGAACCCATAATAAGGAATGTAGAATGAGGCTTACATGATGACTAGCTCAAACAAGCATGATATGGATAGTCAATTCCCACACGCACATACTATCTGCATAAAAGGACTTATGCAAAGTATAGACTTGGTGTGCACCTTTTGAAAGAATGAAGGGAAGGTCAATGCTAGCTCATTGGATCCATGATATGGATAGTTTTGACGAACACCTAGTGCTCTTACATAGTTGGATGTATGTATAAAGTAAGGATGGGTGTACCTCAAGGAAGAACCTAGAGAACTATTAGTTGATCCTGAACATAGATTCTACAACCTTGGTATATTTGATGTATATAAAAAAATATGGGGAAATTTTAGGGATGTGATAGCAATAACATAGGTGGTGTGGTTTGTAATTGTGAAGATTATTATTGGGAAAAACTACTACCATGTATAACTTCTCCATGTATTCATAACACGTTTCATAGCTAGATAATTTTCAACCGATATAATATATAGCCTACTCATAAATGGTCTCATTTATTTGAGTCAACATAGTACCCAAAGAAAAATTAGTGGTTTATATGAAGATATGAAAATAAAATCCAAGTCATGGTAGGGATAAAATTAGGGGAGAATTGATATAGGTATTAATATATGCAAAAGCATACTGCCATTATTTATCCCATATAAATGGGACCCTTTTTACAATAGGTGGTTAAATATATTGCAGTTGTCAGATATCTAGGAAATAAAGCAATGAATCACTTGGATATTTTCCTACAAGATGTGCAACTATTTGAGGTTTGTAGGGGGTGGCATTTCTATGATAGACTTTACATTTTGGGGGTCAAATTCAATGTCTCATTGAGATATAATAAAACCAAGAAATTTACTTGAAGTTACACCAAAGACACTTTTTGGGGTTAAACCTGATGTTATCATGTTATTGACTAGGTTACCCTCTTTCCCAAGTGCTCGGATTTATCTCCATCAACTAGATATTTGATAGGTGTCCTTCATTCCTTTGTGCTTGCAACACCAATTATTGTAATTCTATTATTCAGTGATGTGCACACATTATTTGTTTCATCCAACATCTTTCTTCAAAGTGACATTGTGGAGAAAAATTGACCAAAGTATCCCTATAGTCATCCAAAAAATCATACTCTATAATTGATTCATTATGACTATCCACTCTATTGGAAATTCCCTTATTTGCTAAAGTCTTCTTACTTCCTTTTTTTCCTTCTTGATTGTTGATAGGCTATCTCATAGGCATCTAGATTTGGTCAAACATGGAGTACTTTTATTTGTGCTAATAGATCATCACTACCATTTTCTTGGTCACTATCACTTACTATATAGGGCATTCCCCAATACTTAAATCACTTGATTATTCATGTAAGTTTTCTTGGGTCTTAAGATATGTGATATCTTGCTTAATATATCACCATACTACCTCAGCTCCTTCTCCTCTAACTAGTGGCTCATGCCTAGGATCTCTTGTTTTAACTTATGATATTTCCTTTCCATGAGAACGTGTACCTTGTTATTGTCTTCCCCTTTCTTGGGGTACTTCCTTTCTACTCTCACTTCTTACACCTAATTCCCTTTATAGTGCAACCTATTGCTCATCAATTCATTACATGGTGTCATCCATATCTTGAATTATCTGTCCATGAAGTCTTGATTTATGTGCGTGCAATACCTCACACTCCTACAACTATTGTGCTTGATATCGCATTCTCTATTGCATCATATCTATTTGGGCTAATGGAGTAAATCCTATTAACTCTTCTTCTACAACTCCACCTTCGGTTGAATCTATATTTTCTATATAAAATGTGTATGTTCTATCCTTATACTATACCATTAGTCATATCCTATGTTGACCTTATGTAATGTGAGGCAACTCTCTTCGTTCTAGTTGTAGATACACTACTTTTGACAATTGGTTGGCTTCTTCTTGCCAACGGTACTAGTTTTTCATTTCATGTTTCTCTTGGAGGGATCCATTATTCCTCCTCCTCTAAAATTTGGTTCATCCTATTACTGAACCTTACGTGTACTTGCATTCACCTTCTTTCACTAGAGTGAGGTACCAATTATCTCCTCTCTATAATTGTGCTTGCTTCTCCCCTTATGCAAATAGACATGTGATCCCTATATCGTTGTCCTCCTATGGTGGATCTTGATTGCTTGAAATAGTTTCTTGAGGTTCGCTAGACTCATCTATCTTTTGTTATTGTTATTGTTCGATTTCTAATGAATAAGTTTACTATTAGATCGAGCTTCATCTTTTATGCAGTCTTCCAGGTACAACATCCCTTATTTCTTAGGTTCATACTCTTCTCCACCCGAAGAACTACCCAACTTATCTATCATGGCAATATCCTCACTGATTCTTTGATTCTTTAGGTTAATCATATATTTATGTTATCCCTTCTTGAGCATGATCTCATATTTTCCCTAGTTGTGATTAACATTGGCTACTTGTAACTAACCTCATCCTAGAAGTTCATCATATGCAGGCTTCTACATCGTAATCACAATGAAATCCAAGATAAATTCTTGGTCAGCTATTATCACTTGGCGCATTGTTAATACTCCCTTTGTTTTAATGTCATACTAATCAACACTATACAATTAAAATATTAGTTCCCATAATGATTAAGTGCCAATATTTCTCCAAATATTTTCTGGTAGCATATTCACACTAGACCCTCCATCTATGATTAGTTGAGTTAACTTGTGCCCCAGTACCTCCATATGAACTAATGCTAGTTTCTTACCAACATCAATCATTAGTATGGTTGGATCCATGAAAAACTCTTTTTTTCTTTTTCCTATATCGGTTGGCTCTAGACGTCCATCACTTTCTATGGTTGTACCTCTTCTTCCATCACCTTATGTAATGATGGTATGGCTTCCAATAAACTAGTCATATTTATCTCAAATGTTGTATTCAAAACCTATGCTACTAGATCATGTACAATTGTTTTATATTTTGAAGTGCATGGCTTATTTAACTCCTTTTGCTTTGTAAGCCTTCCCTATACTTAGCCTTCTTGGCTTCTTCTTCTAATACCTTCTTCACCACCTACCATCTCTACTTTTCTTTGGTAGGTTTAGGGTAAGTATCTCTCTTAGCCTTACTCCATATCACAACTAGTACTTCTTCCTTAGTTTTCTCTTTCTTCACTAAGGGTACATCAATGTACAAGTTAAACTCACTTTCTTAGGATACTTATTTATGATTCCCTATACCACATGATATACACATATGTGCAGTGTTATTATGTGTTGATTCCTTCATCTGAGGAGAAGGAAAATTCTTCATAAAATACCCCCACTCTTGGTAATTACATTATATGATCGATCTTCATTTTGAATAATATTATAATTGGATCTTGCCTACTTGTGTATTACCCTAATTTGTCCTTCCTTCTCATCAACTATTCCTGTAACCTCCACTAGTTGTATCCTATCCACTACCTTGAGGTTTTAGTTTCTCCTCTTGTTCATGAATTGTGAGGATCTATTAGCAAACTTTCACATTAAAAATACATTCTACTACTTTGTGTCCTAGCACATTACATATGTGACAATATTCATTTCAAGGATAATTTACATTTGAATGTCCTTCAATATTACATATTGTACACCAAATCTCTTTTTGATCCCATCGTACATCTTTCATGGCTTCTCTTATGATATTATCAAATTCCTTTCAAAATGATTGAATGGTTTGATGTATTGTATCTTCTTCACTGCTATCTAAATCTTCATTCCTTGTATGTGTTGCAATTCCTACTATTGTCTGCTTCATCACAGTCTCAAAATTATTTGCTTTTTCTAGTGCTTCCTTGTATTTTGAGGATAGTACTAGCTTCATCTTATATTTGTATCTCAATAGTAACCCATCAAGAAACCATCGCTTCACTAGTACATTTTTTTGTGGTATTTACATCTTATTGATCAATTAATTTAGTCATCAGTTGAGTGTCTTTACATCCTCATCAACATATTGCTTTGTGGTGTATATCTTAGTGATAATATCACCATCATCTCTCAAGGTTTTGAATTCTTCTATGAAGGTATTCTTCATTGTATTTCATGCTTGGAATGGTGTTATATTTTATCACTTTAGATACCAATCTATTGTGATTCCTAATAGTGTAGCTGGAAATAATTACAACCATTTATATGGTTGGTTCACACAATTTTCTTTCCAAATTATAATACATATCTTGATGTATCTTGTTAGGTCCTCCTTCCCTTCTCCCATGAAGGGTGGGCATCTTTGTTTCCTTGATTTCATGGCTACACTAGCCATTGTTGGATTTTTGTCCTCATAACTTGAGGAGGTATCTTTTGGAATCCTTAATTGATTCCTTCCTTGGGTGGTTAATCCACTACACTACTCTTCATCAAATATTTCTATATGTGGTACCTTATTTTCATAAAATAGTCATCTCTCAACCTCCTGTGCATCCTCACTCTACAACCTCCTTCACCAAAAATATTGATTGTGTCCCTTGTTATTCTTCCTAAGACATCATGCCCTATTTATTTGGTGTCTAATTTCTATCCTCTACACCCCTTTACAATCACCCTGTCACTTTTTAGGTGTTACCATCCACTCACTATATTCTCGCATAGTTCTTCCATCAACATCTTCTCTTGCGTTAACATTCTCATCAACTCTTGATGGTTATTGTACCCTTTACCTTTTAGTATCTCCTTATTCTGAAGTCCATACTTGCTCGATCACTTTTTCATTTATAGAGTTGTTCATAGTATCACTTTGATAAATACTCATGCCCCTTCTAACTAGAATATGCTCCTCTCCTTGATTTTATCTCCTAAGTCTTCATGAACTTGCATTTGTTATTCACATCCAATTGGTTCTTACCACTTGTCACAATGCCATAGGTTCTTCTAAATTGCATTAATTTGAAGTAATTTTAATAAGAAAATACACAAAATATAGCACAGGTGGGATTATTCTGAGAGGGGGAGTTTATTTGAGAGGTTTGGATATGGATCCTAATGTTTGTAATAGCTTTTACCCAGATCATACAAGCGTACGATTTGCCTTTAAACGATTTGTGATTCTCACAAAAAAGCTTGTACAATTGTACGATCCAAATATTACAAAAATTTTGCATGTATGATTTCCACTTGTTCAATTTATTGGAAGTTATTTTTAATCCAAATCAATCAATTTTGTAATTGTTCTCCTCAAAACCCTGATTTTCCTTAATTTGCAAGTTTAAATTACACAATTGCACTTCCAAATTGGATAAACGATCAGTTGTACAATTTAATGGTTAGGATGTATTGTTTCACCAAATCCTTGTTGAATTCCTTACAAATTTTCCAATTTGCACACCATTCTTATTATAGGAGATATTTGGGTTATATTTATAGTGCAATTACCAACATAGTTTTATAGCATACAAACCTTAATTCATTGCCATGGAATTAATATCATCACCAACATTTTCAGAAATCGTACAATAGTATAATAACATTTTATATAGCAATAACAATGCATATATTCAATTACTTATCATTCTCCATGTTTTAAGGGTTCGTAATTAGTGTAATTACATTTCCACAAAATCCATATTCCATATTATTTTAGCTATAATTGCACTGAACACACAATATAGATTCACCATAAATGTACACAATAAAATTCACACAACTCACAATCTGTACTACTATTTCTTATTACTATGGCTGAATGTATACACAATTATCCATGAATACTCACAATGAGCAACAAATATTCCATCAATATGAACACATTTGACAATTATTACCTACGGTAAAAGAACAACACAATGAACTATCATGAACCATTGATGAACAACCATAAAAAATTAATGGGGGTCCTTATAATGCTTGCCCAGGCCATTCCAAAGTAGTTCCTGAGACAACCACTATTTACAACTACCACCCCGTAAGACAACCAACTTGCATTAAGGTTCTCCTAAGTCTAATTTGATTATTATCAAATTAACCTTAAATGCACATTTCACTTAATTTCATTCTAATTTCTAATTGCACATTTATGAAATTTGTACAATTACCTCCAATTGTACATTTTACAACTCCTTATTTGTACAATTATACCAAACCCTACACATGTACATTTTTATAAACCATACATCTAACAAAATTGGCAAAACTAACAAAATTGTGCAAATCTTGTTTTCACTTCTTCTTCTAGGAGGTGGATTTTTTGCCTGCATGAGGAAAAACAAGACCAGATCTATCTCCTGGTTGTTGATATGGAGGTTTGATAATATTTCTAGGTCCCTTATCATATTATCCTAAGCCAAACCCATGTTAGTCGAAGCATTACAAATAGCACATGGTAAAGGAAGGATTAGATAAGTAATCAATATTTTCATAAAATTGTGTTTTGGGCTCTTTGGGTGTAGGTCTCTTAGATGCAACATTGATACCCCCATAGGCAAAATCTATGTGATTTGTGAGTGGTATGATGGGGATGACTACACTAATAGTTAGTAGGAAATTGCAAGGATGACCAAAATTTCTAATAGTTTGGATAGTATGGAGGGAGATATGTGCATTATTTACAATGTACTCCCTCAGACCAGGAGTGGTCATCAAAATTAAAACATGGGATTTTCCTTTGCATTCATGTGGTGGAACACTTCCTTGGTTTTCTTGTCTCATATGTGGTGGATATTACAATGATGGTTAGAATAATAAAGGAAGGTGGATCGGCTTGGGAGCGATGAATGAAACTAGCATTATGAGTCCTGCATCAAGTTGGGTAGCACAATGCTCCCATGAATGATATTCACCAAAATTGGGTGAAAAGGGATGAGGAGCATGGGGGAATTATGGATTATTTCTTAAGTAAATGGTAGTATGTAGAGGACAAGGTTCGAAGGTGATAGGAAATATTGGTTGATTGAAAGAAGTGTTTGATGGTGTATGAAGAAGGGGAGGTGAGGTAGTAGAAAGAGTGTAACTCCTATTTTGAAAATTTGAGTAGCATAGAGGTAAGTTAGGCATATATAGAGAAGGTGGTATGGTTTTTATGGGTGGAAAACTAGGTAGTGACTAGTTATTAGACTATGAGAAGATATTTTGGTAAGCAAAAATCTTCATTGGAGGAGATCGAGAAGAGTGGGTTGCCATTGTAGAAACAGGCTGAGTTGGGGTGGGTTGCATCTATTGCATTGGCTCAATAGATTGAGAAATAGTGGTAACAAGATGGATAGTTGGAATATGAGAGTATTTTAGGAGAGCAACCATATTACATAATCAAAATGAATCATCATCTATAGGAATGTGATGCACTTGTCCTTCATGAAGATATTTCAAATAATGATGAATTTTTGAGGGAACACATTGCATATTGTGAATCCATGGTCTACCTAGAAGTTTGTATTGCATTTCACCTTCTATTACATGGACTAATATGGGTAGTGTCTTGATGCCTACTTGAATAGGTTTAACAATGGTACTCACAGTGGATCAAATAGCACCCTTAAATGCTCGTAAGTCGAGGGTGGAAGTGATTAGATGGCTAGAAGGAAGATTTAGTTGTTGGAGGGTAGCAGTACAAATTATGTTTATGGAGGAACCTATTTCGATTAGGATATGCTTAAATTTTATTCAATAAACACATGCCATTATATGCATAGGGAGATAAATACTTACCCCTTTGAGGATCTTCATCTCATAATCGTAGAAAATAATCAAAGTGTGCATGCATTTTTACACACTACCAACAAAATTGGTGAAATAATTATGGCCATGAGTTTCTTAATATATAGACCATAAAATATCATTCAAAGTCTCACTATTAGGCTATAATTGTTATAAAAGGTCATAGATGGATAACATAGCTAGTGTAGTGCATAGTTGATGTGTGAGATTGCTTCATATGGTGATGATATTGCAAGGCAAAAGAGGAGGAGTACCTTGCATAAGAGGTATCATAGAAGAAGGTGGTATGTTGAGAGTATTATATGGTGAATTGGGTTGCATGGTGTAGCATTGGTTTTATGTGGTAACGTTAATCATACCCATAAAATTTTATTGATATTGCATATGATTGACATGGTTGATCTACCAGGGTTAGGGTTATATTATTGAAGTGTTGGCTTGATTTTGTTGTATCCCATGTTTAGGCAAGGGATTCTAATAAATACCTAGGTTTTGGTTGGGTGGGACCAACAAGTTATCAACTTCAATGGCACCCCATTCAATAAGGTCTTGAACCAAGTGTTAAAACTAGTGATAGTTGTTGATGTTATATCCATTTTTTAATGGTATTCATATAATACATGCTCATTGTACCCTTTTGACTTGGGTCAATTTGGGTCATCTAGCCTTACTTTAGGTAAAGCAATGTGTCTGATGTCATATAATCTTTGGAAGATGTTAGGAAGCGGTTCAAAGAGGGAGGTCTAATTATGAGGTGGATGTGAAGAACGTGGTTGGAAAGTGCAAGGTTGATTGGGTGGAAGAGGAGGTCTAGATTGTTTATATCCTTATTTCCATTATTGAGTATATTGGTGTGGTGGAGCAGATATTACACTTAGCATGACCTGGTTGGTTTGGGGTGGTTTCAAAGGGTTTGGGTTGGAGCTATCCCTATTGAATCTGGTGTTTATAGGGTATTCATTCTTTTTTAAAATATTAACTTCACCTTTGTAAATTTTTATTTCTTGAATCACCTTAGCCTAAGCAATGGCATCTTCAAAGGCGCAGTGTTATTGTATTTGGAGTGTAGCTGATATGTGTTTGGCATAACTCTTGGAAAATATTTTTACCAACTCTAGGGGTGGGATTGAGAATGTTAAATCATGGAAGACCTCATGCCATCTAGAAGCATAATCATTTATGGGCTCATCATCAAATTGTGCTAAGCTATAGAGATCAGGTAGCGACATCTTATTTTTAATGTTGAGAGAGAAATGTTCCAAGAATGCATTGGCCAATTTCTCAAAGGTAAACAAGCTATGTTGAGGGATATTTTTGAACCAATCCATGGCCTAACCTCCAAGACATAATGGAAAAGTGTAGAGCATGAGGGGATCACTACCTTAGATTAGGTGGTAAGTTTACTGATACTTTTTCAAGTGCTCCTGAGGATCCTACTTACCCATAAACTTTTTGAACATAGGTATTTTGTATTTGCATGGATAGGGATGGAGGGCCATCAAGGTATGAATGGTATCATTATATATTTATCTATAAGTGGGATTTTTGATGGCTTTAGCACCATTCTATCATAAAAAAAGGAGATAGAGAAACATCTATTATTTATGAATGAAAATTTGATACATTCGAGTAAGGGTGTGAGACCCTTTATATAGGAATATGGATTCCTTGGCCAACACTCTACCTAACTATGCAAGTGATAACTTGCACATATACAACTTACACATTGACACTTGTGCATTCACCATGTTGCATGAAGGAACTACATAACTTCCTCCCAAAGTAATATAACATAACCAAATGATGTAATATATTCTAAAACCCCCCTGTATTTAATTATTTGGTATGAAGTTCTCTTGAATCACATAGATGATCTCTAAAGGTTTAAAATTAAAAAATTTCAAGTGCATTTTTAAAGATGTCGACCAGCTGATCTTTTGTAGAAATATACTTGAGGATGATGTGCTTGTTCTGGAAGTGTTCTCTAACGAAATGACATTGAGCTCTGATATGCTTTGTTCTTTCATGTATGATTGGATTCTTGATTAGGTTCAATACTCCTTAATTATCATAGAATATCATAGTCAAATTTTATTCGATCCCCATGTCATATAGTATGTATTATAACCATAGGGCTTCATAGGTTGTATATCTAGTTGCTTTGTATTCTACTTCAGTTGATGATTGTGCTACTGTAAGTTGTTTATTTTTGTGCCAAGATATGGGCCCTAATTCAATATAGAAGACATAACGTGAGGTAGATTTCCTATCATCAATAGACCCAAAATAGTCTAAATCTAAGTAACCTTGTAGATAAAATTCTTTGACATTCTCCATATAAGTTAGTCCATAGTTTGGAGGCTTCTTGACATATTGTAATATTTTTTTGTAGCTTTCCAATGACTTTCTCTTGGTTATAGAATGAACCGTGAAAGATAATTTACTGCAAATTCTATGTTCGGTCAATTTTTTGTTAAGTATAGAAGGATTCCAATAAATTGATGATACATCATTACTGAAATAAATGGTGTTTTATAATTTTTAGATAGTTGAATTCCTTGTTCCATTGGTGTATCTTTTGGCTTGCACTATGTCATCCTGAAGAACACAAGCTTATACTGAGAGGGGGGTGAACAGTATAGCGCCCACTTTTTACTTTCTTTCCAAACCAATATCAATTAGTGTCCTTAATTGCAATATCCAAATATAGCAATGTGCATTAATGACATAGATAGCAATAGTAAGCAAGAGCACAAATCACCACACACAATTGAGACACAAGATTTAACGTGGTTCCCCCAATGTGGGGTACTCCACAAGATAATCTCCTTATAATATTTCACAAAGAAATAGGGATCCTTATCCCAATACAAATGATTACTTTGATCTGCTCAAAGCTAGGCTATCCATTGATCTACTTAGCAAGGCAATTCATTGATCTACTCAGCTAGGCAATCCATTGATCTACTCAGGTAGGCAATCCACTGATCTACTCAGGTAGGCAATCCACTGATCTGCTCAAGGCAATCCACTAACTCTATAGGAATCTTATCTTAGGTAGGCAATCATTCTCAGGTAATCTTGATCTACTTAGGTAGGTAATCCACTAATCTACTCAACAAGGCAATCACTGATCTGCTTAGCTAGGCAATCCATTGATCTACTCAGGTAGGTAATCATGATCTACTTAGCAAGCTCACCAAGAACTTACTCAAAATCTGCTCTAGTAAGCTCACCAAGAACTTGCTCAAATTTGCTCTAGAAAGCTCACCAAGAACTTGCTCAAATCTGCTCTAGCAAGCTCACCAAGAACTTGCTCAAAATATTCTCTAGCAAGCTCACCAAGAACTTGCTCAAATTTGCTCAACAAGCTCACCAAGAACTTGCTCAAAATCTATCCACAAATCTATCCATAAATCTGTCCATAAATCTATCCAAAACCTTCTCAAAGGCTCAATAAATCATCCAAAATCTGCCACAAATCTGTCCATAAATCTATCCAAAAGCTTCTCAAAGCTCTATAAATCATGCCTTTAGAAATCTATCCAAAAGCCTTCTCAAAGGCTCAATCAATCATGCACAAAAGCTACCACAAATCTATCCAAAAATCTATCCCAAAGGCCTTCTCAAAGGCTCAATCAATCATGCTCAAGTAGCACTCAAATCTCATCCACAAATCTATGAAGGCAAGGCTCAATGATGAACTCAACAATGAATGGCAATGCACTCTACAATGGATGACAACAATGATCCACAATGATCTCAACTCAAATCAGAATATAGAATAGTTTGTTTCATGGAACTTGAACAACCACTTCACTCATTCACTTGACTAGGCTCAAACAACTCTACTCAACCAATCACCACAAGGAACAACTCTTTCTCACAAACCCTAGTCCAAGCATGTATCAACCAACTCAAAATGTTTCCAACAATGCTCAACCACAAATCTCACATAACAATGATACTCATGTTCTCCTCTAACTCAAGTTCAAGTTCTTTGTACAATCAATGGGCTTCAACAACAATGCTTATAAAACATTCTTCACATAACAATGATACTCATGTTCTTCTCAAACCCTATCTCAGGTTTTTCACACAACTAATGGCTTCAACAACAATGCTTATAAAACAAGGTTTAAACACAACTCTCAAACCAGAAAACCTTGAAGCATTCAACCAACCACTTTCGAAAAGGAAACCACAATCAATCCTTTTCTCTCCAATGATATTTCAGAAATCAACCACCATAAACAAAGTCAATGGAGAATATTGCTCATACCTTTTGATGCCTTATTAGTTGTCCACTAAATCTGCCACACTCAACAAACTTTCTTTTTCAACTTTCAATAAGGGTTAGGGATCATGATTAATAACACAACAATAATATCCAAATAACACCTTATTACTCCTACTCAATAAAATACATCATGTCCCCTCATGAAAGAATTAATCCTCTTTGAAAAAGAACAAAGCAACCTTCACTTTTGAACCTCTTTACAAAATCAGAAATATCTCTTTACACACACCTTATTTCTCCCTCTAAGCAAGTTAATCAAATAGCCCTCGAAATAAGCTTTCCAATGATATATAATATGATATACTTCCAAAAATAAAATCACCAGAAATCTCTCTTTTTCTTAAGGTGCATCATAACCCTTATTTCTCCTAGGGCAACTTTAGAAAAATAAAATATTAAAAAATATTAACTTGCCTCTGTCCCTGACGGGATTCGATCCCTTGATGCCTCCTCGCTCAGCGCCTTAACCGCGACCAAGCCGTCGTTGGGCCACATGCCCTCACGTGTTCAAAGGGGCATGAACCAAAACAAATACCTCAATATTCTGCGCCCTTCGAAAACTCAAAAATGCTTCGAGCATTTCAACACAACAAGCATCCCCGACGAGACTCGATCGTAGGACCTCCTACTTCTTACACAATGCATGAACCACTAGGCCAAAGGTGCCTATGCATTTGGTTATCCTCCATGAACGATTCTTCAATGGACCCAAATTTCGTAAACCCTTCACACGCCTCTTTACACACGCTTCAACACACATGCTCTTCTCGCATTACATTATCAATTCGAATGCATTCGAAAATCGAGGACAAGAATTTATCGAAGCTTTTGGTGGCATATATATATATATATATATATATATATATATATATATATATATGCCTTTCCTCCTTTCTTTAGACGTCGGCGCTATAATTTTATTTTAAATTTTAAATAATTAAAATTTAAACTAAATATTTAAAATTAAATATCTCCATCACCGGGGCACCTTTTTCGATGAAACGAAAAGCCAACCTAGGTTTTAAGAAAAACCCATTTCAAATCTGCCATCCATGGTTTTAAATAAAACCTTTTATTTTGCCTGCCTTGGTTTTCACAAAAACCTTGTATATATCCATGCTCTCCAAAATATCATAAATGATATTTTATGAAGTGCTTTTGCCACCAAAACTCAAATGTGATCCATGTGACATCAATGATCCATGTGACATCAATGACAACATAAAATAACTCAAATTGCCAACAATCTCCCCCTTTGTCATTGATGGCAACACCTCTAATCCAAATCACCACAATCACTGCAAAAACCATCTCTGAGAATCAAAGTTGCTCCCCCTGACTCAATACTCTCTATGGAGGCTGCTCCCCCTAACTCAATACTCTCTTTGGAGGCTTCTCTCCCTAACTCAATGCTCTCCCCTTACTCAAATCTCTCCCCCTTTGACATCAATGGCAAAAGGGACACCTATGGGGCTAAAAGATATGACTCTTAAGCTTAGCCCCCTCACCACCTTCTCTCTTGAGGTGATTAATTTTGGGGTGGGAGTACTTTTACTCCCATATTACATTGTTTCTCTCCTTTGTCAACTTCCTTCCACATCTTTCTGATATCCTTTTCTTGATGAGTTACTTGATCTTCTTGTCTTGAACCTGTTTGGCCTTCTTGCCTTGAGACTGCTTGACCTTCTTGCCTTGAACCTGTTTGGAATTGAGTCCTACACCATTTTGCAATATGTCCAAAGTTATTGCAATTAAAACACTTAATGTTATTATTCCTTGGAGGTGCAAATGTCTTAGGATATCTTCTGGTGAAGCCATATCCTCTTCTGTCATGAATCCTGCAATTCATTGCCTTGTGACCATACTCATTGCATGAGTAGCAATACCCATGGAAAAGTTATCCTTTCCCATATTCTTGTCTTTCATATGACCTGCACTATGAAGCCATGTGCCCAAACCTGTGACATGAAAAACATCTTCCATTGAAGAAACCTTGCCTAGACCTCATTGGTCTCTTAGTCTCTTCTCCCTGTTTCTTGTTCCATCTGTTTCTTACTTGTGCATTGTTCCTTTCCTTGTTGAACTTTCTATTATCCAAATTATCCTTAGAAGTCTCACTCTCTCTTTCACTTACTTCTTTCGACTCTTCTTCTTTTCTGGTGTTTGAGCTTGACTTTCCTTTTTCTGCTTCCTGTTTCCCTTGTTCTTCTTTAGAACTAAGTCCTGTTATGATGATTGATGACCTTTGTGCATTGATAGTCCTTTCCAAGGTCCTTGAATTTTCCTCAAACTTGTGTAGCTTGTCCTTAGAACCTTTTACTTCCATCCTTAGTGAAACTATCTCATGCTCTAATCTTTCACACTCTAGATCTTTTATCTTTAATTTTTTGGCCATACCTTCTTCAATTTTCCTTGTCTCTTCAACTTTGATTTTGAAGTTGGTGAGTTCCTATAAAAACCTTGCTTTTGCTTTTTCATCTTCTTGAGCTTGAACCCTTAATCCTGAGTTCTCCCTTTTTAATTCTTCAAGAGTAACCATAAGCCTTTCACATTCTATCTCTTTTACCTTTGACTAGTTCAACCGTACCTTTTTCAACTCTTCTTGCCTTTTCAACCTTATCTCTTAAGTCAGATATATCCTGTAGAAGCTTTGTCTTACATTTCTCATCTTCTTGTATTTGAGCCTTCAATTCTGAATTTTCTCTTTTCAATTCAACAAGTTCCTTAAGAGTGGCTTCCTCCTTTTCTTTATCTGAATCTTCCTCTTCTTCAACATCACTATTGTTGGAATTGTCACTAGAACTACTGCTAGAACTATTACTAGAACTGCTGCTTTCTTTTTCCACAAATAAAATTTTCTTGTTGCAATTGTTGTAGTACGTGCAATCATCATCTAAATGCCCAAAGTCTTCGCATATGAAGCATTTTAGTATTCTTAGACCCTTCTTGTACCTGTTTGCTTGCTCAATGGCTATAGCAAGTTCTTCATGTCGTTCTTCGATAGATATATCCTCTTCTTTAACTTCAATACCTAGGAATAGGTGTTCTGTTTGGAGTGGAAGTTCTTCTTCTACTTATTTTATCCCATAGAAAAACCCTTCTTCATCTTCACTGTCACTGAGATCATTATCATCTTCTATAGCAAACAAACTCTCATGATTTCTTTGACCATGCCTGTTTCCTTGATGTGTCATTTCATCTTCACTATCACTGAAGCCATTGCAATATCCTGATCTGTGATCTCTTTGACCACACACAAAGCACTGTTCTCTTTCACCTTCTATTCCTAGGAATAGATGTTCTTATTTTTCATCATCTGACTTGTCTCTATTGTTGTGATCTGAGCTATCATTTGCTTCTTCAATGTAGAAAGTTTTCTTTGTCCTACGAAAACTTTTCTTCTTCTCATGCTTGCTTTGCTTGTACCTGTCATCTTTGTCATGCTTATGCTTTCCTTCTTCTTTTCTTCTGTGACCCTTGGAATCTCCTTCATAGGTATTCCACAACTTGGTCCACATTTCATTAGCTGAATTACATACCATGACCTTTGCAAAATCTGTCTCATGTAGCCCACTCAAAATACAATTCATTGCCCTTGCATTGATCTCAACCAATTTTCTGATAGTCTTATCTACCTCGGGATCACCTTCAACCTTATACTCTTTTTCAACCATCTGCCATACCTCATATCCTTGTGATATCAAGTAGTTCTTCATTCTCATGCTCTAAAAAGCATAATTGTTACCGTCAAATAGTGGAGCCTTATTTGTAGATGATCCATTCTATGAAGCCATCTGTGTTCTTGTAGAATCTGCCCTCAAGTTGTTAGCCTTTTTGAAGGAACCCACTCTGATACCAATTGAAGAACACAAGCTTATACTGAGAGGGGGGTGAACAAGTATAGCACCCACTTTTTACTTTCTTTCCAAACCAATATCAATTAGTGTCCTTAATTGCAATATCCAAATATAGCAATGTGCATTAATGACATAGATAGCAATAGTAAGCAAGAGCACAAATCACCACACACAATTGAGACACAAGATTTAACGTGGTTCCCCCAATGTGGGGTACTCCACAAGATAATATCCTTATAATATTTCATAAAGAAATAGGGATCCTTATCCCAATACAAATGATTACTTTGATCTGCTCAAAGCTAGGCTATCCACTGATCTACTCAGTAAGGCAATCCATTGATCTGCTCAGCTAGGCAATCCACTGATCTGCTCAGGTAGGCAATCCATTGATCTTCTTAGGTAGGCAATCTTGATCTGCTCAAGTAGGCAATCCATTGATCTGCTCAGTAGGCAATCCTGATCTACTCAAGTAGGCAATCCATAATCTCTCGTAGGCAATCATTAATCTCTTAGTAGGCAATCTGATATGCTCAGGTAGGCAATCTATTGATCTACTTTAGAAGCTCACCAAGAACTTACTCAAAATTTGCTCTAGCAAGCTCACCAAGAACTTGCTCAAAATATGCTCTAGCAAGCTCACCAAGAACTTGCTCAAATTTTCTCTAGCAAGCTCACCAAGAACTTGCTCAAATCTGCTCTAGCAAGCTCACCAAGAACTTGCTCAAATCTGCTCTAGCAAGCTCACCAAGAACTTGCTCAAATTTGCCCACAAATCTATCCAAATTTCTTCAAAATCTATCCAAAAGCCTTCTCAAAGGCTCAATCAATCATGCACAAAAGCTGCCACAAATCTATCCAAAAGCCTTCTCAAAGGCTCAATCAATCATGCACAAAAGCTGCCATAAATCTATCCAAAAATCTATCCCAAAAGCCTTCTCAAAGGCTCAATCAATCATGCACAAAAGCTACCACAAATCTATCCAGAAATCTATCCCAAAGGCCTTCTCAAAGGCTCAATCAATCATGCTCAAGTAGCACTCAAATCTCATCCACAAATCTATGAAGGCAAGGCTCAATGATGAACTCAACAATGAATGGCAATGCACTCTACAATGGATGACAACAATGATCCACAATGATCTCAACTCAAATCAGAATATAGAATAGTTTGTTTCATGGAACTTGAACAACCACTTCACACAATCACTTGACTAGGCTCAAACAACTCTACTCAACCAATCACCACAAGGAACAACTCTTTCTCACAAACCCTAGTCCAAGCATGTATCAACCAACTCAAAATGTTTCCAACAATGCTCAACCACAAATCTCACATAACAATGATACTCATGTTCTCCTCTAACTCAAGTTCAAGTTCTTTGTACAATCAATGGGCTTCAACAACAATGCTTATAAAACATTCTTCACATAACAATGATACTCATGTTCTTCTCAAACCCTATCTCAGGTTTTTCACACAACTAATGGCTTCAACAACAATGCTTATAAAACAAGGTTTAAACACAACTCTCAAACCAGAAAACCTTGAAGCATTCAACCAACCACTTTCGAAAAGGAAACCACAATCAATCCTTTTCTCTCCAATGATATTTCAGAAATCAACCACCATAAACAAAGTCAATGGAGAATATTGCTCATACCTTTTGATGCCTTATTAGTTGTCCACTAAATCTGCCACACTCAACAAACTTTCTTTTTCAACTTTCAATAAGGGTTAGGGATCATGATTAATAACACAACAATAATATCCAAATAACACCTTATTACTCCTACTCAATAAAATACATCATGTCCCCTCATGAAAGAATTAATCCTCTTTGAAAAAGAACAAAGCAACCTTCACTTTTGAACCTCTTTACAAAATCAGAAATATCTCTTTACACACACCTTATTTCTCCCTCTAAGCAAGTTAATCAAATAGCCCTCGAAATAAGCTTTCCAACGATATATAATATGATATACTTCCAAAAATAAAATCACTAGAAATCTCTCTTTTTCTTAAGGTGCATCATAACCCTTATTTCTCCTAGGGCAACTTTAGAAAAATAAAATATTAAAAAATATTAACTTGCCTCTGTCCTTGATGGGATTCGATCCCTTGATGCCTCCTCGCTCAGTGCCTTAACCGTGGCCAAGCCACCATTGGGCCACACGCCCTCACGTGTTCAAAGGGGCACGAACCAAAACAAATACCTCAATATTCTGCGCCCTTCGAAAACTCAAAAATGCTTCGAGCGTTTCAACACAGCAAGCATCCCCAACGAGACTCGATCGTAGGACCTCCTGCTTCTTACACAGCACACGAACCACTAGGCCAAAGGTGCCTATGCGTTTGGTTATCCTCCATGAACGATTCTTCAATGGACCCAAATTTCGTAAACCCTTCACACGCCTCTTTACACACGCTTCAACACACAGGCTCTTCTCGCATTACGTTATCAATTCGAATGCATTCGAAAATCGAGGACAAGAATTTATCGAAGCTTTTGGTGGCATATATATATATATATATACTTTTTTTATATATGCTATTATTTTTAATATATGCCTTTCCTCCTTTCTTTAGACGTCGGCGCTATAATTTTATTTTTAATTTTAAAATTAAAATTAAAATTTTAAATAATTTAAAATTTAAACTAAATATTTAAAATTAAATATCTCCATCACCGGGGCACCTTTTTCGATGAAACGAAAAGCCAACCTGGGTTTTAAGAAAAACCCATTTCAAATCTGCCATCCATGGTTTTAAATAAAACCTTTTATTTTTCTTGCCTTGGTTTTCACAAAAACCTGTATATATCCATGCTCTCCAAAATATCATAAATGATATTTTATGAAGTGCTTTTGCCACCAAAACTCGAATGTGATTACCCAAGTTTTGTAGGTGAGTTGGAGAGGAGAGTACAATCCTCCAATGGAGGTCCCAGGTTCAAATATCCACCCTACCAAAAAGTTGAATTGGGTATCCAAAATCCAATTGATAATGTTGGTGCGGTCAAGGTCGGGTGCGACCCCCGGGTGACTTTGATGATGTAGAACCCCCTGTTCGTGGTCTTAGACCAAGGCGGACTCGCAAGGGGTTTTTCATTTTAAAAAAAAAAACTCAAATGTGATCCATGTGACATCAATGACAACATAAAATAACTCAAATTTCCAACACATCGATGAGTGTCATCAATCACACCATTTAATCATTATAATTGTCAATCCAGGGTGGTGTCCAAGGCTATATACGAAAGGAGATATAGGCATCTTGAAAATCAGCTCATTCAAAAAATAGGCTTTATTGGTGGGACAAGTTAACCTTGGGGGTTTTGGTGTCACTTTAATCCTATAAACTGAAATTGAATTCTAATTACTCTTGCAGAATCAAAATTATAGGAATAGAAATATTGCAAAAAAATAAAACCTAATTACTTTTGTAGAATGAAACCTATTTACTATTGCAGAATATAAATGACAAGAAAAGGTAGTTGCAGGAAACTGAAATCTAACTAAATTTGCAGAAATGTCACCTATTTTACTCTTGCAAAATGAAAAGAATAACAAGAAGATGAAATAGCAGAAAATGAAACACACAGACTAACAACTGATCAATAGAATGGATTAAAGCGAGAAATAATCTGTTGGAAACAAGGGAAATTCAATAATGCTGCAAGTTGATGAACCAATTAACACTCACACTCATTAACCTAGGTTCAAATCACAAATATCTATGCACTATCAGCTAATGAACAAAAAATAAAATATGACAAGTCTCTGCTTAATCTACTGCAACAAAAGTTGCAGAAAAACCTGTCACCAATAAGCCTTCTTCTAAACCTGGAAGTGGCCCTTGCTCCCCTGTTCCAGAAGAAGGCAGAAAAACTCTCTTAACTACTTAAACACTCAGACATTTAATGGGACAAAATATGAATGAGAAATCCTGCACTTTATTTAGTCTTAAGCAACATTACAATATTTGCAGGAAAACCTGCTAAAAACTGCAATTTGCCACAGATCTACTTTCTTACCACAAGTCCTATCCTTATTCTCTACTTCTCTACTTCTCTACCTCTCTACCTGGCTCAACCAACATGGGAGCCTATTATTTATAACATTCTATTACATATGCCAATCCGTTCTGTTGCTTGCCTTTTAGGGATTTAGCAACTGTTCTAAAGAAGTCTTCCTAAAATGCAGCAAATTGTTATGTTGCAACATATCCATTTTCCTTGTTGTGTGTCATCCATTGGGAGAAATGCGTTGGAAGGGGTGAGAAAACTCCTCATACAGCTAGATCCATCTTCATCTCACCATTTGCCACCTTTTTGACCATTCTGTTTATAGTTTTGACCAAAAATGGTCCTGTTCTGCTCATTTCGGAGCTGCTCTAGAATATCTGGTAGTTTAACCATTTTGACCCTTATTCATACACCAGATGCGTAAAAAAGTGAGTTTGACTAGCTAGGTAGTCTTCCTAAGTCCTTAGAAGACCAATTCTATAGATTTTACATGCTGGAATTGACAAATTCCAAGCCATGCTATTTATTGATAGTTGGCTGGAATTTGTATGATTGTTTCTAGATTTCTTGCAATTCAATATTTTTGACTGGTTGCTCCTATTTGGATCACGTGGAAGTGTTGGCAAGTGGAGAAAGAGTCACTCCTAGCCTCCCTCAACTATTTCCAAGTGTTTCCCTCATATTTAATTGACAAATTCCATGCCTTCCTTCATAGTGATAGGTGGCTGGAATTTGTATGGACTATCACCTATTTTTTACAGTAGTCAAAACATGCCCAGCTGCCCTTTTGGAGTGCTTATAACTTTTGCCTCGTAACTCCAATGTACACCAAATTTTACCCACATGTTCTTGGCTGTATGAATTACATCTGGTTCAATTTTCAGCTCTTAACTCCTCAGGAATTACTCCCAGCATTGCTGTCAAGTTGGCCTCTAACACAGATTTTTACCAGAATTTCCAGCAGTCAAAAAGTGTGAAACTATCATTTTGTGGGCCCCATAACTTCCATATTATTTGTCCATATGCCTTAAAATTTGGGTCATGTGTTCTCTCCACTATGAAATATAATTGGTATGAATTTGGTTCCTTAAATTGCTTTGGATCATTCCCAGTAGATCCGCCAATATGCCCCTTAACGCATATTTGCACCTGTTAACAACTCAGAAAAAAACTAAGGCATGAGCTCCAGAATGATGTAACCTTCATAACTTTTTATCTACAACTCGGATTGACTTGCTTCAAAAATCAAAGTTGTAGTTCTCGATGAGAGGAATCTATCCATGCCATCAGAATGTAATTTTACTATATTATGACATCAGAATTGACATGATACTCATTTTTGACCTTTTACAAGTAAAATGCTTAAAATAGTCAAAACAAGGGTATAATGTTTCTAACATAAAATCATGTAAACAATTAACAATTAATATATTCTAATCAACTATTTGGCAATTTAACTTTGTATATTTAATAATATGGCAGTTTTTATATGTTAACCATAGTGCAAAAATGAGGCATTTCTCGGCCTCATCATTCCCCCCCAGCTTGAACTGATGCATGCCCTCATGCATCCCAGTAGGCCATAGCAATATGCAGGTTTTATCCTGTTAAACATATTTTGCCACCTGAGAATTTTATTCTTGTTGTACTAAACATTTTCAATTAGCACAGGTATTTCATTTTTTGTATACAACCTTGCAGATTTTGTAGTTCCTGCAATTTTTTTCTTTTCTTCCTTTTTTTCTTTTTTTTTTTTTTTCTATGTTGCTCTTTATTTTTTCCTTTGCAATTTCTAATGTGCCCTACTATTCTGCAACATTTGTAGGAATTTCTGGCACACTTTGTCTCGGTTTGAAGCCTGCTTTGGAATGAGACTGTTGTTCTGAAGATGCTTCAAAATTTATTGCAGTAGGAGTAAAACAAAATCTTCAGATGTTGAATTTTCCATGCAACTAAGGGCAGAAGGGGGTGTTTCTTGACATTTTTAACTTGCCAATATTATATGAATAGTTTATGCCAAATGTTGATTATCATACACTAAATGCTAAATGCTTACTATGACTTAAATGCAAGAAACACATACCTTACTATTCTGAAAATTGATCATGCATCTTACAAACTGCTTCTGATGATTCTTAGCATGCTATCTGAAAATATAAACATAACACATGTGCAGTGTGAGATTTGTACAATGGTGGAACAATGATGGGTGGATCAACAAGGCAATGCACGCCGAAAAACCGGTTTTCATGCAAGCCAATTCAGCAGCGCCTCCGAGAAGGTTTTCACTACCAAATTATTCATTTTTTTCTTTCCTTTTTTTCATTTTTTTTTCATCTTTTTTTCTTTGTTTCATTTTTTTTCATTTTTTTTATCAGAAGAGGCTGCCATTTCTGGTTTTCAACCAACTTCCATCTTTTCAAGGGCTTCAATGAGATAGAATGTATCTCATGAGGCTGCAATGTGAGAGAATTTCTCTCATTCTTGATAAGAACAATCCTTATTCTGCAAAAACATGTCAATTTTTCTGTATGAAAACATCTTTTTCAGCTAAAAGCTTGCAACAATGATGCAACCTTCCTTCCATTCAAGTAGTAAGAATCTTCTTGTGTCATCATTGTCTCTGTATTTTTGGAAATGAAGTATTGACCTCATTAGTTCTTCTCTCTACTGAAATTGATGCATATCCTCATGTATCTTCATTTTATGGGACATGCCTTATGCTGCAATTTTTCTCTTTTCTTTTGTTTTTTCTTTCATTTTTTTCTTCTTTTCTCTCTTTTTTTCTTTTTTTCATTTTTTTCTCTTTTTCTTTTCTTTTGTTTTTTCAAGATTCAAAGATATGATCATTTGGAATCTTTTCCAGAAGAGGAAGCCTCTTCTACCTTATGCAAATGTAACTGTGTGAAATATTGAGCAAATTCCACCTTTGTTAGTGGTTGATGGTACACCTGTAAAAGATGTCCATTCACCACTAATGTCCTCCTTAAATCATCAATCAAATAAAGTTGAACAACTTCATTCTCAAACTCCTTTGGTTCATCCTTGCTGCTCTTAATGTGATCATCATGCCACATTTTCTAGTTTTGTTGAGTGAACTCTATTTGGTGAAGTGCTTCCAACCAAAGTTCATCAAATGCATTCAACTGCAAAATCTATTTTTTTTGTACCTGCAACAACTCAATACCAATTGCTAAAGATGCATAAAGTGTTAGTAAAGCATCATGATGACATTCATGTGGTAAATGAAGAAAACTGTTTTGTACTGGAATGGGTGACAATTTTTCAAAATTCTGCTTTTCATCATTCCATAATAATTGTTGAACAGTAGTTGGTTCATCTTTAAAATCTGAAATATGAACATTTTCAGCAAAAACAAACTTTTTGGATGAATCCAACTCTTCTTCATTACCCTTTACAACTATGGAGGCCAAAACTGAAATATTCTTTTCATTTTCCTTATGTGATTCAAGAAATTGTGAACTTCCTAGACAATCATACTTAGGTGGAGTAAGTTTTCTTGCAAGCAAGTTTACTGATTTTCCACCTTTTTGTATGGGTTCAAGATATACTTTCTTCTTTTTCCTTGATTTCTTAAAACACATTTCTTGAACAATCTTATTAATGATTGGTACATCTTTAATAGCTTGAAGTAAAGGGATTTTAACAATAAAATGTGTTAATTCCTTTATCCAATCTGATTGTGAAGATGTCAATTTTGATATTTCAAACTGTTCAAGACATGGTACTTTCTTTGATGAGTCATATTTTTCTTTTTCTTCTTCTTTTTCAGTGCAGATTTGTTTTCATGCTCATTTCTTTTAGCTCCTATTTCTACACTGGTAAGTGGAATATGTTCAAGAAGTGGTTTTGAACACAACTGAGTTTTATCATAGTCATAAGCATTTATTATGGTTGTATTTTCTGATTCAGCCATAGATACAGGGGTTACCTATTTAACATTGTTGGGATTGGCCATAGGTTGAGCTGAAAATAGAGGTTGTTTTTCCTTTTTTTGTTGTTTTCCATGAGAGAAACTATGGGTATGAGTGGGCAACAAATTTGATTTCTATTTTTGATAATGTTGCTGCCCTTTGTATAGTTTTTGTTGTTGTACCCATTGATATCCCTACAGTTTTGGCTGCAACCATGGTGGATGTTGTTGATTCCATTGTTGTTTCATCCATCCATGTTGAGACCACTCTTGGGAATATGCCCATGGTGGTTGACTCCAACATTGTTGAAGTGGACCTATAGCAGACCATGGCATATACCAAGGATTATTTTCCCAATGTGTAGGAAATTGAGAAGCATTCTGATATGGAAACTTAAGAAAATTATCTCCTTGTCTTTGTCCTACAAAGTTGTATTCTTTCATAGGTTGAGACTATTTTTCAAAGACACTTTTGAGTTCTGGTAACAAACTACATTGATTTGTGGGGTGTCCTTTTTGACAAATGCTACAAGTAGCAGGTATAAATGTTTTGTTCAAAGCACAGTCATGAAGAGAGTGTTGCTTCTCATTACATTTTGAACAATAGATGATTGAAGGTTCAACAGATTCATTCTTTTCATCTACTGCTTTATCAAGATGTACTAAAATATCAGCCTCTTCCATGCATTCTTTCAAATCATTTGTGTTACTACCAGTTTTGTTTTTTCTATGCCTTGAATGAGAATAATTTTTACAAAGTTTAATGATTTCCTGAAATTCAAGTGCATTTGCATCTCCTTTCCCTAAGATATCCAATGCATCCCTAAATTTATCTTCTAGTCCTCTTAAGAATATGACTTTGCAAATTTTAGGTTCAACACTTCCACATCTCTTATGAACAAAAGAAAATTTGTCTAGATAGTCTTCTAAGATTTCATTTTCCTCTTGTTTCATTGTAAGAAATTCATCATTTTGATTCTTGACTTGACAATATTCTTGGTATCTCTCCAAGAATATGTTTTCCATATCATCCCAAGTTCTAATTGAATCAGGTGCTAAGGTGATAAACCATCGTAGAGCTGACTCTTTAAGAGTGGAAGGAAATAGTTTGAGCTTTTGATTGTCATTAGTGTAATCATGAGCTTGACATACAATTTTAAACTCAAACAAAAACATATCAGGATCTTCAGATGTAGTTCCCTTGAAAGTTGGTAACATTGAAGGTGAAATGGCCTTCATGGGAGCATATTGATTAAGATCTAATTGAATGGGATTTTGAAAAGTTTTGGCAGGTGCACTAGTTGTACTAGGATAGAACACATTACTAGCTCTCCCTAGATTCTCTTGTGACACTTCCATTATAGGTTCCCAAAAACAATTATAAATCTTGTCAAATTTTCCTGAGTGTATGGATTTGTCAAGAGAAAGTGGTGTTGAACTACTGATTTTTCTTTCTTGTAATAATTTCTCAAAGGATCCTGCAGTTCTTGAAGTGGATGATTGTGATTCTTTGAAAATTCCAACATTTTTGGAAATCAAAAATTTAGAAAATTTTGACATAATTTCAACCTCTTGTAAAAAAATTTCTTCCTGTGGTTTCTTGCTTATTTTCTAAATGGGCTGAAATGCTATTTACCAAAAATTATTACTTATACCAGTCATTTATCCAGATTTCACTCTGAATTTCACAACTTAGCACAATTAATAATTATTGGGCTGCTTTTACCTTCTAACAACACCGTGGTCCCCAACAATGGTGCCAAAAATGATGAGTGTCATCAATCACACCATTTAATCATTATAATTGTCAATCCAGGGCGGTGTCCAAGGCTATATACGAAAGGAGATATAGGCAACTTGAAAATCAGCTCATTCAAAAAAATAGGCTTTATTGGTGGGACAAGTTAACCTTGGGGGTTTTGGTGTCACTTTAATCCTATAAACTAAAATTGAATTCTAATTACTCTTGCATAATCAAAATTATAGGAATAGAAAGATTGCAAAAAAAAATAAAACCTAATTACTTTTGCAGAATGAAACCTATTTACTATTGTAGAATATAAATGACAAGAAAAGGTAGTTGCAGGAAACTGAAATCTAACTAAATTTGCAGAAATATCACCTATTTTACTCTTGCAAAATGAAAAGAATAACAAGAAGATGAAATAGTAGAAAATGAAACACACAGGCTAACAACTGATCAATAGAATGGATTAAAGCGGGAAATAATCTGCTAGAAACAAGGGAAATTCAATAATGCTGCAAGTTGATGAACCAATTAACACTCACACTCATTAACCTAGGTTCAAATCACAAATATCTATGCACTATCAGCTAATGAACAGAAAATAAAATATGACAAGTCTCTGCTTAATCTGTTGCAACAAAAGTTGCAGAAAAACCTATCACCAATAAGCCTTCTTCTAAACCTGGAAGTGGCCCTTGCTCCCCTATTCTAGAAGAAGGTAGAAAAACTCTCTCTTAACTACTTAAACACTCAGACATTTAATGGGACAAAATATGAATGAGAAATCCTGCACTTTATTTAGTCTTAAGCAACATTACAATATTTGCAGGAAAACCTGCTAAAAACTACAATTTGCCACAGATCTACTTTCTTACCACAAGTCCTATCCTTATTCTCTACTTCTCTACTTCTCTACCTCTCTACCTGGCTCAACCAACATGGGAGCCTATTATTTATAACATTCTATTACATATGCCAATCCGTTCTGTTGCTGCCTTTTAGGGATTTAGCAACTGTTCTGAAGAAGTCTTCCTAAAATGCAACAAACTGTTATGCTGCAACATATCCATTTTCCTTGTTGTGTGTCATCCATTGGGAGAAATGCATTGGAAGGGGTGAGAAAACTCCTCATACAGCTAGATCCATCTTCATCTCACCATTTGCCACCTTTTTGACCATTTTGTTTATAGTTTTGACCAAAACTGGTCTTGTTCTGCTCATTCAGAGTTGCTCTGGAATATCTAGTAGTTTAACCATTTTGACCCTTATCCATACACCGAATGCGTAAAAAAGTGAGTTTGACTAGCCTAGGTAGTCTTCCTAAGTCCTTAGAAGACCAATTCTATAGATTTTACATGCTGGAATTGACAAATTCCAAGCCATGCTATTTATTGATAGTTGGCTGGAATTTGTATGACTGTTTCCAGATTTCTTGCAATTCAATATTTTTGACTGGTTGCTCCTATTTGGATCACGTGGAAGTGTTGGCAAGTGGAGAAAGAGTCACTCCTAGCCTCCCTCAACTGTTTCCAAGTGTTTCCCACATATTTAATTGACAAATTCCATGCCTTCCTTCATAGTGATAGGTGGTTGGAATTTGTATGGACTGTCACCTATTTTTTACAGCAGTCAAAACATGCCCAGCTGCCCTTTTGGAGTGCTTATAACTTTTGCCTCGTAACTCCAATGTACACCAAATTTTACCCACATGTTCTTGGCTGTATGAATTACATCTGGTTCAATTTTCAGCTCTTAACTCCTCAGGAATTACTCCCAGACATTGCTGTCAAGTTGGCCTCTAACACAGATTTTTACCAGAATTTCCAGCAGTCAAAAAGTGTGAAACTGTCATTTTGTGGGCCCCATAACTTCCATATTATTTGTCCATATGCCTTAAAATTTGGGTCATGTGTTCTCTCCACTATGAAATATAATTGGTATGAATTTGGTTCCTTAAATTACTTTGGATCATTCCCAGTAGATCCTCCAATATGCCCCTTAACGCAGATTTGCACCTGTTAACAGCTCAAGAAAAACACTAAGGCATGAGCTCCAGAATGATGTAACCTTCATAACTTTTTATCTACAGCTCGGATTGACTTGCTTCAAAAATAAAAGTTGTAGTTCTCGATGAGAGGAATCTATCCATGCCATCAGAATGTAATTTTACTATATTATGACATCAAAATTGACATGATACTCATTTTTGACCTTTTACAAGTAAAATGCTTAAAATAGTCAAAACAGGGGTATAATGTTTCTAACATAAAATCATGTAAACAATTAACAATTAATATATTCTAATCAACTATTTGGAAATTTAACTTTGTATATTTAATAATATGGCAGTTTTTATATGTTAACCATAGTGCAAAAATGAGGCATTTCTCGGCCTCATCAACATCCTCTATTTTTCAAGAAGGGCTTTTGCATATTTTGATTGAGTAATAACTATTTTATCTTCTCCTTGATAAATCTCTAAACCAAGGTAGTAGTTCATTAGCCCCAGATCTGTCATTTCAAAAGCCTTCTCTAGATCCTTTTTTATATCACTTATTAACTTTTTTGAACTTCCAGTAATCACTATGTCATCAACATATACTATGAGGATCAAGATATCATTTCCAATCTTCTTGGTATATAGACTGGGATCTGTTGTACTTCTATTGAAGTTATGATGTAGTAGATGATTATTGATCTTGATGTTCCATGCTCTAGGAGCTTGTTTCAGGCCATATAGAGATTTATTCAATTTGCATACCTTACTTTCCTACCCATGAATGACAAAACCTTCAGGTTGTGTCATATAGACTTCTTCCTCTAAGTCACCATTAAGGAATGCACTTTTTACATCCATCTGATGAAGTTTCCACCCCTGATGAGCTACTAGAGCGCAAACTATTTGGATAGTAGTCATTCGAGTTGTTGGTGCAAATGTTTCTTCATAGTCAATTCCCTCTGTCTGAGTATACCCTTTGGCCACTAGTCGAGCTTTGTATTTATCAAGTGTTCCATCTGCTTTGTATTTGATTTTGTACACCCACTTGCACCCCACTATTTTTTTCTAGGAGGTAGGTTCACTAAATCCCATGTCTTATTCTTCTTGAGTGATGCATATTCAGATTCCATGGCTGCTTTCTAGTGTGTGTTTTTCAGTGCTTGAGAAGCTGATATTGGTTCCACTGTATTACTTAGCATTCCTCTGTTCATTCTGGTCATGCTGCGAGTTTGAGGTCCTGTAGTTGTAAGATCTGGCATCCTTTCCAGATTTGATTCTTTGAGAGTATCTCTGAGCCATATTGGTTCTTTTCTCTACAGTACAGTTGATGCTTTTGTATCCTGTTCTTCTGATTCTGGCTCCATGCTCATTGCGTCTTCTTTAGGTAGATTCAGGAGAACTTCTGTGTCACCACTGGATTCATCTGTGTTGATTTTGACTTTCTCATCAAAGATCACATCTCTGCTAATATAAACTTTCTTTGTAGATGGATCTAATATTATGTATCTTGTAGATTCATTGTCATACCCAAAAAATATCCCTGTCATAGTTTTGTCATCCAACTTGGTCCTCTTTTGCTTTGGAATATGCATGTAGGCTTTGCATCCAAAGATTTTTAATCTTTCTATGTTGGGCTTTTGTCCTGACCATGCTTCTTCTAGTGTAATATGCTTGAGTACTCTTGTTGGTAGTCTATTTTGTATGTAGACTATTGTTTGCACTGCTTCAGCCCAGTATTTGTGATCAAGTTGTGCTTCTTTTAACATACATCTTACCATTTCTATTATTGATCTATTTCTTCTTTCTGCAATTCCATTTTGTTGAGGTGAGTATGTTGTAGTAAGTTGTCTTCTAATTCCATTGTCTTCAAGAAAAGAGTCAAATTCTTTAGAAATAAATTCTCCTCCTCTATCTGAGCGAAGTGCTTTTATGGTCTTTCTTGATTCTTTTTCAACTTGAAGTTTGAATTGTTTGAAGTAGCTAAATGCTTCTGATTTGTACTTCATGAAATATACCCACATTTTTCTAGTATGATCATCAACAAATATTTGAAAGTATTTATGCCCTCCAACACTATCAACTTTCATTGGTCCACACAAATTTGTATATATTATTTCTAGAGGATGTTGAGTTATGTGTTGACGAAGTTTGAAAGGAATTCTATGTTGTTTACCTGCCAAACATTCTGCACATACAATAGTTTCTGGAGATAAGCTGGGTAGTCCTTCTACCATATGATATCTGAGTAATTCCTTCATTGATGTCTCACTGGTATGTCCTAGTCGTTTGTGCCATAGTTCTGAAGCATTGATTGAGAGAGCTGAGTGAATAGCAGTGTCTAGGAAAAATAGGCCATTTTTATATGATCCTGATGCTATCATCCTTCCCTATCTAGAGATGTGACATTGCTTTCTACCAGTGAGAACCTTGAACTCAATAGTTAAGTCTTGATCCATGAGCTGAGAAATAGAAATAAGATTGGTGGTTAATCCTAGAACATACAATACATTTTTTATTATACCTCTTCCATCCTTAAGATTTACTAGAATATTTCCAATTCCTTTTACTTCATATGTTTTTCTATCTGCTACTGCAACTAGCTTTTCATTTATCTTCTTCAAAAAATTGAACCAATGTATGTTCCCTGTCATATGCTTACTTGCACCTGAATCTATATACCAACACTCCATGATGTTGTTTAGTACTTTATATCTTCCTAGAGATTTTATGATATAGTGCTTTTGTAAAAATATAGTTCAATTTTGGTTGATTTTGTACAAATTTTGTAAAGATCAAAAATCAACTTCTTAACACCTTATTACTCCTATTGAACTAAGCACTTTTCAATTTTGAAGAGGTTTTAATGTTGGATTTATTTTGTCCCTTTAGAGAAGTTTTTGAGACAAGAATATTATAATTTTCCAACCTTAATAAAAATATTTAATAACCTCTTTTTATATCCCTTGGATTGTTTCTAATTTCCAATAACCTAGTTTGGAGTTGTAGCCCTTATGACTCCCAAATTTGGAAAATTAGAATACATTAATATTTGCAAATTTTAAATGAAATAATTCCAAGTAGTATTCCTTATTTCTCCTAGGTTATGCTTTGCAAATATTAGATAATTTTAATATTTAATTTCCCTAAGTTTTGCTTTCAAATGAAGATTGATTCCTTCCAATAATTCAACCTTATAATATAACCTTATAACTCCCTTTATATGGAAAGCAAAATAGATGGAAATTGTACCTTTATAAATCGGTGGTAGATTGTCCTTAGGCACTATGAGTAATGGAAGATTCTTCCACTTGTTGCTTGCTTCAACACTCACTTTAATGTCGTTTGACCAGAATTAATATGCTTCATTGTTTGCCTTTGGATTGTTCTCCAAGTTATTATCGATCCGCTGTCATGTAGCTACCGAGCTACTATCGTGATACGACCTAGATGCTACCGAGTCACTTGCTACCATTGCTGCCTTGCATTGACTATCCTTTCACCTCCTTGACCACCCTTTTTATGGAATATGAGTCTTGGTTTTTGTGACAAGTGTCACAACTATTACGTATGAGCACTTGCTTCTTTGTAACGCACCAACTTCCTTGTCTAACGCTTCTTTGGCACTATGTAATGTATGAGTGCTCATGTGGGTACTTGTGTGAGGCTTGTGGAGGATAACAAGTGGCACCTTCCTCCTTAATATTCCCTGTAACTCTTGCGTGAGGTTTCTTGAGTGTTGAGAGATAGAATGGCGCTTTAGAAAGATTATGCCAAGTGGCATTCAAATGATTTGCATGAAGACCTATGCTATAATGCTCCCAAGGAGAGTATAACTCCTTTTGTATACCTTCTCTTAGCTTGCTTTGTTTCTTGGATAGCAAGAAACCTTCTCTTTTGCAGGTGATTTTATGAAGCACTATGGAGCTTCGAATGGCGATTTTGAAAGTGATATTGGTGCTTCCTTTGGTGGATGATCTTCACCAAGTTTAAGACCTGAATGTAGCACCTTTTCTCCTTGTCTACTATACCTTCAATGTGCTATTTTTTTGTACTTTTTTGTAGTGTAGATATCCGCTTGCTATGTTGTCCATCCCACATTGGTAGAAGTAGATTTGATGCCTTCCCTTCATAGATGAGCTCCCTTTTTGTCTATGTAAATACAGCTTGATAACACCCTTGTATGGGCTTTGATATTGCAGGTTCGTCCATCCGAGATATGCTAAGAGTGAGCCCTTTGAGTGGCTCCTTTTTTGTGGATGAGGAGTGCAAACGTACGTCCTTCCTTGGATGGCTTACCCTGTAGAAGTTGTGCCTTTTGAGGCACCTTTAAATCATACTTTCTTCCTACGTATAACGTATTGTAGAAGTGCAATACCATGTAACCTTACATGTATATAAAACCTTTCTTTATTGCACCTTTTTCTTGCACTCTTTTGCAGGTCTGAAATTCTATCTTTGTAGCAGATTTTTGAATGTAGATATGAGGGTTTTGAGGATGTCTCTTTGGCTAGACTCCTTACCCTTTTTGCTTGGAAACTTTGATGATAAATCCAAGCCTTTAATGAAGTAGATAGAAGCTTTTTGTAGCAGTAATTTTTTGTCCTTTGTAACAAGCAATTAACCCTGTAATGCTTTGGATTTGAGACTCACCAAGTCTCAATATTTGAAGCTTCTATTTCTATTTTTGGTTAGTTGTATTCTTCTCCAAGTTTTGGAGGATTCTAACCTTATTTTGTGGCTTCTCTTGGCCACAATATATTGCAGATTTTTGTGCTTTAATAGTATCTTTAGACACTTTGATACAAATCATATTTTGTGCCCTTCACAAACACAAAAACTAATATTTTTTGAGAGCAATAGAATAGTGCAAATGAATCAAAAATTTCACTTTTAATGCACTAAATATTTCACCTTATCACTCCAATCAACTCTCAAATTAATGCACTTAATCAAATTTACTACAACTAATCAAGAATAATCTGAAATGAACCTTTAATAATTATTCTGCAATTTCACTATAATCAATATTGTAGGACTTAGTCTTCTTTTTATTTTTCCAAAGTAGATGATAGGTAGTTGATAGAATTAATTCAAAAATATAATCAACTCCTAATCAATGTGCAAATGAACCTTAAAAATAACCTTTCTTTTTGCACTTTTGAAGACTGTAATCTAATTGCAACTTTAATCCAAATTTAGGTGCTTTAACAAATCTGATAAGTAATCCAATTAATGAATCTACTTGCACCAAGAAGTTGCTTACCTTTTTTTTGAAAGTTTCTGTAGCTCTTTTTCCACTTCTGTAGAGGATGTAGATCTTGGTGTCTAGGATCACCAAGTTGTTGCTTCGAGTAGGATCTTGCAGCTCTTTGTAGATCGTCCTGAATAGCCCCTTCACAAAATGAAGGTCATGAAGAACACAATATTATACCGAGAGGGGGGTGAATAGTATAAGACCACTTTTTACATTTTCTTCCAATTCAATATTATGTTGTGTAAATATAGTAGTATCAATAGTAGTAATCAAAGCAATGCACATAAACCATACACAATAGAGACACCACAATTTACGTGGTTCACCTAATGTGGGCTACTCCACGAAAAAAATATTTTACTAAAACTTTCTCAATCAATATCTTTGGTATTCACTCCCAATTACAATGTTTATGGATCTCTGTCCAAAGGAGATGCTAATCCCATAATCTCAAGTTTATGGATATCTTCCATAGGAGAACTCTTTCCCCTTCTGCTCTGGATATGTGATCTTCTATAAGACTGTATCTCTCTACTACACTAACTATTGGACCTCTTTCCACTTGAATACTTCTCACTCAAATCTATCTTCAACTGTGCTAGCTTTTAGATCTATATCTACTGAGACTCTATCCTTTGTACTTTGTCACCTCCAAAGCTCTATCAATAGGCTCACTAAGAACCTGCTCAATAGGCTCACACAGAACCTGCTTAACAAGCTCACACAAAACTTGTTTAACAAGATCACATAGAACTTGTCAAATTTGCACTAGCAATCTCACCAAGAACTTGCCCAAATCTACTCTAGCAAGCTCACCAAGAACTTGCCCAAATTTTCTCTATAAAGCTCACCAAGAACTTGCCCAAATATTCTCTAGCAAGCTCACCAAGAACTTGCCCAAATATGCTCCAACAAGCTCACTAAGAACTTGTCCAAACACTGTCCTCAAATCTATCCCAAAGGCCTTCTCAAAGGCTCAATCAATCATGCTCAAGTAGTACTCAAAATGAACTCAACAATGAATGGCAATATCAACTCAAATTAACTTCATAGAAGCATAAAGAGAATTGTTAGAGACTCAATATGTTCTAATCTCACTCTCAACCCAAATCAATCTCAACTCAACTCATAGAAGCATAAAGAGAATTTTTAGAGATTCAATATGTTCTAATCTCACTCTCAACTCAAATCAACCAATCACCACAAGGGATAACTCTCTCTCACACAACCCTAGTCAAAGTATGTATCAACCAACTCAAATATTTCCAACAATGCTCAACCACAAATCTCACATAACAATGATACTCATGTTATTTTATAACTCAAGTTCTTTCACAACCAATGGGCTTCAACAACTATGCTTATCAAACAAGGTTTAGACTCAACTCTCAATTCATAAAACCTTGAAGCATTCAACCAACCACTTTCGAAAAGGAAACCACAAACAATCCTTTTCCCTCCAATAATATTTAAAAAATCAACCACCATAAACAATCAATAGGAGAATGTGTCCATACCTTTTATGAGGATGAAAAAACCTCTTTATAAATCTGCCACAATCACAAAATTATTTTGCCAATATTCACAAGGGTTAATAGATCACAAAATAATCAACATTACTCCACTTTTCAATAATCATCACCAAGGCCTTTAATTGCACAACTTCCTTATCTCTCGTAAAACCACTTGTATCGTAAAATAACATAAATCAAACTATTGCATAACCTTTTCACTCCCAAAACCACTTATACCATAAAATAAAATAAATCACAATATTGCATACCTTGTCACCTCATGAAAGAATTAATCCTCTTGAAAAATAACAAGGTAAACTTCACTTTTGGAACCCCTTTGCAAAATCAGAAATATCTCTTTACACACACCTTATTTATCCTTCTAAATAAGTTAGTCAAATAGCCCTTGAAATAATCTTTCCGACGATATATAATATGCCCACTTTTCGAAATAAATTGAAACCTTTACATATATATATATATATATATATATATATATATGCCAACCTCCATTAATTGCACATAGGTCGGCCCTCCATTAATTTAAAATTAAACTTTAAACTTTAATATCTTCATCACCGGAGGTCCTTTTTTGATGAAACAAAATTCCACCTTGGCTTTTAAGAAAATCCCTTTCCACATAAGCCTACCATGGTTTTAAATAAAACATTTTATTTTGCCTGCCTTGGTTTTCATAAAAACCTTGTAAATAGCCATGCTTTCCAAAATATCATAAATGCTTATTTATGAAATATTTTGGCCACCAAAACCAAATGTGATCCATGTGACATCAATGACAACACAAAATGCCTCAAATTAAATCAAATTTCCAACAATCTCACCCTTTGTCATTGATGTCAACACCTCTAATTCAAACACCACAATCACTACAAAAACCATCTATATGAATCAAAGTTGCTCCCCCTGATTCAATACTCTCTATGGAGGTTGCTCCCCCTAAATCAATACTCTCTTTGGAGGCTTCTCCCCCTAACTCAATGCTCTCTTTGGAGGCTACTCCCCTAACTCAAATCTCCCCCCTTTAACATAAATGGCAAAAGGGACACCTATGGGGCTAAAATATATGACTCTTAAACTTAGCCCCCTCACCCCCTTCTATTTTGAGGTGATTAATTTTGGGGTAGGAGTAATTTTACTCCCATATCACTTTTTTCTTTCCTCTATCAACTTCCTTCCATGTTTTTTTGATATCCTTCTCTTGATGAATTACTTGATCTTCTTGTCTAGAACCTGTTTGACCTTCTTGCCTTGAACCTGTTTGGAATTGAGTCCTACACCATTTTGCAATATGCCCAAAGTTATTGCAATTAAAACATTTGATATTGTAGCCTTTGGTTGGTGCCCATGTCCTGAATTCTTTCTTGAAGTAATTTCCATATTCATTCATTTCCTGAACCCTATATTATGAAGCTCTATTTTCATGACCATTATTACCATGACTTTTGAATTGTGTAGCTCTAAAACCAAAACCATGTTTCTCATTTCCTTTGCATTGAAAAGCTTTATGACCAATCGTGTTACATGAGAAGAAATTTCCCTAAAAACCATACCTTCTTTGTTGCAAGTGTGAACAGGACTTAGCTTGAAACAAGCTTAGAAAAAACTAGTTTTTCTAAGCACAGTGTGAACACGCTTACCTTTTGTCGGCTAATTTTGTCGAATGGTCGACATGATTTTTCTTTCTCCCTTTCCTTTATTTTCTCCTTATCCCTCCATTGTCCTTCCTCCTTTCATGCCGTCCATTTTCCCTTATCACTCCACTTCCTTCCTCTCCCCACACTCGTTGCCACCTCCCACTCCACTTCCTACTCCTCCGTTCTCTCTAAACTCCCCGATATTCCTCCACCTTCCCTTTCCTATTATTACACATGTTCTAAACCTATATAAGGTTTATGTTAATGTATTTATCGTCTGGTTATTTTAATGAATATTTTTGGCTTTGTATTTTTTGTGTCATTTATTACCTTTGGCCTAATGTTAATCTAAGGTTAATTGAATCTTAGACTCACACTAGTATCAGAGAAGAGGGGGCATGGATCCCAAGGGCCAAGGTAAGGCACGAAAGCTAAAGCACATGGATCTCGAGGAGCGATGGAGAAGTTTTCGCATGAATCCCGAGGAGCGATGGAGTGGCTATCGTACGGATCCTGAGGAGCACACTGATCCCGAAGAGCGATGAAGAGGTGGTCGCATAGATCCCGAGGATCTGACAATAGGCTATTGTGGTAGCAGAGTTGGCAGCACATGGATCAAGGTTGATCGAGAGCTGACTGGATGCTGACATGGATGAGTGCTGATGTCACTGGTTGATGTGGACGATTGCTAACGTGGTTTGCTGACGTGGACGACTGCTGATGTGGCTGCTGACATGGACGAGTGCTTTGGGTGTGCCACATGGCAGAAGTCGATTGGTCATCTTATGAGTAAAAGGTTGGCAGATCGATTGCCCGAAGGCAATCGACCTAAGAACGTTTGCAGGCTTTGATAAAGCCTTGAAACGCTTGTTGCCCACTGAATGTGGGACTATTTAAAAAAAAAATGTTTTAGCAAAGGATTTTAAGTATAACCTCCTTCCTCCTTTGTACTGTCCATCTAGCGTGGCCTAGCGATGAAGTTCCCCGCCTTGCAGAGCAGAGACCTGTTGTGGTTAATCCACAACACACCCCAAGATTGGGGACCCACCTTGTTGCAGGTTTTCAAAGAAAATCTCACTAACCCAGATGCCAAAAATGAAGAAAAGGGGGCAAAATGTGCAAGTGTAGAAAGTGTCGCAAAATCGCGACATGTCACACCGTCATCGCTGAAAAAGAGAAAATGGTCGCGATATCGCGACATGTCGCTCCGACGCAGAGAAAATGGTCGCGATATCGCGACGTGTTTTGACGAAGTGTACGGACGATGAAAGTTGTAGCGAAATCGCGACATGTTGCTCCGTCGCGGCCCAGAGAGGAGAGAGAAAGGCAGAATGAAAAACTGTAGCGAAATCGCGACGTGTCGCAAAATCACGGTCAACAAGGTCAACGGCAGCAGGTGGGCGGAAACGTCACGAAATCGCGACGTGTTTGGTTTTCGCGGCTTGAAAGCGGACAGAAGGCACAAGATAGAAAATGGTCACGAAATCACGACAGAACTGGGATAGAGGTGCATAGCTCGAGGAGGCGTCGCGAAATCACGACGTGTCACGTTTTCAGTGCAAGTGGATAGAAAGGGACGAAGCAGCGAAATGGTCACGATTTCGCGACGTGTTTTGCCAAATTGTACGGACGAAGAAAATGGTCACGATTTCGCGACGTGTTTTGGCAAATTGTACGGCCGAAGAAAATGGTCACGATTTCGCGACGTGTTTTGGCAAAGTGTACGACTGATGAAAATGGTCGCGATTTCGCGACGTGTTTTGCCAAAGTGTACGACAGAGAAGATGTCGCGAAATCGCGACAGAAATGAAGACCATGCCCGAAGCAGAGAAACGGTAGCGAAATCGCGACAGGTTTTGGCAAAGCGTACGGAGAGCAAAAATGGTAGCGATATCGCGACGGGTTGCGGTGAGATGGCCCGATGGGTAAAATGGTCACGATTTCACGACGGGGTTACAGCCAAAGCGTACGGAGAATGAAGGCGTCGCGATATCGCGACATGTCATGATTTCGTGACATGTCACGATTTCGCTGCGAAAGCAAAGAAGCAAGGCCGCGGGCTATTTTTAGTCGAGATCGTCGGGGACCGTTACTGAACATGCAGAGAGCGCTGAACACGTGGCAAAATGCATGAGGATCAGAGTAACGCTTCGGATCGACAGTTACTGGCCGCAGAGAAGATCAAGCGTTACAAATGCATGCGAAGGGTTAGAACACCAAAAGGCGGGAAATTGAAACGAAGAGTCCTGGAAACTGAAACGAAGCGTCACAGAGCAGCCGAGAGCAGCGACAGAAAGTTTAAATAGCAGAAATGTAGATGGATACAGGGCTGGAGATTGTAACAAAAAGCATTATTTGTTGAAATAAAGGAGTTATTTGGTAAAAGCGACTTTTGTGTGTAAAATCAAAAGGAGATCGAAGCTAAGACTATTGTTTTCATTGTCAATCTTTCCTTTGCATCATTTTTTCTTGTATCTATTCGTTTACGCCATGAGATGGGTTACGATAGGTGAATGACAGAATGATGCAGTTATATTCTTTCCTTAGAGTCTTGCATCTGATCTGATTGGATTGTGTGTTAGTACAGGTCTGCTCGGTCGGGTTGTTTTAGAACTTCATCTCTTAACTTGGGGTTTTGCAGGGAGGAGATTGCTAACCAGATTAACATCCTTCTTTGGTTTTCCAGCTAATTTTTATAAGAACATTTTCTGTTTTAGTTTCTGATATGTTTAATCTCATATTAAAGACTAACGTTAAAATAACAGAACGATTAAACAAAGATAAAATGAACCAATTGACATTAGAATAAACCATTAATGTTAGAACATTAAAAGGATTTTTTGTTGCATGATTGGTTATTTAAACAAATTAGGGTTACAAAGTTTGCTGTGAATCAACAAAGGCCCCTTGTTAACAGTTACTTGCAGGATCTGAGTTACTCTGGGATATATTTTTTTATGTGCATTAAGTTGAAATTGGTTTTATGCATATAGAGATCTGTTCCACAAGAAGCTTGGAGAAATAAAAAAATAATAATAACTTATTTCTTTGCAAGAAAGAGTCTTCTGGTTTGAGACTCCAGTTGCGTGTTCATTATTTGTAATGTGACAAATATACACTCAACATTTTGGCGCTAGAAGGAGGGCCTTCTTTATTGCTTTGTGATTTTTAATTTGTTCTAACAATTAATGTGGGTAGTTTTGTTTCCACTTATTGTGCTTGCAGGTATAACATTTAGATACTGTATTTTGCAGGAAAGTTGAGAGAAGTCTTTTGAGTTCTAGAATTTCCAAGCTGGCCCAACCTGAGTACATTGCTACTAGGTCTAAAACCACAGGGGAAACTATCTTCCAAAGCCTTTCTCCCACTGCTAGGAGGCCGAAAAACAAAACATTAGAGATCGAAATACCACCCAGTATACTTGAGTTAGGGATTTCTTTAGACTCAAGTACATCTAGCGGGCTCGAACCTTTAAGTTCAAGTGCGACAGTAACACCTGTGATATCTGTCTCCACAGTTCCAAGCATTCCAATTGTTCCCACAGGGTTAACACCTTTGAATAACATGGCCCAACAACAACAACAACAACAACAACCACCTGCCCTTTGGTATGGTGCTCAAAGTTCCCCTTTAGATATTCCCGGGGCAGTCCACGACTTGCCTAGAAACATTGAAATGGGATTACCCAAATTCATTCACGATGGTCCCACAACAACAGAAGATCATGTCCAAATCTACAAAGATTACATGTTTAGGCAAGGGGTTACTCACGAGGATGTTGCTTGCCGAGTTTTCCTTGCTAGTCTAGACCCCACTGCCAATGAATGGTATCGAAATCTGCCAGCAGGGTCCATCACTTCATGGGCCCAATTAGAAACCGCCTTCATAAGCCAATTCAGAATGTTATTGGATCCCTCCATAATCTACAATTTGTTCGTATCATGCAAAAGATTACCCAATGAACCCATACGAACATTCAATCAGAGGTTCCAAAAACTATACACGAATGTGACTCGTCACTTTGCGGTAGATCCTACGGTCGCCTTGCAATTATATTTCGGAGCCTTAGATCCTTTAACGTCTTTGTTGACTAGAAGGAACCCTCAGGTTACGACGCTTCCTTTGGCCTATGCAGAAACAATGACTCTCGAACAACAGATGAACCTGCCAGGGGCAGGATTGTCTCAATTGACTGGGATGGGACAATATGGTCCATACAGTCAATTTGCCATGATGAACTAGTTAATGGCACCACAGGTCCCTATGATGAATAATTTTCAAACACCCGCTCAAGTGGCGCCATTTCAAAGTTATCCGAATGCCTCAGTCCAAACGTAGGGATTAATTCAAAATAGCCCGATGGGTTTGCCTGGGTTCGGCATGGGCAATAATTTGTTGACCATGCCGGGGTTTGCTCCGATTAGCACGCCAAGCCCAACGACTTATCCAACAATTACTCCCATTCAAAGTGTGAATCCAGGGTGGAATCCACCTGCCCAAACCCAAGCCATTGTACCTATTCCAGAGGTGGCTAATGCAGCAAACACAACTGGACTCGGCATTACAGTGCCCCAACCACAAGGGTCTGAATCCGCCATAGAAAACATGAAGGAAACCTTGGCCAAAGTTTTGGTCACGGTGGGAAATGTCAATAAAAAAGTGGACCAAGCCATGGGTCATAACCGGCCTCATAACCATAGAGGAAAAGGAACATACAACACGCAGCCGAATAATGGGCGAGTACCCAACCCCGTAGCCAATCAGGCAGATGTCTCGAAAGATTTTGGAGAAACGGGACCTTGTGATAACGATTGTATGCACTGTGGCCACGGGAAGCATGAGTCTATATTGACTGAGGTTATACATTCCCAAGAAAGTGAAGAAGAGGAGGATGTAGAATTTTTTGGAAGCGAAGATGAAGAAGCCTTGGAAGTTCATGCCAACAAACGTTTTGGGAAAGGAAATCACAAGTATTACACTAGGAGTTCTAAGGAGCCCAAAACTTCCTCTACTCCTCCAAGCAACCAATTACTCCCTCCTGATTTCAAAGGAGATGTCAATCCCCCTCCTCCATCCAAAGTGGAAAAGTCTAAGATGGGGCAAGATATGTCAAATTCAGAAAAACCCACTTATGACTTGGTGGAAGACATGAAGAAAACTAAGGCCAATGTCTCGATGTATGACATGTCCCGATTATTAGGCCAAGAAGTAAGTTCACCAAAGAGATTAAATCCAGCTGCCCAAGTTCATGAAGCCAAAAGTGCTGAGTCCCGAATGGTTTTACAAAAAGAAAAATGAGATATACCTCCTTTTTTGATAACCATTAGAATTGCAGGTAAAAACTTGCACAATTGTTTAATAGACTCAGGGGCCTCGGCTACCATCATGCCCCTAGAAATCTGTAAAAAATTGGGACTTACACCAAAGCCTTCTAGAAGCAGGGTGGTGCAGCTGGATAGATCAACCATGGAGGCAGTGGGAGAGTTGGGTGATGTTCTTATTCAAGTCAATTCAGAACCTAGGGTTCAACAACGCATAGACATATTGGTGCTCGACATTCCTATCAAATATGGCATGGTTTTGGGAAGAGATTGGAGTAAAAACCTAAACGGTTACATTGTGACAGATTCTTCACATATGTGGTTGCCTTGGAGGGGAGTGGCCAATCAAATTCGGATTGATAGTGAACCCAGGCTCAAAGAGATGATCACAGATTACAACAAACCGAATGAGATCCAGTACATTGAAGCGGAGTTGGGAGCATATTGTTTGGACATAGAAACACTTGAAAATACCCAAGATGAAAGGATTGGGTGCAACATTACTGAAGGACATCAGGACATTTGGACTTTAAGATTTGATGGATCCAAGTCCAGGCAAGGAGCAGGAGCCGGTATTGAATTATCATGTTCGGACAGAGAGCCTACGTTCGCCGCATACAGACTACAGTTCCCTGCCACCAACAATATGGCAGAATATGAGGCCTTGATTCTCGGACTACAATTGGCCCTTCGAAAGAAAATTAAATATATCAAGGTTCTTGGTGATTCGGAACTGGTGGTAAAGCAAGTCAAGGGACAATACGTATGTAAGGATAGGCGGCTCAGACTTTATCGAACTAGGGTTAGAGATTTGATAGACGAGTTTCATGCTTTTAACATATCTCTGATTTCTAGAAAAGGCAATCGTCTGGCAGACTCCCTAGCCGTAGCTGCGAGTATGTTGAAGCCAGTGGACCATAAGAAATGCAAGAAGTTCTCCATAGAGCTGGTCCCTTGTCCCTCGATACCAGATAATGTCACGAATTTCCAAGTGTTTGATAGTGACAGGCACATATTCCATTTTGTCACTAATTCTGGTATATTTGAAAAGCAGGTTATAGATGAGGACGAAAGGGACCTAGAGGAGGCAGTTTTGGATGAAAAAGTTACTGGAAATAAGATGCCAGATGAGATGGCTTCATTAGAAAAAACTTTCGATATTGGATACCAACCAAGAGAGGGTAAAAAGGTTCCACCCCCCAGAGAGGCCTGTGATTTAGTTAACATTGGAAGTGCAGAAAATCCTCGAGAAGTATTCATAGCAAAAGCATGTACCAAGCAGGAGAAGGATTCCATTGCCAATGCATTAAAAGAATACATAGACTGCATAGCTTGGAGTTATAAGGAGTTGAAAACCTATGATCAGAATGTCATAATGCACACGATTCCATTGAAGCCAGATTCCAAACCCTTCAGGCAAAGGCAAAGGCGAGTTAATCCATTATTAGAACCCTTGATAGAGAAAGAGGTGAAGTGACTGTTAGAAGCTAAGATCATCTTTCCTGTTAGGCATTCCACATGGGTTGCTAACCTAGTCCCCGTGAGAAAAAAGAGTGGAGAAATAAGGTTATGTATCGATTTTAGAAATCTTAATAAAGCCTCACAAAAGGACAACTACCCGTTACCCACCATTGATGAAATACTCCAAAAGGTAAACGGGTCGGAAATGATGTCATTCCTGGATGGCTATTCGGGATATAATCAGGTCCTTATCCATCCTAGTGATAGGATGAAAACTGCTTTTACCACAAAGTGGGGCACCTTTGCATACAGGAGAATGCCCTTTGGACTATTGAACGCAGGTGCCACTTTCCAACGAGCTATGGACTTTGCTTTTAAAGGGCTCATAGGTAAGTGCATCATTGTCTATGTCGATGACATTCCTGTCTTTTCTAAGAACAGGGAAAACCACGTCAGGGATCTTAAGAAAGTTTTTCAAAGATGCAGGGAACACGGTATTTCTCTCAACCCAAAGAAATGCATTTTTGGGGTAACGAAAGGAAAGTTGTTGGGGCATATAATATCTAAGGATGGAATTTCCATTGACCCTGAGAGAATAGAGGCCATAAAGCAGATTCCTTGTCCCACTAGCAAGAAGGGGTTGAGATCATTTTTCGGGAAGATCAATTTTGTCAGAAAATTTATTGCAGATTTTGCAGAAATAGCAAAACCTTTGAACGACATGTTAAAGAAAGAGGTCCAGATCAAGTGGACAAATGAAAATATAGATGCTTTTAAAAATATCAAGGACGCGATTTCTAAAGCCCCGATTTTAGTGAGTCCCGATTATACGAAGCCTTTCTATATCTACACATTTGCTTCAGATCACTCCTTTGCGAGTGTTTTAACTCAGAAGAGTGAAGGCAGCATTGAAAATCCCATTGCCTTCCTGAGTAGTCCTCTCAAAGATGCGAAACTGAGATACTCTATCTTGGATAAGCAAATGTATGCTCTGGTTAAAACTGTAAAAAAATTCAGGCATTACATAGTCCACAGTAGGGTCTTTGCTATCGTCCCAGATCCTACAGTCAAAGCCATGTTCATTCAGAATGAATTAGGTGAGAGACGTGGTAAGTGGGTTTCAACTTTGCAGGAGTTTGATCTTGAGATTCAATCGATGAAGATAGTGCGGGGGCAAGGGTTGGTTAAGGCAATAGCAGAACAGGATCTCGCAATTTCATGTCAACATTATGAAGTCGCAGATATAACCAAGGATGAGTGGTATGCAGATGTGGTGTACTATCTACTAAATGGTAAATGTCCACCGCATTTGAATGCTACTCAATGAAGAGCCTTGCATTTGAAGTCTGCTAATTTCCTAATTAGATCCGGCACATTATACAGAAAAAACCATGAAGGTATTTACCTTCGTTGCGTTGATCAAAAGGAGGCAGTGCAAATACTCGAGGAGTTTCATGGTAAACATGGGACAGGGCATGGGTCCGCTAATTCCACAGCCCATCAAATCCTCAGAGCCGGTTATTATTGGCCTCGACTGTTCAAAGATGCCCATACTCATGTGAGGTCATGCCATACATGTCAAACTGCAGCCAATAGAGACAGGGGTGCTTCCATGCCTTTACAATCCGTAATTGAGTCTAGACCTTTTGCGCAATGGGGCTTGGATTTTGTTGGGATTATCAGTCCCAATTCATCCGATTCCCACAAGTACATTCTGACAGCTACGGATTATTGCACAAGGTGGACTGAGGCTATCCCCACCAAGAATGCTACTTCGGAGGTTGTTATTAAATTTTTAGAAGATAACATTGTCACTCGGTTCGGGATGCCTAACTCCATTGTAAGTGATAATGGCTCAGCTTTTTCCTCTCTAGAGTTTGCTAATTGGGCATTTGATAACAATGTGAGTTTAAAATTCTCTTCCAATTATTACCCGCAAGGTAATGGATTGGCCGAATCATCTAACAAGAATCTGTTAAATGTCATAAAAAAATTGTTGGAAAGAAATCCGCGGGACTGGCACAACAAGCTTAAGTTGGCCCTTTGGGCTGACAGAATCAGAGTCAAAGAAGCAATAGGGACATCTCCTTACCATCCGGTTTATGGACAAGATCCCATTTTTCCTACAAATCTCAGGTTACAAACGCTGCATTTCATGAAAGATTATTTCGGAACTAATGACAAACTTGAGTCTAGACTAACACAATTAATGCATCTGGATGAAAAAAGGGATGAGGCTATGCTTCATTTTAGTAAACACCAGGATGTAGTAAAGAGATGGTTTGACAAAAAGTCTAGGGCCAAGGCCTTTAAAATATCAGATCTAGTGTTGTTATGGGACAAAAGACATGAGAAGAAAGGGGAGCATGATAAGTTTGACTACTTATGGTTGGGTCCGTACCAAGTTTCAGAAGTCCTAGGGGAAAACAGTTTTAGACTAAGAACCTTGGATGGAAAGGATTTGGCATTACCTATCAATGGGTTGCACTTGAAACACTACTTCCAGGCTTGAGGCAGCTGGGTTTGTATTATATGTAATTATGCCATGCTTTGTTTCTTTTGTGTGCAGATTTTATACTTAAGTGTGTTTTGACATGTTCAGGTTTTTGTATTAATGTTGTGCTTTGTTTTGTGTGTGCAGGTTGGACATTTAGGTGGTGTGTTTATTTGACATTTTTCATTGTCTTATATATAAAAAAAAAAAAAAAAAGGAATAAAAGTTTGAAATGTTAAACACATGCCTAAGATTGGGAGAATATGAAGCATTGGAATTATATTGTAAAAGCTCCACATGTAATACAAACAGTTAATTAATATCGCTTGAGGCTTGTGATGCATGAAGTAGTCAGTTTTACAAATTATGGTAATACTTCATTTGCAATTCAAAGGGCAATGCATTCATAGTACATCTCACTTTGCATATTCATGCCATCCTAGTTACATATGCATTTCAGATACAAATCATTAAAGTGTGTTAAATCCTCTTAGGGTTATACTATAACATAAATAAAGAAAAATCCTAAGGTTGGAAACTGAGCCCAAAGGTATCTAGAACCAAGCACAGTTTGTACACATTAAAAAGGATCTTGGGCAAAATGATCAAAACCTTGCTTGGAGGAAGAGGGTCAAGCGAAAAGGAATATTTCATGTCTATCCTATTATGCAACATGATCCTTAAAACAGTGGTTTTCACCACTTCCATTAAGCTTAAAGCCTAAAATCAGAGTAGTAAGGATAGGGTTAAGTCCTCATCGAACTTAGGTTGAGGATCCAACTCCCCAAAGCTTTGATTTGACCTACATGGAGTAGTAAGGATAGGGCATAATTCTCATCTCGCCTAGGTTGAGAATCTGATTCCCCAAAGCTCCTATGTCTCATATCAAGATAAAACTTGGATTGGAAGGATCGTACTACTTGTCCTCTCGCAAAGGATGGGTAGTCATCCCCAAGGTCTAAGTAATAAAAATAATATTCTTCATTTTCATCTAAGACTTGGGTTGGAAGGATCGTACTACATGTCCCTAGCAAGGATGGGTAGTCATCCCTAAGATCCAAGAAGTAAAATTAACTTTTTCCCATCTCATCTTTATATTGGATTGAAAGGATCGTACTACTTGTCCTCTGCAAAGGATGGGTAGTCATCCCCAAAGTCCAAAGAAATGAAGTTAAGTCATGGATTATGGGGTTAGGTATGCCCATGCATGACAACATGTCTTGTCTAAAAACAAGACCACTGACTGTTCAGAGGGTTAGACTAGCATGACCATTTCTTCCATAATTGGTTAGATCATTTTGCTCAAAGTGAGGTAATGAATTCCAAATCAGAGTAGTAAGAATAGGGTTAAACTCCCATCTAGATTAAGTTGGGAGTCTGATTTCCCAAAGCTCTGATTTCACTTTCACTTACACATGGGTTCAAGATAATAGTGACTCATAACCAACTTTGGGATCTAATAAAACAATTCATTATACACATGGTTAATCCTAAGAGGGTTTGACAATCTTGAATATTTGTATATGATGTTAGAAGGTCTATGCATTTGTAGAAGCAAATCTCTAAGCATATTCATTAGGTTTCACAAATCATTTACAATCTCACACATGCATGCATGTAAAGCTGACAATGGAATGTTGATCAAGTCCAAGCGATAGGGAATGAAAACAAATAGCACACACCGAGCTAATACTAATGATTCTGATGTTTCATGTACTTCTGATCTGTTGGTATTTGTTTATCTTTTATGTGCTAACGCCTGTATCTAAGCTCATATATTTCAGGTTGGGTTCTCACAAAATGCTCTGGAGCATTTGACAACAGAGTCGCCATTTGTTGTGGTTAATCCACAACACACCCCAAGATTGGGGACCCACCTTGTTGCAGGTTTTCAGAGAAAATCTCACTGACCCAGATGCCAAAAATGAAGAAAAGGGGGCAAAATGTGCAAGTGTAGAAAGTGTCACGAAATCGCGACATGTCACACCGTCGCCGCTAAAAAAAGAAAAGTGTCGCGATATCACGACATGTCGCTCCGACGTAGAGAAAATGGTCGCGATATCGTGACGTGTTTTGACGAAGTGTACGGACGATGAAAGTTGTAGCGATATCGTGACATGTTGTCGTAAAAAAAGGCAATAGAAATGTGACGTGTCAAAATCAGTCAAAATGGTCAAGGCGTAGGTGGTGAAAATGGTCGTGATTTCGCGACGTGTTTGGTTTTTGCGAGAAAATGGTCGCGATTCATGGGATAGGTGTAGCTGAGGAAAATGGTGCGATTGTGACGTGTTTTAAGTGGATAGAAAGGGATGAAAATGGTCACGATTTCACGACGTGTTTTGGCAAAGTGTATGGACGATGAAAATGGTCACGATTTCGTGACGTGTTTTGCCAAAGTGTACGGCAGAAGAAAATGGTCACGATTTCGTGACGTGTTTTGCCAAAGTGTACGGAATAGAGAAGATGTCACGAAATCGTGACAGAAATGAAGATCATGCCCGAAGCAAAGAAATGGTAGCGAAATCGTGATTGGCGTACGGAGAGAAAAATGGTAGCGATATCGCGACGGGTTGCGGTGAGATGGCCCGATGGGTAAAATGGTCACGATTTCACGACGGGGTTACAGCCAAAGCGTACGGAGAGTGAAAGCGTCGCGATATCGCGACATGTCACGATTTCGCGACATGTCACGATTTCGCTGCGAAAGCAAAGAAGCAAGGCCGCGGGCTATTTTTAGTCGAGATCTTCGGGGACCGTTACGAACATGCAGAGAACGCTGAACACGTGGCAGAAATGCATGAGGATCAGAGTAACGCTTCGGATCGACAGTTACTGGCCGCAGAGAAGATCAAGCGTTGCAAATGCATGCGAAGGGTTAGAACACCAAAAGGCGGGAAATTGAAACGAAGCGTCCTGGAAACTGAAACGAAGCGTCACAGAGCAGCCGAGAGCAACGACAGAAAAGTTTAAATAGCAGAAATGTAGATGGATACAGGGCTGGAGATTGTAACAAAAGGCATTATTTGTTGAAATAAAGGAGTTATTTGGTAAAAGCGACTTTTGTGTGTAAAATCAAAAGGAGATCGAAGCTAAGACTACTGTTTTCATTGTCAATCTTTCCTTTGCATCATTTTTTCTTGTATCTATTCGTTTACGCCATGAGATGGGTTACGATAGGTGAATGACAGAATGATGCAGTTATATTCTTTCCTTAGAGTCTTGCATCTGATATGATTGGATTGTGTGTTAGTACAGGTCTGTTCGGTCGGGTTGTTTTAGAACTTCATCTCTTAACTTGGGGTTTTGCAGGGAGGAGATTGCTAACCAGATTAACATCCTTCTTTGGTTTTCCAGCTGATTTTTATAAGAACATTTTCTGTTTTAGTTTCTGATATGTTTAATCTCATATTAAAGACTAACGTTAAAATAACAGAATGATTAAACAAAGATAAAATGAACCAATTAACATTAGAATAAACCATTAATGTTAGAACATTAAAAGGATTTTTTGTTGCATGATTGGTTATTTAAACAAATTAGGGTTACAAAGTTTGCTGTGAATCAACAAAGGCCCCTTGTTAACAGTTACTTGCAGGATCTGAGTTACTCTGGGATATTTTTGTTTATGTGCATTAAGTTGAAATTGGTTTTATGCATATAGAGATCTGTTCCACAAGAAGCTTGGAGAAATAAAAAAATAATAATAACTTATTTCTTTGCAAGAAAGAGTCTTCTGGTTTGAGACTCCAGTTGCGTGTTCATTTTTGTAATGTGACAAATATACACTCAACAAGACCCGGGGTCGAATCCTGCTGGGGTAAAAATAAAAAAAAAATTGTGACTTCACGATTTTTGGAGGTTTAATATTTGTTTTTGTTCCTTGCTACCATCCGAAGCTGCGTGGTGCAACGGCTAAGATCACCGGGTAGACAGTGGAGGTTACCAGTTGGAATCCCAGTGGGGGTTTAAAAAAAGAGGTTAAATTTTTTAATTAAATTTTTATTATTTGTTTTTTTTTTAACTTTTTTTTAAATTATAATTTCTATATATGTTTTTTTATTATTGTTTTTTAAATATCCAGTTCATTTAAAAAATAATAATTAAAAATATATATAGGATATTGTTAATTTTTTTTTAAAGTCTTTATTAAAACAAATTTTAGAAAAAAAAAAATTAAAAATAAAAGGGTGCAAAGATATTTTGATATAAAAAGTTTTTTTTGGCATCATACTAAGTTGTAACCCAGTTCATACAGTGTGATTCTAGGTAGATGATCTGGTCAACTGGATTCTATAATGCATTACTCTCTCTTTTGAGAAGAGAGACTCCTGATTCCTTTGACGGGAAAGTACAACGATATGGACTTCATACAGTGTTTTGCCAATTAGAGAATCAAGTAATTGCTCATCTAAGGAAACCAGATTCTGGCTACGAGGTAGATTCTAAAGATAATATCTTCGGGCAAAGTATAGTTGAATCTGAGACAGTTGAAATAGTACTTGAAGGACAATCAAGTGAAAGTTATTCATCTGTAATGCCTAAAGTAGAAACAAGTGAGAGCTCACACCACGCTCTCCTGATTCAAAACCAGAAGAAGAAGAAGAAGAAGAAGAAGAAGAATAAGAAGAGGAAGAAGAACCAGTGGAGGTGAAACCTGCAACTGAAGAATGAAATGTTCTCAAATGAAGTTATGAACCAGCAGCAGCACCATAAGTCATTATAATTAGTGACGATGAAGCAAAAAATTTCACCTTTCCAGTTTTGGGTGATCCTCGAGAAGAAGAACGCAAAATCAGTGAGCATATTAAGAAATCTAGATTTGATTTAAATCAGTAACTCAGTGATCTATTTTGTACTTCTTTGTAATACTTGTTTGAAGTTGCAATAAAGTTTGCTTTCTAAAATGGCTTCCAATACTAGTCTACCAATCCTTGAGTTCAATGGAGGTGATTACGAGTATTGGTCAATTAAAATGAAAATTCTTTTGATAGGCAAAGGTCTTTGGGATGTGATTGAAGAGGGATATATTGAACCTACTACTGCTGAATGGGCAGCTTTGAATGTAGCTGATAAAAGGGCTAGAAAGGAAGCATAGGAGAATAATTCTTCCGCCCTTTATCATATCCAATCTGCCCTTGACAGAAGTATTTTCCCTAGAATAGCTTCTTTTATAACTGTTGAATCTACTTGGAATGCTTTAAAATAAAGTTATAGGGGTAGTGACCAAGTCAAACAAGTTAAACTACAAACCTTGAAACAAGAGTTTGAGACTCTTAAAATGCAAGAGAGTGAAAAAGTTGGTGATTACTGTGTGCGTGTGAAAGTCGTAGTAGATAAGATGGTTACTTTAGGAGAAGATGTAAAGCCTAAAGTTATAGTGAATAAAGTGTTGAGGAAACTTCTTCCTAAGTGGAATTCAGTTGCCATAATTATAGAAGAATCCAAAGACCTAACTTCTCTGTCTTTTGAATCCCTAATTGGCTCACTTCTCTCACATGAAGAGAGGTTATAGCAAACTCCTTCCACAAGTTACGGAGGAGATGATAAAGCCTTTGCTTCAAAAGAAGGCAGAGGTAGATGTCGTGGCAGAGGACAGAATAGAGGTAGAGGAAGAAATAATCATAGAGGTGGAACTCCTAACAGAGGAGGAAATCAAAATAGAGGAGGATTCTCAAACAGAGGTGAACAACAGAATAGAGGAGGACAAAAAAATAGAGGAAAACAATCAGGCAAAGGCAAAGGAGGAGATAATTCAAAACAATCTTGCTACAATTATGGCAAAATTGGCCATTATTCTCGTGACTATTGGACAAAGACTTCACAAGGAACTAGTAGCAGCCAGAGCAGTCAGTTTGGAAATTTTGGAGAAGAGGAAGAAGCCACAAATCTCTTTCTCTCTTATGGTCAGGCAGATCAAAACATGAATGATACATGGATCTTGGACACTGGATGTTCAAACCATATGAGTGGCAAATAAGGGCTCTTTGCTACTCTAAACTCCTCATACAAATCCAGCATCAAATTGGGAGATGATAAATCATTGGGAGTTGAAGGCATTGGAGCCATGGCAGTTCCAACTAAAGAAGGCGTCAAACATGTAAGTGATATCTTTTACACACCCCATCTTCAACACAATATTTTAAGTGTTGGTCAAATGTTAGAAAAGAACTACAAGTTGCTTTTTGATGAGGGTAAATGCACTATTTTTGATAAAAATAATAGTAATAGAGTCATTACACAAGTGCCAATGTCAAAGAATAGATTGTTTCCTTTAAATTTTGGTCATCCAGGGGGAGATAAGTTAGCAAATGTTGTTATTTCCAATCCAAGTGTCCTATGGCACTTAATATATGGTCATTTGAATTCAGCTAGTTTGAAAATGCTAACTTCACAAGCGATGGTAACCAGACTTACTAAGGTTCAGGATAGTAAGGAAGTCTGTGAAGGGTGTGCTCTTGGGAAGCATGCCAGATCAAAATTTCCTCATGGACAAGCATGGCGGGCTAGCTATCCACTCTAGCTAGTGCATACAGACATTTGTGGTCTGATGCAGACCAATAGTCTTGGTAACAACTCTTACTTCCTACTCTTCATTGATGATTTTACTATAATGTGTTGGATATATTTTTTGAAATATAAGGATGAAGCATTTGACTGCTTTGTCAATTTCAAAACAAGATTTTAAAGTGAGAGTAGATATTTTGTAAAAAGTCTTAGATCAGATAGGGGAGGAGAATACTCCTCTAATGAGTTCTTGAATTTTTGTAAGCAACATGGCATTAAGAGGTAGTTCATAGCTGCCTACACTCCACAGCAGAATGGTGTCACAGAGAGGAAGAATCGCACCATTGTGGAGATGGCAAGTTCTATGCTTCAGACGAAGAATTTGACTAATTCATATTGGGTAGATGTAGCCAAGACCAGCATACATATCTTGAACAGAAGTCCTATTGCAAATTTGGAAGGACAAACACCTTACCAAGCTTGGTATGGTAAAAAGCCAAATGTTAAGTATTTTAGAGTGTTTGGCTCACTGGCATATTCTCACATTCCTGATGAGCTAAGAAATAAGCTCGATACAAAGAGTCAGGCATGCATCTTTGTAGGATATTGTGAGAATACAAAAGATTACAGACTCTACAATCCCCAGACTAGAAAGTTTTTGCTTTCTAGGGATGTGATTTTTGATGAAGGGGGAGAATGGGGTAAGCCTTAGATTTTTAGTGATGATGAATCTAGTGATGTAGGTTCTCAGCAGGTGCAACAACAGACACCACAAAAAAGTAAGCAGTCTCCTCCTAGATATCCAGGTTCATTTTCTGATTCAACTTCTTCACCAAGTCCTTCTCCGTAGATATCAGTAACTTTCTCACCAATGGACATCGATTCTCCATCCAGAGATAAGATAACTCTACAGAATCATCCATCATATCAGATGTTGGATAAGAATTTTTCAAAAAGATACAATAGGAGTCAAGCTAGTGAAATGAATTTTGTTCTACAAAGATTAGAAAATATGCACTTGTATGGTGATGATGTTTCCCAACAGGAACCTAGGGTAGATTTAGTTAACTATGCTTTGTTAACTAATACACAGCTTGAACCTTCTAGCTATGAGAATGCTTGTACGCAAAATATTTGGCAAGATGCCATGAAAGAGGAGATCACCTCTATAAAAAACAATGACACTTGGGAGCCGGTGAAGCTTCCTAAAGGAAAGAAACGTGTTGGATGTAAGTGGGTCTACAAGACCAATTTTAATGATGATGGTAGCATTGAGAGGCACAAGGCGAGATTAGTTGCAAAGGGATTTACTCAAAAATATGGAATTGATTATGAAGAGACTTTTGCTCCTGTAGCCAGATAGGAGACTATCAGAACATTTCTTGCCTTAGCTGCTCACAAGGGATGGACAGTCCAACACATGGATGTAAAGAGTGCATTTCTAAATGGTTACTTGACAGAAGAAGTGTATGTTGAGAAACCATAGGGATTTGAAGAGAAATACAAGGAACATCTTGTTTACAAACTGAAGAAAGCTATTTATGGTCTCAAGCAGGCACCGAGAGCTTGGTACTCATGTATTGATGGGTACTTTAAAGATTACGGGTTCATCAGAAGCAAAAATGAACCCACGCTCTACTACCTGAATCAAGGAAATGACATCCTCATAGTTTGTTTGTATGTGGATGATCTCATTTTTATGGGTAGTAATGAAAAAGTTAACATGCAGTTCAAGCACTCCATGATGCAAGAATTTGAGATGAAGGATCTTAGCTTGATGAAATACTTTCTTGGAATGGAAGTACATCAGACAGATATAGGGATCTTCATCTGACAACTTAAGTATGCTCATGATATAATTCAAAAGTTTTCTATGGAGCATTGCAAATCAATTGCAACTCCAATTGGACATGGGATCCAATTAAGCAAGGATGATGGAGCATCGAAAGTTGATGTGACCACTTTCAGAAGCATTGTTGGGAGTTTGATGTTTCTCTCCAACACTAGACCAGACATTCAGTATGTTGTATCTCTTGTTTCTAGATTTATGTCTAATCCATCTGAGCTACATTTGCAGGTAGCTAAAATGATTTTGAGATATGTGAAGGGTACATTGGATTTTGGAATCCAGTCCTACAAAAGTGATACTATCAAGCTTGAAGGCTTTAGTGATAGTGATTGGGATAGAAATATTGATGATATAAAATCCACATTGGGTAACTATTTTAGTCTTGGTTCAGGCTTAATAACTTGGAGTTCCAAGAAGCAGAAAGTAGTAGCACTATCTTCAATAGAAGCTGAGTATATAGCGGTTACTCATGCTAGTACTCAAGCTCTATGGCTCTGAAAGGTATTAGAAGAGATTGGAGAGCAGTAAAGTGGTCCAACTCGAATATTCTATGACAACATCAGTGCCATTCAGTTGGCATACAATCCTGTCCACCATAGTAGATCAAAGCATTTTGATATGAAGTACCACATCATCCGAGATATGGTGGAAACTGATATTGTTGAGCTTCACTATTGCCACACTTTGGAGAACATCGCTAACATCTTCACCAAGGCACTGGCTAAAGCTCAATTTATAAATCTAAGAGACTGTATAGTCAGTTCTCTCAACTTTAAGGGGGAGAATTTTGCAAGTGTGAACAGGACTTAGCTTGAAACAGGCTTAGAAAAAACTAGTTTTTCTAAGCACAGTGTGAACACGCTTACCTTTTGTTGGCTAATTTTGTCGGATGGTCGGCATGATTTTTCTTTCTCCATTTCCTTTATTTTCTCCTTATCCCTCCATTATCCTTCCTCCTTTCCTGCTGTCCATTTTCCCTTATCACTCCACTTCCTTCCTCTCCCCACGCTCACTGCCACCTCCCACTCCACTTCCTACTCCTTCGTTCTCTCTAAACTCCCTGATCTTCCTCCACCTTCCCTTTCCTATTATTACGCATGTTCTAAACCTATATAAGGTTTATGTTAATGTATTTATCGTCTGGTTATTTTAATGAATATTTTTGGCTTTGTATTTTTCGTGTCATTTATTACCTTTGGCCTAATGTTAATCTAAGGTTAGTTGAATCTTAGACTCACATTCTTCCTTTAAATTTTCTTCTAGCAAAATCAAACTTATTTGATCCATGGATCCTGCAATGTATAGCCCTGTGTCCAAATCCATTACAAGAAAAAAACATCCTCAAAAATCCTTTTGTTCATGCCTTGGTTCCTCATACCTTTCTTGATAATTATCCTTATGATCATCTTAAACTTGTGCATTGCATCCTTGAACCTTATTTGTAGCATCTAAAACCTCTTCATTGCCTTTCTCTTCAATAATTTCTTTTCACTTTGAGCTTGATTCACCTATCTCAAAACAAGAACCAAACTAAATATTTGGAGCTATAGGAACTTTGGAACTTTCCTCACAAATATTAGGTGCTTCTTTGCTTTCATATTTTATAACTTCATTTCCTTTTGAGTGTGATTCCCCAAACCTTAAATATGGGACCTTTGGTGCTTTGGAATCTCCCTCTTCTTTCTCTTCATTTGTGTCAAGTAGCAACTTGGCATACATGTCTATAGCCTCTGAAATACATGTTTCCTTCTTAGTAAAAATATATTTACCTTTTAAGTCATGTGATGGATCAAACTTCTCATGTAGGGAATATCTCAGTTATTTTAGATTCTCCTTAACCTCTTGTAGTTGCTCATGGATAACATTGAATTCTTCCTTTAGATCAACTGAGATATTATCCTCTTGTTTAACTTCTTCTGTTTGGAGAGAATGTTCTTCTTCTACTTCTTTTATTCCATAGAAAAACCCTTCTTCATCTTCAATGTCACTAATATCATTATAATATTCTATAGCAAACAAACTCTCAATATTTCTTTGACCATGCCTGTTTCCTTGATGTGTCATCTCATCTTCACTATCACTGAAACCATTGCAATATCCTGATCTGTGATCTCTTTGACCACACACAAAACATTGTTCTCTTTCACCTTCTATTCCTAAGAATAAATACTCTTCCTTTTCATCATCTGAATTGTCTCTATCATTATGATCTGAGCTATCACTTGCTTCTACAATGTAGTAAGATTTCTTTGCCTTACAAAAAATTTCTTCTTCTCATACATGTTTTTCTTGAATCTGTCATCTTTATCATGCTTATGTTTTCCATCTTCTTTTCTTCTATGACCCTATTTTTCATCATCACTGATTTCTTCATGTGGACACTTGTATGCATAGTGACCAAGATCACCACACTTGTAGCACCTGACTTTCCTTATATTTTTGAAATTCCTTGAGTCCTTATTCCTTTTGATGAAGTTAGCTTCCTCATAATTTTCTAAAACTCTATCTATTTCTAAAACTTTCCCTTTCTCTTTTTCTAAAGCCTTGAATGCAATCTCTTTTATTGGAGCTTGATGCTTACTTACCCTCATCTCATAAGCTGTGAGAGTACCTTGCAATTCTTCCATTTTTAACTTGTTGATATCCATTGTTTCTTCTATTGCTGAAACCTTTGCATCATATTTCATGGGAAGTGATCTCAAAACCTTTTTCGATTCTTTCATCTCAAAACCTAGGCCTCTCATAGTGTTAGTAATCTCATCAACTCGAAGTAAGAACTTTGCAATATCTTTAGAATATTCCATTTTCAATTCCTCAAATCTTTTTCTATGAGTTTGTAGTTTTGCCAACTTTACCTTGGAATATCCTTCATAAGTATTCCTCAACTTGGTCCACATCTCATTAGTTGAAGTACATACCATGACCTTTGCAAAATCTATCTCACGTAGCCCACTCAAAATACAATTCATTGCTCTTGCATTGATCTCAACCAATTTCCTGGTAGTCTTATCTTCCTCGGGATCACCTTCAACCTTATACTCTTTTTCAACCATATGCCATACCTCATATCCTTGTGATATCAAGTAGTTCTTCATCCTCATGCTCCAGAAAGCATAATTGTTACCATCAAACAATGGAGCCTTATTTGAAGATAATCCTTTATGTGAAGCCATTTGTGTTCTTGTAGAATCTGCCCTCAAGTTGTTAGCCTTTTCGAAGGAACCCGCTCTGATACCAATTGAAGAACACAAGCTTATACTGAGAGGGGGGTGAACAGTATAAGACCACTTTTTACTTTTTCTTCCAATTCAATATTATGTTGTGTAAAGATAGCAGTATCAATAGCAGTAATCAAAGCAATGCACAAAAACCATACACAATAGAGACACCACAATTTACGTGGTTCACCCAATGTGGGCTACTCCACGGAGAAAATATTTTACTAAAACTTTCTCAATCAATCTCTTTGGGAATCACTCCCAATTACAATGTTTATGGATCTCTATCCAAAGGAGATGTTGATCCCCTAATCTCAAGTTCATGGATCTCTTCCATAGGAGAACTCTTTCCCCTTCTGCTCTGGCTATGTGATCTTCTAGAAGACTCTGTCTCTCTATCTGCACTAACTGGTGGACCTCTCTCCACTTGAAGACTCCTCACTCAGATCTATCTTCAACTATGTTGGCTACTGGATCTCTATCCACTGAGACTCTATCCTCTGTACTCTATCACCTCCAAAGCTCTATCAATAGGCTCACTAAGAACCTGCTCAATAGGCTCACACAGAACCTGCTTAACAAGCTCACACAGAACTTGTCAAATCTGCTCAACAAGCTCACCAAGAACTTGCCCAATCTGCTCTAGCAAGCTCACCAAGAACTTGCCCAAATCTGCTCTAGCAAGCTCACCAAGAACTTGCCCAAATCTGCTCTAGCAAGCTCACCAAGAACTTGCCCAAATCTGCTCTAACAAGCTCACTAAGAACTTGTCCAAACACTATCCTCAAATCTGTCCCAAAGGCCTTCTCAAAGGCTCAATCAATCATGCTCAAGTAGTACTCAAAATGAACTCAACAATGAATGGCAATCTCAACTCAAATTAACTTCATAGAAGCATAAAGAGAATTGTTAGAGACTCAATATGTTCTAATCTCACTCTCAACCCAAATCAATCTCAACTCAACTCATAGAAGCATAAAGAGAATTGTTAGAGACTCAATATGTTCTAATCTCACTCTCAACTCAACTCAATCTCAACTCAACTCAACCAATCATCACAAGGGACAACTCTTTCTCACACAACCCTAGTCCAAGTATGTATCAACCAACTCAAATGTTTCCAACAATGCTCAACCACAAATCTCACATAACAATGATACTCATGTTCTTTTCTAACTCAAGTTCTTTCACAACCAATGGGCTTCAACAACTATGCTTATCAAACAAGGTTTAAACACAACTCTCAATTCAGAAAACCTTGAAGCATTCAACCAACCACTTTCGAAAAGGAAACCACAAACAATCCTTTTCCCTCCAATGATATTTCAGAAATCAACCACCATAAACAATCAATAGGAGAATGTGCCCATACCTTTTATGAAGATGAAAAAACCTCTTTGTAAATCTGCCACAATCACAAAATTCTTTTTCCAATCTTCACAAGGGTTAGTAGATCACAAAATAATCAACATTACTCCACTTTTCAATAATCATCACCAAGGCCTTTAATTGCACAACTTCCTTATCTCTCCTAAAACCACTTGTACCATAAAATAAAATAAATCAAAACATTGCATAACCTTTTCACTCCCAAAACCACTTATACCATAAAATAAAATAAATCACAATATTGCATACCTTGTCACCTCATGAAAGAATTAATCCTCTTGAAAAAGAACAAGGCAAACTTCACTTTTGGAACCCCTTTGCAAAATCAGAAATATCTCTTTACACACACCTTATTTCTCCTTCTAAATAAGTTAGTCAAATAGCCCTCGAAATAAGCTTTCCGACGATATATAATATGCCCCCTTTTCGAAATAAATTGAAACCTTTACATATATATATATATATATGCCAACCTCCATTAATTGCACATAGGTCGGCCCTCCATTAATTTAAACTTAAACTTTAAACTTTAATATCTTCATCACCGGAGGTCCTTTTTCGATGAAACAAAATTCCACCTTGGCTTTTAAGAAAATCCCTTTCCACATAAGCCCACCATGGTTTTAAATAAAACCTTTTATTTTGCCTGCCTTGGTTTTCATAAAAACCCTGTATATATCCATGCTTTCCAAAATATCATAAATGCTTATTTATGAAATATTTTGCCACCAAAACCAAATGTGATCCATGTGACATCAATGATCCATGTGACATCAATGACAACATAAAATACCTCAAATTAACTCAAATTTCCAACAATCTCCCCCTTTGTCATTGATGGCAACACCTCTAATGCAAACACCACAATCACTGCAAAAACCATCTCTGAGAATCAAAGTTGCTCCCCTGACTCAATACTCTCTATGGAGGCTGCTCCCCCTAACTCAATACTCTCTTTGGAGGCTGCTCCCCTAACTCAATGCTCTCCCCCTTACTCAAATCTCTCCCCCTTTGACATCAATGGCAAAAGGGACACCTATGGGGCTAAAATATATGACTCTTAAGCTTAGCCCCCTCACCCCCTTCTCTCTTGAGGTGATTAATTTTGGGGTGGGAGTACTTTTACTCCCATATCACTTTGATTCTTTCCTCTATCAACTTCCTTCCATGTTTTTCTGATATCCTTCTCTTGATGAATTACTTGATCTTCTTGTCTTGAACCTGTTTGACCTTCTTGCCTTGAACCTGTTTGGAATTGAGTCCTACACCATCTTGCAATATGCCCAAAGTTATTGCAATTAAAACACTTGATATTGTAGCCTTTGGATGGTGCCCATGTCCTAAATTCTTTCTTGAAATAATTTCCATATCCATTCCTTTCCTGAACCCTGTATTGTGAAGCTCTATTTTCATGACCATTATGACCATGACTTCTAATTGTGTAGCTCTAAAACCAAAACCATGTTGCTCATTTCCTTTGCACTAAAAAGCTTTATGACCAATCTTGTTACATGAGAAGCAATGTCCCTGAAAACCATACCTTCTTCCTTTGAAGTTTCTTCTAGCAAAATCAAACTTCTTTGATCCATGGATCCTACAATGTATAGCCCTGTCCAAATCCATTACAAGAAAAACAATATCCTTGAAAAGCCCTTTGTTCATGCCTTGGTTCCTCATACCTTTCTTGACCATTATCCTTATGATCATCTTCAACTTGTGCATTGCATTCTTGAACCTTCTTTGTAGCATCTAAAACCTCTTCCTTAGTTTCTTCCTTTCTCTTCAAGAATTTATTTTCCCTTTGATCTTGATTCACCTATCTCAAAACAAGAACCAAACTGAATATTTGGAGCCATAGGAACTTTGGAACTTTCCTCACAAATCTTAGGTGCTTCTTTGCTTTCATATTTTAGAACTTCCTTTCCTTTTGAGTGTGATTCCCCAAACCTGAAATATGGGACCTTTGGTGCTTTGGAATCTTCCTCTTCTTTCTCTTCATTTGTGTCAAGTAGCAACTTGGCATCCATCTCTATAGCCTCTGAAATACATGTTTCCTTCTTAGTACAAATATCTTGACCTTTTGAGTCATGTGATGGATCAAACTTCTCATGTAGGGAACATCTCAATTCTTTTAGATTCTCCTTAACCTCTTGTAGTTGCTCATGGATAACATTGAAGTCTTCCTTTAGATCAACTGAGACATTATCCTCTTGTTTAACTTCTTCTGTTTGGAGTGAATGTTCTTCTTCTACTTCTCTTATTCCATAGAAAAACCCTTCTTCATCTTCACTATCACTAAGATCATTATAATCTTCTATAGCAAACAAACTCTCAAGATTTCTTTGACCATGCCTGTTTCCTTGATGTGTCATCTCATCTTCACTATCACTGAAACCATTGCAATATCCTGATCTGTGATCTCTTTGACCACACACAAAACATTGTTCTCTTTCACCTTCTATTCCTAGGAATAAATGCTCTTCCTTTTCATCATCTGAATTGTCTCTATCATTATGATCTGAGCTATCACTTGCTTCTACAATGTAGTAAGATTTCTTTGCCTTACGAAAAATTTTCTTCTTCTCATACCTATTTTGCTTGAATCTGTCATCTTTGTCATGCTTATGCTTTCCATCTTCTTTTCTTCTGTGACCCTATTTTTCATCATCACTAATTTCTTCATGTGGACACTTGTATGCATAGTGACCAAGATCACCACACTTGTAGCACCTGACTTTCCTTATATCTCTGAAATTCCTTGAGTCCTTATTCCTTTTGATGAAGTTAGCTTCCTCATCATTTTCTAAAACTCTATCTATTTCTGAAACTTTCCCTTTCTCTTTTTCTAAAGCCTTGAATGCAATCTCTTTTATTGGAGCTTGATGCTTACTTACCCTCATCTCATAAGTTGTGAGAGTACCTTGCAATTCTTCCATTGTTAACTTGTTGATATCCATTGTTTCTTCTATTTCTGAAACCTTTGCATCATATTTCATGGGAAGTGATCTCAAAACCTTTTGAGTAACTTCTGATTCTTTCATCTCAAAACCTAGGCCTCTCATAGTGTTAGTAATCTCATCAACTCGAAGTAAGAACTTTGCAATATCTTCAGAATCTTCCATTTTCAATTCCTCAAATATTTTTCTATGAGTTTGTAGTTTTGCCAACTTTACCTTGGAATCTCCTTCATAAGTATTCCTCAACTTGGTCCACATCTCATTAGCTGAAGTACATACCATGACCTTTGCAAAATCTATCTCATGTAGCCCACTCAAAATACAATTCATTGCTCTTGCATTGATCTCAACCAATTTCCTAGTAGTCTTATCTTCCTCGGGATCACCTTCAACCTTATACTCTTTTTCAACCATCTGCCATACCTCATATCCTTGTGATATCAAGTAGTTCTTCATTCTCATGCTCCAGAAAGCATAATTGTTACCATCAAACAATGGAGCCTTATTTGAAGATAATCCTTTCTGTGAAGCCATCTGTGTTCTTGTAGAATCTGCCCTCAAGTTGTTAGCCTTTTCGAAGGAACCCACTCTGATACCAATTGAAGAACACAAGCTTATACTGAGAGGGGGGTGAACAGTATAAGACCACTTTTTACTTTTTCTTCCAATTCAATATTATGTTGTGTAAATATAGTAGTATCAATAGCAGTAATCAAAGCAATGCACAAAAACCATACACAATAGAGACACCACAATTTACGTGGTTCACCCAATGTGGGCTACTCCACGGAGAAAATATTTTACTAAAACTTTCTCAATCAATCTCTTTGGGAATCACTCCCAATTACAATGTTTATGGATCTCTATCCAAAGGAGATGTTGATCCCCTAATCTCAAGTTCATGGATCTCTTCCATAGGAGAACTCTTTCCCCTTCTGCTCTGGCTATGTGATCTTCTAGAAGACTCTGTCTCTCTTTGCACTAACTGGTGGACCTCTCTCCACTTGAAGACTCCTCACTCAGATCTATCTTCAACTATGTTGGTTGTTGGATCTCTATCCATTGAGACTCTGTCCTCTATACTCTATCACCTCCAAAGCTCTATCAATAGGCTCACTAAGAACCTGCTCAATAGGCTCACATAGAACCTGCTTAACAAGCTCACACATAACTTGTCAAATTGCTCTAGCAAGCTCACAAGAACTTGTCCAAATCTGCTCTAGCAAGCTCACCAAGAACTTGCCCAAATCTGCTCTAGCAAGCTCACCAAGAACTTGCCCAAATCTGCTCTAGCAAGCTCACCAAGAACTTGCCCAAATCTGCTCTAACAAGCTCACTAAGAACTTGTCCAAACATTGTCCTCAAATTTGTCCCAAAGGCCTTCTCAAAGGCTCAATCAATCATGCTCAAGTAGTACTCAAAATGAACTCAACAATGAATGGCAATATCAACTCAAATTAACTTCATAGAAGCATAAAGAGAATTGTTAGAGACTCAATATGTTCTAATCTCACTCTCAACCCAAATCAATCTCAACTCAACTTATAGAAGCATAAAGAGAATTGTTAGAGACTCAATATGTTCTAAACTCACTCTCAACTCAAATCAACCAATCATCACAAGGGACAACTCTCTCTCACACAACCCTAGTCCAAGTATGTATCAACCAACTCAAATGTTTCCAACAATGCTCAACCACAAATCTCACATAACAATGATACTCATGTTCTTTTCTAACTCAAGTTCTTTCACAACCAATGGGCTTCAACAACTATGCTTATAAAACAAGGTTTAAACACAACTCTCAATTCATAAAACCTTGAAGCATTCAACCAACCACTTTCGAAAAGGAAACCACAAACAATCCTTTTCCCTCCAATGATATTTCAGAAATCAACCACCATAAACAATCAATAGGAGAATGTGCCCATACCTTTTATGAAGATGAAAAAACCTCTTTGTAAATCTGCCACAATCACAAAATTCTTTTTCCAATCTTCACAAGGGTTAGTAGATCACAAAATAATCAACATTACTCCACTTTTCAATAATCATCACCAAGGCCTTTAATTGCACAACTTCCTTATCTCTCCTAAAACCACTTGTACCATAAAATAAAATAAATCAAAACATTGCATAACCTTTTCACTCCCAAAACCACTTATACCATAAAATAAAATAAATCACAATATTGCATACCTTGTCACCTCATGAAAGAATTAATCCTCTTGAAAAAGAACAAGGCAAACTTCACTTTTGGAACCCCTTTGCAAAATCAGAAATATCTCTTTACACACACCTTATTTCTCCTTCTAAATAAGTTAGTCAAATAGCCCTCGAAATAAGCTTTTCGACGATATATAATATGCCCCATTTCCGAAATAAATTGAAACCTTTATATATATATATATATATGCCAACCTCCATTAATTGCACATAGGTCGGCCCTCCATTAATTTAAACTTAAACTTTAAACTTTAATATCTTCATCACCGGAGGTCCTTTTTCGATGAAACAAAATTCCACCTTGGCTTTTAAGAAAATCCCTTTCCACATAAGCCCACCATGGTTTTAAATAAAACCTTTTATTTTTCCTGCCTTGGTTTTCATAAAAACCTTGTAAATATCCATGCTTTCCAAAATATCATAAATGCTTATTTATGAAATATTTTTGCCACCAAAACCAAATGTGATCCATGTGACATCAATGATCCATGTGACATCAATGACAACATAAAATACCTCAAATTAACTCAAATTTCCAACAAGTCTCAAAATTTCTTTCATGAGCCTAGGATTTGGTGACTTGTTCTCCTCTTTTGTTCTCCTCCTTCTATTGTAGATTTGGAGAAGTCTATCTCTGAAGTAGTGTCATATTACTATGAGAACAAATATTCAAATATTTAATATTTGGTGAGTTTCTTCTGTGATTTGGCACTCCTTTCCAGATTCTTCTTCATGAATTTTGCACTCCTTGCCAAATTCTTCTTCATAAATTTGGCACTCCTTGCCAAATTCTTCTTCTCTTGGGCTTGTTGTCGGATGGTGACAATTTTCCCAAGTTCTTCACTTGTGAATCTCCCTAATTCTACCACCTAGATTCTTCTAAGATCTTTTGATAGTGGTTGGTCTAGTGGCACATCAATTTGTCAAAACACTTAGGCCCAATGATAATGGCAATTTCTCTATTGACTTACACAAACTAGATCTACCGTAGCTCTGATACCACTTATGGATTTAGCACCATTTGTTGGACATTTTGAGTCAAGTTGTCATTGATGTCAAGGAATGAAGTCATCATTGATGTCAAGGAATATGTCAAGGAACAATGCAAAGGTTAATGGCAAAAGAACTTCATAATATTTTTAATATTATGTGGAAGCATATGAAGGTGGGTTTTTATTAAAACCATGGATGAGCAAAATAAAAGGTTTTTCATAAAAACCCAAGGAAGCTTTTTGAAAAGCTAAAAGAGGTTTTAATATTTATTTTATAAAATATTTAAATTCAATTTGAATTTAAATTTTATAAATAAATATTACTTATACAAGGTGGTATATTCAGAGAAGGCTTTAAGCCTTAATAAAACCCAAAGGAATTAAATATTAATTTATAAGATTTAAATTCTAAAGAATTTAAATAATTTATAAATTAATTATTTAAAAATGAAATGCACCGACATCTAAGGTTAAAGTGAAAAATCGAAATGCATCGACGTCCAAGGAAAGGGGAGGCATTGTATATTAATACATGCCTTAATGGCAGTTTCAAAGGTGTTCGAAATATATTCTAAATCGTGCAATTCGTAATCGAAGGCTGCAGAAGGAAAGAAGACGAAATTGGTTTTAGCGCCAATGAGGAGGTTGAAGTTTCCATAGGAGGAGAACCCCCATCCAACTAGGCAGTGTGGCCTAGTGGCACTTGGCTGGGAGTTAAGGTGCTTGGGCAGTGTGAGACCCACGTTCGAATCACGATGGGATCATTTTGGCATGGGAAGCACGCGATTTATTTTTACTTGGCGCCAACAAGGGTTAAGGAGCACGTGGTGCTCGTTTGGTGTTAAACGAGCACCTAGCACTCACGGCAGTCGAGGCCGTGGCTAGGGCACACGAGGAGGTGGCAATCGAAGGTTCAAGTCTCACCCAAGGTGGAGGTAAACATTTTAATTTTAATTTTTATCAAGCCTAAGTTTTAAATATAGTTTAAAGGAGTTATAAGGGGTTAAAGTTAAAAGGGCTTAATTTAAATTTTAATTGTTGATTAAAAGGAGAGATAAGGGGTAAACTTTATTTTTACATGAAGTTATTTTTACATGGTTGATTTATCAAAAGGGTAAATTGAAGATTGATTATTTTGAGAGAACCTTTTTGTTGAAGGTGATATTGTTGTTATTATAGGGAGATCATAAGGTGTATTTGGTCAATCATTTTTGTATATGAATGCTTTCCTTAAAATGGAGTGATAAGGTGTATATGTGGTTTGATATTTGCATTGTATCTTTGTGAGAGTTTTTCTAACTTCTTGAGCTTGGAAAAGAAGTGTTTGTGGTTGTGGCAGATATTTGAGGTTCCTTCATCATCAAGAAAATGTATGAGCACATTCTTCCATATTTGAGTTGATTGGTTGGTTTTCTAGAAAATAAGTTTGGAGTGAAAAGGATTTGATTAGGGCTTCCTTATTGAGTGTGTTGAGTTAATGCTTCAAGGTTTTTTGGAATAAAGAGTTGTTATTAAAACCTTGTTTTATAAGCATTGTTGTTGAAGCCATTGGTTGTGTGAAGAACTTGAACTAGGGTTTGAAAATAACATGAGTATCATTGTTATGTGAGAGTTGTTTTATAAGCATTGTTGTTGAAGTGAGTTGTTGAGCAAAGAACTTGAACTAGGGTTTGAAAAGAACATGAGTATCATTGTTATGTGAGATTTGTTGTTGAGCATTGTTGGAAACATTTTGAGTGAGTGATCATATGCTTGGACTAGGGTTTGTGAGCAAGGATTATTTCATTGAGTGATTGGTTGAGTAGAGTTGGTTGAGCCTAGTCAAGTGGATGTGTGAAGTGATTGTTCAAGTTCCAAAAACAAACTATTCTATATTCTAAATTGAATTGAGAAAGTGATTGAGTTGAAGCATATTGAGTCTCTAACAATTCTCTGTATGTTTCTAAAAGAGTGATTGAAAGTGATTGAGCATTGTGATGAGTATAGAGCATATTGAGTCTCTAACAATTCTCTTTATGTTTCTATGAGATTGGACAAGTTCTAGAGTGGACTTGTTGAGCAGATTTGAGGTAAGTCTTTGAGAAGACTTGTGGATAGATTTGAGTAAGCTTTTGTGGAAGCTTACAATACATATTATTGAGAATTTGGATAAGTTCTTGAGAGGACTTATTGAGCATATTGGACAAGTTCTAGAGAGGACTTGTGGATATATTAGTGTGAGCTTTTGTGGAAGCTTACAAGGTATATTTGAGATAAGTCTTTGAGAAGGCTTGAGAGTAGAGTTGATTGATTGATTTGTTCAAACCTTGAGTTAAGGTTTGGGGTAGATCAAGCAAAGTTGATTTGAGATTGAGTCAAGCTTTGAGTTAAGGCTTGAGGATAGATATTGAGGATAAATTTGTGCTAGATCGAAGGACTATGTTTAGTATAGATTTGAGGATAGAGTTTGGTGACCAGATAGATATTGAGGATAGATTTGTGCTAGACCGAAGGATATGTTTAGTATATTAGGTTGGTGTGAGGATAGTTTGTGGAGATTGAGGATAGATTTGTGCTAGATCGAAGGACTGTGTTTAGTATAGATTTGAGATAGAGCTTTGGAGGTGATAGAGTTGAGGATAGAGATCTCCAACAACAAGGAATACAGGTGTCTTCTATGGATAGAGTTCCATTTGCTAAGGGTAGTGGAGGTAGAGGTCTTCTAGAGGATCACTAGCTAGAGCAGAGATTAGGAGATTGGTGTCTCCTATGGATAGAGATCCATGAACTTGATTTAGGGGATTGGTGTCTCCTTTGGATAGAGGTCCATAAACATTGTAATAGGGAAAGGATTCCCAAGAGATTGATTGAGAAAATTTTAGTGAAATATTTTCTCCGTGGAGTAGCCCACATTGGGTGAACCATGTAAATTGTGGTGTCTCTATTGTGTGTGGTGATTTGTGCATTGCTTTGATTACTGCTATTGATATTTCTATCTTTACATTGCATAATATTGATTGGGAAAGAAAAGTAAAAAGTGGTCTTATATTGTTCACCCCCCCTCTCAGTATAAGCTTGTGTTCTTCAATTGGTATTAGAGCGGGTTCCTTCGAAAGAGTTTAACAGCTTGAAGGAAAAGCTTACAAGAACACAATGGATTCTAAGAATGGATCCTCAAACAATTCAACACCAGTATTTGATGGAAGTGATTATGTATATTGGAGTTTGAGAATGAAGATCTACATGAAGGCACTTGGCAATGAGATTTGGGAAGCAGTTGAAAATGGATACGACCCCTCAGTTGATCCACCTACAGATAAGGAAGGTAAGCTTCTACAACATTACAATTCAAAAGCAATGAATGCACTTTTGAGAGGTTTGCATAGAACAGAGTCCATAAAAGTTATGCATTGTCAAAATGCAAAAGAAATGTGGGATAAGTTGCAAAATATATATGAAGGAGATAAAGGTGTCAAGAAAGCAAAGATACAAAATCTCAAAGGATAATTTGAAGAGTTAAGAATGAAGTATGAGGAAAACATTAGTACTTATCTACTTTGAATTGATGAGGTTGTTAATGCTATGCAAGGACTTGGAATGAAGGTTGATGAATCAGATGTTTGTGATAAGGTCTTAAGATCTCTTCCAAAAAGATTCAGTGAAAATATTTCTACTATAGAAGAGTCAAAGGATGGTGATTCTTTGACAAGAGATATGTTGCTTGGTATTCTTACAGCTTTTGAGTTAAGAACAAAAGAACCTATTCCCCAGAAGGAAGCAACCTTCAAAGCAATCAAGAAGACAAAGGGTAAGAAGTCATAATCAAGCAATGAGTCATCCAGTGATGAAGAAGCTAATTATGGTAGAAGGGATAAGGATTCTAGAAGATCTAGAGATCTAAAATCTATTAAATGTTTCAATTGTGGAAAGTATGGTCATTATGCAACAGATTGTCAAGAAGCTAAGAATAACAATGGTGAAGAAAAATAGGATCACAAAAACAGGGAATCAAAAAGATACAGGCACCAAAAGAAAAGCAAGGATGGACAAAGCAGACAAGGAAAGAAGTTCTTTCAAAGACAAAAGAGGAGCTACTATGCGGATAAGGCAAGTAAGTACTCAAGTGATAGTGATGCTAGTTTTTCAGACAATGATAGAGATGAAGTCCTATTTATGATTGAAGAAAAAGAACAAGTTAAGAAAAGGACTCCAAAAATTCTCAAGTGTTTTAGATGTGGTAACTTTGGACATCTTGAAGATAGTTGTACAAGAAATGGTTTCAGTTTTAGTGATGATGAATATGAAGATACACTTGAAGGACCAGAAGAGAATATTCTAATGGCACTAGAAGAAGGAGAAGGTGATCCTATAGAAGACAAGTCAAAATAAAATGAAGATGTGGACAAAGGTAAACAAATAGAGGAATATTCAGATAAATATGGATATGATCTCAAGGGAGAACTTATCTATGCCCTTGACACAGTGAAGAAGGTAAGAAAGCAAAACTCTAAACTTGAAATTCAGTTTCAAGAATGTGATGAAGAGAGAAGGATGCTTATAGAGGATCTAGAAAAATCAAAGGCTAAGACAAAGAAGTTCAAGGATAAGTTAGAAGCAAAGATCTTAGAATGTGAAAAGTTAGCACAAGAAGTGGCACTACTAAGGGAAGATTTAGAAGACTCCAAAGTCAAGCTAAAAGGGTTCAAAAATAGCTCAAAGAACTTGGATAAGTTCATCAAGATACAAAAGCCTACATCAAGCAAAACAGGTCTTGGATTTGAACAAGGATAGAAGAAATGGGAAGGAAAGTCAACCTCAAGTTCTGGAGGAGAAGAAACTTCAGATGAAGACACTTCAGAAGAAGATAGTGTAAAAGAAAGTGAGACATCTGAGGATGAGTTGGACAATAGAAAGTTCAACAAGAACAGGAACAATGCACAAAGAAGATACAGATGGAACAACAATCAGAATAGGTCAAGAGAGACTAAGAGACCAATGAGGTCAAGACAAGGAAACTTCAATGGAAGATGTTTTTCATGTCACAGGTTTGGGCACATGGCTTCACAGTGTAGGACACATGAAAGACAAGAATATGGGAACAGACAACTTTTCAATGGGTATTGCTACTCATGTAATCAGTTTGGTCACAAGGCAATGAATTGCAGGGTTCATGATAGAAGAGGATATGGCTTCACTAGGAGAAATCCTAAGACATTTGCACCTCCAAGGAATAATAACATTAAGTGTTATAAGTGCAATAATGATGGTCACACAACAAAGTGGTGTAGAGCAGACATTCCAGAATCAAGTATGAACAGGAACAGGAACATGGATATGAACAAGAACAGAAACATGGATATGAACAAGAACAGGAATAGGAACAAGAAAATGGACATGGACAGGAACATGGACATGGAAAGAAATAGTCAGAGGAATCAGAAGGATCAGATAAGAAGAAAAGAGGATAAAGGTAAAGAACAATGCTTTCTGGGAGTAGAAATACTCCCACCCTAGAATTAACCACCTCAAGAGGAGGTGGGGGAGGGGCTAAGCTAAGAGGCTCATTCTTAGCCCCGAGCCCCAAAGGTGACCCTTTGCCATTGATGTCAAAGGGGGAGAGATTTGAGTAAGGGGGAGAGATTTGGTATTTGAGTAAAGAGGAGAGAGCATTGAGCCAGGGGGAGCAATGTCCCAGGGGGAGCAGAACAAAGGAAAGGTCAAGTTTTCGGTAAAAATAATTTGGGTTGCCATCAATGACAAAGGGGGAGATTGTTGGACATTTTGAGTCAAGTTGTCATTGATGTCAAGGAACGAAGTCATCATTGATGTCAAGGAATATGTCAAGGAACAATGCAAAGGTTAATGGCAAAAGAACTTCATAATATTTTTAATATTATGTGGAAGCATATGAAGGTTGGTTTTTATTAAAACCATGGATGAGCAAAATAAAAGGTTTTTCATAAAAACCCAAGGAAGCTTTTTGAAAAGCTAAAAGAGGTTTTAATATTTATTTTATAAAATATTTAAATTCAATTTGAATTTAAATTTTATAAATAAATATTACTTATACAAGGTGGTATATTCAGAGAAGGCTTTAAGCCTTAATAAGACCCAAATGCTTTAAGCCTTAATTAGACCCAAAGTAAGCTCATAATTAGAAGTGTTATATAAAAGTACCTAAAGCATCATAACGTGGAGTAATTTGAGGGTAATTAGGTGAGTGTATTCATACTCAATATACTCATCAATATAGAGAAAATGGCGAAGGATGGTGAAGGCGGGAAACTTGGTTTGGAATATTCTAGTGTAGGAAAGGATGGCAGGGAGGCAGGAACCCAGGATGATAACAAGGACCAGGATGGCAGCAATGAGGACAAAGGTGATGCATATGATGGATGACCAAATACAACTAAATCTCATGAACAACCATTTATCTTCTAGGGAGATGAACCTCCCAACACTAGGCCCCCTCCCTTATGCTCTAAGGGACCCATCGGTGATACTACCAAGGTAGCATCTTATGCAAATATCCTTACCAATGAAGGAAGATGTCCTCACAAGCTTCCTACTACTACGATTGTTCCTAATGGTCAAAATATTCACATCCCTGATAACATCACCAACAACTATCTATCTATGGAATGATATGCTCTGGTTGGGAAGTTTGTTGGAGGAAGGCCTGATATTGAGACCATCCGTAGATGGGCTATCACCAAATGGAAGACCTTAGGAGATATGGAGCTGGTTGTTCTTTCCAGAGGCTTTTTTGCTATCAGGCTAAGCAATGATGAAGACACAAATCATATCCTCACAGGGGGTCCCTAGTTTTTAGGCCATAAAAGTTTATTCCTAAGGAAATGGGACCTAGAATTTGATCTTGATACTCAGGATATTAACTATACCCCTATATGGGTGCACATTCCCAATCTCCCCTTCCACATGTGGCATGATGATATTCTCCTTGTCATTGCCAATGTTATAGGGGATCTTCTTGCCATTGATCCGGTCACCAGAGCTCGCAGGTGCATGAATGTGGCTAGGATCTATGTAAATGCCAACTTAGCATCAGAGCTACCAACCTATGTCAATATTATTCATAAGTCCTACTACAGAAAGCAACCCTTGGAGTATGAAAATAAACCGGCCTTCTACATGGAATGTCACACTCAAGGACATCTGAGATCCTAGTGCCCCATCCTCAAAGCTCAGGCTACCTTGGAGAAAGATCAGAGGCAAGATGAAGGTGCTTCCCATTCCCAAGGGGCCCTTGTAGACCAACATAGAGGCAATAGAAACCCACCTAATAGTGGCTTCCCCAAACCACAAAAGAAATGGCAACACCAAAACTAGACAAGGAAAAGTCATCAGCAGCAACAAAAGCTTCCAAAACCTCAAGAAGGGTCTCAATCGCTCAAAGGCAAGGAAATGATGAACTCAGAGCAACATCAAGTAAGTTCCCCTTTTGTGACTTCCAATAGATTTAATATCTTAAATGAATCTGATAAGATTCTAGAAGGAAATGCCTTGATTTCCTCTATTTTAAAACCTCCTTCTGAGGAAACTCAAAAAGGTGTCCCTAACCCCACTCTTACAGGGGTGAAGAGTGGTCCCCCAAATCCCAACCCTCAGAAGTTATAGATCCCCTTGTCCAACCCTCCCCTTCAGGAAGAGAGGAAATGTTCTCCCATTCAACCTCAAGCAGAAGCCAAGTCTCCTCAAGCTCCTCAATTTCCTCCTGATCTGAACATTGACCTAAGCTTTGTCAACACCCCTTCTAAGTTTGGACCTTCTCACAGTCCTTAGGATGAAAGTTTGGTAAACTCTAATAAGAACCTTGTGGAAGAAATGTTATCTCCCCATCTAATTCAGGCTAATAGTAGACCCTTGAGTCTAGTTCTGGAGTAGATTATTCCTTACAAGTTCAGTCCAAAGCAAACTAGAAGTACTACCAAATCCCCCATTGATTTTAGTAGCGAAAAAAAATAGGTAGGCCTTCTAAATAGGAAATTTGGAACACTCACGTAGCGGATGACATTGCCAATGGAATTCAGAAAACTCTTTTTCCCACCATCACCTCTCAACTCAAAGAGGAGAGTAGAAGCTCCAAACCCCCTCACCATAATGGAAGGGGAGGTAAGAAAGCACCCAAATATTCTAAATGAAGATCCTCTCATGGAATGTGAGAGGCCTCAATGGGGTAGCTAAACAAAGACTTGTTAAGTCTATGAGGAAAGATATCAAACCCTCAATTCTCATCATGCAGGAAACTAAGATAAATGCCAATAGCTCTGCAACAGTGGCTAAAGAAATATGGAAAAAATTAGGTGTGGTTTTCAGTGATGCTAGAGGATCTTCTGGAGGTCTTATGTGCCTATGGGACAAACAGAAAGTTGATGGGCATCTACTTCATTCTAGTGAAAGACTTTTAAGTGTTCTTTTTCATGATTGCAATAACAACTTGTCTTGGATTCTTACTAATGTATATGCTCCTAACACCATTTCTGGGAGAGCTCAGTTGTGGGAAACCCTGACTAGTATAAAATAATCCTTTCAAAACATTCCCTGGATTATGGCAGGAGACTTTAACACCCCCCTTTATCCTTCAGATAAAAATGGAGGATCTAAAACCCCGATAAAAAGTATGGAGGATTTTAATGAATTTTTCAATGCCAATAGCTTAATGGACATAAACCTCAAAAAGGTAAAATTTACTTGGAGCAATAGAAGAGCTGGGATCCAACACATTCAAGTCAAATTAGACAGGGTTTTCCTTTCCCAGGAAGTTTTCCAAGTGTTTGGTGATGTTGTTCTCCATCCTCTCCCTAAAATTGGATCAGATCATAATCCTCTTATCCTTGAGATTGACAAATCCAAACCCTACAAAAGGCCCTTCAGATTTGAGGCTATGTGGTTACACCACCCAGATCTAAGGTAGAGAGTCTCACACTACTGGCAACAAGATTTCCAAGGACATCCTTCCTATAGACTGGCTCAGAAGCTTAAAACTCTCAAGGAAGACCTAAAAATTTGGAATAGAGAAGTTTTTGGCAACCTCTTCGCCAACAAACAATCTCTCAAAGAAAGACTTGAACAGATTGAAACAAAAATACAAAATGGGGCTCTAGATGATCAAATCAAAAATGAAGAGAAACAAATCCTTGTCGAGTACCACAATGTCCTTGCTTGTGAAGAGACCTTTTGGTGGTAGAAATCTAGAGCTCTCTGGCTCAAAGAAGGAGACTCTAACACCAAATTTTTTCATGTGTCTACTCTAAGAAATAGAAGCAACAATCACATCAAGGAACTGACTAAAAGTGATGGCACCTCCACTTCATATTTAGAGGAAATCATAAATGAAGCAAGTTCTTATTTCAAAAATATGCTTGAGGATGACAATTCTTGCTCGGCCTCTACCCAGGCTTCCTTGCTTCATCACATCCCCAACTCCATTTCATACAATGTCAATTCCTATCTCATTACCCCTTTTTAGGATGAAGAAATCAAGTCTACCCTCTTCTCCATGAATCCTGATAAAGCCCCAGGTCCTGATGGTTATCCCCCCACTTTTTTCAAAATTTTTGGGATATTGTTGGTTCTGATGTTTGCCTTACCATTAGAGAATTCTAATATTTCAAAAGAATTCTATGAGGGTACAATTCCACTTTCATTGCCCTCATTCCTAAAAATCTCATTGCTAAATCCTTAGCTGACTTCAGACCCATTAGCCTATGCAATGTCATTTACAAAATCCTCACTAAACTCATGGCTATCATAATGAAGAGAATTTTGCCTAGAATCATTGATCCCTACCAGGGAAGTTCGGTTCAAGGTAGATCTATCCTCGATGGGGTCATCTCCATCCATGAAGCCTTGCATTCAGCTTCAAAGACTAAAAATCCCACCTGTGTCCTCAAGCTTGACATGAACAAAGCTTATGATAGAGTCAATTGGAACTTTCTCTTAGCCATCTTGCACAAGTTTGGATTCCATCCTGAATGGGTTGACCTCATCAGAGCCTACATTTCTTCTCCTTGGTTCTCTGTTCTCATTAATGGATCCACTGCTGGTTATTTCAAAAGTAGTAGAGGCCTTAGGCAGGGGGACCCCATCTCACCCCTTTTATTCATTATCATCGTCGAAGCCTTAGGCAGAACCATTCAAGCTGCTTGCAGAGTTGGCCTCCTATCAGGGATCAAAGCCTCATCTCAGACTACTCCGATCTCACACCAATAATTTGTGGATGATACCATATTGTCGACCAGTGCATCTGTCTTTGAAGCACATGTGATCAAATACATCCTCAAGCTTTATGAAGTAGCTATCAAGAAAAAAGTCAACTTCAACAAAAGTAAATTATATTTTTTAAATACACCTATTCAAAGATAGATCAAGATTGCTAGAATTCTTGAATGTTCTGTAGCTGTTCTCCCTGCTACTTACCTTGGGCTCCCTCTATTCTATGGCCAACCTGCAACTTCAATGTGGAACAATGTTATAGAGAGGATTCAAAAAAATCTTGCAGGATGGAAGGGTAATCTCCTATCTCAAGCATCCAAATGCACTTTAACTACAGCTACCCTTCAAAGCATCCCTGTCTACTTTCTTTCCATTTTTTGGGCACCAGTTATAGTCTCCCTCAGGATAGAGCAAATTCAAAAAAAATTTATGGACTGGAGCTGAGAACAAACAAAGGATCCATCTTGTGGCCTGGGACAAGGTTTGCAAACCCAAATACAAAGGAGGAGTTGGGCTCAGAAGGGTTCATTCCCTCAATACAACTTTGGTTACCAAGCAAGCTTGGAGATTGGTGTCAGGAGATAGAAATGAGTGGATTTCCATTGTCAAAAGGAAGTATCTTCAAGATGGTGATTTCCTAAATGATGACACCCCCAACCGAGGGTCGGCTTTCTGGAATTCCATCATGAGTACGAGGCCTCTCCTCAAGAAAGGATTAAGGTGGAAGTTGGGAGATGGAAGCAATATTGACTTCTGGGAAGACAAATGGATCACCCAAGACCCCCTCATCAATGACCCTATTCTATCTAGACTCAAATCCTTTACTGATTCCAGGATAGGGCATAAGGTCTCTAATTTCCTTAACACTCATAACAGCACCACCAGTTGGATTCCCATTAGGAGCCCTACTTTCTCGAATGAATCAGCTATCTTGAACTCCCTCCTGCACTCAACCATCATTCCCTCAAACAATTTTGTTGATCAGTTCATTTGGGAGCCTTCCAAAAGTGGGGAATTTTTAGTCAAATCGGCCTATCTCCTCCTCCTTGATAATGAGGACATCCTATTGCCTTTTAACCTAGTCTGGGTCAAGTCTCTCATTCCTAAGGTTTCTTTCTTTTCTTGGCTTGCCATTCAAGAGAAAATCCTAACCATAGATAACCTTATCAAGAAAGGCATTCCCATCCCTAATAGATGCTATCTTTGCCAAAATGCCTAGGAATCCTCTTCTCACCTTTTCCTCCATTGCCCCTTCTCCTCATCCATCCTTGACTCCATATTCCATTCCTTCCATATCCAGTGGGCCAAACCCAGCTCCATAGGTGATCTTTTCAACCATTGGCCCTCCCCCTTCCATGACCCCCACCTCAAATTATTCTGGAAGATTTGCCTCCACCACTTCCTTTGGAAAGTCTAGCTTGAAAGAAACAACAGAGTTTTCTCCCAAAGGCCTAAGGTCCCCAAGCTCATCTCTTCCAAAATCTTGGCCAATGCCTTGGAGAATACCTCTCTCATTCCCCCTTCCTCTAAGTTAGCCTCCAAGTCTGAATCTGATCTTGGCAAGGATCTTGGTCTATCCTTAGAGGTTTTTCGCCCTCCAACCAACCTTAGACTTGATTCTAATTGGGTTCCTCCATCGATGGGATGGTTCAAACTTAATTTTTATGGAGCTGCTAAAGGTAATCCAAGGAAAGCTAGGGTAGGAGGTATCCTCAGAAATCACCAAGGAGAAATCATCCTTGCCTTTGCTGAAGGATTAGGTGAGCAGACAAATCATGTTGTTGAAGCCAAAAGCATGTGGAGGGGTATTTGCCTTGCAAATAATTTTACCAACAATCTGATAGTTGAAGGAGACTCCCTCAACATTATCAATTACCTCAGGCATAGCAATTGCAGACCTTCCTGGAGAGTCAGAGACTATATTGAGGAAGCTAGGACCTTGGTCCTTGACATGCAACAAGTCATTTTTTAGCATGCTTATAGAGAAGCAAATAAGGTTGTCGATAGATTAGCCAACATTGGAGTTAACATGGTCAACTTTTAGACCTGGTATGATGACATTCCTGAGGAAATCCATGCTATTGCAGATCAAGAGAAACCTCAAAGGAATCTTCCTCAGTAGGAGGCTATCCTCCAGGATATCCAACCTTCCCCTCATGTGTAACACCATCAGATTCTTAGGAATATTCATGCGCCACGTGATCATTCCTAATCAGCAAGGCAAGTGGAAGGTCCTTCACACCCTTTCGAATGATAAGGTCCATGTGTCTTTCCACATCATTCCTTTTTACCACCAGTAGATCATCCAACTATCCCTTTTGATTAACAACAATCATCACCACCAGATTTTCTAGATGCCCTTCCACGTCACCCTCCACCGCCATCAAATCTTCCAATCTCCCATCCATGTCACCCTCCACTGAAAGATCATTTTTGTCTGGGCCATCATTTTTGGAATGTACGCTAATAATTATTTTAATTTTTGGCATCCTTTGTCAAGCTTGTGCAGGTACCATAACATGGTGTTTAATTTCAAAATTAGGTCTCCTAAATATTCTCACCTTAATCAATCAATGCGCCCGATTTGGCATCAAAAACCCACTTTCTCTGGGCCTCGTAACCTCAATTCCCAACTCAGTGTGGATGCTCAAGGAACGTTCACCACCATCATTTATAGCCTAAGGATGTGGCACAATGTGAGGGAGACCATCGAGGCCAATGGTCATCATGAGCTGGCACTCTAGTCTTTGAAATTTATTATCTTAAGAAATTTTGGGGGTGCATCTTTTCCTTTCAATTTCCTAGGCTGATCTTCTTTGATAGTTTTGTCAAGGGTATGATTCCAAAATGTCCTTTTTCCATGTTGTGTGTCCTCTTCTGAGATGGCTGGCCTTTCTCATGTGCGAGCCTCCCTATCCCCATGAGCCATCTTTCCCTTGCTCCCATGCTTGCATTTACATCTCCCCGCCATGCTCGATAATGATTTTATTTAGTATCCCCCACCTTTTTTGGTATTTTTCCCAAGCACCTATCCTTTTTATCATCGTCGGTCCTCCCCACTCTACCTTCACTTTCCAACCTATTTCTCTCTGTCTATGCATTCCACTATCCCTTTCACCCACCCCCTTTTCTCTTGTCCACTCCCTCATCATCCCCCTTCCCCCATCCACCATGGCAAACAACTTTATTGAGCCCATTTCCTTTGCCTGTGACTCTATGGTAGAAAATATTCTCAAGGATAGACACTTCTTCCCCTTCCTCCACATGTTTTCTAGAGATGAGCTTGAGATCACACTTGCCTTCCTTGAGACCTGGGATAATGGTGTTGTTACTGTGCATGGTAGGAGCTTCAGGGTTGACGTTCACCTGTTGTCTTCCATTACTGGCCAAAACCCTGAAGGCCATTCCATCCATAGGCATAAACATAATTGGGAAGTTGAGCTTAGCGAGTTTAAAGGAAATGAGAAAATCCTCAAGAATGCTAAGAGCCCTAGGATCTTTAGGAGTGACCTGAACTCCCCTTGGGATGTAGTGATGAAGCCCATCATGGAATTCATCACTGTCGATGATCCTGATAAACTCCTCAAAACCTACCATTTGGCTTTCGTAAACCATTTTTGGGACATTAATCCTCTCAGCATCCCCCTCTTCCTATTCAATTCCATGAACAAATCCATTACTACTTGTAGGAATAAGAAGAGCCATGACCTTCCTCACCATCAGGGTTTGTACAAGGTCATCTATACCTACGTCCTGGAAAATAGTCCCAAACCCAATCCTAATATTCCCAGCCCTGCTAAGCCTACAGGGTCCTCGGCTCACCTCACCCTAGCAGAGAAAAAGAGAAAAGCCATTGAGGATGTCACAGAATTGAGGGCCAGGAAGAGCATTAGCTTTGATAGCATGGAGGAACCTGTTAGGAAGTCTACCCGGCTTCAAAACCTGGCAGCTAAGCGCAACGTCATTGAGATCAAGAATGAGGAAGAGGAAAATGAGGATGAAACCAAGCGCCTGAAAGAGTTCATCATCTCGTCCACCACTGCTATGATGAATGTGATGGTTAATTCTATGATAGACATCCGGGAAGGTCTACAAAAACTATTTTTTGGTGGGCAGATTAGCCAGGAGGTTGATGGTGGGTCCGAAGTGGAGAAGTTTGTTGTCAAAGAGGAGCCTAAGGATGACGAGCCCAAGGACACTGATAAGGAGGACACCAAGGATGAGGATAAGACCTCAGCTGAGGACTAATTTCCTTTTATCCATGTTTTTTGTTTCTAAGGCTACCCTGCGTGGAGCCTGGTCTCTTTCGGATAATAGGTCTTTTTTTGGTTTTATGCCTTCCCTGCGTGGAGGCCTTTACTTCTTCAGCTGTAGTTTTCATGTTTTAGGTTCTGTCCTGTATCTCAGTGTCCTCAAGTCTGAGGCTGTGACCTCACTTTTTTGTTTCTTCTGTTGTATCTGGGTCCTCAAGCCCGAGGTTGCATCCTCAGTTGTGGCTCTTGATAGTCTAAGGTTTGTAGGGGGTCAAAGGTGCGTCCTTCATCGTGTTACAACTTTTCTTGCTGGTTTTGTATCAAGGTTAAGGGATCCTTAAAACCCTTTCAGTAATATAAACTTTTAATTTACCAAAAAATAGGACCCAAAGGAATTAAATATTAATTTATAATATTTAAATTCTAAAGAATTTAAATAATTTATAAATTAATTATTTAAAAATGAAATGCATCGACGTCTAAGGTTAAAGTGAAAAATTGAAATGCGCCAACGTCAAAAGGAAAGGGGAGGCATTATATATTAATACATGCCTTAATGGCAGTTTTAAAGGTGTTCAAAATAAACTCTAAATCATGCAATTCGTAATCGAAGGTTATAGAAGGAAAGAAGACGAAATTGGTTTTAGTGCCAATGAGAAGGTTGAAATTTCCATAGGAGGAGAACCCCATCTAACTAGATGATGTGGTCTAGTGGCACTTGGCTGGGAGTTAAGGTGCTTGGGCAGTGTGAGACCCGAGTTCAAATTGCAACGGGATCGTTTTGGCATAGGAGGAACACGATTTATTTTTATTTGGTGCCAGCAAGGGTTAAGGATCATGTGGTGCTCGTTTGGTGTTAAACGAGCATCTAGCACTTACAGTAGCCGAGTCCATGGCTAGGGCACACGAGGAAGCGGCAATCGAAGGTTCAAGTATCACCCAAGGCGGAGGTAAAATTTTTAAGTTTAATTTTTATTAAGTCTAAGTTTTAAATATAGTTTAAAGGAGTTATAAGGGGTTAAAGTTAAAAGAGATTAATTTTAATTTTAATTGTTTATTAAAAGGAGAGATAAGGGGTAAACTTTATTTTTACATGAAGTTATTTTTACATGGTTGGTTTATCAAAAGGGTAAATTTAATATTGATTATTTTTAGAGAACATTTTTGTTGAAGGTGATATTGTTGTTATCATAGGGAGATCATAAGGTGTATTTGGTCAATCATCTTTTTATATGAATGCTTTCCTTAAAAATGGAGTGATAAGGTGTATATGTGGTTTGATATTTGCATTGTATCTTTGTGAGAGTTTTTCTAACTTCTTGAGCTTGGAAAAGAAGTGTTTGTGGTTGTGGCAGATATTTGAGGTTCCTTCATCATCAAAAAGGTATGAGCACATTCTTCCATATTTGATTTGATTGGTTGGTTTTCTGGAAAATAAGTTTGGAGTGAAAAGGATTTGATTAGGGCTTCCTTATTGAGTGTTTTGAGTTAATGCTTCAAGGTTTTATGGAATAAATAGTTTTTATTAAAACCTTGTTTTATAAACATTGTTGTTGAAGCCATTGGTTGTGTGAAGAACTTGAACTAGGGTTTGAAAATAACATGAGTATCATTGTTATGTGAGAGTTGTTTTATAAGCATTGTTGTTGAAGTGAGTTGTTGAGAAAATAACTTGAACTAGGATTTGAAAAGAACATGAGTATCATTGTTATGTGAGATTTGTTGTTGGAAATTGTCGAAAGCATTTTGAGTGAGTGATCATATGCTTGGACTAGGGTTTGTGAGCAAGGATTATTTCATTGAGTGATTGTTTGAGTAGAGTTGGTTGAGCCTAGTCAAGTGGATGTGTGAAGTGATTGTTTAAGTTCCAAAACAAACTATTCTATATTCTAAATTGAATTGAAAAAGTGATTGAGTTGAAGCATATTGAGTCTCTAATAATTCTCTGTATGTTTTTGAAATAGTGATTGAAATTGATTGAGCATTGTGATGAGTATAGAGCATATTGATTCTCTAACAATTCTCTTTATGTTTCTATGAGATTGGACAAGTTCTAGAGTTGACTTGTTGAGCAAATTTTAGGCAAGTCTTTGAGAAGATTTGTTGATAGATTTGAGTAAGCTTTGGTGGAATATTGCAATACAGATTGAGAGAAAATTTGAATAAGTTCTTGTGAGGACTTATTGAGTAGATTTGGATAATTTCTTGAGAGGACTTATTGAGCAGATTGGATAAGTTCTAGAGAGGACTTGTGGATAGATTGGTGTGAGCTTTTGTGGAATCTTACAAGGTAGATTTAAGATAAGTCTTTGAGAAGGCTTAAGAGTAGAGTTGATTGATTGATTTGTTCAAACCTTGAGTTAAGGTTTGGGGCGGGTCAAATAGATTTAATTTTAGATTGATTCAAGCTTTGAGTTAAGGCTTGAGGATAGATATTGAGGATAGATTTGTGCTAGATTGAATGACTATGTTTAGTATAGATTCGAGGATAGATTTTGGTGTAGATTTGAGGACAGGTTTGTGCCAGACCATAGACAGATATTGAGGACAGATTTGTGCTAGACCGAAGGACTATGTTTAGTACAAATTTGAGGATAGAGTTTAGTGTAGATTTGAGGACAAATTTATGCTAGATCAGAGATAGAGATTGAGGTCAGATTTATGCTAGACAGAAGGACTATGTTTATTACAAATTTTAGATAGAGCTTTGGAGGTGATAGATTTGAGGACAAATATTTCCAGCCAAAGCAGGGAAGACAAGTATCTTCTATGGATAGAGTTCCATTTGCTAAGGGCAGTGGACGTAGAGGTCTTCTAGAGGATTACTAGCCAGAGTAGAGATTTAGGAGATTGGTGTCTCCTGTGGATAGAGATCCAAAAACTTTATTTAGGGGATTGGTGTCTCCTTTGGAAAAAGGTCCATAAACATTTTAATAGGGAAAGGATTCCCAAGAGATTGATTGAGAAAATTTTAGTGATTTTTTTTCTCCATGGAGTAGCCCACATTGGGTGAACCACGTAAATTGTGGTATCTCTTTTGTGTGTGGTGATTTGTGCATTTCTTTAATTACTGCTATTGATATTGCTATCTTTACATTTTATAATATTGATTGGGAAAGAAAAGTAAAAAGTGGTCTTATATTGTTCATCCTCCCTCTCAGTATAAGCTTGTGTTCTTCACAATTCTATCATAAAAAAAAAGAGATAGAAAGAGAGAGAGAAATAGAAACATCTATTATTGATTAATGAATAACTAATACATTCGAGTAAGGGTGTGAGATCCTTTATATAGGAATATGGATTAAGTGGCCAACACTCTACCTAACTATGCAAGTTACAACTTGCACATATACAGCTTGCACATTGACACTTATGCATTCACCATGTTGCATGAAGCAACTAGATAACTTCCCCAAAAAGTAATCTAACATAACCAAATGATGTAATATATTCTAACACTTTTATGGCCCATAACCACTAGTGTGCAACTCCATATTCTTAAGTTGTTGCCTCATGATTTGGATCTCATCATGGGGTACTTGTGATGTATGGGTGGGGTAGACTGGTGTTTCCCTGATAGGTCACTCGAGATAATAATCATAGGGATAATTATAATAGTGTGGTGGTGGGTGTATATAGTACGTAGGAGGAGTTTGGGTATGATGAGGTGTAAGGTTTTTTTGAGTAGAAGAAGTGGGCAATGGAAGAGCTGAAGAAGAAGTGAGGTAAGAATGATAAGAAGAGGAATATAGGAGGATATGTTGTTTTTTTTGTTGGGTCACCCATTTATTTGGTTGGGCAATTGAAGAATGATTTGGATTTATTGGGATATGGTAATCCATTGGATATTGCATGTGGGAGGATGTTTTTTGATGTTCCATAGGTGGAACTTGTTTATTATCTTGAGTTAGCACTTATGTATGTGCTTTATTGAGGTTATGGTCATAATCTTGATGAGGAGGTGAGTATATCCTTGATTTTCCATTTAGTGATGTGTGGGAAATCATTCATAAGGTTATGGGGGTGGGGGATGAAAAGAGTGTGTTGTGGGTATAGTTTAATTCCATGTGGGTGAAGTGAAAAAACCACTTTGATCATAGGAAGAGAGGGATTGTACCCCAAGGCTTTGGGAGTGAGCTAATATATGAAGGAGATAATTTTAGAATGCATAAGATGTTTATAATGATAATATTAGGATAGAAGGTGGTTATGATATGACTAAGAGGGGATTCTGTAGGAATGGTGGAAATTGAGGAATATAAGTAATTTGTTGGTTGGAAAGAAGGTGGTTGAAAATGAGGAGGTTGTGGAAGTGTGAAGGAGGTAAGAGGAAATAAATTTGGATATCTCGAAGAAGAAGGACCATATGAGGTTGCATGGTATAGTTGTGGATGAGACATCAAAATTGGGGGTGATATTAATAAGGTTGCCTTGCAAAGAGGAATTTGGTGGGTAATATGTTGTAAGTGCAATAGAAGAAGTGGTTTTTTTAGGATTGAAAAAGAGATCAAAATCTAAGAGTGTATATGAAGGTAGGTTTTGAGGAGGATATCATGATGAGGAAGCATAATTGGAAGAAGAAGACCCCTAAGTATTATGAGGGGTAGGGGTGGTGAATACCTTGGCTACAGTTTGGTATGTAGCTTTGGAATTTGTATGAACCTGAGAGAGATTAAAATCCTTAGTATCTAAGAGTGTCTAGGAAGAAGGGAGTAAGAATAGGTGTGTATAATGGGATGAAGGAGGGGAATGATATTCTTCATAGGACATGAATGGTTCAAAATAGCTAGGTGCAAAGTATATGACACCCAAAAAGGTGTTAGGAGAAGGGAATCTATCATGAGGGTTTTTGAGAGGTGGATCAGAAAGGATCTACAACCCTAGGTCTTATTTACCATGTACATTACTAGGCTACGATGGGTTGGGTTGATGTTGGCCATCCGAGCGAAAGGTGGATCTACAGCTAAAGTAGAGATAATCACATTATATTGGTTTGGCATTTGAGTGGAGGTAGGATGGGTCACCTAAGAGGCTTCCAAGGTGAGATGCTCTTGTTCCCATGCTTGTATGTGGTTAAGGACCATGTTTAGTAGATGGCAAGTTGAAAAATAAATTTACAACATAATTTTGCAAGATAGGGTAGTTGTTTGAGGGGTTTTGGAACCTTTGGATTTGTTTGTGTTATAGTATAAAAATTTCATATATCTCTATGCAAACCAAATATTCATATCTATCTGTACCAATCAATGAAGTGTAAGTTTTAGGATCAAAAAAGTGATAGACGTAAAAACCAGAGAGTTTTGAGAACCTGCAACAATTGGATTTTGTTTTTTATATCAATTTTGTGATATTTTTGTACGTTTTTGTATGTTTCTTATTATTATTTTTAGTTGGGTTTTTGTGTGTTAATGATTTTAAAAATCCTAAAATAAATCAAAATGGATGATGGATGTATGCTATGGAGGTGATTTAAGGCGTGTTTTACCATAAAACCAAAGGCGTAATAGGAAGAACTATGCAAAAATAGGTAAATAGCTTTGAATGAATGATATGACTCAAGGTAACCAAAAGGGATAAATATAAAACCTCTTATGAAATAGGCAACACTATCTAAGATCTACATTGACCAGCTATCTTTTGCTTCACCCATAATCAGGCTTAGTCACTAGTTACAGTTGCACACTCACTAATTATATGAAGCCCTATGAGCAAGGGCATCTAATCCTAATTTACCCCAATGTACTCTCAATGATAAAGGATTTTCTAGTGATGGAGTCTATAAAATTACTCATGAGAGATACTATGGTGTCTAGAGGAAGAGCCAATGGTTGGAGATGAAAGCCAGCATTTTTGGACTTGATTTGGGGTTGGTGATGAAACAATAAAACCAATGTGTAAAATATGTGCAAGTGTGTGGGTTGATTTTACTTTGAAGCTAAGATGCAGAAGTGAAATTAATCTAGTTGAGCGATAAAGAAATATGCCTTTTGACTTATGAAATAAAAGTGTCTTTTGAAAGGAAATTCTATACTAAGCAAGCAATAAAATTTACATTTTGATAAGCAAATACCTATGCAACAAAAAAACAAGGAAAGAATCATATCCTTTTAGTGAAAACTACTCGAAGTCTTGCTAGATCATAAATTTGTCTACACCGACCAAGATAGACTTGTTAAGGCTATGGTCAGATGTCTCATGAGAGCTTTATATATGAGATATATCAAGATCTATTATCATATTAAGATTACAAATAATTAGAAATGCTAGACTAATTAGGAATGAAAGTGCAGTATGCTATACTAATTAGGAATGCAATGCATAACTAACTATGAACTAAAGTGTTTATAAAAGGAATTTGCTTTTGAAATATTCTAAAGTAATGACCAAAGTGATATTGATGGGTTTTGTAAAGCATGGAGGTAGAAATAATGTATTTTATAAATATTCCCAAAGCAATTTAGGGCTTTTATAAAGCAAAAATGTGGAAATTTAAACTTAAATATTTTGAAATTAAAAGAGAAAAGCATGCAATTTCAACTGAATAACGAGGTTTTTCTATGATTATTTATGATCTATAGACTTTAAGATGCTTCATGAATTTTGTTAGGGTCTAAATTATATCTCAAACTGGTTCGTACCCTAGGGTGAAAATTTGTGGTTTGTACCTTGCCTTACAAACTAGAGCAAGGTTGATATTTTGGCATTTTTGTAGGTAACATGTGATCTGTATGTTGCAAAACTGGTTTTGTGAAATTCCTACAACCAAGAAAAATAAAAATTTAGATTTTTGTTGAAAATTTGTATATAAAGAAGAAATAACCAAGCTAACTAAGAAATATCACAATATGGTGTGTAACTAAGTTTTTTGATAGTGAAGGTAGAGTGAAAGTGAGTGATTTCACCTTGGGGATGTCGTTGTGAAAGTCAATTTGGCCTATCAAGGCAAGAGGGCAAGTGAGATAGCAATCTCTAGGGGAAATATATCCTCAACTTACCTGCAACTATGGATTTTTTGTGGGTTGTGTAGAAATTGATACCTTGCATTCAAGTACCTAGTTTCTAAAGCGCTTGAATATTTTGTATGGGCCCCTGCAAAAATTTTGTCGCAACCCTCCATAAAAACCTAGCTCATAGGTTAAAAATACTTATGCCTTAGACTTAATATGAGTTTCAACATTTTGGAGGGTTTTATGCTGGTTTTTGGACCACTTGGAACACAAAAGATGACAAAGATGTTAGTTAGTGAGCTATAAAGTTAGCCAAACATTAACTAAAGTGGGTTGGTCTCACCATGATCACCATAATGAACTACAAGAAAATCATTGCTTTAAATTGATATTTAAAGGGGATGTGACAAGAGTTTCCCTTGTATAAGTTCTACCTTTGAAGGTTACAATATGGGTCTTTCATAAGGGATCCCTCTTTTGATGAATCCAGCAAGTAGTTGCAAATGTCTTCTTTGTATTCCTCAAAGGGGGAGTGGGATTACTACATATGGACCACTACTAGTCATGTAGGTCATCTAAACCTACATAGCCCTACAAACATAGTTAGAAATATTTGGGAGCCTATCTCAATCAAAACCCTCATACTAATAGATAAATATCTAGTATATTACATGGTGAAAATGACTGTAAATGATAGAAAATAGTAAAATAGAGTTGCTTGCCTAGTTTGGTTATTTGTTGTCAAGTTTTTATAATGAAACCAGACTCTAGACTAGTTTGCACCCTATCCTATGAACTCCTTTGTGATATCCGGTCAAAGTATTATTCTATTATAGGGGTCCTAATGTTTTTGTCGCTCTTGGTCCATGTTGAATGGTCTTCTATACCTGCAAACAATAAAAACTCACAAAGCAAATGGGGATGTTGACAAGCTCATGTGGGCCTCCATGGTGATTGGTGGTGAGTGATAGTGAGTGATGGTTGAGCACACTTTGATTTCTAGGGTAATTTTTATAGATTTTGGGTATGTGAGTGAGTGATTATTACAAATGGTAAAAATGGCCTTCTATTTATATTTTTCCAAGGTTATGGGAGCAAAGGTGTCTTGTGAGGTGTCCCCTAAGGTGGCATTTGGTGGCATACCTCATAAATGTATTTAGGTGAGAGAACTTCTCACCCATACATCTGCATAAAATAGGCATGGGATGTCACTTCACAAATGCATGGGTGGAGGAAATTCTCCAAATGGCTTTTATAGCATGTTGAGGTGGAGAATAACCATGTTTTAAAATGCATTTGATTATGCAAGTCTTAAAATGTCATGATATAGGAATTTGTATAGAAACATGTGTAGAGCAAGGGTCAATGTTAATCATAGTTATACTAACCATGGTTTTAGGGTTGAACAAGGGTGAGGTGGAGGCTAGGCTTTGGTGGAAGCTAGACTAGGGTGAGGTTGATCATGAGTTAAGTTTGACCATGGGTTTAAGTTTGACTATGATGTGGAGTTTGACCAAGGTTGAGTTAGGGTGAACTAGGCTTAGGTGGAAGCCAAGCTAGTCAAAGGGTAGAATAGGGTGAGGTGTTCCTAGATTAGGCTAAAAGGGTGATCGCATGGTGACCAGGGGCTAAGCATAGGAAAGGGCTTAAGTGGCCAAGGGGGCTTAGGGTGATGAATAGTTTTTTTAGGCAAATAATGCAAAATTAAAAGGTTTTTGCAAATTAATCTATCATTATGATGGGATGAGGTACAATGTGATATTTCTAGGTGTTTACAACATGGATGAGGACTTATGACATGGGTGAGGACGTATAATATGGATGAGGATCCATGACATGGATTAGGTTTCTACACTAAGGGAAACCTGAGATGTTTGGTTGCTAAAAGGGAAATTATGCATGCTTATACTCATTGGATAGATTTTTCTAAGCTAATTTTGAGAGTATTAGTTTAGGATTTTATGGAAAATATTCCTGCCCTAAGTGTGGGTAAGCCACAATGCAAAAAATTGGGTTTCTATAGTGGCAAGTCATGGGGTTCTATAAACACAATTGCATGCTTCTTCATAATTTCATGTAATTCAAATGGTTGAACTGTATCATTGGTAATTAGGGCATATAAGAAAAATAGTTGTGCTACCACTCCTTAAGTCAATTTTTTCAAATGTTTTTCCATTCAATGGGACCTACTGAGCTTCTGAGGACCTATAGGCATACCATAGAGAGTGTATCACTTCCCATTCTTAGTGAATTACGTCCATAGCTCAAAAACATCCCATACTATAAGGTTTAGTGTACAAAGCCACTGAGTTCCCAATACAATTTCACATCCTTATAAGGGAAGGGAAAACATGTCCACTCTAAGGTTGTAGTCACCCATTTACACATTTACATTTATACACTTTCCTTTGCATAGTAGGGTTCCCTTATTAACCACCATGACTTAAAAATAATTGCATAAGCATATGTAACAAACTACATTTTTGGCTACCCATAGATCAATAAATTATGGATACTACCTAAATCAATAAGGGTGATGATTCATTGACCCTTGAAATGCCCTACCACTTTCATGGTCTAGGGAGTGGAAATATTGACTAAGGCATGTACTAAGATGATAGGTGGTTGATCCTTTGTTGGTTCTAAGTTTTTAGGTTATTCTTCTTCTATATGTTCCTCCTCTTTGTCATGTGAAACCTGGTGGAAGGTTTTCTCACATCAAGTAAATACAGTTTTTGGTGTACACACTTATGGCCTAGAGAATATTATCATCATATTTGTAACATAGTCCTTGTATCCTCCATGTATCCATTTCTTCTTGGATTAAATGTTTGATTGGGGGTGGTTTGTTGACTAGGTTTTATGATATTTAGAATGGAATTAGTGTTCAAGCTTATGGGGGTTTGAAGGTATGCCTTTGTGGCATGAATTTATCTTTAGTCATCCAAACCTACTCTATCATCATGCTTCTTGGTTTGAACATTTTTACTTCAAAACAGATATATTCCTTTAATCCACTAATGAAACAACTTTGGAAAATATTATCATTTAATCCCCTTGTGCAATTTTCTAACTTTTCAAATTGTGTTTGGTAGTCATGGGTAGTTGATGTCTATTTTACTTTCATGAGGGCTCTAGTGAAATTTTCAAACTCACTAGGTCCAAAATCAATGAGTAATTTGATCTCAAATTCAACTCAAGTGAGGTGTAGATTCATATTCTCCAATCATTGGTACCATTAAATTGCTTTCTTTTTTAGGTTGAATGATGCCACTATGAGACTTTGACTATGGGGAATGCCATGAAGAGTAAAACATTGTTTAGCATAATACAACCAATTGGTTGGGTCCTTGCCATAAAATTTTGGGAATTCTAACTTGGGAATTCTATAATTTGTATTATTAGGTAAGGTATTTTGTGCTCTACCTTTGAAATTGCCTTCTTGACTCCTTGATCTCCTATCCATTATATTGTTCTATTTAGCATCTAGTACAACTATATGACTCTCAAGGTTATCTAATTTATCCAATTTTTTTAGTTTGGTTGATAGCTAATGAAATTCTTGTTGTTGGATTTCTATATGTCTCACTTAGTCACCTAATTGCACTAGCTCTTAGATTTCTCTAGTACCTCATCATTTTTCAGCACCTTAGGGTCTCTGAAAAAGCTTAGAGGAGTTATATATCAAATTGATCTTCTTGAAGAGATGATCATAATAAACTATACCACAAAATGATAAATTTTGGCTCTTTTATATTTTTTCTGGATGCTACGAGCAAACTACTATGTTTGTCCTACTAAGTATTCTTTGCACTATTAAAATGGCAATTGAAAATTGACTGCTTTGGAAACTGATAACTGACTATTTTAATTTTTTTTGCATAGTCAATTCTATATTCTTTGTACTATCACACTTGATATTATGGGTATTATCAATTTGTGATGGAAGTAGTCTCTTCTATAGTATGCTCAAATTTGATTGTAGTTTTGGCTAGGAAAGGATTGAAAACAAGTTCAACAAAGGAATTCTAAGCTAATATTTTTCTGGTTTTATAGGCTCGTTGATATACGCTCTTGATCATGATTAGTGGTTGGTCCAATATCTTAGAGCTCTAACTATAGAGGGTTCCACCATACCTATAACCGTGTTATCCATTTTTTAGTGTACTACGAGATTAATGTAACATCCCAATTCCTACCCACTTGGTTTTCTAATCTAGTCCTTCCCACTAGAGTCACAAGTAAACATGTAAATCTTACTTGGGAACCTAGATCACTACAGATAAATGCCCAAGAGGTCAAGACTGGTCAGTTCCCATAGATTGGTGCCTTTTAGTGAACTTAACCTCTCAGACTGATAATCTAAGTTCACGGCAGGGGTTTCTCCTCTAGGGCCCATTTCACCTAGAGGTTGGACACATAACTTTCTCAATCCTTAGCATGGTTGTACTTTGTGATTTAAAATTGCCATGTAAGGAATAACATGTACATACCTTGTGTTACATGAGTTTCCACCTTCCTTGGAACTTGTTGAGAAGCAACACATCCCCACTGAAAAAAAAATTGATTCCTTTGAAATGTTTAATTTTTATTTTTGAGAGAACCCTCTTGAAGTTTCCAATTTTTTTCCAAGGCTTGTTTGCCTCAAGTCCTTAAGTTTGTCCTGCATCAAGGTGTCAAAAGTGCTTGTCTACCGCATTGTTTTTAATTACTTTCTTCTTGGAATTTGTGTGTATTATTTCTGGGTAAGTGTTTTAGAAATTTTTATTTTCAATAGTTTTCCTAAGGTTTGAAATATTTAAAATTAATTTCTAATGTTCTTTGAAATTTTTCATTTTTCCCTAATGTTTACTTCAATCTTGGAAATGCTATATTTTATGCCATAGAATTCCATTTTGAGTGATTCAAATTTTGGGTGAAATATCTCGAGCTCACATTTCCAACAATACCAAATTTTTAAGGTTTCAGTGATTCACCTTCCAAAAATAGTAGTTTCTATTTCCATCCAACGAACTTATTAATTCAATATCTTCTGATCCAAAGTGAATTTTCAATATTTTTCTATATATTAAAATACCTATTTAGCTCATTTGGATGGCTGAAAAGTTTTATTCAATTATGAGCACTTTCCAATTTCACCCTAAATTTCACACCACGTGAAATTGGCAACTTTTGGGCAATTAAAATTCATTTTCCAGTATCTGAAAGTCATTTCCAAGAATGGAGGATCCTTTGCAAACCTTTAAAGTGTCAAAATCCAAAGTGAAGGGTCATTGGAATTCATGCTTGAATTTTTAGAAATTTTACAAAGTGCCTAGTAAATTAGTCAATGTACAAATTCTAGAAAATTTGCTAAGAGTTGGAAGAAAAGAGGCTTAAATAAAAAATGTGGCGATATCACGACATTTCTAAGAATAAAGAAGAGAAAATGAAAAATGTAGCTCGTGACATTTCCAGGAAGAAAGAAGAGAAATGAAAAATGTAGCGATATCGCAACATTTCTAAAGAATGAAGAGAAAAAAATGAAAAATGTAGCGATATCGTGACATTTCTAAGGCATTAAGAGAAAAAAAAATGAAAAATGTAGCGATATAGCGACATTTCTAAGGAAGGAAAAGAAAAAATGAAAAATATCGCGAAAACTTGCCATGATTTCGTAACTTTCTTAGGGAGATAGAAAAATAAATGGTATTAAAATGTCAAACCCTAGGGATTAAAATAATAATAAAAAATTAATTAAAATCTCAACCCTAAAAAGTATTTTAGGGTAAACTTTGGAAAATTAAAAAAAAAAAAACCTAAAATTTAAAGCTTGAACCTTAGGAAAAATTAAATTAATTTAATTTAATTTTAAAACTAATGTTCTAACATTTGCCCCTTTTAGATGCATTTAATGGTAAAATTAATGGCGAAAGTGATGGAGGATAGAGAATTTCAACACAAATAAAGTAAAAGGGATTGTGCGAAGATAGAAGGCCTGGAAAGTCAATGATTCATCCAGATTTTGCAGATGAGGAATTAATGAGATGCTCTTACAACTTACCAAAAGGTGAAGATACACTTGCACGCAGTATCCATTTGGTGAAGATAAAATCAGATCTTATCTTCTCCATTTATGGTAAGATACCCAGGTAGATTTTCGGAGTGATTGGGGTTGATCGGAACTCTATTTTAAAATGTCTTATATTGTAAAGCTTCGACGATGGTTTTTTAAATTGTTTTTAATTCCTTGGGAGAAGATATTTTATGAAAAATCAGGGTATATCCTGAGTCTATAAATACTCCCATAAAATGTAATCAAAGGATGTGAAAACTTGGAAATAAAGACTTCTAGCAATTTTTAACAAATTTTGTTTTGAATACTTTCTTTTGTACTTGAGGCTGGTGTGACATCATTTTCTGAAATAGCATGGCCAGGAGCCTAATATTTTCTAGACTGTGATAAGTGCACCTTCTTCTATTTTTGTCTTGCTTAAGGATTTATTTAATTTAATTGTAAATCTATAATTATTTAGGTTTTTTTAGGTTGTTCAGCTTTGTTCTATTCACTGTGTGCTTGAGGAAATTAAGAGCTTAAGGTTTCAGGTTGGTGTTCTAATTGCTCTGTTCTCACTGCATGAGTTAGACTGCTGGTGATAAACACCAATTGTCATTAACCTCTCTTATGTTTGTAATTTTTCTTTTATCTTTTTGTTGTTATGTCTCATGCTCAAGGTTGAATGTGGTCTTATAAAGTTGGATACTTTCCTCATTTGATGTTGTCTTGTTATAAAGTTGAGTAATTTGATTTACTTCAATAGTTGTAATTTGTAATTGTGCTAGACATCCTCTCTTTTCTGCCATACCCTGCTCTCTCTGCTTTATTTTTGAAAAGTTCCATTTTTATGTTCTTTAAAATTCTTTATTTGTTTAATCGGCTGAGATACGAAGAGCTAGACCAATTTACAAAATGAAAATCTGATTGATAAACCACCAAAAGCAACAGACAAAAGTTGAACCCCCTTGCAGGTACACAGGCAGTCCACTTGAAACTATTCTAGAAGTAGAAAAAAGCGAGGATGTTCGATCCAACCCTGTAACTCACACCTTGGATAACCAACAAGATCCTAAAGTGAGAGGAAATTTATTCCCATTAAATGTTACTTGTGTTTTCAGTTTACTCTCCACAGGGTGTGCATGAAAGCCAAGCCAACATAACTCATCTAGGGTCCGCCAATACCATGGCTTGGAACCGAGTATTACTTGCATGAAATCCAAGCCAACATAACTCATCTAGGGTCCGCCAATACCATGGCTTGGAACCGAGTATTACTTGACTTGGCGTGATTGACAATGGAATGTTCTATTCCATTTTATCATTGAGTTGACTCTCAATCATCCATAGTTTAAGTGATCCCCTCACAATACTATTTTTTTGGAAGCCTTAGAGTGACATCCCATATCATCTTATTTTACCTTCCTATCTTGACCCTTCCCATCAAGAGTGCGACTGCCCTAATTCACAATGATTGCCCTACCTGCAATCATTGGTATTGGGTGCTTTTTGATAATCATCCTTCCTATGAATATTTTAAAAAGTGGATGCGATAAAAAGGAAGGGGTCTTCAAGAGTCTTCTATTTTTCAAGATTGGGTTTATGCACATATGATTTATGAATGACTTCATATAGAAAGCTAAAAACAATCGTTATCTTTAAAGTAAAAATATTCAATTCTACTTGTAAGACATCTTGTCCTATATATAAGTCATATGCATTAAAAAAAATTTCAATACTAAACCCTTACCTGAATACAAAATTTTCAAGATAGCTAGAAGCCAAAAGAAACATATCCTAAGCTACCTGCTACTTTTCTGATAAAATGAAGGACTTATTTTAAAACTCATTAGATAAAAAGGATTGGTAAGTGGTTTTAAGTAAATTCAAGATCAAATATTTTCTTATGCTAAGTTAATCACAGGTTATTTCAATATAAAACTATTATATATATAGTTAGTCAACTATTGAGAATGACAATAGAATTTCTAATGAAAAGTAAGTCAAGTAAGTCAACTATCTACACAATCTGGTTCTAACTTCATATAGAGTGGCTATACTAACTCTCTTTCAAAAAAAAGTTCTAATTTACTAGTAAAAGATCTCTTCTTCCAATAATCTCAATATTTTTTATTTTAAAAATATTTTAAGTAAAGCCAAGGGAAGAACTTTGGTTCATAATCACATCAACAAAAAGAAGTCTTCCACTATAGTCATCATAATCTAAAAAGCATTATTTAATTTTATATATTAAACATACAATTTATTACTCAAATATTGTAGTATACAACATACGTAGAAACCATTGTATTATTATATTATTTTTACTAAAGGAAAGATGACTTCCATTTTCCTTTGGAAAATTCTTACAATTTATAAATGGTAATATTTAGACTATCAATTCTCCCAAACGGATTGAAAAAAAACGTCCCATAAAATATTTCTGTAAAACGTTTAAGTTTTAAGTAAGCATGCAAAATGTCTATGGTTTAATACCATGCACCGCCGACCAAGGACAGTTTTACCATTGTATTTTGTTCTCTCGATCTTCAAGATAAATATGCTACTAAATTAAATATGTTTCTACCATAATGCATTTGTGCTATGCAAAGAGACTTTTACACTACATGGATAACTGAGAAGGTATTTCCACAACTTTACCCTGATGTTAAATTGTGTAACCATCCAACAAGTTAATCGAGCAAACCACATGTTTGTGTAAGAGGAAATGAACTATCATATTATCTTTCAACACAGCAACAGGTACGTGCTAAACCACTTGAAAGTCTACTCATTAGTTTCAGATTTTTATTTAATACCAAATCAACTTGTTACCTTGGTTTTAATTATCTCCAATACAACAGATGCCTGATTTAAAATTCAAACAAGGTTCTATAATGGCAGTAAGCTACATACTTGTTTAATATATCTATGGTATAGTTTTCCAAATGACATCAATCGATAGCTAATTACACTTGGTAAAATGAGACGTCAACCTATTGGATAGAATTACATCCAGACTAAAAACACGACCTTTAATATATACCACTATACAGAGTTAATCAATTACTCAAACATTCATTCAATGATTCCTAGGTAGTGGCCACTTCGTTCAATGGTGGTTTTACATTCAAGGAGCCTAATACATTTGACAAACGAGTTAGGCGGAATTTGGGTAGAGTTTCACTATATAATATGTCACAGTTCTCTATGGTGATAAAAGTTGAAGACAAATTATATTAACATCTGATATTATCTTTACATATTTTAGCATATAAGATAATAGCAATAAATTTGTTTTAAAAAATCATGTCACACAAACAACCTCGTTGGTTAAATACACATGAAATCATTAAATAATCTATTACATAAGACAATAATATTCACAATTCTTATAATACAAACTTTCTATAAAGTTCTTCATAATTAATAGTCCAACATAGCTTTCGCTTGTAGAGGCATATTTGTTTGAAAAATTTTCCTTCACTAAAATTATTAATCGTTATTATCCATTCTTGAATACTAATATAAAAGTATAACAAAGATTCCATAGCACTCAAATACACCTAAAAAATTTTTGTCTCCTCCTAGATACAACTTTGGGGCTACCCATGGATTCTAACACAAAACCACCATTTCCTTCTATTCTCGCAGTGGTCGGAAAACATCTTCTCCTTGGCAGAAAGATTAGGGTGAGCATGTAGAATCAGCATGGTTTACATGAATGCAGACTACATGCATACAACTATTTTCACACACACCTTTTAACACGCACACGTTCATTTGGATGCTTTATATATATATATATATATATATATATATAACTTATATTTATTAAAATAGGTTTGGCTCACTGTAAGAATGTTAATTGTGCTCACTGACTTAGCAATGTATTTGTTGTCCAAATAAACAAAACATATATCAAATAAAGACTCTACACATGACACTGAGTATTAACATAATATGTGTTGAACGAAGACACAGTGGAAGACGTTGTTGGAAATTTTGAGTAGTTGTGTTGTCATTGATGTCAGAAGTCAGTGTCAGTGATCATTGCAAGACTTGGCAAAAGGAGGGTTAAAATATTTATATTTTAAGCCCAAGAGATTTGGATTAAGAGCTTCACATGATTGGATGATTGGTCAAAAGGATGGTTAAATACCCTGAAAGAGAAAGGGATACCTAGGTCTAAAGGAAATAATATTATAATATTTATTATTAAAATATTAAAGGAGGTTAGATAAAGTCTAAGGGTGAAAGACAAAAATACCTAGGTCCAAATAAAATAATATTATAATATTTTTTATTATAATTCTAAAGGTTAAAAATAAAGCCTAAGGTCATTTATAAATTATTCATAATATTTATATTATAAATTAATTTATAAAATAATATTATTTAAACCCTAAGAGTGGGCACAAAATTTGTTTAAAATTTCTTCCTCCTCGCCGACGTTCGAAGGTGCTTGGCATATGGTATAAATACCATAAGACTTGCCAATAAAAAATAAGTCTCTGATTTTTATGAATGCAGGAAAAAGGAAAAGGTTTATTGATTCGAAATTCATTGACATAAGACAGAGGATTTTAATTTTTTAAGGCATCCAAAAATCGTGACAAATAAGTTGACCAAGGCTTAAAGCCTTGTCACCAACCGACTGGTTGGGCTAGTGGCAAGTGGTTGGTGTGTAAGGTGCAAGGAGAGCAGATGTTCTGCATTAGGGGTAATTTTTTTAAATTTTGTTTTGGCACCAAATCAAAGGTACTAAGCGCACGAGGTGCTTCCCTCCCAAGTGAGCACCTAGCTCACGTGGTGGTTAGGTCGTGGCTAGGGCACTGGCAGCAGCATGACCTGGGATTGAATCCCATCGAGTGGCGTGCAAAGGTACTTTGATTTTTTATTATTGTTTATGTTGAGCGTGTGGTCAAAGGTCTAAGGTTGCATTGTGAGCGCCTAGGGAGATATAAGGAGGTTAAGGTAAATTTTATTTTTACCTTAGTTAAAGGTGGTAAATAATTTAATTTTGATTTAAAAGGTGAATTGCATTATTTCTGATTTGTGATGGTTAATTATTTTTGAAATGCAATTTTTGAGTAGGGAGACATAAGTAAGAAATTTGGATTAACCTATGCATTAAATTTTTTAAGGATATTATAGTGAAATTGAGTAATTGGAATCTTGGTTTGAGAAGTTTGGAGATTATAAGGTGTACTTGAGACTTGATAAATTTTGTATAGTGAATTAATTTTTGAGGAGAATATTTGTGGAGATTTTGAGATAGATTGTTGTTATCTAACCTTGAGATTGGCAAAGAATATTTGATTGTGATTGAGATAGGTTTTGAAGACATATCTCCATCAAAACAAAAGGTATTGGTACATCTTCCTTATGAGTGAAATATTGTTGGCTTGAATGTTGTGAAATGCAAAGTTGGAGTGAAAAGGATTGTTTGATAAGTATTGTTGAAATGTTTGAGTAAGCTTTCATATGTATGATTGGTGAATATTTGTGAGAACATTTGGATGTGAGATTGAAAACTATCTTGAGCTAGGGTTTTTGAAAGATCATGAGTATCATTTTTATTTGAGATTGAGAACTATCTTGAGCTAGGGTTTATGAAAGATCATGAGTATCATTGTTATGTGAAGTTGAGAACTATCTTAAGCTAGGGTTTGTGAAATAACATGAGTATCATTGTTATGTGAATTTGGAATCATCTTGAGTCAAGGTTTGAGTTCCATAGTATGAATTGTTGGAAGTATAGTGAAACACTTGGTTAGGGTTTGTAAGAAAATTGTGTTTCATTGAGTGGATGGTTGAGTGAAGTTGGATGAGCATTATTGATTGAATGCATTGGAGTGATAGTTCAAGTTCTATGAAACAAATTGTTTTTTATTTTTTAATTGGATTGAAAGAAGAGTTTGAAAGTGATAGAGTGATTTGTGAATGTGAAACATATTGAAACTCTTATCATTCTCTAAATGTTTCTCTAGTTAAACAAGATTCTAAGTGAAACTTGTTTATGTGATTGAAGAGGTTTTTTAAAATATATTAAGTTGAGTTTTGTATGCAAGTTTTGCAATTGATTTGAATAAGCTTTTGTGAAATTTATTGGACATATTTGAGTTAGTCCTAGAGGGTACTTAAGGACATAGTTAAGCAATCTTTTGTAAAATCTTGTGGGCATATTTGAGTAAGTCCTAGAGAAAACTTAAGGATAGATTTATGTGAGCTTTTGTGGAAGCTTACAAGAATATTTGAGGTAAGTCTTGGTGAAGACTTGTTGAGCAAGTTGGACAAGTTCTAGAGAGAACTTGTTGAGAAGATTTGAGGCAAGTCTTGGTAAATACTTGTTGAGAAGATTGGACAATTTCTAGAGAGAACTTGTTAAGCAAATTTGAGTTAAGTCTTGGTGAAGACTTGTTGAGCAGATTGGACAAGTTCTAGAGAGGACTTGTGGACAGATTTGAGGTAAGTCTTAGTGAAGACTTGTTGAGCAGATTGGAAAAGTTCTAGAGAGGACTTGTTGAGCAAATTTGAGGTAAGTCTTGGTGAATACTTGTTGAGCATATTGGACAAGTTCTAGAGAGAACTTATGGATAGATTTGAGGTAAGTCTTAGTGAAGACTTGTTGATCATATTGAACAAGTTCTAGAGAGGACTTGTTGAGCAGAGTGGACAAGTACTTGAGTGTACTTATGGATAGATTTGAGGTAAGTCTTTGAGAAGACTTGAGAGCAGAATTGATTGATTGATTTTTTCAAGCTTTGTGTTAAGGTTTGGGGAAGATCTAAGCTGAGTTTATTTGTGACTTGATCAAGCTTTTTGTTAAGGCTTGAGGACAAATTTGAGGGTATATTTGAGGATATATTTTGGTGCAAATTTGAGGGTAGATTTGTGCCAAACCAGAGATATACTTGTGAGCATATTTGTTCTAGATTTAAGGACAGTGTTTAGTGCAAATTTGAGATAGATATTGAGCAAGAGATGAGAGTAAGCTTTGGAGGTGATAGAGCAAAGGATAATAGTATCTAGTGGATAAAGATCCATTAGCCAAGGTAGTGAGGGTAGAGGTCTTCTTAGTGAGTACATAGGTCTTCTATGGAGACAGATCCACAATCTAGTGTAGTGGAGGTAGTAGTCTTCTAGAGTATCACCAGCCAAAGTAGAGGAGAATGAGTTCTCATGTGGATAGAGATCCACAAACCAACAAGAGGGAGAGTTCTCCTATGGATAGATATCCATAAACTTGATTAGGGTATTAGTGTCTCCTTTGGACAGAGGTCCATAAATATTGTAATAGGGAAGGATTACCAAGATATTTGTTGAGAAAATTTTAGTGAATATTTTCTCCGTGGAGTAGCCCACATTGGGTGAACCATATTAAATTGGTGTCTCTATTGTGTGTGATAATTTATGCATTACTTTGATTACTACTGTTGATATTGCCATTGATATATTGGATAATATTGTTTGAGAAATAAAAGTAAAAAGTGGTCTTGTACTATTCACCCCCCTCTTAGTATAAGCTTGTGTTATTCAAATGTTGGATAGAAAAAAAAACATAAGCATTGAAGTATTATAGGACGTCATGAATACCCCGCTTCACATCAAAATTAGTAAAATGTTTTGGAAACATTTTACCATGGTCAAAAATTATTGGACATCTTGCAAGAAGCATGCATATGATATTGTATGAACACATTCAAATCAATGGACAACCATTCAACAAAACAAAACCATACATTTGAAAATGTACTATTGTAGTTTAATTAAAGGCCATTCATAGTTTAATTAAAGGCCATTCAAACACCATACATTTGAATTTGTATTATTACAGTCAATTTAAAGGTCATTCCAATACCATATACATACAATATATTAGGTAAATAACAAGATAACCAACCTCGTACCACTGGATAGCAGTACGTGAATAGATGACCCACAAACTTGTGAAATATTTTCCCAGTAAGACATTGATGGAATTCAAGAAAATAACTGAGATGATCTTTCCATCCAAACTATTCTTCCTTATAAAGGTGGAGGTAAACTAAAACTCATGGGCACATATGTTGACCATGCAATAGACTTGTTTGGACGAATACCGGGTGACCCACATGTTGGCTATTCATGATAAAAATAGTTTTATCATATTTATTATTTTCTTAATTTAGTTATTTTATTTATTATTATTTTTTATTTTTATATTTAATATTTTTATTTTAATAATATGAATTAATCTACTCATACATTAGCTAAACAAGAGAATCTATATCTCAAATGCAAAAATAACCAAATCCATATGCATTTCTTAAAAGACGTATGCATCAACCAATCAAGCAAATGTAAAATATATACAACAGTCATCATGAACCTATATGAATTTTATTCTAGTGAGCTTCCATGTACTCACAACCGTGGTGCTTTTAAGCACTAAACATCATATCCCACCTTACCTTACGCAAACACCCTTTTCTTTATGCCTAGCAAGTGGTAGCAAGTGGACACCTGGAGCTATTAATCTGCTTCTTCTAAGAATGAAGACTAGTTCATACACTCACAACGTTCATCAACAGTATCTCATTCTAAAAATAGTAGCAGGTAGAAAGGTAATAAAATGGAGGGATGTTACATTCTCCACCTCTAAGTCTAAACACAGTCCCTATGTTAACAATAGAATTACGTTTTTCTACATCAATATTTAAATATTTATGCATCCTTATGCCAAAATTTTAAACATTCTTCCATATTTAAAACTCAAACATGCATTACAAAACTAAAATATGTATATATATATATATATATATATATATATATATATATATATATATATATATGTATATATATATATATATATATATGTATATATATATATATATATATGTATATATATATATATATATATATGTATATATATATGTGTGTGTGTGTATGTATGTATGTATCATTGTTCATACATATATTAGTTCTCAAACAAATATGGAAATTGTCTTTTCATAATAGCCACATCTTCCCATGTGGTATTGTTTTCTGAGTATTGGTCCTATTGGACCTTATGTTGCTCAATAATATGTTTTCTTAGCTGCTTCATCCTAAAACCAAGGATTTTTATTGTACGTACTTCAATGCGGAAGGTATCGGCCATCTACCTCAACATTCCAAACATGAGTGATCTGAATTTTTTTTTTTAAGGAGGGACACATGGAACGTATCATGGATTTTTGACAAGCTGGGTGGCAAGGCTAGCTTATAGGCAAATGGGCTTATTTTATCAATAATTGCAAAAGGTCCCACAAATCTAGGACTAAGCTTAGAGGATTTAATTAAACTTTTGGATGGATTTACTCTCATAATTACTCTATCTCCCATAGAGAATTTCCTTGGAGTTATTTTAAAATTTGCATAGCTCTTTTGATGATCTAAGGCTTCTTTAAGCCTCTAACATATTTCTTTAAGTTGTTCCTCCATTTCCTTAATCGTATCCGGCTTGATCACTACCCGATCCTTTGAATTGTCTCAAGATAATGACATCCTGCACCTTCTCCATTACAAGGCCTCAAAATGTGCCATGCCTAATGTGGCATGGTAACTGTTGTTGTATGAAAATTCCACCAAGAAAAGGTAGTCTTCCCACTTTCTTTGATGATCCATATAGTACATTCGCAACATATCCTCTAAGACTTAGTTAACTTACTTAGTTTTCCTTCTATTTCTAGATTGTAGGTTGAGTTAATGTTAAGTTTTGTACCCCATACTCGGTGTAATGCTTGCAAAAATTTGAAAGTAAAATGAGTCCCTATTTGAGATGATTATTTTTGGAAAACCATGTAGTCGTACCACTTCCCTGGAAAATTTTTGAGCTACAATAAGAGCATCATATTTTATATTTTCAGGTATAAAGTGTGCCACCTTAGTCAACTTATCAACTATTACCAGAATGGTGTCCTGTCTAAAATGGGTCTTGGGTAACCCAACTGTGAAACCCATAGTAACAACTTGCCATTTTTTAGTAGGGATATCATGTGGATACAAATGTCCAGTAGTATGTAAGTGCTCTACCTTAACCTTCTGATATTCCAAATATTTTGCCACAAATTTTGTAATGTCCATTTTCATCCTAGGCCAATAGTAATATTTCCTCATGTTCTCATGCATTTTCACTCCCCTAGGATGTGATGAATAGGAAACACAATGTGCTTCTTGCAGAAGCATTTTTCTTAAGTTTTGGTCATTTGGAATGACCACTCTAATTCTAAAATATAGCAAATCATCCTTAATTTTATATTCTTTTGCTTTTGCAAATCCTTGCTGAATTAGACCACAACACCTTTGTAAAAATTCATATTTATGTTGTAGTTCCATTATTTGTTCAATTACCCCAAATTGAAATTGGGACATAGTAGTTATATGCCTTCTCCTACTCAAGGCATCTTCCAACTTATTCTCTTTCCCTTTTATATACTCAATGCCAAAGTCATATTCTACCAAAAATTCCATCCAGCATCACTATCTTGCATTCAACATTGGATGTGTGAAGATATATCTTAGGCTCTCGTGATTTTTCCTAAGCTCAAAAGGTTTACCAAGTAAGTAATGATAACACATTTTAAGAGCATGCACAATCACGGCTAATTCCAAATCATGTATGGCATAGTTTATTTCATGTTTCTTAAGCTTATGAGATTCATAAGCTATGACTCCACCTAATACTTCAATGGATGCATCAGTACGAACTATAAATGGTAAATTTGGGTCTAGTATTTTAAGGATAGGAGCAGTTGTTAGATTTTCCTTAAGATTTATGAATGTTTCTTCACATTAAGTCATCCACTTAAATGTCTTTCCTTTATTTTGAAGGTTAGTTATTAGGTATACCAATTTAGAGAAACCTTTCACAAAATATTAGTAGTATCCAACCATTCCCATTAAAATTTGCACTTCAGTGATGTTTGTAGGTGGAGGATAATCTATGATGGCTTCTATCTTATTTGGGTTGATAGATACTCCTTCAAAAGAAATTACATGACCTAGATATTGTACTTGTGGAGTATAAAACTCAAATTTAGACAACTTACCATATAACTAATATTTCCTAATAATCTTGAGAAAAACCCTCATATGTTGATCATGTTCTTCTTTGATTCATGAGTAGATTAATATGTCATCAAGGAATATGATTATAAATTGATCTAGTTGCTCGCAAAACACACTATTCATTAAATTCATAAAGGTTGTTGGGCCATTAGTTAACACAAAAGGTAATAATGTAAAATCATAACGGTCATATCTAGTTCTAAAGGCATTTTTGTGGGTGTCTTCTTCCCGAATCCTTAGTTGATGGTAATCAAACCTGAGATCAATTTTTGAGAAAATCATGGTCTCTTTTAATTGATAAAAAAGGTCATCTATTTTAGGTAGAGTACTTTTTTATAGTCATTTTATTGAGCATTTGGTAGTCGATGATAGCCTTAATGACCCATTCTTTTTAATGAAGATAACTGGTGCATCCCATGGAGAAACACTAGGCTTAATATGTTCTTTTTCTAATAAATTTTGAAGTTGAGTCTTGAGTTCTTGCAATTCTATTGAGGTCATCCTATATGATGCTCAAGCTATGGGTGTTGCCCTAGGTAAAAGTTCAATTAAGAAGTTGAATTCTCTTTGGAGCAAAAGACCTAGCAAGTCTTCTCGAAACACATCTCGAAATTTATTCAGTACTGGATATGTTTGGAAGAGGCCTAAATTGGACTCAATTTTTTCCTTTTTATTAAGTTTGACTACAAAGACCATTCCACCTTTCCTTATGGCCTTTTTGACTTGCATGGCTGATAAAATATGTGGTTCTTATGAATCTCATCCACAATAGATTCAAATCCTTTGCTTAGTGTCATCAAGTCTGGCCATATTTCTTCAAATTTTATCAAGGCTTTGTGGGCTTTGAGCCAATCAATGCCTAGGATAATGTCGAAGGCATGCAATGGGGTCACTACAAGTGCCAACTTTTTTTCCTTGGGGTAATAAAATCGGAGGTTCAAACAAGCATTGTATAACGGTGTAGATTTTCCCAGACCCATATTCAACCTTCCACTCATTTTCCATAAACCCAGGTTTTTTCGATGTCCCTAAATATACTAGAAGAAATAAAACTATCAATTTCTCTACTATCAACTAAAATGCAGATATTTCTATCATAAATTTTACCATTTAATAGAAAAAGTGTTGCTTGACCATCCAGTTTTGGAGTTATTTGCAGCAGCATATATTTTGTGCATAGACTCTTCTGGATCATTCTTTTTATCTGCTCTTTGGGAATATTTATCTACATAATGTGCTCCCTAACATATATAACATTTGTTTCATAGTGCTCTTTCTATTTTATTACCATCATTACATTCCTGGGTGACTGATCATTGTGTAGGAGTTCTCTGATCATTTCTTTCTCTGTAATTTCTTTTATCATGATTGCCTTGATTATTCTAATATTTGTCTTGATTGCCCTGGTTTCCTTGGTATTTTTTTCTACTTTTGTCAAATATGGACCTATCTTCATCCCTACTTTTCTTGAATCTTTTTCCCATCTTGTTGGACCAACATTCTTCTTTTGAAATTCTTATTTCTCAAATGCTTTTTGGTAATAGACCTTCTTGGCCTTTTGATTAGATTTTTCCTGATGAGCTAAATCACATGCTTTAGTGAGATATTTGGGTTTTAACAAGGTGATCAAAGATTTGATCTTTGGATACAGCCCTAAGAAGAAATTTTATACCTTGATCTCTATCCTTTGATCATATTCAAGCATATATTTTAACAGCTACACAAATCTCTGATGATACTCATTAACTGTTATATTCCACAAACTTAATCTTGAGAATTCTATAAATTTCTTGAGATAAATTTTTGGAGTTAGGAATATGTCATTAAATTCTTTTAAAAATGTATCCCAGAGTACATCGGTCGCTTCAACATGATTTATCTTTTTGTAAGTATCACACCAATCGACAACTGGATTAGTTATATGGAAAACTGCCCATGAAGTTTTTGATTTAGATGAAAGTGGCTTAATAGCGAAGTAGGTATCACCTTAATTTAGCAATTTCTCTACTACCTCTCCATCCCCTTTTCCATCAAACTTTGATATATCAATTTTTCTCATGTCTTTATTTAATTCTACACCAACTTTATTTCTTCCATCTTCCACAATTATTCCTCCTATTTCAGGTTTTTTTTCTTTTGACAAATTCTCTATTATCTTTTGTTGTTGTACTATCATTTCTTATTGTTGTTCTAGATGAGATTTTTGCTAATCCATGTGTTCCATCATCTGATATTTTTGTTGCTCCATGTGTTCTGCCATTTAGGCCCATTTTTGGTCCGTGTATTTCTTTTACTAACTCATTTGATCTTGTAACAATTGTATCATTTTGGTCAACTTGTCATATTTTTTGGTAGGTTCTTTTTCTTTCCTAACCATTCTATTTGGTTCCCCAACCTCTTTCATAGTTCTTGTCCTTACAATCCTTTAGAGGACTCTTTTGGGATTCTTAGCTAGCCCTTCTCATTGGACTGCCACAAGTCTCTTTGAGGAGCTTGCTTTCATTCCAAATATCATTTACCTATTAGGGAAGAGTTATGTTAATCATTTCGGTTAGACAAATTGTTTGGCTTAGAATTTTCAAATTGCTATAGTATAGATAATTTTTCCTAAAGTTTCATAGCCTAGGGGTTCGCAACCTAGGGCTCTGATACCAACTGTAACATGCCAAGTCCTACCCACTTGGTTGTCTAATCCAATCCTTCCTACTAGAGTCAGAAAGTATAATTTTCAATCATCATAAAATATGATCACCCAATTTTTAGTTAGTAGGAGGTATGTAAATCCTACTTGGGAACCTAGATCACTACAGAAAAACATCCAAGAGGTCAATACTAGTTAAGTCTCGTATATTAGTGTCTTTAAATGAACTTAACCTCTCATCCTAAGAATCAAAGATCACGATAGGGGTTTCTCCTCTAGGGCCCATTTCACCTAGAGCTTGGATGTATAACTTCCCTAATCCTTAGCATGTTTTTACTTTGTGATTTAAAATTTCCATGTAATAAATAGTGTGTACATACCTTGTGCTAGATGAGTTTCCACCTTCCTTGGAACTCACATAGGATCCACCAATACCATCGCTTGGAACCGAGTATTACTTGACTTGATCTAATTTATGATGAAATATCCCATTTCATTCTATCATTGACCTGACTCTCAATCATCTATAGTTCAAGTGATCCCCTCACAATACTATTCGTTTGGTAGCCTAAGAGCGGCATCCTATACCACCCTCTTTTACCTTCCCATCTTGACCCTTCCCGTCAACAATGCAACTGCCTCGATTCACAATTATTGTCCTACCTGCAATCATTGGTATTGGGTGCTTTTTGATAGTCATCCTTCCCGATGAAAATTTCAAAAAGTGGATGTGGTAAAAAGAAAAGGATCTTAGAGAATATTCTATTTTTCAATGTTTGGTTTATGCACATATAATTTCTGAATAACTTCATATAAAAAGCTAAAAATATTTGTTATTTTTAAAATAAAAATGTTCAATTCTACTTTTAAAACATCTTGTCCTATATATAAGTCATATGAGTTAAACTCTTTTTCAATACTAAACCCTTACCTAAAAACAAAAGTTTCAAGATAGCTAGAAGCCAAAAAAAAACATATCCTAAGCTACCTTCTACTTTTTTTTCTTTTTCTTTTTATAAAATGAAGGATTTATTTTAAAACTCATTAAATAAAAAGGACTGGCAAGTGGTTTTAATTAAATTCAAGATTAAATATTTTCTTATACTAAAATAATCACAGGTTATTTCAATAACAACCTATTATATATTTACAGTTAGTCAACTATCTAACTATTGAGAGTGACAATAGAATTTCTAATGAAAAGTAAGTCAACTAGCTACACAATATGTAAACGAACGGATGCTAACTTCATATAGAGTGTCTATGCTAACTCTCTTTAAAAAAAATAAAAAATCTAATTTACTCGTAAAAGATATCTCCTTCAATAATCTCAATATGTTAAAAATATTTTAGGTAAAGTCAAGGGAAGAACTTTGGTTCATAATCACATCAGCAAAAATAAATCTTCCAATATAGTCATCATAATCTAAAAAGCATTATTTAATTTTATATATTAAACATCCAATTTATTACTCAAAACATTTAGTATACAACATATTTAGAAACCATTGGATTATTATATTATTTTTACTAAGGCGTGACTTCCATTTTCCTTTGGAAAATTTCTATGATTTATATATGGTAATATTTAGACATCAATTCTCCCTAACAGACTGACACAAAACGTCCCATCAAATATTTTTGGAAAACGTTTAGTAATAAGCATGCAAAAGATCTATAGTTTAATACTGTGTGTCATCGGCTAAGGACAATTTTACCATTGTATTTTGTTCTATCAATATTCAAGATAAATATGTTACTAAATTAAATATGTTTCTACCATAATGCATCTATGCTATGCAAAGAGACTTCTACACTACATGGATAACCGAGAACGTCTTTCCACAACTTTACCCTGGTGTTAAATTATGTAACCATCCAGCAAGTTAATCGAGCAAACCACATATTTGTGTAAGAGAAAAATGAACTATCATATTATCTTTCAACACAGCAATAAGTACATGCTAAACCACTTAAAAGTCTACTCATTGGTTTCAGATTGTTATTTAATACCAAATCAACTTGTTTCCTCGGTTTTAAACTATCTCCAATATAACAAACATCTGATTTAATATTCTAACAAGGTTCTATAATACCTTTGTTCTTTTAATATATCTATGGTATAGTTTTCCAAACGACATCATTGATAGCTAATAACGCTTGGGAAAATGAAGCGTCAACCTATTGGATAGAATTACATCCGGACTAAAAAAAGAGCCTTTAATATATACCATTGTACAAAGTTAATCAATTACTCAAACATTCATTCAATGATTCCTATGTAGTGGCCACTTCGTTCAATGATGGTTTTACATTCAAGGAGCCTAATACATCTGACAAACGAGTTATGCAGAGTTTGGTAGAGTTTCATTGTATATTGTGCAACAGTTCTCTATGGTAGCAAAAGCCGAAGACACAAATTATATTAACCTTTGATATTATATTTATGTATTTTAGCATATAACATAATAGCAATAAAGTTGTTTAAAACAAGCATGTCAGACAATACACCTCGCTGGTTAAATACACATGACATCGTTAAATAATTTATTACTAAAGACAGTAATATTCACAATTCTTATAATACAAACTTTTTCTATAAAGTTCTTCATAATTAGTAGTCCAACATAGCTTTCACTTGTAGAGGCACATTTGTCTGAAAATATTTCCTTCACTAAAATCATAAATCATTGTTATCCAATCTTGAATACTAACATAATACAGAAGTATAATAGAGATTTCATGGCACTCAAATACGCCTAACATTTGGTGTCTCCTCCTGGATACAACTTTGCAGCTACCCATGGATTCTAATACAAAACCACCATTTCCTTCAATTCTTGCAGCGACCAAAAAACGTCTTCTCCTTGGCAGAAAGATTAGGGTGAGCATGTAGGATCAGCACGGTTTACATGAATGTAGACTGCATGCATACAACTATTCTCACACACGTTTTAACACACGTTCATTCGGATGCTTTATTTATTTATATATTTATATATATATATGGCTCACTGTAAGAATGTTAATTGTGCTCAGTGACTTAGCATATTTGTTGTCCAAAGAAAAGAAATATACATCAAATAGAGACTCTGCGAAATATGTTGAGTATTAACATAGAGACATAGCAAAAGATGCTAGATAGCAACAACAATGCAGACATTGAAGTATTATAGGGCTTCATGATTACCCCACTTCACAATTAGAATTAGTAAAATGTTTTGAAAATATTTTACCACAGTAAAAAATTATTGGACATCTTGCGAGAACCATACGTATGATATCGTATGAACATGGTCAAATCAATGGACAACCATTCAACAAAATAAAACCATACATTTGAAAACATACTATCATAGTTTAATTAAAGGCCATTAAAACACCATACATTTGAATTTGTATTATCACAATCAAGTTAAAGGTCATTCCAATACCATATGCATACAATATATTGGATGGATAACAAGAGAACCGACCTCATAGAATTAGATAGCAATAAATGAACACGTAATCCACAAACTTGATGAGCACCAGAAATGCTCATATTTTGTACATATTTCTTTGATCAATATGCGGTTGTATAATAAGGATTGCGTACTTTTATGAATGATTATATAGATATTTGATATAATTATGCGTGTTATCTAATTTGTGTGTTTTTAGTATGTTTTGTGGAATTGCAGTTGATTTAGTTAGATTTGGAACAGTCGAGGTCTTTTGATGGACCTGGCACTTTATTTCATTGGGGGTCAATGTAGAGAACATAGGCGCCTCCTTGCAACCGGAAGGCACCAAGGGAACAAGCGCCTCCCTACAATCGAAAGGCGCCAAACCAAATACGAGCGCCTCCCTACAGTCGAAAGGCGCCAACTGAATACGAGCGCCTCCCTGCAGTCGGAAGGCGCCAACTGAATACCAGCGCCTCCCTGCAGTCGAAAGGCACCAACTGAATACGAGCGCCTCCCTACAGTCGGAAGGCGCCAACTGAATGCGAGCGCCTCCCTGCAGTCGAAAGGCGCCAACTGAATGCGAGCGCCTCCCTACAGTCGGAAGGCGCCAACAGAAGGCAAGCGCCTCCCCACAGTGGAAGGCGCTAATAGAAGGCAAGCGCCTCCCTACAACTAGAAGGCACCACGATAACAAGGTACCTTCCTCATAAGGAAGGCGCCACTGATTCTTTGCCCATTGACCAGATTCGAACGACGTGGACAGCAGTGGCTGGTGCAGTTCCAGCTCTACGTCATGCAGAGCTAAATTGGAGATAGCACCAACGTATCAAAACGTCTTACTGATGCCAGGAAAAGCATGAACCGAAGCGAACACGCCGCCATCAAAATAGAATGCCAGACGTCGATTGCATTCGCCAAACTATTCTAATTTAGTCTGGGAAGAATCGACTATTGTAACCACTTCTATAATAGAAGTTCTATGGGTGTGTTATATAAACACACGCAGATCATTCTGAAATATATATATCTATAAGAGAGAGAGAGATATATAGAAATAATTAATCCATTTAGAGTTACAGAAGATAGATTGTAATACGTTGATAAATATATTCCAGTTCCAGAAGTTCTAAAGCGCGTGTTCGATCGGGAAGAAGCTGCTGGAGCCTGGGCCCACTCCAAGCCAGTATTTCTTCCCCATTTCCTTCTTGTTTATTTATTTTAATTAGTTTATCGCTTTCATAGGAATGTTCATTGGTTTACTAGTTCCAGTATTTGCAGTAGATTTATTTTCAGGAATGTGTACATGATTTATTTCTGTAGATTTAATTATGTTCTTCTTACGTAATTTATTGAGGAGTGCGGGAATGATTGACAACCATTTCAAGAACACCCCCCAATGTAGGATTAGCAGATTCACCTCCAGTGGTATTGTAGTAACCTAATTCTGACTCTTCGCAAGTTTACGAAGCTCCCTGGGTTGATAATTAAATGCACGGGCATGTGACAAAAGTAGGAAACCATTCACCTTGTTTGGCCCGCAACATTTTGGCACCGTTGTCGGGGAAGCGTCTTAATTAGATTACCTACAATACCCTAAAACCTTCCATCTGACCTTGTATGAGTTCTTCGAGAAGAAGAGGACCTGACGGTCGCTTTATAAGAACTAATCCATCAGGACCTGAGTCAGTCGAGCATTTTGGATTTGAGTTAGACTCGCTCGACCTACCAGCAGTCCATTGGAGTGAGGAACCACACTTTGTGCAAAGTGCCACCTCATCCCATCAACAAGGGGATGAACGAATCATCACAAATCCCCTATTTAATAGGACTCCTCTAGAGGAAGCCCTATTGTGGAAGGCTATGGAGGATCAGACGATCTCGCCAGACAACCTTAGAGCATTGACTCAGAAAGTTTTAAATGATCGGAAGGCCATAAACGCTGCATTAGAAACCACATTTCCTAAAAAAATGGTAGATAATGATGAAGTCTCATCTGGCTTTAGTTTCCCAATAGAGGAGGGAGTAGGAGATACCAAAATGAAAAACATATCCCCTGCTCACCTTTCGTCCTTCAAAGGACACCCGACTGAGGACCTTGACCTATTTTTATTCAAGTTTGATGTTTTGTGCAGGTCTATGGATTACAAATCAAACACGCAGAAGTTGAAATTATTTCCTTCTACATTAGACGATGCAGCTCTACGATGGTTCATCGGTCCGGGAGACAAACACATCACCGAGCTGGGACCAGATGAAGAAGCTCTTTCTAGAGCAATATCAAGATTTTGGGAGAGCAAGAGACTCCAGGGAGGAAGTCCTGAGCATGACACAAAGAGAAGATGAGTCTCTCGAGGAGTATTGGGAGAGATTCAGCTTTAATCTTCAACGGTCCCCTCACTCGAAGCTATCTGATAAGTCCCTCAAAAGCATCTTCTTGAGGGGACTTACCAATGAGTCACTGGAGGCTCTCAACATGATCTCTGGAGGTGATGTCTATCAGCATGCTATGGACGACATCCGGAAATTATGCCGGAACTACTCGAGAAGGTGAGGCAAAATCATCGCCAGAACCATGAAGGCGACTGCTTCAGTCACCAAAATAGAAATAGGCAACATGTTGGAGGATTTGAAGAGCGAAATGCTCTCATCTCTAGCACTGCAGATGGATACGCTGCTGTTAGAAAAGAAGAAACAAGAAAATGATGCAGCATTAGCCTATTTCTACCCAAAATGCAGAGGAAGACACGCAAAGAATGCATGTCCAAAAAACAAGGTCAGAGTATGCACAGTTTGCAGGCTGAATCATAAAACTCGATTGTGCCCACAACTGCCCAGTAACCAGGAAACGGCTGAGAGCACGGAGGCCTACTTCATAGGCAATAGGAAGAGTTGGCCATAGCCCCCCATGGGGAATATACCAACCGGGATGCCATCATATGGGGGAGGGTCATACATGCACCAAGGACCCCCTCAACCACCTAATATGGGGTGGTGGGGACCATCACCCTGGACTAACGCACCCCCAACAACATTTTCGAATCAGCAGCCATGGATGCCATATCCATATCTTGGGCAATAGTGGAGAGGCCACAATGTGTGGAATCAAACTCCATAGAGTGCAGTGCCTGCTCACATCCAACAGAACTTACCGACATTGCCAGCGGTGAGACCTAGCACGGCTACCAGCACAAATGACAATAAACCCGAACAACAGAGTAAATCAGTCGGCATACAACGTAGAAGGTGAGATGTATCATATGTACAATATTCAGCTTAGATCAGGTAGGCAGCTAGGAGTAGAGACACCGCCTCTGGTAGAAGAGGAGGAAGAAATAGTAGAGACACCTCCACTAGTAGAAGAGGAGGAAGAAATAGAGGAGACACCTCTGGTAGAAGAGGGAAAAGCACTTGAGAGAGCGGAGGCTCCATTTCCTAGCCGACTACAGGAACAAAGAAAAACAACACAGCCAGAATTCGACATCTTGTCGAGCTTGAAGAATCTCACGGTGACAATCCCATTATTTCAAGCAATTCGAGATGTCCCCATTTACACCAAGGCAATTAGAGAAATGTGTCTAAGGAGACCGAGATGAAAAGCTACCCAGACTATCAACGTCGTGGGTAAACTGGCAGATCTAATGATGGGTAGAACACATCATCCGAAGTATGCAGATCCAGGCAGCCCAGTGTTGACCATAAAAATTGGAGGACATTCCCTGTCCAACACATTGGTTGACCTCGGGGCAGCCATCAATGTGATGCCTCAAGAGACCATGCAGAGGCTGCAACTCACGAACCTGAAGCCAACCATGACAGTGCTACAGTTAGCCGATCGATCAACCGTGTCGTCGAAAGGGATGCTGAAGATGTGATCGTAACAGTCAGTGCATGGGAATATCCAGCCAATTTTTTAGTTTTGCAAACCAAGACTAGGCTAGGCGGTTACCCGCTCATTTTGGGGAGGCCATGGCTGGCAACAGTTGATGCTTACATCAGCTGCTGGGATGGGCTAATGACCATCTCCAATGGGAAAAACATCAAAAGGCTGACCATTTCATCGCCAGCTCAGTCTATGGACTCGACAGAAGAACCCAGGATCACCGAGCATGGAACTACGGAGTTGTCCATAATCCAGCCAGTGATGACCTTGGAGGAGGTGGCAGAAGAGGACGAGGATGGTGCTATCGTGGAGTTTCTCCATGGAGAATCATCCACCCCCACACCTGGATCACCGTTGACTGGCGCCCAAGATCAGCACATCCGACAAATACACGTTGGGTCAGGGAGGATATTAAACGTCAACAGCAGGTTGACGCCCACACAGCTAGAAAAATTGGAAGAGCTTCCGGTAAAACACCGGCAAGCATTTGCATGGGACTACGCGAGATATGCATGGCATCAGCCCAAAAATATGTACCCATCGGATTTATTTAGATGACCAGGCAACTCCTAGTCGGCGAGCCACAGAGAAGGATGAACCCAACAATGAAAGACATTGTCGAGAGAAGAACTGCACAAACTTCTGGCTGCCGAATTCATATATCCAATTTTTGACAGTGAATGGGTATCACCATTAGTGGTGGTCCCCAAAAAGAATGAGAAATGGTGGATCTGCGTGGACTACCGGGCGTTGAACAAGGTGACTAAGAAAGACCACTTCCCGCTCCCATTCATCGATCAGGTCTTGGACACACTCTTAGGAAGAAAATACTTCTCCTTTTTGGATGGGTTCAGTGGTTACAACCAGATTTAGATAGGGGAAGAAGATCAAGATAAAACAACGTTCACCTATCCATGGGGAACGTTTGCCTATAAGGTATTGCCTTTTGGACTGTGCAACGCATCGGCCACCTTTCAAAGGGCGGTGCTTAGCATATTCTCTGATATGATAGGAGACGGGGTGGAAGTATACATGGACGACTTCACCGCCTATGGAGAAACCTTCGAGGAGGCAATGACAAATCTGGAAAGAGTGCTCGACAGGAGCAAGGAAAATCATTTGTCCCTAAGTAATGAAAAATGTTTTATGATGATGCGGGAAGGCATCGTGTTGGGACACCACCTCTCTGCGGAAGGAATAAAAGTAGACAAGAGGAAGATCGAGGTCATCAGAGACCTACCTAGCCCCAAAACGCAGAAGGAGGTAAGAAGTTTCCTTGGATCAGCTGGGTACTACCGGCGATTTATCGTCGAATTTAGTAAGATTGCCAAACCACTGCACACCCTACTTTCTAAGGACGTAGAGTTCAATTGGATGGGAGACTGCGAAGAAGCATTCCAATTGCTGAAAGAAAAATTGATATCTACATCGGTCTTGAGAGGACCGAATTGGGCCATACCGTTCCATATTTACTGTGATGCATCTAACGGTGCGATCGGAGCAATCCTCGAGCAGAAAGACGATGAAGAATTTTATGCCATCTATTATGTCAATAAAAACTTGGCGGGAGCAGAGCTCAACTATACAGTGATAGAAAAAGAATTCCTCGTAGTTGTCCATGCAATAAACAAATTCTGCCACTATATAACGGGATACAAGGTCTTCGTCCATACGGACCACGCAGCTATCAGGTATCTGATGAGCAAGCCGGCCATTGGTGGCAGAATTATCAGATGGTTGTTGCTATTGCAGGAATTCGACATTACTATAGTCGATAAACCGGGCAAGGACAACGTCGTGGCAGATTTTTTGTCTAGATTGATACCAGTAGATCATCAAGCAGTGGAAGATCAGTTTTTGGATGAACATCTATTCGCTATTAGTGAACAAACTCCGTGGTATGCGGACATAGCCAATTACTTGGCCATCGAAAGGACCTCACTGCTCTCTCCTATCGAGAAAAGTAGGCGGTCATAGAGAAGAGCGCATCATTCCTTTGGATGGATGGTCTCCTATTTAAAATAGGATGGGACCAAATTATAAGAAGATGCGTAGCAGAACAGGAGTTTTCAGAAGTGCTCAAGGCATGTCACGATGAGCCATGCGGAGGACACTTTGCAGGGAAATGAACTGCCTACAAAATCCTACAGGTAGGGTATTTTTGGCCCACTCTGTTCAAGGACGCGACAGCGTATACCAGCAAGTGTGACGAGTGCCAGAGGATGGGTAGACCAACCCACCGAGATGAAATGCCCCTGCAGCCCCAGGTACACCTGGAACCTTTCGATAAATGGGGCATGGACTTCGTGGGACCATTCAATCCACCTTCGATGGGAAGGAGGTTTATTCTGGTCTGCACGGATTACGTCACCAAATGGGTAGAAGTGTAGGCATTAAGGGACTCAAAGGAAATAACGGTCACCGATTTCTTATTTGCCCATATTTTCACATGATTTGGGGTTCCTCGGGAGATAACAATAGACCAAGGGCCCCAATTCACCTCCAAATTGATTGAGGAGCTGATGGAGCAGTATAGAGTTCGGCACAATAAAACCATGCCCTACCATCCGTAGGCGAACGGGCAAGTAGAAGTGACAAACAGGGAGATAGAAAACATCCTGACCAAAACCGTGCAGCAACACAAGAAATATTGGGCCACACGGTTGTCGAAGGCAGTTTGGGCATACAACACCACGTGGAAATCCACCACAGGATGCACACCTTTCCAACTGGTCTATGGGAAAAATGCGATGATGCCCATCGAGTTCGAAATCAAAACTCTGAGGACGGCTTCAGAATTAAATTTGAGCTTGGACGAAGCTCAAACGTAGAGGATTCGCCAGCTAGATCAGCTGGACGAAATCTGACTGGATGCTTTGCAGAGGACAGAGATTATACAAAAGTAGAGAAAGAAGTGGCATGATAACCACATCAAGCTGAAGAAGTTCCAGGTAGGGGAATGGGTACTATTGTACGATTCTCGGTTCTAGGAAAGGAAGGGCAAACTTATGAAGAGGTGGATGGGGCCGTATGAGGTGGCAGAGCTCATTAGGAATGGGGCGGTGCACGTTAAGACAATTGATGGCAACAACACCATGTTCACAGTCAATGGCCACCGACTACGCCCCTATAATACGTCCGAAATGTTACAGGTGGAATCCAGAGTAGGCATGGGGGAGACCCCATCTTGCTAGATATGGACCGAACTCTCACAGGTGAAATGGTGGGCCCCCCCCTTTTTTTTTTTTTTTTTTTTTTTTTTTTTTTTTGCCCCCCCCCGGCCCCCCCCCCTTTTTTTTTTTTTTTTTTTTTTTCTATTTTTTTTTTTTTTTTTTTTTTTTTTTAGGTGGAAGGACCTGATAGACATGAGGGATAGGTATCTAGGAAACCAGGCCTGATTCGGCTCAGCATTCCGACACCGGCTCGTAGGTAGAATCTAGGCAGCATGAAAAAATTGGGAAGACTTGATCACCCTTTTTCCAGTCAAATCGCCACCCAGAAGAAGGTGCCTTACTACATCCGGAAGGTGCAAGTCCAGGAGGCTTTTTCTGGTGCCTACATCGAAGGTGCCAAGTCTAGAAGAAGGCACCTTATCATCCAAAGTGTCCAAGTCTAGAAGAAGGTGACTTACGACATCTAGAAGGTGCCAAGTCTAGAAGAGGGCTCTCACATCTATAAGGCGCCAAGTCTAGAAGAAGGCGCCTTACCGCACCCGAAAGGCACCCATCCATGTAGAAGTTCTAAAAAAAAAAAAGCCAGCCGAATACGCCTTCCAACATCAGGAAGGCGCATTCATCCAGCCGAATATGCCTTCCAACATCAGGAAGGCGCATTCATCCAGACGAACGCCTTCCAACATCGGGAAGGCGCGAACCAGAAGGAGGCGCCTCCCACATTGGGAAGACGCTTGCAGACAAAAGTGCCCTCCACCGCCAGACGATAGCCAATCAGAGGCACTTCCTACAGCCGGAAGGCGCATCCGTTCGACGAAAAGCACCGACAACGTTGGAAAGGCGCTACAAGGGCACCATCCACATGGGGAAAGTACCAAAGAATGCCTCCCGTGTATGACATTTACATCTATCGGATGCCTCGAGCGGAACGAAGCATCGCACGAATGAGCGACATCAAATGACCATACCCCTCCCTCGTGTCACAAGTCAGCAAATCAGTGGCTACCATGACGACAGGAACGCCGAATCAGGTACGCGCATATTAAATCAAATCATTTATATAATTATTTATAAATACGTAGTACCAAAAAAATACCGCCGTCATAGAGATCGTATCCCCCCAAAGCCGAAAACATGTGCCAATGATAGGGCGTCTTCCATAACTGCTAGGGTTAGGCATCTTTTCTATAAGAAGGCGCCTTCCTGAAGAAGGAAGGACAAAAAAAATACAACACCGGAAGGCGCCATGGGAGGAAGGTCCAAGAACCACGCGATCAAGAAGAATGAACCCAGTGATACTGATGGAATCGAGAGGGCAGTGAAGACCCAATTCGAAGCCGAGGGGTGGCTCGAATACTGCACCCTGGTCGGTCGGGGCCAAGGATGTGGAGGCAGCTAAAGAATTTGCCACCTCTTTGAGGGGCGATGCGGCCCAAGTACGAGGGGTGGAAATTCCAGTCACCCCTGAGTTCATCTCACAGGCAACTGGATTGCCTCTCACGGGGGAATGTACATACAAGGGCGGAGTGTTAAAATTATACACCGAAATACTACTGCCAGGAGGAAATGTGCAGATAGACAGGGAGGGGTTACTCAAAAATAGTCTCCCCATGAATATGCGGAAGATGTTCGAGCAGATTGCTCGATTCTTCACATGCACAGGGAAGTATACCCATCTGAACATTAATCATGTGCACTTCCTCAATCACCTAGTGCATGGGAGGAAATTAAATATACCTTTCTACCCTGGTAGCTGCTCTGAAAGATGAAGCGGCTCGATACCAGAAAGGGGCACCATCCACCTTAGCCCACCATGGGCTGATATCGGCATTGGTCCACCACGCAGAAGCACAAAGACAGAACCATGACGCAGAGGGAGATGGCGGCCAAATAGAGCAACACAATGCGGTTGCCGAATTAGGGCAAGACGAAGCACCCCCTGTAGAGGAGATAACAAACATCGGGCAATTGGCATCACCCTATTTTCTAGGAGGGGCAGAGCAGTCACCGATGCCCGAAGACATAGAGGACAGAGGGCATTCCCCAGTGCCCGAGTATGAGGAGGAAGGAGCGCCACTCACTGGTGGTGAAGACGAACCAATCCCCAGGAGGAAACGTCTGCGATGATTCCTCTCGATAGAGGAAGGACAGAGTGACCCGAAGATAGACGTTGCCACCCAAACCCTCCGAGAATTAATGAACCAGAGCCCACGGAATGAAGGAACTTCCGGGAGTAACGACCAGATCGATGCGGCCTTGGAGGAGGCGCTCGAATGGCAAACCGATTGCTGGATGGCACAACGAGACTCTGGAAGATTGCCAGAACCAGCATAAAAGGGAATTGGAGGAAAGGGATAGATGAATTGCTCAGCTCGAGCAGCTAGTCCAGCAGTTGCAGGAGGAAAATCAAATGCTCCAGGACAGAGGAACAACAAGACAAGAGGAGGCGGCCACTCAGAGCGATTGGGCGAGAAGAAGTGCCGACGAACTCTCCCACATCCGTCGAACGAGTATTCTCTTTGGGGGAGATTCGATCGGACGCCCGACAGAGCAGCCCGAAGGCAGGGGAGGATTCCTCTATTTTCAAGGGTGAAAAGGAAAGAAGTCCTACGAGGCCCCCTGTCATTGTCTTGAGTGACACAGAGCAGGACGAAGGTCTCCCGCAACAGATAGGACCAGAGGACAAAGAGGACCTCCCCAGGCCTGAAGAAGGAGAAGAGCCTGAGGGGTCGACACCAGGTAGGCAGGAGAACGAAGGATCACCCCCGGAGATAGCAGCACAGCCGATCCTTCGGAGTAAAGAGAAGTCCCCAAAGGAGAAAGAAGAGACCCCGGTCCGAGCCGCCACATTTTCTGTAGAAGCCAAGGCAAAGAGGCCCAGGTCGGCTCGACAGAAGGCGAAAGTGACCTTCGTCGAGTCAGAGGAGGACGAATGGGATATGCAGCCATTCGTCGAAAGGCAAAAATATTTTGAGCAGCTGCGCAACGAAATGAAAGCAGCCAAGGAGGCCAGGAAGGCATCCTCGAGGGTAAAAGGAGATTCTGGCATCTGCGTCAATCCGGCAGAAGACAGCCAGTTTTGGGACATCTATGGTTCATCCCGAGGGTGGCCTTCCATGATGAGGAGGTACTTGGAATGGTGGGGAGTATATGGCCCACAATTGGAGGCTACTGCAATTGCAAAGGAGAATGTAGGGCTTACCCCTAAAGCGGCCGGATTATACAAGGCCCAAGTAGTGCCTTCCAGAGGGGATAACTCAGATATCCCTCTGGCAGTGGTCAAACCTCCAGATGCCGACCTCTGGCAAGCTGTCGAAGCTGCATTTCAATCGACAGGAACAACGCTGGCTAGACCACCACCAGTAGCGGCCAGAACAAGAAGGGGACAATTGACAGCCGTAGTTTCCCATAGGCAAAGGCGAACCACACCTTCAAATGCCGGCATGAAAAGATAGACTCGGGCCACAGGGGCAGCCGAATCCTCCAAGAGATGGCGACGATGAAAAGTCAGAGGGCTACCTGCAGTTTGGATGCCACGAGGGCGTGGCATATGTTAGGCGTGGGGGGATGATGAGCACCAAAAATGCTCATATTTTGTACATATTTCTTTGATCAATATGCGGTTGTATAATAAGGATTGCGTACTTTTATGAATGATTATATAGATATTTGATATAATTATGCGTGTTATCTAATTTGTGTGTTTTTAGTATGTTTTGTGGAATTGCAGTTGATTTAGTTAGATTTGGAACAGTCGAGGTCTTTTGATGGACCTGGCACTTTATTTCATCGGGGGTCAATGTAGAGAACATAGGCGCCTCCCTGCAACCGAAAGGCACCAAGGGAACAAGCGCCTCCCTGCAATCGAAAGGCGCCAAACCAAATATGAGCGCCTCCCTGCAGTCGAAAGGCGCCAACTGAATACGAGCGCCTCCCTGCAGTCGGAAGGCGCCAGCCGAATACCAGTGCCTCCCTACAGTCGAAAGGCACCAACTGAATACCAGCGCCTCCCTACAGTCGGAAGGCACCAACTGAATACGAGCGCCTCCCTACAGTCGAAAGGTGCCAGCGAATGCGAGCGCCTCCCTGCAGTCGAAAGGCGCCAACTGAATGCGAGCGCCTCCCTGCAGTCGGAAGGCGCCAACTGAATGCGAGCGCCTCCCTACAGTCGGAAGGCACCAATAGAAGGCAAGCGCCTCCCCACAGCGGAAGGCGCTAATAGAAGGCAAGCGCCTCCCTACAACCAGAAGGCACTGCGATAACAAGGTACCTTCCTCATAAGGAAGGCGCCACTGATTCTTTGCCCGTTGACCAGATTCGAACGACGTGGATAGCAGTGGCTGGTGCAGTTCCAGCTCTACGTCATGTAGAGCTAAATTGGAGATAGCACCAATGTATCAAAATGTCTTACTGATGCCAGGCAAAGCACGAACCGAAGCGAACACGCCGCCATCAAAACAGAATGCCAGACGTCGATTGCATTCGCCAGACTGTTCTAATTTAGTCTGGGAAGAATCGACTATTGTAACCACTTCTGTAATAGAAGTTCTATGGGTGTGTTATATAAACACACGCAGATCGTTCTGAAATATATATATCTATAAGAGAGAGAGAGATATATAGAAATAATTAATCCATTTAGAGTTACAGAAGATAGATTGTAATACGTTGATAAATATATTCCAGTTCCAGAAGTTCTAAAGCGCGTGTTCGATCGGGAAGAAGCTGCTGGAGCCTGGGCCCACTCCAAGCCAGTATTTCTTCCCCATTTCCTTCTTGTTTATTTATTTTAATTAGTTTATCGCTTTCATAGGAATGTTCATTGGTTTACTAGTTCCAGTATTTGCAGTAGATTTATTTTTAGGAATGTGTACATGATTTATTTCTGTAGATTTAATTATGTTCTTCTTACGTAATTTATTGAGGAGTGCGGGAATGATTGACAACCATTTCAAGAACACCCCCCAATGTAGGATTAGCAGATTCACCTCCAGTGGTATTGTAGTAACCTAATTCCGACTCTTCGCAAGTTTACGAAGCTCCCTGGGTTGATAATTAAATGCACGGGCATGTGACAAAAGTAGGAAACCATTCACCTTGTTTGGCCCGCAACAAAACTCGTGAAATATTTTCTCAGCTAGATATTGTCAAAATTTAGGAAAACAAGTCAGATGATCTTTCCATCCAAACTATTCCTCCTTATAAAGGTGGAGGTAAACTAAAACTCATCGACACATATGTCGATCATGCAATAGACTTGTTTGGACAAATGTATTGGCTATCCACGGTAAAAATATTTTTATCATATTTATTATTTTCTTAATTTCGTTCTTTTATTTCTTTTTTTATTTTTATATTTTTATGAAAGGCCATTTTAATTATAAAAATAAAAGTCCTTTACAACCAAAAAAAAAGTGTGGGTGGAGAAAAAAATCACACCCCGAATGTCACTAACTTATCCTAATAGCGGATAAAGAAAAACAAACTGCACCATACGGGCACCACGACCATCAACAACAAACTAGAAACAATCTACATCCAGAAAGGTTTTTTAAAGAAGGGGGCATGTGGCAGACAGGGCCTTATCCATTTGAAGTGGGTGGTTCCCCCCACCCATCAAAGCGCTCCTCATCCCAACTTGAAGCATGAGTAATTGGAGAAGAAGGACGGGACCAGCCAAAAATATGCTCGTGGCTGCCTGAAGCCCCCAACCATCATTAGGCACAGGCGTAGATTGTGAAGTGATCACAGGCACAGAATGTTGGGAGGTGTACATATCCGGCTACTGCAATGGACCTCCATAGTCACGGGATCTGCTCCGAGGAGGCTGACACCGTGCACGATCAGGGCGTCGACGTGAACGAGATCTGGTTGGGTGAGGAGGCGAACGATCAAGGGCCTCTCTATTGACAGCACAAGGGGCGTCACCCCAGTAATTTAGTAAAGCCTACAAATGGTCCAGCTCCATAGCCACCTTTTTAGCCTGGTCACAGATCTGAAACCACACATCATGAAAAACTTCAAGCTTGTCAACAAATGAAAAATCTTGAGACGGATCAACCTGCTTGAAAAGAATCTTGTTTCTAGATTTCCAAATGTGAAATAGAAGGCTGACTCTGAATATTTGCCACACTTCCCTCAATGGGAGAGAAAACTGAATGGGATCACCCAGAAGGACATGATGCCAGGAAAGTTGCAGGGACATAAACGGGGTAAAGAAAGAACCCACCCAACTCCAAGCGAGACTGGCCCGTCTACATGCCCAGAAAAGATGCATACAAGACTCTGGTTCTTGACAAAATGGGCATCGGGGCTCAGGCACCCCCATATAAGAAAGTCTGCGACCAAGGGGTAAACCCTGATACAGTAAGCTCCAGGCGAAAAAAGCTTTCTTTGGCTCTAGATAAGATGCCCAGGCTGAATGAAATCTGGTTTTCCACCTAGATGGTGATGAGAGAAGGTCCCATTTGACATTGAGTTTGGGCACCGTGGGTGCAGTTGGCGTAAGCCAGTCATAACCCTACTTGGCTCTATAGCTGAGCAAGGAAGTGCTCTTATACCAGGCCCAATATTTCCACCAGGGTTTTTGGGATCTGACACCTAATTTTTGCCATAAGGAGAAAGGTGTATTGTCCAGAACAACATCATACGTAGCCTTGTCAGCGTTGGACAAGCGAAACATCCTTTTAAAATATTTCCAAGGAATCCAGTCTCTGTTTTCCCTGGAGTAAAAATCTGCAATGGCGGCAATGCCCCGCTTAAAAAATTTTTGGGCATGGACCCAGGGAACTTGGCCCAATGGCTTACCCTGAAGCTTGAATACAGGGGACCACCAGACATTGAGAATATTAATGGAAAGGCCTTTATGTGAATGGACCCCCTTCCAAACAATCCAAGGGTTTAATTGTTGCCAGGCCTTCCATATGCTTTTGATGACAAAGGAGCCAGGGATTTTAATGAAAACTGGGGCCAACACAAGAGAGGGCAAATCCATTCCTGCCTAGGCTCGACGGTTGAGGGGAAGCCCATCCGAGATGCAATGTCTGATAAGAACTTTCCATGCTTCAGGTCCTTTGAGAGCCCGCACAATCCATTTAGCACAGAGGGCTAACCCTTGACGCTTACAGTCCAACAAACCCATACCCCCTACTTGTCGTGGGAGACAACAAATATCCCAAGCCACTCTGTGAAAGCCCTTCCGCTCAGACCCACTAGACCATAGAAAATCCCGTAGTAATTTTTCAAGCCGTTTGTAACAAGCTTGGGAAGGGACCCAACAAGACGAGTAATAAACATGCATGGAAGCCAACACTTTCGAGCAAATTTGAAATTTTCCAGCAAGAGACAACTTCTTAGCATTCCAATATTCCAACTTGCTTTCTACTTTGTTGATGACATAAGACCATAATTGGGATGGAGAGCCTTGAAAGGCAAAAGGAATGCCCAAGAATTTGAAGACTTCTCCAGGCTGAATCCAACTCCACTACACATGTTGAAGCCAATGGGGAAGAGGTTGTAGGGATTACCTGTAACATGAGGTTTTCCTCCATTGGATATTAGACCCGGAGGCTTTGCAAAAAATATCAAGACAAGAAAGAGCTTCAGAAAGATATTGTTCATCCTCATTCAAAGTAAGAAAGGAATCATCAACAAAATGGTCGTTAATGAGTTGACCAACATTCCCAGGAAGGGAAATACCCCGAAGCATCCCAAGAGAAGCACGATGAGCCAAAAGATAACCAAATGCTTCTGCTACTAAAATGAATAGCGAGGGGGCCAAAGGACAACCCTGCCTTACTGACCTATGCAAGCCAATAGCATTAGTTTGAAACTTGTTGAGAGAAAGCACAGCTGATGCATCCTGAAAAAGTATTTTAATAGAGGAAATAAACTGAGGACCAAAGCCAAGAGCTTCCAACATGGAAAGAATGAAAACCCACTCAATTCGATCATAAGCCTTTTCAAAGTCAAGCTTGAGGAAGAGGGCCTGTTGACTGGACCTGCGAGCCCATTCCATCCCTTCCCAAACAACGAGAACGTTGTCCAAAATATACCGATTCTGGATAAAGCCAGTTTGCTCAGGCCTCACAATAGAGGGAAGCAAGGGCCTAATCCGCAAAGCAAGTGCTTTGGCAATGATCTTGTAGCTGACATTAAGCAAAGTTATTGGCCTCCAATTTGTAATGATTTTTGGATCCCCGAACTTTGGGATAAACTTGATATTGCCCTTATTGATAATAGCACCTAAGGAGCCAAACTACAGGGCTTCTAAATATACTTTATGCAAGTCAGGACCAACAAACTCCCAACAATTTTTGTAAAATTTGTAGGGGAAGCCATCAAGCCCTAGGGCCTTCGCGTCTGCCATTTGAAATAGGGCATCTGCAAGATCCTGCTCTGATAGGGGCCATTCACATTCATTCTGTTGTGTTGGGGAGAGGCAAGTTGGGATAACCTCTTTGCAATATTGAAGGGCTAATTCTCGTTCAGGGGTGTACGACTGAGCAGCAAAAACATGAGAATAATGTCATGTAAATTCAGTTGCTATCTCAGGAAAAGAGGTGGTGCGAACCCCATTAACCACTAAAGCTTTGAATTGAGTGGAGTGACGCGGAGGTCGGAGCCTCTGGAAAAACTCTTTAGAAACGCGGTCACCCACTTTGAGCCAATGCAGTCTGGCTTTAATCTGAGCCCCTCTGGCCTCGTACACTTCAGCCACTTTGAGCTCATGTCGGAGCTGAGCGACATGGGCTTGAATGGCGGAGTCAAAAGGAGAGGCCTCAAGATGGAAGGAGGCATGTGCAAGCTCATTACGCAGAGCAGTATTAGAGCGATGATGCAGCTACGCCACCTTCTTCCCCAGGCTTCTGAGCAGAGCAGTGGTACAAAAAATGGCATCATTCCACCACTCAATCCATCCTGAATCTCCATTGGGTCTGGGTACAATGTTCCAGATCCTTTGGATGTGACAAACAATAGTTTCATGTTGCAAGAAAGAAGTGTTAAGAAAAAACTGAGCATGAGTAGGCCATTGATGGGTGGAGGAAACATGAACAGAGAACATTATGGGGGAATGATCGGACGAGACCATACCAGGAATGGTTTCAACAAAAGGGACTGAAGGGAGCCGACGAGAAAAAGAAAACTCGCGTTGGTCTGACAACATAGCCCTGTCCAACCTTTTTAAAACTCTTGCGGGGCCTGACTGAAAATTAGACCATGTGAACCACAAATGCTCGAGAAACTGACCCGCAGAGAAACAACCATTGGGATCGAAGACCCCCAGTTTATTTTTCATAAAATACCAAGCATGTCGCTCTCCCGAGGCCCACCTATTGGGAAGCTGGCCCATTTTATCATAAGGCTTCTCGACCATATTGAAATCACCACACATCAGCCAGACTACGGTAGGTAAGGACAAAGCACACCATCTCCACAGTGCACATCTATCTTGGACCTCATTAGAGGCATAAATATTAATAATCCCGAAGGAAAGACCACCAACTTCGAGCAGAATCCAAACCGCGTGGTGAGAGGGGTCAGAACCCCATGTGACAAAATTGCTCGCCCACCTATTATTAAGCAAAATGACAACACCTCCGCTATCGTGATTGTGGTTGGTAGCATACATCTGACTACCAGGACATAACATAGAACAAGTAGATTGCAAATTGAAACCTGCCACTTTGACTTCTTGTAGACACACAAAATCTGGATGACCATAGAGACTGGAACAGGTAGTGAGCTCATCCCGAACCATGTAACGACGAACAAGATCCGTCAACCCACGCACATTCCAGGATAGAAACAACATTAAAAAGAGTCAAGTTGCATACCCCCACTGGCCTCAGTCGCATTATCCGACAACAGGTGATAGGGATTATTCTTGAAGGCATCCATGGTGGTGGAGGAGAGAGAAGTTTGCCATCGCTTGTCTAAATGAGCAAGTCGCTCACCTCGTAGGGGGCTACGGGACCATCGTCCTAAATTTTGAGAGAAACTTCCTTCAACCCCTGCCTCGTCTGGAGAACCCAAGGGTATAGTGGATCGAATCCCTTCATCATGGTCTACAGACTCGATGGCCAGAGGAGGAGAGTGAACAGGGGTTGACTCCATAACCGATGGCTGCATGGGAGGCTTAGGCACTAGGGCCTGAGCATATGTGGCCACTGTGTGCCCCGCCTGAGCGGGCTTGCTACCTTTCCCTTTCTTGCATGAAACCTCAGTCCATTCACCATATTTTGAAGGAGGGTGTTGGGTAGTGGGAGATAATACAACACCAGCTGCCGGGGTAGCCGCCTTGGCCTTGAATTTTTCAGCCATCAAGGGGCAATCCTTAATGCGGTGGGAGGCTGACTGGCAATGGTAACATGTATTAGGGAGGTTGATATACACCACCCGCTGATGAATACGGGTAGAACCAACCTGAATGTCGATATACTCCTTTAGGGTTTTAGCTAGGTCAACCTTGATACACATTCTCCTGCTAGGGTAGACCGACATGAACCGAGAGGGTTCATCACAGATAAATTCACCAAGGGTGGACACCAAGTTTTTCAGAAAGGGCCAACATGCAGTGGGGAGGTCCGGGAGTTCTACCCAAACAGGCACGACCAGGGAAACAAAATTAGAAACCGTGAAATCTCGGCTCCACGGCTGGAAAATGAGCAGTGAACTATTAATGTAACTAGGACCCTTATTGAGGACCTTCTGGGCTTGGTCAGGACTACCAAATTGGAAATGAAAAAAACCCTTAGAGAGATTTTGGACATGGTCGACTTGAATCCCATACGGATGCCAATACTGCTCAATCCAGTTTCTAAGGACATGCTCAGGGGGAATCCGACCCAAAAAATACCCTATAAGAGTATTGTTTTCAAACCAAGAACATGCCTGATTGAATTCATGCAGAGGAATCACAAAATCAGGTTCAAAAATACCTCGTGGTACATCTTGGGCACAAATTTCCTGGGCCGTTTGTTCACCTCCGGAGCCATTCCTATCGTTTCCAGCCTCAGACGAAGCCGAGGGAGGAGAAGCCGACATAATAACACCAACGGAGCAAGCGCAACACGGAGGCCGGCACAAGCTCCCCGAGAATGAACAAAAACTATCAAAAACCCTAGGACAACACGCAGACCGACATGCACACAACCCTCAGTTCAAATCTAACAATTCTTGAGGAAATGTAAACCTGTATAAAGATGGCATGTTGCAAAAAAAAATTATACTTTTATTTTACTAATATGAATAGATCTACTCATACATTATCTGAACAAGAAAATCTATATTTCAAATGCAAAAACAAGCAAATCCATATGCATTTCTTAAAATATGTATGCATCAACCAATCAAGCAAACACAAAATATATGTTGCAGTCATCATGAACCTATATGAATTTTATTCCAATGAGCTTTAAAGTACTCACAATCGTGGTGCTTTTTAAGTACTAAACATCATATCTCTCCTTACCTTATGCAAACACCCTTTTATTTCTGCCTAGTAGGTGGACACCTAGAGCTATTGATATGCTTCTTCTAATAACGAAGACTAGTCCCTGTACTCATATCATTCATCAGCAGTATCTCATTCTAAAAATAGTAGCAGGCAAAAAGGTAGTAAAATGAAGGGATGTTACATTCTCCCCCTCTAAGTTTAAACATAGTCCCTATGTTAACTATAGAAATTACGCTTTTCTACATCAATATTTAAATATTTATGCATTCTTATGACAAAATTTTAAACATTATTCCATATTTAAAACTTAAACTTGCATTATAAAACCAAAATAGGCATATATATATATATATATATATATATATATATATATATATATATCATTATTCAAATATATATCAGTTCTCAAACAAATATGAAAATTATCTTTTCATAGTAGCCACATCCTCCCATGTGGCATTGTTTTCTGAGTATTGGTCCCATTGGACCTTACATTGTTCAATACTATGTTTTCTCAGCTACTTTATTCTAAACCCAAGGATTTTAATTAGATTTACTTCAATGCAAAGGGGATTAGCCATCTACAAATGATCAATATTTCAAACATGTGAGGTATCTAAGATATATTTCCTCAGGGGGGACACATGGAACGCATCATGTATTTTCGACAAGCTAGGTGAAAAGACGAGCTTATAGGTAACTGGGTTTATTTTATCAACAATTGCAAAAGGTCCCACAAATCTAGGACTAACCTTAGAGGATTTAATTGATCTTTTGGATGGCTTTACTCTCAAGAATACTCTATCTCCCACAAATAAATTCCTTGGAGTTCATTTAAGATCTACATAGCTCGTTTGATGATATGAGGCTTCTTTAAGCCTTTAGCATATTTCTTTAAGTTGTTCCTCCATTTCTTTAATAGTATCCAACCCAATAACTACCTAATCCTTCGAATTATCCCAAGATAATGGTGTCCTACACCTTCTCCCATATAGGGCCTCAAAAGGTGCCATGCCTAATGTGGCATGATAAATATTGCATGCCAATTCCACCAAGAAGAGGTAGTCTTTGCACTTTGTTTAATGATCCATACAATACATTCACAACATATCCTCTAAGACTTGGTTAACTTGCTTAGTTTTCCCATCTATTTTTGGATGGTAGGCAGAGCTAATGTTAAGTTTTGTACCCCATACCTGGTGTAATGCTTACCAAAATTCAAAAGTAAAACAAGAGTCCCTATCTGAGATGATTATTTTTGGAAAACCATGTATTTGTACCATTTCCCTAGAAAATTTGTGAGCTACAATAGGAGCATCATCTTTTACATTTCTAGGTATAAAGTGTGACACCTTAGTCAACTTATATTACCAAAATGGTGTCATTTCTAAAATGGTTCTTGGGTAACCCAACTATAAAATCCATAGTAACAACTTACCCTTTTTGAGTAGGGGTATCATGTGGATACAAACATATGCAAGGTGTAAGTGCTCTACTTAATCATCTAACATTCTAAACATTTTGCCACAAATTTTGTAATGTCCCTTTTCATCCAGGCTAGTAGTAATCTTTCCTCATGTTCTCATGCATTTTCACTCCTCCAAGATGTGCTGAATAGAGAACACAGTGTGCTTCTTGCAGAAGCATTTTTTATAATTCTTGGTCATTTGGAATGACCACTCTATTTATGAAATATAGCAAATCATTCTTAATTTTAAATTCTTTTTCTTTTTTTGATCTTTGCCAGATTAGACCATGACACCTTTGGAAAAAATCATTTTTATGTTGTAGTTCCCTTATTTGTTCAACTATCCCAAACTAACATTGGGACATAGCAGTTATATGCCTTCTCCTACTCAAGACATCTGCCAATTTGTTCTCTTTCTATTTTACATACTCAATGCCAAAGTCATATTCCACCAAAAATTCCATCCAGCATCATTGTATTGCATTCACCATTGGTTGTGTGAAGATATATCTTAGGATCTAGTGATATATCCTTAGCTCAAAAGGTTTGTCAAATAAGTAATGTTACCATATTTTAAGAGCATGCACAACCACGGCTAATTCCAAATCATGTGTGGCATAGTTTATTTCATGTTTTTTAAGCTTTCGATATTCATAAGCTATGACTCCATCTTTTTGCATTAGGACTCCACCTAATCCTTCAAAGGATGCATCAGTACAAATTGTATATGGTAAATTAGTATCTAGTATTTTAAGGATAAGAGCAGTTAGATTTTTCTTAAGAGTTATGAATGCTTCTTCAAATTGAGTCATCCACTTAAAGGCCTTTCCTTTATTTTAAAGGTTAGTTATTGGGTATACCAGTTCAGAGAAACCTTTCACAAAATGTCAGTAGTATCCATCCATTTCCATAAAACTTTGCACTTCAGTGACGTTTGTAGGTGCAAGCCAATCTATGATGGCTTCTATCTTCTTTGGGTTGATAGATACTCCTTCAGTAGAAATTACATGACCCATATACTACACTTGTGGAGTATAAAACTCACATTTATACAACTTACCATATAAATAATTTATCCTGAGAATCTCAAGAATAACCCTCATGTACTAATCGTGTTCTTCTTTGCTTCATGAGTAGATTAATATGACATCAAAGAAGACCATTCCACCTTTTCTTATGGTCTTTTTGACTTGCATGGCTGATAGAAGATGTGGTTCTTATGAATCTCGTCCATAATAGATTCAAATTCTTTTCTTAGTGTCATTAGTAAAGTCTAGCAATCTTTCCTCAAAATTCATCAAGGCTTTGTGGGCTTTGAGGTAATCAATGCCCAGGATAATATTGAAGGCATGCAATGGGGCCACATACAAATGCCAACTTGTTTTCCCTTGGGGTAATAAAATCTAAGGGTCAAACAAGCATTTTATAATGATGTAGGTTTGCCCAGACCCATATTCAACCTCCCACCCATTTGTCATAAACCTAGGTTTTTCCAGTATATCCCTCAAGATACTAGAAGAAATAAAGCTATTGGTTTCTCTACTATCAACTAAAATGCGGATATTTCTATTATAAATTTTGTCATTTAATAGAAAAGATGTTGCTTGACCATGTAGTTTTGGAGTTACCTGTAGCAGCATAGATTTTGTGTGCAAACTCTTCTGGTTCATTCCTTTTGTCTACTCTTTGGGGATATTTATTTGCATAATGTGCTCACTAACAGATATAGCATCCATTTTATGGTGCTATTTATCTTTTATTAACATTATTACATTCCTAGGTGACTAATCCTTGTGCATAGGTTATCTGATCATTTCTTTCTCTGTAATTTCTCTTATCATGATTGCCTCGGTTATTCTTATATTTTTCTTCAATTCCCTAGTTTCCTTGGTATCTGATTCTATTTTTTTTAAATCTAGACCTATATCCATCCCTACTTTTCTTACTCGAATCATTTTCCCATATTTTTGAACCAACATTCTTTTTCTTTTGAAATTCTTCTTTCTTAGTTACTTTTTGGTAATAAGCCTTCTTGGCCTTCTGATTAGCTTCCTCTTGATGAGCTAAATCATATGCTTTAGTGAGATATTTGGGTTTTTAAAATTTGATCAAATATCCAATCTTTGGATGCAGCCTTAAGAGGAAATTTTGTACCTTGATTTCTATCCTCTAATCATATTCAGACATATATTTTAACAACTACACAAATCTCTGGTGATACTCATTAAATTTTATATTCCACAGACTTAATCTTGAGAATTCTATAGATTTCTCAATATAAATTTGTGGAGTTAGGAATATGTCCTTAAATTCTTTTAAAAATGTATCCTAGAGTACATCGGTCGCTTCAACATGATTTATCTTTTTGTAAGTATCACACCAATCGACAAATGAATTAGTTAGATGAAAAACTGCCCATGAAGTTTTTGATTTAGATGAAAGTGACTTAATAGCGAAGTAGGTATCACCTTCATTTAGCCATCTATCTACTACCTCTCCATCCCCTTTGCCATCAAACTTTGATATATCAATTTTTCTCATGTCTTTATTTAATTCTACAACTTTATTTCTTCCAGCTTCCACGGTTGTTCCTTCTTCTATTTCAATTTATTTTTATTTTGACAAATTCTCTATTATATTTTGTTGTTGTACTATCATTTCTTGTTGTTGTTCTAGCTAAGATTTTTGCTAATCCGTGTGTTCCATCATCTGAGATTTTTGTTGCTCCATGTGTTCTACCATTTGGGCTCATTGTTGGTCCATGTATTTATTTTACTAAATCATTTTGATCTTGTAACAACTGTATCATTTTGTTCAACTTGTCATATTTTGGGTATGTTATTTTTCTTTCCTAACCATTCTATTTGGTTCCCCAACCTCTTTCATAGTTCTTGTCCTTACAATCCTTTAGAGGACTCTTTTGGGGTTCTTAGCTAGCCCTTCCCACTGGACTACCACAAGTCTCTTTGAGGAGCTTGTTTTCATTCCAAATGCCATTTACCTATTAGGGAAGATATTTGTTAATAATTTGGGTTAGACCTTTCAAATTTCTATAGTCAAGATAAGTTTTTCTAAAGTTTCATAGCCTAGGGGTTTGTAACCTAGGGTTATGATACCAACTGTAACATCCCAAGTCCTACCCACTTGGAAGTCTAATCCATTCCTTCCCACTGAAGTCAAAGTAAAATATTTGATCATTATAAAATATGATAAACCAATTTTTAGTTAGTACGAGGTATGTAAATCCTACTTGGGAACTTAGATTGTTGTAGGCGAATGCCCAAAAGGTTGATATTGTCCAAGTCCCGTATATTGGTGTCTTTTAGTGAACTTAACCTCTCATCCCAAGAATCCAAGTTCACGACAGAGGTTTCTCCTCTAGGGCCCAATTCACCTAAAGGTTGGACACATAACTTTCCCAATACTTAGCATATTTGTACTTTGTGATTTAAAATTTCCATGTAAGGAATATCATGTACATACCTTGTGCTAGATGAGTTTCCACATTCCTTGGAACTCATCTAGGTTCCGCCAATACCATGGCTTGGAACTGAGTATTACTTGACTTGGCGTGATTGATGATGAAATATCCCATTCCACTCTCAATCATCCATAGTTCAAGTGATCCCCTCACAATACTATTCGTTCAGCAGCCTAAGAGCGACTTCCTATACCATCCTCTTTTACCTTCCCATCTTGACCCTTCCCTTCAAGAGTGCAACTACCCTGATTCACAATGATTACCCTACCTACAATCATTGGTATTGGGTGCTTTTTGACAATCATCCTTCCTAATGAAGTTTTCAAAAAGTGGATGTGATAAAAAGCAAGAGCTCTTAGAAAGTCTTCTATTTTTCAATATTGGGTTTATGCACATGATTTATGAATTACTTCATATAAAAAGCTAAAAATAATTATTATCTTTAAAGTAAAAATGTTTAATTCTACTTGTAAGAAATCTTAATATATATAATTCATATGCATTAAACTCTTTTTTAATACTAAAACTTTACGTAAATACAAAAGTTTCAAGATAGCTAAAAACCAAAAGAAACATATCCTGAGCTACCTACTGCTTTTCTGATAAAATGAAGGACTTATTTTAAAACTCCTTAAATAAAAAGGATTGGTAAGTGGATTTAATTAAATTCAAGATTAAAAATTTGCTTATGCTAAGTTAATCACAGGTTATTTCAATATCAACCTATTATATATTTAACTATTGAGAGTACATTAGAATTTCTAATGAAAAGTAAGTCAACTGTCTACACAATCTGGTCTTAACTTCATATAGAGCGCCTATGCTAACTCTCCTTCAAAAAAAGGTTCTAATTTACTTGTAAAAGATCTCTCCTTCCGATAATCTCAATATTTTAATAAAATTTTACGTAAATCCAAGGGAAGAACTTTGGTTCATAATCACATCAGCAAAAAGAAGTCTTCCACTATAGTCGTTATAATCTAAAAAGAATTATTTAATTTTATTTTTTAAAAATACAACTTATTACTCAAATCATTCAGTATACAACATACTTAAAAACCATTTGGATTATTATATTATTTTTACTAAAGGCAAAAGTGACTCCCATTTTCCTTTGGAAAATTCCTACGATTTATAAATGATTCTATCAATTCTCCCTCACGGACGGACAAAACGTCCCATTAAACATTTTTGGAAAAGGTCTATGGTTTAATACCGTGCACTGTCGGCTAAGGATAATTTTACCATTGTATTTCTTCTCTCGATCTTCAAGATAAATATGCTACTAAATTAAATATGTTTCTACCCTGATGCATTTGTGCTATGCAAAGAGACTTTTACACTACATGGATAACCGAGAAGGTCTTTCCACAACTTTACCCTGGTGTTAAATTATGTAACCATCCAGCAAGTTAATCGAGCAAACCACATATTTGTGTAAGAGAAAAATCAGCAATAAGTACATGCTAAACCACTTAAAAATTCTACTCATTGGTTTCAGATTGTTATTTAATACCAAATCAACTTGTTTCCTCAATTTTAAACTATCTCCAATATAAAAAACATCTGATTTGTCCAAACAAATGAAATATACATCAAATAGAGACTCTACGAAAGATGTTGAGTATTAACATAATATGCGTTGAACAGAGACATAACAGAAGATGCTAGATAACAATAACAATGCTGGCATTGAAGTATTATAGGGTGTCATTAATACCCTGCTTCACAATCAGAATTAGTAAATTGTTTTAGAAACATTTTACCACAGTCAAAAATTATTGGACATCTTGCAAGAACCATACGTATGATATCGTATGAACACAGTAAAATCAATGGACAGCGATTCAACAAAACAAAACCGTACATTTGAAAACGTACTATCATAGTTTAATTAAAGGATATTTATAGTTTAATTAAAGGCCATTCAAACACCATACATTTGAATTCGTATTATCAAAGTCAAGTTAAAGGCCATTCCAATACCATATACAAACAATATATTGGATAGATAACAAGAGAACCGACCTCGTAGCACCGGATAGCAGTACGTGAATAGGTGACCCACAAACTCGTGAAATATTTTCTCAGGAAGACGTCGACAGAATTTAGGAAAACAACTCAGATGATCTTTCCATCCAAACTATTCCTCCTTATAAAGGTGGAGGTAAAATAAAACTCATCGACACGTATGTCGACCATGCGATAGACTCGTTTTTGACGAATTTTGGGTGGCCCACCCGTTGGCTATCCATAGTAAATATAGTTTTATCATATTTATTATTTTCTTAATTTAGTTCTTTTGTTTATTATTATTATTTTTTATTTTTATATTTTATATTTTTATTTTACTAATATGAATAGATCTACTCATACATTGGCTAAACAAGAGAAGCTATATTTCAAATGCAAAAATAACCAAATCCATATGCATTTCTTAAAAGGCGTATGCATCAACCAATCAAACAAACGCAAAATGTATGATCATGAACCTATATGAATTTTATTCCAATGTGCTTCAATGTACTCACAACCGTGGTGCTTTTTAAGCACTAAATATCATATCCCCCTTATTTTACGCAAATACCTTTTTTTTTTGCCTGGAAGGTGGACACCTGGAACTATTGATCTGCTTCTTCTAAGAACGAAGACCAGTCCCTGCACTCACAACGTTCATCAGTGGTATCTCATTCTAAAAATAGTAGTAGGCAGAAAGGTAGTAAAATGAAGGGATGTTACAAGTAACTTACCAGAGCTAATCGCTTACCAATGCACCACAAAACTCAAATGGTAGATATATTCCTATGGATGAAGGATTCTCATATTCTTAGGGGGTTTCCCTATATACCTAAGAGTGTGTGGGAGCTCACAGTCATGTAGAGGTGTTTTTAAGGCTAGGGTATTGGAGTCTAAGCACCTCTCACTTCACTAGATTCTGAATGGGTAATCTAGCTTAGCCAAAAATGACTACTTCTCTATGATATTTTAAAACCCTAGGCATAGGGTTTTTGTCCTCCTCCACTAAAAATTAAAAAAAAAAATTATGGTTTTTTTGCACTATAATTTTTAATGGGAAAAAAGCAAAATGAAAAATTTACAAAATAAAAAAATATATGGAAGGATAAGAGTTGTTGCTACTACTATGAGACACAATCCTAAAAAGAACTTGGATATTGCTTGTTAGGAAACTCTAGAAAAAATAAGCATAACCACAATTATAATACATAAATTAATGGAAATGCGAAAAGGAAATAATAGTACTTCAAAAAATTATCAATATAAAATATAGCAAACTTATATTACTCAAGATAAACAAATATCATAGGCCTCTTCAAGGAGGAAACCTCCTTGTAAATAGAGATTTGATATAATATGTAAAAATATGAGATACAATTCATTTACACCTTTCCCTTTATATAGACTTTTATATACCCTAACCCTAATGCTTAAGTATCAGTCCATGTACAAGAGGGGATCCAAGCTAATAAATCCTACTTACAATAAAGTAGTGGTTACATTATTACTAACTCCTACTTGTAATAATGTAATGGTTATATCATAATTGGCCCATATGCACTAGGTATCTAAGATGTAACATACATCAAGACTAAACAATTACATAATGATGGTTGTGTTAGGATGGTCCTGACATCTTTTTGCTCATGCACGCATTCTTGGGGTAACCAATGCGCTATAAATATTTTTTGATTCACAACTAGCCAATAGAAGCAAAGGATCTATCCATACACTAGTAATGAAAACAAAACCCAAAAGAATCATTTTGAGCACTTCTAAAAAATTATTGCTTGAGGTACCTCTTATTTTAACTTGCTCAAATAAATAATCATTATGAGATAGGTCTCTTATAACGGTCATGTTGGTAAATTCTTACTAGGACATTGCCAATAGGTCCTAGTACCCCTTATACATTTTTTAATTTTTATTCGGGTTTAAGAAAAGAAAATAATATTGGCTAAGATCATAATATAATAAAATACAAATATGTTGGAAGATGGAGCCTAAGAAACTCAACAGAAAATACCTAGATGAAAAGAAGCAAAATTGGTTGTCTAAGGGTGTATAATGTTTTGCATGCCCTTCTCCTATTTATTTTCATGTCATCACAAGGAGCCAATATCAATGCTCTAATACCACTTCTAAAAAAATAACTTCCAAAAATATAAAAACTATAGTACCAATTCAATAATGCATAAAAGAAAACATCCACTAGAATAGTAAATCAGTTTCAAGACCACAATATCAATAGTGCAAGTAACAAATATCTATATTCCAAATTAGTACAAATGCTAGCCACTTAGAGAGGGCAAATTTTCATAGCTAATTGGAGAGGGCAAAGTCTCATATACACAATAAAAGCAAATAAAATTCAAGTATGAAAAGTATATCTCAACTACAATATAACTCCTTTATTTATAGACTAAATCATAAATAATTCTAACCTTAATGCTCAAGGGTCAACTAATCTAATCCTAAGATGTAGCATATGATGATGTCATACCTAGTGGTATGGTATGTGATGATGTCATATCTAAGATATTATGGGTAATATGATAGATGATAATATCACACCTAGTCATGTGAATGATGACATCATTCTTGATAAGGATGGCTTTGAATTTGATGATATGGTAGACTTGATGTGGCATGTGATTATGTAGATGCATTATTTGGTATAAGATGACATGGTAGAGGCCAATGTGATAGTGTCCAACATGTTAAATAGGATGAGGTGGACATCAAATTTGTAGTATGGATTTGAACAATCATATTTTATCAACTCATTGAACTACTTGTTATCGTATTATCATAGTTAATAATATACATGGAAAATTGCAAATTCCAAAAGGAATCAGAAAGTGACGTGTGGTATGCTATAGGCCATTTATACCCTATCCACTAGCCTACATAGTCAAAGTCCTAGTAATACACCCTTTGCATAGAATAGGGACACATCATGGCAGAAGGTTCATTATTTTTTATCCAATCAATGCTGAGTTGGAACCCCCTCAATTAATTAGATAGTGATACACAACAGTCTCCCATTCATTATAGGTACAAAATTTTAAAGTTTTTAAAGTTTTTGAAGGCATTTTGTGTGATTTAAGTGTGAATTTTTGATGGGCCATAACCTTTGCATACAAAAGCATTTTGAGCTCTTATTAAAAATCACATAATTTTTTTATCTCTATACATTACCGATATTACTTTTGGTGTCAACTATGTTTGTAAGAGTATTGCTTGGTAGGAAATTATGGATGAACATGTGCCCTTGTTGAATGGCCCAAACTATACCACTTTGAAAATTAGTATTGAAGCTTTGCTCAAAAGTAAGTAATTACTCAAATATGTGAATGAGGACCCTCAAAGCCTTGATTATGGTGATAGAAGGTAATTTTTAAAGAATAAGAAGGATTAGCTCTCCATGTTGACAAGATCAATGATATTAGTATTAGCAGCATTACTAATCCCAAGGTATTTATTGATAAAATTTAGAATTTATATGATCACATTGACTCCTACAAGAATTAATAGATTTGAGGTAGAGCTTGCTACTTTGAACATGGAATCTTTTGAGACCATTTATTAGTATATCAATTAGTTCAAGAAGTTGGAATATGATATGTACATTGTCAAAGGCGTTCCCAAGAAGGGGCCTAATAATGATGGCAAGAAAAAAATTGATCTTGTTAAATATTGTTTTCAATAATGATCTAAAACATATGAGATAAGTTTTATTGTATTTGAGATGCTTTGTGTTTAATTCCTAGATTCTCCTCCTCTTAATAATGTGTTCAAGTACTTTCTTCATCACCATGCTCAAAGATAGAGGTATAATAGTTATTTTATCACCATATAGGCTCATGCAAAGGAAGTAATCAAGGGTAATATTGGCAAAAAGCCAAAGGAAGGTATAAGAAAGCTAAGAATATTGCTTACACTTTTTGTAAAAGAAAGAGCATAAAGTAGAATTTTATCAAGCACAAATCAAGAAACTTGAGGAAGAATCCAAAAAGTGGGTGTTGATTTTGCTCTTTTTTATGCTTAGGGTGAAGGTGATTATGATGTCAAATCCTCATAGGCTCATGTAGCTTTTCATTTTGCATATTAGAAATCCATTTTCTTTGATGAGTGAATTATAGACTCAAGGTCGACTCAACACATGACCAAGCATTTTCATCTTTTACATGACTATAGTACATGTCATTCTTGAGTGTGTTGTCATTGGGGATTATTAGTCTTTGCAAGTGGATGGATGTGGTGATATAAGAGTTGGTTTTTCATCATTGATGAGGTATTTCATGTTCTAGTGTATACCCTAATTTTTTGTCTGGTTATTGTATTACCCATACAAATAGGAAGGTGGAGTTTTGATAGATTAGTGTATGATCAAGGATATTGATGATTATTTCAAGATAACTACCTCAAGGTATTGTGATGAGTCAAATTAGATGTACAACTTGGATGATCGAGTGATTATTTCCTCTTCTCAAGAGAAATATTTTGTGGTTATGGTGGCAAAGGAACATAATGTTAGTTAGGGATGGCATCATATATTTGGGTATGCTAGCTATGGATCATTAAGGTACATGATTCATTAGTAGTTAATTGTGGGGATTCCTTCTATTTCCCCCATTAGTAGTATTTGTGAGAGGTGTGTTTAGGGGAAGCATCATTGAAAGTCCTTTTCAAAAGGGACTACTAGACATGTATACGACCCTTGTGGTTCATTCATAGTGATATTTCTAGACCCATGGCTACACCATATCTCTCTAGTAATACATACTTTCTTGCCTTCATTGATAAGTTCTCTTAGTATTTATGGTTGTAGACTATTAGTACCAAAGATGAGGATTTTGTAAGTTCAAGGACTTCAAAGAAGTAGTGAGAATTAGTTCAAGTAGAAGATAAAGTTCTTGAGGACAAATAGAGGAGGTGATTATGTGAGTAATGTTTTTCATATTTTCTAATTCTTCATGGTATTACATTTAAAAGATGACCCATTATACTCTAGATTAGAATGGGGTAATTGAGAGGAAGAATAGGTAGATTATGGTGATGGTCAGATGCATATTCCATGCTAAGGGTATGAATCCTAAATTTTAGGGTGAACCAGTTATATATAATGCATATCATCAATTAAAATCCAATTTGTTCTATTCAAGGTGTGACTCCTCTTGATAGATTAACAAGTGATAAACCTAATGTGCCTTAGTTACATTCCTTTGGATCCATAACATCGGTCCATATATCCAAAGATATTCTTGACTCATTGAAGAGATATAGATGCATTTTTATGGGTATTTTGATACCTCCAATAACTTTTACCTCTATGATTCTTAAGGGGAAGGATGTTCTTGTTCAACGAGAAATGATCTTTAATGAGGTTCTTCCAATAACTTATTTTGGTTGTCTTATTTTTGGCTAAATATCCTTCTCCAGTTTTTTTTACGATTATTAATACTTCTTATAAATTATTATTGGCATCATTATAGTTCTAGCTTCTTCATCTTCTCATGTTTTAGCAAAATACTCTTATTTAAATACTTTTCCATCAACATTCCTTGTACTTTCAGTTTTGGATTCCTAGACATATGAGTTGTATCCTCCTGAGCCTTATGTGATTATTATGGATGTTGAGGTTGATGGTGAATTTGGTTTGAATGTTTTAGTTCTAAATTTTGATGTTGCTTCCCTACAAGGTGTGCCATTTCATAGTTCATCCAATACCCAAGTGAATTTAGACCCTCCTTGAGTAAGCTTAGCTCTTTCTCTATAAGGAGCATCACCAAGGTACTCTTTTGGGCCTTGATCACAAAGGTTGATGTTTTTGGATATTCCCTCACCTTCCTAGGTAAGGTTTGTCTAGAATAAGAGAATTTTATGTTTATTGAGTATGAGTCCCTTATGACGAATTGGTCATAGGATCTTGTTCTTCTTCCAAAAAAAAAGAATATAGTTGGGAAAATGGGTCTACAAACCAAATATACATTTGTTGGTCAAGTGAAGAAGAGCAAGGTATACTGTGTTGCTAAATATTTTATCAGAAGGAAGGAATTGATTGCTTGAAGACATTTTCCCCAATTTCAAAGATGGATTTTGTTTAAATTATTATTTCCATAGATTCTTCTTATGGTTAAAATATACATAAAATTGATGTGAAGAGGATCTTCATGGTGATATTTAGGAGGATATCTACATACATCAACCACATGGTTTTGAGCTTGATGGACTAACCCCTTGGTGTGTCACTTGACTAAGTTCTTGTATGGGCTTAATCAGTCACCTAAAGCTTGGTATGAGAAGATCCATTATTTATCAATTATGGGTTTTGGCAATGTGATGCAAAGCATGATATCTACATCGAGCATAAGAATGATCATACACTAGTGATTGTATTATATGTTGATGATTTCATCATGGGCAATTTTCTCTACTTGATTTATGAGATGAATTCATGGTTTCTTGTTACTTTTCAGATGATAGAACTAAGGATTTTACATTATTTTTAGTACTCTAATTGATTGGTCCTTTTCTTGGATTACTATTCCTCATCCCAAGTATGCCTTGGATTTTCTACAATGTTTTAGGATGGAAGATTGTAAATTTACTCTAACTTCCTTTGCTTTTCGTTTGAAGTTACAAGCAGATTGCACTACTTCCTTGGTGTATGCTACTTTATATTAGTATCTTACGAGGATTCTTATCTACCTTACACTCACCTAAATATTACATTTGTCATGAGCTATTGTTTCAAGTACACAAAAATACCATGTGAAAGTCACTAGATAACAACTAAGAAAAATTTTCGTTACATTAGATGTGCATACCAAATGGGTATTGACTACTAAGTTGGAGCACCTCTAATTTTGATAGGCTTCTCAAATGTAGATTGGATTGATGGTTTGAACTAGTGATACTCCACTACCAAATTTATTCTCTATCTTGGTTTTGGATTGATCTCTTGGTGTTGTAGACAACAGCCCACTATTTATCAGTCTTATACAAAATTTGAATACTATGCTACCAATGAAATTGTCAATTATTTTCATTTGATTCTCATGATCCTATAGCAATTGGGCATTAACCAGCAGTTTCTAGTCACTTTTTTATTATAACAATTAGAGCACCATTAAGCTTATTTGCAATCCAATGTTTCATCAAAATTTCAATCATATTTATAATTGAATGCATTATTTCTCATGGCTTTATGCCCATGATGTGTTTGATCCAATTTTTATACCATCAATGAACTAGATAGTGGATATCTTGACCTAGGTCATGCCCAAGGTACCTTTTGTATGACTACAAGAGCATCTTGGAGTAGGAGAGTGTCCCTTAAGGGGGATGACTCATAAGAGTCTCTTTGTGTCCCATGCTCGACTTAAGGGGGGTGTTGGAATATGTGGTTTTAAGTTTCACTTGAGGCCATGACCAACCTTTATGTTATAGTTTTTGTATAGCCCGTTGTTCCCTTGTACTTTGTGTATAGATGAATTTATTATAATATTTTATTATTTTACCTAAAGGTCGGTTCTTTAACCTTGATCTAAAGGTCTCTTGTACTTGGGTATTTACACACCTTTCCAACCATTTGATTATTGGTTGGAATGTAATTTTATTTCCTTAAGTAAGGTATTTTAGTGTCTACAAACACCCTTTATATCATGTGTTTCCTTTTGAGACTTATTTTTCCTTATATAGGTAGTGTGTCGATTTCATTCATTTTTTAAAAAGTATTGTGAAATCAAATATTGTATTGACCTTGATATAACCACATCAACTATATTTTATTTGATTAGATCATGAATGTAGGTTTGGATTAAGTCAGCCCTTAAGCATTAGGGTTAGAGTTAGTAGTCTAGAAATCTATAAATAGGATGAAGCAATCTATTTATTAATCAATTCAAATATTTTATTTTAGTCATCATATATATGCATTTGAAAATGTTTCCCTCTATAAGCAACTTATGAGACTTTACCCTCTGTATGTAGCATGGATTTACATTTGTGATTTGGATCTAGATAGTTGATTTCTTTGTCATTTAGTTTATTCTGCTATTGTTCATCTTATGAATATCTCTTGTTATTCTTATGAATTGAGTATGTGTGGTTTGGATTTGCTTAATTTTATAATTTTTTTCATTGCACCACCATGTTCCACTATATTATCAAATTTATTTTCTTTTATATGGTTAAAAGACATTAGAATTCATCAAAATAATCATTTGTGAAGAAAAATGAGAATTGTTAGTCTATTTGATCCTAAATAATTTATATTCATATGCCTCAATCTATTTTTTGTTAGATACTATGATCTCAACTTAAAAATGAAATGAGATATGTTAGCTAATTAGTTTTTGAAACAAACTTCCTATTTAAGAAAATTTCCACTTTTAGAAGTGCTTCTTAGATCACGTTGAAAATATGCACCCTATTTATTGTTCATACATGTGTATTTATATATACTTGTATTTATTTAAAACAACCCAATAATAATAAAGATTATCCTATACTAAAAATGTTATAAATATATAAAGTGGCATTAACACAATTATTTAAATTCCTTCCTCAACATTCGAGGAGGAGACCAAGGCTCAAATCTTGCCAAGCAATACATTGATAATATCCAAGGCCTCTTGTAATATTACTATGTGGTGATAATGTAATATAGGTGGGGTCCATTTCAATTGCATATAACCAATTGAAAAAAATGTTATAACTATATAAAATGCAAACTAATAATTGATGGTCTCTTGAACATTAGAAACTACTTATTTTCCTTCTTCATAAATATAATCAATTGAAAAAAAATGTTATAAATATATAATAATTGATGGCCTCTTAAACATTAAAAACTACTTATTTTTCCTCCTTCATAAATTGTATTGTATTTAATTTTAAAAATAAAAAATAAAAACTCTTTACCTTAAACCTTATAAGATGTTTTGTTTTCTACTACTTCCTTGCAATGCCACCTCTTCAATAGATAACCTTCAAATGTATATCCTATTCTGGTGCTAGAATTAATTTTTCAATTTATTTTTTAATTTTGGTTGAAGCTATCCCTCAATCAAACAAGTAGGATATAGCTTGGAAATTACAACTTAATACAATTTTTATAGCCTTTCAAATCAATTTAAATATAAATATAAGTCATTAATATAAATGAAATATTTAAAAGTATAATTTAAATATTTAATTTAATAATCTTATATATTAAGTGGTATTAGCTTAACCGATTAGATTCTTCAAAATTTAAGGAAAGTTCAAATCTTGCCAAGCGATACATAGATAATATCCAAGTTTTGTTGTAATACCACTATGTGGTGATGATGTAATATGGGTGGGGCCGTCTCAATCCTATATAACCAATTGAAAAAATTAATAATCTTTATATATTTATTAATCATAATTTTAAGCGGTTGAAATATGTTTATTTTTTTTGTTGGAGAACAAGGGGTTGTACTCGGGTCCTCCACCCTTGACAAATCACAACTCTTTTCTTTAGAGTATGAGAGTTTACAAATAGATTCAATTCTCATCTCAATTGAGTTGCTATAGTTAGAAACCTACATTATTTTACATAAAATGTCTAAATTCTTGATTTTCATTTTTTCAAACTTTTTCAATTTTTTATGTGAATACAAATATTCCAAAATTCAACATCCTTCTTGATATTTTCCTATAATAGCCTTCACAATACCAAAACTTCACCTCTACTATCTATGCATTGCATCTTAGTAAAGTAATATTTTCAAAACACCACACTATTATAGCCTATTTGATTGCTAGTTTCCTTCGCACAAGTGCAACCACAAAATTTGTAATAAATAGTATATTTAAAAGCACATTAATGTTATAAAATAAAACATTTTTTTTTGTAATAAATAGTATATTTAAAACCACATTAATGTTATAAAATAAAACAGATATTACCAATGGAAAACATTAAAATAAATCTTAATCATTATTTGATATAGGCAATCAACTTCAGGTAAATTTATGACTTCTTATAACCAAGGAAAACAAAATTTAATTTCACGATCCTCAACTAAAACCTCTCTGTCGGCTAGCCTATCTGGAGATTTTTTTACTTCCCTTAATGTCTGTGTAAACCTAATTTCTTCAAACTCTATAGCAAGGTCTTGGATTTCCACAGTTATCTCTTGTATGTTCCATGGAGCCTTTGCTTTCCTCAAAATTGCATTTATTACTATGAGTGAATCACCTTCCATTCATACTTTGTTCCATTTCATTTGTTTGCATATTTTTAACCCTTCCAAAGTCGCCCAAGCTTCAACTTCATTATTTGTCTTAAATTGATTATTGAAAGTGTAATGAGACAAAATCTCTCCTCTATTATTTCTAATTATTCCTCCTCTACTGGTCTTGGATTTCCTTTAGATGCTCCATCAAAATTCAATTTGACCAACTCCACATCTAGTAATTTCCACTTTATAATCTTTGCTTTCTTTTTGTTTCTCTTATTCCCAACATCATAATTTCATTTGATGACTTGACTCCATCTATCAAGGCTCTCTGCTTCCAGATTAAGGATTGGATTGAGTTAATATGGTTGGTTTAAACTCCTATATGGTTAAACAAATAATCTTTTTCTTTAAATATTTTTTTATTCCTTTCTAACCAAATAGTCCAAAGTATTGTATCTTTTGATATATCCCATATTATCTAGGAAGCGTCACTTTTAAAAGTGCTATGCCATTACTTTAATCATTCCTCAATTATGTCATTCATCACCATGCATTTACCTAACATATTAAGAATCCATTGTCATAGTTTTCAGACTATAGAGTAGTGTCCCAAGATATGGTTTACTCTCCTTCATTTCACAAAGAACACATTTTGAGGGGTCATAAAAACCCCTTTTCATAAGGCTATCCCAAGATAAAATTCTTCTATGACCCACTAGCCAAACAAACATTTGACTTTAGGAATGTTCAGGCTATCCCAAATATCTCTCTATATTCTTGCAATATTCCTATTTTGATTGTGTTTTATATTATCCACTTCTTGTTGTGTATTCTCTGAGCTATTCAACTCCCAAATCAACTTATCCTCAGCTCCCCTCAGAATAATCAATATTTTATTTCTACTCAAGTGTCTCCTAGCATCAATGTCTTGTATACTAGTACAACAATCTTCTTTCCATTTGTATCTTCCAACCTAAGTTTTGTACAAAATATTCGAGTTGAAATATGTATATTTATTATAATATAAAAATAATAATTCAAATACCAAGAAACATAAAGGCTCAATATATGTAAAGTTAATCTCATTATAAACAAAATTTATTTATCCACTAAATAATATAAATTAAATTATATAACTACTCATTAAAGTAGTTTTTTTTGTTACAAGCTCATTGACACACATACACGTACACACCCCATCGTGGTTTAAACCTGGGTCTTCCAAAAAGAGAGCCAAAGCCCTAACCCATGCACTGACCCACAAGGACGTTAAAGAAGTCAAGTTGATTGGAGTGGTGGCTCCATAACTATAAAGACTTTGGAGCTCTTCTAAGGTTCAAATTGTGAGGGTAAGGTTATACACCATACTTCAATAACCAATTTGAATTGTGGGGTAGGGTTGCACATCATATTCTACTCCTATAACCGAATTATGGTTATATTACCATATATTGGATAAACAAGATTTCTTCAAAAACTACTTTATTTTTGCTTTATTAACTAGCCATTAATACGAACTAACTATTCAATATACTAAATTGTATGCAAAGAGTCCAAACATCAAAAATGATGGCATACATTAAACTGAATCAGGTTGATTTTATTTATTTTTTAAATATGGCTTGTATGTCTTCTGAAAATTTGTCATTAATGAACCATATGATATACTGAAAATTTGTCATTAATAGAAGAATAGGAGATCAACCTATCCAAAGTAGGTTAGATAGAATGTTGATGAACTAGGACTAGTACAATAGCAATAAAGCAGGGCTATGCATAGTGGCGAATATTCGCAAATTGGGCGAATATTAGGATTTTCAAAATTAAAAATTGACGAATATGAGGATCCTTGATGTCGGCAAATTCGCCTAAAATTTTTAGGACCAATTGTTTCTTATGGTCAATTCGCCATAATATATATCTAAACATAGGAAAGCTTTTTTCAAGCCTGATCTAATGGTGGTGTTTTTATGAAGTTATAAGATGATTTAATAGGTCAAAAGTGGCCCCAAATATTACTTCATATTTTAGGGCTTTAAATACCCTAAATTTTGGTATTGATATGCCCGATTTGATTTTTTTAGGATTCTCCATGATTCACCTTGATTTTGATTAGGATTCGCCATTTTTTTACAAGTACATTTTGAGTCCAACCCCTTATGCATAACCTTGCAATAAAAAGATAAACCTTAAATCTCTCCCAAGAATTGGGTCTAACCACAACCCTATTGTCCTAACCATAGAAGGAGCAAGACCAAAAAACTCACCTTTTAAATTTGAACTAATGTGGCTTCAACACAGGAACTTTCACAACAAGATGGAGTGGTGTACTCTGATCAAAGGAACAAAGATTTTATGCCTGACTACCAAGCTTAAGAAACTGAAAGAGAATCTAAGGGTATGGAACAGAGAAGAATTTGGCAATATCTTCAAGCAAAAAGAAGAGTTGGAAATGAAAATAGATGAAGTCAACAAAAGAATTGAGGGATAGGGGTACACAGAAGACTTGAGAAACAAGGAACATGATCTTCTTATTGAATATCACACCACCCTAGCTAGAGAAGAAACCTTCTGGAGGCAAAAGTCTAGGGCAACTTGGCTAAAGGAGGGTGATAGAAACTCTAAATTCTTTCATTCTACCTTAATCAAACACAGGAGGGCATCTCAAATTAAGGAAATCTCCAATGGGAAAAATGGTAGAGTCATATGAGGAAACTATTGAGAAATAAATAGTAGACTTCTTCAAGCATAGATTCAACGACAGAGGGGAAGAAAAAGAAAAGGATGTGGAAGAGATCCTAACCAACATCCTGAAACTAGTCACAACTTCAATGAATAGGTTCCTTAATAAGAAGCTTTCCAAAGAAGAAATAAAAAATGCCCTCTTCACAATGAAGAAAGACAAAGCTCTTGGACCATACGGTTTTCCAGTTGGCTTCTTCAAGAGTTGTTGGGATATAGTTAAAGAAGATGTAGTAGGAGTGATCTAGGAGGCCCAGGAGAAAGGCAAGATAGAAAAGAGAATGAACAATACCTTCATAGCTTTGATAAAGAAGAAAACAGGAGCCACTTAGCTTGACGATTTTAGACCAATAAGCCTATGTAATGTGTCATACAAAATCTTAACTAAGGCTCTAGAAATGAGATTAAGCAATATTTTGCCTTTCATTATCTCATAATAGCAGCAAGCCTTTGTCAAAGGAAGACAAATCCTAGATGGTATAGTGATTGTTCATGAAACCATCCACTCCCTTAAAAAGAACAAACAAGCAGGCATGTTAATCAAACTGGACATTAGTAAAGCCTATGACAGGGTGTCCTGGAGGTTTTTGGATAGAGTCATGGAGAAATTTGGCTTTTCATACTAGTGGAGGAAACTAATCAACAGTTGTATCTCCAGTGCTACCTTCTCCATCTTAGTCAATGGATCCCTTGTTGGCTATTTCAATAGCTCAAGAGGGCTCAAACAAGGGGATCCCATCTCCCTAGTTCTATTCATTATTATGGCAGAATCCCTAGACAAATATAAAAAAAAAAAACTCAAGAACATGGTCTCATCAGTAGACTGCAAGTAATTAACAAAACCCCAAATATAACCCATAGCCAGTTTGTTGATGACACTACTCACCAAAAAAGCCTTTGTAAAAGAAGCCAAAGCTTTCAAGCTCATCCTCAACCGTTACGAAGGAGCCTCTTCCCAATATGTCAATTTTGACAAAAGCAAAATCTATTTCCTCAATACCCCCATCACCAGACAAAACAAAATCAAAGCAATCATGAAATGTGAAATCGAGAAACTACCTTCCTCCTATCTGGGCATGCCCCTTTTTGGCAACTAGATCAAATCTTCTCATTGGAACACAATCATTGATAGGCTCAATAAAAAGCTTGTTGGATGGAAAGGAAACCTCCTTAGCCAAGCCAAAAAGATCTAGTTGATCCAATCCACCCTCCAAAGCCTACCAATCTACATGTTGTCAATGTTCAAAATGCCTATAAAAACTACAAAAGCAGTTGAAGCCATTAGTAGGAATTTCCTATGGAAAGGTACAAAAGAAAGAAATAGATACCATCTAGTGAAGTGGGAGAAGGTATGCCTCCCAAAAGCCTATGGAGGCTTGGGTCTGAGAAACATGAAAACCAGTGTTCCACGGGGACGCGTCCCCCCGTTTCCCGCGTCCCCCAGCACGGGGGGACGACAAGGGGGACGTTTCCCCCGTCCCCCTTTTTGGGGGACGGCTGGGAAACGTCCCCGGGACGGCTGAGGCCTGTGGCCTCCCGTCCCCGGGACGTCCCCCTTTTTGGGGCGTCCCTGGGGATGCCCAGCCGTCCCCGGGGACGGTCTGAGCGTCCCCCATGGGGCCCAGCCGTCCCCCACGGCTGGGCATCCTCACCCAAGGGGGAAAAAAAAAAAAAATTAACTTAAAAATTGGTAAGGGTCTTTGGAATTATGCTATAATGCCATCATTACAAGACTAAAAGGAGGTTTATTTAAACAATACCAATTCTTTTGGTATAGTGACTGAAAATTTGAACAGTTAGTGATAGTTAGTGACTGAATTTTTTTTTAAATGACAGTCTTTGTTTGAACATTGGTGGCTGAAAAAATGATGACTGTTATTACTTAAAATGATGACTGTTTGAACATTGTTTGCACTTGATATCCTTGGCTGAACCTTTAAGTTATAGTTGTTGAACTTGAAACAATTAAATGGCTGCATATTAGTAACTAATATGAATATGAAAATGTTAAATGACTCAATTATGGCTGCACTTATGTGTTAGTAACTAATCTCAATATGAATGGCTGCACTTACATAATTGATTAGTAATATGAAATATCATTTTTGTTGGGTGTAGAATTCTGAATGTGTAGATTATTCTAAATTTCTAAAAAAATTCAATTTTTATAGTATTATACTAGCCGTCCCCGAGCCGTCCCCTAAAATCGGCCTGCCGTCCCCCACCGTCCCCGAAAACCCGTCCCCCCGTCCCCCCGGCTCGTGGAACCTTGATGAAAACTCTCAATAGAGCATTAGCAGCAAAACTAGTTTGGAGACTAATAAAAGAAGATAGCAGCCCATGGACCAACATAATGAGGACCAAATATATCCAAGATAATGAGCCAACAACAATACTCAAAAGCAACCAAATAATGGGAGGTTCAGCCGTCTGGAACCATATTTATGAAGGAATAAGCATCATAGACAAAGGGTCTCAATGGAAGATTGGTAAAGGAACAAATGTGGATTTCTGGGAAGATAAGTGGCAAGACTCAGGACCTTTAGACCGAGATCCAAACCTAGCAGAGTTGAAAAAGACCCTCGAACAAGAATGGGGCACCTGTTTCAGATCTTTACATAGTCAAACAGGGAGATGGCATAAACACTTGGAGAATAGACAATAAAAATAGGGTTTTAAGGCAAAGATTCAGAGGCCCTCCACATAGAACTAGTAGACTGTCTTAACCCAGACTCAAGGAACCTGACCAATTAAAGTGGGACAAGATCGACAAGAAGAAACTATACAATAAAAAGTGGATACAATGAGAACCTAGATCTACCTCAACAAAAAACACCTTGGAGGAACTTATGGGGAAATAAATGTATTCCAAAGATGAAAGTTTTTACATGGTTGGTTCTCCAAAATAAAATACTAACTTGGGACAACCTAATCAAAAGAGGTTTTCTAGGCCCCAGTAGATGCCACCTTTGCAAAAGAAATGAAGAGACAACAAATCACCTGTTCATGAAATGTCCATTTGCTCAAGTTGTGTGGAACCAATGGATGAAGACTACAAAGGTATCCTGGATCATGCCCAAGGAAATCCCGACTAGTGGAGTCAATGGATCCCTCCTTGCAAGGAGAAGAAACTGATATGGAGTTGCCTAACAATCCCAGTTTTCCTTTGGTGTATCTAGAAGGAGAGAAATAGCAGGATCTTCAAAGGAAAAGCAAGGAGCTCTGAGGCTATTTTCAACCAGCTTCAAGTTAGTCTGTTTTACGTTTTTAACTAGTTAGGACTGAATAGATAAACACAGACCAACAATGGAGATTAGTTTTGAGCCAAAACCAAAAATAGATTCTCTTCTTGCAGCCAAGCTTCCAAATTAGTTTGGGACATCAAAGGAACAAAACTACCCCGTATGAGTCCACAATAGCAACAAGCGAGTCCCAAAATCCAAGCTTCCAGATCCAAGACTCCCAATGGGTTTCAGTTTGAAAGGACATTGTTTGTTTAGACCAACCCTTGCAAGGCAATCATCCGATCACTCTGGCAACAACATGCATATACTAGGGACACCCGTTTGGAGCTCCTTAAGGCATCCTCTTCGAGCTCCATGAACAAATCTCAGAGCTTAACTATCAAGCATAGACGCACAGGCCAGGCACAAGCTCAATAGGGCTCTAGCTTTTCTGGCCTTTAGTGGTTTTTGTTGCCTTGAGGCCCCTTTGGTTTCTAGCTCGCTTTTCGTAGAAAAGGGTGGATGACCTTTTTAAAATCCTTTTTTTTTAAATAATAAAAAAAAGATATACTGAATTATAAGCAAATAGTCTAAAGAATAAAACTGGTATTATGCATTAGATTGAATCATGTTGATGAAATATATAGAGGGAAGACCAACAAAACAAACAGGCTAGAATGCCTCCTGAAAAGACAACTTATTTTCAAATAAACTACCATTCATGGAAGCTTCCACGTTTATTAAGCCATTGCTATCTGCAATAAAGGAATCATAGATCAAGGATAGATTTGCTAGAATTAATAGCAAAAAGTCTTCTGACAGCACCTCCATAGTTGAACTTCTGGCTGCAATTATATCCACCAAACTTAAATTGCACATAACCTCAGCCCAAACCTTGAACAAAAAATGTCCACTCTTTTTGCACCAAATCATTTGATTCCTTGTTTTAAAAATTCGATGGTTTTATTCAGTTAATACTTATTCTAGCCTTTTGAAGTTTTATTTCAAATTACAAGCAAAAGATTGAATACATAGCAATGAATTCCTCCCCTCTGTCATACCAACTTTCTCATACTAGCTATCAACTCTTGACTGTTGATTTCTTCTTGATCTTCACTTACAGGGACCATCAGTATGTTTGGGCTCTGTGAAGGAACAACATCTTCCCTTCCATAACTGCTAGGACTCCTCCCCATCTTCTCGCTTCCATCATTGACAACACCTTTCAATATTAATGTCTTGTGCATTCCTGCAATCATCTCTTCATAATCTGTGTCTCCTCTTTCCCCCATAAAGACACACATGTTTGCTATGTCCAGGCCCCATCTTACATATAAATACCTGCCATCACCAAGTTTAGAAATGTTAAAAGAGCGTATCATGTATCATGACCACTACCTTATAGATATGGACCAACCATCTTGGGGCCAGGCCTGCATTTTTCAATAATTTGCCAAAAACCAAATTTGAATTAATCAGGGAAAAGCTTTATGAGAATGTTCTAAATTATCATCACCTTAAAGCTTGAGATCGGGAGGCATGCAAAGGCAGGAGAAGTAATCGAGAACAATTTTGACAATAGACGACATGGCATCTTACACCTCTCATTCTCAGTTGCCGTGTCACTTCATCTGCTTTTGGAGCCTGCAGAACCCAGATACCTAGTAAGTAAAATGCACAAAAGCTAAGAAAACCAGCAAATCTTGGTTACAATTCTTTATTTTCTCCTATTAAAGAGTTTTCACATGGATTTCTAATATTTCACATAAGAAAGCCAAGTCTACTTCTTTCTAAAAGAAAGTGAACTTCATAGGATGTGTTCCACTGTAAATGTTTGCTTGCAGCTATTTGAAAAAAAAAATCAAAAGAAAGAAAAGGAATGGCCTTCTTAGAAGTATGTCCAATGGTACTCCAACAGTCAACAAGATTTTAACGACCTTCATAACATAAGCATGCAAAATTTCAATCATGAACAACATAAATTTCAAACTTACAGTCGATAAGTTCTTGACTTTATAAGCCAAACAATGAGTGTTAGATGCTGCCACATCTTCTGCTATGAAATCAGAATATTTCGATCCACTCAATTTTGCCATGGTTTTTCTCAGACCTTCTGCACCCCAACGATAATCTATATGAAAGTCATAGTCTGCATCTGGAAATATGGGTGAATCTGCATTGACACCAGACATATAGAAAAGCTGGCTTCCACTACTACAAATCAAAGCATCAAACGTGGACAATTTGATTGCACCCAACTGGAGCATAGAAAGTGTTTCTGAAACTGTTAGTGAAGTTGACAAGATGAAACCAGAGGATCCAAAGGTACCTACAGAGCGAACTGCATTGATAACCCCATGTATTATATTCGCTTGTTTAATAACACAAGGTTCTCCATTAGAATCATAGCAATCCACTGCAATCACAAACAGATGCTTTCTTCTCCTGAGAAGAAATTTTCCTGATGAATTTAAGCTATTATTTCGATCAATGTTTAGGTTCTCTCTTGCATTCGCATCATCAATTCGTTGCAAATTAGATTCTCTGGACTTAGCCTTCTCTATGATCTTTCTAAGATGTTCTGGAACACCTTCATTCCACATCTCTTCAATTTGCTGAAGTTTATCCTGTTCAACCGAACTATTAAATGAATTGGAACGAGAGGGCTTATCTGCATCTAGTGAGAGTCTTAGAGATAAATCCTGAACATCCTTAAAGGAATCAGACTCTGATTCTGATTCTGTACTTTCACCTTGTTTAGTTTCACTTTGCCACTGTGGGTGTCTCATTCTGCATTGGGAAACCCTTGACAAGTATATCTTGCAATGTTGTGGCCAGGAATACAGATGAATGTTCCTCAGACCATTTTGTTTACATTCAAACCAAAGATTCTTGTCGGCTACAAGTTTGTACAGAGCAGCTGCAATTCCTTTGTCATCATGAGGATCTACCAATAAACCATTGTGTAATGTCTGCACAAGAATAGAATGAAATTCGTGAAAGAATGATTAGCTATAAGCGACTCTCAGCCAAAATTGAATTATAATTGAATTAGAGAGAGGAGTCTTAGATAAATATTATACCCGGTGAATGTCGACAGGTCCTCCATTCTTTGTTGCTACCATAGGCAATCCATGTGCAGTTGCCTGGATAAAATTGATTCTTAGTATATGTCTTGTTTTGCCATATTACACATACAGGCAAAAGTACTTCTTGATAAGAATTAAGGGACATTTTGGTGTATCAAGGACTCTTTGAATATTATTGTCATCTGCAATGAGCTCCTTAAATAATGAAAAAGAACTAACCATCTGCATATATGTTTATTTCTCTTCAAATCATTACCCAAATTAAAAATAAAATGGATGCCCCTTCTTTTTAGCTTGTAGAAGGAATTGAAAACTTAAAATATTCATCATGGAGAAGACCACTGGAGACACCAAAAAAGGTTTGTTAACCTACCTCAATAAGAGTCAAACCAAAAGGTTCCACTAATGCTGGATTGATGAAAACACCCTGCATATACCAGAATAATAATTCTGAAGCTACATGCATTTCATGTATATTTAAAAGAGAAAGGCAAAAAATGAATCAGCTAATATAAAATGACAAGAAACTTATCCAACCTTTGTTTTTGCAGCAATTCTATATATATCAGCAACTTCTGATTGTTTGTGATGCTTGGGATATGCCACTTCTCCATAAAGATCATACTTGTCAATTAACTTCAGAACAGTGGTAAGCACACTTGCACTTGCCGTAGACATTTGATCGATATCATCTCGATTACCCATAATTAACATCTATCAGTTCATAAAACATAATGTTATAACTCCTTAGCAATGTAAAGAGGGAAGCTGATGCCAGAAAGACCAAAAAAAAGTTAAGAAAGAATACATACCAAATTTGCCAGCCTTCTCAACTTGTTGCACTCCCCAAAGGCCTTAACTAAAGTTGTGATGTTCTTTTTAGGATCAGGTCGAGCAAGAGCCAATATAATTGGTTTTGCAGGATTGGTCAAGAAACGCAAGGTCTAAATGAAAAATAGTATGTCAGTTCTATATCTCACATTATGCAATATGATGCACATATAAGTAACAAAACTTCTATTTTCATTCAGTAAGAATGCTAGTTGAAAGGATTTTTCTACGTCACAAGCATAGGCCAGCACTCCAGGTTTGGAGTATGAGAACCCCTAAATGGACACACCCACAATACCTCACAGGATTTGAACAAGTGACCAAGCCCAATGTTCAATCGCACTTGACCAACTTGCCTACATCCACGGGGCATGCACATGCACACACAAAACAACAACAACAATAATAATAATAGCAAAAGCTTTTTGCTTGTAAAGCATATGAATTTGCTCTGTCTCTCACCTCACTCCATAAAGGAGACTCAGGTATTTGAGCGGACTCATTCTCTGAATCATCTGTGCCCTCCTCTTGCACTATAACGTTGCTAAAATCCATTCCAGGAGGTATGACCTAGAAGAAAATATTTCCAAGATTAAAATCTTATGGTTCCAAAAATTGTAACACATATCCATCTCTGAGTTGCCATGGGGTGATTCTCAAAACACAATAAAGTTTTCAGGTTGGGAAATGAAACATGCTCTCTAAAGTAGACTACAATAAAGGGAAACCCCCAGCATATGTAAATTAAAAGAAAAAATTAATAAAAATGCAGCTTCTAGAAATTGGCATATATATTCTACACACATACCGCCATTCGAGGCATGTACAGGCCATAGCAGCTTTGACCACGCCTGGCACGAGCTCTCAGTTTTTTGTTCAATTCTAAATCAAAACCATCATAAAGGCCCCATTGTTCTTCAATTTCTTGCCTTGTGCTTGTGACCACAAGCTCAGCAGAGTCAAGAGACAATTCTTCAGCATCGATCCTGCGCATAATCTTGTATGTTCCATTGATATCTTCTTTGGATTGTTTTCCCTGTTTCAATAATTGTTCCAATTTATTTCGGCCTAAAGAATGACCAGTCATGACCATGGGTACATTCAAAGCACCAGAAAGAAGGCAAGCAGCATAGCCTGCATCTGCGTAATGCCCATGAATAACATGAGGCCATACAGCTCCACCTCCTCCAATCAGATCCCCCAGTGCTTTAGAGATGTTAAGAATGTGACCCAATGCTCCATCCACAAACTCTGGAATGTGTGGCCATAAGAATTCTTTCTGAATATATTTATCTCTTGATCCACAGGGGATTCGAACTATGTATGCTCCTCCGCCCTCTCCAATTTCTTCATCGAGATCAGAAGTTAGCATTTCTGTTGGCTCACTATAGCTAGAATCCACTTCAGGGGAACAAATCTGACGCGTTAGCAGATCCACCCTATATACTTCAGGCATCTTTGCCAACGCCTTTGCGAACTCTACAACATATTTTACCTATATGGCAATAAGCAGATTAAGGCAATTAGGAATTGAGCTTCTAGTTCCTTGCACAAAGATTTTACATGGTAATGTTTATAGTTCTAACAGAATAAGGCATTAAGGCTTTTCATTCCCAAGTTACAATGTTGCAAAAAACAAAAAGAGCCCAACATGCGCATTGTTGAGGCTTAGATGCCATGTCTAAGGGATGCGTATTCTGCCCAAAGTCATTTGTCTTGTTTTCTATCTCATTCTTAATATTCACATTCCATTTGAGGCAGGTAGAGCTCAACTTGAAAGGAACAACAGAGTATGGCACAAAACTACAAGAAATTAAGCTTGAGTGGGCATCAATTGAAAAGAAAACCTGATGGGTACCATGAATCTTTAAAAAACTAGGGTAGGGTACACATCCATAAGGAACCCTGGTGCACCAAAACTTGCAGAAATCAATGTAGGCAGATCTCAATATAGAAATAACCCTGGTAGGTTGCATTAAACTGTCAGAAACTAGGGTTAGACAGAGTTCAATTTGGTTAGATAGACTTCAATTGGAAAGGAACCCAAATCAATGACATGAAACTTACAGGAACTAAGGTTGAATAGATCTTAATTGTAAAGGAAACCCTGGTGGATAACATCACACTTGGAGAAACCAGGGCCTGATACACATCAATTGGATAAAAACCTTGGTGGAGGGCATGAAATGGTGGAGGCTAGTGTTTGCTAGATTTCAAATGGAAAGTCAGCCCGATGCACAGCCTGAAACTTGCAAAAGCTAATATCAATAAATTTTAATTGGAAAGCATCTCAGTGAATGATATGAAACTTGCAGAAACTAGGGCCTGATAGACACCAATTTGAAAGTAACCACAGTGGGAGACATAAAACTTGTAGAAACTAGGCTTGATAGGCCTCAAGTGGAAAGCAAGAAGCAGAAAGGTAAAACTTCAATAATAAAGAAATGGAGATGTACAGCATGAAACATGCAGGATTAAGGTCAGATATATCTTAACTAAAGAAATTCCCTAATATGTGTCACAAAACTTGCACAAACTTGGGCCTAGTAGATCACATGTGGAAAGGATACATGGTGGATGTTATGAGACAGGCATAAACTACAAAGGATTTAAAAAGAGGAAAAAAAAATTATAAGGCACCGCATTTCATATTTTTCCATTGCATGGTCATTGCCTATAAAACTTCATGAAATTTGTCAATGGTCAACAAGCCCTAATGACAGTCAGTAACAAATTAAGCCTTAACAGTTGAAAATTTCAAGACATGCCGCAACAAAAACATAAAAAATATACATCTTTTTTCAAATCAAACATACCTGTCCACCTGTATCAGAGTCCCGACCAAGTTCCATATTCTCCCCTCGCACAAGCCCATGCAAACTGTTCAAACAATCAAAATCATCACAATCAAAGACTGGCTACAAAATTTCACAAAACCGATCCACTAAACAGATCAATCCCCAAAAGCTAATATAACCCATCAAAAGCATCAACTGATCAAAGCCAGAGATTTTAGGACACAGACCTGATCATGACAATATAAAGGCGCTTCTCCTTGTGCTCCTGCTCCCCAAGAACTTCCAGATTAAAATGGCTCTCCGACAACTTCATCCCCATCCCACCACGCCTACTCCCTTCTTCCCCAAACCTCTCCCCTTCCGACAAATCCTCCGAAAGATCTTCCGTCACATCCCTCCTCCCCAACTCCCTCTCCACCCTCCGCTTCTGCATCCTCTTCGTTTGCTCCCACTCCACCTAAAAACCCAAAAGCCCAACCAAACAAAAAAAAAGATTAAATCCATTTTTTACCATAAACATTACCACATCATTCCCAAATCATTAAAAATCCCACAGTACCTTCTTCTTGCTGCGACTGAGATGCCATATTCTCCAACAGAGATTCTCGAGCCTGCTGTTCCTCTCCTCTGGATTCTTCGTCGCAGTAACCTGCAAAATTAGGATCCTGTCAACATAATCCACAGATCAAAAGATAAATTAAACACAATCACTTGAAAAAACCTTATGTACGATCTCGTCACCTTGACCCAGAAGTGGTGAAGATCGATCTCGTCCGTCCCATTGACGACCTCATCAATGAAATATCTCGCAGGATTGAAGGTCGCCCCTTGCAACAGAATACCATTTTCATCCACCTCATCATTGCTCTGAACAATTGCATTGACATTTTCATTTTGAATGCCTCCGTCCAAAATGGCTTCCAAATACCCGTTTATCCACTCGTTTCCTGCCATTTCAAATCACACACCAGAATGACAGCAAAAACAGCAATAAGAGAAGGCTACGAGAGTGGAAAAGCCTTGAAGTACGGATTCTGTAGATCGTCCTTCCCGGGAGACGAGTACTTATGTGGCGCAACTGACGTTATATAGTGCAAAAAAAAACAATTGTATACGTATTTCCAAAAGGCCTTTCCAGATCTTACGCCAAAGGGTACTTACTTCATTCATAATTTATTTATTATCTGCCTTACACCTTTGGGCACCTGAAACTAGACTAGACACGTGCCTGTGCCTGTGCATGTGAAAATGGAGCCATGGATTTTGCCCCTGAGAGTCAGGAAAACGTTGGATAGGATGACGAGGAGGATTGGTATGGACGAATATTACCGTGGAATATTATTTTGAACATCATCAAAAGAGAGACAAATGGAACTTCTATGATTGGTTTGATAATTTTTTATTTATTAATTTTTTTTTATAAACCTTAGGTCATTGGATTAAAAAAGTTGGCGTTCCACAAAATTTGAACTAAAATAACGTGCCGACAAGAATTTGATCGTCCACTATCAATCGACCTGTCTCTATCAATTAACCTATCTCTTTCTCTACCTATTTCTTTTAAACAACTTTATTTTATTATTTCAATTATGAGACGTGTATGAGCCTATTATTTCAATTATGAGACGTGTGAGCCTCACGGGAATACCACGTTTAAAAAAGCTTGGGTTGAAGACTTGCATAATCAAAGCAAAGAGTTTAAAGGTTGATTTATAAATTAGTAATTAGTTGTGTTCCATGTGCTTTGGTGTGTGCTATTTGTTGCACATAGAGGTTGAGGATGGAAGAATACTCATCCTAACAAAATTTGAATTAGCACAACATATTATCCTAGAACAATGTGTTGAAGGTTATGATGGATAGAGGGGTTAAAATTTGTTAATTTTTTATTTAATTTGGGTAGAATAATGTTGGAGGGATGGGAGAGATTTAGATTTTGATTTATTTTTTTAATTAATTAATTTTTTTTAATGTTTGTTAAGTTATAGATTATAAAAGATTTTTATTTATTTAATATATATTTATTTAATTATATTTTAATTAATATAATATAATGTATAATTTTATCTTAGCAGATATGAACCTTATACTATGTTAAAATTATAACTTTATTTTAATGGCATTTGGTGTAATGGTAGTTACCTAGTTATTATCATCCATGTGGTTGTGAGGTCAATTTTTCTTGTGTTTGCTCGAACAACCTTTGTAAATATTTGTAAATGATGTTCAATATAAAAAAGATATTAACCTTAACTTCTATTTAAATTTAAAGGTTTATGTTAAAAGTATAACCTTATTTTAATAAGATATGAACCTTAACTTCTATTTAGAGTTCCATCAATTTTAACATGTGTTTCTTTATTGAGACATCCATATATAAGTGATCTCTTTTCTAATCTCTTGAAATGAGGCTTTTATTGTTATACCCCAAGAGAATGTAGCCTAGTTATGCTACCCTTTATATTTTGCATTGCTTTAAAATAAAATTAAAAAACATGTGAATTGATGGAATAAATATATATTAACGAATTCAAGTATTTTTGAAAGATAATTTTTTTTTTTTGGTTAAATAGGAGAGTTGGTTACAACCACTATTTTTAGTAACTGGTTATCATAGGGTTCAAACCACATGGACTACTCCCAACAAACTTTTTTGTCTCGTTCTTGTTGACTCAACTAGTTACCACAAGGTTCAAACCACATGGCCTACTCCCAACAAACTTTTCCGTCTCGTTTTTGTTGACACAACGCGAGATGGGGATCACGGGTCGCTCGAGGTTTTTACCGTCGTTGTCGGTCTAACATGCACTCAGAGAATTCAGAGCATACTACTACATTTGCAAAGGGTTGGCTTCCCAGGGTTTGAACCTAGGTCTCTTCTTAGTAAGTGCCCAACCACATTTACACTTACCAATCCACCTAGCTTGAAAGTAATATAATTTTTATATTTAATTTAAAGGTACTAAAAATTATTTAAGTATAAAATATTTTAAAATAATATTTAAGATTGCATGTCTTAATTGAGAATCATGAATAATTAATATAAGAAAACTTGTAAATATTTAGATAAGGATGTATTTACTATTCAGTTTTTTTAATAAATTATAAATTTAAGTTTGGAATAAAAAAATTTAACCTAAATTCAACTAAAAGATATTGTATAATTAAAATAAAAATCTTAATAATAGTTTGTTAAGATACTTATTTAATATTTATTATTTTCATTTCTTTTGAAAAGTCATATTGAATACAAACTTTCACGTGATTAATTTGTGTTTGTTATTATAGGTGTTATTGTATCATGCACTAAAAAAGTTTGTTCTTGTTTTGAGGTGTAAGTCCCAAGTTGAAGATGAGTTAAGTGTAAATTTTGAGTTTATAATTTAGAAAACTTTACTTTATAATAGAATTATTACAGATTTGCTTTGTGATCTAAATTTAAGTTGGAATGGTGTAAATGTTTTTATTAAGGTTTAAAGTTGTGTCATACAAATATAGTTTAAAGTTTAAGTCTTAAATTTCCAATGTGATTTATATTGTTATAGAATTTTAATTTAATGAATGTGTTTTTTAAAATATAATTTTTTTAAATTATAAGTAAATTTATTATAAAAATTTAATATAAAACCTAAATATTGATATTATGAAAATTTATTTGAAATATAAGTATTGAAATTAATAAGGATTTCTTTTTTCATAGGTTCAATTGATACAAAAATACATTCACACTCGTGGTTCTGAATTTGGGTCTCTTGAAAGAAAACCCAAACCCCTAACCATTGTGTTGTGTTTGGTTATTACAATGTTTAGTAGGTTTAACAGTAAAGATTTTAAAATTCTGAATAATAGATCGAAGGTTCAAATCCTATTTGGTAATAGAATATGGTACATATTTATATATTGGGTAAACAAATCTTTCATATAAATTGTTTCATATGACCTATGAGCTCATGGACATCAAAACTAGTTCTTTTGAAAAAAAACTATTACACATGCAATTTTCGGTATAGTATCCTTGCAGGAGCTATAGTATCTCTACAAGCAGGGTTTAAATCTAGAAAACTACCACTATAACCTCTACCCTCTATTTTTAAGGGGAATAGGGTTCACCTCTCCTCCCTATTTTAAAAGATAAAATAATGCTCTTAGCTGTAATTATATGATTCATGTGGTATGCATGGTAAAGAGTCAAAAATGTTTGGATTTATGGTTGAGTTCATTGAGGCACTACGGTCATTTATGCACGGATCCTCGATCGAGAAGTGGGTATCGTTTATGTCACTTATACAATAGCTCTGATCTCAAAGCATGGATGAAAAAAGTATGTCTATTCCATTCTAAAGGGCCAGGCTCCCTTAAAGAGCGCCGTTTCCTCCTCCGCCCATTCCAAAGGAATTCTTCACTTTAGCCAAGAGCTCTCCCCTCTGTTTTAAAAGGGCTCTTAAAAGGGCACTCGGCTTTTCTACTTCTTTTGACTTGGAAGAATTCGGTTACAAAAAGTGAGAATACTTTATCAATTTCTTGACCAGGTTTTAAAGAGGGTTCCTCTCGTCTTTTTAAATTGAGGCGCTCTGTGTAAATATTTAAAGAGCTCTCCCCTCCCCTCCCCTCCCCTCTAAAAATGAATCAGGGAATATTTATTAATTTTAGTTTAGAAAAATTGAATAAAAAATAAAAACTGAATGAAGAATTAAAACCTTCACTCTGGATTGAAACTGAAGGTTAAAATCGATAAACTTTAACTCTAAGTGAGGGGACCTTGAAGGGACTCGATATTGGAACCACTGACCTCAATCTAGAAAACACTCAATAGAAACCAATAGGTCTACTACCTTTGCCCTCTTTTGAAATATAAGTTACTCCTTGAATATAAGACAAAAAAATTGAAGAAAAATAACTCTAAATTATAAGGTTTTCATGTTGATAGAACTTAGATGTAATGTTTTTTTTATTGGTGAAAAAGGGTTTTGAAAGGGTCTCGTAACCTTTTACATTTCTAGCCAAAGCCCAAAATATCTCTGGAGGCTGACAGACCCCTAGGAGATGACCCTACCGAGCAAAAAGGAGAAGCTACAACCGAGAAACAGAAACCATAATAGACCAAACTATGTACAAACCAACATAAGCCCTTACAGGGCCAACCCAGCTACATACAAATGCCCACGCAGGGGTGAAAAGAGAAACTTCAAAGAAAAACTACCCTCGCAGGGGCAGCCACAAACCAAAAACTACCATCCAAACCTTGAAGCCTGATCGACGCAGGAGGCACTCCTCCGTGTCGGCTCACGCGTTAGGCCCACCGCCATTATCCGCAGGATACTCTCCGACCAGGCTCTTGAATTCCTGGATGATCTCGAACTGGTTCTTGTACTCCTCCAGGAGAGCATCCGCCTGCATCAGTAGAGACGAAATGGTTCTGGCCACCCGTCCTAACGCTTGTAGGAGGTCCTGAATCTCTTGGATGTGCCCACGGTCGGAGAGGCTCGGGAAGTGCATTACGCGCGAGGCCAAGAGGGGAGCCTGCACCGATGTTCCTTCATTTTGGGCCAGGAACCACATCGACTTCTCCTTTTTCATCTGGAATGATAGAGAGTCATCCGATGCATCATCAATGACCACCAAAGCCTTCCTTTTGTTGCTTCCCCCTTGCACAAACAAGATAATGATGGACCTCGATCTTTTGAGGAATCGGGGTGTCATCAAATTTGGTAGCTCCACTCGGGGTGTCGATGGGTGGGGGGAAAGCATCAGCCCCGATATCATCTCCAGGATTGCTTGGCCCTCCAGTAAGGAGGGCAGGCCCAACCGACCCTCCGGCCAGGGAGGCCCGATCGGATCTCCAACGAGGGGAAGCCCAACAACTGCGCTGCTCCTCGATTCTGCTCCGCCACCATGAACCTGAACAAAACCCGATGTAGACCCTGATGAAGGGGGGAGGAAGAGACCCCCTTTTTAACGTTGAGAACCGACCGCTCCACTAACCTGAACATATATTCAGGGATATTGATGGTTTTCTTTCCCCTGAGGTGGTTTAAAAATGTGAGGTGGAAGCTCCGTAGAATGGCCGAGGGATTGTCGAGGGTGAAGTATTGGAGGACAATTATCATCATCGTGTCCCATGGTTTTGGGAGCATCTCCCTAACAATCCCACCCTTCTCTTTCCCCAGGGATTCTCCTTTATCCCTAAACAATGCTAGTTCACCCTGGAGGGAGTGCTTCTCTCGATTGATAATTTCACCTTCATTTGGGAGACCAATAACTACCGTGAGAAGATCTATCGTAATAGTGAACCCCAGTCCTCAAACGACCACATGCCCCCCATTCCATGAATGGACAAAGTCCATGGATAAATCTGGCTCGACCCCCTGAAACTGCTACAAAAAATGTAGGAGGCCATGGTCCCTAAAAATATCCTCTACCAGGGGAGTTAATTGAAGAGAAGCGGGTTCGATCTCGGCCATGATGTCAAAACTCAAAAAAAGCAAGGGACAAAAGATCAGATAGAAAGCACGAGGGTGGTGAACTTGGTGATGGAGAAAGGTGGTGGGAATAAATAATAGATGATGCACGAGCAAGTTCCCCCACCCAATGCGCCTCGTGCAAAAAATCTCCTGGATCGATCGAACAACCGATGGCACGGGTGGAAGGGCACACCAATCAACCGAGAGGGCCAGGTGGATACTCAAGGAAAGGACACCATAGCTAAAAAATGGGCCAAGCGAGCATGGGTCATGATGATGGGGATCACCTTCCATGGTGGCACGATGAGCATGGTGGAAAGGAGTAACAATAGTGATGTGGGTAGTTTCTACGAGGTAGAAAGACCAAAAAACCACTTCCATACTTGTGTTGCCAGCACATCTTGCCAAAATGATGTTGGATGAGGAGCGAGGAGTCAGCGTACATTGATAAATAAGAGGGAAGCACACATAGCACCTCGAGAGCATGGGAACTATTGCGGTGGCCCGATCGAGGGCTTGGGTACCGGGGGCCAACATTCCCCATGACCAGATGACCAAAAAGCCATCGAAGATGAGGTTGGACCTGATACCAAGGTGACATCTTCTAGCGTGGCAAAGGTTTTGGTTCTAATGGAGCCTAATACCATGGATGGGCCTCCACTTCCAATGGGACAAGTGGTCATGGAGGCAAAAAATCCCACTCGTGGACCAAATGGGAAGAATCACATGGTGAAGCTTCGACCAGAAGGGAGCTGCACGAGAGGAATAAACTGGAGCCGGTCTCGATGTGTCACTGTGAGAGAACGCCATGTTGGAGCTCGGTTGATGAATCATGCTTCGAAAGTGGGGACCATCGTGGAGGTTGTGATTCTCCACGCTGGACCATTTTGCCTCACTGATTGGCGAGGTCGACGACATTTGCGTCGATGATCGCTTGGGGGAAGGAGTCAGTCCACACCCAAAGACCTGACTCTGAGATGTCGATGTTGGCTAGCTGGTCAGCCACGCGATTGCCTTCTCTGAGAGTATGGGTTGCCTTAGCATCAGAGAAGGATTGGAGCAACTGTTTGGCTTCGTCGATCATGGTGGAGGTGTTCCATGACAGAGAGAGGGAGCCATGGGACAAGCTAGCAATAATATTCTTGGAGTCACCTTCGATCACAATATTGGGGACCTAAAGCTTGTGGCTCAGGACAACACCTTGGTAGAGGGCCCGGGCTTCAACAAAGTGGCTAGAATTGAACCCCAAGTTCTCTGCATAAGCCAAGATGATGCAACCTTTGTGGTCTCGAACAACTCCCCTAGCACCAGCAGCTCCAGGATTACCTTTCATTGCTCCATCAAAGTTGAGCTTGAGGAAGCCTAGAGGTGGAGGAATCCACTTGATCCAGGAATGGTCAGCCTTGGGGGGGTCCAGGAATAGATGCCCTATGGGATACCGAGGGAAGAGGCTAGAATATCTTCAGAGAGAGGCTCTGGGCCTACCTCCAAGGGGGTGACCGACACATTTTCTATAGCTGCAACCAAGATCCTTGCTAGGACGTGACTTTCCTTGTGGGACGAATCTCTGAAGGCCTGGGCATTGCGTTCTCTCTAGATTTCCCACATGAAATGTGGGAGGCAAAGGGACCAGAAGGTTTTGAGCCGGTGTCCTCTGAATGGGTTCGACCACTGCACACAAAGATCATTGATCCAGAGGGGTGGGACCCAAGAGATGCCAACCGAGGAAAAAATGGATGAAAGGATGGAATGGGCAAAGGGACATGAAGAGAAGATATGTTGGGTAGACTTGAAATCTACACAACATAGGTAACACAGATTGGGGAGGGACAGGCTATGGTGGTGAAGGTTAGGGATGGTAAGGATCTTATCATGGATGGACAACCATAGGAAAAAAATTACCTTGGGGGTGAGGTGAGGCCTCTAGATGAGTTTGGATGAGAACCAGGGGGGTTAAGGTCCTCAGTTAGGACGTAGGCTAACTTAATGGTAAAAGAGCTGGATGAGGAAGGATCCCAAAATATGGAATCCTCTACAGGGGAGAAGGGAATTACATAGAGGTGAAGGAGATAAAATAGGGCGATGGAGGCTTTAACTAATCGACTGAGAGACCATTGGATGGGAAGGGCTTCCAGGAGGAAGACCCTGGGAGGAGAAAATCACTTACTTTGGGTCCAAAGAGGGTGTTCGTCATGGGTCGAAGGCACACCAGATCATATCTATCCTGAAGAGGGCCATTTCCTAGCTAGGGGTTGCTCCAAAAATTGATTTTTTCTTCATTGCCTAGTTTCCATATGATGCTCTTTTGGATAATCTGCCTGGATTTGGACATGGAGTTCCATCTGTCTATCCTTTGATTAGGTTAGGATCCTCTAAAAATTTTGGATTGGTCCAAATGTACTTCACTTTGATGATGGATGCCCATAGAGAGTCTTTTTTTGTAATGACTCACCATCCTTTCTTAGCGATGAGTGCCAGATTCATGTTGCGGACCTTGCGTAACCCAATGCCCCCATGATCCTTTCCTGCACATATATGGTTTCAAGCTACTAAATGAATCCTTATTTTATCCTCTAAGCCAGACCACAGGAAATTTCTTTGGAGCTGTTCAATGCGGTTGTAAATTTTAGTAGGAATCTGGAAGACTGACATGAAGAAGATAGGAATGCTCTGCAGAGTGGATTTGACAAGGGTGGTCTTCCCAGCTTGGCTGAGTAGGCTGCCTTTCTAGCTTACCAAATTTCTCTGCATGTGCTCGATGATGGGGTACCAAAGGGCTTTTTTGGACTGACCCCGAAGAGGGGGAATCCTAGATACATTACTGGGAGGGTGTCGATGGAGAAACCAAGAGTATCGGCAATGCGGGTTTGACGCCTCATCGGGGTGTTGAAGAAATAAAGCTTACTTTTTTTGAAGTTCACATTTTGTCTTGCTGTCTCCTCAAAGGAGATAAGGATGAACTTGATACGCTAGGCTGGGGGACTGAGGCTCGGGTAGCCAGGATAGTGTTGTTGATGAACTACTGGTGGAACATGATATGGAGAGATGACACTAATTTTATGCCAAAGATGGACCCTTCAAGGCAGGTGTGGGTAATGGATCTACCAAGAGCTTTAGCAAAAATGATTAAAAGGAAGATGGAGATGGGGTCTCCTTACTTGAGGCCCTTGAAATTCTTGAAGAAGCCTGTAAAGGAACCATTGACCAGGATGAAGAAGTTCACCGAGGTATTGCACCCTTTGATTAACTCGACCCAATATGGGTGGAAACTAAACCTGTGGAGGACCACCAAGAGGAAATCCTAGGAGATCCTATCGAAGACCTTGTTCATGTCAAGCTTGAGGAGAAGGCCTGCTTGATCACTCGAGGAAATGAAGTGGATGAATTCATGGATGACAATGATACTGTCAGTGATTTGTCTTCCATGGATGGAAATCCCTTGGTTAGGGTAAATGATGGAGGTGAGTATGAGCTTGAGCTGAGTGGCCAGGGATTTGGTGAGGATTCTATATAAGACATTGCACAGGCTGATGGGGCAAAAATTTGAGAGGGTGCAAGCCTGGTTAAATTTAGGGATAAGGGAAAGGAATATGGAATTGATGTCTCTAGGGATAACCTTATCTTCTTGCATTTATTGGATTTTTGAGACCACATATGATCCAAGAATATCCCAAAAATTTTAAAAAAATATGGGGGGAACCCGTCTGGACCCGGGGCTTTCCCACCCTGCATGGAGAAAATGGTAGACCTAATTTCCTTGGCATAAAAAGGAGCACAGAGCATACGGTTTTTGTCCTCAGAGACTAACCTTATAATATGCTGAGGAGGCTTTCGAAAGTATGGTGGTCGCATCTAGGAGAGGGCCCAAGAATCTCTTCGAAGAAGGAAACCGTCATAGCTCTTATTATATAGATATCACAAACAATCTAGCCATCCTGCTGAACTAGCTCCCTGATCCGATTGCTACCTTGGTGTCTCACCATTGTGGCATGAAAGAAATTGGTGTTCAGATCGCTTTCTTTGAGCCATGTTGCATGGGATTTTACTTCCAAAAGACCTCCTCATATCTTAGAGTGTTGTGGTAATAAGTGAGGAGGACTCTCTTAGTGGCTTGGAGGGAGGGCCTCGGGTCACTGTCCTACATAGTGAGCTTGATATCCTTGAGATGAGATAGGATATTTTATTTCTTATAGAATATATTCCCAAATACTTCCTTATTCCACCTTTTGAGATTAAATTTTAGGTGTCGATGTTTGCTATTGATTTAGGGAATTTTGCACCCTTGGAGAAGTTTGGCCTAACACTAAGCAATGAAAGATCTTAATTTTGGGTTATGGAGCCACATGGATTCAAATATGAAAGGAAATTTGAAGGATGAGGTGTGCAAATGTCTCTCTCGAGGAGGGGATTGTGATCAGATCCAATTATTGGGAGAGAGCTCATGATTGCATCACAAAACAAGGGAATGGTATTGATTGAAATGAGAACACGGTCTAGATGCATTTGGATCAGCTGATTTCCCATTCTACGATTGATCCAGGTGAATCTCAGGACTCGAAGGTTCACATCCATCAATTTGTTACTATCTACAATCCTGGAAAACTACTTGTAGAATCTTTCATTAATAGGTGTTCCACCTTTCTTATCAGAGGGAAAAAAAATTGAAGTCCCCCACCAACATCCAAGCCTCTAAAGAAAACACATCTCATAGTTGGTTGAGGGAATTCCACAAAGAGGATCTCCTAGTGGGAGAATTTTGGGCATATACATTTGACAAGACCCAATGGATCCCATCTTCTTTGTTGTAGAACGGGATATTGATGTAGTTTTCTACCATTGATAGTATTTTGCCTTCAATCTTGGTTGGGTACCATAAACATAGAAGGCCTCCTAAGGATCCATTTTATGAACTGAAACATGATATAGAGTCCCTCCATATGTAGTTAGATACTGATGAAACAATATGGAAGTCGAGTTTCATTTCTTAGAGAAGAAGAATTGCAGGTCGATGTTCCTTCCTCATGGACTTGACCAAGGGTTGCTTATTTCACCTATTGAGGCCTCTCACATTCCATGAGAGGATATTCATTTGAAGAGTCTGGTTGAGATGCGCTTCACTCTCCCTACTTGGAGGGAAGATTGGTTTTGATTTGGTCCTGATTCTCCAAGAGTCAGGAGGGCTCCTTGAGAGTGAGTTGGGTGCCATTTGTGACATTGTCGATAAATTCCATGTTTCAGATGTCCTGGGAGGAGGGGCGACCCCTCTTATTAACTGATCCCACATCTGTCAGGGCTTTAATCGAGGGGTGGGAAGGTAGAGGGCTTGGGGGCGGGAGCTCAGGGAGGGGGGAGAGGAAGCTGAGGCCCAAGAATGGGGGGAAACTAGGGGGGAAGGGCGCAACGAGAATTTGAAGGCTAGCTCAGAAGAGTCAATGGGAGGTTCATCAGAGGACATTGGGGAGAAGTGGTTGGAGATAGGGATGGTTGGGTTTCTAGGGGAGGAGGGGACTAACGGAGGGGGGACCAAGGGGACCTCCTCGCTACTAGGGGCCTGTAGTGGGGGGCCAATAGGGTTCAGGGTAGGGTCAGATCCCTAGGGGGAGGTTGAGGGCTCGATGATTTCTTTGAGGTGGGGAAGAAGGGCCCTAGGAAGGGCATTGGGAGGGTAGATGGCCCTATTTGGAACAAAAATTACAAAAAGTAGGTTTATTCTCATATTCAATGGATTGGGTAAAGGAACAAACCTTGGAGATGAGATTGATTGACTTCGATAGATCAATATCTAGGATGACATTCACACATATGCGAGCTTGAGTATACGAGTCCCAGCGTGAGTTGAAGGGTTGAAATAAATGAACTCTCCAATGCTCCTTGCTATTCCACGAAGGATGTCCTCATGCCAAAATTTAATAGGAAGACCTAGGAGGTGAACCTATATTGGAGTAGAGTTAATGCTTTAGGTTTATGGGTGGAAATAAACTCCCCATTTGTAGATTAAAATGCCTCTTCGACCATAGAACCAAGGTCCTCAAGAGAGGATTTGCTGGGAATCAGCTAGGTTGCTTAACCAAATTAGAAAAAATCCCATCATGAGCGTAATCAACTCCATGGATCCTTTCGGGTACTAAGAGATGTTAGCCCACTTGCAAATGGATTCCATATCAGTCTGGGACCCAAGGAACTTTTTGACCAATGTGTTTGAGTTTCGATTAAGCACGATGGACTTGACATTGCAAGGGATCTCAAGATTACCATTGGTGGGAAGCAGCTCCACTTTAGGTCTAGTCGCTCGACTAGGGTTAGGGTTTACTATCTCCACATAGGATAGAGATGGGCTCTTTCACCCATTGGCCACGTCTGAAACATTCTCCTCCTGATCAAGTGGCTCTGCCTAGTCGAAGTTTGGTTTTTACTTTGAAGGTTAGGAATCTAGGAGTGGCTAGGATGGTGGGCTGAGGTTGCCTAGCTATTTCATGCAGGTATCATCCCAAATGATCCAGGAGGACTTTGCATAAAGTTATATGCTTCCTCCCTTATTGTACGATCGATCTCTACTCGCATTGGTGGCTATCCCCTTGCTTACGCTCAATATTATACGAATCTTGCGGGCTCGTTTGGGGGAGGTTTGGTGTTCTTTGCAAGGTTTCCCTATGTTGGGATCCTGGTTCTCATCTACCACCAGTGTCTTCCCTTTGAGTGTTGTATTATCCACTGCCTTTCTATCGAATTCTGCTGTAGTCTTTGGATGCAGTCGCTCCTCGATCATCATCGCTCCAATTCCTTCTTCCAAATTCTTGTTTAATCAATAGTTTTTAACTCTAAAACTATTGATAAAATAATCCTAACTTAGATGTAATGTTCATTAAAAAACAATGTGATTGTTTTTATATATATTTAATTTAAAATATAAATTTTAAAAACAAAGTATTATTAAAAAAATACTTAATTCTAACTTAAATGAAACTAATTTTGTTTTAAATTAAAAGCTTTCGACCTTATTTATTTTTGTTAAAGATTAAATATAAATTTATTTGAAATAAATAATATATATAACCTTAACAAATAAAATTTTCTTTTGAATACAAAATTTATTTAAGGAGAGTTGGTTACAACCACACTATTTTTAGTAAATATCAACTTAAGGTAATACAAAAAATATTTATTAAATTTGAAAGAGACTCACTCTAAATAATAAGTTTTAGGTTGATAGAATTTAGGTGTAATGTAAATGATTTTATCTTATAAAATTTTAAAGATAAAATATTATAATATATATATATATATATATATATATATATATATATATATATATATATATATATATAAGGAGTTGATTACATCCACACTATTTTTAGTAATTACCAAATACAGGGTGGAGTTCAAAACATTTTATTTTACCATATCATTTTTCTTCAAGAGTTTGAAAAGCAAGGGCATATCATGGGCCACCCTTCCCATGAACTTGGGTCTGAGGTAACTCAATGACTTTGGCCATTTTGATGTTCTTTACCATATCACTTAAAAGGAAAAAAAAATTCATTTGAAATCAGAAACTTTCAATCTAATGTATTATTTTTTTAAAATAAAATATAAATCCGTTCATGTAAAGGAGTTGGAGAGCAAGTGGGTAGTTATAACTCTCCAGTTATCGAGAGGCCTAGGTTCAAATCTCTCCCCTCACATGTTGCAGATATGTTGTATATAAAAGGTTCCACATAAAAAAATTAAATACAAAATTATATTTAAACAAGTCGCACATGCTACCTATTTATGTAATTGTGCATAAATTTCAATTGAAATTTTTGTTTGTGTCTAATACAGTTAAAAGTATTTAAAAAGTAGAAGTATCAATGTAATTTTTTAATTGAAATACAATATTTTAAAATTTGTCTATGAGAAATCCAATTTATGAGATGAAAAAAATAGAAGAAAATTTTATGGACTTTTTCAATTATAAGATGATGTGTTATGATTGGGTAAAGGGATGCTTATCATATTACTAATACTCTAGAAAAGCTTTAAAAAAAGTAGATAATATTTGGCTTTATTAATGAATTGGATACTTTTACATACATGATACAAATTAGTATATGATTCTCTTAGCTAATGTTTGGTCGAGGGAAAGTGGTTTTGTTTTCAAACATAAATATGCATATTAATTAATATGTCAACCTGGTCTTTCAATGAATTGAAATGTTTTTAATCTAAGATATCCAATTTATGGAAAACAAGAATATAGATGACCTATTAATAGGACTTGTTCAATTATTGAAAGAATTTAGGGTATAGTCATATGGAAAAATGCTTTGATTAGGTAGTGTGTTAATATGATTAGGAACAATAATAAATTTTAAATGGATTAACCAAAAAAAATTATTTTTTTTAAAGAGTAAAATATGAGAATCTATTGTTGAGAAACAAGAACTAAAAAACCAAATCTATTGACCTAGCCTCAAAATCTACTTTGTGAGCATATAATACACACCTAGTTTTCAAGAGTATATGTTTAATCCTAAGAGATCAAGATTTCATAGTAAAACAGAGAGAAGGCAAATATGGTTGGAACGAAACAACACAATTTTTAAAGAGGAATTCGGCTTAGAAGAGAGGACCTAGGGGATTATGTTAAGGAAGTTATTAGAAATAGTGCAGACCAAAGTACAGGAAGAATCTTCGATGATAGAGATAGAACAAGACATTTATGCACAACTATGGAATCAAATGCAACATAAAAGCTATCAGAAATAGAAAAAGAACAAAAAGGGCTTCAATAATATTTGTTGGAAGAGGACATATATAGTTAATAAGGAGGTAAAGTTTAAAGAATAGGGGATTCAGAGATCCTAAGCATATAAAAAAAAATAGAAAAATTGCATTTTGAGCCTTGCCAAAAAAGGCAGGATATCAAAATGGATTTGTATAAGTTGATCAATTTTTTTGAATAAAATTTTTACCTTTTACTCAAAAATATAGAGAGAAGTTAAGTGTCAACCCTAACCTGATAAGGTGAGTTAGAGGTAATTTTGAGACAATAATGTCTTGTAATTTACTATATTATCCCAAATCAATATATATTGATATAAATAATTACATATTAATTAAAACAAAGTTTTATGAGTTTTAAAAATGAAAAACATATTTTTAGGGATTAAAAAATAATTACTTCCTTAAACTTCTAAGCAAGAAAGGTGTTTATAGTTGTCTTCTCTTTGTGAGCATTGATATTAAACTCCATGAGATACCAATGATAATTATCCTTCCTCTTAAAATAAATATCTTTGACTTGCTTATTGTATAAATTTAAATGAAGCATGAGTCGAAGAGAAGCAAATATTGAATTATAGATATTGTTGAGCTTTGATATGACCTTGGCCTTATATTCCCTAATCGTAGCCACATGCTCATTGGTGTGTAGGATTTTGTCCTTTACTTGATCAAATCAATAATCCTCTACAACGAGAATCGTGTATTAATGATGTTCTTGTAGGCCACAAATATAGGATTCCTCTATATCACCATGATATCCTATACCTTTAGGACTTATCACATTTTCTACGAACTCCACCATTTCTTTGTACTAATCTGCCTACTCAAGAGATATGCCATGTACACATTTTTCTTCTAGGAGGACTCTTATGAAAAGAAGTAAAAAACCATCCAGAAGATTCCCTTGATCAAGAACAAACTCATAAATTCACTTCATATCCTAGTGATTCAAACTTGTGATTAGTAACCACTTGCTCAAAGGACTTGAAATCATGACAAACTTAAATTAAACTAAAATATCTTGAAAATATTGAGGTCAAAATATAAAATGCTTCAGAGGTTTCTAAAAATAATGAAATTAGGATTTTTATTGTTGCACCATCTAGTGGAAGAATTTATAGACTATAATGGTTAGATTTCTTAAAATTGGAATGCAAATAATTTTACTTCAAAAATGACAAGGTAGATAAAGTGGGAATAGTGTTCACACTAATTGTTTATCTATTTGTGTGTGATATGTTGAGAAATGTAGCTCGAACAGGAACTTCTTGCATAGGCTTCAATATGAACATGCTAGAAATGGTTTGAGATATTTCGAGGATGATGCAAAGGATGATATGAAATAGTGGGACCCACAATGGAGAGTAGGATAATCTACACGGCACATGGAGTTGTGTCTTAGGTTCAAATTTTCTATTAGTCCATTTCCTCTCATTGTTTGTAAAGTGATAATTCTATTCTATAATTAAATTTAGTGATTTAATCTTGACCATACATCTCAAGATGAGATGAGATCTAAAATTTACCATACATCTCAAGATGAGATGAGATCTAAAATTATACATCTAAAGAAATTAGGGTTAGATATATTAGGGTTTCCTTTTAAAGCATAAAAGTAGTTTATATAACAAAAAGAAAATAAGAAGAGCAAATTTTTGAAGGAAAATTACAAGCTTAGGAAGAGAAGAATAGTGAAATTGTTGGCCAGAAAGGTAAAAAAAGAGCAGGTTATCCTGCTATAGCTATAGCCTCCTCTATTCTATAATACTTACAGGTTCAGATATATATTTTGCTTTCGTTGTTCATTTTCAGCCATTGTATGATTGTTGCATGCTTAGAAACTGTTTGTCTTAAATAAATTACAGATCTGATTTGTTTAGAAAGAAGAAGCATAGGCTAGCAGTCATCTAAGGTTAGAAAATTCTTTATAGTATCAGAGCCTAGGTTTTGCGATGGAGATCCTCAAGAGTTTACAATAATAGATCCTTGTTAGAAAGAAGAAACAACAGTTAGTGAGTTTCATATTTTTTGCTTGAAACACTAAGCTTATTTGCAAGATAGTTATTTTTCTTGAGTTTGTCATATCAGATCTAAAATTTCATACAAAAAATATTAGAGATGACAGTAGCTAGCCTAATATTTGAGGATATATTAGGTGCCTCCAATTTCTTTTCCTAGAGAGAAATGGTAATGTTCTTATTGGAAGAGAATGATCTTTGTGATATTGTCAAGGATGTTGTGACTCTACCTATAGATCCACAGTAGTTGGTAGCTCACAAAAATAAGTGAAGGTCAAGAGGATGATCTTGGATGCAGTGAAGGATCACCTGATTCCTCACATATTCGAGAACACTATGACAATGGAGATATTTAATGCCCTAGTTATCCTCTACCAGAGCGAGAACATAAATATGAAGATAATATTACAAAAAAAACTCAGATCTATAGAGATGACCAGATCTAACACCATTACCACTTACCTGATGAAGATCCACATATTCGTGATCAACTAGTAGTAATTGAGGAGAAGTTTGAAGACATATAGTTAGTGAATATGGCACTGAATGGTTTATCAACTTCATGAAAACCATTTGTCAAATGCCTTTGTGCTCATAAGCACCTTCCCATATTTGAGAAATTATGGGATTTTTTCATCTAGGAAGAGACTCGAATGGAGTCAAAGACCAACAAGAAGGGTGGTGATGATAACCTAACTCTCTTTGGGTAAACTAAGAAGGATGGAGGTAAAGGACCCAACAAGGGTAAGGTAAAAAGTGAGGAGTCAACCTCACAATAAAGGAAGAAGGACTTGAGCAAGATCAAGTGCTTCATTTGTCATAAGCATGACAATTATGTATCATAGTATCCAAATAAAAAGGGTAAAGAGAAGCAACAACAAACGTAGATAGTGCAGACACCTAAAATACATCATATTGAGGAGACTCCCAAAAGGCCTCCGCTTTAACTCATACAATCCACCTTGGGAAACCTCAGAGCTAATTTAGTGATTTTTAACACCAATAGGTACTTTTTCCCATGGGAATCATGATCGCGTTAACCCAAGATGATCTCAAGGTTGGGATTGTCTCGAACCAAGACGATCACGCAAAAACAAAAAATAAAAAGAAAATAAAACATAACTGACAACCGAAACTACCAATTAACATCGTCTCTATCCACATTGTAGTCCACATGCCTCCACCGATATTGGTACACTCAGCATAAAACTACCTCTTGTTGGTTAGTCGAGGTAGTAAAAATGAGATCTCCCTCAATCAAGATTTGCAAGATTTGAAAGACATCCTCTAGCATCATGGACATAATACTAGTGGGTAGGTCAAAGGTATTTGTCTTTTTATCCCACCTATCGATCAACACTGCCAAATAAGGATGATAAACATGCATGTACTCTAGTTGGACCGTGTGCTGAAGTCCAAGGTCCTTCAACCATGTCCAATCATCATTTGACAATGCAACACGAGCCTCCTTGAATATGTTCATGAAATTATATCAAACTCTAATAAGTTGCTACAAGCACAAATATTTAATTAAAAAAAAGAAAGGAACCCACAACAAGCACCAAAATGGTCATCTCAGGTTGAGATGGTCCCCAACAACAATCATATCAATTCGAGATGGTTGTTGTACAAGTTCATATTAGGTCAAGACAATCCCCAAATAAGGATGTATCAAGGCAAGAAAGTCCCCAAGTATTTTCGTCTCGAGCGAGATGATCACACAATGTAACGTCTCACCCAAATATGGTCCCTCAAACAAGTCAAAACAAACATAAAAAAATTAATCAACAAAACAAACACATCACAAGAAAAATAGGAGAGAGAAGGAAAAGAAAAATGCAATAAACACTAACTACCCCATTTTCAATTCACGTAGATCTACCCATTCCACCCATCCATTATTATTTTAATTTAATTTGGGTTCATTCCATTAATCAAGAAAAATTTAGGATTTTTATCCTTACTCTTCTTGCACTGGCTCCTTCACTCATGGAGGCGCCCGATGGGTCCATCGTATAAGTCAATTTGGTTTTTAGTAGCACTTCACTTCACAAACTTGGCTCCTCTCCTACCCGTCTTTCTCTTCTCTTATCTCGAATGGTGAAAATTAATCCAATTCCACGAATTTTGTAATTTATAATTTTTTACCAAAATGGTTGTCTGAGATAGTTGCATTTTGAAACGCGACCATCCAGGATGACCACAATTTTTATTAAAAAAAATAAACATATAAACTACCATCATCCGAGGTCAAGACAATCTCAAAATACCACTATTTCCTAGGGTACCCAAGCTAATCACCTCATTTTGGTCAAGCGACTTATCGCTATCATCAATTTATATCTCCTCCATCGACTCATCGCTTGAGGGGGTAGTCAATAAATGCAAAATTCATGTTTCAAAATCAAGTCAATAATCAAACACTCAAAATTGTGAATCGTGTTCAATTAATAATCATTGCCAAAAATAATCATACACCCTCTTTGTTGAGGTAAAAGCAAAAGAATCTCAACCAAACAAACTCTTGGTATACCTAAAGTCGGTAGACTAATAATGTATCCCATTGGCTGAAAGGTTACCAAGATTAGATCAATGGCAGACCTAGAGCCTTGAGCTCGTAGATTAATAATGTCTACCCAAGGCCAAAAAATCACCAAGATCAAATCTTAGTCCATCAATGTGTTGGAAGAAATGGCTCAAACACGTGCACCCTTTCCATGATTAGGGTATCTCACATTGACTTGTTCAAGAAATATCATCCATCATTAATTCAACCAGTTTAGATCATCTATTTTAGCTCTATATTGTTCTTACACACAAAGTGTCCCAAAAAAAAGGTATTTGTAGACACCTAATATACATCATATTGAGGAGACTCCTAGAAGGTCTCCTATTTAACTCATACAATCCAATTTGGGCACCCTTAGGGTAAATTTAATGGTTTTTACCACCAACATGCACTTTTCCCCATAGGAATCATGACCGTCTTGACTCGATATGGTCTCAGGGTCGGGACCGTATCGACCTGAGATGGTAGCACAAAAACAAAAAATAAAAAGAAATTAAAACATAACTGGTAACCAAAAATACTAGTTAACATCGTGCATGATCTCACACTGACATTGAATGCCTTGCATGAGGTAAATTCAAAATCACATGCAAGCATTCAATCGCATGAAGTTTTTTAGGGATATACATATGCTTTTTCATGTAGACTGACCCTCTACTTTTTCATGTAGAGTGCCCTAGCTACATTTAGCCTCTGGCCAAGAGGTCTATAAATTGGTACTCACCTATTAGTTTTAAAGGATCATCAACTTTTGAATTTGTGCAACAAAGTGTTGCTAAAATTTATCCCTATTTTTAGGTTTTCGTGCAATGAAGTGCTACCAAAATCAATCCACCAAGTTTTCTTATTGCTAAGACCATGTTGTTGGACTGCCATACAAGATTGAATGCTATGCTTCCCTACCTCACATAACCAATACCCTCATTCTAGTGACTGTTTGAGCCCACTAATTCACCTCCCATCATGATAATCTATCGATAATACATCCCCAAGTCATATTAAATGATGCTCAGGCTTAGCAACACAGAAACACAAGTTTACAATAGCGACCATCTTTCCCTAAGATGATTCATATATGAAACTATCTCAATCCAAGATGATCATGGTTAGGTGATCTGTTTTCCAGTTTTCATTGCATTTTATGTTATATTTGCTTATTTAATTATCCTACATCAGTTTAGATCTTATTTATTGCATACATGCATGCTTTTTCTTCATTTCATACTTTTCGATTGAATATGGGTCCAACTTTGGTGGGCCCCACACATGTTATTAATTTTTTTTATTCTTTTGTGTAGGTTACAAGTACAAGAACAAAATATATCTTGGATACAACTCTCATACGGTGGTCCTAGAAAACCCACTCCCCCATAAACTGCACTAGCATGAAGATTTTTTATATTGCACCTAGAGATCTCATTTTGATACATATTGTAATCATTGTATCATTGGTAGCATCCCATAAGAGGAAATATTATTGTAACACCTTGAAAATATGAGTATAGATATATAAAAGGATTCATTTTATCTTATATTGTTTGATCATTGTGTTTCATTGTTGCTTTCCTTTTTATGGTGCAAATTTTTTGCTTTCAGGTAGCATCATTTGTAGAAATTCAGATGAGTGAGTTTTCTACCAATTTCAAGAAGGATTTCTCATTGGTATCTTGTATTTGTACTAGCATGGTTTTGAGGGATCCTTGGTATTTGGACAATGGGGCATCTTGAAACATGACATAAACCTAAATATATTTTACTAGTCTACAAGAGAAGGACTCAAGAGTTTAGGTTAAGCATGGTGATGATGTCAAGTATCTAGTTGAAGGAATTGAAACCATTTATTTTTTACTCTATTCAAGGAACTCTTTAGACTTTGATGATATTCTATTTAGTCAAGGTCTCAATAAAAACTTGCTTTCAATTTTAGTTATGGAGGATAAGTATTATGCAATAGAGTTAATGAACTAGCATGTCTTTATTAGACCAAAATAATCTATACCAAAAACAACATAAGTGATAGGGGTTAGGGAAGACAGTCTATACAGGTTGTAGGGTGAACCTATTCAAGCCTTAGTTCATAGCAATAATAAATTGTGTAGGTTGTGGTACAAGAGGATGGGACACTTACATCATAGAGAATTTCCTATTCTGCGGGAGATAGTCACAGGTCTTCCAGAGTTCAGCATTGAGCAACAAGGAGTATGTAGAGAGTGCATTCTTGGAAAGCATGCCAAAGCTATTTTCCAAAAAAATGAGCATAGATCTAAGGAGATACTAGATATCATACATTCGAATGTTTGTGAACTGATGTCAGTATCATCAATTTTAGGTAGCATATACTATGTTTCCTTTATTTATGATTTCTCTCGTAAGACATGGATCTACTTCTTAAATACCAAGGATGAAGTCCTTAGCAAGTTTTAGAAGTTCAAAGCTCTAGTTGAGAACCAGACATAGAAGAAGATCAAGGTATTAAGATCTGAAAATAAGGGTGAATATACCTTCAATAAGGTCAATGGTTTCTACAAGTAGGCAAGAATCAAGAGGGATCTAAGTGTTCCATGCAGCCCACATCAAAATGGGATTGTAGAGCAAAAGAATTGATCCAACATAGGAGTTGCTAAGGCCATGATTCATAACTAGGGCTTGTCGATATTTCTTTAGGTAGAAGCATATAACACATCAGTCTACATCTAGAATAGGTATTCTCACAAGATCTTGGAAGACAAGACACCAAAGGAGGCATTCACTGGTGTGAAGTTAGAGATGAGTCATTTTTGCATCTTTAGATATTTAGTTTATATCAATGTTCTAGTAGAGAAGAGGACCAAGTTAAAGTCCTCCAGTGGGAAGGATTTATTTGTAGGTTATAGTGAGGCTTCAAAATCTTACAAATTCTATATTCCAAATCAAAGGAAGATAGTAGTGAGAAGGGATGTAAATTTTGAGGAGGACTTTGCATCCAGGAAGTCCCATGAGCCTATTCTAGTGATAGAAAATAAGGAGCAAGAAGCTTTGAAGGTTGATATAGGGTTACCAAAGATACCAGTGGTTTCTATTTTAGGACAAAAACCTTCAAGTGAGGAGGAGGAGATATTAGCCCCTTCTAGTTCTATCAAGAGATCTCGATGGCTTACATAGACATTGAGGTATGCTTAGGAGTATGTTGAGGCTCCTAACATCATGATTAGAGAGAGTAGACCTTTGAGGAGGTTTCAAAACTACATGGCATTTATGAACAACATCATAAATTCTAAGCCTTCTAGTTTTCTAGAGGTAATAGACCAAAAAGTTTGGAAAAATGCCATGGTGGAGTACACCTCCATCATAAAGAATGATGTTTGGGACATAGTGCCATGATTGAGGGGAAAGTTAGTTGTGAGTTCCAAGTGGCTCTACAAAATTAAGTATGTTGTATATTACAACATCGAGAAGTTCAAAGTGACATTTGTGGTAAGAGGATTCTTTCAGAAAGAGAGAGTGGACTATGAGGAGACTTTTTATCTAGTCACCATACACACTTCCATTAGAGCAATTATATCTTTAGCTTTATCTATGGGATGGAAGATTCAACAAATGGATGTGAAGACAACTTCTCTTAATGGGATCATTGAGGAAGAAGTGTACATAGAGCAGCCTCAGGGATTTGAGGTAAATGGGAAGGTGTCCTATGTTTGTAGGCTTAAGAAAGCCTTATATGGACTCAAACATGTACCAAGAGCATGGTATTCTAGGATAGATGGATAATTGCAGAGTGTGGGCTTCGCCAAAAATGATGCAAATCCTAATATATATAACATATTTTTTGGGACTAATCTGCTCATTTTAGTTATATATGTAGATGATTTATTTCTTACAGGTGTAAAGAAGCTCACTACAGGGTGTAAAGTAGTTATGGTAGCTGAGTTTGAGATGGACATTGATATGATGCATTACTTTTTAGGTTTGGAGATTTGGCAAAGACCAGGGGAGATATTCCTTGGATAAGGTAACTATGTAGTTGAGATCCTAAAGAGGTTTTGGATGGAGGACTACAAACCTATGGCCATACCCATTATCACTAATTTGAAGAAGGTGATAACTTTAGATTCATAGTTGGTGGACCCTACATTGTATAGGAAATTGATAGGATCTTTAATGTATTTGGTCAACAATAGACCAAATATATGTTTTGTAGTGAACACCTTGACTCAGTTCATGGTGGAGCTAAGGTAGGAGCATGGAGTAGCAACAAAACATGTGCTTAGATACTTTAGGGGTACAATGGAGTATGGTCTAAGATATCTTGGATATGGTAAAGTGAGATTGTAGGGGTAAAAAAACTCAGATTGGCAGGTAGTGCAACAGATAGGAAGAGCACCTTAGGGTGCTACTTTATCTTGGTATCGGGCATGATATCTTGGTTCAACAAGAAGCAAAATTCCATGGCACTTAGCTCAACATAGGTTGAATACATGGAAACCAATACTGCTAGTTGTGAGACCATATGGCTTTGCAAGTTGCTTGCAATATTGATTGATCAAGAGTTTCATCCCATGGTGATATACTATGATAATCGAAGTTGTATCAAACTATTTGAGAATCTAGTATTTCATGACAAGTTCAAACACATAGAGATCAAATATCACTTCATACAAGATAATATTAAGAAGGGAGCAGTAAAGCTCTAGAATATTCCCACAAATCAGTAGGTAGTTGAGACCAAGCCTTTAGTGAAAGGGAAGTTTGAAGTATTTAGAGATAAACTTGGATTGGTATATAATTCCTTCCTCGCTAAGAGGGAGTGTTGAGAAATGTAGCTTAGATAATAACTTCTTTTACAAGCTTCAGTATAAACATGCTGGAAGTGGTTCAAGATATTTTGAGGATGATGTAGGGGATGATATGGCATAGTGGGACCCACAATGGAGAGTGGGAGAATATACATGGCACTTGGAGTTGTGTCTTAGGTTTAGATTTCCTATTAGTCCATTTCCTCTCATTATTTGTAAAGTGATAATTCTATTTTGTAATTCACTTAAGTGATTTAATCTTGACCATACATCTCAAGATGAGATGAGATCTAATCTTGACCATACATATAAAGAGATTAGAGTTCGAGAGATTAGGGTTTCCTTTTAAAGCATAAAATAAGAAGGGCAAGAGTGTTTTATATAATAGAAATAAAAGAAGAGCAGATTTTTGAAGGAAAACTGCTAGCTTAGGAAGAGAAGAACAGTGAAATTACTGGCAAAAAATATAGGAAAAGAGCAAGTTGTCCTGCTATAGTTGTAGCCTCATCTATTCTGTAATACATATAGGTTCAGATATATATTTTGCTTATGTTGTTCATTTATAGCCATTGTATGATTATTTCATGCTTAGAAACTGTTTTTATCTTAAATAAATTTTAAACCTAATTTGTTTAGAAAGAATAAGCATAGGCTAGCAGTCATCTAGGGTTATAAAATTCTTCATGATAGAGGGAGATATTTGCAACATGCTATAGGTGTGGATACTATAGATAAAAAATCATCACTTTCTCACATTTTCAAAGATATGGAATCATTATTTACTTTCATATCTCCATGATAAAAAGAGATATTATTCATTATGCATGCCAAATTTCTAATATCATAAGTTCAAATAAAACAATTAGAATCAAATAAGTACAAGTGGAAAAATGTTCCTCACCTCTAAAATGCTAATTTCAAATGAATTTTTACACAATTTAAATAGATGTGAAATGCAATGATAATGCTACCAAATATTTTTAGCTTCGTTTATTTACCCATGGAAAGCAAAGAATAAATATTTTTACGTGTCATTTTTAACATCATTTCATATAGTAGAAAGGATCCCATTTATAGATTACATCAACTTATGATGCCATACTAGCCTATATACAAAAAAAATTAAGTAGTTGTGCACCCTATGCTTACATGGTTATCAAGAGAATAAGTACCATGGCTTTGTACAAAAAAAATGATCATCATAAGTAGCACTTATGTCTTAGGTCACCATTGAACCAATACGTTTCAAAGTGATGAGGTATGTCAAATACATGATTATTTATGAAGGAATGTTCTACATAATGAAACAATTTGGATCATCCAACATGCTTGTAGTGCATGAAACCAAGGCATTAACACTCCATAGATGAATATACGGTAAGTTGGTGTAAGAAATTTTCTATATTTGATCTTGAAAGTCTTCTCATCCTAGGTAATTTCTATTAATTTCTAGCACACATTTCCTCTAAGCCTTACATCTTCAAGGTTGAAATCGTAGACTATCCTTTTTTGCATTATCTTTCTTGAAATAAGCTTATTTGTATATGGAAAACTCAATGCTCATTTACAAAAGTTTACCTAATGTTTTGTCAATTTAGCTTCCTTCACAAAAAAATATTATATGTTGTAGAATATACCAATATTATAGAAAATGCTAATTAGGAATAATATTTCTAAAGATTCATCAATAAATTCCAAAAAATAGACTATATATAAAAATTTGATGAGAATTCAACCTTTGTAGCAACAAATTTTGCTAAACTTGTGCAACTTTGTAAATAAAACTAAAAATACCATAATTTTAAGGAAAAAGAAACTTCTATCAAAGAAATTAAGATCTATAATTGTTCTTTTAAGAAAACATATTTTACAACCAAATAAATCGAAATCAAGACAAATTTTATGGAGAAACAACCTTAAAGTCCTTGAACAACCATTCCATCAAGGGAAAAAGAACTCAAAATCAAGCAAGCTTTCAAAATAAGTTTTTTTAAATCACCTTCTGACCTTTCTACCATTCCAAATATAGTTCAAGATATGCTAAAACAAAGATCAAGAAAATGATGATTTGAAACCCTAGAAAAAAATTCACAATATGTAATTCCATGCAAGTTTTGAAGTATTTCAAGACCAAGATCCCTTTCGTGGAAATACTATTTCAAGAACAAACCTATTTATGATGAGAAGTTTTATATATAAAAGTAAAATATGATTGAATGGTGGGTGAGCTTGAACATTATGGAAGCAACATATTATTATCATTTAGTGTTTGTTGTTATTTATTTTATTATTTAAGTTTTATTATCTTGTTAAAACATATATACTTTTATCCATAAATGGCTATGATACAATGAAATAGTAGACAAGGTCATCCTAGTTGTCAACCTTACATCCCCCACATCTATGTGAAAATATGGAACCGTTAGTCAAAAAGTGACTAACTACAGAAAAATAGCTGATGCACCTTTTTGCATATTTTCCAAGAAGACCGAAGTGGCCCATATGCTAAAGATCAAAGAAAAAGCAAAATACCGCAAGGAGGTAAAAGTGTCGCGATATCGCGACATGTTGCATTTTCGCAGGAAAAAGCAAAGAGAAAGAGCAAGGAGGTAAAAGTGTCGCGATATCGCGACATGTTGTATTTTCGCGGCTAAGAGCAACAAAAGGGAGCAAGGAGGCAAAAGTGTCGCGATATCGCGACATGTTGTATTTTCACGGCTAAGAGCAACAAAAAGGAGCAAGGAGGCAAAAGTGTCGCGATATCGCGACATGTTGTATTTTCACGGCTAAGAGCAACAAAAGGGAGCAAGGAGGTAAAAGTGTCGCGATATCGCGACATGTATTTTCGCGGCTAAGAGCAACAAAAGGGAGCAAGGAGGCAAAAGTGTCGCGATATCGCGACATGTTGTATTTTCGTGGCTAAGAGCAACAAAAGGGAGCAAGGAGGCAAAAGTGTCGCGATATCGCGACATGTTGTATTTTCGCGGCTAAGAGCAACAAAAGGGAGCAAGGAGGTAAAAGTGTCGCGATATCGCGACATGTTGTATTTTCGTGGCTAAGAGCAACAAAAGGGAGCAAGGAGGCAAAAGTGTCGCGATATCGCGACATGTTGCATTTTCGTGGCTAAGAGCAACAAAAGGGAGCAAGGAGGTAAAAGTGTCGCGATATCACGACATGTTGTATTTTTGTGGCTAAGAGCAACAAAAGGGAGCAAGGAGGCAAAAGTGTCACGATATCGCGACATGTTACATTTTCGCGGCTAAGAGCAACAAAAGGGAGCAAGGAGGCAAAAGTGTCACGATATCGCGACATGTTACATTTTCACGGCTAAGAGCAACAAAAGAGAGCAAGGAGGCAAAAGTGTCACGATATCGCGACATGTTGCATTTTCATGGCTAAAAGCAACAAAAGAGAGCAAGGAGGCAAAAGTGTCACGATTTCGTGACATGTCGCATTTTCATGAGCCAAGAAGAAGAATGAATCAGACTGAAGAGATAGAAATGTCATGATTTCATGACATGTTGCATTTTCGTGACTCAAAAAGGGCAAGCAGGCAGAGAAGCAAGAGTGTCACGATTTCGTGACATGTTCGGTTTTCGCCAAGGAAATAGAGTATATTTTTGGCAACTGGGACATGCACTGACATCTGGTGCTGATTTTTGAAGAATGGTCAGTTGATTATAACCTGGCAGGTCCGCTGGACGATTGCAGAATAATAGGCTCATCTAAATTTAGCCAGAAGGAAATCTATCCAATCTACGGGAAATCCATTGTATATTCTTAGAAACTGCAGACAATTACTTGTAATTGATTGAAGAAATTAAATGTACATAGTAGAAGATACTCTTTTTAGGGTATAAATAGGAGTGAGTCGACCATGAAAAAAGGTCGGCTCTTGGACGTTTACAAGCTTGATGTACATGTACTGGATTACAAGCAATAAAATATTTCTTCTTCTGGCTTCCGAAACTTCTGTGTGCAAGTGTATGTATCTGGTGTTTTAACTTTTATTCATTCTAAGTTTTATAATGTATCTATTCTGAAATCTGGACTGTGCATGTATAAACCTTGTTTCTAGAGTTGAACATTAAAGATATTTACATGTGTTTAGACGAACATCTAAAAGTCGCACTCAAGAATTCATGTTTTCTATAAGAAGATATAAAGAAAACTCTGAAAGTAGTAATCTGCATCATCAATGTTTGTTGTTGTCTAATCTGTACCGTGAGAAAAGTTCTAGCTTAGGCTATATTTCCCTTATCTCTTGTTCCCCTTTTCTCTAAAAAACTCAAAGGAACCAGCCTTCTCTGGAGACTAGACAGATGATCTCAAGCAAGATCTGTCTATTCAATGTTGGCAAAGTCTAAGGCGCAACACTATTAACCGAAGGCAGATTTTGTTCCAACAGTTTTTGGCATGCCCGATGGGACCAGCAATCCCACAGTATTGTATAAGTTTTGGTGTTTTACCTTAAGAGCCTTTTTGTTTGAAAATCTCAAGAAAAATCACCTGGCGACTCCGTTGCAATTTAGACCATAAAAGAAAGACCTTGTCTAGAAACCTTCTGGTTATATAGCCATATGATAACCAGATCCCAAGCTAGAAACTCTGAAGAACCTATCGAGTTCTTTGAACTACATCTCGGAAGCCTAAAAGCACACCCTGTGCTAGCCGCACGATCAAATCCGCCCGACACCATTAGCACCTCTTTAACACCCATTGTAGGAGCATCTACAAGCAATCCTATAGTAGTTGTAACTCCTTTAGCAATCATGGCAGCCGCCCTGCCCCAACCCATCTTGTGTGGAATCAAACTGGCCCTTTGAACTTGGGAGCACACCACCAAATTCCACAAGCTGCACTAAAAGCATTACCAACCTTTGACGAAACAGGAAAAACAGCAGATGAGCATTGTCTAGATGTATCATCGCTAGCATCTATTTACAATATCACTCAGGAAGATGTAATGGTCAGATTGCTAGTTATATCTTTGAAGGGAAAGATGCTCTATTGGTACAGAGCGCTCCCCGCTGGATCCATTACTTCTTGGGCAGTGCTTTTCGGCCGTCTGGTCGATGAATTTAACATACATGCAGATCCTTTCACATTGCTGAATCAATTCACTGTCATTGAGAGGCATCCACGAGAAGAAATCCAGGATTTCAACATCAGATTTACCAGAACTCGTGATAGAGTACCGCAGGGCCTAAAACCCATGGAAGAACAAGCTATATGCTATTACTTAAGGGCTTTTGATTCAGATCTCAGTATGATAATAAGGCAATCCCGTGTAACCACTTTTCCTGGGATCTATTTAGAGGCAGAAAAGGGTGAAGCTGATCTCATCGCTACAAAAAGATATCCATCAAAGAGTCTATTGCCAATTGTACCAGAGCTTTCCCAAGCGTCAATTTCTAAACTGCCTATACTCCCATCAACATAGGCTCTCCCATCTATAGCCGCACCTCCTACATTCCTTGCATTACCAGCTACACCCCTTGCATCAGCTCCCCCAATGATCAATACACGACCATAATTGATACAATGAAGACATTGTCAAATGAAATGGCATCCATGAAAAAGAGAGAGGCTAAACGGAATATCCAAGCAAGAATATTTCCACAGATACAAAAGGAAGGTGCTTCAACAAGTGGAAGGGTACAAGAGAGAAAAAATGTGGTGTATGCAAATGAGATAGGAGATAATGGAGAACCCACTAATTCTGATTATTGGTGTACCACTTGCAATGATCCTCATGGAGAAGATTCATGCATGATTCATCAACATCATGTGCAAGCGGTTATTAATGCAAGAGTCAAAGAAATCGACAAGGGACAGGTGAACATAATCAGAGAAGTCCACCACAATTTGGCAATGCCATCCGTGGAACAAGTCTTAGTCCTGACAAGGTCGGGAAAAAAGTCATTACAAGTCGACCCTAAGGAACTCCAACCACTAGGTTTTCCTCCTGGCCCCAGGGCAACTCCACAGAAAAACCAGTCCAATGAGAAAGGACGTTCTGACCCTCCTCAGACTTCTACGGCTACACCAAGAAAATAATTTCCTCCTAGAAAAGGGAGCGAGGCTCAAGAGCAAGCGAAGGAAAGACTCAGATTTCCTTCATTGACAAAAAGGCAAAGAACAGAAGCCACACAGTTCTATAGAGACAGATACGATGCATCTACTAGTGGAAGGGAAAAGAGTGCTGAGGTATCCCCCACTTGCAACCCTTTCGTTCAACATTGCAGAAGAAATGAAGAGGACTCCTTCCAAGATAAGCATGTATGATGCACTACAAATTCTTGGTCAGATTGACCTCCTCCAAGAGTCCCTAAATTTAAAAAATGATGCCTCCTTCTCAAATGTCGTACAAGCAAATGTGGTGCCAACCTCTAGGAAAAATAGACCGCCCCCATTCTATCTATCTTTGCAAATGGAGGGGTGGATAGTTCACAATTGTATGATTGATTCAGGGGCCGCAACTACGGTGATGCCGAAAGCCGTATGTGACATAATGGGGATGGAATATACTCGAAGTCATCCTGGTGTGTTGCAATTAGATGGTACTCCAGTAAAAACTATCGGGGTGATCAAAGATATCCCTATTCAACTCCATAGAATGCCAGAAGCAGTCGTCATACAAGAAGTAGTCGTTGTAGACTTAGAACCATATTTTGGTATGTGTTTATCCAGAGAATTCATGGCCAAAATGGGCGGTTATCTGTCTCTAGATTATTCTCATTTGGAGGTACCTTTCAAAGGTAAAAGAGTCAAGATCTACAATGAAAAACCATCTACTTTCCACGTAGAAATATTGGAGGAAACAACTACCATCAACATGATGTCTGAAGAATTGGAAAATATCGATTTAATGGAAGAAACCCTGGAGGAACTCCAATCTGAGGATCAGTTTTCAATGAAAGACTTCAATGCTATGATAGAGACAGAAATGGGAAGCTATTCCATTGAGAAACCAAAAAAGCTCCCTATTGTTGTCCCTAAAATAGATGATTCGGCCAACCAGTTATGGAAATTGTACTTTGATGGGTCAAGGTGCAAAAATGGAGCAGGAGCTGGAATCATTCTGATTTCACCCACTGGGAAAGAAAAAGTCTTTTCATATAGGTTGACATGGAGTTGCACCAATAACGTAGCTCAATACGAAGCCTTGTGTTTGGGACTCAGGAAAGCTAAAAAATTGGGTGCAAAACAGTTGTTGATCTATGGAGATTCGGAGCTGATTGTTAAACAAGTTACTCGGCAAATGCGTTTGTAAGCAACATTACCTAAGAGCTTACAAAAACAAAGTGTTAGATCTATTGGAAAATTTTGAAGCACTAAACATGAAATCCATTTCCAGAGAGAAAAACACACATGCGGACACTGTTAGCATCGGTAGGATCAAATTTTTGCCCGATCCAGCAATGTTATTCAAAAGTCTAAAATAGTTAGACTTATATACAGAGCCTTCTGTGCCCGACAAGGACATTTTTTGGCAGGTATTTGAAAACGACGAGCAGATCCTGGATTTTTTGATTCATGAGATGAATTGCTCTACAGAAAGAGCGTTACAAGAAGAGGACGAAGAGAGCCTTATTCAACTAAAAAATAATCATATCCCCAGGGGACTGATCACCCTGGAGAGCCTTTTCGACAATAGCGACAGAGCTGTAGGTCGAAGGATCAAGGTAGATGAACGTCGGTATAAGGAAATAGAACTAGAACCGGGAAAAATGATCAAAGTGGGGACCGATTGTACAGTGGTAGAACTAGAACAAATAAAATAGTTATGTAGAGAATATCCAGATATAATAGCCTGGACTTATAGTGATCTGAAAGTGTACAGGAAAGAGGTCATTCAACATACCATCAAACTAGAGGAAGGAGCTAAACCTTTTAGGCAGAGGCAGAGGCCTGTGAATCCTAAAATTGAAGCCTTAATGAAACAGGAGTTGTTAAAACTCCTGCAGGCTAAGATAATATACCCAATCAAGCACTCACTCCTGAATCAAGCCCTGTGGGCCGACAAAATCTCAATCAAAAAATCAATCAATACATCGCCATATGCTTTGGTTTATGGCAAAGAAGTTGTTCTACCGATTCATATGGAGATACCCACGTTGAGGATGCTAAACCAAGTTAACGAAGATGAAGGTCATCCAATGGATGCCCGACTGATGCAACTTATGCAGCTTGAAGAATCTAGGGAACAGGCCTACGATCATCATCAAAAGCATATGGTAAAAACAGCCGGGTGGTTCGATAAGAAAACCACTTTCAAGAAATTTAAAACAGGTGACCTGGTATTAAAATGGAATGTCAAGAAAGCAAAGCCAGGACACCATGACAAGTTTGATGCATTCTGGGAGGGGCCATTCGAAATTGTTTCAGAAAAGCAATTCAATGCCTTCCAGTTAAAAGATCAATATGGATGGGTTCTACCCATCACGGTGAACGCTTTTCACCTAAAATTGTATTTCCAGTAAAAGCTACAGATCACCATTATATGTACAGTATATTATAAGTTTGAAGTTTTGTAAATATTTCCCTTTTTACGGCCTAATATTTCCAGAGGACAATAAGAAGAACTGGCACTCACTCCTAGGGAGGAAGTTTCCCTGTTAGAATCCCTCCAAGCGTAGGAAGTGGTCATTCTTCTGCTCCCGAAGTGTCCCAACCACCTGAGAAATCCCAGCAGCCAGAGCTGGGACCAGCTCCCAGAATTGAATTTTTGTGTTCTTCGGACAAAGGTTAAATACCTAAGCGGTAAAAGAAAGGTTCTGATAAGGTAAAGATCACTTATATTCCAAAGTGCATTCTTTTTCTTTTATCTTTGTTTTTCCGCTCGAAATTTTACTTTTTGCAACTGTGTTGGTGACTCCGTTTCCCAATGGATGAAGGCCTGGTCTCTATTTTTACGAGCAAAAATTCCCCCGAAAGGCACCAAGAATGTTAGTCAAAAAGTGACTAACTACAGAAAAATAGCTGATGCACCTTTTTGCATATTTTCCAAGAAGACCGAAGTGGCCCATATGCTAAAGATCAAAGAAAAAGCAAAATACCGCAAGGAGGTAAAAGTGTCGCGATATCGCGACATGTTGCATTTTCACGAGAAAAAGCAAAGAGAAAGAGCAAGGAGGTAAAAGTGTCACGATATCGCGACATGTTGTATTTTCGTGGCTAAGAGCAACAAAAGGGAGCAAGGAGGCAAAAGTGTCGCGATATCGCGACATGTTGCATTTTCGCGGCTAAGAGCAACAAAAAGGAGCAAGGAGGTAAAAGTGTCGCGATATCGCGACATGTTGTATTTTCGCGGCTAAGAGCAACAAAAGGGAGCAAGGAGGTAAAAGTGTCGCGATATCGCGACATGTATTTTCGCGGCTAAGAGCAACAAAAGGGAGCAAGGAGGCAAAAGTGTCGCGATATCGCGACATGTTGTATTTTCGCGGCTAAGAGCAACAAAAGGGAGCAAGGAGGCAAAAGTGTCGCGATATCGCGACATGTTGCATTTTCACGGCTAAGAGCAACAAAAGGGAGCAAGGAGGTAAAAGTGTCGCGATATCGCGACATGTTGTATTTTCGTGGCTAAGAGCAACAAAAGGGAGCAAGGAGGTAAAAGTGTCGCGATATCGCGACATGTATTTTCGTGGCTAAGAGCAACAAAAGGGAGCAAGGAGGCAAAAGTGTCACGATATCGCGACATGTTACATTTTCGCGGCTAAGAGCAACAAAAGGGAGCAAGGAGGCAAAAGTGTCGCGATATCGCGACATGTTGTATTTTCGTGGCTAAGAGCAACAAAAGGGAGCAAGGAGGCAAAAGTGTCGCGATATCGCGACATGTTACATTTTTGCGGCTAAGAGCAACAAAAGAGAGCAAGGAGGCAGAAGTGTCACGATATCGCGACATGTTGCATTTTCGTGGCTAAGAGCAACAAAAGGGAGCAAGGAGGCAAAAGTGTCGCGATATCGCGACATGTTGCATTTTCGTGGCCAAAAGCGACAAAAGAGAACAAAGAGGCAGAAGTGTCACGATTTCGTGACATGTCGCATTTTCGCGATGCAAGAAGAAGAATCAAGCTGAAGACATAGAAATGTCACGATTTCGTGACATGTTGCATTTTCGTGACTCAAAAAGGGCAGGCAGGCAGAGAAGCAAGAGTGTCGCGATTTCGTGACATGTCCGGTTTTTGCCAAGGAAATAGAGTATATTTTTGGCAACTAGGACATGCACTAACATCAGGTGCTGATTTCTGAAGAATGGTCAGTTGATTATAACCTGGCAGGTCCGCTGGACGATTGCAGAATAACAGGCTCATCTAAATTTAGCCAAAAGGAAATCTATCCAATCTACGGGAAATCCGTTGTATATTCTTAGAAACTGTAGACAATTACTTGTAATTGATTGAAGAAATTAAATGTACATAGTAGAAGATACTCTTTTTAGGGTATAAATAGGAGTGAGTCGACCATGAAAAAAGGTCGGCTCTTGGACGTTTACAAGCTTGATGTACATGTACTGGATTACAAGCAATAAAAGATTTCTTCTTCTGGCTTTCAAAACTTCTGTGTGCAAGTGTATGTATCTGGTGTTTTAACTTTTATTCATTCTAAGTTTTATAATGTATCTGTTCTGAAATCTGGACTGTGCACATATAAACCTTGTTTCTAGAGTTGAACATTAAAGATATTTACATGTATTTAGACGAACATCTAAAAGTCGCACTCAGGAATTCATGTTTTCTATAAGAAGATATAAAGAAAACTCTGAAAGTAGTAATCTGCATCATCAATGTTTGTTGTTGTCTAATCTGTACCGTGAGAAAAGTTCTAGCTTAGGCTATATTTCCCTTATCTCTTGTTCCCCTTTTCTCTAAAAAACTCAAAGGAACCAGCCTTCTCTGGAGACTAGACAGATGATCTCAAGCAAGATCTGTCTATTCAATGTTGGCAAAGTCTAAGGCGCAACACTATTAACCGAAGGCAGATTTTGTTCCAACAGGAACAAATTAAAAGCACATGGTATATGGGCTCTTAAGGATCTTGAGAATGTGCACTCAATAAGTCTTAAGTGTGGGGTTGAAGCTAAACATATAAATTTTTAAACCATGATTAGGAACATAGGTTAACAAAAATGTATTCCTATTATTAAAAAATAAAATAATTTTTTGTTCTTAGAGTTGCTTCAAACTTTACATAACAAATTGATAAAAAATATATACTATCTATTTAAGCTATAAATTTTTGATAGTATACATGTTTGCCCTAATAGATTTGATATTAAAAATTTTGATATAGGTTTTACATGAAAATTCCAAATGGAATGGAGATTCATTATACTTTTGCATCGTATTAGATAATAATAAGTGCCTTATCATTATGCTATATAAATTTATTTTAAAAAGAAATTATATATATATATATATATATATATATATATATATATATATATATATATATATATATATATATATTTAGTTTTCCATTATCTTTTGCATTATATTAATTAATAAAATTTAAACCACTAAAATAATTAAAAATAAAAAAATAAATTATAGTTTAAAATCACAAATATAAAAGTTAATTATTAAAGTATTAGAACGTATGCATCAAACTTATACTTTTAAGTTTCTAAAATACTTTAAAAAATTGAAGGAAAAAGAATGGGATAAGCTTAGGGAAGACAATTGAAAACTTCATTTTGTCAACAAGGATCTTACTTGAGCATTAAATTTTACTTATAAATTAAAATTAAAATATTTTTATTAAAATTTAAATTATTATTTATTTAAAAAATAAAATTTTTAAATATTTAATTAAATAAGCTTAAGTAGTTAAAAATATATTTTTAGTTGAAATTTTTATATTTAACCATTATTAGGTGATATATGATGTTGCAATAATATGATATTATTTATTATGATACTATTTTGTGATTAAATGAAATAATAACGTGATAACATGGTGATGATGTAATATAGGCAAAAAAAAATTAATCCTATATAACCATATAATTAAAAAAAATTGCAACTAACTTTTAATTGTACAATAGTCGCATGTTCAAAATTTTAGGTACTCTAACAATCTAGTTTGCCCAATAATATATGTTATATTAGGCTTACATGGAAACTTGAAATTCCAAACAAGTAATCAACTTGAAATCTTAGAAACTCGAGCATGCTTTACTATTAGAACATTTGGTGAATGCAACAATCTTAATCTCTCAAGTGGTATGGAAATGAAGCTAAATCAATGGATACAAGTCAGCCCTATCTAAAAATAAGCTCTTGGGTGCTCAAAACCTTAGGTATTTGAGTATATAAGTTTGCTTCAATTTAAATTGACATCCAAGCTTAAGTTGATTCCCAATAATAAAGTTTACTTGAAATCAAAATATTTATTCTTGACTTGCTTAGAACATTGTGCTATCAAGAAATCATCTATCTAAAAACCATAAATACCTAAGCATGCTTACTACTCAAAGTGATTGGTAATTGCAACATTTTTATTTTCTAAAGTAAGTTGGAAAAGAAGCTAAGTTGGTGTTAACCTTGAATTAGCACTTAAGCATAAACCCCACTTTATCTCAAAATATTTAGTATGTGATTACTTCAAAATATAAGTATCCAAGAAAGCAACCAACTTACAACACCATACCCCAAATGATTGACAATTGCAATATTCTTTGACTCTAGAGTAAATTGGAGAAGAAGCTAAAATGTAATAACATGTAGTTCAATTTGAAAATAAGCCATTACATGCTTGGTTTTCTAAGAAATTGGATGTGCAAGCTTAAAAGCTTGATTAAGCTTGATTATTGTGTATCAAATTGGATGTTATTCAACTAAGCGATGTAACCTTGTGTGGCTTGAAAAATTTGGATTCATGAGTGAGACCCCTCTCCTAAGATTTTTGTAATTCCTTTGATGAAATAATTGAACATTAATAAATAGTTAAATGATAAGAAAGTTCATTATTATACTCAAATGTGAGCTTTCAATGGGAAGTCAAATCGATATAAGATCACTATGTGGTTTATTAAAATACTATGGTAAAATAGTGATGATATGATATAGGAGAGTGATATAAATCCCATAAAAATAGTTTAAAAAACACTTATTGTTTGAAGGAGTATTTAAATGTACCTTTAAAAATATGCTTACACAAATTTCATATTTTTATTAAAGTCCCCTAGATTTTCCTAATATTATCCATCTAAAAAATGATAGTATATTTAGAAATTTAAGAGAGTTGATTTTAAAGAATAAAATGCTTTTAAAATTAAAAATATTTAATAATTGTTATAATTTTCTATAATATTATTAGAATTATAGAACTATTACATATTTTCAACTATATAATATATATTTACATTAAATTATCTTAAAAATATATATATGCATTATTAACTTATTGATTAATAATTAATAATATAAAAATTATAGGATCTATAGTTTTTCAATGATGTTGCATATGGCACATGGGGCTTGAGGCCCCGAGCGACGTTGTTGTTGGAATATTTTCAACATTGCCTCCTTAGTCCTAAGTATTAAGTCCTAGTGTTTAGTTTTAGTTTAATGTTTTGATTTACATATTTCTAGTTAATTTGATTAGCATACGTTGAGGTTTTGGCTTGGTTGATCAATTTTTTACCATAGTCCAAGATTAGCATGTTGTTAGGATAAGAGCTATCTTTAAGTTAGTTTGTTGTAATAAGTTTAAGAGGATTTCTCTCAACCAACGTGTCTATTTTTAGTTCTTTCAAGAACTATAAAACTATGTAATACATTGTTGATCAATAGAACAATTTCACCATTGTTTCTCACTTGGTATCAGAGCAGGTTTGCTCAGACGGATCAAAACCTATGGTAAGTGGCGTGAAGATATCTAAAGCATGCACTTTGTCAGAGAAACTCAAGTGGCCAACACTCAACAAATTTGTAAGGAAGAGCTTGAGTAAATCATTAATATCTCATGAATCCTGAGGTATTTGATTATGAAATTTTGAGGGTTGTTAGGTAATTGTATCAAGAGGATGCAATCAAAATTTTAGACTTGGCTATACCAAAATTTGATGGAGATAATTATGCTATTTGGAGCATAATGATGAAGACCTTCTTGAAGGCTTAAGAATTATGGGATATAGTTCAAGAAGGCTATGAGGAACCCTCTTGGAGCAACCTACAAGGTGAGGAGAGAAAAGAGAGTTGTCTTGAAAATCACTCGCTTGGAGTGAGTACATTGTAGAAAGAGAGTTGTCTTGAAAAGGCAACTATGTATGATTGCTTGAATGAATGGTGTTTCAACACACCAACATGGATTGAACAAAGGAGGAGAACTATTAGTGAAGAGTTGATTGATCTTGAAGCACCATACAATGAAGGAGAACTGCTACAAAATAGCTTTATGGGAAGCACTAAATCTACTCATACTAAAGGTAATGTTTTTATGATTAGTGATTTTTTTTTTGTGAGCGGACATGAAAAGAAAGGAGAATGTCTTCCAAAGGCATTATTGAGAGGTGATTGTCTCATTGAGACAACTTTAATGAAGAGTCTTCTTGGAGAGAAGACAGTGATGGAGAACTTGGATCACATGGATCAAAATGATGTGTTCAAAATTCCTTGGGAGAAGGATTCTTTGAAAGTCATTGTTGTGAGAGAATATTTGTGTGAGGAGCAACTTTATGTTGCATATGTAGTTGGTAGTTATATGGCCATATTTATTGTGATATTTTGTGTGGAAATATGTGAAAGAGTTGTATGGTATAATCATCTATGTGAGATGATTAATTGTAAATACTCATGTGGAGTATTATTTAGTGTTGAAGATGTAAAAGAAGATCAAAATGTGAGAGCATGGTTTAAATACCATAATGATAAAGATGTAAGAGAGTGGTTGCTGAAAACCACAAGAGGAGATACTTTTGTTGAAGGGGGAGCTAATCAACAAAATAAGGCACTCAAGCATTTGCAGGAAATTCCACATGAAGAGTGGAAGGAGTGCCACCATAAGTATTTTGTAAATTCTGATTTCTTGATTCAAGATTGGAGGAAACGTAAGAGAAATATTTTTCTTCCAATTCTGTGATGCTTAAATAACTCTTGCATGAGTGTCTGTAGCATTAAGGGGGAGAATGTTAGAGTATTTTCAACATTGCCTCCTTAGTCCTAAGTATTAAGTCCTAGTGTTTAGTTTTAGTTTAATGTTTTGATTTACATATTTCTAGTTAATTTGATTAGCATACGTTGAGATTTTGGCTTGGTTGATCAATGTTTGACCATAGTCCAAGATTAGCATGTTGTTAGGATAAGAGCTATCTTTAAGTTAGTTTGTTGTAATAAGTTTAAGAGGATTTCTCTCAACCAACGTGTCTATTTTTAGTTCTTTCAAGAACTATAAAACTATGTAATACATTGTTGATCAATAGAACAATTTCACCATTGTTTCTCATTTGGTATCAGAGCAGGTTTGCTCAGACGGATCAAAACCTGTGGAGAGTGGCATGAAGAGATTTGAAGCACGCACTTTGTCAGAGAAACTCAAGTGGCCAGCACTCAGCAAATTTGTAAAGAAGAGCTCGAGTAAATCATTAATATCTCATGAATCCTGAGGTATTTGATTATGAAATTTTGAGGGTTGTTAGGTAATTGTATCAAGAGGATGCAATCAAAATTTTAGACTTGGCTGTACCAAAATTTGATGGAGATAATTATGCTATTTGGAGCATAATGATGAAGACCTTCTTGAAGGCTTAAGACTTATGGGATATAGTTCAAGAAGGCTATGAGGAACCCTCTTGGAGCAACCTACAAGGTGAGGAGAGAAAAAAGAGTTGTCTTGAAAATCACTCGCTTGGAGTGAGTACATTGCAGAAAGACAGTTGTCTTGAAAAGGCAACTATGTATGATTGCTTGAATGAATGGTGTTTCAACACACCAACATGGATTGAACAAAGGAGGAGAACTATTAGTGAAGAGTTGATGGTTGATCTTGAAGCACCATACAATGAAGGAGAACTGCTACAAAATAGCTTTATGGGAAGCACTAAATCTACTCATACTAAAGGTAATGTTTTTATGATTAGTGATTTTTTTTTTGTGAGCAGGCATGAAAAGAAAGGAGAATGTCTTCCAAAGGCATTATTGAGAGGTGATTGTCTCATTGAGACAAATTTTATGAAGAGTCTTCTTGGAGAGAAGACAGTGATAGAGAACTTGGATCACATGGATCAAAATGATGTGTTCAAAATTCCTTGGGAGAAGGATTCTTGTAAAGTCATTGTTGTGAGAGAATATTTGTGTGAGGAGCAACTTTATGTTGCATATGTAGTTGGTCGTTATATGGCCATATTTATTGTGATATTTTGTGTGGAAATATGTGAAAGAGTTGTATGGTATAATCATCTATGTGAGATGATTAATTGTAAATACTCATGTGGAGTATTATTTAGTGTTGAAGATGTAAAAGATCAAAATGTGAGAGCATGGTTTAAATACCATAATGATAAAGATGTAAGAGAGTGGTTGCTGAAAACCACAAGAGGAGATACTTTTGTTGAAGGGGGAGCTAATCAACAAAAGAAGGCACTCAAGCATTTGCAGGAAATTCCACATGAAGAGTGGAAGGAGTGCCACCATAAGTATTTTGTAAATTCTGATTTCTTGATTCAAGATTGGAGGAAACGTAAGAGAAATATTTTTGTTCCAATTCTATGATGCTTAAATAACTCTTGCATGAGTGTATTTAGCATCAAGGGGGAGAATGTTGGAATATTTTCAACATTGCTTCCTTAGTCCTAAGTATTAAGTCCTAGTGTTTAGTTTTAGTTTAATGTTTTGATTTACATATTTCTAGTTAATTTGATTAGCATACATTGAGGTTTTGGCTTGGTTGATCAATGTTTGACCATAGTCCAAGATTAGCATGTTGTTAGGATAAGAGCTATCTTTAAGTTAGTTTGTTGTAATATGTTTAAGAGGATTTCTCTCAACCAATGTGTCTATTTTTAGTTCTTTCAAGAACTATACAACTATGTAATAAATTGTTGATCAATAGAACAATTTCACCATTGTTTCTCAGTTGTCAAGTGCACCCTTGACCTCTTCACAAGGAACACCCCCACTCATTACTCCAAGAATCTATAAGTTTTTTATTTAATGAATAGAGAATATTTATTAGCATTAAACATCTTACTTAAACAATATAGAATTGAAACTTTGATGGTGATTTTTATAGTATAATTTTGTTATTTCTTTTTATTTATTGTGCTATTAAATTTAATCATGATAATCTAAATTCAAACTTGAATTGAAAAATATGTTTACCATAATAACAAGACACTTAAAAATTAATTTATGTATATTAGAATATTGTTCATATTTAGTGGGTCATGATGCACATATTTATTATGATACATAATGAACAATATAATTATTTATTAATAGTACATCATGATTAAAATAAGCATAAGTATAGCTCAGGCTCTCATCTAGGAGATTCAAGTTCAAACCACAACAAGATGTGTGTAAGTGTGATACCAGAAAAAAATTATTAAGGATGAAGTTTTGGATAGAAATATGTTGTGATTATAATACATGTAAAAGTTGAAGATAAAGCATATCGTTGTTCTTATTGAATTCATATTATCAATGGAGTACAAAAGATATATATTAGAAGTTTAAATGAAGAATACAAAACCTTTTATAATCAGACCTAAAAAATATATGTAAGGTTTGGAATCAAAGAAAAATGATGTCATATTGTATTTTAATATTAAATATGATTAAGAAGTAAATTAATGGGAATAACAAATATAAGTAAGGAGGTAACTTTACTTTTGTTTCAAGAGCCCTTATGTAGGTATCTCCTTCAAACATCTAGGAAGATCTAAAAAATTAAAAATACAAGTGGATGATCAAATATGATTAAAAACAATCATTCAAAAAACATAAAATAAATTAGTATTGAATGCTCTAAAAAATAATAATAATTGTTGCTTGATAAGGACAAAAGTTACACATCTATTGAGTGGAATCATTAGATTATCTTTATTGGAGAAACAATCACTTATGTGGCATAAGTTACATCAACTTGGATTCTATAAGTATTATCTTCACATTAGCATCTTACTAAAATATTTATACCTTGGTTGCTTAAAATCTTCCATTCAATTTATTCTTCTTCCTTTCATCCTAAGGCATTTGAAATGATATGGGACACACACCTATGTCTTTGAAATTAAACCAATGTAATTTTACATATAAGATGAGGAAATAGATTAGATTGAATGGGAAGGAGAGGATTTCTATAAAAAAATTACTATAAATACCATGGTGAATATAATTGAAGATGTAGAGATAGTTTTATTAAATGATATTAGCTCAATCGGTTATGTTCCTCAACTTTTAAGGAGGAAGATCCATGTTCAAATCTTGCAAAACAATACGTGGATAATATCCAAGTTGTTGTAATACCACTACGTGGTGACGATGTACTACTGGTGGGGCTCACGGGGCTTGTTTAAATCCTATATAACCAATTGAAAAAAGGTGTACACTATAGAGATAGTTTTGGAAAATCGAGAGCAAATGCAAGCTAGGAGCGAGGAGGAAGAGTGAGCAGGAAGAAGGAAGTAGAAAGCAAAGTGTAATCAAGGAACAAGTGCCACTTCTTGTTCCAGTTCTTAGGATTAACTTTAAAGGATTCATGTGAAGAAAATATAAGTAAAATTGAAAAAAGTTAATTTTGAAAGTCCTTATTGAAAGTAAGGATGACCTAGTTAGAAGTAAGGATGTCTTAGTTGGAGCATGGATACCCTAGCTAGTGATAAGATAAAGAGTGAATCTATTGCAAACCTTGATTATCAAGGACGAGATGATTGAGCATGATATAATGTTTCTTAAAACTAGAGGGTTAATATATAAGTTCCATGGATATTGTCTAGGATTTTGTGATATTCAAAATTACATCAAGTGGAAGTGAGGATTGAATTTTTATTACTCCATGACTTTTCTTCCAAAGAAATTTTCTTCATTGTTTTCTCTAGTTTAAAAATAAGGGATAAAATAATGGATGGAGGCCCTTGGTTTAGGGGTAAATATGCATTATATTAAAGACCTTAGGGTGAGAAATTATTTTTGGAGACAGAGGCTATTAAAAGGTTTTCAATATGGACTAGGATTTTTGTATTTCCTTATCAACTCATCAATAAGAAGGTTTTGAAGAGTATTGGTAATACACTAGGTGAATTAATATAGGAGAGACCAACTACTAAGGAGCGAAGGCATGTTGTAAACACTCAAATATGTGTCTCCATGGATATTTCAAAACCTTTACCATAAAAAATTAGGATTAAATCTAAATCAGGAGAATGGGATCAACAAATGGATTATGAAAAAATTACATTTTGATGTCACAAATATCATGAAATTGGGCACATGCTAAGAGACTACAAAGTGAAAATGATGGAAATTTTTGGGCATAAGTGTAGCTTCAATATGAAACAAGGAGATCACATCACAAGAGAAGCTACGTCAAATCAAGGATTTTCCACTTTTAAGCAAGTGGTAATAAAAACTCCTCTACATCATCAAATGACAAAGACCATTACAATTCAATCGAATTAGCCATTAGAAGAAATTATGATATGAGGTATGAAGAAGTACAATATGTAATTTCAAATGTAAAATGAGCTAAAGGTGTGAAGGAATAAGGGAAGGAAAATTTTAAAACAAGGAACACTAGGAGGTGAATTTTAAAGCGAATGAGGTAAAGGGAGTCAAGCTTAATCTATGTAAATCATCATTATTTTTCTCAAGTAGAATACAATCTTCTTCTTACTATAAAAATGAAAGTATTATAGAATATATTTGTTGCACTTTAGGATTTCAAGAGTAGTACAATAAAGAAAATAACATGGAGGATATAGAAGAAAATTTAGAGTTTCCAGGCCAACAAAAGAAAGTAATGACTATGGAGGATCATTAGTGCACTTTAGGGTTTTTAGGGCAACATAAAGAAGAAAATACCAATGAGTTTATTCCTTGCACTTTAGATTCTTTAGGGCACAATAAATATTTAGAAAATAAGTCTCATTATGAAAATATAAAAAAATACAAGAGATCGGTGAAGATGAGAGTGTTGGCAGGAATAAAAGAAGGAGAGGAAGGCCATCAAAGTAGGAATAAAGAGAAAAAGAAACTCAAGAGGATATTGATTTGAGAAGCCAAATAAAATATCATAGGTGTTAACCAGAAGTGGGGCTAAGCCCACTAATAAAAATAAAAAATTTTGATGATGAAAATTATATCATGGAATATTAGGCATATGAATAATACCCCTAAAAAAAGAGTTATTAAGGAATTAATAGGTTGTTATATTCCTGAGTTTATTTTAATACAAGAAATAAAATTAAGTAGTGGGGAATGTAAGGATAATTTTAAGAAGATTTGGAAGATGGATAATTGTCTAATAGTTTATTCTACAGGAGCTTCAGGCAATATTGCAATAATATGGGACAAATGCAAAAGAGTTGGGCAATTATTAGAAGCAAAAAGTAATTGGGTTATTGGATTATTTTACAAGAAAGAGAAAAACATCAAACTTGGGGTTACAAATTTATATGCTCAAACTATATTTACTCCTTGTGAAAGATGTTGGAAGGAGCTTAGCATATTTTTTTCAAATACAATGATGAGTCATCATGATATATCGATTCTTGGGGATGATTGTAACATTGTTCTATTTTATTTGAAAAAGAAGGGTGGTATTATAGGATGATCTAATTCAATGCAAGATTTTGATTCATTCAAATGATATTTGGGATGTCAGTCCTTCAAGTTTTCAATATACATGGGATAATAGACTTATTGGTTAAACTCATATAACACAAAGATTAGATATATTCTTGCTATCCAATAAATGATTGCAATCAAAGTATAAAATCTATCCAAATATTTTATTGTGAGTAGAATCAGATCATAAACCCATTCTTTTGACTTGTGATTTACATAATAATGGTCATCCAAATCCATTTTGCTTCCAATCTATGTGGCTCAAAGACCCTAATATTTTCTAGATGGTTATGTTATGGTGAGATAAATCAAAATTTTAAGGATAATATATGTATAGGTTTATTCAAAATATGAAATATTTAAAGGAGCAAATAAAGATTTGGAATACCAAATATTTTGGTAACATTTTTAAAGAAAAGAAAGAAATCAAATACAAGCTCAAAAATTTACGAGAGATAGTAGAAATTAATGGAATGGATTAAGATTTTTATGTGAAAGAATAATAATTACTTACTGATTATCATAATGCATTGAAAAAGGAGTCATATTGGTTCCAAAAATCTAGAGAGAAATGGCTCAAGGAAGAAAGTAGAAATACAAAAAAAATTCATACTACAACAAAAAAATTCATCACATAAAAAATATTTTAACTCAATATGGAAGAAATATTGATGACAAAGAAGATATAAGGAAGAAATTAATTATTTCAAAAAATGTTTTATAAGATACTAGGCAAGATAAGGAAGCACAAGATAAAATTTTGCAAAATATTCCATCAATTATCACATAGGGACAAAATGAAAGCTTGATGAAGAATATATCTATGGAGGAGCTCCATGAAGTAGTTTTCTCTTTCCATCCTAACAAGGCACCTGGTCCCAATGGATTTCTAGCAATTTTATTTCAAAAACTTCAGGATTTAGTGAAGAGTGATATATTAGTTGCAATTAAAGAGGCTAGAAAAAGGAGGGATATAATAAGTGATATCAATGTCACTTTTCTTACATTGGTTCCCAAGATAGGTGAGACAAAATATTTTAAGATTTTATATCCAATAAGCCTTTGTAATATGATTTATAAGATCATTTCAAAACTTATGGTAAATAGGTTGAAAGAAATTATAGGTTGGGTTATCTTTGAGGAACAGGGTGGTTTAGTTCATGATAAGCAAATTGTTGATGGTAAAAGTATTGCATAAGAGGCCATACATTCTCTTCATTCCATGAACAAACCAAGTATGCTAATGAAATTAGATATAAACAAAGTATATGATAGGGTTTCTTAGAATTTTCTACATGTTATTCTCATAAAGTTTAGATTTGATTATAGTTGGTGTGAATAATTTAATGTGGTTATATCACTACAAAAAGTTTTATTTTTGTTGCTAGACTTTTTTTTATTAATGGAAAGGGTTTTGAAAGGATCCTTGAACCTTTTACAGAGAAAAAAAAGGTGGAAAACAAAAATTTTCACCACAAGAATCAACTAACAAGGGTAAAAAAACCAGGAAAGAACAGAGAACCAAACCCTAAGACAAACCAGGCAACAGGAAAGATGAAATAGACCAAGATGAACAGAAGAACATAGAAGGAACAAATCATGATGTCCAAAAGGGTTACTTTGTCATTTACTTCAAGCTTTCTTCTCCATGATTGATAGCTTTGAAAGAATCATTGTGACTGGCAGTTTTCATCTTGGACACACGAATTACATGATGAAGGCTTGTATTGGTCATACAATGAGCTTCATAAATATTTTCCAGCATTTCATTCAAGATTTTCGAAGGATCATGTTTGGCTCTGGACATAACTTTAGCATCATTTAAAGGTTGGTCAATTTTTGGATCAGTGCTCTTAGTCATGGTGGACAAATTTTCAAGGGGTTCCTTGTTTTTACTTGAATTCTTTATTTTTGAAGCCCAGGATCTGCGAGAGCAGTGCCAGTTTCTAGAAATATAAATATTCATCAATTTATTGATCGTCGTATTCTCCTCTTATTTAGAGACCATTATAGTATCATTGAAAGACACATTGGACATTGCTTTCTGAACCATATGTTTATACATAATTAGTATTGAGATCACTTCTTGTGGTAGACCTTTCTTTGATTCTTGTGAACCATGGAAGCCTATGAAATTGAATATTTATTATTATCAATACTTTGAAATAGAGGATTGTTCCCACATCCCAAGTTAGATTGGGGATTTGAAATTGAATCACTGCCATTGCATTGGAAAAGAAGGTTGCTGACTTGGCAACAAATTTTCTTCTTCCTGAACTTTCTTCGAGCCTTGATTTTAGAAGTGACTTGGCAATACTCCTTGAAGATGCAAAAAAAAATTTTAGCTAGATTTCCATTTTAGAAATTGACTTATACATTTCATTACCCATACTCCATGTCAACGCTTCTATCTTCAGGATCAAGACTAGCATCGAAAGGGATAAAGTCTGCTGACTAGGAATGATAAATTTGAGATTTGTTGAAAACCAATGTTGGGTTTGGATCTCCAGAGTGACATTCTTAGAGAAGAAAAATATCATCATTGCTATATATTGTTTTAAGGAACTGCAAGAAATCTGCATGTCATAATCAGAGGGATTCTTCCCTGACACCCTTGTTGGCAAAGTTTTATTTTGATCAATGGTTCTACTGGTTACTTCAAGTCATCTTGTGGACTTTGTCAAGGTGATTCACTATCTCCTTATCTATTCATTATCTTGTGGAAGTATTAAGGAGACTTTTCTCAAGGGTAAAAATAGAAGGAAAATCAAAGGTATTCAACCTGCAAAAAATGGCCCCTTTGAATCTCATATTTAATTTGTTGATGATACTCATTTTTTGGGTCATCCCTCAATCATTGAGGCCATGAATTTTAAATCAATATTATAATTCTATGATAAGGCTATCGAAAAATTGGTTAATATTACAAAATCTAGGATTTTATTCATTAATATTTCCCTAGATTTACAATAAATTATTGTGAATATTGCAGGGTTTAAAAATTTTACATCAACCTACTTGGGTATGTATTTGTCTCATAAAGGAAATAAAAGGGAGCTTTTGATTTTCTTTTTGGGTAGAATGAAATATTATTTGGTAGGTTGGAAAGGTAAGTTCTTAACCATGGAAGGAAGGCTACAAATCATAAAGACTACATTGCAATCCATCCCTATTTATATGATGTCACTTTCAATATTGCTAGTAGGTATAACATCAAAAATTGATAAAATTCAAAGAGACTTTCTATGGAAAGGTTGTGAGAAAAAATTTAGGTTTCCTCTTTATAAGTGGGATAGGGTTTGCAAAGGAAAGAATATTGGAGGAGCAGGCTTGCGGAATTGCAAACTTATGAATTTGGCATTAGGGACAAAGCTTGGGTGGAGATTATTCAAAGATCAAGGTTGGGGAAAATTATTACTTCAAAAATATATAGGTTCTCTTGATGCAATGAAATTATTTAGGAAAATAACCCTATCCAAAGTATCATCAACATGGAACTTCATATCATATAATTTGAAATTGATAAAGAGACATATTAGATGGTCAATCAATGAGAGATTTATGCAAATTTTTGGTTTGAGGCTTGGTTGAAGCCTTATCCTCTTATCTCTGCCTCAAAATGGAAACCATTGGCTCAAGCATGTCTAGCATGTAAATTTTTAAAGGTTAAATACTATATTAATATGAACAAAAATTCTAAATCATGGATTTATTTTAGTAACTTGGTTGAAGGAGAGGAACTCAAACAAATTAAAGATGATTCAAGAGTTTTATTTGTCAATTTTTACACGAAAGGATGATTTGGTTTAGAATTTATCAAGGGATGGTGGATACTCGATCAATTTGGGATATATGGATTTAGAGAAATCAAAATTTTCTTCTCCCAAATATTTTCCTTGGAAGAATTTTTGGTCATTAGAGGCTCTCCCTAAGGCCTCAACATTTGTTTGGTTAGCAGTTCAAAGCAAGATTCTTATAGGAGAAAATATACAAAGAATATTATACTATGGATCTTTTAGATGTGCCTTATGTGAGAAGGATTTAGAAATATTATACCATTTACTTCTTCATTGTCCCTTTGTTCACACCATTTGGGGCTATCTTTTTAAAAATATGAAATTATATTGGGTAGCTCCATAAACATTGGAAGAATTGATGAAATATTGGATTAATTATTTCAAAGCTAAAGCATTATATATTTTATGGAGGATTGAACCTGTCAATATTTGTTGGAATTTTTGGTTTGAAAGGAATAATAAAATTTTAAAAAATAAATTTCAAAATCATGCCCAAGTTTGGAACCATATTATTGTCTCTCTTGTAGAATGTCTATAAATATGGTGCTCATCATTGGAAGTCTCAAGTGCAGAAAAAAGAGGTGTTAATAACTTGGCGACAATATTTGAACATACATGGAAGAGTCATCCACAATAATAGAAATAAAACAAAGGACCTACTTTGATCTAGGGTAAAATGGAAATGTCTAAAAATTGTATTTATCAAAATTAATTTTGATGGTGCTTCTAAAGGAAATCCAAGAAAAGTCTGGTGGATATGGTATTCTTTGAAATAGTGAAGGTAAAGTTATCCTAACTCAAAATCATTTGAAACTTCAACCAACAACTAGGTAGAGGCTAGGGCACTTCTTACAGGGATTAAAATTGCAATAGAAAAGGATGGAAATATATTTCAATTGAGGGAGATTCACAAATTATCATCAATGCTATTAACAAAAATGAATGTGGAGACTAGAAAAAAATAATATTATTGTTGATATTCATCATCTATTACTAGAGGTAATCTCTTGGAAGTGTGAGCATATTTATAGATAAGGAAATTGGGTAGCAAATAATTTAACCAATTACGGTGTTGAACTTCATCTTGGTGAAATTTAGATTTTAGAAGGCAACTGGCCAAGTGAGATATTATCTCTTAATCAAATGATGTCAATGATCTAATTGTGGAAATGTAGCACTTCGAAGAAATTGAAGAATATATTTAATAAAAAAAGAAATGGAAAATATAATAATAAAAAGGCATGTTGATATGGTTTAATTGACATAACAACACATGTAAGATTTTGGTATATTGATGGGAGTGGTTCCCAATAGAAGTCACATATAACTTATTAAAAAATGATGTAGAGATAGTTGTAGATGATTTTGGTTAAGGATTTTGTATGATTAATACAAGAATTTTCAAGGTTGAATTGATAAGTTCTTATTTAATTTTTCATTTATTTTGGATGGTAATAGAAATAAGAGCATTAACATAATTTTAAATGTAATGATAGTGATAGAAGCTTTGGTTGGAGAAATTGTATTATGGATGCAAAAATTTAAAGGTTTTATTAAGTTCATAGCTATTATTATTTTTTTTTTTGGTAAGGTATCATTTACAAGCGGGGGTTGGGAATGAAGAAATATATATAAGTTATATGTGGCTTATATTGGAGTCACTTCCATCAAAATATTAAAATATTACATTTGCTCTTAGGTCAATTAAACCATATCCAACATGCCTTTTGTCACAAATATTTATTTATTTATTTATTTTTTATCAAATATATTCTTCAACTTCCTTGAAGTCTTATGTTTCCAGAATCATCTCCTTGACATCATTTTAATTAAGAGATAAAATATCCATTTGCAGGTTGCCTTCTTGTTAGAGTATATTACATCATTTGGGTCATGTAAATGTACCACTTTTGGTACATAACTAGAGTAGTAGATTACTTTAGGGGGTAGTTAGCTAGTTACTTTAAGTAATATAATAAATGCACATGTGTCTATGTTCAAGTTGTAAATGTGCAAGGTGTCCCCTTGTATAGCTAGGTAGAGTGTTGGTCAAGCAATCCATATTTATATATAAAGGGCTTCATAGTGAGTGATTATATATCACTATAGGGAGTAGTAGGTATATTGTGTAGATCACCATATAGATTGGTGATGGGGTAAAATGTAGTTCTTTAGTATCTATTCTGGAGTGTTCATTTCCTCCATATTGTATTGTATTATATTGTATTGTATTATTTTCATCATTTTCCATTAATAACATACTTTAGCATTTTACATTTCTACATATTTTATATCTTGTGATTACATTCTCCCTTGGTATACACCATCAAAAGCTAAATGGTATCAGAGCTACGATATATATAGATAAGAATAGGGAGATCCATAAGAGAGAAGAAGAAAATCTCAGTTTTAGAATTTTTGAGATTGCATTTAGCTAGAGTCTTTCAACAGAGTTACAAAAAAACTATTGAAGACTGGGACTTAGCATTCATTCCACTATATTGATAAATCAACTAGTGAAAATTTGTCATTGACAAGATTTATAATCATCTTACTAATATCATGTTGTAGAATAAGGAAACTGGAGGAAGCCTTGTTGTAGACCTGGACATTGCAGAATAAAAGGCCACAAAAACCTTATTGCATAAGAAAAGGCCACAAAAGCCTTATTGCATAAGAGAAGGCCACAAAAGCCTTGATATAGAAGAAAAGGCCATAGTAGCCTTAAACCTAAAGAAGACTCTAGAAAAGATTCATTGAAATTGAAGAAGACTATAGAGAAGAGTTTGTGAAAGATAGGAGATTGGTGATATCCTTTGCTGATTGAAGACTTCCTTTAGAAGAAGCTAAAGAGACCCATAAAAGGTATCGTTGAATAACTTCCATCCTTGGAAGAGATAGAGAAGGACTATCAAAAGTCCTATTCTAGAGATCCATGAAGAATATCTCATTGCCAACACTTTCATAGTTGAATGTTGAAGGAAATTTCTCATAAAGAAGACCACAAAAGCTACAAGACTAAAGACCTTGGAGAGGTCTCAAGAAAAAGGCTTAGAGAGCCTCATTGAAAAAATTGAAGAAGCCATCAAAGGTTCCTAGGAGAACTCATTGGAGAAATTCACTACAAAGATAGTGAAAGAATTGGGACAATTATCACCATCCAACAACAAGCCCAAAGAAGAAATATTTGGCAAACAAATTTTCAAAATTTAGAGAGAAGATTTGTGAAGCCCTCAAGACGTTCAGATTCTTGATAAGAAATCCCTGTTTGAAGAATTCTGATAGAAGAAACCTACCAAATCCAAGAATATTTGGAGATTGTTCTTCATAGCTAAATAAGGTACATTTCAGAGAAAGAGATTTTCTGGATTCACAAAAAATAATAAAAGGGTTATAGAAGGACAACATTTTAGTGAATAGATTGACTGCTAAAGAACAACAATCAAGATAACATTACTAGATGTAAGACTTTGAAGTTCCAATCCAGATCCCAAAGGAGAAGTTGAAATCATACACTACAATTTTAGAGTAGCAGACTAGAAGCATTCACAGATGTGAGAAACCACCATTCCAGACAAGATATTTGATGAATCAACTCATTAAGATATTCATCATCATATATAAGAAAATTAGGTGCAAAAGGTTCATTACTTGAATACTTAATTCTGATTACTACTTAACTTTGTTAAGCACATTATTATAATTCAAAAAGTTTCAAATTAGAAGGTTGCATTTTAAGTCCTTTAAAAGTGTAAAATATAGTTTATGTTAAGATTCATAACCTGCACATTAATAGGAGTTAGATACATTCTTCCTATTATCTAATTATTGAGAAAATGACTACACTAAGAAATTTGCAGTGATCATTAAGTGCATTTGAAACTACTTCGAGAGATTATTTATAGAAGCAATAATATGAGATTATTGTTATATTTAAAGTGCATTATTTTGAAGATATTATTGGTTCATTGCACTATACTAGTTGTTCATTAACTAGTTAATCTCAGAGGGTTATTTTATGTTTTTTATTGTTAAGATCAAGGGCACAAAACCAATATATTATCAAAGTTTTTAGAGACACTATTTGGTACACAAAACCTGCAACACTTCATGGCCAAAATAAGCTGCCAAAGAGTGGATAAGAAATCCACCATTAAAATCCTTGAAGGAAGCTTAAAAATCAAGACTTGTTGAGTCTCAAATTCAAGAAATATATAAGGATTTCATTTAAGAGAAAGTGCAAAAATCCTTACTTCAAAAGGGAGCATATTATGTGCATATTATTAGCTTGGATATATTCTTACTAAACTATCCAAGCAAAAGGATTAGTGAATGCAAGGAGCAACCTCATCAAAATCAAAAGGTATTTCAGAAAAGGGAGACATTCGGTCGATTATATTGGTGCAAATCAGACCACTACAAGCACCACTTTTATTCCTTCAAGAAGGACAAAAGATCTCATATTATAGGAAGAAGCATGACCATCATACCAGGAGATATAAGGGTAGAATTGGATCAAGATAAGAGAGCCATCGAAGAGCTCATATTGCTCAAGATTCAAGGTGCCTAAAGACATCATTGCTCCACATAAAATCAAGTGCCTAGAAGAAAGCATCCACCTGCAGTATTACAACCAATACAAGAAGGCTATCATCAATGGATATATACATGCAAAAAGGACAACATTAATTTCTACATTATAAAGTGCTTATATACATAAAACAACATCAAAATATACGTCTATCTATGTGGATAGGACAACAATATTAAGTTGAGTACAAGAATCCATCACAAATGTATTATCTACATCACAAAAGCAAAACTTAATCAACACATTGAAAACATATGAGAACAAGGGAAAAGGTGCTATACCAAGGGATATAGCTTAGAGAGAATGTCCACCTAGAAGAAGCACTCAAATCAGCCATTAGATCACCATTTAGAGCTCCATAGAACCTCAGAGTATCACATTTGGAGCTACCCATCATCTTCATCAAAACAACATGTAAAAGAGAGATTGCTTGCTATCCAAGAAACAAAGAAATCTAGCATATAACTCAAAGGAAGAAAGGTTATAACGTTCATCCTTGGAGTGTTAAAGAAAAGGTTTACATACAAAGACCTCGAGTGCCACTTGGCACAAATATTCTAAGTGCCATCTCATTCCTCAATGCTCAAGGAATAATACAGCACCTACTTTGAGTAGTTACATAATCATCAGGGAGGTTACTTATCTAAGTCCTCATTACACAAAGAAAAAAACATTGAAGGAATATCAATGCCTATATTCATTTTAACTCCCAAGATACTTGTCCAATATCAAGTGACATCTATCCTATTTAAGGTGCCAAAACTCAAGGAGAGCAATGTGTTCATAACAAGCAAAAGAGCGTAGCATGTAAGAGGAGATAAGAGCATTAAAATTTTGTGGTCAAGAAGAGTCAAAGAAGAAAATATTGAGGTATGCACTATCTAGGAATTATAGTCAAAGCCTATCGCTATTATCTACAACAGTCACAATGCCCACTAATTTAAGAGAAGCATTAAAGCCTGTTGTCATCATCTACGTCCAACATTAGAAAATACAGTGCCATAAATTAGAGAATACAATGTCATACATTGAAGAATACAATGCATATACGTTGAAGAATACAACACCCATATGTTGGAGAACATAGCGCTAGTTTGAAACATTATAAAGGTAAGGATTTACCTTAATTAAATTTTCATTTATTAAGGAGTTATAAGGGGTATAATGTAAGGTTAAAACCATAGCAAAATCAACCACATTTGAAAGCAAAATCTATATACCTAAATAGGTTAATATTAGCAATTTATAACCTAGGAGATATAAGGATTTCCACTTGGAAAATTAAAACTCTATTATTGCAAATTATATTAATTTTCTAATATTCCAAAAAGTAGGGAGATATAAGGCATACTACTTCAAACTATATACATATAATTGGAATTTAGAAAATTAATCTATTGGAAAGAGTAGCAAATCAATTGCCTACATATAGAGTTGGAATTAATCGGTAAAAATTATCGCATACTAATTCTAACAAGACAAGAATAAATCCAACCATTAAAGCATACTTCATTGGGAAAGATAAGGCAAAATTAAAAATTTATTATTCTCAAAACATTAAAAAATAAAATTAGAAGGTGAACTAAGCATATTCTAGTTATTAGGGAGATATAAGGAAGCCTAAAAAACCTAATTCTAAAAGGTTTTTATCAAATTAGTTCACATTTCTTAACTAGGGAGTTACAAGGTAGACTACTTAGAATATCCTATCTCATAATAGAGACACAAAATATAGGCACTATCAAAGCACTTCATAATATAATCTAGGGAGTCATAAGGATGTCTACTAACATATTGAATAATACTATCAAAAAAGGCTTAAGAAAAATACCAACCTGGATTAGAAGCATGATTGATGATTCAATGGATAATAATGAGAAAGACATAGACATAAGGAAAGAATCAATAGAGTTTAAAAGGATTTTTGATAATGGAAATATAGATCCATATGTTACATCTTCAAATGAGATTTGTGATAACTACACTAATGAAGATATAGGATAAGAAAAAAATATTTAATAGAAAGATATCATACAAATGTATGAACAAAGTAAGAATGTAATTGCTTCAATTACCCACATATGGTTTAAGTATCCCATCAATTTTAAAAATATATTATTTTACATCATTTGGGTTATATAAATGTACCTTCCTAGGTACATACTTAGGACATTAGATTACTTTAGGGGGAATTTATCTAGTTACTTCATGCAATATAATAAATGCACAAGTGTCAATGTGCAAGTTGTATATGTGCAAGTTGTCCCTTGCACAACTAGGTAGAGTGTTGGCCAAGGAACTTATCTTCCTATATAAAAAGACCTCATTGTAATAACATAGATATAGGAAAGCATAGCTTAACAGAGCTTAGACTAGATATAGACACCTATATTGGTGATGGGTGCAATGTATTCCTATAGCATTATTCATGGAGTTTCCATTTCCTCCATAGCTACATCGTATTCATTTTCATCATTTCTATTTATAGCATATTTCAATCATCTCACAGATTTAATTTTTTTTATATTATTCTTGTGATTGCTATCTACTATTGCATACTGCATCAAAAGCTATCAGTGTTATTAGAGCCACAGTAGATCTAGCCACAGTAGATCAATAGGAAAACCATCATTATCATTAAGCCTAATTTTTTTATCAACCTGACGTGCTGCTAGACCAACCACTATCAAAAACTCTCAAAAGATTCTAAGTGGTAGAATTAGGGAGAGCCACAAGTGAGTACTGAAAGAAATCTCAATTCTAGAAATATTGATATTACATTTGGCTAGAGTATTTCCACAGAGTTGTAGGAAAACTCGTGAAGACTAGGACTCGACATTCAATCCACTAGATTGATAAATCAACTAGTGAAGGTCATTTAGGATATTTGGAATTTCTCAACTATTACCCAAAGTTTATTTTTTTGTAGAAAAATAGTTCTTAGATGATTGGGACTCCTACAACAAAAATCTAGGAGACTTCAACTTCATTACCCAAAGGTTAGTGTGCCATCATAGTGCAGAGATTAGTTCATTGCGCAAGAAAATAATACTATGGAAGAAGACTTCTAGAGAAGAGTTGTGGAAAAATTAGGAGATTAGAGATATCCATTATTAAATTAAGAACTTCATAGAAGAAGAAAATGCCATAGTAGCCCTAATCCATAATAAAATGCCATAGTAGCCTTAATCTTGAAGAAAAGGCCATAGAGAAGCCTTAATACTGAAAAAGGCCATAGAAGCCTTGATATTGAAGAAAATGCCATAGAAGTCTTGATACTAAAAAATCCATAGAAGCATTGATATTGAAGAAAAGGCCACAGAAGCCTTGATATTGAAGAAAGGGCCACAAAAGCCTTGATACTGAAAAAGGCCATAGAAGCCTTAATACTAAAAAAAGGCCAGAGCAACCTTGATCTTGGAGAAGACTCCATAAGAGAGTATCTGGTTCAGAAGGAGATTAATATTTTAGTACTAATACTTTGTTGTAGGGAAAGGAGATTAAATGAGCTAAGAAACTTCCTACAAGAAAGTTAGGAAGAGTATCTTCTTTAGAATCAATCTAGCACTTGAAAGAAAATTGAAGGTAAAGAGATCAAGAGAAGATCTCATTGAAGAACTTCCAGTCTTGGAAGAAGGACTAGGAGAGTCCCGCTCGAAGCCAGAAGAAGCAAAATTAAAGATCCAAAGGAAGATCTCACCACCAATACTTCCAAGAGCAGAAGTTTGAAGAAGAGATCTCAAGAAAGACCAGAAGGAGCTACAAGATCAAAGACCTTGGGGAGATCTCAGTGAGCATCCAGTAAAGAGTGTTATTGAAGAAATCATCAAAGAAGAACTCATTGGATAAATCCACTACCAAGGAGAAGCCCCTAATAGTGAAGGAATTGGGACAATTGTCACCATTCGAAAATAAGCCCAAGAGAAGAAGAATTTGGCAAGGAGTGCCAAATACTAGAAGAAGAATCCATTGAAGACCTCAAGACATTCAAAATCTTGAGAAGAAGATCCTGCTTGAAGTCAGAATTTGACAAGAAGACTTGAAGAAAGGAGAAGCCCATAAAATCCAAGAGATTTGAATATTACCTCTTATAGCAAGAAGGCATCATTTTAGAGACAAATACTTATTAAAATCTATAGTAAAAGGAGGAGACTACAAGAGGAGAACAAGCCACCAAACCCTAGGATCATGGAAGAAAGATTGAGACCATAGTTTGGTGAAGGAGCTGCTTAGGATAGTCTACAAAAAGAAACAAGTGTTAGAAATTTGAGGTATTTTATGTTGTCATTGATGTCACATGGATCACATTGAGTTTTGGTGGCCAAAGTATTTCATAAATAAGCATTTATGATATTTTGGAAAGCATGGATATATACAGGGTTTTTGTGAAAACCAAGGCAGGCAAAATAAAAGGTTTTATTTAAAACCATGGATGGCAGATTTGAAATGGGTTTTTCTTAAAACCTAGGTTGGCTTTTCGTTTCATCGAAAAAGGTGCCCCGGTGATGGAGATATTTAATTTTAAATATTTAGTTTAAATTTTAATTATTTAAAATTTAAATTTAAATTTTAAAATTAAAATTAAAGTCATCACCGACGTCATAAAAACCATGCGCCATCAAAAGGAAATTAATAATTAAAGGTGCCGACGTATGTGAAATTAAAGGAAGGTTGCATATATATATGCAAAGGCTTTCGATTCAAAAGTCTAAGCATCGAACGAAGAGAACAAAAAGTGGAAGCCCCAAAATCCTTCGATGTGACAGCATGGTCCAACGGTGAGCTTGGGAAGCATGGAGTTTTTGGTTGCGACAGGGCATGCGTTCGATTCCCACCGGGTTCAATTTTCGTAGAGTGTGGAAGAAGAGCATTTGGCACACGTTTTTGGCATGAGCAAGGGCAGCGAAATATAGGGAGCATTTTTTCTCTCTGTCCTATGTGAGCAGATAGCTCACGTGGTCTTTGGCGTCACGGTTGTGGTGTTGAGTGGGCAGTGATGAGGGTTCGATTCCCTCTAAGAGGTAAGTAAACATTTTATTGAATATTTTTTATTATTGCCTAATGTTGGAGGAATAAGGTGATGCTAAGGGAATAATGTTTGATTAAATTTTTATTTACTTGGAAGGCAAGATATAAGGGTTGAAATGCACTTTTAGAAAAAGAGAAATTTTTGGTGTTTTCCTCTTTTAGAAGTATACCATATTATATATCGTTGGAAAGCTTATTTCGAGGGCTATTTGATTAACTTGATTAGATGGAGAAATAAGGTGTATGTAAAGAGATATTTCTATTTTTGTAAAGGGGTTCAAAGTGAAGGTTGTTTTGTTCTTTTTCAAAGTGTGTTGAGTGTGGCAGATTTCCAAAGGGGTTTCTTCATCTTCATAAAAGGTATGGGCACATTCTCCTATTGATTGATTATGGTGGTTGATTTCTGAAATATCATTGGAGAGAAAAGGATTGATTGTGGTTTCCTTTTCAAAAGTGGTTGGTTGAATGCTTCAAGGTTTTCTAGTTTGAGAGTTGTGGTTAAACCTTGTTTTATAAGCATAGTTGTTAAAGCCCATTGGTTATGCAAAGAACTTGAAAATAACATGAGTATCATTGTTATGTGAAGAATGTTTTATTAGCATTGTTGTTGAAGCCCATTGGTTATGCAAAGAACTTGAACTTGAGAAGAACATGAGTATCATTGTTATGTGAGATTTGTGGTTGAGCATTGTTGGAAATATTTGAGTTGGTTGATACATGCTTGGACTAGGGTTTGTAAGAAAGAGTTGTTCCTTGTGGTAGTTGGTTGAGAAGAGTTGTTTGAGCCTAGTCAAGTGATTGTGTGAAGTGGTTGTTCAAGTTCCATGAAACAAACTATTCTATATTCTGGATTTGAGTTGAGATTGAGATTTGAGGATAGAACATATTGAGTCTCTAACAATTCTCTTTATGCTTCTATGAGATTGCCTTGAGTTGAGAAAGATATTGGATTTGAGTATAGAACATATTGAGTCTCTAACAATTCTCTTTATGCTTCTATGAGATTGATTTGAGTTGAGATCATTGTGGATCATAGTTGTCATCCTTTGAAGAGTGTATTACCATTCATTGTTGAGTTCATCTTTGAGCCTTGCCTTCATAAGATTTGTGGATGAGATTTGAGTACTACTTGAGTATGATTGATTGAGCCTTTGAGAAGGCTTTTGGGATAGATTTTTGGACAAGTTTTGTGTGAGCTTGTTGAGCAGATTTGGACAAGTTCTATGTGAGCTTGTTGAGCATATTTGGACAAGTTCTATGTGAGCTTGTTGAGCATATTTGGACAAGTTCTGTGTGAGCTTGTTGAGAATATTTGGACAAGTTCTATGTGAGCTTGTTGAGCAGATTTGGACAAGTTCTATGTGAGCTTGTTGAGCAGATTTGGACAAGTTCTGTGTGAGCTTGTTGAGCATATTTGGACAAGTGTGTGAGCTTGTTGAGCAGATTAGTGGAGTACCTACTTGAGTAGATCAATGTGTTGCCTAGCTAAGCAGATCAATGGATTGCCTACCTGAGCAGATCAGTGTGTTGCCTAGCTAAGTAGATCAGTGGATTGCCTACCTAAGCAGATCAGTGTGTTGCCTAGCTGAGCAGATCAGTGGATTGCCTACCTGAGTAGATCAGTGTGTTGCCTAGCTGAGCAGATCAGTGGATTGCCTACCTAAGCAGATCAGTGTATTGCCTAGCTTTGAGTAGATCAAAGTAATCATTGTATTGGATAAGGATCCTTATTTCTATGTGAAATATTATAAGGAGATTATCTTGTGGAGTACCCCACATTGGGGGAACCATGTTAAATCTTGTGTCTCAATTGTGTGTGGTGACTTGTGCTCTTGCTTACTATTGCTATCTGAGTTATTAATGCACACTACTATATTTGGTTATTGCAATTAAGGACATTAATTGATATTGGTTTGGAAAGAAAGTAAAAAGTGGGTGCTATACTGTTCACCCCCCTCTCAGTATAAGCTTGTGTTCTTCAATTGGTATCAGAGCGGGTTCCTTCGAAAAGGCTAATAGCTTGAGGGCAGATTCTACAAGAACATAGATGGCTTCATAGAATGGATCATCTACAAATAAGGCACCACTATTTGATGGTAACAATTATGCTTTCTAGAGCATGAGAATGAAGAACTACTTGATATCACAAGGATATGAGGTATGGCAGATGGTTGAAAAAGAGTATAAGGTTGAAGGTGATCCCGAGGTAGATAAGACTATCAGGAAATTGGTTGAGATCAATGCAAGGGCAATAAATTATATTTTGAGTGGGCTACGTGAGATAGATTTTGCAAAGGTCATGGTATGTAATTCAGCTAATGAAATGTGGACCAAGTTGTGGAATACTTATGAAGGAGATTCCAAGGTAAAGTTTTCAAAACTACAAACTCATAGAAAAATATTTGAGGAATTGAAAATGGAAGATTCTGAAGATATTGCAAAGTTTTTACTTCGAGTTGATGAGATTACTAACACCATGAGAGGCCTAGGATTTGAGATGAAAGAATCAGAAGTTACTCAAAAGGTTTTGAGATCACTTCCCATGAAGTATGATGCAAAGGTTTCAACAATAGAAGAAACAATGGATATCAACAAGCTAACAATGGAAGAACTACAAGGAACTCTCACAGCTTATGAGATGAGGGTGAGTAAGCATCAGGTTCCAATAAAAGAGATTGCATTCAAGGCTTCAGAGAAAGAGAAAGGGAAGGTTCCAGAGATAGATAGAGATCCAGTTAATGATGAGGAAGCTAACTTCATCAAAAGGAATAAGGACTCAAGGAATTTCAGGGATATGAGGAAAGTCAGATGCTACAAGTGTGGTGATCTTGGTCACTATGCACACAAGTGTCCACATGAAGAAAATAGTGATGATGAAAAATAGGGTCACAGAAGAAAAGAAGATGGAAAGCATAAGCATGACAAAGATGATAGATACAAGCAAAACATGTATGAGAAGAAGAAAAATTTTCGTAAGGTAAAGAAATCTTACTACATTGTAGAAGCAAGTGATAGCTCAGATCACAATGATAAAGACAAGTCAGATGATGAAAAGGAAGAACATCTATTCCTTGGAATAGAAGGTGAAAGAGAACAATGCTTTGTGTGTGGTCAAAGAGATCACAGATCAGGATATTGCAATGGATTCAGTGATAGTGAAGATGAGATGACACATCAAGGAAACATGCATGGTCAAAGAAATCTTGAGAGTTTATTTGCTATAGAAGATTATAATGATCTTAGTGATAGTGAATATGAAGAAGGGTTTTTCTATGGGATAAAAGAAGTAGAAGAAGAACATTCACTCCAAGCAGAAGAAGTTAAACAAGAGAATAGTGTAAGAAAGATAGATGTCTCAGTTGATCTAAATGAAGATTTCAATGAGATCCATGAGCAACTACAAGAGGTTAAGGAGAATCTAAAAGAATTGAGATGTTCCATACGTGAGAAGTTTGATCCATCACATGACTCAAAAGGTCAAGATATTTTCACTAAGAAGGAAACATGTATTTCAGAGACAATAAATATGGATGCCAATTTGCTACTTGACACAAATGAAGAGAAAGAAGAGAAAGATTCCAAAGCACCAAAGGTCTCATATTTTAGGTTTGGGGAATCACACTCAAAAGGAAAGGAAGTTCTAAAATATGAAAGCAAGGAAGCACCTAAGTTTTATGAAGAAAGTTCCAAAGTTCCTATGGCTCCAAATATTCAGTTTGGATCTTGTTTTGAGATAGGTGAATCAAGTTCAAAAGGAAAAGAAATACTTGAAGAGGAAAGCAAGGAAGAAATTAAGGAAAAGGATTTAGATACTACAAAGAAGGTTCAAGGATGCAATGCACAAGTTGAAAATGATCATAGGGAAAATGGTCAAGAAAGGTATGAGGAACTAAGGCATGAACAAAGGGCTTTTCAAGGACATTGTTTTTCTTGTAATGGATTTGGACATAGGGCTATACACTACAGGGTCCATGGATCAAAGAAGTTTGATTTTTCTAGAAGAAACTTCAAAGGAAGAAGGTATGGTTTTTAGGGACATTGCTTCTTATGCAACAGGATTGGTCATAGAGCTTCTCAGTGCAAATAAAATGAGCAAAATGGTTTTGGTTTTAGAGCTACACAATTCAGAAGTCATGGTCATAATGGTCATGAAAATAGAGCTTCACAATACAGGGTTCAAGAAAGGAATGGATATGGAAATTATTTCAAGAAAGAATTCAGGATTTGGGCACCATCCAAAGGCTACAATATCAAGTGTTTTAATTGCAATAACTTTGGACATATTGCAAAATGGTGTAGGACTCAATTCCAAACATGTTCAAGGCAAGAAGGTCAAACAGGTTCTAGACAAGAAGATCAAGTAATTCATCAAGAGAAGGATATCAAGAAAACATGGAAGGAAGTTGATAGAGGAAAGAAACAATGTAATATGGGAGTAAAAGTACTCCCACCCCAAAATTAATCACCTCAAGAGAGAAGGTGGTAAGGGGGCTAAGCTTAAGAGTCATATCTTTTAGCCCCATAGGTGTCCCTTTTGCCATTGATGTCAAAGGGGGAGAGATTTGAGTAAGGGGGAGAGATTTGAGTTAGGGGGAGCAGCCTCCAAAGAGATATTTGAGTTAGGGGGAGCAGCCTCCAAAGAGAGCATTGAGTTAGGGGGAGCAGCCTCCAAAGAGAGTATTGAGTCAGGGGGAGCAACTTTGATTCTCATAAATGGTTTTTGTAATGACTGTGGTGATTTGCATTAGAGGTGTTGCCATCAATGACAAAGGGGGATATTGTTGGAAATTTGAGGTATTTTATGTTGTCATTGATGTCACATGGATCACATTGAGTTTTGGTGGCCAAAGTATTTCATAAATAAGCATTTATGATATTTTGGAAAGCATGGATATATACTGAGGTTTTTGTGAAAACCAAGGTAGGCAAAATAAAAGGTTTTATTTAAAACCATGGATGGCAGATTTGAAATGGGTTTTTCTTAAAACCTAGGTTGGCTTTTCGTTTCATCGAAAAATGTGCCCTGATGATGGAGATATTTAATTTTAAATATTTAGTTTAAATTTTAATTATTTAAAATTTAAATTTAAATTTTAAAATTAAAATTAAAGTCATCGTCGACATCATAAAAACCATGCGCCATCAAAAGGAAATTAATAATTAAAGGTGCTGACGTATGTGAAATTAAAGGAAGGTTGCATATATATATGCAAAGGCTTTCGATTCAAAATTCTAAGCATCGAACGAAGAGAACAAAAAGTGGAAGCCTCGAAATCCTTCGATGTGACAACGTGGTCCAACGGTGAGCTTGGGAAGCATGGAGTTTTTGGTTGCGATAGGGCATGCGTTCGATTCCCATCGGGTTCAATTTTCGTAGAGTGTGGAAGAAGAGCATTTGGCGCACGTTTTTGGCATGAGCAAGGGCAACAAAATATAGGGAGCATTTTTGCTCTCTGTCCTATGTGAGCAGATAGCTCACGTGGTCTTTGGCACCGCGGTTGTGGTGTTGAGTGGGCAGTGATGAGGGTTCGATTCCCTCTAAGAGGTAAGTAAATGTTTTATTGAATATTTTTTATTATTGCCTAATGTTGGAGGAATAAGGTGATGCTAAGGGAATAATGTTTGATTAAATTTTTATTTACTTGGAAGGCAAGATATAAGGGTTGAAATGCACTTTTAGAAAAAGAGAAATTTTTGGTGTTTTCCTCTTTTAGAAGTATACCATATTATATATCGTTGGAAAGCTTATTTCGAGGGCTATTTGATTAACTTGATTAGATGGAGAAATAAGGTGTATGTAAAGAGATATTTCTATTTTTGTAAAGGGGTTCAAAGTGAAGGTTGTTTTGTTCTTTTTCAAAGTGTGTTGAGTGTGGCAGATTTCCAAAGGGGTTTCTTCATCTTCATAAAAGGTATGGGCACATTCTCCTATTGATTGATTATGGTGGTTGATTTCTGAAATATCATTGGAGAGAAAAGGATTGATTGTGGTTTCCTTTTCGAAAGTGGTTGGTTGAATGCTTCAAGGTTTTCTAGTTTGAGAGTTGTGGTTAAACCTTGTTTTATAAGCATAGTTGTTGAAGCCCATTGGTTATGCAAAGAACTTGAAAAGAACATGAGTATCATTGTTATGTGAAGAATGTTTTATTAGCATTGTTGTTGAAGCCCATTGGTTATGCAAAGAACTTGAACTTGAGAAGAACATGAGTATCATTGTTATGTGAGATTTGTGGTTGAGCATTGTTGGAAACATTTGAGTTGGTTGATACATGCTTGGACTAGGGTTTGTAAGAAAGAGTTGTTCCTTGTGGTAGTTGGTTGAGAAGAGTTGTTTGAGCCTAGTCAAGTGATTGTGTGAAGTGGTTGTTCAAGTTCCATGAAACAAACTATTCTATATTCTAGATTTAAGTTGAGATTGAGATTTGAGGATAGAACATATTGAGTCTCTAACAATTCTCTTTATGCTTCTATGAGATTGCCTTGAGTTGAGAAAGATATTGGATTTGAGTATAGAACATATTGAGTCTCTAACAATTCTCTTTATGCTTCTATGAGATTGATTTGAGTTGAGATCATTGTGGATCATAGTTGTCATCCTTTGAAGAGTGTATTACCATTCATTGTTGAGTTCATCTTTGAGCCTTGCCTTCATAAGATTTGTGGATGAGATTTGAGTACTACTTGAGTATGATTGATTGAGCCTTTGAGAAGGCTTTTGGGATAGATTTGGATAAGTTTTGTGTGAGCTTGTTGAGAAGATTTGGACAAGTTCTATGTGAGATTGTTGAGAAGATTTGGACAAGTTCTATGTGAGCTTGTTGAGCAGATTTGGACAAGTTCTGTGTGAGCTTGTTGAGCATATTTGGACAAGTTCTGTGTGAGCTTGTTGAGCATATTTGGACAAGTTCTATGTGAGCTTGTTGAGCAGATTTGGACAAGTTCTATGTGAGCTTGTTGAGCAGATTTGGACAAGTTCTGTGTGAGCTTGTTGAGCAGATTTGGACAAGTTGTGTGACTTGTTGAGTATATCAGTGGATTGCCTATAGTAGATTAGTGTGTTGCCTAGCTGAGCAGATCAATGGATTGCCTACCTGAGTAGATTAGTGTGTTGCCTAGCTGAGTAGATCAGTGGATTGCCTACCTGAGTAGATCAATGTGTTGCCTAGCTGAGTAGATCAGTGGATTGCCTACTTAAGTAGATTAGTGTATTGCCTAGCTTTGAGCAGATCAAAGTAATCATTGTATTGGATAAGGATCCTTATTTTTGTGTGAAATATTATAAGGAGATTATCTTGTGGAGTACCCCACATTGGGGGAACCACGTTAAATCTTGTGTCTCAATTGTGTGTGGTGACTTGTGCTCTTGCTTACTATTGCTATCTGAGTTATTAATGCACATTGCTATATTTGGTTATTGCAATTAAGGACATTAATTGATATTGGTTTGGAAAGAAAGTAAAAAGTGGGTGCTATACTGTTTACCCCCCCTCTCAGTATAAGCTTGTGTTATTCAACAAGATCTACATCCTCTATAGAAGTGGCAAAAGAGCTAGAAAATATTTCAAAAAAGGTAAGCAACTATTGGTGCAAGTAGACTCATTAATTGGTTTACTTATCATATTTATTAAAGCACCTTAATTTGGGTTAAAGTTGCAATAAGGAATATTGGATTATAGTCTTCAAAAGTGCAAAAATATAAAAACCCCTTTTAAGGTTCATTTTCACATTAGGAGTTGATTATATTTTTGCATTACAACTATCTATCAACTACCTATCATCTACTTTGGAAAGCAAAAGAAGACTAGTCCCTACAACTTTTTTTATAAGGAAATTGTAGAATAATTCTTGAAGATTCATTTCAGATTATTCTTAATTAGTTACAATAAATTTATTAATTGCATTATTTTAAGAGTTAATTGAAGTGATAATGTGAAATTTTTAGTGCATTAAAAGTGAAATATTATTATATTCATTTGCACTATTCTATTGCTCTCAAAATATCATTGTTTGTGTTCTTGAGAAAGGCACAAAATCAGAATTTGACAAAGTGTCTAAAGACACTATTAATGCACAAAAATGTGCAACATTGAGTGGCCAAGAGAAGCCACCAAATCAGATCAATCCTCCAAGCATTGGAGAAGGAAGTAGCCACAAAATATCAGTAAAGGAAGCCTTAAATCAAGATTTGGTGAGTCTCAAATTCAAAGCACAATAAGGTTTTTACAAAGAAATAATGTAGAAAAATACAACAAAAAAGATCTTATATCAATTGGTTACAAGCTTGGGTTCATTTTTAAAATATCCAAGAAAAAAGGGGAAGGTGTCTAATAAAAGAGGCAACCTCAAAATCCCTACATTACATTCAAAATTCTGCCACAAACCCATAAATTCATACCTGAAAAAGGAGTGCAAAAGAAGGTGCAATAAAGGCTATTTTACATATAAATATATTACATTGTATTGCACTATCCTAATATGGTTTATATAGAAAAAAAGGCAGATTTGAAGGTGCCTCAAAGACATAATATTCATTGGAAAAACCAGCCAAATGTGGTTGAACGCTAGGGTATTTCCAAGCATAGCAAAAGGAGCCACTCTAAGGGCTCATAATTCTCACATATTGGATGGACAAACCTACAAAAGACAAGGCATAAAACAAATGGAGAAACAACATTATATTCAAGAGCAACATTGTCTACAAAATGAGGACGTATAAAAAGTGAGAAAATAAGAATATTAAAGCACCATTGGAGTGTTTCAAACTCCACATCCGCATTGCTCAAAATCGGTGCTCAAGCCTTCAAATCATTGCTCCTCATCCCAGCTAGAAACAACCCACAAGCAAGTGCCATTGAACGAAATAAGAGTTGGGAATTTTATAGGGTTTAAAGAACCTCCAAAGGGTCCATTGAAGAAGCATTAGAGAAGACATCCATGCACAAGGAGGAAGTGACATTTTTCACTTGAGGTAAAATCCTAACACTCCTCATGCAAGCACTCATATTCATCAAGAAAGGAGTTACAAGCAACAGGTTGGTGCATTGAGTATATGAGATACACTTGTCCATATAAGACCAAGTGCTCCTCTAAAGAATGTAACGTCCATACATTACTCAAAGGAAGAAATGAGTGTTTTCTAGCACCTTCTACTCCTCAAGCGCTCAAGAAGAAAATGGACAAGCCACTTGAAACTTAATAAAATATTCTCCTCCATTTTAAGGGCATCAACGAACAAGCATTCAACAAGCATTTACGTCTCCACATTCAAAACTCTGTGTTCTGCGTGCATAGGGTCAAGTTGCAGTGTGGAAGCAAGGTGGAAGAGTATTTAATGCTCTAGTCAAGGAAGGTCAAAGACAGAGACTAAAGGTGCAATATTTAGAATATTAAATTTAAGGAAGGTTCCAATCAATTCTATTGGAGGGAACAACCAAAGCAGTGACATCAATATTACAACCCTTGCACACCAAAATCAACACCAATTATTGCATGATATAAGGTAAGGTTTATTCCCATTTTAATGTGCTTTCATTTCTTGGGAGTTATAAGGTTGATAAATCAAGGTTAAACTTAGAGGAATTTAACCATATTGAAAGCCATATCTCAAAGGGAATAATTTATCAAATCAATATAATATTTGCAATATTAAACTTAGGACCAATAAGGATTTCTATTGGAAATTATTTTTAAAAAATATTTGCAAATATTATTGTGGTCTAATTTTCCAAAATTTGGGAGTTATAAGGGTTGCTACTTATAAGGGTTACTACATCAAATTAATTTATTGGAAATTAGATACACTACAATTAAATCATAAAGGGATATTAAAAGAGGTTATTAAGGATTTTTTTCTAAGGTTAGGTTGGAAATTTATAAAAGGACAAAATAAATCCAACATTAAAACCTCTTCAAAATTAAAAAAGTGCTTAGTTCAATAGGAGCAATAAGGCATAATAGAAGTCGATTTTTGATATTTACAAAACTTTACAAAATCAACAAAAAATTGAACTACTTTTTACAAGAGCACTATATTATATCCCAAAATCATTGGGGAGACATAAGGAAGTCCACAATATCTAAGGATTGATATTAGGGAATTTAAATGGCTTCAAACAAACTCTTCCTAGCAGAATCTTAATTACTCAAGGTGTTAGGATTAAATAACAAAACACGAGCAACAATTAAATATGGAAAATAAAACACAGAAGAATAATGCAATATATAAGAGACACAAATTTAACATGGTTCACCCAATATGGGCTACGTCCACGAAGAAAATAACTGCATTTTATTCCTTCCAGAAAAATCTTCTCTACATAGTTGCGCACCGAACATTACAATCATCTGCCATACAACATCCTCTTATAAAAATGCGTTACAATTTTAGGGAAAAAAACCTGCCTAAAATCTATCATCTAATTTGTGACCTAATAACTAATGGTCCAGATTTATATAGAGGAAAAACATCTATTTTTGGCTTCCTCGTCCGTCCTGGACCCCCCATGGCGACATAAGTAGGGGGGCTGATGCCCCCCTAGACCCCCCTCTCCTTCGCAGAGTGGGTCCAAGTGTGGCTGAAAACAAGGCCTCTGAATTAATCAGTCTCCACAACCAACACAAGGGTCCTAATTATTTGTCCTGGAAGAATAAAGTGAAAGTAATCTTGGTATATGAAAAACTTTGGGATATTGTCAAAGGGAAAACACAAAAATCTACCATAGGTGATACTAAAATCCTAAAATTTGAGGAAAATGATTTAAAGGCTCTAATGATAATAACCTTTGCTATCACTAATGAGATACAACCCTATATCAGTTCAGAAAAAAAGCATTTTTAGATGCATGGACAGGCCTAGAGAAAATATTGAAGGAAAGAATAAGGTAACTATTCTTCATATTCAAACTCAACTTCACTCATTAAAGATGAATAATGGAGAAAGCATAGAACTGTTCCTAAGGAAGGTAGCAAATATTAAAGGGAAATTATTGACCTTAGGAGAAATAGTTAAGGATGAACTTCTTACTCAAGTAACCATGAGAGCACTTCCAGAAAACTATAAGCATTTGGTAACATATTTACAATTCCTAAGTAAAGATACCTCTTTTGATGACCTAGTCAATATTTTATAGGAATATGAGGTGGAAAATACATTTAAAGATGAAATGACTAACACTACATTGTCATATAAATATAATCCATAGAAAAATATTGCTTCTTCATCAAAATGACGAAAACCATAGTACAATAAGTATTGTCAAATATGCAAGAAAAAAGGCCATAGTCCTAGCTATTGCAAGTTCAATCCCAAAAATTAGAATCGAGGAAATTAGATGAACAATGGTAACCAATTTTAGTGCGATAATATCAAAATCCTCACAAACAACAATTTTAGTGTCCAACCAATTATCCCCAATTGAAGTGTCAAAAAATAAATAAAAAAGAACATCTAGCTTAAAGGATAGAAGAAATCGAAGAACTGGAAGAATCTACAGATGATTGTGAAGTCAAAGCTCTTTCAACAAGAATGACAGGTTATGAAGATACTAACTACTTGGTTGAACAGGTTTTAGAAAACAAAGAAGAAGAATCTGAATCTCGAGATCAATAAGAAGATCCACATTGAAGACTAAAGTCTTCAATACCCAAATAATATAATACAAGGGGGTGTTAGAAATAGATTATATTACATCATTTGGGTCATGTAAATATACCTTCCTAGGTACATACTTAGGACATTATATTACTTTAGGGGGAAGTTATCTAGTTACTTCATGCAATGTAATAAATGCACAAGTGTCAATGTGCAAGCTATATATGTGCAAGTTGTCCCTTGCACAACTAGGTAGAGTGTTGGCCAAGGAACTTATCTTCCTATATAAAAAGACCTCATTGTAATAGCATAGATATAGGAAAATTTTTCCTTCATTATTTTTAAAAATACCACCTCCATTAGCTTTTCCCAAATTTCCTTTAAAAGTACCATCAAAATTAATTTTGATAAACCTTTTTTTCTAGCATTTCCATTTTATCTTAGATCGAAGTAGAACCTTTGTTTTATTGCCATTATCATATATGACTCTTCCATGTATGTTCAAACACTTTAACCAAGTTGTTGCACCTCTTTTTCCATACATGATAATTCCCATGATTAGCACCATATCTGTAAATATTTTCCAAGAGAGGCAATCATGGTTCTAAACTTGGGCACAATTTTAAGATTAAAAAAAATCTATTATTCATTTCCAGTCATAAATTCCAACAAATAATGGCAGGGCCAATCCTCCATAAAATACATAATGCTTTAGATTTAAAATAATTAATCCAACATTTTATCCACTCTTTCAATGTTGATGGAGATATCCAATATATTTTTATATTTTAAAAAGGTAACCCCAAATAGCATAAGCAAAGGGACAATAAAGACGTAAATGATGTAATATTTCTATATCCTTCTCAAACAAAAATATAAAAGGTCCATGATATCCTCTTCTTTGTAGAATATCTCCTATAATAATCTTACATTGAACTACTAACTAAAGGAATGTTGGGGCCTTAAGGAGAGCCTCTAGTGACCAAACATTCTGCCAAGGAAAATATTTGGGAATAAGAAATTTTGATTGCTCTAAATATTCATATCCTAAGTTGGCCAAGTATCCATCATATTTCATATAAAAAATGGCAAATAAAACTATTGAAGCATCTTTCAAAGTTTATTTATAATTTGTTTGAGTTCCTCTTCTTCAAATATCTTACTAATAGAAATCCATGATCTGGATTTGTTTCTCATAATATAGTCTTTGATCTTTGGACCTTTACAAGTTAGGTATGCCCAAGCCAATGGTTTCCATTTTGAGTCAAAGATAATAGGATAAGGCTTCAACCAAACATCAAATCAAAATTTTTCATAACTCCCCTCATTGATCGACCATCTAATATGTTTATTTGTCAATTGAATACTATTTGATATGAAGCTCCATGTTGATGATCCTTTGGGTGGGATTCTTTTCCTAAATAATCCCATTGCATCAAGAGAACTTATCTATTTTTGAAGTAATATTTCTACCCAATTATTTTACTAATATTTGAATTACATCCATCCATGCTTTACCCCTAAGGTCAAACTCATAAGCCTAAATACTACAAGCCTACTCTTCCAATAATATTTCCTTTACAAACCCTATCCCCCTTACATAGGAAAAACCTAAAACAAATTGTGCATCATTTTCAAAGAAAATATCTTTAAATTTTATCAATTTTTGATGCTATAACTACTATCAATATTGAAAGTGACATCATATAAATAGGTATGGATTGCAATTTGGTCTTTATGAATTATAGCCTTCTGGCCATGGTTAAGAACTTACCTTTCCAATCTATCAAATAAGCTTTCATTTTGTCCAAATAAGAGACCCAAAGCTCCTTCTTATTTCTCTTATGAGATAAATGAATACCCAAGTAGGTTGATGGAAAATTTCTAATTTTAAACCCTAAAATATACATAATAATTTATTTTTAAATCTAAAACAATGTTAATGAAACAAACCTTGAATTTTGTAGTATTAACCAACTAACTAGTAGTCTTCTCATAACATGATAATATTTATTTAAACTCCATGGCCTCACTAACTAAGGGATGTTCCAAAAGAAATGTATCATAAACAAATTGGAGATAATATTTAAAGGGACCACTTTTTGCAGCCTGGATATGTTTGATTTTTCCTTCCATTTTTACCTTTGAGAAAGCTCTCCTAATGCCACTGCAAGAATAATGAACAAATAAGGAGAAAGTGGATAATTGGTAGAGTCCACGAGATGACTTGAAATAACCCATAGGAGAACCATTGATCAAAATATAATATTTCATATTGCTATAATAAAATTTGATCCATTCACACCAACTGTAATCAAATCAAACTTCTTAAGAATATCATGTAGAAAACTCCAAAAAACCCTATCATATGCATTGTTCATATCTAATTTCATAAGCATACTTGTTTTTTCATGGAATTAAAAAATATGTAGTCTCTTGTGAAATGAATATGGCATCAAGAATTTGTTTACCATAAACAAAACCATGTTGTTCCTCTAAGATAATGTAATCTAGAATACATTTTAACTTGTTTACCATAATTTTGAAATGATCTTATAAATCATATTACAAAGTATTATTAAATGAAAATGATCAAAATAGATTGTCTCATATTTCTTGAGATCCAACATAATAAAGTGGCATTGATATCAATTATTATATCCTTCCTTTTCCTAGCCTCTACAATTGCAAGTAACATATTACTCTTCAATAAATCCCAAAAAAAATGATAGAAAATTTTAAGAAATCCATCAGCGCTAGTGTTAGGAATAATTTATTACATTAGTTTGGTATTCTATATGGAACTTCATTTCTAACAATCTCCTCAGTTGTATCGATCACATCATTTGTAATGATCATTGATCATAAAAATACATGTATTAAATAAGCAACATTACATCAATAAATTTAATGGATTACCCATCAATTGTATGAGGGCCATGAAAGGAAGTTATCATTTCTAAAGAGATGGAGCTTTAGCATGAGAGAGAAGGTATGTGGGAGGTGGTGCCATATATCTAAGTGAAGAGGTTGCCATAATTCTACACCTATTGTTACTATTGTTCTTACATTTATCACAGGCGATGGAGCTAGGGCCCTTGCCAAAGTAGGAGTAATATTTTAGTTGATACAAAGGTGGTCAACTAAGATCAAGCATGGAGGGCAATATCCCACTAAGGAGTTGTGTGATCACACAATAACAAAAATAAGATATGGCATCCATACTTTTACCTTGTTGTTCCATAATCTCATGGTAATCAACCATGAAGAGGCCATGTCTGCATGCACACCATAATATAGGTAGATATCTAAGATTTACGAGGTTCAGTTTAAGACAAAAATCTAAGATCCATAGGGATAAATTCAAGGATATCCATAGAAAAAGTTATCCATGTAGCTTGGAGTTGTATCCTTCAATATAGCCAAGGAGGCTATAAGAACATACAATAACATGACTAGGGATCTAAGAGGCACTACCAAACCACACATGACAATGACAACTAATGATATACAAGGAACCTATTTGTAGAAGAATGAGTTGTTGACCATCAATGGTAGAGACATGAGAACTCCAAGTAGGTTTAAACCAATTTGCCCCACCTACGATTAAACTATGGATGAATAAATTACCTGAGGATATTCAAACCACTTCTCGCTTATGTGACAACTAGACCAAACATCCAACTCATCTTGAATGTTTTCTTGGGGAACTCAAATCAAGCTTGCTCTTGGTAGGAAAATTAAACTTCAAATGCAATGGACTCAAATGCTTGGCACAACAAGGTTCTCACCCAAGTGGACCTATTAACAGAGGTAACTATGGTAAATCAGGATCATGAGCAACCAAGAGGAGATGGTAAAGGGAGAAAAGATGCATTAGTAAAAAATAATGATCTACCAACCAAGTTTCTTGTACATCAAAGTTGGAGGTAAGAGTTTTGAGAATGTTGAAGATGACAACACTTATGACTGAGCTACACACCATAAGAGCTATGGTGGATATGATGAAGTAGTTCCACAATATTCTTTGAAGGTAGATGACAAGGACTAAAATCATTGACATGACTCAAGTTCCACATAATTTATCCAAGCCTTGGCTCGACAAGTCAAATTCTAGCATGACCAAGTATAGTGTTATCTTGAAAGAACCACCCAAAAAAGAATGATGATTTGAATACATATAGTTGAGGATTGAAACTAGAGGCTTGGATCACTATGGAGAGCGATGACACAATAGCGCACACTTCGTGAAGATAGGGTGTCAAACCCTAAACCAACCTTACATATGTTTATCCCATATTGATGGTGTGACCACCATCATCTTATTTAAATACAATCCACCCACATTATAAGTTTATCATTGCACACATGGGTGGTCTACACAATGATACTTAAACTAAAGAAGGTGTGGTTTGATCAGTGGTTGGAATTGCCTAATAAGACTTGTTGAGTGGTAATTTTAACCAATTGTGAAATTACACTCTCCCTTAGGATCTTGATACCAAAACACTCTCTTGCAAAGAAGTTAAACAAAACAAATTCTCCAAGGTCTCCACTATATTAGCAATTACACATGTATATTAGTAATCTCAATAAAGATATATCAATTAAATGCTAGGAACGCCTTAGTGATTGCAAGTAACTGTTAACAAGGGGCATGTGTTCTTTCATTTTACCATGCTATGTTAATGATTGTTCATAAGACTTAACAAAAAGTAAATGTGAATTGGCCCTCATATGACCACGATGTAGACCTTAGTTCCTTTTATCTTCTTTGGATTAAGTAGATTTTAAACAAGTTTTATATTGCATTAAATCATACTTTAAGCATTAAATAGAAGACCAAATCTATCTATGAAAGTGAATTTAAAATAATGAAAGGATCCATGAAATATAGTTTCTATCATGAAGATAAAGATACCCTTTGATATCATTAATAAATTATCCCTCTTTGATGAAATTAATTTTCATAAAGAGACACTCATTTATTGCTTAAAAATAATAGCCTCATAATATCATGATGAGTTATCCCTCTTTAATGAAATTAATTTTCATTAAGAAGAAATAATTTCATGCTTTAAAACCAAAACCTTTGATGTAATGATAAATTACCCCTCTTCAATGAAATCAAAATTTTCATGAAGAAAGGTGCATTTATTGCTCCAAAAATAATGGCTCATGAAATGCCATAAAAATTTTCCCCCCTTTTATGAAATTGAATTTTCATAAAGGAAAGGTCATCTTATGCTCATGAATGAAAATGCAGAATTTAAAAATCTGATTTACCTCCAAAACTTAAAAAAAATAAAATTTCGAAATTATAAAAAACCCTTAAAAACAACAGTTTTCAAAAATAATTATAAAATCGAAATGACCTCGGAATGAGTCCGAATATGTTGCGTATGGAAGATTGATGTTCATTCTAGGGCTCCATGTAATTATTTTTATCATTTTATTTTTTTCAATTTTTATTTTAATGTCCGAAGTTTTAAAAAAAATGCAAAATGAAGGGTTAGAAAAACAGAAAATAAAATCTGAAAATAAACTGAATGCTGAAAACGTAAACATGCAAAGCCTTTTCAGTATGATGGCACCCCGTCCTACAAAATCGAAGATGTGAGAAACTCTTACATGCAACCTATTCTATTCCAACCTGCATTCAGACAATCAAAATAAGTCAGTTGCTAGCTCCGAAAGTCACAAAAATAAATTTGAAACTCTAAATATTCACTTGATGTAACCATACAAATGTGTAAACATCACTTATAAATCCGAGATCTGAAAGGCGAAAGATGAGACAGTTAAAACCGAGAATGCAAAAATTTATCCTCCTTTTTTGCTAACAAATCCCAAAATTTTGAAAAGCATCTTTGCATTAAAATAATGTTTAATTTTTTATTGTAATATTCCGACAGCATATCTCTGGTTTTCCAAAAAAAAAATAGCCCCTTGTCCATTTTTGGGAGGTGTATTTGAAAACACCTCTTTGTGGCCCTTCGTTTCCCCTTCTTTGAGCCATCGAAACGACTTCTTTTCTTCTTCCCTGCTGTTCATTCCAATTCAAGAACTTTGTTTGTAATCACAACCTGCTTCGTATTCTTTCATTTTCCCTCTTTACTATTTGGCTTTAATTTTTTTGTTTTATCGAGAAACTTTCAAATTTTAGTAATGCTTTTCTTTCCTTGCATGCTGGCTTGGCTTCATGAATTTTTTGGAAGATATGATTGAAAGCTCTTTAAAAATATCCTTTTACACGCTTTAATAAATCTAATCATACCAACCGCTAAACTTATTATACGAGCCACAAATAGCTATAGAGGGTTGTGTTTAACCCAATACACTGGTAGATTTGGGGGCTGCCATCAATGTCATGCCCTAGGAGATAGCTATCATTCAAATTTCCCTTTGCATACGTGGACCCATGTTACATATGGTGCACAATATTTATTGGATTTTCTTCTAGGTTTCGAGACCTTCATTGTTTGTCATAACATTGCTTTAATATTATGTAACGGTTATCACCAATGAGGCCCTTACGCCTGCATCACTACCTGTACGGTTAGGGTCATATATCCCAACCTTTGACCAGTCGCTGCTTTGCTCGGCCAATACTTCGTTGCGTTCCCTTTTCCACATTGAAACCCGACCACATAGACGAATCCTACCTACGGTCTATGGTCATCGTTCGTACTTCCCACCATGTCTAAGTCATCGTTTGCTATGTCCCATCACGTTGTTCTGCATCATCAAACGGTAAACTACACCACATTGCCCTTGTTGGATTTCCTTCTGCTTTAGCTACACGCTTGCTGTCACGAGGTATCTTCGCTGTCACTGTCGGGATTGACTGGTTTCGGTTGCTGCTAGACATCTCAGACCACACGACCTATTTCTCTATTTGTCATCTATGGTTTCACTTAGTTTTAGGCCACATCAGCCCCAATGTTGTCGTTGCTATCCAGTGCGCATTATCGCCTATATTTTACACCTTATTGGCCTCGCCTACGCACTGCCGTTACATCAGCTAACTGGGTTGCCAGGTTTGTTACCGAAATTACAACACTGTGGCTTACTCATTGTGCTGTACTGGGATATGTTGATCGCAATTTGTGCTAATCAAACCTTGCAGATTTTGTGGAGCAACCACAACAAGACTTTCACAAGAGGTATGAAACTTGGATAATCCCTTGTTGCATACTTTTAATTTATTAGTGAAAACTTTATATGGTCCTTAGTCTCATTATGTGACTATAGTGAATATTTTAAATATTTTTTTTACTTTTTCCAATATCTATAGTTTATTTATTTTTTTATCCTATACTTAAACTATAGTTTTACAAAAATAAAGGGGATTGTAATTGTAAGAGGTATATTTTTAATGGAATCTAACACCTTGCCTTTTATCCAAATTTCTCATGCTTTTAACATATGCCATTTAAAAAAAAAATTGTTTACAAACAAACACCCTTTATCAAACATTATGGTTTGAAGTAGCATTCGATATATATATAGTGCCTATGGTGGTCATTTAAAAGTAATGCTATCATGACAATAACATCTATAGTCTATCCCTATAAATTGTTAGGGAGTAATAAGGCAAGCCCATTTTATTTTACTCCCTCCATCGTGCACCCTATTTTCCATTATTGCTCGACATAAACCCTAAAATTAAGACTCTTCAAGGAGGTCTTTTCAAGTAGGTGTCATATAAAAGATGAATTCCTTTTTTTACTACCTAAGTACCATGTATCATACTCTTTTATGTACCTCAAGATGTCTTTCACATACGACCATGTATATTGAGAGGACTAGTTTCTTCCATGTACCAATGGGTATATCAAAAGGATGAGTATAATAAAAGGTTCAATATATTGGACTAGAAATATGTTAAAAGGAGGATCATTTGAAGAAATAAGGAACCCTCACCATGACCACACCAAAAGTCTTTCTCATTCACAACTTATAAGAGGTCCAAACTTTAGATAATGGAAGACAAATATGAGAACCATATTGATAGTGGAAAAGATATGGGATATTATGATTAGCAAAAGTACACACCCTCAAGGCCTTGAATGAGTAGAAAAATATGATGATGTAGATGCAAGATCATTGATGCTCATTACCATTGCTATAGCTGATGTGATCCAGCCACATATTTGTGAAGTAGGGACATCCATAGAAGCATGAAACACTCTTACTACCATCTACAAAGGGAAGTATCAATCCACCATTCTGACCCTTCAATCACAACTCCACACATGATAGTGACAAATGGAAAAAGTATAGAGGTATTTATTGCAAATTCACAAAGCTAAAGGCAAGACTGAATGCCATGGGTGAAATATATTAGAGTATATTACATTATTTGGTACATGTCTTGCATTAGTATTTACCATATATAATGCAATAAATGCACAAGTGTGCATAATATTCAATTATGTAAATGTGCACATTAGTCCATGTGTACATGAGTCCATAGAATAAGGATCTGAATAGTCTAGAAGTGTGAAAGTCAAGAGTGTACCATATGAAGAGTCACATATTGTTATATATGTGTGACAAAGTATTGTAATGGGTATCGAAGGTGCATTACTCATAGCATGCATTAGTAGAGTAGTTCCATATTTTTGTGAGTTTCTATTAATAGCATATTTCAAAGTTATTACAAAATTTTGTTATTTTATTCTTTCTACTTTACATATTTTGGTTATTTTACATATTAATAACTATCAAAAGCTAACAATGGTATTAGAGCCATAAGGAAATTTTATAGGAGATAGGGAGAGCTATTGCAAGGTTTGTACTTGTAGAGTTCTTTGAAGTTACAAAGGAGAAACCAGTGAAGGTGAGGAGATTATCTCTGGAAGGTGAAACCAGAGAAGATTGGAGAATTTCTATTCCAATATCAAATTCAGAATAGAAGGAGATTTTAGGTCTTGAAGTCAGACCTTGATATTGTGGATATTGGGAGATTAAGAGACCCAAGAAGGAGGTCCTATTGGAGAAGTTGGTAGATTGAAGGAGACTGCAAATTATAGATTGGATAGTATTTCTATAGGGTTTTAGAAGAACTCGTGAAGACTAGGACTCAACATAGAATTCATTCCACTAGTTTTGAGGATAACTAGTGAAGTTTGTTTATTTTAAAATTTTGAAAATTCTAACATATTTGGTACTACTATTTAAGTTTCTAGTTGAAGAAATTTAACACCCATAAGTTGAGAAGCTTCCTACAACGGATAGAGAAGAATTATACCTTCATTACTTGAAAGTCTATGTGCTTTCCTTGTGCAGGGATTAATTATTTGTTGTAAAAATGGATATTGAATATTGAGGAGACTCGAGAAGGAAGTCCCCATAGAATATTGCAGATAAGAAAGCTACAAGTTGAAGAAGTTGAAGAGACCTAGAAGAGGTTAGATTGAAGAACTTCCAATTTTGGAAGATAGAAGTTGGAGATAACAGATTGAAGACTACATATTGGAGATTGAAGAGACTTGTGCAAAAGGTTCTCATTATAGATTGGATATTGGAGATAGAGAAGACCTAAGAATAGGTCCTATTGTAGATTCGAAGAGAAAAATACTTTGAAGATTCAAGAGATTGAGAGTAGCAAACTTTGGAGATCCAAAAAAGTTATCTCATTGCAAAATTCCCATAGTTGGGAGATTGAAGAAACCAAGAAAAGGTTTCAATAGAGATTCAAGAAGAGAAGTTGAAGAGTTGTAGAGAGGATTTGAAGAGTGCAAAAGTAAAAGACCTAAGAGAAGTAGTCTCAAGAGATTTTAAAGAAGAAGAAGGCTAGAGAAAGCCTTGTTGCAGATTTGGAAAGCGACCATTGAAGACATCTTGGAGAAAGCGAGAAGTAGGAGATTGCAAGTAGAGAAGAGTAACTTTGCATAAGTTACCAGTGGAGAATATTTGAAGAAGTTTCATGACAAGATATCGTGAGCAAGGAGAAGTTTTTGATTTGGGATAATTGTCACCATTTGATAACAATCCCAAAAGGAAGAAGTATTTGGAAAGAAGTTTACCAAAACTTGGAGAAAGGATTCGAATATCTCAAGACATTTAGATTCTTGCGAAAGTGGATAGCATAGGAGATTGGTTTTTAAAGTTAGAATTTGACAAGAAGATTACAGGTTTTGTAGCAGATATTGAAGGGTTGCAGGAGAGCATATTGAAGGTAGCCTAGAGGTACATTTTAGAGAAGATTTGGGTAGATTCTAGAGTGCTCGTAAATAGGATATTGAAGGTGTGTAGACAACAACAAAATACAACATTATAGAGACTCTTGTTGTAGGTTTAAGCCAATGAAATAATGAAGGAGGTGAATGTAGAGTTACAAGTTTATGAACACCATTTGAGGTAGCATTAATAACTGCTAGTTTTAGTATTTATGAAGATAGATTTGGAATAAAATCAAAGCCACAAAAACATATTTTGTGGACAAGATTTTAGGGAGATAGAGAGCTACAAATTTGGAGAATTAATGGAACAATTATGTGAAGTGTTGTTTAGCAGCAATAAAGGAGAAAGTTGAGCAACATTTAGAGCTGCAAATTTGATAAAGTTTTGTGAAGATACAAAACTTACAAAATTTATATTACATTCAGGGGTGAATCAGTTCACTAAAGATACTAGCTAAAAGAGAACATAAAGGTATGCAATACAAGTTATAATATTGGTGCAATACACGTTTATTATTTTAACATTACATCAAGTTTTAAGAAGCACCATATTATTATTTGTGATCTACATTGCATTAGTTGGAATCTAAAAATTAAGAACTTAAAGGAGTTTTTAAACCAAGGTGTTAGTAGTATTTACACCTTAAGATTTGTAAAGATAAAGTAGCAAAATAAAGGAGAAATAAGAAGTGCATAGTATTGTTAATGAATGCTATGTTATAGTCTTTAAGCAATGCATATCTACTGAAGCAAAGTGAAAGCAATAGATTAAGTTAAGTGAAGACCGAACTAGGGTTAAAAGTTCAACAAAATTTTTATGTATCTAAAGATACTAGAACGTGCATAAGTATCTTGGATGAGCACAAGTGTCAAGAGGTATCGAGAGAAGGCATCATCATAGAAGAAGAATTTCCACTCAAAAGAGAAAAAGGAACTATAACTCAAAAGGAGTGTTACCATTGCTCTAAGGAGGGAAATCAATCAAAATATACACCATTTAAGAGACACAGACATAATCTCCACACCATTAGAGAAACATAGATAATCTCTACAAAATTAGACATATTAAAGAAGCAAAACCACCATTGAAAGCATCGAAGAAAAGCAAACGTTCATCCTTGAAGTAGAAGCTTACTACTGTGAAAAGTGAGTGCAAGAATACGTTGAGACAAATGTATTAAGACATGGAATGAAATGAGTTTGGAATAGTGTTGTTTTACATTGGAAGCAATAAAAAAACATAGAAGCAACAATTTGCATGCACACGCCATGTTGTTGAACATTGGAGAAGCATTACAAGTAATGCCCACTATCATAATACCATCCGCTAGGAAAGGAAAATATTTTGAAAGTGCAATGTAAGAGTTGGAGTGCCAAGTGGCACATACAAGGCAAGAACATGAAAGGTCTAGCACCCAGTACATCAAGTGGTAAGCATAAATTAGAAGGTCAAAGGTATTTTCACACCTAGTCAAGGAAACATCCTCCTAAAGGTGCCAAAACATTGAAGAAGTCTATTAATGAAGATGGTAGAGTAGTGCAGAGTATAGTGTGCAAAGATTACCATCAATTGGATGTAGTAAAGGGAGAATATTTGGAAGTTAAAGAGTTACATAGTGAAGCTAACATTAGTGTGCAGGTTGATTAAAGCTAAGGTGGGAGAAATTATTTCTCCAACAAGCCAACAAACGAGCTAGAGATTGCACATGTGGGTGAAGCACCATTGAGAGATGTACGTGGTGGAAAACTTGTAGAGAGGAGGTCAAGTTGACCAGTGAATCACCAGTTTCAAAGTGGAGGTAATTCACTTTATTAAATTTTCTCATAAGATTGAATTAGGAGAGATAAGAGCATACGTAAGGTTGAAAGTATTATTTTGAAGAGAAGGAATCTAATACTTAACCTTAGACATATATTATTGAAGATTGAATATTGGAAGGAAGATATTAAAGAAGAATTTGGAAGGTTTTGTAATTTAAATCATTTGAAGTTACAAATTTTTTTTGGGATATTTGCAATTTAATTAAAGATGGAGTAATAAGGGTTTCTACATAAAATTAGACTTATAGAATTGCAAATATAATTTATCTAAATTTCTAAGTTTGGATATATAAGGTATTCAACATCAACATAGAATTAAGAAATTTAGAGTTTATATTTTTGTGACTAAGGTAGTAGAAGGGAAGTCAATTTTAAGGGACTAAAGGTGTATTATTAATCAAGGGTTACAAGATGGAAACATTTATTAAATATACAAGGTTCAAGGATTGGAGATGGTACAAAGACATACTTGATTCTAGAAGCGAGAAGAAGGAAAATGCAAAAGGAGAATCAATATGGCCTAGAAATATTTTTGAAAACTTACAGCCTAATAGTATGGATAAACTAGCTACTAAAGAGTTAGTTTCTAATGAGATAATAAGAGTTGATGATATACATTAATGAAGTTATTTTACAAATTAGGAAAAGAAGTGTAGCACCCTAAAATTGGCACAGTTAAACCATCAGTAAAAAGATCAAAAATTTGAATTTTAACCCCGAAACCGCCCGTTAACCGCTCACCTCATTTTTCATGTCATTTTTAGAATTTGTTTTGACCGTTGGAAAATATTGTCATTGATATAACGATATCGTCCCAGATCGAACGAATTCGTCTGGGACAGAACATCCAGACGATTTTGTCCCAAAGCCAAATTTTTATAATTAGCTTCTGTTTCAACAACCTCTCTAACTCGGGCAGGAGCGTGTCTGCGCGGTTGGAGATTCCCACTTTGGAGATCTCGTAGATTGGGATGATCCCCAACCTCCTAACCTCCCCCTAATCCTATATAAACTTGGGATTTTCCCAGTTTATCCCCCTAGCTGATCATTTCCCTGCAACTCTAGTTTTTTGTTGTGTTAGAACATCTTCGCCCGTATCATTTGCATTTGTATTTGCAGGTTTTATTGCAGGATTTTTACTATGTTTCAGTCGGAGGAAGCTCGGATCGGCACAGGAGATCCAACATGATTTTGAATGATCCTAACGAGATTGACGATGATCTCATACAATTGCAGACAATTTCGACTGCAGTTCAGATTGGGGGCAACCAGAGCCCTGAGTTTGCATTTTCTACCTTTTTCTCTTATTTAATTATGCATTAGATGGATTTATTTCTATTTTTCACCTTGGAGTTCACATCATTTAGCATATTTGCATGATAAAACTTAAAATAGGTTATTAAAACAATGCATCTCATTTGATCTGCTATCTAGATTTATTATTTAAGCACCTATACTGTTATTTCTATCATTTTGCATCATTCTTGCAATTACATTTTTGGTTTTTGGTGTTTGTTTCCATGATTGCAGGTTTTTTACGAATTCGTCTAACGAATTCATCAGATTGTCGACAATCTTGTCTGATCTCAGATGATCACCTGTGATTTGGGATGATTCTGTATAATTATAGATGATCCTATCATATCCGGGATGATCTGGACTCCTACACATTTTGGAATCTTTATCAAACATCAAGAATCAGGTATATTCCTCTCCACTTTAGATATTATTTGTATTTAGGATTCATTTATGTTTATTGTCTGCATATAAACCAGAAATTTCATATAGAATAGCTTAGATTCATTTTTGGCCAACCTAGGAATATGAATGATTGAATCAAAAATGAACACATCAAACCCATTCTCAACCTAGGCACATAAACCACCACTTAAAGTTTCCTGGTGAACCCCACCATCCGTCAAAAATTCACCCTTATACCCCTCCCTCGAGAGGCGCGACATTCAAAGGGCCTCTTCGTCCGAGGTATTTTCCCATCCTTCTCGCATCCCCCTTTCAGGACATGGATCCTTTAGCCCAAAGGTAAGGGTGCAAAAAATTTGGGCGATACATTTTTTGTGAACCTGACGTGAATCTAAAACACCTTTTGAAAACAATAAAAAAAAAAAACACATTATTAAGAACATTTAGAATCATTAGAAAACTGTTAAATTTACATATCATATTTAGATGGCAGATTATAATAGAATACGAGCTGTCACCATAAATGTTAAAAATAAATTAACAGCCATAGAGATTACTTCGGTGCTTAGAGTACCTCAAATAAATAGAGTCCAACCTTTGTGGGACAAACTTGATAGTAGATTGGGTATTATTGAATCCAAATCTGCAAAACTTAGGAAAATTAAGAGGTTTGTCCTAGATAGAATCCTGGATCCCGATTAGGTGACCTTGTATCATGAACTTCAGAGAGCTTGCCATAGGTGGTTAGTAGATAAAAGAGCACTTGTGTCTTCAGAATTATACACCTTTGAGGAATACCTTGAGAACACAGTTGTAGTACATAAGTTTATATCTCATATAGAGGATCAAGAAGTCGTTCTTACGAATAGAAAAATATGGAATAGAGTTCCTAGAGCTGTGTTGTATCGATAGTATTTCCATGAAATTTATTTTTACAAGTTAGAGTCTAAAGTAGATCATATTACCATAGCACACTTTGTCAAGTTCTTGAAAAACCACTTTCAATTTGAAGAGGAGCATTTCATGACTCCTGATAAACTTGATCCCATCAACGATATCCATAAACTATTTATTGAAAACTAAGTCATTCTTTTTATTATTGTTACTTCTTGCAACTAGCATGTTGTTTGTTATTTTTACACTTGTGAAATAATAATACCAAAAAGAAAAAAAAAAACAAAACATTTTCCTTTTAAGTATTATAGTAGGTATATAGTTAAAATATATACCTCTCAACCCTATCGTGTATATATATATATATATATATATATATATATATATATATATATATATATATATATATATATATATATATATATATATATATATATATATATATATATTTGCTAAAACCTAAGTTTAGCATAATGCCTAGACTTAGGAATGGAAAACAAATCGAAGAAGAAGAAGATTGGTTAGGAAAACCATTAATTGACCAAAATTTCCCTCCTGAGGACCAAGTTTAGGAAGAAGAAATCCTAGACCAACAAGAAGAAGAGCTTGCTATAAGAAATGAACAAGAAGAAAATGTTAGAGAGGAAGGATCCTCATCCCCTAAAATGTCTCTGAGAGGAGCTGTCACCTTTGAAAACATGGAAAATTTTTGGAAGTTCATTAATACTAATATTGGTGATTTTTAATAGAGCAGTTCATATGGACAAGGATTGAATTAGTGACACTCAAGCAATTCTAGAAGATGTATTTCACACGCGCACTAATCCCTTGTCCTTTATTGATCAAGAGAGTGATCAAGCTGGACCATCCAATTTGGATATGGCAGCTATGATCCGGAACATGCAACAACAACAGGTTACCCAACTGCCTAAAGTGCCTGTTAACAAGCCTAGGGTCATTCCTACACAAAAGAAACCATCATTTACTGCTCTATTTCACCAAGCTATTGAGCAACATACCTCAAATCAACAAAAAACCCAAAACAAAACCAAACACCAATTACCAACAATCTGGGATACAACATAATACTATTACAAATCCCCTTCATAATACTCTTCCTACCAACACTTTGCATAATAGAAATATAGCATCTAATCCTTATGCCACACCATCATACACTCATAAATCCCATACCTATGTCCCACCGAACCAATATGGTGGACAAACTAGTAATCTTGAAACCATGGTGAAAAAGTTAGTTTCCCGCATGGACCAGATAGATCCCTATCGACCCTCGTACAATTATCGAGAGATGTGTAGTTAGCCTTTAGATCCTATAGTTATAGCATAGCCGTATCCTAAACATTTTCCTATGCCTGTCCAACCCATATATAAAGGAACGAAATATCCCATAGAGAATCTTTGTATGTTTAGGATAGCATGTCATGATATATCACATGATGACTTGTTATTACTAAAAATGTTCCCGAAAAGCTTGGGAGGAATGGCATTAGAGTGGTATTATCAATTACCCACTAATTATTTGAGGAATTTTGAAGAAACTGTCGAGTCTTTTGTTCATCAATTTAGTGCCTATGTCGAAAGACATGCGACCATTAAAGATTTGTATAACTTAAAACAAGACAAAGATGAATGTTTTGCTGATTTCCTAGCTAGGTGGAGACAATTGATAGGAAAATTACACTTTGTATTGCCTTATAGGGAGATGTTGGACATCTTTATTAATAATTTGGAAGAGCAACTATCTTACGAATTATAAACTGCTAGCTTGACCACCTTCGATCTGGCTATAGACTTAGCTCGAAGAGTGGAAGATGCTCTCATTAGGAGAGGTTAGCTTAAAAAGAAATACGATGAGAAAACATCCAAAAATCAATATAATAATAAACAAGTTGTGGGTGATGGAGTCACTGATAGTAGAAATATTTCTAATGTTAATGCTACAAAGACAGCGGAGAAGTTTGTACTAGGTTAAATCAACCTTTATCAACTATTCTACCATAATTATTAGAACAAGGCTTGATTCAATTACCAAATATACGGGAACTCGATCCAACTATACCCGGATACAAATCAGATTTACATTGTGACTTCCATAGAGGACCTGGACACACTACCAAATCTTGTAAAATATTAAAACATAAAATACAAGACTTGATTGATAACAATGATATGGAGGTACAAGCCTTCCAACCTAAGCAAAATCTGCCTAATAACACTCAAAAGAACATCACACAAAACCATAATCAGAATGCCAATCAGTCATTAGACATATTTCAACATCCTTTACCAAAACATGGTAAGGAGGTGGGTAATCAAATTGAACATCATAATGTTCCTCCTCCTGCCCGATATGTAGGAACTATTAGTGGACATTTACTTGTTCATGATCTGGAAACCTTTGACACAACTTTATCCATGGTTACAACTAGGCCTCTATATAATATGTAGATATCTAATCTTAGTGATACCGAATATGAGACTGAGAGTGATATGGAAATCACATCAAATCAATCGAATAGCTCTGAAGATGAATCATATACTATTCACCCTATCACAAGTCATATGGTTCTAGAAGAGCCATTTCCAAGAAGAGTCACTACTAGAACTTCATCTCACTGATTACTTTCTAATGAGTTAGCTATAAACGCTAGACCAAGACCCATTCATCATCCGCAAAATAATATTATGGGTACCATCGAAGCTGTTACTAGACAACATGCTCAAAATTCTCAACAAGATCAAATTCAGAATGGTGGATCAACTCCATTTGTTTTTAAGGTTCATAATAAAGGGAATCATAGACCTAATGTTCAACCTAAACCCCCCTATAATATTAATGGACAATTATCAAATATTACAGCTAGAATTTCCCTTTTGGACCTCTTACGATCTTCTCCCAAACATATAGATGAATTAATGCTCACATTAAGCCAGATGATGGTACCACAAGACGTTCAACCTCAAGATATGGCCAATACTATAATAACTCATGAAGTTGATTGTATTGACTTCAGAGATAGAGACATACCGCAACATAGTTTACACAAAGATAACCCCTTATATATTACCACCTTAATTGGAGATGTAGCAGTCAAACGAGTTTTGATTGATAATGGTTCATCTTTAAATATTTGCACTTTTTACTTCTACCAAATATTTTGGTTTAGAAGTGATGAAATGAAAAGAACTGATATGATTATAAAAGCTTTCAATGACGAAACACAAGAAATGTGTGGAGTTATTACCATTCCATTGCAGGTTGGTCCAAGAACCTTGGATATGACTGTGTTTATTGTACATTGCCCTGCATCGTACAATATACTCTTGGGTCACCCTTGGATCAACGTGATGCGAGCTATTCCCTCAACTTTACATCAATGTGTTAAATTCGAATTTAAGAATCAGTTGGTTACCATTCATGGTGATCCAAGACCCTTTGATATGTGTGCTTTGGTAGAACCTATTGGAGTGTAATTTTGCCTTGCGCTATCATCCACACATCCTAATTCTCATTATCCATATAAATGTGTGAAACTCACACCCACAATGTCATCTACTTCTTCCCCATTAGATGCACCTTCACATATAGCTCAACCATCTTTTGAAAAAACCGCATTAGGACCTAAGAAAGATCCTAATCCCCCAACCAATGTCTCTTGTTCTACTCCTATAACTTCTATACCTATAATAGAACCATCTATAGACACCTCTACACCGTCTACACCCACCAAAGTCATATTTTTTGCATCAGAAGATGTAGGAAATGTTCCTTCTACCTCTTATGCTCTTACTGACGAGCTCTTACTTGATCTATCTAAAATCCTTATATCAGAAGAAACAAATGCTTCTATGCAATATTCCCTTGTTTTAAATACTTTGCCACCATATCCTCATACCTTGGGCCTCCCACAGCCTATGGGAAGTATTTACCAAGTCAGGAGCCGTGTATTTATTTATAAGGGATATGACTAGGGTAGAATACCCAGAAACATCAGAACTCATTATGATGGATATGCTCGATGCTATTTCACTAATGAGTATATTAAAGCCAAACCTATAATGCTTAAATTGGGATATAAAGGGAAAGGTTTGGGACCTTTCCAGAATGATATGAAAGAACCTTTTGAGGTAGAGCCATGGCTCGCCCGATGTGGTGTGGGCCTATTTTCTAGTAAGGGTCAGCCATTCGAGGATGATTACCATCTTATATGTTACAAAGATTATTTAGATGAACGTGATGTTTTGCATTTAATGAATAAGCCATTCACATGTAATATGCTATCTATAGCTCATCTTGAGATGATCGTTGAATCCAACGATGAGTTGGAGGGAGATATCTTCCATGATGTCTCCATTGAGGAATTATTACACAATGGATTTTTTTTTGATGGCTCTATACCTACTATAGCCCAACTTGAGGCCATGACTCCTCAAGAGGAATTATCCAAGCTAACCTTGGAAGAATTACAAGAATTGGGTGTCTCACCTGCCCCACCTAATTTTGAGAGAGATGTACACATGGAAGTAGAAAATAACATAAAAATTAACATTGGAACCGAGGATAACCCTCACATAATCAACATCGGATCAGAATTGAGTCAAGAAAAATAGGATAAATACATTGCATTTCTTAAAGAATATGAAGATGTCTTTTCTTGGACATATGAAGATATGCCAGGTTTAGACCCTTCTATAGCTATGCATCACCTAGTAGTCCATCCGGATGCTAAAACTGTTAAACATAAACTTAGAAAAATGCATCCTAAAGTGGCCTTAATGGTCAAATGAGAGTTAGAAAAACTCATAAATGTTATTTTTATACAAGCCATTGATTATGCTGAATGAATCTCGAATGTAGTTCCAGTAACTAAGAAAGAAGCTCCTAAGGTTAGGGTTTGTACAGACTTTAGAGATATTAATGCTGCCTGCCCTAAAGACGATTTTCCCCTTCCCAACATGGATCAGATCATTGATTTTACTGCTGGGAGTGGAATGATATCCTTAATGGATGGATTTTTTGGTTATAATCAGATCAGGATAGCTCCTGAAGATCAAGCTAAAACAACCTTTATTACCCCTTGGGGGACCTTTTTTTGGAAAGTGATGCCATTCGGTTTAAAGAATGCAGGTGCAACCTATCAATGAGCCATGACTTATATATTTCATGATATGATGCATGATATACTACATGATTATGTAGATGACATTATAGCTCGTTCTATTGAAGAAGATGATCATTTAGATGACTTGAGAAAAGTATTTAATCGGCTAAGGGAATATCTTATCTGCTTGAATCTAGAAAAACGTATATTCGGAGTTAAGTTCGATAAATTATTGGGGGTTATAGTTTCTTTACATGGCATCAAAATTGACCCTCTCAAGATCATGACTATCACTGATATTCCCAAACCCACAAATATATCTGAATTACAAAGTCTACAAGGTAAGCTTCAAGACATCCTTCGCTTCATTGATAAATTGGCGGATAAAACTGGACCCTTTCTTTAGCTTCTTAAGAAGGATGTCTCTTTCCATTGGGACAATGAATGTCAGGAAGCATTTTAACTCCTCAAAAAATAACTTCTTAACCCACCTGTACTTTCACCACCTAGACCTGATCGCCCATTTATCTTGTATATTTATGCTTCAGATTTTGCTTTAGGAGATATGTTAGCTCAACTTGATGATGAGAAGAAAGAGCATGCTAATTATTACATTAGCAGAACATTAATTAGTTATGAAACTCGCTACATAGAATTAGAGAAGTTATGTCTAGCAGTTGTATTTTCTACACAAAAATTATGCCATTATATGCTTAGTCAAAAACCATACGTTATTGCTAAATCCAATCCCTTGCGGTATCTCATGATTCGACCTTATTTATCTGGTAGCAAAACAAAGTGGGTGCTTGCACTAAGTGAGTTTGAACCCATGTTTATAGGACAAAATTTGGTTAAGGGTCAAATCATAGCAGATCAATTAGCTACTGCACCCTTAGAATCCACCCATCCCCTCGTCATTGAGTTTCCTAATGAATGCCTTAGACTAGAGGCAGATCATTTAGAGCAATGGTCCTTATAATTTGATGGAGCCCAATGCATGAGTGGGGCTGGTGCAGGTATTATTTTAATATCTCCATAAAAACACCTCATACCTCTATCCTTTAAATTAACGTTTGCCTGTACTAATAACACTGCTGAATATGAGGCTCTAATCCTTGGATTACGAGCTGCCATGGCACTGAAATATAAAAATATATTAGTTTTTGGTGATTCTCAACTTGTTATAAATCAAATTAATGATGTTTATCATACCAGAGATGATAAATTGTGACCATATAAAGCATATGTATTACAATTAATATCTTTATTTGATCAAGTTACCTTGGAAGCTATTCCTCGAACTAGCAATCGTGTGGCTGAAACTATGGCCACAACTGCATCTCTTTTACCATTGGAGTTAGATGACAAATATGCTACCATAATTATTCATCAAATCTAGGAACCCACTTCAATTAAATCATGGTTGGAACCTTTGGACGTTTTTCTAATCAACGAAACTACTCCTGAAATTTGGTACACTGATATCCTCAATTTTCTTCAAAATGGGACCTTCCCTGAAAGTTTTAATAGAAACCAGCATCGGTTATTGCGTAGATGAGCAAGTCGCTTCATCATAATTGGCAATACCTTATATAGGAGATCTTTTGAAGGTATCCTACTGAGATGTTTGAATCTAGAAGAGTCTAGATCAACTTTGAGTGAAGCCCACGATGGATCTTTTGGTGGACACTTTAGTGGTAGTGCCATTGCTAAGAAGCTCCTTAGGATAGGATATTTTTGGCCTACCATGGAGAATAATGCACATGATTACGTGCACCATTGTGACAAGTGCCAGAAACACGCTAACCTTGTCCATGTGCCTGCACAAGAACTGCATGCTATTTCATCTCCTTGGCCCTTTTTCAAAATGGGGCTTAGAAATTATTGGAAAAATCAACCCTGTGTCATCTGATGGACACAAATTCATTATAACCGTGACTGAGTATTTTACGAAGTGGGTTGAAGCTATGCCCTTAGCTTCTTGCACTGGAACCCAAGTTTCCAAATTTATTTTCAATCAAATTATTTGTAGGTTCGAAATTCTTGCAAATCTCATCTCGAATAATGGAACTTGTTTCAAAAATAAAGATGTAAAGAAACTATGTCAAAAATATAAAATTCAACATCGTTGGTCCACTCCCTATTATCCTTAGGGTAATGGCCAAGCCGAAGCATATAATAAAACATTAATTAAAATCCTCAAAATACTGGTTAATAAATATGGCCGATATTGACACATTCAATTATATCCTGCTTTGTGGGATTATAGAGCTAGTGTTCGTATTCCCATGATAACTTCACCTTTTGTTTTGGTTTATGGCACTGAAGCTATTTTTCCCTTTGAATTAGAAGTTTCTTATTTGGCTCTCCTACTTCAAGGTAGTAAATTAGGAGATGAATATCGTGTTGGTAGATTTAGTCAACTGGAACTCCTATATGAGAAGCGCATCAATGCTTTGGAGCATCTTCGAGCCTACCAGAACAAGCTCAAACAAGCATATCTTAAGAACGTTCATCACCGATCCTTTGAGATCGGTGACCTCGTCTTAAAAGAAAATAAAAAAATTACTAATGCAACTAAAGACCTTAAAGGTAAATTTGAACCTAACTGGCTTGGGCCATATATCATCACTGCTAAATTTGGATTGGGAGCATACAAATTAGCTACCTTAGATGGTAAATATCTTAAAGAATATGCATCTTAAGCACTATTACGCATAATATTGGTAATTTCATCAGTATATATATTGTACATCTTGTCTTATTTTAGTAAATTCATATAAAAATTTTGAAAACAGTAATATTATGTATTCTCTCAATTCATAAATCAAAATCGAAATCTAAAAAAATCAAAATCATCAAAATATTCAAAAACATATTTTATTTTTGCACCTGTCAATTCTTGAAGTATTGCAGTTATATTTTTAGTTATTTTGGATAAATTAGCATTTATTTGGAATCCCTCACTTTCACACTCACATGAATAAAAATATTGATCTCATTTGGTATGATTATTAATCTCTCTTATATCAAAGTTCACAGTTGAATTAAATAAAGTTTTGAGCATAGAGAACTGATCTTGTTATTTAATTGAACCAAGTATACCTTTTCACATTAAAATGATTTCATTGCAAATTCCAAAACGATGCTACACAGTAGAAATGGTCTGTTGAGCAAAAATTTTCCCCTGCTATCCTATCATGCACATGGTCTAGAATCTTTGATAATTGACAAAAGGACAAGCTCACCCTTGCCCAGAATAAAAATCCCTTGCTCTACAGCCAATCCGAGCAAGTTTCCCTAGTATAGGAAGAAAAAGAAAAATAAAACCAAAAAAAAAATCATGAGAAAAAGAAGCATTATTTCAGTAGCATTTTGTACCATCTCAGCAATATTTCAGCATTATCTTAGTATCAAGCAAAAATACAAAAAAAAAAAGAGAAAGAGAAAAGAAAAGAAAAAACAAAAAGCAATAAAATCCCTTCCCCTACCCTTTGAAAAGAAAATAAGGGTGAATGAGCTTGAATCCCTGGAATTCTCAATTATTCAAAAACTGTGAGGTAAGCCCCATAACAAGTGGTTTGTGCCCAACCCACTTGGCCTTGGGTAACTCCTAGCATGGTGATATGTCTGTTACATTAGCAACCTTCTTTTGTATAGACCTGTGTCTGCTTATGGAACAGCTAGCTCTTGATGACCTGACTTACATAGTAGTTTGGTACGGTTATATGCATATAAATCATGGTCAACGAACACTCATTTGGCTAATTCAAATTAATTGTATCAAATTATCTTGCTCAAAATCGGTAAATGAACAATACAATTGCACACACATTTGTATTTGAAAGATTTTGTATCATTATGATAGATCCAGATCGGTAATAAACTCACATATGCACATGGGTTCCTTATAAATATAAATTTTGTCTTTGAGATAATTTAAAATATTTATGCACATCTTCTGGAATAATTTTATTTTTCTTACTTGAGAACATCTATAAAGTCACGTTATATATTTTCAAATTTCGCAACGATGGTATAGTTCCTAAACCTAAATTGGAATTTTATGCCTAGTGCAAGTCCTCATCTTATATTTTCTGTTTATCTCAAACTCAAAAATCAACTATGCAATAAAACTATTATATCAATTTCTTCTTTGGATTTCACGATGATGGTATAAGTCTATACCTAAAAATTCTATGCCTAGCGCAAGCCATCGTTATAATTTTATTTTCCATTTATTTAATCCATAAAAGCATATGGATTAAATCATTATGTTACACAATTGTACTTTAAAAAGAATGAAAACATTTTCTATTTCATTTCATTATGTCAACATTCAGTTTTGCGACACTGGTATAAATCCTAGGCAATTGTTCGAAATTCTATCACTTAGGAATTTTATGCCTAGCAAAAATCATATTTTTAATATTTCATGCATAATATTTTCATGGACATCTGAAAACAAATCATCACCATCATCATTTTTCATCATCACAACACTTAAGTCTTAAGAAAGTCTCTTAAGCACTCTTTTAATTTTAGCAATATTTATCTCATACCGGGATTAGCTTGATGACCTAGTGAGCGACGACTCCATGAAATGGTCATGTAACAATGACAATGTCCTTTGAAATTATTGTTAGAAGTCACTTTATTTTTTCATCAAATCACACCACAACAACCAATTTGTTTACATAAGATTATTTCATTTTAATTTTTATGGCATGACATAAAATTATAATATTTTCAATGACATAATTACATGAATAATCAATCCACAATTAAAATATTAAAGCATCATACAACATATGCACAAGTCATATCACAAAAAGAATATATATATATATATATATATATATATATATATATATATATATATATATATATATCAAGAAACATATGTACATCATATCAAAACATATTGGTATGCCACAATCTATACCCTAGCATACTCAATCCTCTCAAAACTATACAGTCTATAGTAAATATGTAGCTAGTCTTGAGAATCCCTCGAGATCTCAGCCTCATCTCCTCTCCCGCCCTGAGGTGGAGGAGGTGGTCCCATCGAGTCCGTCCTGTGTCATGGGTCCTCGACATCGATCATGAGGATGTCCTCGACAACCCCATCCTCATCAACTTCGTAATGTCGGCTGGTAGCTGTAACCTTTGAATCTTTGGAACTAGCTGGAAGTATACTCCCTAATAGAACGTAGTCTGAGTGATAGCCCATGCCAAATCCTGAATGCTCGCCCCTCCGCTTTGAGTCTTGAGTCGTATAGCATCATCCTATATTGTCTGCACATGATCTCGTAAGTGGGCATTCTTTGCTCGAAAAGTTGCCATATCGCTACTCTCCCCCACATAGATACCCTTGCCCTTATCGAGCGATGATGGCCTCTCCCTCTACTAAAAAGGGATCCCCTCCTCCCTCCTCTTTGGCTACTGCTGTCTCTCCAAAGCCTGTGGTGCTCTCTGGAATCTCTCCTAAGGAGGTTTTCGTTGCTCCATCCCTCTGTGACTCCTCGCTGCATCGATAGTAGCCTGGCACCGCCTCCCCATATGCTACACAACCACATGCATCAAACCCTGTGCCCTCATCATCCGAGGAGGGCGGATGCCTTCATACCAGGCATCATATCCGTTTGCCACCTAGCATCATCTCCATCCATTGGCTGAATGGGGGCATCATCAACATCCTGACTCTAGAACTGTTGCATGTCTGGAGCCCCACTCAGTGTAGTGTTATCTCAAACATTCTGGGAGTACTCGTAATCCTTGAGAGAAGGGATCCCCTATTGTAGACTAAACTTCCTCAAAACTTGATTGTAGTAGTGGAACTCTACCTCTCCCCACTCCATCCTCAACCAAAAGACTCACTTGATACGATCCAACTCCTATCCATCCTCTCCCCACCCTGGATACTCTCTCCAAGACCTCCAAGTGATCTGATCTGGGATGAGGTCATCTAGCAACCTCCGAGACATCGACAGATCTATCCACCACTGTGACCCTCTCTGGAGCCACCAATAGAAAACTTGGGGTCTCTCTCGGTCAACCCCTATCAGTGGAAGCCCTATCGCCCTTCATACCGCAATGTGCTCCTAGCACCAAACCTATAGTAGTGATGTTAGTACTAGACATCGACCTCCCTTGTATATGACCCCATAGAGGATCCTATACAAGCGACATAGTACAAAACTACCCCAAGCAAACCTGTAACCATGGTATCTCATGTCACAGACCATATTTGAGAGGAGCCATGGTAACCTACATCCACTCTGGTGGCATAGAAGTAGGCCATCCACCACCCCTGCCAGAAACCGGGTCAATTGAGACGTCCTAAGCATCTTCCTCAATGCCTTGATGTTCACTCTGCCCTTCTCCAGGGCGAAGCTTAGATCCTTGCACAGTCTCATCATAGCATGGCCCTGATTGGCCGAAGGAGTCATAAATCGCCCATGTATGGGGATCCTCAAGATCCTCCATATATCCTCTAGAGTGGGAGTCATCTCCTCTGTCGATAGCCAGAAGCAGGATGATCCTGGATACCATCTCTCTGTTAGGGTTGTCAGTAGCCCCATGTCTGTAAGAATCTGTGGCATTTATGCCACATGCTGCAATCCAACCTTCGCTAGCCTATCTCGCTCGGCCTGATCAAGCACATTTACATCATCTTTGAGCCCCTCATATTTCCATTCTCGACTCTTTAGTAATCCCCTCTGCAAAATAAACAATAAAATAGCAAAAATCATTAGTCCATAATCATTAAAATCGATTACAATTAATTTCATCTCATCAAAAAAATGATATCGCCCATTATTGGACGATATTGTACCAACTTTAACAAAATCATCCTTGGTAGGACGAAATTGTATCCCTTTTGTTCAATTTAGGAATCGTCCTTAATTGGACGAAATCATCCCTATTTCTCCAATTTCGTCCTTAGACGAAATAGGTGATATAGGAACAATTTCGACGAAATAGGGACGATTTCGTCCCGACGTCGTCGACGGCCTAAAAATGGCCGCAATGACCAAAAACAATCAAAATTCAATTAAAAAATTAAACAAATTAAGCTAAACACATAATACACTAAGTTTAGAATCTTACCTGCAATCCACGTGGGACCTCTGTCGATCTGTGTGTTGTTTCCACCATTTCGCCTGCAGAGCTCTGAAACAGTGAAAGTGAACAGTAAAAATGAATTAGGGTTTTACCCTATTTTTCCTATTTTTATTTAAAAAAACAATATTTTTTTAAATTTGGCTTTTTCGCGTCTTTACCTCAAACGTTCTATTTGGGTAAAAACTCAGAGGGGGCACTATAGCAAGTAGTTGTACGATTCGACCTAGAATCGTCGTCTAAAAAATTGAATAAATTTTTGCTTTCTCGTAAAGTGTAAAGAACTCATATTTAACGCATTTTCTTCGAAAATTTTGCTAAAGAGGGGGTAAAATGTAGCACCCTAAAATTAGCGCAGTTAAACCATCAATAAAAAGATCAAAAATTTGAATTTTAACCCCGAAACCGCTCGTTAACCGCTCGCCTCATTTTTCATGCCATTTTTAGAATTTGTTTTGACCATTGGACGATATCTTCGCCGATATGACGATATCATCCCAGATCGAACGAATTCATCTGGAATAGAACGTTCAGACGATTTTGTCCCAAAACCAAATTTTTATAATTAGCTTCTATTTCAACAACCTCTCCAACTCGGGTAGGAGCGTGTCTATGCGGTTGGAGATTCCCATGTTGGAGATCTCCTAGATTGGGATGATCCCCAACCTCCTAACCTCCCCCTAATCGTATATAAACTTGGGATTTTCCCACTTTATCCCCCTGGCTGATCATTTCCTTGCAACTCTAGTTTTCTACTGTGTTAGAACATCCTCGTCCCTATCATTTGCATTTGTATTTGTAGGTTTTATTGCAATATTTTTACTGTGTTTCAGCCGGAGGAAGCTCGGATCGTCGCAGGCGATCCAACACAATTTTGGATGATCCTGGCGAGATCGGTGATGATCTCATATGATTGCAGACGATTTCGACTGCAGTTCAGATTGGGGGCAACCAGAGCCTTGAGTTTGCATTTTCTACCTTTATCTCTTATTTAATTATGCATTATATGGATTTATTTTTGTTTTGCATCTTGGAGTTCACCTCATTTAGCATATTTGCATGATAAAACTTAAAATAGGTTATTAAAAAAATGCATCCCATTTGATCTGCTATCTAGATTTATTATTTAAGCACCTATACTGTTATTTCTATCATTTTGCATTATTCTTGTAATTGCATTTTTGGTTTTTGGTGTCTATTTCCATGATTGCAGGTTTCTAAAGAATTCTTCTGACGAATTTGTCAGATTGTCGATGATCTTGTTTGATCTTAGACGATTTCTTGTGATTTGGGATGATTCTGTACAATTACAGATGATCCTGTCATATCCGAGACGATTTGGACTCCTACACGCTTTAGAATCTTCATTAGACATCAGGAATCAGGTATATTCCTCTCCACTTTAGATATTCTCTGTATTTAGGATTTATTTATGTTTATTGTCTGCATATAAACCAAAAATTTCATATAGAATAGCTTAGATTCATTTTTGGCCAACCTAGGAATATGAATGATTGAATATAAAATGAACACATCAAACCCATTCTCAACCTAGGTGCAAAAACTGCCACTTAAAGTTTCCTGGTGAACCCCACCATCCGTAAAAAATTCACCCTTATACCCCTCCCCCGAGAGGTGCGACCTTCAAATGGCCTCTCCATCCGAGGTATTGTCCCATACTTCTCGCATCCCCATTTCAGGGCATAGATCCTTTAGCCCGAAGGTAAGGGTGTAAAAAATTTGGACGATACAAGAAGCAAAGAAAGAATTACTTCAATTGTACGAAGTTGGTTTGATTATCTCATCAAGGAATTGGATAAACTTAATTCTTCCAAGTTAATTGATAAAGAATTTGGGATAATATTACAATTTACATTTTGCAATAAATTTGGTCATGGAAAAGAATTTTTTTGGAACTTCCATCCATGCAAATATTGTGGAGGAAAAGCTCATCCACCTTTCTCTTGTTATTATAAAGACATGTTCTATAAAATATTTGAAGAAAAGTTGGTATTCAGACTAGATTGTTTATTTCAAGTTCTCATTTTTAAAGCATCTACTAATAATGAATTGAAGTTGGATATTTTTGAAGATCATGAAGATTAGTTGCTTAGATAATTAAAGGAAAGAGAATGTATGAACCCTGATCCACTCATGAATTGCAAAATTATGAGATCTATAGTTCATCAAAGATACTTGAAAGATTACAGAGATAGAGGAAAAGATAAAGTTGTTTTAAAGGAACCACCTGATAGTACAATATCATCTAAAGACTTACAAATTTATATTAATGATGAATACAAACAAGAATAAAAAGCATGACTAAGAAGTGATATAGTGCAAAGTGAGTTAGAGAATGAAGAACCATATTGAAGACTAAAGTCTTCAATAACCATATAATGTAATACGAGGGGGGGTATTGGAGTATATTACATTATTTGGTACATGTCTTAGATTAGGCTTTACTTTATGTAATGTAATAAATGCACAATTGTGCATAATATTCAATAATGTAAAAGTGCACATTAGTCCATGTGTACATGAGTCCATAGAATTGGGAGCTGAATAGTCTAGAAGTGTGAAGGTCAAGAGTGCACCTAATGTTCATTGGAAGTTGGCGTTAGTCGATCGAAAAATCATTAAATTTTTTTGACATCTGGAGTTTATTTCCTTTGTTTATATTTCCAAGGAATGGAATAGTGTAGCTGATTACTTGGCAAAATGGGCTTCTAAGTTTTAGGAAGACTAGAATGTTAGGGAATGGGACCAACTCCCATTGGATTTTTCTTATCATCTTGCTAATTTTCTTACTACGGATATGACTATTTGAGGCTATTGTTTATTTGGTGTCTTTTGGTCAAGTGCTCGATGATTTTGGGGGTCTCTTTCTTCTGGACCCTATGAGGGTTATTGTTTTGGGATTCTCTATTTCTTGTATGGTTTTATTGAATCAATAAATTTTTACCAACATAAAAAAAGAGTGCACCATATGAAGAGTTACATACTATTATATATGTGTGACAAAGTGTTGTAATGGGTATAGAAGGTGCATTGCTCATAGCATGAATTAGTAGAGTAGTTTACGAAGAACACAAGCTTATACTAAGAGGGGGGTGAACAGTATAAGATACAACTTTTTATTTTTTTTCCAAAGCATTATTATCCAATGTTATCAATTGCAATAATTAAATAATACACAGATCATCACACACATAAGAGAAACAGATTTAATGTGGTTCACCCAATGTGGGCTACATCCACAAAAAAAATATTTCTTATAAATTTTCTTAGTAGATTTCTTGGGAACCAATTCCCTATTACAATGTTTATGGGTACCATCCCAAAGGAGATACCAATCCCCTATGCTCAAGTTTGTGGACCTCTATCCACATGAGACCTTTGTTCCCACTACTTTGGTTTATGGACCTCTATCCACAAAAGACCTTTGTCTCCTTGCCTTGGACTACTCCAAGCCTTTACACAAGGCTTGCTCAATTCTACTCCAAAACCTACTCTCAACTCTATTCAGATCTTCTCCAAGTCTACACACTATACTTGCTCAAATCTGCTCACCAATACCTTCTCTCAAATTTACTTAGATATTCTCCAAGTCTACACATAAGACTTGCTCAAATATGCTTACCAAAACCTACTCTTAACTCTGCTAAGATCTGCTCCAAGTATCTATACAAGACTTGCTCAAATCTCCTTACCAAAACTTGCTCTCAAATATTCTGAGATCTGATCCAAGTCTCCACATAATACTTGCTCAAATTTACTTACCAAAACTTGCTCTCAACTCTATTCAGATCTTCTCTAAGTCTCCACACAAGACTTGCTCAAATATTCTTACAAACACCTACTCTCAACTCTGTTCAGATTTTCTCCAAATCTACACACAAGACTTACTCAAATTTGCTTACCAAAACTTGCTCTCAAATCTATTCAAATTTGCTTACCAAAACCTGCTCTCAACTCTACTCAAATCTTCTCCAGGCCTACACACAAGGCTTGCTCCAATATGCTTACCAAAACTTGCCCAAAATTTCTCATGACACATGCTCAAATCTACTTATAACACATACTCAAATATGCTCATTACACATACTTAAATATGCTCATAATACATACTCAAATCTGCTCATAACACATGCTCAAATATGCTCATAACACATGCTCAAATATGCTCATAACACATGCTCAAATATGCTCATAACACATGCTTAAATATGCTCATAACACATGCTCAAATATGCTCATAACACATGCTCAAATTTGTTCATAACACATGCTCAAATCTACTCATAACACAAGCTCAAATTTATTTCAAACCTTGTTTACATAAATTGTTTATTTATCTTGCATAATGGTGTCATCAAGTGCTTTATCTATTCTTCAAAGATCTTTCCTCAACTAAAGAATTTTAGACATATTCTACCCAAAATTCGTTTAACCTCTTGAATATATAGAGAATGTTATGCACTAAAAAATGCTCAATATGTTCTTCACATGCATGAAGTGTATCACTTCCACATGTCTCATATTTATTATATTTTAAGGGTAGCCCTAGTCTAGCACTTGATAACTGACCTGATGTAGACTGATTTGCAACTTCAATTCAAACCAATCACAATGCACAAGTCCTTTTCATCTACTCACACAATCAATCATGAAGATGCACAAATTGGCTTCACAAATCTGATCTATGACTCTTGCATTTTCATGTCCAATATCACTCAAAACCAATGCATAGATTTGCTTTACAATATTGGTCTAGTATATTTTCAATTTCATTCAACAATAATGCACAACTTATTCTCAAAACCTTGCATTCATATTCCCAAATTCATTCAATACAAATGATGCACAACTTTGTTCTCAAACCTTAGTTCATATATTTCCAATATTAATCAAAGCAATGCACAAATACTCTCAACTTCAATAAATTACTAATGCTCATCAAATCAATCCATATACCTCCACCATATGATATCACAAATATTTCCTTTAAACAACACCACTTAGAGTAGGATTTAAAAAACCATACCTAAAAAATACCTTGATTAAGGTTTACCTTCAAAAATCTATCTTGAAATTATTTTCCTTTTGGTCCTTCAAAATATGGTTAGTGATTTTCAAATTCTAGCACAGATAGAAAAAATCATCCACTCAAATCTCTCCAAAATATCCATAATAAATCTAAAAAATAATACCTTGTTTCTCCTTTTAATTAAAAAAGAAGAAGCTTTTAAAACCCTTAAATTTCAACTCACAATACACAGAATATGATAATAATTAAGTACACCTTATAACTCCTAACTTATAATCATTCAACAATACACCCTAATTTTCAACTCACAATGCACAAAATATAATAATCATTAAGTACACCTTATAACTCCTAACTTATAATCATTCAACAATACACCCTAATTTTCAACTCACAATGCATAGAATAGAATAATCCTTAAGTTCACCTTATAACCCCTAACTTTAAAATATAATCAAAAATTTATTTTCCATACCTTGCTCAATATGTTGGTGTGTTCAAATCTCATTAATTGCCATCAATACCAAGCAACCTTAGTGCGTTTCCCAATAATAATCAACCGACGTCAAAAAGCCAAGCAAAACACATTGGACAAGTTTCGACCCACTGACCTCTCTAACATAGCACTATCATGATCGCCCTAACCAACTACACTACCACGTCGATTGGAACCAAAAGGAGCACCCATGAATATATCTCTATCATCAACACACAATCTAAAAAACTCAAACACCCAAAACGATGTCTAGGGGTTTTGACCCTGTGACCCTTCTCTCAACAGCGCTCATGCAAGCCAACCAACCACTAGGCTACTCCAGATGGGTGAGACCCAAACTACGCGTACACAGATTTGTCAATGCTAGCACCTGCATAGTTTAAATTTTCACTCTCTTTTTATCTTCGTCATTTGCAAGAATCATGCCCAAACATTATTAATGAAAATGTTTGCGACAACTTCCAAAGGTGAAAGGGCAATGTATTTATATTATTTGTCTTCAAATTTTCCAAGGTTACCTTATATTTAGAAACCTCCAAAACGTTGGCACTTTTGGGTTTAAATGTTATAACATAAACTTTATATTATAATATTAAAAATATTATAATATTATTCTTTTAGATCTTTGGTTTTAATATTTAAACCTTGCCTTCCATTTTAAATCTTGGCCTTTTTATTTTAAACCTTGGAACCAAACCACTTTTTAAAAGCTTTGTCCCAATCAACCTCTTTGACCTTCTTTATAATATTTAATTAAATATTATAAACCTTTTCTTTACAATAATTTTCCCTTTTTTTAGATATACCTTGCCTTGAAGAATATTTCTGCCTTGAATACCATGCAACCTTTTGACATCAATCCTTTGACATCAATGACAACTCAATATGCTCAATATTTCCAATAGTTCCATATTTTTGCAAGTTTCTATTAATAACATATTTTAAAGATATTACATAAGTGTGTTATTTTATTCTTTCTACTTTACATCTTGTGGTTATTTTACATATTAAACATTATCAAAAGCTAACAAAAAAGTGGAAGAAAATCTCGTAGTCACAATAATACTTCACAGTTTACCAAATTCCTTTCTAGTTCTTATAACCTCTTTACAAGTGTCAAATATGATGGTTTCCTTTGATGAGTTGGTCAATTTGTTGCAACAAGAAGCTACCAATAAATTGAGGGATTAGTTTTCAAACAATGCACTCACCACTAAGAAATCTAGGAATAAGAAACCATAAAGGGGTTATTCACATAAATGTTCTTCATCCTCTTCATCATCATCATAGATGCCCTCTTAGAAATAAAAGAAGTACTACCATATCTATAAAAATGGACACAATAAAAAAGAATTTTTGGTATAATTCAGTCACTCAAGGTGATAAAGTCTGACAACCTTAGAAGAAGAAGAAGTAATACAAACCATGTACCAAATAGAAGCAACAAAAAAGGCATGTAGCAATTGAAGAATTAGAACTTTATTTTGAATAGGCACAAAATGTGCTAATGACAAAGGCCATAATCACACCCAAGGATGATGTTTGGTATATTACTTTTGGTTCTAGCAAGCACATGATAGGGGGTGAAGAGTGGTTTGAATCCTTGTAAGCCAAAGAAAGGAAACTAGTGGCAATCATCGATGATAAGACCTACAAGGTCAAAGGACTAGGTGATGTTTTGCATAGTCTTCCAAATGGAAAATGTAAAATTGCAAAGGTACTAAATGTACCAGGCCTGGTAATCAACTTTTTATTTATTACACAACTATTGGATCAAAAATATTATGGTTGAATTCAGAGTTGATAATGGCAACAATAAATGTTATACCATAAAAAATGATGCAAATGTAGCAATATATTCCTACAAAAATAATGGTTTTCCTAGATGTCCTAACTTCTTCTAATATAACACTATCAATAGCCATAATAGATGCAACCTCCCTTTGGAATAAGAGATATGGAAATCTCAATTCAAGATACTTGTTGTGGCTAGGGCACAACTTACCCCAAAACTTGGGGACCCACCTTTAATTTTGATATTATGGGAGATTTTAGTTTAGGTTGTAGTATAGGTCTCTAGGTTTGGATGTTGGTTAGTGTCTCCTTTTAATTTCTTTTAAGTTATCTAGTGTGTTGGTTAGGTTTAGATTGTTTTGGTTAATTTTAATGTTTTGAATTAAACCAATTCAAACATCTATAATTAATTAAATCAAATTTAACAAAGAAAATAAAAAATAAAAAGAGAAAAGAAAAAATCAATAAATAATAATAAACCATGAAAATTAAATCAAAATAAAACAAAAAAACAAATGAGTATATATATATATATATATATATATATATATATATATATATATATATATAATAGAAATGAATAAAATAAAATAAGAGGATAGCATTTATTTTTCTCATGGCACGCTAATATTTCTTTACATTTTGGTTTGGTATTAATTTCTATGTTTTTATAATTTTATTAAAGCTATTTTGAATTAATGCTTTATATTGGTGTTGGCAGGTTTCTAAATAAATCTAAAATATAAGAAAAGCATTATCCAATTTATTGCTGGCAGAAGCATTTTCATTTGGAAGATAGAAATCTAAAATAAAAGAAAAGCATTATCCAATTTATTGTTGGTAGAAGCGTTTCATTTGGAAGAGAGGTTTCTAAAATAAAATGAAAACACTATCTAATTTATTGCTGGGAGAAGCGTTTCATTTGGAAGAGAGGTTTCTAAAATAAAAGAAAAGCATTATCTAATTTATTGCTGGCAGAAGCGTTTCATTTGGAAGATATGACAATTACAAATTGGGGGAAGAAAGAAGTCATTTGGAAGATATGAAAATTACAAATTTGGGGAAGAAAGAAGATGAAAAGGAAAGTATTTTGGAAACCAAGCATTGGAAAATGAAAGGGAAGTGAAAGCGAAGAGGCCAAAAGAAGATGAAATGAACAACAAATGAGGAGTCTTTTGAAATTTTTTAAAAACCCATGGAAACTCATAAGCAAAGGGAGATCAAAATTCTGGAACAAGAGGTATGGAATAAGGCTAGAAGGTTGTCCAAAATGCTGCCAACATTGGTCTCACCTTGCATGCAGGAAAAAGGAGGTTTTAGAACACAATAAATATTTTATTGCACATTTTCTACATGTATTGGAATAATTTTTAATGGTGTTTTATGCATAAATATGGTAGCATCATTTAGATATTTTAATGCATGTTTTTACCCCTTAGAATCTCGCCATAACCAAATTTTAGATTGTGTGGATGTAGGTCTAACCTAGTTGTGTTTTGTGTTCGGGATCTAACACCTTTTCTGCAGCATAGACGGTATTAGTTTTCAGTAGTTATTATTTTGTCATTTTTCGTTTTCTGGTTCATATTCCATATTTTTTTAATTTTCATTTCTCTAACCCTAGATTTTATTATTTTTTTATATTTCATTTCATTTTATTTTTCCATTAAGCACTCAAAATCCTAACGAGTTTATAATTTTCTGCACTAAAGTTAGGGTTTTTGAAGTAATTAGATATCCAAGTAATTTGTTGTTTAATGCTAGCACATTAAATTATTTGGACATTTTTTTTGAATTAAGGCATTCATTTTAAATTTTTGAAGCATTTTTGTTTTTTCGCACTCCATAGGGTTCTACTTTTGTTTGTAAATCATTTAAAACCCAAGAGAAAAGGAAGTTGCGCTCCACAAGGTTTTACTTTTTTTTTTGCAAATCATTTTAAACCCAAGATAAAAGGAAGTTGCACTCCACATGGTTTTACTTTTTTTGCAAATAATTTTAAATCCAAGATAAAAGGAAGTTGCACTCCATAGGTTTTTCATTTTTATGTAGAACATTTAAATCCAAAATAAAAAAGAATCAACACTTCATAAATTTTCAGCATTTCTTTTATCAACTAAGGCCAAGATAAAATAAATTTGCATTCATGGGAGGGATTTACTAATTCCAATATCACATTAAGGTTAAGATAAAATGAAGTGGTTTTCCACAACACTTGCTAACAACATATTTTAATCTGAAATAAAAGGAATCTGCTAACAACAAGTACTGACTCCAATTTCACATTAAATCAAAGATAAAATGAAGTGGTTTTCCATAACACTTGCTAATATAGTTTTTTTAATTTAAGATAAAAGGAATCTTCTAATAGGGATTCATGGGTAAATCACCTTGATAAATCAGAGATAAAATAAATTAGGATCAATTTCAAGCACTCATTCATCATTTTATTTCTACACATAAGGGAAATCAAGCCCTTTAATGAACATAAAGCATTGCAAATCAATTTAACCACAGGTCCCTTGTTAATAGTTACTTGCAAATCACTAAGGTATTCTAAGCACTTATTTTGACATATTTTCACAAGCATACAAGCACACATTAAGTAAAAGAAACCTTGGATAAATTTCAATTTCTTTGCAAGAGAGGGTTTTCTAACAAAATCTCAACTGTGAGTGTGGTTTTGCAATAGGGTGAAATTATCACTCAACAAAATTGACCCTAGAAGGGGGGGACGAATTGTGATTTTTGATTTTATTGTTATTGTGGATTTAAATTGCTCTAATTATTATTCATTGTGGCTGCAATATTTGGAAATTAGAACTTAATGCTTATCTTTAGCCTCCCTCATGCACAATAGAATCGATGCTAAAGGGAGGGCTTGAATTTGAGGTATTGCATTGTATTATCTCAAGTCACTTAAATTTGAGGTGCATCTCCATTTTCATGCATGAGTTTCATCTGCTTGCATTAATTGTTATGTGTTATTTTCATGTAGATGTTCACATAATGAGGTTAGGTGATTAAAAAAAAAACTTGGAACCAAGTCACAATAGCCATTTAATTTCCATGGAAGATAGTCAATCCTTTAAACATACCTGGATCTCCACCTATTGTGATTATATAGTTTAAATTTTCTCTACCCCAATTTAGGCATGATGGAGGGATGTTAGTTGAAGCACACATTCATGCATTCAAAGATGCTATGGTTCATTTACAAGTTTTGCATGAAAGTGTTATTTGTCAAATGTTTTCTTATACCTTGAATGAGTCTACATATGACTGGTTTATCAACCTACCTTCAAGTTCTATCACTTCTTGGGCTCAACTAGAGGTAATGTTCCTCAATTATTTTAACAAAAAGCTAGTTGACCCAATATTCATGTACAATCAATTTGTCATTACCCGTAAAGGACCAAATGAATATTTGAAGTTATTCATTGAAAGGTTCCATGAGTTATATACTCAATTTGTGGTACCTTATGTTCCTACAGAGGGAGTTGTTATACAAGTGTATTTCAATGCTATAGACCCATAAATATCTATGTATTTGTGAGGGATACCTCAAATCACATTTTTATCCCAAACCTATACCGAAGCAATAACATTTGAACAATAGTTGAGTTTTCTAGGTGGTGGTGTGGGTTTTAGATCTTATAATCCTCAATCATTGGATACCTCCCTTACCCACCCAATAGTTTATTCACCTCAATCTACCATGCAGAATCAACCATCATTCTCAAGTTTGAATCAATTTCAAAATACACAAATATCTCGGGATAATACAATGAACCAAACTATTACAAATGAAGTTAAGAATTTACGCAGGTTAATATTACAACTTATTAGAGACATGGATTAATTTCAGAAACAATTTCCTCAAGATACCCATCTTGATCATCTTTCGAATCATATCCGTGAGATAAATTTTAATTATTTTTACAATGACACTATCTCAGACAATGGAGGAATCCTAGAATTAACTAGCTTTGAAACATATGATGATTTAGGACCTTCCATAAATTTGGATGAGATGATTAAAATTGATGATCAAAACCTTCAACATGCTCAAAATAATGACCAGGAATAAATGAAAGGCTTAGAGTCATTATTTACAAGGGAGGATTGGGATAATCATAGAAAGCTAAATGTACAAATTGATCCACTATTAAAAACAATTGAGCCCTCAAAGGTGGATGAAGGTTATTTTAAAAATAAGCCTATTGTTGAACCTAAAGATTGTGAAAAAGTGGTTGAACGTCACACCCTAGTTTTAGAATATGATTATGGTTGTAGGAATAAATGGGAGGACTTTGCTGCTCTTTCTAATGAAACACTTGCTTGACCTAATATGTAGGACATGTTGGCAATTTTGGGTTTGAGATCCTAGCTTCTTGTCTATGAGTTGTCATTGATGTCAAAAGAAAATGACATTAATGTTAAGAGGATGTGTTGGCTTCAAAGGTGGAAGATTCCAAGAGAATATTTTTAAGAGAATCCGGAGAGATTCCATTGGCAATGGTTTTTATTAAAACCAATGAAGGTTCTCTTTATTATTTATTTAATTATTATTTAAAACCCTTCAAGGTTTTAATTAATTAATTATTTAATTAATTAAGGGAGAAATTAATTTTAATTTATTAAAAATACTTTAAGGGTTTTTAAACCCTTTAGAAAGCAAATTTTGATTAAATTTGAAATTACTTTTCTTTGCAGTCGACGTGTTCTAAAGTCCACGTATGGACTATAAATATGAGAAGGTTCCTAAGGTTAAACTCTCTTGGAAAATTGAAGGCAATTAATTGGTTTGGTTGCGATCGAATGTTCTGTTTACGCTACGAAAGAGGAGAGCTCGTGGTTTGAAAAGCTTTCGGAAAGCTTGACCATTTATGTGGAAAGAAGTCCGTCTTGGACTTTGTAAGTCCCTTGTGGGCTAGTGGCAGCGAAGGTTGCGTTTGGACCTTGCGTAGGTGGAGGTCTGCATTTTGATCCCCGCGGAGGGAGCTGTGCATGGATTAGTCACGTTTTTATTAAAACGTGTTTTGTGCCGTGAATTTTGGATTCTTCAAGGGCAGCCAATATAAGGTGTGATTATTTTCTTGATATGATTTTTGGCATTGTTTAGCATTATTTAAAAGACAGGAGAAATAAGGGGATATTTCTTTGGTTGTATTTTTGAGATTAGTCTTTTGCTATGCTAAATTTAAAAATGGAGATATAAGGTGTAAGTTTTGGTTATTATTTTTTTAGCTTCTTTGGTGGTTGTTTTTAAAGAAGAGGAGCTAAAAGGTGTATTAAGGAAAGTTTTTATATATGCTCATTTATCTTGGTTCTAACCCTAACTTGGTTGGAAGTTTGAGAGTTGTGTGTGGTGACAGCTTTAAGGATCAATTTTCTTCTACTCCAAAAAGGTATGGGCACATTTTCCTTATGAGTATGATTGGTGTATGTTTTTCTGAAATAAGGTTGGAGTGAAAAGGTTTTCAACTAGGTTTCCTTTGGTTGGGTGTAAATCCTATTTTCTGGTTTGTTGAAGACTTCTTATGCATTGTTATCCTTGATGAGAGTTTTTGGTGAATGCATAATTTTTGGTTTGAGATAGTGGAAGCTTTGTGCACTAGGGTTTATATTTGTGAGTCTAGCTACTTGCATTGAGTTGGTGGAACCCTTGGTTGGCTGTTTTGAGTTTGATGGTTGAGTTGCTTCCATAGAGGTTGTTTGATCAAGTTATTACTTTTACTTGATTCATGATATTGGGATTACTCCTTTGAGTTGATTTGAGCAAAATTACTCCTTTGCATTGGTGATATTATGTTGGATGCTTTTTGTTCAAATAATGTTGGAGAGAAAAGGAGTTCTACTTGTTTCCTTTTCTTGTGATGATTGGTTGAATGCTTCAAGGTTGATGTTGAGTTGAGTGGTGTTGGTTGACTAAACCTTGTTTGATGAGCATTGTTGTTGAAACCCTAATTGATGATGAAAAGAATATGAGTATCATTGTTATGTGATTCTTTGCATAGTTGGCAATTGTTGGGGTTTCATGTTCTTGAAAGAAAACATTCTATCCTATCCATTTCAGATATTGAGTTGAGTTTTCGATTTGAGATTGAGATTGAGCTGAGTTGATTTGAGTTGAGTTTTGAGATTGGTATTTGAGTATAGAACATATTGAGTCTCTAAAAATTCTCTTTATGCTTCTATGAGTTTGACAAATCACATTGGGTCTCTAACAATTCACTTTGTGATTTCCTACTAAGAAAGTTTTTCTTGGTGAGCTTGCTGAGTTTTTTGGACAGGTTCCAGTGGGGACTTGTGAGCAATTTTTGGATAGGTTCCAGTGGGGACTTGTGAGCAGTTTTTGGACAGGTTCTAGTGGGAACTTGTGAGCAGTTTTGGACAGGTTCCAGTGGGGACTTGTGAGCAGATTTGGACAGGTCCTAGTAGAGGACTTGTGAGCTGAGTTTGATAGTTCTATCGGAGAACTTGAGGACAGAGGTGCATTGGTTCTATAAGAAGAACTCGAGGACATATTTGGCAAGTCTTTGAGAAGGCTTGTATGCAGAGGATTGATTTGTTCAAGAGTTGGACAGATCTGATAGACGAGAGGAATACTTTTACTAGACTGACTGATTGTGTTTGGTATAGGTTGCTTGAGTCTTCGTGGACGTGATCATAGAAGGCAGAGGTCTCTTAGGATAAGCATTGAGGACATGAGGTCTTCGATGGAAAGGAGTTCCACGTGCTGGCAAGAGGTAGAGGCAGTTGATATTCTGAGGGATAATTTCTAGAGCATAGGGGAAGGTATCTCCTTTGAGCAGAGGCTCATAAATTTTGATTGGGGGAAGGTATCTCCTTTGAGCAGAGGCTCATAAATTCTAATTGGGGGAAGGTATCTCCTTTGGGCCGAGGCTCATAAACATTGTAATTGAGAAGGATTCCCAAAGAACTTTGAGATAACTTTTAGAGAAAAGTTTTGTGGACGTAGCCCAGCCATTCTGGGTGAACCGCGTTAAAATTGGTGTCACTTTGTGGATAATATTGTGCATTGCTTTGATATTGCTTTGGGTATATTGCTTTACTATTTTGAAGTATAAAAGAAAAAGTAAAAAGAGGTCTTATACTGTTCACCCCCCTCCTCTCAGTATAATCTTGTGTTCTTCTATTGGTATCAAAGTAGGTGCCTTCGAAAAGTTTAACAGCTTGAAGGAAAATCTAGTAAAGAACACAATGGATTATTCAAGTGGCAATGCAACACCTATTCTTGATGGGTCAAATTTTGATCTTTGGAGTGCAAGGATGAAGGTTCATCTAATGGCACTTGGTAATGAGGTATGGGAAGTGATTGAAGATGAGTACACTATTCCTGAACATGGTCCTAATACTAAAGAAGAAAGGCTCCTACATCATAGCAATTCAAAAGCAATGAATGCAATCTTGAAAGGCTTACAGAAAGTAGATCTCACCAAAGTGATTCACTACAAGACAGCTAGTGAAATGTGGAATCAGTTGAAGGTGGTTCACACAGGTGATACAAATGTCAGAAAGGCCAAGTTGAGACACTTCAAAGGTATGTTTGAACAACTTAAGATGAATGATGATGAAAATATTAGTGACTACATGCTTCGTATGGATGAGGTTGTTAACTCCATGAAAGACTTAGGTCTTGAGCTTGCTGAAAATAATGTTTGTGATAATATTTTAAGATCTCTTCCTAATAGATTTAGTGAAAAGATTTCTGCTATTAAGGAAGCTAAAGATTTGGATAAGTTGAAAAAGGATGATCTCCATAGTATACTTGCAGCATTTGAGTTGAGAACTCAAGTGAAGGTTGATGTCAAGAAAGAGGCAGCTTTCAAGGCTACCAAGGAATCCAAGGGTAGAACGACTTCAAGATAGTGATGAGTCTTCTAGTGATGAAGAGGCATATTACAACAAGAAAGGCAAGTTCTCTAGAAAGCACAAAAGTATGAAAAATATAAGATGTTTCAATTGTGGAAAGTTTGGTCATTATGCTACTGATTGATCTTGTTCCCAAGAATGAAAGTGATGAAGATAAACGAGATTCTAAGAGCAAGGATTCTGAAAAGCACAAGCATCACAGGAAAAATAAAGATGAGCATAGCAATCAAGGAAAGAGGTATTCTCACAAGCACAAGAAGAGTTTCTACCTAGACAAAGCAAGTAAGTGTTCTAGTAGTGATAGTGAAAGTTCTTCAAGTGATAATGAAAATGAGATGTTGTTCATATCAAAAAAAGAGGAAGAACCGAAACATAGATTCATTATCATGAAATGTCTTAGATGTGGAAATTTTGGTCACCTTGAGGATGATTGCACAAATAATGATTTGGTTTCTAGTATGTATGAGGATGCTTGAGAAAACTATAAGGAAGATGCATGTATGGTCTTTGAAAAGGGTAGCACCTCTAGTGATAATAAATCTGAAAAAGGCTTTGATGATTCAAAAAGGAAACAAATAAAGGATTTTGAAAGTGAAATTATTAGTGCTCTTAGTGTTTTGGGAAAGGAAAGAAAGAAGAATGCTAGACTCAAGGATAATTTAGATGAATGTTGTATGGAGAGAGATGATATTATAGAAAGTCTTGACTTCTCTATGGCTAAGACACAAGAACTCAAGGATGAGTTAAAGTCTAAGGTTCTTGAGTATAGTGAGTTAGAACATAAAATGGCTTCTTTGAAAGAGGAAACTAAAGAGTACAAGGATAAGCTTTACAGGTTTCAAGATAGCTCCAAAAAGGTTAAGTCACTCATCAAAGGTCAAAGAAAGACAACAGATAAAACAGGCCTTGGTTTTGTTAAGCTACACAAGGAACAAGTTGGAGAGTCTAGTAAGAGACTCCAAAAGGAAGAGAGTTATGATGAGGAAAGCATTTCAGAAAAGGAGTCCTTGAGTGATAGATGCACATAAACAAAAAATAGAAAACATAAAAAGGGGAGAAAGTTTATAGGACATAGAAGGTCATTTACGGGAAAGTTTAATGGCAGATGTTTTTCTTGTCATAGGTTTGGTCACATGGCTTCACATTGCATGAATCAAGTAAGGAAGGTAAATGACAGTTTCAGAGGTGGTAATTTCTTTCAAGGGTATTGCTACTCTTGTAAACAGTTTGGGCATAAGGCAATTTTCTGCAAGGCTAATAACAGGAACAGGGTTAGTCAGAATAGGTGGATTCAAAGAATAGGTATGCCTAAAAGAAATAACATTGTTACTTGTTATAAGTGCAACAATGAAGGTCACAGAGCTAGACAATGTAGAGCTGAAATTCCAAGGTACAAGAACAGGAATAGTGGTATGAATAGGTCCAAGGATTAAGGGATGGATAAGAACAGGAATGATAACAGGAATAGGAACAGTGACAGGAATAGGAACAAGAATATGGACAAGGAGAACAAGAGAAGACATGGTAAGGTAGCTATAGACACTGATGATGATCAGTGCCTATTGGGAGTTTTACTCCCACCCCGAAATTAAACACCTCAACAGGAGGTGGGGGAGGGACTAAGCTAAGAGGCTCATTCTTAGTCCCAAGCCCCAAAGGTGACCCTTTGCCATTGATGACAAAGGGGGAGAGATATGAGTAAGGGGAAGAGCCTTAAAATAGGGGGAGCTATTTATGTTGAGTTTCTATGTTGTTGAGAAGCATGTTTTGCCATCAATGACAAAGGGGGAGATTGTTGGCAATTTTGGGTTTGTGATCCTAGCTTCTTGTCTATGAGTTGTAATTGATGTCAAAAGGAAATGGCATTAATGTTAAGAGGATGTGTTGGCTTCAAAGGTGGAAGATTCCAAGAGAATATTTTTAAGAGAATCCGGAGAGATTCCATTGGATAGGGTCTTTATTAAAACCAAGTTAAATGGTTTTTATTAAAACCAATGGAGGTTCTCTTTATTATTTATTTAATTATTATTTAAAATCCTTAAAGGTTTTAATTAATTAATTATTTAATTAATTAAGGGAGAAATTATTTTTAATTTATTAAAAATACTTTAAGGGTTTTTAAACCCTTTAGAAAGCAAATTTCGATTAAATTCGAAATTACTTTTCTTTGTAGCCGACGTGTTCTAAAGTCCACGTATGGACTATAAATATGAGAAGGTTCCTAAGGTTAAACCCTCTTGGAAAATCAAAGGCAATTAATTGGTTTGGCTACGATCAAATGTTCTGTTTACGCTACAAAAGAGGAGAGCTCGTGGTTTGAAAAGCTTTCAGAAAGCTTGACCGTTTATGTGGAAGGAAGTCCTTCTTGGACTTCGTAAGCCCCTTGTGGGCTAGTGGCAGCGAAGGCTGCGTTTGGGCCTTGCGTAGGCGGAGGTCTACGTTTCGATCCCCGTGGAGGGAGCTGTGCATGGATTAGTCATGTTTTTATTAAAACGTGTTTTGTGCTACGAATTTCGGATTCTTCAAGGGCAGCCATTATAAGGTGTGATTATTTTCTTGATATGATTTTTGGCATTGTTTAGCATTGTTTAAGAGACATAGGAGAAATAAGGGGATATTTCTTTGGTTGTATTTTTGAGATTAGTCTTTTGCTATGCTAAATTTAAAAATGGAGATATAAGGTGTAAGTTTTGGTTGTTGTGTTTTTGGCTTCTTTGGTGGTTGTTTTTAAAGAAGAGGAGCTAAAAGGTGTATTAAGGAAAGTTTTTATATATGCTCATTTATCTTGGTTCTAACTCTAACTTGGTTGGAAGTTTGAGGGTTGTGTGTGATGACTTCTTTAAGGATCAATTTTCTTCTACTTCAAAAAGGTATGGGCACATTTTCCTTATGAGTATGATTGGTGTATGTTTTTTTGAATTAAGGTTGGAGTGAAAAGGTTTTCAACTAGGTTTCCTTTGGTTGGGTGTAAATCCTATTTTCTGGTTTGTTGAAGACTACTTATGCATTGTTATCCTTAAGGAGAGTTTTTGGTGAATGCATAATTTCTAGTTTGAGATAGTGGAAGCTTTGTGCACTAGGGTTTATATTTGTGAGTCTAGCTACTTGCATTGAGTTGGTGGAACCCTTGGTTGGCTATTTTGAGTTTGATGGTTGAGTTGCTTCCATAGAGGTTGTTTGATCAAGTTATTGTTTTACTTGATTCATGATATTGGGCTTACTCCATTGAGTTGATTTGAGCAAGTTCTCCTTTGCATTGGTGATATTGTGTTGGATGCTTTTTGTTCAAATAATGTTGGAGCGAAAAGGATTTCTACTTGTTTCCTTTTCTTGTGATGATTGGTTGAATGCTTCAAGGTTGATGTTGAGTTGAATGGTGTTGGTTGACTAAACCTTGTTTGATGAGAATTGTTGTTGAAACCCTAATTGATGGTGAAAAGAACATGAGTATCATTGTTATGTGATTCTTTGCATAGTTGGCAATTGTTGGGGTTTCATGTTCTTGAAAGAAAACATTCTATCCTATCCATTTCAGATATTGAGTTGAGTTTTCAGATTTGAGATTGAGATTGAGCTAAGTTGATTTGAGTTGAGTTTTGAGATTAGGATTTGAGTATAGAACATATTGAGTCTCTAACAATTCTCTTTATGCTTCTATGAGTTTGACAAATCACATTGGTTCTCTAACAATTCACTTTGTGATTTCCTACTAAGAAAGTTTTTATTTGTGAGCTTGCTGAGTTTTTGGACAGGTTCCAGTGGGGACTTGTGAGCAGTTTTGGACAGGTTTCGATGGGGACTTGTGAGCAGTTTTGGACAGGTTTCGATGGGGACTTGTGAGCAGATTTGGATAGGTCCTAGCAGAGGACTTGTGAGCTGAGTTTGATAGTTCTATCAGAGAACTTGAGGACAGAGGTGCATTGGTTCTATGAGAAGAACCTAAGGACAGTTGGCAAGTCTTTGAGAAGGCTTGTATGCAGAGGATTGATTTTTTCAAGAGTTGGACAGATCTGACAGACAGAGGAAGACTTGTACTAGACCGACTAACTGTGTTTGGTACAAGTTGTTGAGCTGCTGTGGACATGATAATAGAAGGCAGAGGTCTCTTAGGCTAAGCATTGAGGACATGAGGTCTTCGATGGAAAGGAGTTCCATGTGCTGGCAAGAGGTAGAGGCAGTTGATCTTCTGAGGGATCATTTCTAGAGCAGAGGGGAAGGTATCTCATTTGAGTAGAGGCTCATAAATTATGATTGGGGGAAGGTATCTCCTTTGAGTAGAGGCTCATAAATTTTGATTGGGGGAAGGTATCTCCTTTGGGCCGAGGCTCATAAACATTGTAATTGGGAAGGATTCCCAAAGAACTTTGAGATAACTTTTAGAGAAAAGTTTTGTGGACGTAGCCTAACCATTCTGGGTGAACCACGTTAAAATTGGTGTCACTTTGTGGATGATATTGTGCATTGCTTTGATATTTCTTTGGGTATATTACTTTACTATTTTTAAGTATAAAGGAAAAAGTAAAAAGAGGTCTTATACTGTTCACCCCCCGCCTCTCAGTATAAGCTTGTGTTCTTCATTTTGAGAATGAAAGTCATTTATCATTTATCTAGCATGGAGTAATTCAATAAACCTTTCTTTAATCAATCAAAGTTCTATGCTTTTTGTGTACAAAACCATTTTCTTTAACCAATTAAGAGCCCATACTCTTAACTATCCATACAATACCATTTATTTAATCAATTAAGATCCCATACCCTTAACTAATTAAATACTTAAGCAAAACACAATTTTCTTTAATCAATTAAGAGCCCATACCCTTAACTAATTAAATGCTTACACAAAAATCATTTTCTTAATTAATTAAGATCCCACACTCTTAACTATCCATACAATACCATTTCTTTAATTAATAAAGAGCCCGTACTCTAAACTAATTAAATACTTATACAAAAATTAATTTTCTTTAATCAATTAAGAGCCCATACTCTTAACTAATTTAATACTTATATGAACCCAGGTGTTGTAGGTGAGTTGGAGAGGAGAGGGCAATCCTCCAAGGGAGGTCCCAGGTTCAAATCTCCACCCTACTAAAAAGCTGAAATGGGTATCCAAAATCCAATTGATAATGTTGATGCAGGCAGGGTCGGATGCGACCCCCGGGTGACTTTAATGATGTAGAACCCCTTGTTCGTGGTCTCTCAGACCAAGGTGGCTCTGCAATGGGTTTTTTTCTTTAAAAAAAAATACTTATACGAAAACCATTTCCTTAATCAAATAAATAAATTAATATAATTCTTTAATTTAAATACATCTAAATATCATTCTTTTAATTTAAATAAACTAAATATAATTCTTTAATTTAAATACATATAGATATCCTTATTTTAATTTAAATAAACTAAATATCATTATTTTAGTTTAATTAAATTAAATTCAATTCTTTTAGTTAAATTAAATATCTCCTCTAGGTGGGAGGTCACCATTTCAATTTCCTACTCCCTGCTTTACTCATATTAAATGGATTTCTAGGTGGATCTCTTGGTCGAATAGGCTTGCAAGGCCTTTCTTTTCTTTCTTAGTTCCTATGGAGACCTTACTTGAGTCTTCCTGGTGCACTAAGCGTAGGTACACTAAGTATTTTGCAAATAGCTATCCATATCATCCCCCATGAATGAGTTAACTTACCCCTTTTTGTCTATCAAGAGGGTATGCCCATCACTACATCATACATATGTCCATCTATGTAGGTGCACTAAGCGTAAAGTGAATAATTTATTAGTCTCATGAGTTAACTTATTCCATCCATATCTTCTAGTGATAATCAAATTTGTTTTAAATATAATTGATGTTGTCATGTATCTAACTAATTTAGGGTTTTAGAATAGTTCTATGAAGAATGATATTACTTAATTTTTTTCCCTAAGGGACCCCATAAAACCGTAGGCTTCTTTTCTACTTCTATCACATGTACATAATTATTTTAAATACCATATCTAAACATATAAACTATAATAAACAAACAATATCTTCTAATATTTATTTCCTTAGAAGGAGGTGATCAAGTCTACCTATTTAATTAAGCATTGGATAACATCTATAACAACATTAAAGAAGATAAACAAAAAATATGTCATTATCTATCTAAATAATATAACAAAACATGATAGATTGTTAAACTATGTCATCATAGATCCTTTTAAAAATAACAAGAGATACATCTTCCATTAATAAATTAAATCATCACATAACCCAAGTATGGTAAAATTACTCCCAAATTTTTAAAAGAATAAAGCTTTACATCATTATCCAAATAGGATATTGCTCAACTAGAGTCTATTCCATAACAAGTATTCACTACAACATATCTCAAAGGTCAATGTATTGGATCCAAGTGTTCTCCTTGTTCCTTATTTCTTTTCCATTGCTCAATTGATGGTGGTAAGGAATCAGAAAAACTCATAGATCTTAGGAAGCATGCAACTAAATGCATATACTAAATGACTTATGAAATAAGTGCATTTATAATTTGGATGTCAAATTGCAACTATACAAACTACTCAATGCATTTATGCATAAATCATTCACTCAAATCATCAAAAGGAAACCCCATAATTTCCCGCATCCATTATTTTCTCTAACATTCTCTACTTCTATACTAATATACTACTTACATTAATCAAATAAATTGCATTCATCATCCAAGAATGAAATTTGTCTATCATTCACTTTATCATAGAGGGAGAGTCATTTTATCTTTTGTGTTGGCAATTTTGGGTTTGAGATCCTAGCTTCTTGTCTATGAGTTGTCATTGATGTCAAAAGGAAATGACATTAATGTTAAGAGGATGTTTTGGCTTCAAAGGTGGAATATTCCAAGAGAATCTTTTTAAGAGAATCCGGAGAGATTCCATTGGATAGGGTTTTTATTAAAACCAAGTTAAATGGTTTTTATTAAAACCAATGGAGGTTCTCTTTATTATTTATTTAATTATTATTTAAAACCCTTCAAGGTTTTAATTAATTAATTAAGGGAGAAATTATTTTTAATTTATTAAAAATACTTTAAGGGTTTTTAAACCCTTTAGAAAGCAAATTTCGATTAAATTCAAAATTACTTTTCTTTGCAGCCAACGTGTTCTAAAGTCCACGTATGGACTATAAATATGAGAAGGTTCCTAAGGTTAAACTCTCTTGGAAAATCGAAGGCAATTAATTGGTTTGGCTGTGATCGAATGTTCTATTTACGCTGCGAAAGAGGAGAGCTTGTGGTTTGAAAAGCTTTCGGAAAGCTTGACCGTTTATGTGGAAGGAAGTCCGTCTTGGACTTCGTAAGCCCCTTGTGGGTTAGTGGCAACGAAGGCTGCGTTTGGGCCTTGCATAGGCAGAGGTTTGCGTTTCGATCCCCGTGGAGGGAGCTGTGCATGGATTAGTCACGTTTTTATTAAAACTTGTTTTGTGCCGCGAATTTTGGATTCTTCAAGGGCAACCAATATAAGGTGTGATTATTTTCTTGATATGATTTTTGGCAATGTTTAGCATTGTTTAAAAGACATAGGAGAAATAAGGGGATATTTCTTTGGTTGTATTTTTGAGATTAGTCTTTTGCTATGCTAAATTTAAAAATGGAGATATAAGGTGTAAGTTTTGGTTGTTGTGTTTTTGGCTTCTTTGGTGGTTGTTTTTAAAGAAGAGGAGCTAAAAGGTGTATTAAGGAAATTTTTTATATATGCTCATTTATCTTGGTTCTAACCCTAACTTGGTTGGAAGTTTGAGAGTTGTGTGTGGTGACAACTTTAAGGATCAATTTTCTTCTACTCCAAAAAAGGTATGGGCACATTTTCCTTATGAGTATGATTGGTGTATGTTTTTCTGAAATAAGGTTGGAGTGAAAAGGTTTTCAACTAGGTTTCCTTTGGTTGGGTGTAAATCCTATTTTTTGGTTTGTTGAAGACTTCTTATGCATTGTTATCCTTGATGAGAGTTTTTGGTGAATGCATAATTTTTGGTTTGAGATAGTGGAAGCTTTGTGCACTAGGGTTTATATTTGTGAGTCTAGCTACTTGCATTGAGTTGGTGGAACCCTTGGTTGGCTATTTTGAGTTTGATTGTTTAGTTTCTTCCATAGAGGTTGTTTGATCAAGTTATTGCTTTTACTTGATTCATGATATTGGGCTTACTCCTTTGAGTTGATTTGAGCAAATTACTCCTTTGCATTGGTGATATTGTGTTGGATGCTTTTTGTTCAAATAATGTTGGAGAGAAAAGGAGTTCTACTTGTTTCCTTTTCTTGTGATGATTGGTTGAATGCTTCAAGGTTGATGTTGAGTTGAGTGGTGTTGGTTGACTAAACCTTGTTTGATGAGCATTGTTGTTGAAACCCTAATTGATGATGAAAAGAACATGAGTATCATTGTTATGTGATTATTTGCATAGTTGGCAATTGTTGGGGTTTCATGTTCTTGAAAGAAAACATTCTATCCTATCCATTTCAGATATTGAGTTGAGTTTTCAGATTTGAGATTGAGATTGAGCTGAGTTGATTTGAGTTGAGTTTTGAGATTGGGATTTGAGTATAGAACATATTGAGTCTCTAAAAATTCTCTTTATGCTTCTATGAGTTTGACAAATCACATTGGGTATCTAACAATTCACTTTGTTATTTCCTACTAAGAAAGTTTTTCTTGGTGAGCTTGCTGAGTTTTTTGGACAGGTTCCAGTGGGGACTTGTGAGCAGTTTTGGACGAGGTTCCAGTGGGGACTTGTGAGCAGTTTTTGGATAGGTTCCAGTGGGAACTTGTGAGCAGTTTTGGACAGGTTCCAGTGGGGACTTGTGAGAAGATTTGGATAGGTCCTAGCAGACGACTTGTGAGCTAAGTTTGATAGATCTATCAGAGAACTTGAGGACAGAGGTGCATTGGTTCTATGAGAAGAACCCGAGGATAGATTTGGCAAGTCTTTGAGAAGGCTTGTATGCGAGAGGATTGATTTGTTCAAGAGTTGGACAGATCCGACGAGACAGAGGAAGACTTGTACTAGACCGACTGACTATGTTTGGTACAGGTTGCTGAGCTGTTGTGGATGTGATCATAGAAGGCAGAGGTCTTTTAGGCTAAGCATTAAGGACAGGAGGTCTTCGATGGAAAGGAGTTCCACGTGCTAACAAGAGGTAGAGGCAGTTGATATTCTGAGGGATCATTTATAGAGCAGAGGGGAAGGTATCTCCTTTGAACAAAGGCTCATAAATTTTTATTGGGGGAAGGTATCTCCTTTGAGCAAAGGCTCATAAATTTTTATTGGGGGAAGGTATCTCCTTTGGGCCGAGGCTCATAAACATTGTAATTGGGAAGGATTCCCAAAGAAATTTGAGATAACTTTTAAAGAAAATTTTTGTGGATGTAGCCCAACCATTCTGGGTGAACCACGTTAAAATTGGTGTCACCTTGTGGATAATATTGTGCATTGCTTTGATATTGCTTTGGGTATATTGCTTTACTATTTTGAAGTATAAAGGAAAAAGTAAAAAGAGGTCTTATACTGTTCACCCTCCCTCTCAGTATAAGCTTGTGTTCTTCAGGACAAGTTGTAAAGGCTAGTTCTATAGCTTAAAAGAAACATAGCCCAATTACAAGAACAAATACCTCAAGGTACACATCTTGATGATTCTACAAATCATCCTTAGGAGACAAAGGTCGAATATACTAAAAGTGATATTCTTTTAGATTGTGGAGGTGCCCTAGAGTTGACTAGTCTTAAAACATATGACAAATCAGGACCTTCCATAAACTTTGATGAAATTGGTGAAATAGACTATCAAGAAATCCAACATGTTCCAAACAAAGATATCCAACATGAGCCAAACTATGACAAGCAAGAAATGAAAGACTTAGAGTCATTATTTACAAGTGAGGATTAGGATAATCATAGAAAACTAAATGTAAGAATTGATCCACTTTTAGAAACAAGTGAGCTATAAAAGGGTAATTCACAAAGGTGCGTTACAAATGAGGATTGTGGTGATCATGCAAATCTAAATACAAGAATTGATTCCATTGTAGAAACCCTTGAGCCACAAAAAATGGTTGAAGGTGAATTTGAAAAAGAATTTCTTGAAGAATTTGAAGATTACAAGGAAGATGCAATAGAATTTCATCTTATGGATTTAGACGACAATTATTATAATTTTTGGAAGAAATATATAGAATTATTTATTGCTCCTACTATCTCTAATACAAAATTTTCTTCTTGTGGTATGCAAGACATTAAATATGTTACCCTGCGAGAGGAGCCTTCAGTTCCCACAAAATTGGAAAATTATATGTTTATTAAAGATGAAGAAAGAGAAATGGATTTACATGATTGTATTGAAGATTCAAATAAAGAAATACCATGGGTGGTTAACAAGGAGTTAGAATTGACTTTTATTCATCCAAATGATAAAAATATCATTCTATTTGAGATGACTCCAGTAGTTAATCAGGGAGACATGTTATTTAACACATCCATTGACCAGGTCTAAAAAGGATGGGCGTGTTTTTAATTGGGTGACTAATTTCAGTATTTTTGAAAAGCAGGTAATTGATGAAGAGGAAGGTATAATTCCTCTCATTGAATGACCATCTAATAGGACACGAAAAGAGAGACGTTTTTTGCAGGACTGCCCAAACTACCGAACTCGTTTCGGCCATATCTCACTCATCCGAACTCGGATTGAGCTAAAATTTTGAGGGTAGATGCCTGAAAAACCCTAGAACGTCTCCACCAATTTTCATATCATTTGGAGCAACACAGATCCTAGCGCATCCCTATGTGTGAACGATATATTTGGCAAGCGGCTATGCGAGGGTTTCATCCGGGTTGAGTGCAAGCAGCTCCAGAGGTTGGTTTTTAGGGCCTTCGGGCCCTAGCGGCCAATATTTTTGTGGTTTATGCTCAATATTTTAGCAGGAAATGTTGCAGGGGATACAATATGGGTTAGAAATTTGTCTTTCAATAGATCATACTCGTGAACTTGAGTGACAACGGCTTCCAATTTGGTTGCACAAAAGAAAAGTGAAAACCATACCTTTCCACGACGTCTAGGGCAAGGATTAAAGAGACCACGAAATAAGTTTCAAGTAGTTGATCAAAAAATGGCTCATATCTCAAGTGAATCTGGTGCTAAGGTGCACCCACAAAATAATTCTACTATGAAAACCCCTGTCAAGGGTAAGAATTTTGAAGACTCAGTCCCAAAAATGAATTTTAGGGATGCCCTTCATGGTGGACAGCCTCAGCCCAATGCTAATATCAATATTAGGGCTTCTCATAAACCTCTAAGAATGCCTAAGATTGATCCCAGGAAAACAGAGTCAGGATGTCTTAAAGCAGCTGATGGAACTCCTATTGTTAAGCTTGATATGGGTAACATTCAGTTCGGCATTGAAGATTTGGAAAAAAGAGGACTAATTTGTCGGTTCATGGGTTTTCGTCCGAGTCTATCTGCTTTCAAAGTCTAGGCTGCAAAAAGCTGGAAAACTAAAGGTGAGTTACAAATCTCTATTTATCCAAATGGTTATTTTCTTGTTTTATTTGCTAATAATGAAGATAGAGAGAAAAATTTTCAAGGGGGTCCTTGGTTTTTTGGAAGGGCAGGGCTTTTCATGAAGCCCTGGCATACTAAATTTAAAGTCGAAGAAGAGATGCCTTCTATAGCTCCCGTGTGGGTTAGACTCTTTGGCCTCCCTATTGAATTTTGGAATCCTACTATTTTTTCTTCAATTGGAAACTCTTTAGGAACTTTTATGATGACTCGTTGATTGTACTCAAAATTTTGAACATATTATTTATGCTCGAATTTGTGTTTTAATGGATTTTGACAAACCCCTACCTAAAAAGATCACATTACAATTTGGGGAAGACACTTGGGAGCAAGTAGTGGACTATGAGAACATTCCTTTTCGTTGTAGAATTTGCCATGAATATGGTCATTTGGCCAGTGCTTGCCCAAATAAAATTCCTGATCAAAAGAAAGAAGATATAAACTCAGCAGGTTTCCAAATACCTAAGAAGAAGAACACTCGAAAAAAACCAGTAATGAAGGATCAATCAAAGTCATTTGCTAATATGTTTGAAATCCTTTCCACAAATGATGTCCCAAGTGAGGAAGAGGAAATAATGGAAACTAAAATCTTAGAAACACAATTTAAATATGAAGGAAAGAACTGAGAGACAAACCAACAAATCAAAGGTTTTCAACAGAAAAAAAAGGAGAAAATTTACACAAGAAAAACAATATTTCAAATGTCAAAACTTCAAATAATGCAGGTCCCAATATAGACTCCATTGAACCATCTAGTAAAATTTTGGCTGTGTATGAGCATTCTTCAAGGTTAGAAGCCATCTCGATTCAATTGGAATAAGTCAAGAAATAGGGAAAAAAAATTGAAGATGGATTCTAATCAAAAAGTAGGTCGCAAGACCAATCAATATCATATGGTAAAAGAAGGTGAAAAGCTTGTAGAGGAAGGTAAGATTAATGCCCTTCCCAACATTTTTAGCCCCGGTATTAATGAAGATCATCACTTGGAATATTAGAGGACTCAAAGGGAGTCTTTCAAAACAAAATGAAATTAGAAGAATGATTCAGATAAATCATCCACATCTTGTTTTCCTTCAAGAAACAAAGATGTCAATGGAGGATATGGACTTAATTGCCAGTAAAATTTGGCCAGCTGGAAAAGTGGTTTCCCTCGGTTCCCAAGGGACTTCGGGTGGCATTGCTTGTCTTTGGGACCCAAAAGAGGTAGTTATTCACCATATGGTTGGCAGTTGGGGTTTGTTGGCTATAGCTATTCAAAGTAGACATTCCAACCAGATTATGCTCTACATTCATTGTTTATGCCCCGACTTCTTTGGAGGAAAAAAGAAGATAGTGGAAGGATATTACTCATATTATCTCTCATTTTCCTAAAGCTTGGATCTTGATCGGAGGAGATTTCAATACCATCCTCTCTCTGGATGAGAAAAGGGGGGAAATAGAAATTTGGACAAAAGTACTGACCTCATGAGCGAATATATTGCAAACCTCCATCTTGTGGATATCCAACCAGATAATGGCCTTATGACTTGGTCTAACATAAGGCAAGGCTTAGCTTGTATAATGGAGAGATTGGATAGGTTTTTGCTCTCTGAAAATTTCTTAATCCATGGTCACATTCCTAAAGTGAAGACTCTTAATAATGTCTGGTTCGGATCATTGGCCAGTCATGGTGGAAATGTGGAAAACCAATGTGAGTTTCTCTCCTTTTGTTTTCAATTAATGTGGCTTAGAGACATTTCCTTCAGACCTCGTGTGCAACAATGGTGGAAGGAAGGTAAACCTAGGCATGGGACTAAGATGTTCTATTTTGCCAAAAGACTGCAATACATTAAATCCAAAATCAAGACTTGGAACTGGAAAGAGTTTGGGGATGTTCATAAAAAAAAACATGAAGTTATTGCTCATCTTGAAAATTTGAATAAGAAAATCCGTTTAGATGGCCTCACAGAGAAGAGAAGTGCAGATGAAATTAAACTCACAACTCGGTTAGAGGAATGGGAAAAAAGAGAAGAAATCTTATGGAAGCAAAAATCTAGAATTCAATGGCTCAAAGAAGGAGATCGAAACACAAATTTCTTCCACAAATCTCTTCTAGCTCGAAGATCTCACAACTTTATTTCTTCCTTAAAATCAGATTCTGGAGATGTTGTTTATACTTGGGATGGCATGAACTCTATTGTTGTTGATTACTTTTCCAATATTTTTGCTGCTACTCCTCTTGACTCAGCTTCACAACAAAATGTTCTTCAAGCAATCCCTTCTCTTATCACTTCTGAGGAGAACTCTATTTTGACTGCTCCTGTTACTATCAATGAGCTTCAACAAGTAGTTTTTAAAATGCAAAAAGGGAAAACCCAGGTCCTGATGGTTTTCCTATTGAGTTCTACCAAGAGTTCTGGGATATCCTTCATGTTGATTTATTAGAGGTGGTGGAAGAAGCCAGGAAATCCAAAGAAATTTTGAAGGTTATCAATAAAACTTATATTACTCTTGTTCCAAAAGCTCAAGAGGTTGATCATATCTCAGCTTTTAGACCTATTGCTTTATGTAATGTTCTTCTCAAAATTATTACTAAAATCATGGCAGAAAGGTTGAAGCCTCTTTTGCATAAGATTATTTCCCCGAGCAAGGGGGATATGTGGAAGGACGTCAAATAGTAGATGAGATAGTTCTTGCTCAGGAAGCCATCCATTCCATGGATATGCAAAATTCTCCTTCTATGTTCATCCGGTTAGACTTATCCAAAGCTTATGACAGAGTGGATTGGCACTTCCTTATCAAAGTTTTGAGGCAATTTGGTTTCTCTAAGGATTGGATGGATTGGATTATGGGATGTATCTCTTCAGTTTCCTACTTAGTTCTTATCAATGGCAGGCCTTCTCAGTCTTTCCCAGCTTCCAGAGGTATTAGGCAAGGTGACCCGCTATCCCCTTATTTATTCATCATTCTTGTTGAATGCTTGGGTAGGACTATAACCAAAAAGAGGGAAAACAAAACCCTTGAGGGAGTTACCATTGCTCATGGAGCTAGACCTATCTCTCATCTTCAATTTGTGGATGACTCTACCCTTTTAGGTAAAGCTACAGTTAAGGAAGCTTCTAATATTAAGCAAATCATTAGCTATTTTTCTAAGGCTACTAGGCAGTTGATCAATGAAGACAAATCTAAAGTTATTTTCTTTCACTGCTCTGCTAGACAGGAATCCATGGTCTTGGATAAATTAAGATATAAGAAGACCTCTCTTCCAATCACTTATTTAGGTATTCCCATAAATATTCAAAGGCAAAAAAATAAATATTGGAATTGGTTGTTGGACAAAGTCAAGAAGAAAATTGGAAAGTGGACCAACAAGTGGCTTTCTTCTGGGGGTAGAATCACCTTGGTAAAATCAGTCCTTCAAGCTATTCCTATTTATGTTTCTTCCATTTTGAATATCCCAAAGGTTGTTCTTCGAGAATTGGATCAAATCAGTCATCGTTTCCTTTGGAGTGGTACTAAGGAGAAAAGAAAATGGGCCTTGGTGAAATGGGATACTTTATGTCTTCCTAAGAGTGAAGGGGGGTTAGGATTCCGGTCTTCAATTAATAACAACAAAGCTTTAGCTGCTAAATTATATTGGAGGATGTTGCATAACCCCAATGCTCTTTGGGCCAATAATCTCCGTGCTAAATATGTCGAGAACAAAAGTCCTGAAGACCTTGTTCGCTATCAACTTCCTACCAAAGGTTCTCCCATTTTAGCAGTTCTTAAGACTGGTGAGGATTTGATAAAGAAAAAATTATTTTGGATCATTCATAATGGTCAACATGCAAATTTTTGGATAGATTCTTGGGATGGTCACAAGCCTTTGATAACTCAGTTTCCCGATTGGAGGCCTTGGATGGAGGAGCTTCACCGAGCTAATTGGATAAAGGTGGCTAATTATCGTCGGTACCATACTCGGTAATTCAAAGGTTGGTAGATATTGGATCCCTATTGAGGACTGGCCTATTCAAATCCCAGAAAGGCAAAGACAAGATATCCAAGGCATCCTTCATATGAGATCCCTCTCTTGGTCCCATGAAAAATATTGTTTTGGATGGAACAACACTACTAAGGGTGAGTATTCAGTTGCTCAAGGTTATTTGACCTTATGCCATAATAATCCCAACCATTCTTCTGACATATTTTCTCAATTGTGGGCTCAAAAGCTCTGGCCTAAGGTGAGGTTCTTTAATTGGATTTTATTGCATCGTAGGGTGCTTACTGGTGAGCAACTTATGAAGCGTGGTTTTCATGGCCCTTTTAGATGTGAAATGTGTGAAGAGAATGTAGAAAATATCAACCATATTTTTATTGAGTGTACTTTAGCCTCCGAGCTATGGAGGAGAATGGCAACTTTACTTGGCTTACAGTGGTCCAATTTTTTCACTTTTGAACAACTTTGGAGGGATTGGCCTAATCAAGAGGGTGTTGATCATTTTATTAGGCGGTTAGTTTGGATGGGTTCTACCATTCTTCTTTGGAATATTTGGAATGAAAGGAACAACCAAATTTTTAATCAAGATAGGAAGGATATTCACTATATTTGGCAAAAGACCATAGCCAACTTAGTTGAATCAGTCCATCAACTCCTTAATCACCCCCAAAACTCCCACCAAAGATGGGATCAAGTGATGCAAAGATTGAAGATTAAACCTTCTAAGGGCAACCAACTTAAAGGGAATGTGAGTATTAGTAAGATGGATAGGACTAGAAATTGGCAACCTCCTCCTAAGGATTTTGGAAAAGTCAATACTGATGGAGCCTCTAGAGGGAACCCTGGAAAAGCCAGTGTGGGAGGAATTGGTAGACTTTCAGATGGCTCCCTGGTTTTTACTTTTGCTGAGAATTTGGGTATTCTTTCCAATAACCTTGCTTAGGGGTATGGTATCCTTAGAGGCCTTCAGGAGGCTACTAAGGTTGGATGGGAAAAGGTGTTAGTTGAGTCCGACTCTCAACTTATGATTAATCTCTTGAAGACTCCTTCTAAGAATCATAAGGTGGATTGGAGAATAAAAAGAATTATTGAGAAGATTCAGTTAATCCAGATGGGATTTTTGAAAGTTGATTACAATCATGTGGTCAGAGATCAAAACAAGAGTGCTGATGCTTTAGCTAATTGGGCTTTGGACAAAGGTGATCTTACTTGTTATGGCCACCCTCCTATATGGTGGGCTTCTCAAATTAGGGAAGCTCTTCTTTCTATCATTTCTTTGGATGGCTCCTAGTTCTGAAGGTACCTAGTTTCTTCTTGTTTTTTTTTTGTTTCTCTTTGGTTCATTCAGTTTTTTTAGTTCCCTAGCTCATTCTATTCTTTATTTTGTTTCCTCTGTTGATTCTTGCATTAATAGTCTTCTGGTCTAGATAGGTCATTGTTTTGTTCATTTTTTTTTTTGTCTTCTTTGTTTTTTTTAGTTTTTTAAGGTGGGTGGGTTCTTTTGTTTTGTTTTGTTTTTGTGTTCTTTGTGTTGTTTTTTGTTGTTCTTGTGTTTTTGTTGTTTTTTTTTTTATGTTTTTTGTTATTGTTCTTGTGTTTTTTTCGTTCTTGTTCTTGGGTTTCTCTTTGTTTGTGTTATTTCATTTTTTTATGTGTGAGTGTTTTCTATGTTTTTTGTTTTTGTTTATTGTCTGTTGTTGGTTGTTTTTATTTTTATTTTATTTTTATTTTTTAGGTTTTGGTTGTGTTTATTTTTCATGTTTTTTTGGGTTATGTCTTTGTAGTGTTCTGTTGTTTTTGTCTTGTTTGTGTTTTGTTATGTGGTTCTTGTGTTTTTCTATGTGGTTTGTGTTGTGGTTTCTTTTATCTTATTGTGCGTGTTTGGTTGTGCTTTTGGTTTTGACACACTCAAGGAGCATGTTTTTTATTTTATTTTATTATTTTTGTTGTTATTTACTTTTTTTAATTTGGTTTTGTGTGTTTGTTTGCTCCTTGAGTATGTCAAAGGTGGTAGGCCAGGTCCGAGTCCTGGGCATTTTTGGCGGAATGGATACCCCTGCCTCCTTGGGTCTTACCCGAAAGTGGCATCCCTTTTGGGATGTTTTCCACAAATAAAAAAAAAAATTGATGAAGAGGAAGGGCTACAATAAGGGGATGATAAAAACCATGAGGGAAAAGAAGGAATAAAAACGACTCACCAACGTTTGGTAAATGAAAATGTATAAAAGGTAGAATTATCACCTTGTTTATTGACTAATGAAATTTTTGGTAAGGATTTACATGATATTATTGAAGATTCAAATGCAATTGATAAGGAAATGTCATATAATTTCAACAACAAATTGGAGGAAATTTATAGGATGGACACATCATATAAAATGAAGGGAAACATATTTGAAGTGCTAAATCAAGTTCATAAACAGTTAATTATTAAGTCTAGGATACAAAACTATAATTATCCTCATATGTCAAATATCCTAGATGCTTGTCACCTTTTGCGTGGATTTGATTGGATTAAAAACATGGAAAATGAATTGGCCTTAAAATTTTAGAAATAGGCTCCTACTTGCAAGATCTCATATTTGAAAAAGAGAGCCTAAGTCTAAATCATGAATTAAATTGTGAAATTTGCATTTTAAGGAATAAACAAGAAAAAATTGAAAATCAATTATTCTCTTATCAGTTTGATGAATTGAAACTCCACTATGGGGTTACTAACAAAACTAGATTAAAATGGTGGGGTGAAAGAGGTAAATTAAAGTCTTTTTTGCTTGTAGGCTTGATCGTTTTATGGGATGGTGCTCAAACAATTTGGTGTGCATATCATGTTAAAAGTCTTTACATTTGTGATAGAAATCAGGTTTGCGATCTATTGGCAGTTTTGTAATATGCCACATTGAAGTATTTTTGATGAATTTTGGTTGTAATGCGGTAAAGTATATTAATATTAACAAATAGTATTTTGACCAATATAATATGTTGTAGTTATAATTTATTTTTCTTCTTTTTTTTCTGCATCCCTTTGGTTTGAAAATAATGGGTGTTTTAAGGAAAATGGCTGGGAGAATACATTTGAGACTTTGGTTCGGATCACCTGTAAAACTGTTGTAAAATGGTGTATATAAGAGATTCGCTAAAAATAACATTCGCCTCAAGTAATGGGTGAAAGGCCTATTCGCCCTACTCTAAGGTGAACATAAAAGAAAGCAAACATGACCACTTTCGATGAGTGCGATTCACCCCAATTGAGGGGCAAAAGCTCTATGCACCCTTTGTTGAGATGAAGGAAGGAAAAGAATCAAGTTTCAAAATTGCTAAGCGTCAAAGTCATCCTAAGTCAATATGCAAAAGAAATGGCATTCACCCCAAAGGAGGGGCAAAAACTTCATTCACCCCACTTTGGGGTAAATGTCCTCAAAAATTGAATAACTGCACCCGCCAGTCACGTTGATTGGTTGGAAATACATTCGGCTTGGAAAAAGTCTTGAGCATTGTAAAACTGGGTAAAAAATAGGTAACTTTCAAAGGAAGGTGTGTTCGCCCCAAAGCGGGGGTGAAAACTTCATTCAACCCTAGTTGGGGCAAAGCACACCCGTTCATCGCATTGATTGGTTGGAAATACATTCAGCTTGGAAAAAGTCTTGAGCATTGTAAAACTGGGTAAAACATGGGTAAATTTCAAAGGAAGGTGCGTTTACCCCAAAGAGGGGATGAATGCTTCATTTGCCTCTAGTTGGGGTGAATGTATTTAAAAGTATGACTTTGAAAATTCAACTTCACGTTCACCCCGGTTGAGGGGTGAAAGCTCCATTCACCCCTCTCAAGGGTGAACGCACCATGAACGGTAAAGCGGGTGAAAGGTCGGAGGTTCGAAGTGATTTAGAAAAATCAACTTCATGTTCACCCCAAGAGGAAGGCGGAAACCTCTTTCACCTATTTTGGGTGTGAACATAGAATTTAATGAAGTAATTAAAAGTGCTTTCGCATGGATTAAAAAGGGTTGATTGTTGTTAAGTCGGGGGCGCCTTATTCACCAGGGAACATGGTGAAAGGAGTAAATACATGTTTTGCTTATTGTTAAGACTAGGAAAATTTTATTGTTAATAACGCTAATATTTTCAAAGAGCACCCAAGAATGGTGAATGAAAAACATTAAATTTTTGTGGTGAAGAGTAACTCAGGTTGTGGATCTCGAGCAAAGAAGAGCAACAATATTAAAAGTGCAAGGTGATTTTTATGATTTTCAAGCAAAAGCGTATTTTCAAGGATGGCAAATGTACCCAGTCAATGACCAAGCCTTGCAATGTTTCATGCACTGATGCCTAGGAATTCTGATTTCCCAGGAGAATTTCCTTAAAAGTTGGATCGCCACCTCAAAAGAAGGATTTTCAATGACTTCAAGGAAGAATTGTCTCACCAAGGTTCCTGATCTGTGAGAATTTTGTCTTCATGTGTATTTAATGAAAGAGGTGAAATCATCTATAAATACTAATAAATTTCCATTGTAAAAAAGGAGGTTAGACATTCTGCAAGAAAACTCTTCAATTTCTCTGCATAAATATAAGAAACTTGGCTTATGAATTTTACAAAAAATTTCTATGTGATTTCTTTTTGTTTTAAGCACTTCTATTTCTTGCTCATGTTCATTATCTGTTGTTAAGTTTAAATTTTGTAACCTAGGTTTGAATGTTGCTAGTGAGGGAGTGGGTACTGGAGTGTGATTTTGGAAGTTGTCTCCATGAAATTGTAATTTAATTCTACTGCTTTATTTCTATGATATGATATGTAATGCTTGGTGGGAATTCTTGCTGCTAGTGTATCCCAAATCCTACACTCCAGCCTGCGGCCATATTTCCCTTTATTTCTGTTATTTCCTTTTCTTTCCTGCAACTCTAGACTTTAAACCTATATAGGATCAATAAGGGAGACAACCCTCTCTGGAGATTGGCACAGAGGACATTTATTTCCTTCGAAATTTCAATGTTGGTCGTGTCTAGGGTACACAAACATAGTTTTTTTTAATTAGGCAAATATTTGACCAACAATTTTTTCCATGCTCGATGGGACCTCGAAAATTCCACTTTCAACTGTATTGAGGTTTGATGTTCACCTTTGTGTTGTATAGTTAGAACATTTGGAGATTTGATTACACCCAAAAAATGCCAAACGTGAAGGTAGTGAAAGTTGTGCTTCATGATTACGAGATCGAAGGCCAAAAATCCTAAACATCCCATTGAGTTCTACAAACTTGATACCCAAATGTTAGGTGAAAATCCTCAAATAATTACCTTACATTGGTCATCATTACCTCATACACCTCATACATCATCTCCAACATCTTTGCGATTAGCTGGTGTGTTTTCTGCTCTGATAAGTCCAGTCAGTATTGCTACTAGCATTCCCTAGGATCAACCACACACACCAATCCACATGGATCAGAACCCACCGCCACAACAACCAAAACCACCAAGGTAGTCATTGATATGGAATAGCTCAGGACCCTTGAATTTACAAGCACAAAATCCAGTTTCCCAAGCAGCTTTAAAGGCTTTGCCGACCTATTATGGTATTGGTAAAACCGCATATGAGCATATTCAAGATGTGGCTTCTTTGGAAACTATCCATGGTATTGCAAATGAATACATAATGGTAAGGTTGCTCGTGTTGTCACTGAGATGAAAATTGCTATACTCGTACCGATCATTGCCAACCGCTACTATCGCCACATGGGATTAGTTGGCAAAATTGTTGATCAAGAATTTTCATGAACAAGCTGATCCATTCTCTTTGCTGCATCGCCAGTTTACGACAATCCAAAGACATCCACAAGAGGAGATAGTTGATTTCAACTTCAGGTTCACCTGTAGCTGGCAAATATTTTTAGATGGTCTTCGACCCATGCATGAAAAAGTTGCATTTTATTATCTCAGAGCATTCAACTTTGATATTGGCATGGTTTTTTGGTAGACCAATGTGAATATATTCCCAAAATTGTACACATAGGCACAAAAGGTCGAAGCGGACTTCATTGCCATAGGTAAGCTTCCCCTAAAAGTGACTATACCTATTTTATCTAATCTTCCACAACACTTATATTCAAGTGCATTCTCATAGCCTATGCCCTCTATGTACCCAGTTCCCTTATGGAGTTCGGGCTAGCCTCAAATCGCTTTGATTCCTATCCCAAAAATTCTTGCTCTAAGCTTTCCATAATTATCTGCTCTAGTAACCCCATAGTTTCCAACACTTCTCTCCCATTTCCTGCTCCATCAGTGCCTCTACCCTTACCAAAACCTCTTGCACCATCGAATCTTGATCCTTACACGAAACTGTTACAAGATGTGAAATCTACTAATTCAGCCATAAGGACAATGTCAAACGAACTCACAACAATAAGAAAGAAGTAAGCTAAGGCTGATTTTTGGTCGAGGATATTTAAAACACCACCAATTACTCAGAAGCAAGTGCCCACTAGCAAGAGCCCTGAAAGAAATACAACTGTGTTGATAAATGAAGAAGCTAGTACATCAAAAAAAGTATACTAATGCTCAACTTGTAATTATTCTCATGGAGAAGACATGTGTATGGTGCATTTTAACTATGTACAAACGTTATCCAAAAATTTTACCAATTGATAGGTTAATATGATAATGGAGGTCGATCATAATTTTATGGTCCCTTCCTTGGAGCAAGTTTCAGTTCTCACAAGATCTGGAAAGAAGCCAGTGACTGTAGATCCAACGGATTTAGAACCTTTGAAGGTTCCTGCAGAACCAAAGGTGCAAAATGAAAAAGTGCAACTGCTAGTGAAAGCACCTGATGCAATGTCGAAGCAACATGATTCTGTCCTATTGAAATATTTATTACCCAAGCAAGCTCAAGTGGATATGAAGGTGCTAGCTACGCAACATGCAAAATATCCAGAACAAAATGAGGTAAAAGAACAGGCTAAAGAGCGCCTCAAGTATCCATCATTGACAAAGATATAAAGGGTGGAAGCTACTCAATAGTATCAGGACAAGTATGAGTGGGTTTTAGAAGAAAAATCTCCTAGTGTTTCAAATTATAACATCGTGGAAGAAATGAAGAAGATTCCTACAAAAGTAAGTTTATATGATACATTACAATTACCTGGGTAAGTCGACCTATTGTAGGAGTCTCTTAGGACTACAAAAGAGCAAAAGAAAAGTCATTATCAGACAGTGTTGGCTCAGACACTTTCAACTTCTACCATTGGAAAGAATAGGCCACCACCATTCTATTTGTAACTCAGAATGGAGGGGTGGATTGTGCATAACTATATGATCAATTTCGGTGGTGCAACTATTGTCATGTCGAAAGCAGTATGCGAAGTAATGAGAATGGAATATACGAGAAGCAGTCCAGGAGTATTGTAGTTGGATGGGACTCTAGTCAAAATAGTGGGAGGAATAAAGGATATCCCCATCGTTATACATAGCATACCGTAAATCACTATTATCCAAGAAGTAGTGGTGGTTGACTTGGATCCATACTTTAGCATGTGTCTCTCAAGAGAGTTCACAACGAAACTAGGAGGATACATATCCTTGGACTATTCGCATTTAAATATTTTGTTCAAAGGAAAGAGAATCCGTATTTATAATGAAAAGCCATCCACTTTCATATCAAAAAATTGGAAGAAAAATAAAAATCTCCAAGAACAATCAACATGATGACTGAATAATTAGAAGAAGTCGACTTAATGGAAGAAGCACTTAGTGAAATTCACCTTGAAGATGAATTCTTAGTCATGGATTTCAATGCGATGGTCAAAACTGATATTTATTGCTATACTATAACCAAGCCTAAGAATATTGAAGAAAAGGTCCCTGAGTCCCCAGACCCTATTGCAAATCAATTATGGAAGTTGTACTTTGATGGCGCCAAGTGTAAAAATTGTGTAGGGGCTAGTATTGTTCTAGTTTATCCTACTGGGTTGCAAAAGACCTATTCATATAGATTAACTTGGAGTTGCATGAATAATGCATCCAAATATGAAGCATTGTGTCTTGGATTGAAATAGGCTAAGAAATTAGGCATCAAACAATTGCAAATATTTAAATATTATGAATTCAATGTCAATCAGAACACAAACAAGTGTGTGTTGAAGAAACACTACTTGAAATATTATTGCAACAAAGTATGAGATTTATTTGAGTCCTTTACGGCCTTGAAAATTCAAGAAATCTCATGAGAGTAGAACAAACATGTTGATATTTTGGCCTCTCCTGGTGTAAATTTCTCTCCCATGGATCAAGTAGTTAGAAAACCCAATACTGTTAGGGTAATCTATAGACCCTCAGTCCCTGATGAGAACCTCTATTGGAAAGTGTTCGAAAATTATGAGAAAATAGTCAACTTTATGATTAAGGAAGCCGTGAGTGTAGATGATAGAATAATTGTCAAAGAGGAGATGGAAGGAATGATTCAATTGAAGAATAATCACATTCATAGGGGGCTGATTTCGTTGGAAAGTCTATTTGACCAAAATGATAGGGTTGAAAAGTATAAAATCAAGGTGGATGTGAAGGAATATAAGGAGTTGCAATTGGAGCCTAAAAATATCATCAAGATTGAAACTGATTTCACATCTAAAGAATTAGAAGATATCAAGAACTTGTGTTACAAATTCCTCGACATCATTGTATGGAGCTATTAGGATTTGAAGGGGTATGACAAGAACATAATTCAACATACCATTGAGCTGCAAGAGGGAGCAAAACATTTTTGATAGAAACAATGCTCTGCCAAGATAGAACTGTTAAAGATGTTGGAAGCAAAAATAATATATCCAATTAAGCACTCAACATGGGTGACGAACCTAGTGCTAGTTCGAAAGAAGAATGGGGATATTCGGTTGTGCATTGATTTTTAAAATCTAAAATATGCATCACTAAAGGATCATTACCCTCTATCGTAGATTGATCAAATTATCCATGTGGTTTTCGGAGCATAAATATTTTCATTGTTAGATGGTTTCTCCGATTATAACCATATCTAGGTAAAATATGAGGATCAACACAATACGATGTTCACTACTAATTGGGGCATGTTCGCCTATCAAAAGACGTCGTTCGGTCTTTCAAATGCTGGGGCTACCTTTCAGAGAGCCATGAACATCGCTTTCAGTGAGTTACTAAACATAGTTATTGTGATTTCCCTTTATGATATGACCATGTTTTTACATCACAGAGAAGAGCACATTTCTCATTTGAGATAGGTGTTCGAGAAATGCTGAGAGTTTGTGATTTCTATTAATCTAAAAAAGTCTATATTCACTGTCAAATAAGGAAAATTATTAGGTCATGTGATCACACAAGAAGGACTGGTGATTGATCCTACAACGGTAGAAGCACTCTTGAAACTACCACTACAAATTAACAAGTATATTTGCAGTCATTCTTTGGTCAGATAAATTTCATTCGAAAGTTCATTGCTGATTTTGATCAGGTAGTGAAAACTATGACCTAGCTCTTTAAAAAGAATGATGATTTCAAATGGACCGAGGCAAGAAGACAAGATTTTTGGGAGATCAAGAAAAGAATCATCCAAGCACCAATATTAATCAACCCAGATTATTCCAAGGATTTCATTCTCTATGTAGTAGGAGAGCAAGAGAGTTATGCCACAGTTCTTACGCAGAAGCAAGAAGATGGAGATGAAAAGCTGATTACTTTTTTGAGATAGGTTATTGCGCTACACTACGAGAAGTATAATTTCATCAAGAAACAGGTGTACACAGTGATGAAATCCCTAAATAAATTTTGACACTTTTTCTCCCAAAGCAAAACAGTCATTTATGTTATACACCTAGATGTTAGAAACTTCATTCTCTAGGGGGAACTAGGCGATAAAATAGCAGGTTGGGTTTCAAATATTCAAGAATATGATGTGGAGATTTGACCAACAAAGCTAGTCCATGGATGAGATCTTTACCAAGAATTAGCCAAAAGTGCAAAATTTGAATCATTGGCTATGATACAAAAAGAATATGTGGATGAAAGTGTTTGTGTAAATCGCACTATGACAGGTCATGACTGGATAGAAGACCTTGTCGAATTCTTTACTTTAGGAAAATGTCCATCATACCTTGATTCTTCACAATGTCAAATATTCAGGCTGTAAGTGCTTAAATATTTCCTATTGCCAAGTGAGCTATTTCATAAAAATATTGATGGAGTTCTCCTCAGATGCGTGAAGGAATCAGAGAAGGAGAAAATATTGGAAGAGTTCCATTCTGGCTCGTCTAGTGGTCATTATGCAGGAAGACCAATCGATTTGAAAATCATCTGAGCTAGATATTATTGGCCTACTATGTTCATTGATGCTCATAAAGTAAGTCAAAAGTGTGACAACTATCAACAATACGTTGGTAGAAGTAGGAAACGATCATTGCCCCTATACTTGATTCAAGTAGAAGCGCTATTTTAGTAGTGGGGCATTGACTTCATTGAAGTCATAGATCCACATTCCTCCGTAAAGTACAAATACATCTTGACAACAACAGATTATTACACCAAGTGGGCAGAGACCATTCCTACAAAAAAGGTAGATCAAGCTATGGTCATATCTTTCCTGGAGGGATTGATCACCAGCTTCGGTGTTCCAGATGCCATTGTAACATATAACGGGACTCCATTCATTGGGGCCAAGATCATTGAATTTTCCAATAAATATGGGATTTATCTCAAATCATCATCCAATTATTACCCTCAAGGGAACGGCTTGGCCGAATCCACCAATAAAAAATTGTTGCAAATCTTAAAAATGATATTGGGGGGAAACAAAAGGAGTTGGCACTTTTTGTTGAATCAAGCCTTGTGGGTAGGTCACATATCTATGAAGAAGTTAATTAAAGCCTCTCCTTATTCTCTAGTGTATGGAAAAAAAGTAGTTATGCCCACTCATATTGAGATTCTATCCTCTAGGCCTTATAGTTATTCAAAGATGAAGATGAGGATTACGATCCAATGAGCGTAAGGTTAGCTCAATTATTATAGTTGGAGGAATAAAGATAAAAGGCATATCAATCTTTCATGGAACACATTAAAGCAATGCAGAAGTGGTTTGGGAAAAAAGACAAAAAAACGAGGATTCTAGGTGGGAGACTTAGTCCTCAAATGGAATGAAAACAAAGCCAAGCTGAGGAAGCACCACAAGTTTGATGCGATATGGGAAGGCCCATTTTAGATCTTTACAGTGAATTTAGCAAATGCATACCATCTTCGGGACATGGATGGCTAGGATATTTTGATTCTAATAAAGGGTCTTCATTTGAAGGCTTATGGTCAATGATTTTATTAGAAGAGGTACAACCTTGTAAACATGTAAAAATTTCCTTTCCAGTATTTTATTCGCTTTATAAAATGCTCTAAAAATAAATAAATAAATAAATGAAGAGAAAAGAAATATAACCTTCCTAAAAATTAGTTTCACTCCAAATTAATTACTGCATTGAAAGACTTTGGCTAAAATATGGTGTTATGAAACTCATAGTTAAGAAGGAGCCTTTGAGAAAATAGCTTCTACATCCAAAGCTATGCGGTCAAAGCATAGGATCATTTCACCTCATTCTAAAACATAAGAGAGGGACTACGTGGAGAGGCGCTTTCAACCAAGAGAAGGGGTGAAAACCTCATTTTCCCCCTTTGAGGGCAAACATATTAAAAAAAAAAGAGAGAGAAAAAGTTCCAAGTCAACGTGCTGTGAAAGCGATCAAAATGGATTTCACCCAAAATAAGGAGCAAAACAATCATTCACCCCTTGTTAGGGTGAATGCATTTATTAAAAAGTGTACCACAAATTGGAACGACAAGGATTTTAATGTGCGAAAGGCACGCGCATTTTGTTTTATTTTTTTTCGAATGGATGCATTAATATTTTAGGGCAAGGCATGAATGAAAAGGAAAAAGGGAAGGAAATCTAGAAACTAAAAAAAAAAATGTCTTAAAAAGCAACTTTTTTTTTAGAACAATATGCTTTTTCCAGGATTGGCCAAAAAACAAAAATAGAAGAGGTTTTAAAAGGAAGGACATTCACCATGAAATGATAAATCGAATAGATTGAAGGTATTTTAGAGTGAAAGGAAAAGAATACAAGTGCACCACCAAGACATTTTCATCCCCACTGCTTTTCGCTAGGGTGCCTTGATGCCATAAGCATAATAAGATTCTAAAAGCGCTCTTGGATGCTCTTGAACATGTTGCAAACCTTGAAGAGCATGTATGCAATCTAAGATGCATTCCCAGGGTATTTAATTTAAAATGTGTGTCAGATTTGCATTGGAGGAAGATTTAAGGATCCCGAGGAGCAAAATCTCACACCGTCAAAAGGAAAAGCGTTTATTGATTTGCAGGTGGTAGGATTATTTTCCCAAGGAAGCTTTAATAGCCAGGGCATGTTTTTCGATGAAACCATGCGGTTAAAATGGCACACATTCCAAGGAGGATTCTATAGAGAGTAACAATTGATATTGTTAGAACATCGAGAATAGTGCCAAACAGACAAAAAAAAGCACACGTTCTTCCAAAATCATCCAAGAGGAAATCGACATTTACTACGATGGTTGGAAGGGCACCTTATATAAAGGAATAGGTAAAAGCTTCCCTGTTTAATTTTTAAAAATTTTACTACCACTATGTTTTCGAGCTGTTGTTACAAAAGTTTCAAAAAAAATTCAAAAATAAATAATGGGAAAGCAAATCAAAGAGAAAAAATAGGCTACAAAGCCCTATAAGTCTAGAAAGGGAGAAGGTGGGTCGAAATCCAAAAATACCCGAAGGAATGAAAATGTGGATTTGGACCCTTACGCCGACACAATGGTAGAAATTGGAAATTGTGTAATCACTAATAGGGGCATGGAGAAACTACTGTAGGATGTACAATTTGTAGTAAATCAAGGGTTAATAGTACGAAGTATATTAACGGTGTCATATCACTCATAATAATTTTGGTATCTATGTATGCCCGTACACCCATACCCATAATTGGTGCAGCTAATCGCTCGATTTTATAATCTAGTTACCAGGACGGTGCAGAGGGTAAATAGAGAAATACTTTTTACTATCATCCCAAAGGATTTGCAAGAAGCGTTTGCTTATGGTTTGAATCTTCCTTATGTGATTACCAAGAAGTTACATACCAATGAGAAAGAGGACAAATACGTCTCCACTGTAATGATACGTCCGTTCATGGAGATGCAGTTGATTAAGGAGCCATAGCTAGGGCAGCTTCCAAACCTATTGAAGTTGCTCACAGAATTTAAGAGCCTAGACGTCTATTCGATGTTGGCATGGATTATCAGTTTATCGATAGATTATACCATTCATAAGTGGTAGGCAGCCCTAGCACAATGCATTTTCCAGGTTGAATTTTACTCTTCGTCGACTATGAGGTAGGGCACCAATCCAATTTTCTTCGATTGGGCTGATTTTATTTCTCAAAAATTGTATTTTTAGCTAGAGAGGTTGCAAATTGGGGAAGAGACATCGTTCAGGTATACTTATTTTTTGGTATGGTATTTCTTCTTTCACCTACACCAACACTTCTCGTTCATCGCAGTGAGGCAAATGGATGAGAGGGATGAAATTTTTCTAGTTTACATGTGGACTTTTGCTCTATCAAATAGGGAGTCATTTTACAGTTTTAACAATTTGTTTTTGGGGCCTGCAATTGAACTACTTTGTGGTACATGTGAAAGAGTTCCACAAGAGACGTAAAAAGCATTGGTTACAAGAGAAAAAGGAGACATATTTTTTCTTAATCAGGGCATGGTCGTAAGAATTTTTGTCTTCATGGGTAAGCCATTCTTGCTACCGTATTTTACCATCAAACATGTTTTCACTATAGAAGTGGTGTGTCAATCAAATTATATGAATTATGTATACAGAGTAGGGCATGATACAAAGAATTGCAACATACCTTTCAATTTTGATAGTATAGAAGTGAACTAGGTAGGGCAGAACATGATGCTCATGGTGTCGCTCCAGGACCTAGGGTTGATAGAACTACCACAACATTGGAGGTATGACCCGTTGGGAAAATTCATAGAGATAATAAAGGCCAAGACATTTCACTATTGTCCTTGGCATGACATTGAGAAAATGTGAAATAATTTTTATAGACCCGACTTGGAGTGTCACATTGAAGATATGACATCGCTGCCACCTTGGTATGATTGCTATGAATAGGAGACCGAGTATAATCCAACGAAGTACAAAAATTAGATTCCTCCACCCGGGTTGTTTAGTCAGGTAAAATAAAGTCAACCCCTATGGACCTAGGAGAAAATTACAAACTGGTGGATGTAGGTCCACCGAGGAAAGACCACATCTCCTTACGAATTGAAGATGGATGGGGCAATTTCAAACACCTACAATGAGTTTGTTAATTCCTATCAACCCATCACTTTTGCTAAGATCTTGCCTCAAATCTTCCAAAATTCTAATAATGGTGAAAGTGGGGCAAAGGGAGAACACCCAACTATAAAATAAGATATTATGGAGGAGGAAGAACAACATTATGTTTTTAGACAAAGATCATAGTGAATGAGGCATAAATATGAGGAGGCGTCTTTGCTAGAGAAGCGAACTGTCCGAGATGCGCCCCCATTTACAAAAAAAATTGAGGAGACCAAGGACTAGTGCCAATTCCTCTTCTATTTTTGAAGTTTTAGTAGCTACAGTTTCCACAACTTTAGTCATTTCGATGACTATTATTCCCTCTTCGATGGTGATAGATGCTTTGATGACGATTGCACAAATATTTTTGATGATCCATGAATAGGAGGAGGACCAGCAGTCTAATAGCCCTTAGGTGAAGGTAGTGAATGTTGAAGAGGACATAAACATTGAGGAGGAAGTGAAGAAGCAATAGGAAGAGATAATTTCACAATCGCATCCATCATCGAAGTATTTGGCACCCATGCCCAAAGGTACGTCCTCTATTCCCTCTTCTTCTTCTTCAGAGCATGTAGTGGTTGTTAGTCTAGTTCCCTCAGTATCTACATCTATCTCTCCACCTTTTGGTGTACCCTCTATATCCATTTGTCTTCCCTCTTCTTCCCTTTATGAATCAGCTACAACCCTTTCTTCTCTTTCCATTTCTTCGGCCTTCCTTTCTTTCAGCTCATTTGTGTTAGGGTCAAACCCATTTTTGCACCCTTCCCCTTCCATTGCCACCACGATGTTCACCGAGGTTGTAAGTACACAAGATTCTCCCAGAGTGAGTGTAACTATAGTTGAACCCAGTTCCTCCACCCACTCCACCATTTTGGTCCCCCCCCTTCAGACCATCTCATCCACTTCTTTTGAGCCTGACCGCTCACAAATTTTGATACCTTTCACACTATTTTTGGAGCTGCAAGTATTACCTGATGTTCAGGTGGCACCGAAGTAACCCGATGTGGAGAAAATAAATAAAGTGCACCTGAGTTCATCACATTGGTTGAAAAGCAAAAGGAATAAAGAAGCTCTAGCTCCAGCTTGGTCACTCAAGAAGGTTGCTTTCAATTCTATTTCCATGGAAGCTCACACAACTAAAATAACTCCCTTGGTCTAGAAGCCACAAGGAGAAATGATGTCGAGTGATTATGTTTGTGAAACCATAATAGATGACCTCACCAATATTGATCCTATGGAGAATATGGGTAAAATATAGGTGGATATGAGTTCGGTATACTTGCATGGTGAGTATTTCAAGAAGAGATATTTTTATAATGAGAATAAAATTATTGAACTTGAAAATTCCTTGGTTAAAAGCAGAGCATAAGAGGAGAAGATAGCCATAAAGAATTAACACTTGCATAAAAAAGTAGGAGTGCACTTGAAAGAAAGATACGCCATAAGAATAGAGATGCAAGCACCCCAAACGCAACTAGAAGCCATACAAAATCAATTTGCGAAGAAGGCCACATAGGCTGTAGGTTTTTCTTTGAAAAGCATCAAGGAGGTACGCCTTCACTCAACCTAGAACTACAAAAAGCTAGCCGTACAAGTAGTTCAAGTATTGCATTATCTCTGGGCAGCCTGAATACAGATTTAGATGGGGCAGTAGTTGATTAACAACATAGAAGAAATGTTGGAACCATACATGGAGATGGCAGTAAAAATTCAAGCCTTGGCTAATTCCAGCATACACATTCACCCCTCAAGTGAAATGGATCACGTTTGGTCTACCGTAAAAGTCATACTGCATATCTAATTTTAAAGGATGGACCTGGTGAGAGAAGGCAATATAATTCTTGATGCAATCGAGCAAGAGCATATTGTGTCCATGACTCATTTTGATGCTCTTTTTGATATGGGTTTTCCAGATTTTATAGATGAGTGGGGTGAACCTCTGTCGAAAGAACAGTTGACATCCATCTAGAAAAATTTTATGGAGAATACCTCAAAAATTGATGCATGGGAGAAGCCTATCACAGAAGTGTAGGTATTACCTCTGATGCAAAAATTCACCCACTTGAAGCTGGCATTGTTTGAATTAGCCCAGCGAGCAAAGCACTTCAGCCTGGAAGATGTCTAAAATCTCTACTTTATTTATGAGTTGCTGAGTGTTCCCTATTTATTCACCACTCATGCTTGGGAGGATGCGATCACAGTATATGAGGTAACCTCTGAAATCCTCAAGGAATAGGATGAGTGGGCAGCGTCAGAGCACACAGCACACAGCAATAGAAGCAGAGTAGACTGAAGTCCTTCGAGTAGTAGCTGAAGTTGAAGTTGTTGAGAAGGTAGAAGAGGAGGCAGGACAAAAAGTATCTACATCAAAAGCGCCAGCCAAGGCAACCGACAAAATACTTTGTATAAACCCAATGGATAAAGGCCTAGGATCGCTTGCATCCATACGAGTTGGATACCCCGTGAGCCACCAAAAATGTTGGCAGTTTTGTAATATGCCACATTGAAGTATTTTTGATGAATTTTTATTGTAATGTGGTAAAGTATATTAATATTAACAAACAATGTTCTGACCAATATAATATGTTGCAGTTATATTTTATTTTTCTTCTTTGTTTTCTCATCCCTTTGGCTTGAAAATAATGGACGTTTTAAGGAAAATGGCTGGAAGAATGCATTTGATACTTTGGTTCAAATCACTTGTAAAACAATTGTAAAATGGTTTATATAAGAGCTTATCTAAAAATCACATTTGGCTCAAGTAATGGGCGAAAGGCTTGTTTTCCCTACTCTGAGGTGAACATAAAAGAAAGCAGACATGACCACTTTCGGTGAGTGTGATTCACCTCAATTGAGGGGCGAAATCTCTATGCACCCTTTGTTGATATGAAGGAAGGAAAAAAATCAAGTTTCAAAATTGCTAAGTGTCAAAGTCGTCCAAAGTCAATATGTAAAAGAAATGGCGTTCACCCCAAAGGAGGGGTGAAAGCTTCGTTCACCCCACTTTGGGGTGAATATCATCAAAAATTGAAGGAGCGCATCTGCTCATTGCGTTGATTGGTTGGAAATACATTCAGCTTGGCAAAAGTCTTGAGCATTGTAAAACTGGATAAAAAATGAGCAACTTTCAAAGGAAGGTGCGTTCACCCCCAGTTGGGGCGAACATATTTAAAAGTGTGAATTTAAAAATTCAACTTTGCATTCACATTGTTGAGGGGTGAAAGCTCCATTTGTCCCTCATAGGGGCGAACATGAGATGAATGGTAAAGTGAGTGAAAGGTGAGAGGTTCGAAGCAACTTAGAAAATTCAACATCATGTTTGCCCCAAGAGGAAGGCGATAACCTCTTTCACCTCTTTTGGGGGTGAACATAGAGTTTAAGGAAGTTGTTAAAAGCACTTTCACCTAGAGTAAAAAGGGTTGATTGTTGTTAAGTCGGGGGCGCCTTCTTCACCAGGGAACATGATGAAAGGAGTAAATACATGTTTTACTTACTGTTAAGACCATACAAATTTTATTGTTAATAACGTCAACAAATTTCAAAGAGCGTCCAAGACTGGCGAATGAAAAACATTAAATTTTTGTGGTGAAGAGTAACTCAGGTTGTGGATCTCGATCAAAGAAGAGCAACAATATTAAAAGTGTAAGGTGATTTTTGTGATTCCCAAGCATAAGCGTATTTTCAAGGGTGGTGAATGTACCCATTCAATGACCAAACATTGTATTTTTTCATGCACTGACACCCATAAATACTGATTTTCCAAGAGAATTTCCTTAACAGATGGATCACCGCCTCAAAAGAGGGATTTTCAATGACTTCAAGGAAGAATTGTCTCACCAAGAATCTTGATTTGTGAGAATTTTGTCTTCATGTGTATTTAATGAAAGAGGCAAAATCCTCTATAAATACTACTCAATTTCCATTGTAAAAAAGGAGGTTAGACATTCTAAGAGAAAACTCTTCAAGTTCTCTGCATAAATATAAGAAACTTGGCTTCTAAATTTTACAAAAAAAATTTGTGATCTCTTTCTGTTTTAAGCACTTCTATTTTTTACTCATATCCATTATCTACTGTTAAGTTTAAATTCTGTAACCTGGGTTTGAATATTTTTGGTGAGTGAGTGAGTACTAGAGTGTGATTATGGAAGTTATCTCCATGAAATTGTAAGTTAATTCTACTATTTTCTTTCTATGATATGCTATATAATGCTTGGTTGGAATTCTTGCTGCTAGTCTGCCCCAAATCCTACACTCTAGCCTGTTGCCATATTTTCCTTTCTTTATGTTATTTCATTTTCTTTCCTGTAACTCTAGACTTTAAACCTATGTAAGATCAATAAGGTAGCCAACCCTCTCTGGATATTGGAACGAAGGACATTTATTTCCTCTGGTCTTTCAATGTTGGCCATGTCTAGGACGCACAAACGTAGTTTTTGTTAATTATGCAGATATTTGACCATAGGATCCAGGAAAGTGATGGTTGAATTCTTACACCATTTGTATTATATTGTATAATTTTGTAAATAGTCTTTGGATTTTCAGATGTGGTTGTTTTTGTATATACTTTCTTGCTTGGTTTTGTGAGATTTTGTAGGGTGTTTCACAGTTTTGGGTGTGTTTTATTTTAAGTCCTATGCTTTGCATAATCAGGGTTTTGGGTTTGTTCCCTTGATTTGTGGTGGTGTTTTGTGGTAGCTACTCATTTATGGCCTCTTGGTTTTTTTGTTCCTTTGTCATGTAGGGTGAATTACCTATTTTGGAATCATGTGAATCAAGGAAAAGAGGATGAAATTGTTTAGTAATAATTCCTAGATTTTGGGGACTAAGATAGTAATTTTTGAACAATGAATCATTTTTTTAAAGCTCCACATGTAACTCATACATGCTAAAGGAATTTCTTTGAAATATTGAAGGATGAAGTCATTTTGATTTGCAAATCAAGACATAAAATTTTATAGACTCAATCTTTAGCCTTAAGTGGTCTCCAACCTAGGTGGCGGGTAAACTTTGCAAGGCAATATAATGCTTAATAAAAAATAAGAAAAAATAAAACATGCCAAATAATTCTTAAGGTCTAGATAATATCTATCGGGGCTATGGACACCTGGCTGGTAGTAGGACTATGTTTAGACAAAGTAAAAAGAAAGAAAGCAATGCAAAGTATTAATTAGACATTTGGTTGATTCAGACAATCTCTACCAGGGCTATAGACACATGGCTGGTAGTAGAGCAAGGTCTAGAAAATACCAAGGTCATCTCCACCGAGGCTATGGATGTCTGGTTGGCAGTGGAGCAATGCCGATGCATATATGTAGGAATAATATTTCTATAGCCTAAATGCAAAATAGGTGATGGAGTTCGAATGGTTTTCAAGAATGCAAAATGAAATCACTTTCACACACACTAAGCTAAAGCAAATGGTTCATGTATTTTCATTTGAAGTTATCTACCCCACCTTCTTGGAGGTTGCTAGATGGTTTGTTTTTTTGATCTTTGGTTTGTTTGTTTTTAGAACTGGGTTCTTCATCCGAAATGCTCAAGAGCATTTCCTAGCAAAGTCACCATTTGTTGTGGCTAGGGCACAACTTACCCCAAAACTTGGGGACCCACCTTTAATTTTGATATTATGAGAGATTTTAGTTTAGGTTGCAGTATAGGTCTCTAGGTTTGGATGTTGGTTAGTGTCTCCTTTTAATATATTTTAAGTTGTCTAGTGTGTTGGTTAGGTTTAGATTATTTTGGTTAATTTTAATATTTTGAATTAAAACAATTCAAACATCTAAAAATAATTAAATTAAATTTTAAAAAGAAACAATATATATATATAAAATAAAAATAAAAATAAAAAATGAGAAAAGAAAAAATGAAAAAATAATAATAAATCATGAAAATAAAATTAAAAAATAACAAGCAAATGAGAATAAAATATATATGGTTCAAACCGTAGCGTGGGTGAGTGTGTAAGGGGTGGGTGTGTGTTCATAAAAAAAAAAATATATATATATATATATATATATATATATATATATATATATATATATATATATATATATATATATATATATATATATATATATATATATATATAACAAGAGGATAGAATTTCTTTTTCTCATGGCATGCTAATATTTTTTACATATTGGTTTGATATTAATTTCTATGTTTACTTTATAATTTTATTAAAGTTAGTTTGAATTAATGCTTTATATTGATGTTGGCAGGTTTTTGAATAAAAGAAAAGCATTATTTAATACATCGCTACAAAAAAAAACGTTATGGAAGAAGTGTTTTATTTGGAAGATACGTTTCTAAAATAAAAGAAAAAGCATTATTCAATTTAATACTGGCAGAAGTGTTTTCATTTGGAATATAGGTTTCTAAAATAAAATAAAAGCATTTTTCAATTTATTGCTGGTAGAAGCGTTTCATTTGGAAGAGAGGTTTCTAAAATAAAAGAAAAGCATTATTTAATTTATTGATGGCAGAAGCGTTTCATTTGGAAGATATGACAGTTACAAATTGGGGGAATAAATAAGACGAAAATGAAAGTATTTTGGAAACCAAGCGTTGGAAAATCAAAGGGAAGTGAAAGTAAAGACGCCAAAAGAAGATGAAATGAACAACAAATGAGGAGTCTTTCGAAAAGTTTTAAAAACCCATGGAAACTCATAAGCAAAGGGAAGTTGGAAATTCTAGAACAGGAGGCATGGAATAAGGATGGAAGGTTGTCCAAACTGCTCTAGAACAGGAGACGTGGAAGAAGGCTGGAAGGTTGTCCAAACTGCTGCCAACATTGGTCTCACCTTGTATTCAGGATAGAGGAGGTTTTGGAACACAATGAAGATTTTATTGTACATTTTTCTACATGTATTAGAATTATTTTTAATGGTGTTTTATGTATGAATATGGTAACATCATTTAGATATTTTTTATGCATGTTTTTACCCCTTAGATTCTCACCATAACCAGATTTTAGATTATGTAAATGCAGGTCTAACCTAGTTGTGTTTTTTCGGGATCTAACATGTTTTCTGCAGTATAGTCTAACCTAGTTATGTTTGTGTTCGAGATATAACACGTTTTATACAGTATATGCAGGATTAGTTTTTAGTAGTTATTCTTTGGTCATTTTTTATTTTTTGGTCCATATTCTAAATTTTTTAATTTTCATTTCTCTAACCCTAGCTTTTATTATTTTTTTATATTTCATTTCATTTTATTTTTCCATCAAGCACTCAAAATTCTAACAAGTTTATAATTTTCTGCACTAAAGTTAGGGTTTTTGAAGTAATTATATATCCAAGTAATTTGTTGTTTAATGCTGACACATTTTTTTTTGATTAAGGCATTCATTTTAAATTTCTAAAGCATTTTTGTTTTTCGCACTCCACACGGTTTTACTTTTTTGGCAAATCATTTTAAACCCAAGATAAAAGGAAGTTGCACTCCACATGGTTTTACTTTTTTTGCAAATCATTTTAATTCCAAGATAAAAGGAAAGTGCACTCCACAGGGTTTTCATTTTTATGTAGAAAATTTAAATCCAAAATAAAAAGGAATAAAATTTTCAGCATTTCGTTATCAACTAAGGCCAAGATAAAATAAATTTGCATTCATGGGAGGGATTTACTAATTCCAATATCACATTAAGGTTAAGATAAAATGAAGTGGTTTTCCACAACACTTGCTAACATAACATTTTAATCTGAAATAAAAGGAATCTGCTAACAACAAGTATTGACTCCAATTTCACATTAAATCAAAGATAAAATGAAGTGGTTTTCCACAACACTTGCTAATAGAACATTTTTAATTTAAGATAAAAGGAATCTGCTAATAGGGATTCATGGGTAAATCACCTTGATAAATAAGAGATAAAATGAATTAGGATCAATTTCAAGCACTCATTCATTATTTTATTTCTGCATAGAAGGAAAATCAAGGCCTTTAATGAACATAAAGTATTGTAAATCAATTTAACCACAGGACCCTTGTTAAAAGTTACTTGCAAATCACTAAGGTATTCTAAGCACTTATTTTGACACATTTTCACAAGCATACAAGCACACATTAAGTAAAAGGAACCTTGGAGAAATTTCAATTTCTTTGCAAGAGAGGGTTTTTATAACAAAATCCTAATTGTGAGTGAGGTTTTGCAATAGGGTAAAATTATCACTCAACAATTACTTACTTCAACTCAGTAAGCATCAAATGATGATCAGTCTACCTAAAATTTCATCCATATTTTCAATTTGTTCGAAGTGTTTAATAAGGAAGCAACATCAAGTATCATTTGAAGTGAGCACTCACATAGCCAAAGGTCTATTAGATGTAATACCCATTGAACTGTGCAAACCCATAACAATTGTATGCTTCGAAAAAGCCTTTCTAGATCTTCTGCCATAGGGTACCTTGAATTCATCTTTAATTTATTTATTATCTTCCTTTCATCTTTAGGCACCTGAAACTAGACAAGACACATGTCTGTGCCTTTGAAAATGGAACGATGGATTTTATCCCTGAGAGTCAGGAAAAGGTTGGATAGGATGACGAGGAGGGTTCATATCGAAGAATATTACTGCAAAATATTATTTTGAACATCATTCAAGCAAAGAAATATTGTTGGAAGTTTAATGATTGCTTTGATCTTATTTACTTTTTTTTTTTTGCACGAAAGTTTTATAAACCTTAGCTGGTTAGGTACAAAATTTATAAACCTGAGATTGTTTGATAAAGACAAATGAGAATCCAATCTTCCAAAAACAAATTGAACCAAAATAATTTACTAAAAAAACTCTACTAATTGACCTATTCTTTTCTAGATAACCTTATTTAACTAGAATGTCATATAGAGACATATACGAGACTCAACGGAATTTCACATTTAAAAATAAAAAATAGTTTGATAAGCTTTGGTGAAAGACTTGCACAATCAATGCAAAGAGTTTAAAGGTTGATTTATAAAGTAGTAATTAGTTGTATTCCATGTGCTTTGGTGTGTGTTATTTGTTGCAAATAGAGGTTGAGGATGGAAGAATATTCATCTTAACAAAATTTGAAGTATAACAACATTCTAGAACAATGTGTTGAAGGTTTAGTGGTTTTATGGATGGAGAGGATTATAATTTGTTAATAATTTTATTTGATTTGGGTACAATAAATTTGGAGGTTTTAGATGATGGAAGAGATTAAGATTTTAATATAATTTTTTAGATATTTTTTAATTAATGAAAGGTTTTTTAACATTTGTTAGGTTCTATTGGGGAGAGCTCTGGAAGAGAAAACTAGGGCATCAATTTGGTAGCCGAAGAGATTTCTAGTTACTGTGGATTTGAAGACAAGATTGCTGCCCCAGGAGGTCCCAATGGGGACATCTCTAGATCCTCTTCTAGAGAGACATATTTCTTTTGCATATTTGTTAAAGGATAAATCTCCATCAAAGACTGAAGAAGCACAAAAAACTGCATACAAAATGCTCTTTACAACTACTGGAAATAGATCAACATCTCAACGAGTTAATGGATGCTTGCCATAGTCAAAATCAAGGCCAAAGATAGTCATTGATCAAAGGATGGTCGAAGAAATAGTTTTATATAAAGCAAATCATGATTTGATCTGTAAATTCATGGGTATTCCACCTATCCTGAATTTTTTGCATTCCTAGGTCTGGAAAAACTGAGAGCCTCTTGGTGAGTATTCTTTGTGGTTTATTAGTAATGGATATTTTATTGTTAATTTTTATTCATGTACCGATAGAAATAGGGCTTTCAAATAAGAAAAGAGGAATCATGGTCCGACAGGATTATTTGTTCAACCTTGGAGAGTGGGATTTGATCCTCGAATTGAACCCACTGATGTCCCGATTTGGATCTGTTTGTATGCACTTCTAATGGAGTTTTGGAGTGAGCAGATATTTGAAATTATCGATAATTCCCTTGGAAGATATTTGGGTGTTTCCAAATACACAATAGATGAAAACATAGTTGTTTATGCAAGAGGTGGAACTTGAACTTGCAGGACTATCTTGGATCCAATAACTAGATTATGAGGCATTGCCATTCAGATGCAGAGTTTGCCACAAATATGGGCATTTGGACCAATCTTGCCCAAATAATATGAAAATAAAAATGGAGGATCCTCTAGGAATATCAAATCTTCCTAAGGAGGGTAAGTCAACAATCAACAAAGAACCAATCAATATTTCTCAGGGTAAAGAAGCACAAGTAGATGGTTTTGAACAACCCAAAATAAGGAGAATGCAAAAGAAAAAATATGGTAAAGAGCAAACCCAAATCAAGCCCTCCAATAGGTATGAGTTATTTAAGACACTAATGGACCAATAAGAAGAACAATTCATGGAAGGAGTGGATGGGAATAATGAAAATAATAACATGTTGAGCAAGGTGTAGCGACAATATTGTCATTGTTGTCAACACACTCAGATGGATAGGTTGATGCAATGGATAGTTTTTTGGAGTATGTACAATGATTTTCAATGCTTATGATAATGTTTTTGATGTTTGGGTGAAGTTGTTACAGGTTTTTCATGCAAATTTGCAAAAGTTGAAAAAATCATCAAGAAGTTGTCAAAAAATTGCAAAAGTCATCACGAGCGCAATTGGACAGAATGGATCAGTTTAGAACATACCAGCATGTCAAGAAATATTCCAAAACAACTTTGGAGGTGTCAGCACAGTTTTTGGATTGATCGGTGATGTTTTTGGTATCTTGGTGGATGATTTGGCAAGTGGTTGTACAGGCCCAAAAAGGGCAGTTTTGTCAGAAGAACTACGAGAAAACCAAGAATAATTTGATAATAAAATTAAAACTAGAGGTGTTTGTTATATTCAATAACATGTGTTCCAAATTTCCACCAAAACGGAGAAACGAGGTGAATTTTACAAGCATTGCAAGACTGTCACAAAAATTCTCTTTTTGGAAAAAGTGTGTCAACAACAGTTTTCGTGGAGGTGGTACAGAAAAACCGTAAGGATTTATGTAGCGATATTAAAACTAGATGTATTTAGCATTGCAAATATTCTATGTTTCAAATTTCATAGAAAACAGAGCTACGATGTGATATTTATGATTGTTGCAAAAACGGTATAGGTCACTTTTATGTCAATTTGTTCCACTTGTGCAAAATCCTTTAGTTGGTCATTTTGACCTTGCAGAGTCACCAGAGTTTTGGTTTTAGTGTTGTTACACCTTAAAGGCATCAAATAGAGCATCTTTCATTTTTGGTTTGAGGTGTCACGTGGCTCCGAAGTAAGAGAACGAGTAAGGTGTCAATTCTTTGCATGTGACGTGATTGACAAAATGCCTTCTCAAAATAAAAAAAGGAAGTTACATTGTTTTAAGAAGCTTCATTAAAGAAAATATTTTTAAAATTGAAAAGAAAAAAATAATGTGTGTGCTTTTTAAGTGACAAGGAATTTTATTGAAAAGAGGGGACTTTATTTTGTGAAGAGAGAAGTGTGTGTGGAGAAAAATAAAGAGTGAAAATCCGTGATTTTTGGAGAGTGGTGAAAAATTTCACTGCAGTATTTTTGGCATATATTTATTATATGATATCCATTTTGGCTGAAGTTTTGAGAGGATTTCACAGAAAAAGTGCTACACAATACCCAGAAATAATTTAGCAATTGGAAGAACAAGCTAAGAGAACAATCCATTTTTTTTGTGAGAAGAGAAGATTCAAATTCTGAGTAATGCAGAGAGAGGGATGTAATACTGGGTGAAATAGAAAGTTTTATATTTTGAGCTTACAGACCATAAAGGGTTCTGGTTTTAGTGAAGACATTCATATATGTCATTTTATTATCAATATCAAAATCAAGAGGGTTCTTGGTAGAGGGGTTGGTGCTCCTTTCTGTTGGTGCAGATAAATCAGGGGTTGGTGCTCCTTCTAGTGGGTGCTGGTAAATTGATTCTAAATTTGGTGCTTTGCAAAGGCTAGATTTGGATGGGAGTACAAAAAGTCATTTTCAAGGATGTAGCCAAATCGGTGAACCTTAATACATCTTGTGTTGTGTGATGTTCTCTTGTTATAATTACTTTATTTGATTTTATGTTTTCATCGTTTTGGCTTTGAGTGTTGAAGATTTAAGTTTTAAAGAGCTACACTGATTCACCCCACCTCTCAGTTTTATTATGAGACTAACAATTGGTATCAGAGCGAGGTTCCTGAATAGTCTTAACTAGCTAGGGTGATCTTGGAAGTGACACAATGGCAAGTGGTGAAGGCTTCTCATCAAACAAAGCACCATTGTTTGATGAAATTAATTACATATTTTGGAGACTCAGGATGCAGACATATCTTTGTGCTTTGGGATACAACATTTGGGATTCAATAGGTAGTGGATACACAATACCCACCACTTCTCTAACCAATTCTGCAAATAAGAAAATTTTTGAGAATGATTCAAAAGCAAAGAATGCTATCATGTGTGGATTAGTGGATGGCAAACTGGTAAATATTATGGGTTGTAAAATGGTAAAGGAAATATAGAACAAACTGAAAAGCATTCATGAAGGAGACGTTAAGATCAAGGAGGTCAATTACAAACACATCGAGCTCAGTTTTAAGTATTAAAGATGAATGACGATGAGAATATAGAGGCATATATGTTGAGATTTAATAAAATCATTAATGTGATTAGAGGACTCGACGAGGAAATCAAAGATTCTATCATCGTGAAAAAGGTATTAAGATCCATTCTGCAAAGATTTGATTCTAAAGTTTTAGCTATAGTAGAAGCTAAATATCTAAATTCTTTTAGTAGGGATGAGATGCATGGTTCTTTGACAGCATATGAGGTGAGAATAGGAAAATCTAAACCCATAGACAGAGAAGCTACTTTTAAAGCCCATAAAAATATGAAAGCAAAATAGGAATCCGAGGAAGAAGAGACATCAAATGAAATGCAAGCAAACTTTGTTCAAAAACAAAAAAGGGGAAAAAGAAAATACAGAGGAAAGTTACCGTTTAAATTTTTCAACTGTGGAGGCATTGGGAATTTTATAGCTAAATGTCCACTTAATGAGAAAAACATAAGTGATGAAGGATCGCACGAAGAAAGAAGTGACTGGAAGAAAAAAACAAATTTCAGAAAAGGCAACTTCAAGAAGAAAAGTTTCATCTCTAAGAATGTCAGTTCATCAGAAGATAGCTCCAGTGAGGATTCTAAAAAGAAAATAGGTGAAGCTCTTTTTAAGGCACTCAAATAAGAAAAACTAGAAAAAGAAGAGGAATGTGATGAAGAAGAAATTGACGCAAAAGTGAATTTGAAAGAGGAACTAATTGCAACTCTAGATGAATTGAAGCTAGAAAGAAAAAATAATAAGAAAATTTCAAGAAAGCTTGAGGATGTAAATGAAATCATAACAAATTTGAAAGTACAAATATAATAATCCAAGAAAATCTTCGAAGATATCGAAGTGCAAATAACCATGAAAATAGATTATTGCAGCAAGCTAGAAGAAGAGATTGTTGGTTTAAGAATGCAACTAGAAGAGATGAATCAAAAAATTAGTTGTTATCACAAACGTGAAGAAATTTCTATGAAGCTGGATAAGATCATAAATAACAAAAAGACTACAGGAATCAAATTTGGTTTGGGTTTTGATGAAGGAAAATATTCAAATGGATCAAAGGCCATAAATGAAGAATCTACAAAGAATGAAGAGAAGAAATAGGTTGATAAAGCAAAAACGAATTATGTAAAGTAAAGCAATAATGTAAGGCACAAAAGGAGAATTGACAATGATGGCTTCACCAATGTCACACATCAAAGAAGAAGAAGATTTATGGCTCCTATGACAACATGGCAAAGACCACCACCCAGGTTCAATCATCTCTTTTATGGTTACTGTTTTAAATGCAATGGTTATGGACATAAGATCTCAGATTGCAAGTATAATGTAGGACCAAGGAATTTTACCAATAGAAATGATTTTTCACCTTTGATGGATTATGCAGTAGAATGTTATAATTGTCATAATTTTGGGCATATTGCAAGAAATTGTCGAAGTACATTTGCATCAAATCAATTTCAGGGAAGAAAATTTCAGCCAAATGGAATAAGACAAAATAGAAAATTTCTTGAAAAACATGCACAAGCTACTGAAAAAGAAAAGCCAAAACAAGAGCCCAAAATTGTAATCAAACCTGAGTGGAAAGAAAAAGAGTGACCTAAGGAAGAAAATGAATCCTTGATCGTACAGATGATATTAAAGTGTAGAATAAATCCACACCATGGATACTTGATAGTGGATGCTCCAATCATATGACAGATGCCAAACACAAATTTGAGAAGCTGCAGCAATATGAAGGTGGTTTAGTAAAGTTTAGAAACAATGATGGAGCTAAGATAGTTGGCAGAGGTTCAGTTAAGATTAGTGACAAAAAAATCAGGTCAAAAGAAGTCTTGTTTGTGGTTGGTTTGAAGCATAACTTGTTGAGCATAAGTCATATTTGTGATAGAGGTCATGAAGTGATCTTTAAGAAGCAAGGTTGTGAAGTCAGAAAGGCAAACAATGGGAAGTTTATAGAAACTGGATCAAGGACATCTGGAAACTTGTACACTCTCTCAGAGAATCCAAAAGGAGCTTGCTTGATTGGATAGGAAGAAGAGAATTCATTGTGGCACAAGAGGCTCAGTCATATCAGTTTTGATAATCTAGTAAAAATCAGCTCAAAGAAAGCAGTGAGAGATATTCCCACCATTGGAAAACCATCAAATATCATTTGTGTTTCATGTCAAAAGGGGAAGCAAACTAGAGTCTCATTTAAAACAAAAGAGTACTACACAAGAAAACCTTTGGAACTAGTACATATTGATTTATGTGGACCCATGAGAACGTAAAGCATAAACGGTGACAAATATTTCATGTTGTGTATAGATGACTATTCCAGGATGACATGGGTACTATTTGAAAGCACGAGATTTCGGGCAAAGGAAACACTAGCTATGCAACATAAGACGAAAATGTAACGCTTTGATCCTATGCACTGAAACAGAGAAAGGAGACAACTTGGAAACGAAAGACAAGATGTAAAGAAATCATAGCCCTCTTTATTCAAATATCTTATCGTCGGTTACATAGATGTCTCCTCCCCTTTTGGGGGCTAGGAGCGTTAAATTTGTCTTCATTACAATGTGTGACCTAGTCTTCCTCTTCCCGCATGCCCACGATTGCAATGGGCGGGCCAAGATGCTGCCGTCGTTGATGTGGATAAGTTCTTCACCTCTGATTGCTTTTCCTGCAATCAAAGAAACAATGAAAATGTCAGTAGCACCTGCTGCAAATGAAAGGGGTTCGTTCTCTTAAAATCAACAAAATATGCATGTAAACATCTGCCTGAAATAGTAAATACAGTAAGTCCAAATGGCTTGAAAACTTGACAGAAGACGGAAAATGTTACCCAAAGGCCATTGCCCCTGAGACAGCCGGCCAATCTGCTTTTACCTGGTAATCGTCCCTCGGAAGGACGATTGCTGCTGTTAATCATCCCCTGAAAGGACGATTGCTTCTGTTAATCATCCCTTGGAAGGACGATTGCTGCTGTTAATCGTCCCCTGCAGGGACGATTGATACTGTGTTGAAGAAGCCGACCTGCCGCTGCTCCAATGTCGATTCTCGAGACCTGCAAAACACCTGCAAACAAGGGGGTTATGTAATTGGGGCCATTTTGGGACGACCCAGATGGTCGGATTCTCCCAATTTGGCCTCCATCACCGAGAAATTGGACGTTATTACCTGCAAGTCGGTGGGACAACCAAAATAACAAAAGCATGATAATATTCGATGAAAACCTTTTGAAATCAAGATTCAAGATTCCGAACTATTGAACAACAGAGAATAACATAGAATATGAACAAATGACAGAAAATGAACTACAACTAAATCCAAAAGGTGCGGGGTGCCCAAGTGGGCAGCCCACCGATGGAACTTGATTTTGGCACCAATCCACTAGGGATGGGCCCAAAACCTCTTAGGATTGGGGGGTCGACGAATTGGTTGGTTCAGGTGTCCATGTGTTGGAATTGGGTCGGATTCAAGCTTCCAAAAACCAACCAACAACCTCCCTTGCAAAAGAGATTGGTGGATATGGGAAGATGAATAAAAGGGGATGCAAGTGGGTCTCCAATTCGGCAGCACTTCGTTGCTTGAAAACTCCTTTCACCTTCTGTTTGGGTGAGAAAAGTCTCACCTTTTATAGACCCAAGGGGTCTCCTTTGGTAAGGAAGCACAAACGCCATGTGTTGGTCATAGGCGCCATGTGGCAGTCATGTCTCCTCATGAGGGAGGGGAGTCCTCCATTGACTTGTGTTTTCATAATTGCTTCTTGTGACAGTCCTTTAACGGCCCTTCTGTCCACCTACACACGCGTGCAAGGCAGGAGTCATCAACTGACTGTTCTGGGCTGCCACTTGGCGTCATTTGTCATTTTGCCCATTAAACTTGGTAATCTTCCCTGGGTGGGATGATTACAACAATCGTCCCTGGGTGAGACGATTGCAAGTTAGTAATCGTCCCTGGGTGAGACGAGTACCGGGCAAAGTGTCTAAATGTACCAAATTGCTTCCTGACCTTACAAAATTGCTATGGAAGTGGTTAGGACCACTGTTTGACCTCTGAGGGCTGCCCTGGGGGCTGTGTTTGTCAAAGTGATCAGTGTTTGCAGTCACATAATCGGAAGGGTGCTGTTTTGGTGTCTACAGATGCCCCTTTTTGGGAAGCGCTGCGGGTGACGCAATGTTGAGCAAAAATAGATAACCAAAGCACTAATGATTAGGGTTTCTTGGTAACCTAACCAACTTTTGATGCCCCAAGTATGGAAAGGGCATGCATTCTTGAATCCTTGCTTCTGACGAGCTAAGGAATTTGATTTCAAGTGTTAACCTGTTTTGGTGAGGTGTGACTTGAACTTAGACATTGATCAGTCATGAATAGGCGAAGGGCGTTTTTACCTCAGGGGAACCTTGTATTCATGATTCACGAAATGCCAAGTGTTTGATTGATTTGATTGTTGCTTGTTTACTGCCCCAAGAAGGAGCGTGATTGTCTTTGTCAATGATTATTTGAATGCATGCCGTTTTTCTTAATTGGGTGTGTGATTTTTGGTTGGTGACTAAGTGTGACTACCCCCTCAAGCGACGAATCGATGAGGGAATGACCTTCGTGAGAGAAGCGACGAGTCACTTGACCCAAGATGACTTGTGCAAGGGTGCCTTTCAAGGGTTTACCGTTAAGCGTGTGCAATTTTTCCAACATATGGACCTGTTTTTGGTGGGTGTTAAGCCTTTTGGTGATGTCATAATGAGGTGAAATCGTCGAAAACCTATTTCCCGTGGAGTGGTCCGGCTATTGTAGCCTTCTTGGGGAAGTAGGAGAGTGATAATATGGACCTCGACATTGATTTTCTTTGCCTAGAGGTTAAGTGCAAGAGCACTTATGTCCGGAAATTCTTATTGCTTTGTTTTTATGTTGCATGTTTTGTTGTTTTTGTTGTTTTTGTGATATCATTTGGGGATTAAATTGTCGACAATCCGTCTTCCCGTGGAGCGGTCCGGCTATGGTAGCCTTCTTAGGGAGTAGGATAGTGACAATGTAAATCTTGATATCAGTTTTGTTATGCCAAGAGGTTAAGTGCAAGAGCACTTGTGTCTGGCAATGTTTATTGCTTTTTGTTTTTGTGTTGCATTTATTTGTTGTTTTTGTTGTTTTGATTTTCTTTGATCTTGTGCATGATGGTTGATGAATATGGATGTATTATGTTGATTTATTTTGATGGATGCATATGCTATGATGAATGCAAATGTTTTTGATTTATATGTGATATGCAGAGATGAAACGGATGAATGGGATTTGTGATGTTTGGCTATGGTACCATAGACTGTTTAGAGCTCTGTTATTTTGTTTTTAGGTGATTTTTGTGCATGGTTTTTATGTTTTTGTATTTTATGATGGTATTTGCGAGGATGAAAAGTAGCGCAGTTGGTTTAGAAATGTAGCTAAGGTTTTCTGAGACTCAGACGGTTTTAGCTCGCTAGCCACAACTGTACTTTATCTTACATGATTTTTGAACAAGGTATGAATTAGACCTGTTTTTGACCAAGCTATTTCACATCCCTGTGTGTGCAATTGAGTTCATTTATGTGGTATTTATCAGGATACCGCTAGTTCCAGATGGGCTTTCAACCGAACCTATACTGAGGATCACCTAACTAGCTCCACTAACTCCTTTGTTATGTTTAGTTAGATTAATCCGCGATGTTTTTTAGGATGTCATAAGCTAGCTTATCCACATGCAAACATTGATCTGTATGCAAGTTAATGTGACAAATATATCGTCATGCGAGAATACCTTTAGAATGCTGAGAGTTCCAGGGATTCAAGTTCAACTCCCTTCTTTTCTTCAATTGTAATAGGATACTTGCTCTTTTGTAGTGATGAGATCACTATTTATTTTGATTTGTTTTTTTTTTTTTTTTTTTGAGCAAGGGATTGGAGTGATAAAAATCACTGTTTCTTAGTGCATTTTGATGTGTGCACTGTAGGATGTCAAATCTTGATGTTTTGACGTTTTGCAATTTTTTTTTTTTTTTTTTGCAACTTTTGAGAATTAGGGATTTTTGGGAATTGGGTAGGGGTGATGCTTGTCCTTTTTCCAACTCTTAGCATTCTTTGGGTCATCCGCACAGGGGGATGAGCAAGATAACCGTTTCGCTTGTGGTGACCTAGATTATTGTGCAGGTTTCATCTTTCGTTCACATAACTTGGGAATTTTTAGTGTTTTGATTTGTGTTGGGATGTTACGTAACATGGTGTATTTCAAGTATGACTCTACCTTCGTAAAATCTGTTCGACTTGATACACTACATGGCTAAAGAGGAAAATGATGACTGAATTACTGAAAGTCTTGGTACATTCCCAGACCACTGACTATAGTGTGGTGAAAGTTATGCTTGGTGTTTTTGTTGTTTTTGATGAATTTTGAGTATGCCTAGAATTGAGATGCAAATCTTTGTTGTTTTTGATGATTTTTGTTGTTTTGTTTTTTTTTTTTTTTTTGATTTTTTTTTGACCAAGAGACTGCGATAATCCTTGGAGCTTTTTGTGTTGACCAAGAGATTGCGATAATCCTTGGAGCTTTTTGTGTTGACCAAGAGATTGCAATAATCCTTGGAGCTTTTTGTGTTGACCAAGAGATTGCGATAATCCTTGGAGCTTTTTGGGTGACCAAGAGATTGCGATAATCCTTGGAGCTTTTTGGATTGACCAAGAGATTGCGATAATCCTTGGAGCTTTTTGGGTTGACCAAGAGATTGCGATAATCCTTGGAGCTTTTTGGTCTGACCAAGAGATTGCGATAATCCTTGGAGCTTTTTTGGTAGACCAAGAGATTGCGATAATCCTTAGAGATTTTTGTATTTGACCAAGAGATTGCGATAATCCTTGGTGCTGTTTGGGTGACCAAGAGATTGCGATAATCCTTGGAGATTTTTGTATTTGACCAAGAGATTGTGATAATCCTTGGAGCTTTTTTTATTTGACCAAGAGATTGTGATAATCCTTGGAGCTTTTTGGGTGACCAAGAGATTGCGATAATCCTTGGAGTTTTTTTTTTTTTTGGTATATGGCTTTCTTAGATATGAAATGGTCGCAAATGACTGATATTCAAGGCTTCTGTTTCCTTGATACCGTCAAGAGAAGCTAGCCTGTACGTTCCCGGTCCTATTTTGCTATCAATGACATAAGGACCTAACCAATTTGCCGTGAATTTGTCCCTCATATGGGACGACAAATTAGAGTTTTGTTGGTTTTCCTTCAGAACCAAATCACCAACCCGAAAGTCTCTTAGGTGAACTTTCATGTTGTAAGCTCTCTTAAGCCGCTCTTGATAGATACGTAAGTGCTCGAGAGCATTAACACATCGTTCGTCAAGCAAAGTAAGTTGGTATAATCGGGCCTGCCGCGTAGTGTTATCATCGATGAACTCCTGCATTGATATGCACAGGGAAGGGATTTCCAACTCGAGAGGCATTACTACCTCTGAGCCATACACTAGTGAAAACGGAGTTGCCCCAGTGGGCGTCCGAATGCTAGTGCGATAAGCCCAAAGGGCAAGTGGGATTTGTATGTGCCAATCCTTATGACTATCTACGACGGTCTTTTTAAGGATGGCGACTAGCGTTTTGTTTGACGCCTCTGCTTGCCCATTTGCTTGCGGATAATAGGGTGTTGAAAAGCTGTGCTATATTTTGTACTTTGTGGTCAAAGCACGCACGTCTTTGTTCTTGAATGATGGCCCATTATCCGAGATTATTTTGGATGGAATACCAAAACGACATATGATGTAATGCAAAATGAACTCCACAATGCGGGGTCCTGTCGTAGAGGTTAACGGAATTGCTTCCACCCATTTGGTAAAATATTCTGTGGCCGTTATGATAAACGTGTGACGGCCTGACGATGCAGGGGAGATATTTTCGATTAGATCGAGGCCCCACTACGAAAATGGCCAAGCAGACTGGAATTTCTGTAGGGCCTGTGAAGGTGTGTGCATTAAATTGGCATGATGTTGACACTTTACGCACTTCTTGACATACTCGCAACAATCTCGCTCTAAATATGGCCAATAATAGCCCATGCGAAGAATGCGCTTTGCAATGGCCATACCACTGAAGTGGCCGCCACACGTACCGTCATGCGCTTGGGTGATTGCCCAAGTGGACTCTTGCTAGTCCAAGCAACGAAGAAGAATTCCGTCGTAGCTGCGACGATACAAAATGTCTCCTATCAAGACATATTTTGTCGCTTTCTGTTTGAATGTTCATTTTGCGGCGTGCGTCAATCCAAAGGGAAGATTACCTAATTTGAGGTAATCTCTTATGGGTAAATACCAGTCCTATTGATCGGATAACTCAACAGTTTGAACATCCAATCCCTTTTGGAGTTCTTCCCTAACAAATGCTGATTGGGATAGAACTTGTAAGAATAGCGTTGTGTTGCTATTAATGGGAGTGGGGGAGAACAAAGACCCCCAGTTGGCATGTTTCAAATAGTCTCGAATTCGAAAGAACTTATCCGAAGATGGTTCGATCTGGATCATGTGGACTCCTGGCGTCAAATCTGAGCTTGCGCGCTCCATCGCGGGTTGCGATAAGGTTTTGACCTGAATGGTTGTTATATCACCGGAAAGGTCTTGCGGGATTAGTGACCCTAAGGAGGCCATTGTGTCCGCAAAACGATTCGATGATCGAGGGAGTGCCTCGATGTCATACCACTCAAGTTTTGCCAGGAATTTATCCACAAGGGCTTTATAGGCCTTCAGAACTGGGCATTTGCATTGATATACCCCTTTGACTTGATTGACGATTAACAGCGAATCACCAAAGATGTTTAGTCTTTTGATGTTCATGGCGATTGTTGTTTGAAGACCTAGGAGCAAGGCTTCATATTCTGCATTGTTGTTGGTGCACTGGAAGTTTAATTTAAATGACAGGGGCATTGGAGCACCCTGCGGTGTGAAGAATACGATTCTTGTGCCACCATCTTGCTCGCATTTAGAACCATCGAAAAATAAGGTTATGTCGGCCTGAGACTTAGGCTCATCAGAATCTGGCGATTCTGAGACATGGAAGACCCCATCATCGGGTAGTTCTATGACCAAAGGCTGATCGTCTTTAAGAGGAGCCTCTGCTAGTTGATCGGCTATGACTTGTCCTTTTATAGATTTTTGCCCAATAAACTCAATGTCAAATTCCGTCAACAACATGATCCATTTCGCCGTGCGACTACTATGATAAGTACGACTCATCATGTATCGCAATGGATTCTCCTTAGACACAACATATGTAGTGTTGCTCAACATGTAGTGGCATAGCCTTTTGGTAGCAAACACCACTGCCAAGCAGAGTTTTTCAACGTATGCATAGTTAAGTTCGTAACTGACCAAGGTGCGGCTAAGATAGTAAGTAGCCTGTTATTTGTGAAGTTCATTCTTCTGGGCTAGCATTGCGCCCGATGCCACCTCGATAGCTGAGATGTATAAGTAGAACGACACACCTAGTCTAGGTGGTGCCAATACTGGCGGCGAAGCCAAGTAATGTTTGATTTCGTCAAATGCTGACTGGCACTCGTCATCCCAATGAAATGTGACCCCCTTGTGCAATAATTTGTTCACTGGTCGGAATTTGTCAGATAATTGCGCTATGAAGCGTTTAATCGACGCGACCTTTCCTTGCGGACTTCTAAGTCGCTTGATAGTTGTTGGGGGAGCCATTTCAAGAATTGCCTTGACTTTGTTTGAATCAAATTTGATGCCTTTCTTAGAGACTATGAATCCCAAGAGTTTTCCAGATGTGACGCCGAACACGCACTTCTTGGGATTCGATCTGACCTTATGCTCTATGAGGCGATCGAGAATCTTGCTTAAGTCACCGAGATGATCTGAGCACAAGAGAGACTTGGCTAGCAAATCATCCATGTAATCTTCCAAATTTTTGTGCATGTAATCATGGAAGATATAAGTCATAGCACGTTGGTATGTAGCGCCAACATTTTTAAGGCCAAAAGGCATGACCTTATAGCAAAATGTCCCCCAAGGCATTGTGAATGCCGTTTTGAGTTGGTCTTCAGGATTGATACGAATTTGATTGTATCCTGAGAAACCGTCCATTAGGGAGAGCATTTCGTGACCTGCTTGTAGCGTCTACCAATGCGTCGATGCTTGGCAAGGGGAAATCATCCTTAGGACTCGCTTTGTTTAGGTCTCAAAAGTTGGTGCATATGCGAATCCTCCCGTTGGGCTTCTTGACGGGAACCATGTTGGAAAACCATGGCGGATAATCCACGCAGATGACAAATTGTGCATCCAACAGCTTTTGCAATTCGTCTTTGACCATCAAGGCCACTGTTGGGTGCATCTTTCTTAGTTTTTGCTTTACAGGCTTGATTTTCGGATCAAGCGTTAAATTGTGCATGACTAGCTGTGGGTCTAGTCCTGGAATATCTTTGTACAACCATGCAAAAAATTCCTTCTTTTCTTTAAGAAGGGCAATATATTCAGCTTGCTCTTCAGGGGAAAAGCTTACCCCCAGCTTGAGAATTCGTGGATTCATTAGATTTGTGTCGATGTCTACGTCAGTCGTCTCCTCGATCGACATGTGGGATCCGTCCTCCAACTGATGTGGAGTTGGGATCAAATGGATATCATCAGCTGAGTTAAGATCTATGTTTGGAACCTTGGGTCCCTCTTCAGTTTGAAAAATATTTTGAGTTGTCCTTGGGGCGAAATGAAGCATTTCACCGAAAGGCCAGTACTTTGATGGTGATAATGGCGAATTGACGCGATCCCAGTCGATGGCATCCATGTCTAGATGCAATGGCTATGATGGATCGATCGGATTGCGGATGGGTGCGGTCAAATCAATGGAGATCATGTGGATGGAATGAATTTGGTCTCCAGAACCGCGAGTGTGATGACTTGATTCTTTTAGTTGTTCCCTATACTTTGGATCTGGCTCTACGGGAACAGGCACGAATGGATCCTCTCTAGGTGAAAATTCATCTCTATGTGTGAAAAGGAAGGCGGGGTCTTCCCTTGGCACTGCTGTCATGATGGGATCTCAAGGTGGACGATGCTCATCTTGAATTTGGAGCCATAGGTCTAACACTTGGTCCCACCTCGCTGGGTCTACGTGCCATTCATGTCCTAATCGTATACCCATTTGTCCCATTAGATCTTCATGAGTTAGAGCGCGGTGATGCCGTCGTGCGTGTCTGAGATAGTCCATCTCAGTCTCGTCTTCTGACTCACTTTCATAGATCCAAAATTGTTCATCCTCTTCAAAGATTTGTTGCTTGCGATGTTGAAGACTCTTCCTGTTCCAGTGAATTAATCTGGTCCCATTGCTGTTGTTCCACTCTTAGTGGAGGGACTTGATTCTTTTGAGACTGTGTTATTTTTTCTGGAATCTCTAGGGGAAACAACTTCAGAAAAATATCCGAAAGTCGTTGTTGTTCTCTTTGAGGATTGCTCTCTGAACTTTCACCTCTCTCTAGCAAAGGAGAGGGATTATTGCTATTTCTAGGGGTGTTTGTAGACCATGGGAGATAATACCCTAATGTGTATTCTGTGTTTGTATTGGCGTACGGGTCTTGTGCCAATCCCCCCTTGTTGCCTATTTCTAGGCCTTGCATATTTTCAACCAAGATGTCTAATGGCAGGGGATTGTTGAACCCTACCCCTAACTTGTCATATGGCATCTGATATCTTGGTTTGCAAAGGATCCGCATCCCTTGCTCATATTTGCCTAGCCCATACCCATGCCAATTGCATTGTTCGAGATATTTTAGGGCAAATTCTGGGTTCGACAGATAATTGATGTTTTCAAAAAAAGGCTCTTCATCTGTTTCCTTTTGTTCGCATGGTTCAAAACCATGATCAAGGCCCCCATACACAAAATTCATCTGGTTGGGAGGGTAGCCTAGTGGAACAATTGTCCCTATGGGAAGGCGAGGTCTTCCCATGTCCTGCACCGACTCCAATGTGGGGGTTGCCACAACATTTTGCACTAAGTACTCCCCCAGTGCCCGTACTGGCCATCTCAACAGTGATTGTTGATGATTGGGTAGGAGGAAACGATAGTCCTTCCTGAGTCCATTCTATGTTTGGTTGTTCAGGAGTCTTGGTTTGTGTTGTGTTGGGTGTTTCCTCTGTTGATATCGTTGAAATCGTGGGCAACCCCTCTTCTATAGGCTTAACCTCTTCCATGATTTGATTTCCCTTGTCCTTCTGTTGGGCCATGATAGGTGGCATTGATGATGAAGGAGTAGGTGATGAAGTCTCACCTGGTTGGGATTTTGCCTTGTTGGCCACCAGTGGTGCCTGCGGTATCGGACCCTGTTTAGATGGATTTAATTGAAAATCCAAATGCGTTGATGGGAGGGTCGATTGAGGTATGAATTGTACCGCATTGCAATACTTGAAGGGCTCTAAGTCCATTGGGACTACATGTATTTGCCCTTCATAGGCATACTTCAAGCACAGGTGTGCGATCGAGGGGACACACTTCATGTCCCTGATCCAAGGCCGCCCTAGCAGTATATTATAAGCCATTTCGCCCCCCAAAGACATGGCACAGTGTGGGTATTGACTTTTGTCCTACCTGGATAGGTAGAACAACCGTGTCGACTGTCGAGCAAATTACATCGTTAAAAGCTCACAGTGTGTATGTGGAAGCGGTGATGTGAGAGGCTGGCAATTTTAAATGTTTCAACGCTGCAGTGGTTATAATGTTACTGGACGAGCCAGTATCTATCAACACTCTCTTGTATGGGATCCTGTTGACCCACGCGATAACGTGCAGGGGTGGATCTGGCATGTCATTTGATATCGTTTTGATCTCGTCTTCTCTGAATGTGATGACAGGTTCCATACATTGTTTCACATGTCCCACGAAGGCGTTGAAAGAATTTGCTTTGTGGGGTTAGACTTCAATGGCTTTTAAAATGTCCATAAGAGCTTCTCTATGGGGAGATGATTGTTGAATAAGCTCGTAGATGGACAGCCTAGCCGACGTGGTTCGTAAACTCTGCGTGAGTTTGGTTCGTATCGTGACCTCGGGTCTAGGCGGAGGCAACTACGTTGGGCGTTGTTGAGGCTGCGATGTCGACGACACTTCCCTCGCAGCTACCTCGGGGGCAACTGCTGGGTATCTTCTGTTCCTTATTACAATGCTAATCATTCCCACCAATCCTTGCACGGGAAGATCTTGTCGCACCTCATTAATCTGGAGCGGTTTTGTCTATGCCTCGTGGGCAGGCAAGGGGTCCTTGAATACCCCCATTTGTTGGTTGTTTGGTGCGATGGGGTTGTCCACGACCAATGTTCCGTTGTCGATCAAATCCTCGGACTAGTTCTTTGAATTTCCAAGCACCCATTTAGGTCATGTCCTCTCGCACCTATGGAATCTACAATACAATTCCTCCCTATACCCCCTAGGCTTGGGAATGTTAGGGTCAAAAATTTGGATTTCTGGCAGAGTAACTAAATTTGCCGTTGACAAGCGGTCAAATAAGGAGTCCCTAGACTCCGCATACGGGGTGAATTATCGCCTAGGGCGACGCTGCTGATACTGCTCCTGTCTTCTGTTATCTCTTTCGTAAGCAGGAGGCACTTCCTGGTAATTAGCCCTTTGGGGCTGCGTCTCTTGCACAGGTGCGGGAACATTTATCGCAACTTGATTGACTGCAGCATGTTGTGGTTGTGTTGTCCCGGTTTTAGTGGTTTTGTTCCACTCTTTCTTCTTAGGCTTGGCAATTGCGCCTTCACCTATCTTAATCTCTTCTATAAGTCTGGCTTGGGCCAAAGCTTCTTCTAGGCTGTCGTATTGTCGCAGCAATAATAGACCGGAGATTTATTTTAAGCAACTTTTTGCGAACATTTGCGTGAGGTCCGACATGGGAGGATGGTAGGGTAACTTAGAAAGCAAAGCTCTCCATCGGTTCCCGTACGCTGCCATTGTTTCCTCCTCAAATTGTTTAAGGCTAGCAAGATCACTAAGTGATGCCTTCTTCCTTATGTTGAAGGCGAAGCGTTCAAGAAACGCATCTACTAGCTGATCTAAGCTGCTTATGCTGTGTTTGGGCAATTGTGTGAACCAATCCGAGGCAGGGCCTATGAATGTGGTTATGAATGTTCTAAGCAGCAATGCGTCATTATCTTGGATTGCGAAGCACTGGCTTAGAAATCTTGTAACGTGCTCTTGTGCGTCCTCCTCACCTTTAAAAACTACCAATTGAGGCAACTTGAAGTGTTCGGGGTAAAGAGGTGTAGGCACTAAGGGATGCACCGGATTACTGCGGAGTAGATGTAATGTGGGTTTTTGATGCCCAACAGCTTTTGTCTCCATAGACTCCAAACGCTCCAATAGCGCTTGGTATGCATCGAAAGATTTTATTTCTTCCTCTCTTGCTTGCTCCCGTTGTATGTTATGAAAACTGGGGGCCTATGGAGGGGTGGCCGAATGGCAGCCCTCCTGCCTTGATGGAGAGTTTCAACATGTTCTATCTCTGGCTCGTACTCCTCATAAAATTCTTGAGGAGTTTTTGGGTGAAACCTCTGACCTTGATCGAGTCCCCGCTGAAGGTACCCATCATCATTTCGAGGAGTAGCCTCCCTCTCATGTCTATGAGGTCTCGGAGGCAAAGCTTGAAGAGGTCATGGAGACCCATTCTGCGTTAAAGGGTTATGCCTCTCATGTTGTTCGGCTCTTTGGACGCGAGGGGTTGGCCCTCTCTCAAGTATTTCATATTGTAACTCATCCGCTTCACGTTGCATGCGTTCTTTATCCAAGCGGTATTGATACTCTATCTCTTGTTGACTTTGTTTAAGCCGCATGATTTGGGCTTGACGGGTGGTATATCTGGCGACAATCGGGTCAATTTGATCTACCCTATTTTGTTTAGAAGGTTCAAATGTTCCTCCTATGGGTTTACCTCGGTTTTGATGCTCTAAAATCTCAAGGGGTCGCTTCCCTCTGTCGAGGTAGGCGGTATGTGCTCGAGGTTCTGGTCTCAAGGGGTGATTATGATATCCGGTTGGTGCAGAAGCATAAGGTTCCCACGTTGTATGTTGTTGTACTTGAGGAATGCGATGATCTTCCTCATATTCTCTCTCATAGGTGCGTAAGGGGCAGGCAGAGTTAGGTCACCCTGTGTAAGGAGCCCTACGTTTTGGATTTGGTCTCTCTGTTCTGATGAGAGGTAAAGAAGGGACGCCATATCCACGTTGTCCCTACAAATGGACAGTGTGCCCTGTTAGCGCTTCATCGCGTCGTGGCCACTCATGTCTAGCTTGAGAGGGCGATTCCCTGTTTACATTAAGGTCTGCATGTAGGGCATCTTTTCAAGAGGGGCTGCTTTGAATGGGCATACCCCACCGAGGATTTTGAATTGGATTCTTTTGTAGGTTAGACCGATAAGGCGGTATGAACAAATCCTCAGGACTAAAGTGAAGGCGACTTGTGCCTGCTTCTTGTGTACCTTTCGGAGCTGCTGCCCTTGATTGTGCTTGGCTGCGGGTGTACACCATTGTGGTGCATCCACACTATCTAAGTAGATTTTTATCTTGTTTTTAATGATATTTTTTTTTGTCTATACTAAACAGAATTAAACACACACATTCACAAAATCGTGATTATCTCTTTTAAGGATTCTTGGTGTGCCCTAGACTGGTTTAGTGTATTTTGGTGTTTTGTTTTGTTTTTGTAGGTTTTGTAGAACGTTTAAATGCATCATGTAGGCTCTTATAACTCCCAAAAGGTCGACCCTTCAATATACCAGCCAGGCCGATATACCAACCTCTCTATATACCCACCCTTACGAGAGGGAGACTATAGGTACGTGAGAGCAGAAGGTACATGGTACGTAGGTGGTACGGAAGGGGGATTGTCCTGTTAATGGCACCTACCATAGAAAAATTATCCTCACGCGCATGGGAATCACCCCAGCTACGCTCGGTTTGTCTTCATCAGGATTTACGCCTAACAACGATTGACAATCAGGAAATGTATGCAAATCAAGCCAAGGTGGTGATTAAATCCACAAATGGTCTTGATCAAGGGTCGGGTCTTACAACCAGCTCCGTGGTTTAAAATTGTTTCGTGGAGTGTGTGAGGTTCATTTTATCCAACGAAAATGAAACATGCATGAATGACTTTTCCTAAGCAATGCAAGCTAAAATGAAAACAGTCAAAGAAACAAAAACAAAAATAGAAAATTTCAACAGAGATGATGAAAATCCCTACCTCTTCTCTGCCTGCTCCTAGTTGCCTCTGAATTTTTGCTCTAAAAAGTTGCAGATAGAAAATCGTCCCTTGGTGAGACGATTAACAGAATAGAAATCATCCCTTGCAGAGACGATTTTACAATCGTCCCAGGGTGAGACGATTTCCAAAATAGAAATTGTCCCTTGCAGAGACAATTTTACAATCGTCCCAGGGTGAGACGATTTCCAGAATAGAAATCGTCCCTTGCAGAGACGATTAACAGTCTGCAAGAAGAAAAATGTACCTGTCAAGCACAAACACAAAAATTCAATCAATTTTTATGATTTTAAAAATAGGGGACAGGGTCCCACCGTGATCGCCACTGAAAGCACGAGATTCCGGGCAAAGGAAACACTAGCTATGCAACATAAGATGAAAATGTAACGCTTTGATCCTATGCACTGAAACAGAGAAAGGAGACAACTTGGAAACGAAAGACAAGATGTAAAGAAATCACAGCCCTCTTTATTCAAATATCTTATCCTCGGTTACATAGATGTCTCCTCCCCTTTTGGGGGCTAGGAGCGTTAAATTTGTCTTCATTACAATGTGTGACCTAGTCTTCCTCTTCCCGCGTGCCCACGATTGCAATGGGCGGGCCAAGATGCTATCGCCGCTGATGTGGATAAGTTCTTCACCTCTGATTGCTTTTCCTGTAGTCAAAGAAACAATGAAAATGTCAATAGCACCTGCTGCAAATGAAAGGGGTTCGTTCTCTTAAAATCAACAAAATATGCATGTAAACATCTGCCTGAAACAGTAAATACAGTAAGTCCAAATGGCTTGAAAACTTGACAGAAGACGAAAAATGTTACCCAAAGGCCATTGCCCCTGAGACAGCCGGCCAATCTGCTTTTACCTGGTAATCGTCCCTCGAAAGGACGATTGCTGCTGTTAATCGTCCCCTAAAAGGACGATTGCTTCTGTTAATTGTCCCTTGGAAGGACGATTGCTGCTGTTAATCGTCCCCTGCAGGGATGATTGATACTGTGTTGAAGAAGCCGACCTGCCGCTGCTCCAATGTTGATTCTCGAGACCTGCAAAACGCCTGCAAACAAGGGGGTTATGTAATTGGGGCCATTTTGGGACGACCCAGATGGTCGGATTCTCCCAATTTGGCCTCCATCATCGAGAAATTGGACGTTATTACCTGCAAGTCAGTGGGACAACCAAAATAACAAAAGCATGATAATATTCGATGAAAACCTTTTGAAATCAAGATTCAAGATTCTGAACTATTGAACAGCAGAGAATAACATAGAATATAAACAAATGACAAAAAATGAACTACAACTAAATCCAAAAGGTGTGGGGTGCCCAAGTGGGCAGCCCACCGATGGAACTTGATTTTGGCACCAATCCACTAGGGATGGGCCCAAAACCTCTTAGGATTGGGGGGTCGGCGAATTGGTTGGTTCAGGTGTCCATGTGTTGGAATTGGGTCGGATTCAAGCTTCCAAAATCCAACCAACAACCTCCCTTGCAAAAGAGATTGGTGGATGTGGGAAGATGAATAAAAGGGGATGCAAGTGGGTCTCCAATTCGACAGCACTTCGTTGCTTGAAAACTCTTTTCACATTCTGTTTGGGTAAGAAAAGTCTCACCTTTTATAGACCCAAGGGGTCTCCTTTGGGAAGGAAGCACAAACGCCATGTGTTGGTCATAGGCGCCATGTGGCAGTCATGTCTCCTCATGAGGGAGGGGAGTCCTCCATTGACTTGTGTTTTCATAATTGCTTCTTGTGACAGTCCTCTAATGGCCCTTTTGTCCACCTACACACGCGTGCAAGGCAGGAGTCATCAACTGACTATTCTGGGCTGCCACTTGGCATCGTTTGTCGTTTTTCCCATTAAACTTGGTAATCGTCCCTGGGTGGGACGATTACAACAATCGTCCCTGGGTGAGACGATTGCAAGTTAGTAATCGTCCCTGGGTGAGACGAGTACTGGGCAAAGTGTCTAAATGTACCAAATTGCTTCTTGACCTTACAAAATTGCTATGGAAGTGGTTAGGACCACTGTTTGACCTCTGAGGGCTGCCCTAGGGGCTGTGTTTGTCAAAGCGATCAGTGTTTGTAGTCACATAATCGGATGGGTGCTGTTTTGGTGTCTACACTATTTTTGAAGCATAAATCAGAAGCTTTTGAGATGTTCAAGGTTTTCAAAAACCAAGTTGAGAATCAAACAGGAAAAATGATTAAATGTTTAAGGTCAGATAGAGGAGGAGAGTTCATTTTAGAGGATTTCATAGAGTATTGTGAAAAATATGGCATTAGGAGACAATTTTCAGCAACCAGGACACCTTAGCAGAATGGTGTGGTAGAAATAAAGAACAGGACAGTGTAGGAAATGGTACAAACTATGTTGACTGAGAGAAAAGTAGCAAACAAATTTTGGAAAGAGGCAGTCCATATTGTGGTATATATCCAAAATAGGTGCATGTTGATGATGCATGAAAGAAAAAATCCTTATGAGTTGTGGTTCGGTAAAAAGGCAACAACAAGATACTTTAAAGTTTTTGGCAGCAAATGTTACATCAAAATAACTGAAGAAAACCTGGTAAGTTTGAAGATAGAGCCGATGAAGGTATTTTTCTTGGCTATTCATCAAAAAGTAAAGCTTAAAAATGCTACAACAAGATGCTAAGGAAAATTGTGGATAGTTCTGATGTTAAAGTTGATGAAGGAAGGGAACGAGTAATTAGCTATGAAGAGAACTATCCAATTTATGAAGAGGTCATTGAAGGATATGAGGAAAAGGAAATGGAAAAGAAACCAAAAATTGACTCAGAGGATTCAAATAGTGATTCATAAGTGGAAGAAAACAAGAAATTCAAAACAGGCAGCTTGTAGAAAGATCATCCTAGAGAGCAAATAATTGGAGATCCCACAGTTGGTGTTTAGACAAGAAGAAGATTAGTAAGTAACTACTCTTTATTATCCAGCATTGAGCCCAAAAATATTGTTGACACAAGCAAATATGAAAGTTGGGTAAAGGCAATAAATGAAGAATTAGATCAGATCAAGAAAAATAAGACTTGGGAGTTAGTACCAAGACCCACAAATAAAAATGTAATCGGTACTAAATGGGTCTTTCGGAACAAATTGAATGAATACAAACAGGTAGTCAAGAAAAAAACAATATTGATATGCAAAGGCTATACACAAGTTGAAGGTATTGAATTTGAGGAAACCTTTGCACCTGTGGCCAGACTAGAGGCAATTAGAATGTTTTTGGATTTAGCAGTTTACAAGAATTTCAAAGTTTATCAAATGGATGTGAAATCAGCATTTTTGAATGGGAAACTTGAAGAAGAGGTTTATATTGAGTAGCCAGATGGTTTCCAGCTTGGTGATGATCCCAACTTGGTTTGCAAGTTGAAGAAAGTGTTATATGGCTTAAAATAGGTACCCCGAGCATGGTATGCAAGGCTAGACAATTATCTTACTCGAAAAGGGTTCAAAAAAGGTATGGTGGATAGTAATTTGTATGTCAAAACAAAAAATGGTCATCATATTGTTCTTGTTGTATACATAGATGATATCATATTTTGCAGCAACAAAGATGAGTTGTGTAAAGATTTAGCAAATAAGATGCAGAAAGAATTTGAAATGTCAATGATTGGTGAACTTTCGTATTTCCTCGGATTGCAAGTTAATCAAAATGAGAACGACATATTTATTTCTCAAATTAAATATGTGAAAGAGATGATGAAAAAGTTCACAATGGAGGATTGTAAGCCAATTAGCACTCCCATGACGATAGGTTGCAAGTTGAGCAAGGATGACCAATCTCCACATGTTGATCAAAATATGTATAGATCTATGATTGGGAGATTACTGTACTTGAAAACTACCAGACCAGATATTTTATAGGCAGTATGCATGGTAGCATGATTTTAGGCTAGTCCCAAGGAGATTCATGTGATAGTAGTGAAGAGGATTCTTCGGTACCTCAAGGGTAATATGGAGTATGGGTTATGGTATTCGAAAGGTAATAACTTCACCCTTATTGCGTATTTAGATGTAGATTGGGTAGGATGTGTAGATGATAGGAAGAGTACCAGTGGAGGTGCATTCTATATTAGAGACAGGTTGGTTGTGTGGCACAGTAAGAAACAGGAGTCAATCTCCTTATCCACAACAGAGGCAGAATACATTGTAGCGACATGTTGTATGCAAGTGTTATGGATGAAAAAAACTCTAAAGGATATTGGCATTAATTTTAGTGAGCCAATTTTAGTTAAGTACGATAACACTAGTGCCATTAACATCTCAAATAATCCAGTTATGCATTCTCGCACAAAACATATTGCTATCCGATATCATTTTTTGAAGGAGAAAGTTACGAAAGGTGAGGTTAAGTTGGATTTTGTTTCAACAACAGAGCAAGTAGTAGATATCTTCACCAAACCATTTCCCAAGGAAGTCTTTGAGTACCTTCACAAGAAATTTGGAGTGGTCACACTTCCCAAGAATTGACTAGCTATTGGGGCCACATTCTTAGGGGGAGCATTTGTGTATTTGTTTATCTTTTTGCTCATGTTTGTGATTTTTGCTAAGTGTAATAATTTTTGCCTGAGAATGTTGTGCATGGAATCAGGGGGAGTTTGCAGTAGAACTTTGGTCTTGTTTTCAAAATGGGAGAAGAGTTACAGGAAATTGTGCGTGTGTTGCCAACAATTCCAAAGGGGGAGATTGTTGAGCAAGGTGCAACAACAATATTTTCATTGTTGTCAACACACTTAAATGGACAGGTTGATGTAGTATACAGTTATTAAGAGGTTTTTTAGAGTATGTACAATGATGTTCAATGCGTATGAGGATGTTTTTGATGTTTGTGTGAAGTTGTTACAGGTTGTTCGTGCAAATTTGCAAAAGTTGAAAAAATCATTAGGAAGTTGTCAAAAATTTGTAAAAGTCATCACGGGCGTAGTTGAATAGGATGGATCAGTTTGGAACATGCTAAAATTTTAGGAAACAATCCATAACAATGTTGTATGTGTCAGTACAATGTTTGGATTGATCGATGATGTTTCTGGTATCTTGGCGAATGATTTGGCAAGTGGTTGTACAGGCCAAAAAAGGGCAGTTTTGTCAAAAGCACTGTGAGAAAACCAAGAAGAATTTGATAGCAAATTTTGAACTAGAGGTGGTAATTATCTTAAATAACATGTGTTCAAAATTTCCACCAAAATGGAGAAACAAGGCGAATGTTACAAGCGTTGCACTACTGTCACAAAAACGCTCTTTTGGGAAAATGTGTGTCAGCAGCAGTTGTCGTGGAGGTGGTACATGTGAACCATAAGGATTTATGCAACAATATTTGGACTGGATGTATTCAGTATTGCATATATTCTATGTTCAATTTGTAGATAAAATAGAGTTACGATGTGAGAGTTATGATTGTTGCAAAAATGGTATAGGTTACTTTTATGTCAATTTGTTCCACTTGTGCAAAATCCTTCAGTTGGCTGTTTTGACCTTGCATAGTCACCAGAGTTTTGGTTTCAATGTTGTTACACCTTAAAGGAATCAAATAGAGCATCTTTCATTTTTGGTTTGAGGTGTCACGTGGCTCCGAAGTAAGAGAACGAGTAAGGTGTCAATTCTTTGCATGTGACGTGTTTGACAAAATGCCTTCTCAAAATAAAAAAAAGGAAGTTATATTGTTTTAAGAAGCTTCATTAAAGAAAATATTTTTAAAATTGAAAAGGGAAAAAGAATGTGTGTGCTTTTTAAGTGACAAGGAATATTATTGAAAAGAGGAGACTTTATTTTGTGAAGAGAGAAGTGTGTGTGGAGAAAAATAAAGAGTGAAAATCCGTGATTTTTGGAGAGTGGTCAAAAATTTCACTTCAATATTTTGGAAATATATTTCTTATATGATATCACTTTTGGATGAAATTTTGAGAGGATTTCGCAGACAAAGTGCTACACAATACCCAAAAAGCGTTAGCAATTGGCAGAATGAGCTAAGAGAACAATCAATTTTTTTGTGAGAAGAGAAGATTCAAATTTTGAGTAATGCAGAGAGAGGGATGTTATACTGGGTGAAATAGAAAGTTTTATATTTTGAGCTTACAGACCATAAAGGGTTCTGGTTTTAGTGAAGACATTCATATATGTCATTTTATTATCAATATCAAAATCAAGTGGGTGCTTGGTAGAGGGGTTGGTGCTCCTTTCTGTTGGTGCAGATAAATCAGGGGTTGGTGCTCCTTCTAGTGGGTGCTGGTAAATTGAATGTAAAGTTGGTGCTTTACAAAGGCTGGATTTGGATGAGAGTCCAAACAGTAATTTTTGGGGATGTAGCCAAATTGGTGAACCTCTTTACATCTTGTCTTGTGTGATGTTCTCTTGTTATACTTGCTTTATTTGGTTTTATGTTTTCATTGTTTTGGATTTGAGTGTTGAAGATTTAATTTTTAAAGAGCTAAATTGATTCACCCCACCTCTCAGTGTCATTGTGAGACTAACATAACAGCCATGTTCAAGCTCCTCTTTCATCTCCCCCCATCATAGAGTAGGTAATTGAGTACAGTGATTTACCACAGTTAGAGAGTGCAGGGGCATTGATAATGCATAACCAAGAGCAACCAATAATTAAGGATGTCAGCATGGGCATAGTAGAAAATAATAGAGAACGACAAACTCTAGGGATAACTCAGGTGGAAAAGAGATCAAAAAATAGCAGCTCTCAAAGGAGTGGGTAGAAAATCAAATAAGGAATTGATAGCAGGTCAAGGAGACAAATTGATCATTGGAGGATCGGTGAGGCCAATATATTTTTACTGCTCTCAAGGTAACCAATGATCATACAATCATGGAATGTTAGGGGTTTAAATAGTAGAACGAATCAATCTGCTATTCGAAGACTCTTAGAAAAATGTAAAACAGATTTTTTGCTTATCTAGGAGACAAAAATGTTGTTGGATCTTATGTGTAAAACAGTTAACAGACTTTGGAGGGGTGTTGGTCATATGGAAGTGGTTGTCCAAGGGGCCTCAGGGGGGATAGTTACTCTTTGGAACTCTCTTGAATGGAATGCAATAGAACATATATCTTGGATGGGTGTTCTCACATCACATTTTAGAAATAATGTCACAACTAAACATGTTTTAATCACAAATTTTTATGGGGCTCAAAACCTAGATGGTCAAATGCATCAATGGAAAGTTGTGCATAACATGAGAGTCTCAAGGGAAGAGTTAGACTTGATTATTGCTGAGAATTTTAATGCTAAATTATCCTCTAGATATCAGGAAGGGGGAACCCAAATTTTAGACCTAGGGGATCGAATTATGATTGCCCAAGTCCAGGCATTACACTTGGTGGATATTAAATGCCCTGGAACCAACTATACTTGGACTAATAAGAGGAGGGAGCCACATAGTAGGAAGGTGAGGTTAAATCATTTTTTGATTTTCAGAGGAGGCATTTGGAAAATGGAATATAAAATTTCAGATTTTGGAGGGTCCAATTTCAAATCACTTTCTCATTTTGTTGGAAGGAGGTATAAGACAGTGCAACATCACAAACCATTTAAATTTGAAAAAATTTGGTTACAAAAAGAGGAACTTCAAATGAAAGTTCCACAGTGGTAGGAAGAAGGTCTCCTGACATATGGGACAACAATGTTTAGATTCCACAAACAACTTCATTATATCAAAGATCAACTGAAACAATGGAGCCGAGATAACAAGACAAACTTCCAGGTCCAAAGAGCTCCATTGGTGGCCAGATGGGATGAGGTTCAAAAATACTTTAGGGAAGGAACAATTATAGAGCAGCTAAAAAAAAAGGATGATGCATTGCGTAAAGAGGTTGAGGACATTTACAACCAAGAGGAGACCTACTGGAAATAGAGAGCAAGAACCACTTGGTTATTAGAAGGTGATAAAAATACCAAACTTTTCCATCGGACTGCTTGTGCTAGGAGACAGATGAACAACATGAAAACTCTTCAAGATGAGAATGGACACTCCTTTGATACAATTCCAGGTATGCATTTCCATTCAATGGATTATTTTTCTAAACTATTTAAGGAAAGTATGGTGCAAGATGAAGAGGCTCAAAAATAAGTTATTGTTGTCATACCCTCTATTATCTCTGAAGAAGAAAATCAGGCCCTACTTAAACCCATTGATAGAGAGGAACTGAAGAATGTAGTCTTTGGAATGAGCACCGAAAAAACACGATGTCCAGATGGCTTTCCAATTAAGTTTTTTTAGGCCTTCTGGGATAACTTGGAGGAGGATGTAATGGCTGTTATAGAGGAGTCCAAATGTAGTAAAAGAATGATTAAAGCATTAAATCATACTTTCATTACCTTAATTCCAAAAGGGGAGGAGGGGGTACATATTTTAGATTATAGACCTATTATGTTATGCAATGTCATATATAAAATAATCACAAAGGTAATGGATGAGTAGCTAAAACCTCTTCTACATAGCATTATCTCCTCGGAGAAAGGGGGTTTTGTAGAGGGTAGGTAGATCTTGGATGGTGTGGTTCTAGCTCAAGAGGCAATCCATTCAATGTAAACATCTAGTAATAGAGGAATGTTCATAAAATTAGATATGTCAAAGGCTTATGATAGGGTGGAGTAGAGCTTCTTGTCAAAGATGATGGCAGCTTTTGGTTTCTCTCAAGATTGGATAGAGTGGGTCATGATTTGTGTTTCTACTCCGACATAGTCAGTGTTAATAAAGGGTCTTCCCTCACAACCATTTAGAGCTACTCCAGGCCTTCGTCAAGGAGATCCTTGCTCTCCCTATATTTTTATCATATTGGTTGAAGAATTGGGTAGACTCATCTTGAGGAGAAAACGACAAGGTTTGCTAACAGGTATCAAGGTGGGTGAGGAAATTTTGACTCACCTACAGTTTCTGGATGACACAGGATTGGTGGGAGTGGCCAGCTTTAGGGAAGTAAAAATTATTAGAGATACACTTAATGTCTACCTTAGGGCTACAAACCAAGTCATCAATGATAAAAAATCCAAAGTGGTCTTTTTCAATCTTGATCAAAGGCTTCAAGACAAAATTTTAGAGATCTTGGGATTCACAAGGACTTCTCTTCTAGTGGTATACTTGGGGGTCCCTTTGCATTTTAAAAAACTAAAAATAGATATTTAGAGGAATATTTTGGATTGTATCAAGGACATAATTAATCATTGGTCTCAAAAATTGTTAAGCTATGGGGGTAGATTAACTTTTTTACAGTCAGTCATTCAGGCCATGCCAATTTATAAATTTTCTATCCTTGCTACCCCACATACCATATGGAAAGAGTTGGAAAATATGGCTAGAAATTTTTTATGGAAAGGAGTAAAAGGAGAGAGGAAATGGGCCTTAGTATGTTGGGATAAAGTAATCCAGCCCAAGGTAAAAGGAGGTTTGGGACTGAGAAGATCAAAGTTAAATAATAAAGCTTTGGCTGGAAAGCTTTACTGGAGGTGGATTTCCCAACCAACTTCTTTATTTAGTAGAATATTAACTAGTAAATATTTGGGACAGGTAAACCCAAATGAGGTGGGTCATTTCTCTTTGGATGGTAATGGATCCTTAGTGTGGTAGGCTCTCAAGTTAGGATCTCAGGTAGTAAAATATGGATTATTTTGGAAAGTGGGGAGAGGGGAGAAGACACGATTTTGGAAAGATTCATGGGATCAATACCCACCTATCATTTTTGAATTTCTTGAACTATAACCAATAAAAATAGCCATAGAAACCATGGGGTGGGTCCAAATTGAAATTTATTTCAACACTAGTCAACTAGGGGATTATAAGTTTAAGCAGTTTAATAATTTGGATGAGTGGCCAATTTCAATCCCTCAGGATTTGACACCCATCATGAATAAAATATTGGTAGAAATATTTCTCACAGGTAGATATGAGGAGGATGAATTAGCTTGGGGCTATGGGAGCCTTGGTTTCTACACAGTGAAGGATGGATATGATAGGATCCTTCCAGAGCCTCCTCCTCATACATATCAAGTTGAGGATTGGAGAAATATTTGGCAGTCCAAGGGTTGGCCAAAAGTAAAGTTTTTTTCCTGGCAGTTCATGCATAATGGAATTATTACTTTTGATAATCTCAGATGTAGGGGAATCATTGGTCCATATCAATGTTTTTTATGCTAAAAGAGTGAGGAAACAACTGATCACTTGATGTTTGAGTGCCCATTCACATGCCAGATTTAGGAGAGATGGTTTTATATTATAAAATTCAATTTAATGGTGATTTGAATCGGATTAATATTTGGGAAATATGGAAGAGGGGTATATTTAAATCTAAAGCTCTTTGTATTGGTTGAGAGCTTGTATTAAACTTCATTTTGTGGCAAGTGTGGTTGGAGAGAAATACCAAAATTTTTAGAGGAACTTTTTCTTCTTTAGATGGATTTTGGCAGGTCATTTGGAGTAAAGCCATAGAAACTGTGGCAGTCTATGCTAAAGAGGAAACTCAGGTTGATATTGGGGAAATGGAGAAGGAAATTGAAGTGCAAGAGGGACAAAATAAATCTAGTTGGAAACCACCCCCAAAATTTTGGATTAAAATTAATACTAATGGAGCTGCAAAAGGCAATCCGGGTAGAGCTAGAATTAGAGTGGTTTGTCGGAATCATGTTGGAACAATGCTCTATTGGGAACTGCAAGGCTTGGGAAGAGCCACAAACAATGAAGCATAAGCCTTAGCTATCAAATATGATTCTATTTGGGCAGTAAAACAAGGTCATAGGAGGATAATCCTAGAATCAAATTCTCAAATAATGGTTGGAGCTCTAGATTGCATGAGAAAATTTGCTTTGAAAACATGGAGGTTGAGGATTCTTGTCACTCAAATTAAGGAATTATGAAGGGAATTAGATGATGTGATTCCAATTTATGTGAGTAGATATCTAAATAAAGTGGTAGACTTCCTGGCTAAGATGGGTATTGAGAAGGAGGTAGGGGTTCAATGGCATAGTGACATGGCTATTGAGGATGAGATGATTAGGCAGGTTGGTGAGAAAATCTAGTGCTTAGCTAATTTGGATAACCATTATAGAAATACTGTTTAGGAGATTTGTGCTTCAATGTAGATCTTATTTTATAGTTGTAAACAGGTGAACAGTCATTGTAGAAATATGGTTTAAGATATTTGGCTCCAATGCAAATCTTCTTTTACTATTGTAAACATGTATTCTCTTTGGCTAAGGCTGGGAAAAGTCTCATCCCAACTTGTAAATGATCTTTTTTTTAATACAAGCTTTTTCAAATTATTTTTTCAAAAAAAATATTTGTTAGGTTATATGTTATATATGAGACGATGCTTTATTTACTATATGATTATCCAACTATATTCTAATAACTATAATATGGTTATAACCTTATCCAACAAGATTTTAATTCCAATTACTATAATATGGTTATAAAGTTATCTTAGTTTTTTTTAATTAAATTAAATAAGGGGTGCTAAAAGGTCCTCAAACCTTGTAAAAAAAGTTTGAGATAGAGTATTGACACACAGTCAAAGACTCCAAGACAACAAGAAAATAAAAACGAACAACCTACCTATAGAATATTATATGATTCTAGAAAAACTAAAAGCAGAGGCAAGATCAAGTAGTTAATAAATCACCAAGGGCCCTCGAGAAGTGTCCATAACTAGCATAGTAATCAATCTTCCTCAAAACAATCCAATGAGACATAACCCAATAGTTTTGAAATATCTTTCTCTTCACGTATTTCTCCACTTCCAATATTTTCCTAGGTTGCCACCTAAAAACTAGACATTACTGTTAAAAATCGAGGACAAAATAGATAAAAAGGAGGAATTTGTCCTGCTCTATCTAGGTATTTTGCTCCAGGCCAATTTGAATCAAGCCAAACATCAAATTCAGATTATAGATTGCAAGAGTTTGGTGTTTCATCACTTCTAATAGCTCACAATAATTCCATATCATGCTTATGCCCAAGATAAGACTTAATAATCTTCCCTCCCAATATCTAGGGGAAAATCACCTCCACACTATAAGATTATTCTTCTGGACTCCAAGGTTGGCAATGTCATTAGCAACCCTATTTCCCTCCCTGTAGGTGTGAGCTATTTGAATCTCCTCCATTGATTGGTATAATATTTTAGCCTTTGTTATCATGTTTAATATTTTCTAGTTGGGTTGAGTTAGATCTTTGAGAGTATTTATTATGAATAGAGAGTCCCCCTCGATAATCAGCTTTTGACAATTCACATTTTCTAGTAATAACATCCCTTGATATAATGCTCTGGCCTCGACAAAATTGCAAGTTTGGTCTTTAAGATTTTCTACAAAGGCAAGGAGTATTGAGCCCTTGTCATATTTGAATAGTCCTCCAACACCTTCAACACATGGATTGCCTTTGGAAGCACCATCAAAATTGAATTTAATCCAACTAAGAGGTGGGGGAACCCACTTAGTTTACGATCTCAACTTAGGTTGGATTAAATTAGGCCCTCTAGGCCTCAGTTTAAAACTAATTTTTAGTTCAATCTCCTCTTCCTTCTTATCCTCTACCATCAGGTCCAAAGGGAGCTTTGAGATGTTTTCTACCACTATAAAAATAACTTTTGAAAATATTGTGATTACATCTTGTTTTCTATTTTTCAAATCCTTGTTGTTTCTTTCTTTTCATTCTCCACAAGAGTTGAAGTAAGCCAAAATACCAAAATGGTTTCAACCTCGAGCCTAGAAATGGTGAAGACCATTGGAGGCTCAAGTCAGTCACACAACATGGAGCCACCCAAATAACTCCTAAGACCTGCAAATAGTTATCCAAAACAACAGAAGAAAAAATATTGAAAGAAGAGATGGTCTGAGGATTCAGCCCACGATCCATAGAGAAAGCACCTATTTGTTAAATACATTCCTCTCTTTTGAATATTGTCAATGGTAAGTACTTTATTATGAAGAACCAACCAATAAAATATGTTGATCTTAAGGGTAAGGCCTTTCTACCAAAATTTGAAGGGAGGGGAGGAATAAGGTTGGTCGAATCCAACAAAAATTATTTTGATTTCACCAAGAAAAGCCCATTCTCCTCCCCTTTCCATAGCAGAGTATCTTCCTCATCTTGATATTTTAACACTTGAAACTTCAAATTTTCTATAATGGAAAAAACCAAGCCTCCTTCACATGAGGACCTAGGTTATCAATTCTTAGACTCTTCCATTTTAACTCCTACCACAACTTCAAAAAATTCAATAACTTTTGATCAAACAATAAATAGAGAAGGGGTTTCACTGAGCCTTACAATGTAATTTGAGATAAAGTAGTATCTAAAACCTAGGGATCCTCCCAAAAATCAATCTTCTTACCATCTTACACCTTTTTGAATTAACTCTCTTGACATCATGAGACTCTTCCAAAACTTAGAACCATTTTTAGGGAGAATACCATTTAAGAAGTCCTTGTTTTGCTTTAGGTACTTAGATGAAACAATGTGCACCCATTTTGTGTTTAATTGAGTAGTTAAGGCCTAGGATTGCTTAGCTAATAGAGCCTTATTCATAAGATCCACTTTTTGAAAACCCAACCCCCCAAAGACTTTTCTTTTGCAAACTTGTTCCTAAGAAACTAGGTGGAATCTGTTCTTCTCCTCTGAATTAGACCATAAACATACTTTATGTAATTGTTCAATTTTTAGTTGAATATTTTTAGGGATCTTGAAAAGAGGCATGTAATAAATGAGAATGCTCGAAAGCGAGGATTTGACTAGCATTGTTTTTCCTACTTGGTTGAGCATCGATCCTCTCCATCCAAATAACCTTTTTTGGATTCTATAAATAACATGTTTCTATAAAGAATTTTTTAATCATACTCTTAAGGTAATTTATTCTTTGGCCAACCCCCTTAAAAAAAGCCTTATCTTAGTAATATTTAAACCTTAACCTAAAATTTTATTTAGAGTTCCATCAATTTTAACATGTAAATCCATGCAATAAATATATTAAAAAATTTAAATATTTTTTAAGAATAAATTTTATATTTAATTTAAAAGTATTAAAAATTATTAAAGTATACAATATTTTAAAATAATATTTAACATTGAATATTTTAATGAAATCATAAATTATTTTTCAATCAGTTTACATAGGTTTTTATGAAAGGTCCACGTCCCCTCACACTCACACTGCATGAGGTTTGAAAAAATCATAAAATGAAGGCTTGTAAATATTTTTATAAGGTTGTATTTACTATTTAATTTTTTTATAACAACACTTGTTACAAATTTAATTTCTTAATCCAAAATGTGGATAGATAGAATTCTTGTATAATTAAAATAAAAAATCTTAAATAATAGTTTGTTAAGTCATTATTCATTTAATATTTATGATTTCATTTGATTTAAAAAAGGTCATATTGAATACAAAATTTCAAGTGATTAATTTATGTTTGTTATTAGAGGTGTTTTTTTTTTTTTTTTTTTGGTAATATTAAGATATGGGGGTTTTGATCAGGAATCCTCCAACTTGTTACAACAACTTCACCAAGGAGACACACACCCACCCCTTCACACACTCACCCACACCACGGTTTGAACCTTGGACCTCAATTTGTTATTAGAGGTGTTATGACACCATGCACTATTAAAGTTTGTTTTTGGTATAAATGTTACTTTGAGGTGTAAGTTCAAATTTGAAGATGAGTTAAGGGTATCAATAACCTTTTTTAAAACAAACAAGGTATATAATCATGTTGATTTTTTTATGATGTATATAAGAATTAAAGTTTGAACCACATAGAATTATATATACGTCTCAGTTTGAACCTTAGACCTCTCAAAGAAGCTAGATTTTAAACGGTTGCGTTGTCCCCACCTAGATACAGGTATAATTGTTTAAAAAAAACTAAATTATATTAATTTATTTACTAAAACATTACAATGGACAGTGTCATAGATGTAAATTTTGAGTTAATAAATTACAGAAGTTTACTTTAGAATGGAAGTTTTATATCTTGAAACCTAAATTTAAATTGGAATGATGTAAATGTCTATAAAAGGGTGTAAGCTTTAATTTTATGTGTTATATAAATATAGTTTGAAGTTTAAGTCCATATTTTTAGTAAATGTGGTTTACATTAACCCCTTTCGAATACATATTATAATTTTTTTTTTGGGAACAATTTATAGTTTACATAATTGATGGACATAATAGACTGATAACAGTTTACATAACTGATAAATAGAATAAACTGATAACAGTTTACATAACTAATGGACAAAATAAATTGATAACCTTCAATCACCCCTGATTCTCACCTAGAGAATTTGAAAAACATAGCCATAAACTCCCTCCCCTGTCTAGAAGTGTCGGGAACATAAACACAACCATAAAATCTTAAGTCACCCCAAGCATCAAGTTGAGGAGTTGGGGGAGAGAGAAACAGTCACATAGCCATGACCATCTCTATAAGCACCTTGAGCTGGGATAGGAATGCAGTTTGAGAGTGAGCGACACTGCTGTGTGGACCTAGATCTACTATGAGGATTATCCTGAATCATTGAGCACAGTGTGTTCCCCCACTGTTTAATAAGTTATTGAATATGAGTGAGATTCATGGCCACCTTATTGGCCTGAACTGTAATCTGAAAATACACCAAAGAAATAATATTAGACTTCTCAAAAGCAGAGATGTGCAAAGAAGAAGTACACTTACCAAAGATACAATCATTTCTAGATCTCCATAAACTGAACATGGCCACCATACGAAACAAGTAACACACTTCAAAAAAATAGCCGATAATGGTGGGGGATATCCCAAAATGATATGCTTCCACTCAAACATGGCAAAGGAATATGGTCTAAAAAAGGAAAAAAGCCACTCCCAAAGGGAATGAGCACGAGCACAAACCCAAAAAATATGGATAAAATCTTTAGATTGAATACAGAAAGGGCAAGAAGGGTTGGGGATGCCTAAATGTTGTAGACGCTCCCCAATAGGAATCCCTTGGTGCAAAATACTCCAAGAAAAACAAGAAAATTTGGGCTCCAAGAAAGGATCCTAAGCTGTCTGGAACCTATGCAACCAAATAGGTCAAGGAGAGGAGACCTTCCATCATTGATTGAGTTTCTAAATAATGGGGAGGAAAGGAGAGAGTCATTCATACCCCAATAGAGCCTTATAATTTTGTAATGGAGTTTTCGGATACCACTTCCAGTACTTCCACCAAGGTTGTTGAGAAAGTACATAAATATTGTGTAACATGGAGTCAGGGAGAGAAAACTTGACAACCTCAAAGGTATCCTTGTCAGAGTGATTAAGCCCAAATTTAGCTCTAAAATCATCCTAAGGGAGAAAATCCCTTGTAGGACGAGAAAAGAATCAGTGATGCATCGCACACCTTTGTGAAATAATCTCATCGTATGAACCCAGGGAACCTGTGCAAGTGGGAAACCCTGGTAGCTGATAACATGTGACCACCAAATAATTTGGTTGATGGAGAGGCCATGCCAAAAGCTCTATCCATTCCATATAATCCAAGTTTTAACACTCTCCCAAGATTTCCAAATGCTCCTAATGACAAAGGATCCTGACACTGTGATAGACACTGGGGCAACAAGGAGGGAAGAGAACCCCATGCCCTTCCAACTCTTACATCCAAAAGGAGAACCTTCACTAATACAATGTCGAATGAGAATCTTCCAGGCCTCATTGCCTATGAGGGCTCTAAGGACCCATTTAACACAAAGGGCCCAACCTTGATGTTGGGTATTAATAATGCCAAGTCCACCATGGCTTATAGGAAGACAACAATACTCCTAGACAACACGGTGGAATCTTGAAGTATTATTGGAGGAGGACCATAAGAAATATCGCAAAAGCTTATCAAGCTTCTTATAATAATTTTTGGATGGGACCTAGTAGGAAGAATAATAAACATGGGTGGCCACAAGGACTTTAGTGCAAATTTGAAATTTACCAGTAAGGGAGAGTTTCTTAGTGGACCAGTAGGTAAGTTTCTGTTCCACCCTGTTAACAACATACTTCCATAACTCTGGTAACGATCCGTTAAAGGCAAAAGGAATACCTAAAAAATGAAAAAATTCCCCCTCTTGGATGATCTTCCATTGATATTGATTAAGCCAGTGGGACATTGGGTCGAGATACTGCCTATAACATTGGGTCTTTCTCCATTTAATGGAGGATCCAAAAGCCAGACAAAAAGTGTCCAAGAAGGCAAGCGCTTGTTGAATGACACCTTCTTCCTCAATAAGAGTGAGGAAAGAGTCATCAAGAAAATGATCATTGATCAACTAAGACTCACCTCGAGAAGAGAAATTCCTCGAATAGAACCTTGAGCAGCATGATGAGCTAGTAAATAGCCAAGCCCTTCAGTAGCAAGGACATAAATGGAAGGAGCTAAAGGGCAAAATTATCTAATGGATCAAAAGAGACCAATGGCTGAGGACTTGTTTTTATTAATGGATAAAACAACCAAAGCCTCAACAAACAACATTTCCACATAACTAATGAACCAGGGCCTAAAACCAAGAGCTTTAAGCATGGCTAGAATGAAGTACCAATCAAACCTGTCATAAGCTTTCTCAAAGTCAATTTTGATGAACATAGATTTTTTTTTAGAATTACGAGTCCACTCCATAACTTCCCAGACAAAAATAATATTGTCAAGGATGTATCTGCCCTGAATGAAGCTAGTTTGCTCTGGGCGCACGATAATAGGAAGGAGATGGCAGATGCGTAAAGCTAGGGCTTTGACAATGATCTTATAAGAGACATTAAAGAGAGTAATAGGTCTCCAATTGGTGATGATTTTAGGATCACCAGCCTTGGGGATAAATTTAATAATCCCTTGATAAATTTTAGGGCCCAACGAACCCTTAGATAAGACATCCTGATAGACTTTGAGAAGATCAAGCCCTACAGTGTTCCAAAGGAATTTGTAGAATTCACAAGGGAAGCCATAAATTTTAAGTTAATGAATGTGTTCGTTACTTTAAAAAATATATATTTTAATTTTAAGTGAATTTATTATAAATTTAATTTGAAATATAATCAAGTGGTATTAGTTCAATCAATTAGATTCTTTAATTAGATTCCTTAACATTGAAGGAGTAAACCAAGATTTGAATATTGTCAAGCAATATATGGATAATATTTAAGATTTGCTATAAGATTTGGTAGAATAATGTTGAAGGTTTTAAACGATGAAAGACATTAATATTTTAATTTAAAATTTTTAAATATTTTTATTTAATAAAAGGTTTTTTAACATTTGTTAGGTTATAGGTTATATAACTATTATATAACTGTTTTATATATCATTTGTTAGGTTATATAGGTTATAGATTATTTTTAATTAATTATAAGTTTTTTAACTATTTTATTTAATATATGATTATCCAACTATAATCTAATTACTATAATATGGTTATAACCTTATCTTAGTAATATTTGAATTTCAATTATATGGTTATAACCTTATATTAGTAGGATTTGAACCTTAACCTAAGATTTTATTTAGATTTTCATCAATTTTAACACATGAATTGATGGAATAAATATATATTAACAAGTATTTTCTAAAGGCACTTGGGGTACAACGCAATGGTTCGAGGTTTGGCTCTTCTTCGGGAGGTCCAAGGTTCAAACCACGATGTGGGTGAGTGTGTGAGGGGGTGGGTGTGCGGTGGCTTTGTGTTAAATTCTCTATTGATAAGGCTCTCAACTTTACAAGGGGTCATGGTTGGGAGGATATTGCTTAGCCCTGTGCGTTCATAGAGGTTTCTCACAATAACAAAATAAAAAAAAACAAGTATTTTTTAAGGATAAATTTTATATTTAATTAAAAATATTAAAAATTATTTAAGTATAAAATAATATTTAACATTGAATATATTTTTTTCCAAGTAATACTTCTTATACACATCCACCATAGGGATTGAACCCGGGTCACATCACCAATAATGCAAGTGGCATCCTTGCCGGTAGACCACAATCACATTGAATATTTTAATAAAAAGTCATAATTGTTTTTTTGATTGATGGGAAAAAGTTTTGAAATGAACCTTTAACCTTTTACAAAGCATAAAGTGAAACCGGGTACAAAAGAAGAAATAAAAAATGGATAACAACATCTTAAACTAAATGAAGAGAGGAAAGAAACCCAAATAAACTTAAGCACAACCAGTTCCAAGAACTACAAAAAAAACAGTTTTTTTTAAAGTAAACAAATATCATCATATTGATTGGCAGACTTAAAGTTTTGAGGGAAATCACCATAAGAAAAGTAATAAATTATTTTTCAATTATTACATAGGTTTTTATAAGATATTCGGATCCCCTCATAATGAATAAAGGTTGAAAAAATCATAAATTAAAAACTTGTAAATATTTTAATAAAGTTATATTTATTATTTAATTTTTTTTATAACAACACTCATTACAAATTTAATTTCTTAACCCAAGATCTGAATAAATTAAACTAAAAATATTGTATAATTAAAATAAAAAGCTTACTGAAGAGTGTGATAAGTCATTATTCATTCAATATTTCTTCATATTGAATACAAACTTTCAAGTAATTAATTTGTGTTTGTTATTAGAGGTGTTATGACACATGCACTATTAAAGTTTGGTCTTGGTATAAATGTTGCTTTGAGGTATAAGTTCCAAGTTCCAAGTTTTTATATATATATATATATATATATATATATATATATATATATATATATATATATATATATATATATATATATATAAACAAGATATATTAGTATGTCGAAACGAGTGATTTTATATAATGTATATGAGAATTAAAGCTTAATAACATAAAATTGTGTTTGAACCTTAAACTTTCCAAAAAGCTAAAATTCAAACTGTTACGTTATCCCTACTAAAACATAAATATAAATTTTAAGTTAATAACTTGCAAAATTTTACTTTAGAATGAAAGTATTATATTATAAGATCTGCCTTCAAACCTAAATTTAAATTGGAATGGTGTAAATGTTCGTAAAAAGGTGTAAGCTTTAATTTTATGTGTTATACAAATATAGTTTAAACTTTAATTTCACATTTTTAGTAAATGGTGATTTACATTAATATTTCGAATACATATTATAAAATTTTAAGTTAATGAATGTGTTAGGACAAGATATTTAAAATATATATTATAAGTAAATTTATTATAAATAAATTTGAAAAGTAATTAAGTGGTATTAGTTCAATCGATTAGATTCTTTAATATTTAAGTAGGAGACCAAGGTTTGAATCTTACTAAATATTATATGGATAATATCCAACATTTGTTATAATAACATTACGTGCTGGTGATGTAATATGAGTGGGGCCGTTTCAATCCCCTGTAACCAATTATAAAAAATTGAAACATACTCATGATATTTTTTTTTTTCTAAAAGCATAGGAGAATTGGTAACATCATTGGATGTTGCCTCTATAAATATGAAAGTTCATTTGATATGAGTGTTAAAGTTAATAAGTTTTTTTTGGGTTACATAGGATCTTTTTTCTGGTTAGTATGATAAACCCTTACGACCGATGTATAGGGCTACGTAGTCTCCTCCCAACCATGATCCCTCATGATGTCGAGAGCTACACTTGTTAATAGGGGAATAACGTACAACCATTTGGGTATCAAGGGTGGGCACAAGGGGAATGGAGCCTTGTCAGCCTTTACCAATACATAGGATACCTTGTACCTGCAAGGTAGACACATGGAGAATGGAACCTGGGTTGGTCTCTATCAGTACCCAAGACTTTCATTAATTGCATTACACAAGCAGATAATATTTGATTTGGTTAACACAAGGAGAGTGGAGCCTGGGTTGGCCTCTACCAATACCCAAGACTTTCATCAATTACGCTACACAAGCAGATAATATTTGATTTGGTTAGTGTGAGAAACCCCTATGACCAACGCATAGGGCTGAGCAATCTCCTCTCAACCATGATCCCTCATAAAACCGAGAGTTATGCTTATCAATAGGGAATTTAACACACAACTACCACACACCCACCCCCTCACACACTCGTCCATGTCGTAGTTTGAACCTTGGACCTCTCGAAGAAGAGCCAAAGCGTGAACTATTGCATTGTCCCCTTGGGACCAAAAAAATAATATAAAAAAATAAAATAAAATAATTTTTTTGTGGTTAGTGTTAAAGTTAATAAGTTATTACAATGTTTAGCAACTTTAATAGTAAAGATTTTGAAATTCTAAATAAGAGGTTCAAGGTTCAAATCATATGGAAATAGGGTTGTACACTATGCTTCAATAACTAGAGTATAGTTGTATAATCATGTTTTGGATAAACACAATCTTCTATGAAGATTGTTCCACATTATCTATGACCTCATAGACATCCAAAGCTACTTTTGAAATACAGATTTTTTTTTTTTTTTTTTAAAGCAAGGTTTTGAAAGGGTTATCCTTCCCTTTTATATTGGTGGACATTATAAACTACTTTTGAAATACAAGTTTTTTAATTTTTTAAAGCAAGTTTTGAAAGGGTTGTCCTTTCCCTTTTACATTGGCTTAGTCACATTGAACTATTTAATATCGTCAATATTTGAACCTTTTTGTAGGCTATATCAACTATTTATCCCAACCATTGAACCAAAGATCCAATGGAAAAATAAAATACAAGCTATTCCTTGAATAGAAGGAATAAATTTTTTAAATAATAAGGTTTTCATGTTGATATAACTTAGGCGTAGTGTTGACTCGTCAGAGGTGTGATTCAAAAAATTAGTTCAAGAGGGAAAAAAGTAGAGAGGGGAGGGTCCCGATCCCTTCCCTGCTCCCCCTCCCTTGGTTCCTGCCTAGTCCCTGACTTATCCCAAGTCATCCCTCCATGGGATTGTTTGTTGCAGATGATCTCCTTGAGGGAGATCCTTCTCCTCTTTCTGCACCTCTCCCAGTCGGTCAGGGTTCCATTGTTTGAGTTTTTGGCCTAGTGCTTCTCAGGTTTCCTTTTTGTTTTCGGGATCCCTTCCCTTTTTTTTTCCCTCAGGCTTCCCCCTGGGGTTTTCTATAGGTTTTTGGCATGGATCTGGTTCCCTACGATTCTCTGGGTGGTGGGGGTGATTGGTTGGGTTTTTGACGACTTCCTGGGGTTTCCTTTGAGGTCCTTACTGCTTTGGGGGTGGTCTGGGGGGGCCTCTTTCCCAATTTTGCTAGTGAATCCTCTCTGGGATCCTGTGGTTGTTGTTGGTCCCATCCCTGTGGGGAGGGCCCTCTTCAATTTCCCGCTTGGAGGCTTCTTCATGCTGGTTATGCTCCTTGGTGGACACCCTGGGAATTTTTTTGGCCTTGGGGGGGGATTTTTCTCTGCCTAGGCTATTCCCAGCCTCAGTCCCAGTTCCTTGAAGTTTCTCCTATGTAAGGATGGGATTCTTGGCCCCTGTTGTTGGGGTTCTCTAGGTTCTGCTACATTTTTCAAATCATGGGGGGATCTGATCTATGCATGTAGACCCTGGATCCCCTAGGCTAGGCTCCCAAGGATCCCATATTTGTGGTTGTTACCTCTTCTCACCTAGGATCCCCAGTCCCTGTATCCCTGGTCCCTTAACCTATTGTCTTTTCCTGCTGGTTGTCCTAGGGGCGGGATTCTCTTGGTGGTGCTTTCTGGCTGCTTCCCGATGGGTGGGATCTCCTCTTTGCTAGTTTTCAATTGCTTCCTACTAGGCGGGATTCCCCATTTTTTTGGGCATGATGGTTTCCTGCTGGGCGGGATGGTATCCCACGGGGCAAGATGGTTTCTCGTGGGGCGAGATTCTCCAGAACCGCTGGGTTTCCCATTGGGCGGGTTTTTCTCATTTCCTGCTAGTTTTCTTGGGAGGCGGGATTCACTTGGTAGAGGTTTTTGTTGCTTCTCGCTGGGCGGGATCTACACTGGGATGGATTTCAGCTGCTTCTTGCTGGGCGGGATTCACTCTTTGGTGGTTTTTTGACTGCTTCCCGCTAGGCGAGATTTATATTATAATGGTTTTTTGCTGCTTCCTGCTAGGTGGGATTTACACAATGGCAATTTTCAGCTGCTCCCCGTTGGGCGGGATCTTCAAACTTACCTTCCTTCAAAATTGGTGGTTTCCCACTGGACGGGATTGTTCAAATTTACCTGTTCCCACTGGGCGGGATTTCTATTTGTTTTTCATTTTTAGGGTATTGGTGCCTTGGGCCCAAAATTTTGTTGTAATGGTTTATTCTCGGCATGTTATTGCCAACTCTTATGTAATCAGGTTTTGGGATCCTAGTTAAAACCCGTTGTAAATACAATAGCTACTTATCAAAAAACTTAGGCATAGTGTAAATGTTTTTATATATATTTAATTTAAAATATAAATTTTAAATAACAAATATTATTTTAAAAATATTTTATTTTAACATATTTTTATTTATTTATTATTTTTTTTTTGTTAGTGTGAGAAACTCCTATCACCAACGCACAGGGCTAACCAGTCTACTCCCAACCATGACCCCTCGTAAAGCCAAGAGCTATGGGAATTTAACACAATCACTGCACACCCACCCCCTCACACACTCACCCACGCCCGTGATTTGAACCTTGGACCTCCTGAAGAAGAGCCAAACCCCGAATCGTTGTAATGTCTCCTATGGGAATAAATTTTTAAGTTAGAAATAAATCTCAAGAGCGGCTCTTAGGTGGTGGTCGATGTGGCATCCGAGTACACCAATATCTATAGGGAAGCCACAAAAGAATTTTCTATTGAAAGCAAAAATATGCAAATACCATTATAGGTATTGGTCCCCTACTCAAGTACTAGATATTTTTTCCATGTTCTTTTCAAATTTATTTCTTGGAGTCAACATTCTAGATTTCAGAATGCTTTTATGTTTACTTGGACACGATTTGATATACATTTAATGTTGTTACTAGGCCCACCTTACTCGTATAATTCTTGATATTTTCTTTTGTCTAATAAAAATTTGAATAAGGTTCATTGCAGAATCAATCATAATGCTTGTTCCTTTGGTTGTGGACATTAAAATACTATAAATATAGACAACATAAAAACAAATTATTTTATAAAATAATTTTTATCAATATAAATTGTAGATATTTTTTTGTTACCATATCATGTGCAAGGCCCATTACCACAATTTTCCTTACTATTATATTTTATTTTTGGTTCTATAGGTAAGATGAAGAAATAGTGTCATTGCCAAATCCTCTATCATCATCGTCTCCAATGATAATCTCTACTCTATATTTATCAATGATGGAAAAACAATTCCCTCGATCAATAACATGGACAATAGAAGCATCCATTATAAATACCCTAAGAGAAGGGTCATTCAAGGGAAACTCCAAGATTTGTAGAGCAATAGCCATGGCTTTACACAAAAAAAAATTGATCATAATGAGTAGAACTTGTATCTTAGGTAGCTATTGAACCAATAAAGCGATAAGGTCTATCAAATGCATGATGCTCCATGAAGGAATATTCAATATTCTCCATAATGGAGCAATTTGGATCATCCAACATGCTTGTAGTGCATGAAACCAAGGCATTAACACTTCATAGATGAATCTAAGGCAAGTTGGTTTATGAGATTTTCTATATTTGATCTTGAAAGTCTTCTCATCCTAGACAATTTCTTTCATGACCCACCTTGGAAGGACTCATTCAAAACTCAAATTATATATTATTGTGTGATTGAACAAATGCTTAATTGTTAAGTATTTTTTGAATGGTTATATGCAATTGATATTTTGGTGATTTTGTATGAGGATATGGTATTGCTGATATCATATGTGGTTGTAGGACCATGTAATCTCATGCATGGACGAGGAAGTTGACCACCAAGAATGAGAGGGCCAAAAATAAGGGAAGTGATGGTCAGTTTAATTGAAGATAACTCCTAGGTAAAAAAATGTTACCCGCATGTAGTTGCATTCATATTGATGTGTTTGAGGGTAATCACCATCATCTAAAGTTGTCCATAGAAAAATTTGATAGCCTTGAAGCTATCGTAAACTCTTTTTCTTAAGGATATGGGCAATAGGGTATGGTGGTGAATTACTTCTTTTTGTTTGTTTATGTTTGAGTAATGTTTATCTTATGAGAATGATGCATGAAAGGATAGGATAAGCATTTATTTTGATATAATTAAAGGAATTATATTAAAAATCATATTAATATGTTAATGTTTGATATTAATATTGGTCATTGATTAAATTATTGGAAAGGTGATTTAATCAATCCTTATGCTTTGTTAGTAAAAAGGAATTTTAAAGAGAACACAAATGAATTGATAGACTTGCTTTATTTCTAATATCATGTGAATATTAGAAAAGAAAACTTAATAGCTTTATTTCTAATATCATGCGAATATTAGAAATGAAAGAGGAGGATTCCTCTAAATTAAAGGAACAAAATATTTCTTTTTGCTTTTATAAAAACAAAAACCAAATTATGGAGGAGTTCAAAAAGGGTCTTAGGGGATCTTTCGCATGGAAGAAAGAAAGTAGAGGATGCGAGGTAAGGAAAATATATTCTCTTGTTCTTTGTAAACACGATGAGATAAAACTGGGTGGGATGGACAAAGAGCTTGAGGGAGACGCCTTCCAAAGCAAGAAGCTTAGAAGCATTCGAATTTTCCTTTGGGGATTAATATATCAGGTTGGATTTGAAACCACCTTCTACTTGTATTTTCCCTCATTGTGTGCTTTTAGTTTTAAGAATGCTTATATCCTCCTTAAATGAATATTGTTATGTATGTTAAGTGAGATGATGCTTTCATTTACATTAAAATATTAGTGTTTTAAAATGTTATCTCTCCATCACTACATTGTGCATAGAATACTAAGTTGGTTTAGCTGAGTTTATCATGTAGAAATACTTTGTTTCCTCTACCAGACTCTACTTGACCATTCAACCTCTAGAAACCTTTTTATTATAGTAAGTCGGGTTTCTTTTTCCATTGAAGGCAATGTACTCTTCTTTATAATATCTTTCAAGTAGAGAGGCGTCTGAGTTTTATATCAAAATAGTTTCTTTTGAACTCATTATGTTCACCCTGAAGGGAGTTTGGTTTGTGTATTTTAAGCACCTTTGATTTTTGTTGTACACTCGGTCTATGTTTCCATGTTGGTTGTTCTAGTTTTATTTGCTAAAATATCACCATGTTTTGATGTCTTTAAACTGCCATAGAGTGCTTATCGAAGTATGAAATTGTGATGTCTTTTACTATGTTTTTATTTATCAACATAGGAGGAGTTACCTTACTGTCATTTTAATCGACTTTAATCATGAGATATTCGATTGAGTGCTTAATTTTTAATCATAAACTCATAGGAGATGCATCTTTAGGTAAAACATTTTCAACCTGGAAAGTAATGAACAAATTACTACCGAATAGCTTGAGTTAACAAGAATGCTTGTTAATTAGATATTGGATTGTGTGTTGTTCATTCCATGCATAAGTTTGAAATCCAGATGATATTATTTGGACTGTGTGGTGTTTATAAGTCACAAAAATTTGTATAACTAAGGTTTTATTAGTTTATTAAGGAACACTTACCCTTGTATAAGCCAAATATATTGGTTAATTTACACTCCAATAAATTACGTATGAGTTTAGCCACATCTTTAAGTCGATGACTTCATGTTTGACTACTTTGCAATGTACATGTTTAGGGCTTGAACCAGTGAAATAATTTGTTTAGTGGATGCCTTTATGATATTCGTTATTATATTAGATATAATGTTAAAGAAAATATTTATTATGTTTTTATTGAAGCATATTGTTTGGAGCTTGAATTCTAAGAAACGTTTGGTTATTGGGGTAAAAGGGATTTGGCTCTTGGGTGATGAGTGTATCTTATTCTTTTAATTAAGGAAAAAAAGGAGGGGTTTTGTTAATTAAAGAATGATATTCAGTTATTTTCTTTAATAGGATTCTTGTTTGGATTTAGTATTAAAGAAATATTGATTTAATTATTTTAATCTAGAAATAATATTAATATGCTTTACGATGGGAAGATATAAAGTATGTTTTTGTATTATAGGTTAGTTTCTAATTAAAGTGAAAGTTTATGAAATGAAAGAAGATGAAATATTCCTTGTATGTATTGTGTTAAAAAAAGAAATATTCAAATGGGCATGGAGTCCTTTTGAATGAGGAAATTATGGGGTTTCCTCATAAGTTGGTTTTTAGGAAAAATAGTAGAAATGAAAGGGTCATTTCTATTTGGGATATTTGATGTTGTGAATGCAGTAATGTGAATGGCCATTTCCATTTATTTTGTTGAATGCATTGAAAAGCATCTAGGATTGCATTATCATATTAAGGAGTTGTCCTGATCCCTTACTCCCTCTCTCTCTCGATGGAGCTCAAGGAATTCAACATTCAAGGTGATGGATAGAAGGAAGCCTATCATGTTTTTGCCAGTGATCATAATGATTATGATTGTAATGTAATTGGGACCTCAAAGAGAGTGATGTAACAATGAATAGTTCATGGGTTTGAGTCTATGCATATTGATTTATAATGTTAAGGAAGGTTATGTTAATAAGTTTCTTGATTATGTGAAGTTTTGTATATTTGATGCTTTTAAGTAATCACTACTCTTACTTCCAATACTTTTGATAGAATTGAATTATGATAATTCTTTTATATGATCAAATGGGGAGATTATGTATATTGGTAAAATGAATGGAAAGTAGTTGTGAAATTTGGATATGAAATATGTTCTTGCTCACCAATAGGGTAACTTCATTAAGACACTTTAATGCTTTCAAATATATGCATTTGGAATAATTGAAGTTATTTCCTCATTAAGAAAAAAGTATGATTTACTTCTCTTGGTAAATAGAGAGAGTTAGGGTGAATGAATCTAGATGTTATGCTTTTGGATTTATTAAGGTTTTGGGAAGGGTACACTCATAGAAAAACTAGTTAGTACCCTTGTTGAGATAAAACCCAAGATTTGATCAGGTTGTGGGGAGGCAACAGTCAAATCGGTCATAACGATTACATATTGAGTGGTGTAGCTCAAGATGTATTCCCAAAAGTGTGGAGCTTTTGAGGAAGGTTCTTAAGCATGGATCTTGAACCACATTTCCTACCGTGGAGGTTAGGAAATTGTTTGTGACATAAATAAGTGATGATGCCTTGGTCAAGAAGGACCAAGAAGCCATGTGTATTATCACATAGAGTGATAATACCCTTAACAAGCCCACCATAGAGGTGCGGTAATTAAATACTAGTTGTATCATCATGGATATGAGATAGTTGGACTTTAAGGTATTATACTTGAGAACACCAACATAGACTGACTTATGTTGGGTAAGGGAATTGACATCCTCTTATCTAAATATGGAGGGTATAAGGAATGTGGGTAAACCACTAAGAGCATATTCTCTAATCTGCAAAGGTTTTTAAAAATTTTAACCCTAGAGAATACCACATGACATTGATCGCTCATGTCCACTTGAGTGTCGTTGGTAATGATATAAACTTAAAATGTTGTTATGCATTAGCTTATGCAAAACAAAATATTTTGGGATTATCTCTATTGTGAACCTTGCTTGTGAACCTATGTAAAACAAATAATGCTCTCTCAGGTCGGTTAGAAATTAGGTTGTTACAATTTCCATTGCATTTCTAGCAAAAAATTTACCTAAGCTTTACATCTTTAAGGTTGAGACCTTAGACTATCCTTTTTTGCATTGTATTTTTTAAAATAAGCAATTTGTATATTCTGATTATGCAAGAAAGCAAAATATTCCATATGAAACTCCCAAGTGCTTATTTTTAAAATTTTGCCTAACGTTTTATCAATTTAGCTTCCTTCACAAAAATTTACTATACACATAATCTACCAATCTTATAGAAAATGTTAATTAGGAACAATAATTCTAAAGTTTCACCAATAAATTCCAAAAAATAGGTTAAATATACAAAAATTCGATAAAAATTCAACTTTATTAGCAAAACACTTTGCTAAACCTATCAAAATTTATAAATAAAACTAAAAATACCAATATTTTAAGGAAAAATAAACTTCTATCAAAGAAATCAAGATCTATAATTGTTCTTTTAAGAAAATTCATTTTACTACAAAAGAATTGAAATAAAGCCATTTTTTTTGGATAAACAACATTAAAGTCTTTGAACAACCATTCCATCGAACTCAAAATCAAACAAGCTTTCAAAAAATATCAAATCACCTTCTAACCTTTTTAACATTCCAAATATAGTTTAATATATGCTAAAACAAAGCTTAAAAAAATGATGATTTGAAATTGTAGCAAAAACTTCATGACTTGTAATTCCATACCAATTTTGAAGCATTTCAAGACCAATATCCCTTTCATGGCAATGACTATTTTAAGAATTATTTTTAAGATGAGGAATTATATGTATAAAAATAAAAAATTCTTAAAGTGTTGGTGAGCTTAAACGTTGTGGGAGCAACATATCATTATCATTTAGTGTTTGTTGTTATTCATTTTATTATTTAATTTTTTTTATCTTGTTAAAACATATAGACTTTTGTCTATAATAAATGGCTATAATACACTGAAATGGTAGACAAGGCCATCTTAGTTGTCAAATTTACATCCCCGCATCTATGTGAAAAGATGAAATAAATTAAAAGCACATGGTATATGGGCTCTTAAGGATCTTCAAAACATGCACTCAATAAGTCTTAAGTGTGGGGTCGAAGCTAAACAAATAGATTTTAAACCATGGCTAGGAACATAGGTTAACAAAATTTCATTTCTATTATAAAAATTTGAAATAATTTTTATTGTTTATAGGGTTGATTCGAAATTTATTTAATAATTTTATCAAAAAGATAGACTATCTATCTAAGCTTTAAATTTTTTGATATTATACATGTTTGCCTTAATAGATTTGGTATAATTATTTTGATGTAGGTTTTATGTAAAAAAACCACATGGAATGGAGATTCATTATACTTTTGCATCATATTAGAGAATAATAAACACCTTATCATTATGCTATACAAATTTATTTAAAAAAAATAAAAAATATAAACATCTTGTTTTCCATAATCTTTTGCATTATATTAGTTAATAAAACTTGAATTACTAAAATAACTTAAAAAATAATAATAACAAATTATAGTATAAAATTAGAATTATAAAAGTTAATTATTGAAGGGATAAAATGTATGCATCAAACTTGTACTTTTAATTTTCTAAAATACTTTAAAAAATATTAAAGAAAAAAAAGTGGGATAAACTGAAGGAAGGTAATTGAAGACTTCATTGCCAACGAAGATCTTACTTGTGCATTAAATTTTACTTTTATATTAAAACTAAAATATGTTTAGTAAAATTTAAATTATTATTTATTTAAAAATAAAACGTTTAAATATTTAATTAAATGAGCTTAAGTATTTAAAAATATATATTTTTAATTAAAAAACTTACGTTTAAACATTACCAAGTAATATATGATGTAATAATATGATTTATTATGATACTATAATGTGATATAATGAAATAACATCATAATAATATGAAGATGATGTAATAGAGATAAGAATATTTAAATCCTATGTAATCATATAATTAAAAAAAAGTTTTGCAACTAAATTTTAACAATACAATAGTCACATGTTAAAAAATTTAGGTACTCTAATAATCTAGTTTGCCCAAAAATATATAACGTTGTTGGGCTTACATGGAGACCTAAAAATTCAAACAAGTAATCAACTTGGAATCTTAGGAACTGGAGTAGGCTTGACTATAGAACATTTGGTCAATGTGACAATCTTAATTTCTCAAGTGGTATGAAAATGAAACTAAATCAATGGATACAAGCTTGGCCTATCTTAAAATAAGCTCTTGGGTGCTCAAAACCTTAGGTATTTTTTTTTGATAAGTAACTAGAATTTTATATACAAATTGGGTTTTTTTAAGAGGATCCCAAAACCTTATAACAAAAAGGGCCGTAGCACCGAAATTTAAAGCAATTACTTAGTACATGAAAATAAACACAAACTGAAAGGGAAAGGGCCAGAAACAACCCTTGATCCAATAGAAAGACTAGATTCTAGTACCAACTAGTGAGGCCCACTTCACGAAAATATCATCCTCCCATTGTTGGCAGTCTAGGATCCTCCTAGGGGTGGATACAATAGTTTGGGATCCACCCAGGGGTGGATACAATAGTTTGGGATCCTCTCGAGGGTGGATATAGTGCACCTACCCAGACCTGCATGGGGAGAGCGAGAAGGTCAAGAATAGCTTGCAACCAAAAATCTTGCCCAAAAAATAGTAGCAAGGAATTTTTAGAAAATTGAAGAGGATCGTTGCCTAGGGATGACTTGGGATACAACCCAGGATGTAGTGGGGTAGCAAGCAGCCACGAGAGCAAAGCAGCAAGCAGCACCAGGATACAGGCTAGGTATCAGCAGCAGGATAGCCTAGGAAATGGTATTAGGATCCTCAAAGAAAAAGCGAAAAGCCTCCACAAGAGCCTAAAAAGAGGAACAACACTACTGGGGATATCTACAGGCCAAGATATCCCTATGCACAACAAGGAGAAAAATGAGGAAGTCGAAAGGATCCAGGGAAAATAGCAACATGCACAAAGACAGGATCTTGAAAGCCAAAACTAAAGGAGGAAGGAGGGACCACAATTGCAAACACACTGATCTCCCCCTAGACCAAAAAATATAGAAGGAATACCCCACCACTCTAGTATAAAGGCCTAGGAACTACCATCCTTGCTTATGAACAGATCCAAGAAACTGGTACCAGAAGCCCCTAAACAGGAACTGAAATGAACAACCTGAGGATCCCAGGAGGGAAGCGACAATAGGTACAAATATGAGATCCTTGAAAGCCTAACCTGGGGGAACCATGGTCTACATGCATTGATCATGGATCCCTCCCCAAGATCTAGACATGCAACAAAAATACTAAGAATCAAGATCCCCCCATCCTTGCTCATGGATAACTTCAGGGAACTAGGATCGAGATTGGGAACAACCCAAGCAGAGGAAGAGGTGCACTCTAAAGGCCAACCAATGCCCTGGGTGTCCATCAAATCGTAGATCCAGCAAGAAGAAACCTCTGAAAAGAAAATTGAAAAGGGCCCTACCCAACGGGACGAGACCAGTAGTAACCATAGGCATCCCAGAGAGGAGTCACTACCAAAAGAGGAAACTGGCCCCCCAGACCAACCCTAAAGTAGAGAGGACCTCACAGGATACACCAAAAAGTAGATGAAATCCCAACCTACCATCACAACTTACCGAGGAAGCCTTGGAAATTGGATCCACACAAAAAACCTACAAAACACCCCAGGGGAAAGCCTGAGGGAGATTGGGGAAGGGATCCTAAAAACATGCAAGAAACCCTAGGAGACCCCTAGGATGCACCAGACCATGGGCTCAAGTAGGGAAACCCTAAAACTATTGGGAAAGGAGTAGAAAGTGGAGAAGGATCTCCCCCCAAGGAGATCATCTGCTACAAAGCATTCCTAGAGTGGGATGACCCAAGATGAACCAGGGACTGTGCAAGAACCGGGGGAAAGGGAGCAGGACCCTCCCCCTCTCCCCTTCAAAACCTTAGGTATTTGAGTATACAAGTTTACTTTAATTTAAATTGGTACCCAGGATTAAGTTGGTTCTTAATAATAAAGTTTACTTGAAATTAAAACATTTATTCTTGACTTGCTGAGAACATCATGCTATCAAGAAATCAACTATCTCAAAACCCGTAAATGCCTAAGCATGCTTAATTCTCAAAGTGATTGGCAATTGCAACATTTTTGTTTTCTAATTTATGTTGAAAAAGAAGCTAAGTTGGTGTTAACCTTGAATTAACACTTAAGCATAAATACAACTTTATCTCAAAATATTTAGTAGGTGTTCACTTCAAAAAATGAGTGTCCAAGAAAGCAACCATATTAATACCCCAAATAAACTTGCTCAAGAAAGTGATTGACAATTGCAACATTCTTTGACTTTTTTTTTTGATTGGTTGAAAAGGGGTTTTGAAAGGGTCCCCAAACCTTTTACATACGGAGCAGGGAGAAGATATCCATAGACAAAAATATTCAAAAACTAAATCTCAAACTGAATCCACCCCATAAAGGAAACGAGAAAGCTAAACCAAAAATTAATAATTTTAAAAGTAAATCCCTCCCATGATGGCCCGAGAAAATAAGAACGAGTGGGAAAAATTAAATCATGGAATTCTGCCCGACAAGGGTCCTGGAAACCCAAAAATTAGATTGAAAAAAAATGAACCCAAGAATTGTACATGTACATCAAAAACCACTCAAAAAAGAACAACCCATCTAGTGGAAGCCTGATAGGGAACCTAAAAACCTAAAACCTAGATTGGAAAACAAAAAACCTAAAACCTAGATTGGAAAACAAACGATGAACATAGTAGAATCAACCTCGGAGCACTGTTTTTGCATAGGAGAAATATGTAGGCTGAAAACCACCCAAAAAAAAAACAACCTGTCTAGTGGGAGCCCGGGGAATTTTCATCAAGAAGTAAGAAAGAACTTCCCACCAGAAAGAATATTATTAACCATTTGTACCATCAAGCAATCCAAAAACCCAACTGCAACAAATAAAAACTAGTTCCTCAAAGGCTTGGGAAAACTATTAACCATACAGAAAGGGTTTGGGAAATACGAGACAAAATGAGACCCCTATCCCACATGAATTTGTAACTGGAATACCCACTGGAAAGAGCACTATTGTCCAAACACATCATCACCCACAACCGAAAGCTAGCTGTAGCAGAAGGAAACCTACCAAAAGGGACTTGAGAAATTGGAAAGAGGAGACATGAAACCACCACCCCTAAAGCTTTGAATTGAAAAAGGAAAACCTTGAACAAAGGATATTTTTGATGACTTGAAATATGGATCAACAACATGGCCACCACCCATCAAGCTCTAAATTGAAAAAAGAAAATCTCAAACAAAGGAGATTTTTGATGACTTGGAATATGGATCAATAGCATGAGGAGATCTTTGCAGGTCTCGAGATCTCATTATAGAGAAGACAAATATTTTAGCTAGAATGCAGGAAAGCCACAAGAAAATACGGTCCACACTAACACCTCATGACTAGGATGAAACATCCAAAATATGGACAGTCTTCTCGCATGCACAGGGTCTCCCAACCAAGTACCAAAAATAACTATAGAAGGATCCTATTAGGTACTCGCCCATCACAAAACCCACTCAGTCCCACCAGAAGTCCAACTGGGAAAATTCAAAGGCATCATAAGCTGCAGCTACGCAAGAAAGCACAAGGTCCAGCCAAAAAACTAGAAGGGAGTTGCAAGGTAAGATGTTGTAGAAGAAACCCACGAAGGACAAAAACTGGGTCTACTAAGATATTCAAAGCCCACTTCTAGAATACCCATACCAAAACAAACCAAGATTTACTTTATGGATGATGAACACATGGTCCCCCTAAAGACCAAGAATGCAAAGAGAGCAAACCCTAGGTAGAAAAAGAAAAGGGAAACAAAAAAGTGAGATCCGCCTTCCAAAAACCTAGCCCAGGAGAAAAATAGATAAACCCCTTCCAATGAATAGCAATGAAGCATAGGGTTCCTCCCAAAACCTAAATATATTCATCGGGAAAGGATCCATAGTTTCATATCCTAAACCAAGCCAACCAAAAGCTAGCCACCACTGAAGGCCGCCATCATCGAAGGTCGCCACCACTAAAGGCCGCCATGGAAAAATCTTCGAAGCATTCCATCCAAGCCACTAAACCAACGTTTGACAGGAAAACACAGTCTAAGAAACCCAAAAGGTTCCCGTGGAGGTCCTGGAGAAGATCTATCTGGTAGAGGAACGAGAGATTGGAGGAGGGGGAAGCAATAAAATTGAAATGGGGGTCGCTCACCACGAGTGGGAGACCTCCCGCTCCCCCTATTCACTCTTGAGGGGGAAATAGGTTTCTTTGAATCTTGAGTAAACTAGAGAAGAAGATAAATTGAACTAGCATGCTATTTCAATTTGGAAATAAGCCATTGCATGCTTGGTTTCCTAAGAACTTGGATGTGCAATCTTGAAATATTGACTAAGATTGATTGTTGTGTATCAAATTGGATATTATTCAAAACTAAGTGATGTACCCTTGTGTGACTTGACAAGTTTGGATTCATGAGTGAGACCCCTCTCCCAAGATTTTTTTAACTACTTTAATTAAACAATTGAACATTGATAAATAGTTTAATGATAAGAAAAATCATTATTATACTCAAATGTGAGATTTCAATGACAATTCATGTTGATATAAGATCACTATATGGTTTCTTAAAATATCATGATAACATAATGATGATGTGATATAGCTAGGTGATTTAAATCTTATAAAAATAGTTAAAATACTTGATTTGATGCTATGATAGGAGGCAATGCGACTTGACCCCGTGATAAAAAAGGAAAGGTAGTTGCAATTATTCAAAAAAGGAAAGGTAGTTGCGGATTCCTCTATGTATAAAAAAACATACGTTTGAAGGAATATTTAAATATACCTTTAAAATGTTCTTATACATATGTAAATTTTATATTTTTATTAAAGTCCCCTAGATTTTCCTAATATTATCTATCTAAAAAAATGACAATACATTTAATAATTTAAGAGGTGTGTTTTTAAAGAATAAAATACTTTAAAAATTAAAAAAACTTAATATTTATTATAATTTTCTATAATATAGTTTTAATTATAGATCTAAAAGTTAAAAAATTGATCTCATATTTTTTTTTTTATAAGTAACAATAATATTTACAATGGGTTTTTTGAAGGGTCCCAAAACCTTAGGTACATAAGTAGCCATAGCTAAATTTTGATGTTAGAGTAGACCGGGGATGCACCCTTGGGGACCAATTCGGGGCCTAGGGGCCCCAATGCCTAAAAAAAGTCCATCCATTTATGCTGCCAGCAAGACAAAATTTGGCTTGAGGCCACCAAACAAGGAGAAACCTTGAAATTGCCCAGCAGTTAACCCAAAAAAATATTGGCTGCCACCGCTCTAGGTATCCCTGCAGCCAGGCCTGACCTAAACGAGGGCCTTGACCTGGTAGGTTAGATCCCCTCCCTGTCAGGGCCGTCACCCAACCTATGCCGGAGTTCAGACAGGGCATTAGCCGTTGAGAAAGCTGCTTTTGCATAAGCGGTCAGGGAGCTAATCATGATGTTTAGGAGGGCTTTGGTCGAAAAGTTCCGCAACTTAATTCCAGAGTCAGATCTAAATTTAGTGGCTTTCAGGACCTCCACCTTGGACTTCTTGGTGCTGCCAGCAGCACTACTACTGTCGGGGGTCGGGCCCTTGCAGATCGAACTTGCACCAGGAGTCAGGACCCCGCCTAGGGCCTGAGCCGAGGTTCTACATTTTTGGTTGGGTCTACACCATTTTGAGGAAGCGAAGGCTTCAAGGTATGGGGTATCCTTAGATTTGGACGCTGCAGGGTAGGGCATGATGTCACACCTTCAGGGCCCCGGCTCAGGGTGATCTAAGCGCCTAAACTCTCATCGGGGCTTGAATTGTCTTGAGACGCTAATTGGAACAGAGCATTAGGGAAATTTATGGTCCAGGTAGTGAGATCTTCCATTGTGGTGGCTTGATTGGCCATGAAATCGGTTGCACTTTTGCCTTCTCTGTATACATGAATAAAGGAGTGGTGAGTGAATCCTTGGAGGATGGTGAGAACTTCTCGAATGGTGTTGTGCATATGCCATGAGTTGTTTCCCAAGCTACGAGAAGCCTTGATGATGACTAGGGAATCGCCCTCGATGATGAATTTTGGGGAGGTCTCCTTAAGGGCTATCAGCTCGCAGAGGAGAGCTGCTGCTTTAGTGAAGTTGTTGGTCTGAATGCCAAGCGGTTCGATGTATGCCAAGATCAGAGCCCCGTGACTATCTCGGATGACCCCGCCCGCTCTAGAGGTGCCAGGGTTTCCTTTAGAAACTCCATCAAAGTTAAGTTTAACCCATTCGGGAGGGGGGCAATCCACCTTGTCATGAAATGATGGGAAGGGGTGGGAGGGGGACCGAGGGGGGATCTAGACTCTGAGGGAGGAGAGGGGGGTGGACTCGACCAGCCTTCGGGTCGCCTCGCTCAAGGGGAGGGAGTGGGAGTTCTCAAGGGTGAATGCAACCACCTTGGCCACCACCCACTAGGGGGGAGTGAGTCAGGGAGGAGAAGGCTCTGCTATTGCACTCAAGCCAGAGTTTCTAGAGCAGATGAGGGAGGCAAGAGCCCCAAAGGAAGTGGACCAAGGTGTGGGTGAAGGGATTGGACCACTGCGATAGGAGGTCAGAGATAGAATTAGGGGCCACCCACTAGATAGAAAATTGAGATAGGATAAGGCCCAAGGCTTTAGAAGAGAAGGGGTATATGAGTAAGAGGTTATTAGTGGACTCCCATGCAACACAACAAAGGAAGCATTTGTTTAGGATCTGAAAGCCCCTCCTAATCAGGTTCTCAATAGTATGGATCTTATTTTGGATGTCCGCCCAAACGAAGTGGTTGATTTTAGGGATAAAATTCTTGGACCACACCTGTTTGGCTAGGAATGGGGCCTCATTAGGGACTCTTTGTAATTTGTAGGTAGATTTGATAGATCAGACACCACTGGGAGTGTCATGCCAAATGCATCTATCATTCCTTCTAGAAGATAGAATAACTGTCACCTCAGGGAGACATTGGAGCCTGGAGGATTGAAGCGGGTGCCTGGGGTTCAAGATGGGATTCCATGTTACCCATCCATGGTTCTGGGTGAGATATTCTGACACTTTGGGCCCTCTAACCACCAGGTCTAATTTGAGGATGAGGAGATCATTGTCAGCAATCAAGGCCTCAACTTGGATCCACATATCTTCCCAAAAGTCAATCTTGGTTTTGTCCCTGAGGATCCATCTGGTCCCCTTTCGAATTATGTCTTTAGTGGAGATCAAGGATTTCCAGAAGGTTGATCCATCTCTAGGATGGGAGTCACTAAGGAAGGGGTGGTGGTGGATGTATTTCCTACGCACGATACTGACCCATTCATCAGGGGCATTGGTGAACACATTCTAGGCGTGCTTGGACAAGAGGGCATTGTTCATGGGGGTCACCCACCTGAGCCCGATCCCTCTCTCACCTTTGGGGTGGCAGACCAAGGGCCAGGAAACCAAGGGAATCCTCTTCTTATATTTGCTTCTCGACCATAGAAAGTGTTTCTGGATTTGCTTAATGTGAGCTGAATGGAGGCTAGGATTCTGAAGACCGACATGAAGTAGACTGGAATGCTTTGAAGAACTACCAATAGGAGGGTGGCTCGACCTGCCTGTGAGAGGAGGTGGCCTTTCCAAGGGGCCAGGTTCCTCTAGATCCAATCAATAATCCCACTCCAAAGGGTCTTGGAGGAAGCTCTTGTAAACAGGGGGAGGCCGAGGTAAGAGGAGGGGAGATAATCAGGGGTACATCCAGAATCCGCTTGATTTTAATTTGCCTAGCTGAGGGGGTATGGATAAATAAAATTTTACTTTTTTGGAGGTTTATTTTTTGCCCAGCCACCTCCTCATACAGGTTCAAGATGTGATTAATGGTCTTGGCTTGAGGAATTGAAGCTAAAGTAGCAAGGATGGTGTCGTCCATGAACTGTTGATGGGACATAGGGGGTAGGCCCAATGTAGGCCTGATACCCAAGATAAGTCCATGGGAGACGTCACTCAAAATGGTGCATCCCAAGGCCTTAGCTAGGATGATGAAGAGGATCGAGGACAGGGGGTCACCTTGGCGAAGACCTCTAGAACTAGGGAATAACCCGTTGGAGGATCCGTTAATGAGGATAGGGAACCAAGGGGAGGACACAGTTTCTGATGAGACTAACCCAAGAGGGCTAGAACCCAAACTTGATAAGGATCTTGGAAAGGAAATCCAAGTCAACTCTGTCGAAGGCCTTGTTCATATCTAGCTTGAGCAGAAAGGAGGCCTTTTTGGATAGGAGGGTCGAGTGGATGGCCTCGTGCATGATGATAACTATGTCTGTGATAAGTATACCTTTGACTGAGCTCCCCTGGTAGGGGGTAATGATCAAGGAAAGGATATCCTTAAGGTGGGAGGCCATGGATTTGGTCAAAATTTGTATGACATTGCACAAGCTGATGGGGAAAAATTAGAGAGGGATATGGCTTCCTGAGACTTGGGGATCAAAGCAATGAAGGTGGAGTTTATACCTCTGGGGATGGAGCTGGTAGATTGGAGGTCCCGAATGGCTACGCACACTTCTTAACCAACAAGGTTCCAAAAGGATTGGAATAATCAGGGGGGAAACCCATCCGGGCTCGGGGCCACCTTGACCTTCATGGAAAACATAGCAGCATGGATTTCAGAGTCAAACAGGGGTTGTAGGAGCATCTCGTTCACCAGGACCGAGATGAAAGTTGGGATATGATCTAGCAGGGAGTCTATCACTTCTGGGGACATCTGGGGATTATTGCTAAGGAGATTCTAGAAGAAGTTGATGGCTTCAGTCTGAATGGCTTCTTCATCCTTGATTATTCTACCATCGCTGCACACCAACTCAAAATTTTTGTTAGAGCCCCTATTTTTGAGGGTCGACATGTGAAAAAACTTGGTATTAGCATCACCATATTGGAGCCATAGGGATCTTGACTTCTGCCTCCAAAATTTTTCTTCCTCGGCCAGGATGTTGTGGTACTCGCTGAGGGCTAAACATTCCTCTTCCATGATCCCCAAATATTTGGAGCCTTCCATGAACCTGAGCTCAAGGTCTTCGAGCTTTTTATTGATTGCTACTTTATTTTCGAAGATGTTGCCAAACACCTCTCTATTCCATACCTTGAGTTGTTCTTTGAGACATATCAGTTTGTGGTGGACTTGCTCAGCAGGGTGCCTAGGGACTAGGGGAGCCCATCAGCAACCAACCTGGGCCCTGAAGTTAGGGTAGTGAAGCCACATGGACTCAAACAGGAAGGTCCACTTGAGGAAAGAGCGATGGTCGATTTCAAGGAGGAGGGGGTTGTGGTCAAACTCAATTTTGGAGAGATCCAGCAAGGTTGCATTAGCAAACATGGGATGGCTTCCTTAGAAAGGAATACTCTATCTAGTCTGATCTAGATATGGCTTGTTCCTGCTCTTCTATTTGACTAGGTGAACCTGGATCCTTTTAGGTTGACGTCCATGAGCTCATTGAGGTTGGTGAAGGCTCCAAAGTCTTCCATGATTTTGGACAAAGCCACTGAGCCCCCACTTTTATTATAAAGTAAAAGGGGGCTATTGAAGTTCCCTACTAGGATCCAGGGAAGGGGGGCAAAGGCTTCCCTCATCGAGCTGATTTGTTTCGATATGGTAGCTTTCTCAACTAGGTTTTTGGGAGCATAGACGTTAGATAAGATCCACGATCGCCTTGACTTCACACAATGGACCAAAATGTTGATTATTCTAGGGGAAGATGAAATGAGTCTCCCCTCAAAATACTGGGGATCCCACATGCACAATAGTCCTCCGACTATGCCAGCCATAGGGGTAGACAGTGACTCGCAATTGCGCCAAGTAGCTTGGGCGACCCTCTGAGCAATTGCTTCATCTATTTTGGTCTTTTGGAGGAGGAGGAAGGATGGGTGGTGATCCTTGTAGAGTTGGATGAGGATCCTTTTTTTTGGGGCACCATTAAGCCCCCTAACATTCTAGGTGATGAGCTTCATTTGACACCCTTGGGGGGTCGCTTGCCCCCCTTCTCAAGCTAAGCGGGGGTTTGGATCGAAGGGCGTCTACTTTGGAAAAGCTCATGGCGATGTCATAGAGGGTTGCCTAAGAGCCATTGGCTATGTCATATTTAGTTATCCTCGATCGTTGATCACCCAAGGTGGGGCGACCTCTCTTGATTTTACTACCAAATTCTGTGGTGAACGTCCTACTTTGGGTCATCTTGGGGCTAATTTCATCAGGCCTGAATAGTGAGCTGCCCTCAACCTCATCATTGGACCTCTCGAAGCTACACTTTGAGGAGGGGAGGTCGGTAGGGATCGTCGGGAGGGGGTGGGAGGGGGTCAAGAGGGGGATAGCAAGGAGGGGGGGAGAAGGAAACTCTGGCATCTATGGGGGAGGAAGGGAAGGTGAGAGCCAATGAGCGAGAGAGCCCGGGTGACTCGTAGGTCTAAGAGGGGGTGCAAGCGAGGGCTTGCAAGGAGGGGGAAGGGGAGGGATCTACTTCGGGTGAGGGGGGGAGCCTAGGATCAGGGCCCTAGGAGGCAAACCAAGGAGAGTTTCGAGGGAAGGGCGAGCTTGGGAAGGGATATCCGTTAGGCAAGGGCCTGCCTAGGATTCCTTTGGGATAGAAGGAGGAGCCTCCTTGTTGTTCCAAGCTTGGGATATATGGCCATCGTGGGGGCCTCATGGGAAGGGGCCCTGCCTAGTCAGGAAGGGCATTTAGTAGGGAGAGAGGCATCAACCTTCTTGGATATGGGGCATTGGCAGGGAAGGTGCCTGTGAGTGTAGCAGAGAGGGTAGAAAGCAGGTTTGTTTTCATAAATTAGGGTTTGGCACCAGAAGGACCCAGAGGAGATGGACACAGAAGAGGGGAGTTCAAATTTTGGATTTGCATTGATGCAAAATCTGGCATGGACCATGCGAGAGCCTACCTTGGTAACGGGATCGAAGGCCACTAGCTCACCGATCGATTGAGCAATGAGCCTTAGTACATCTTCATGCCACAAGTGAAAGGGAATCTTGGGGAGCCAAACCCAAATTGGGGTGAAGTTGATGCTTTGGGTGCTGGGATGGAAGTCAGCTCCATATCGCCTGAGGAAGAGGCTTTTGCATCCCAGGAACCAGGGCCCACCAGACAAAATTTTTTCAGCGTCATCATTGTTGTTTAGTTTGATAATTAAAAGCCCTTGGTAAGGGCCACCAAATGAATATGTCTAGAAACTTTCCACTTGGAAGCTGCCCATCTGCAGATGGTTTCCATATCCAGTCGCCCTCCCAAGAACTTCCCAACCAGGGAGGTAGAGGATCTAGAGACAAAGGATGAATATACCTCCTCTTGAATAGAAATGTGGGTGCCCTTAAGGGAGAACCCTATGCCCAATGCCTGAGGCTAGGCCCTGGCGCCAACCAAGATCTACTGGTAGGAGGGTTTGGGCCCTACCAGGGCAGAACTCTGCCCAGGATCTAGAGGCTTTTTCCCTAGGCCTGCATTTGCATCGAGGCTGGGAGGAGGCCCTAGGCCCAAGATGCCATCCCTGCCATGATCTCTAGTCTACTCAGCCTTTGAACCCTCCTATGGTCCTGCCAAGGGCCTTGTGAGCCCGATCCCGGGCCCCGATGTGCTCAAACCCAATCCCGATCTTGCGCCCGTCGTGGATCCTGTGCCTACGTCTGAACCTACTCTCGCTCTCATTTCTGTTCCAGTTCCCGCCATATTCATCATCAACATTTTTGAATGTTTAAATGCATGGATTTATTTTATTTTTCCTTAGAATCTTGCACCCAATTCATTTCGAACTGTGCAAATGCAACTTTTCATTTTTAGCACATGTACTTTTCAAGCAATATTTCATTTTTTTGATCGATCACATATTTTCAACATAATATATATTTACATTAAATTATCTTTAAAAAATATATTTGTGTTATTAACTTATTGATTAATAATTGATAAAATAAAAAATGCATTATATGATTTATAGTTTTTCCTTGATGTTATGTATGCACATGGGGCTTGAAGCCCCAAAGGACATTTTGAAGTGCACCCTTGTCCCCTTCACAAGGAACACCCCCACTCGCCACTCCAAGGATCTATAAGTTTTTTATTTAATGAATACATAATATTTATTAACTTTAAATATCTTACTTAAACAAGATACAATTAAAATTTTCATGGTGATTTTATAGTATAATTTTGTTATTTCTCTTTATTTATTGTACTATTACATTTAATTATGGTAATCTAAATTAAAACTTGAATTGAAATACTTGTTTACCATAATTTCAATAGGCTTAAAAATAATTTATGTATCCTAAAATATTGTTCATATTTAGTGGATCATGATGTACATATATACTATAATACATCATGAACAATATAATTATTTACTAATAGTACATCATGATTAAATTAAGCAAACGTATAACTTTGGACTCTCATCTAGGAGACCCAAGTTCAAATCACGATAAGATGTGTGAGTGTGATAAAAAAAAAATTATAAGTATGAAGTTTTGGATAGAAATATGTTTTAAATTCATATTAACAATGGAGTACAAAATATATAGATTAGAAGTTTAAATTAAGAATACAAAACCTTTTATAATTAGACCTAAAAAATAGATGTAAATTTTGGAATCAAAGAAAAATGATTCCATATTGTATTTTAATATTAAATATTATTAAGAAGAAAATGAGTGGAAATAGTTAGTGTAAGTAAGGAGGTAACTTTGCTTTGGCTTCAAGAACCCTTATGTAGGTATCTCCTTCAAACATCTAGGAAGATTTGATATATTGCAAAAATAAAAGTGGTGATCAATATGATAAAAAAAATAATTTAAAAAACATTTAAAATAAAACAAAGTTTTGAATGCTCTAAAAAAAAGAATTTTTTGTTTTTTTATATGGACAAATTTTATATATCTATCGAGTTAAATCCTTAGATCATATTTAATGGAGAAACAATCACTTATGTGGCACAAGTGACATTGACTTGGATTCTATAAGATTTGTCTTTGCATTAAAATATTACTAAAAGATATGTACCTTGGTTGTTCAAAATATTCCATTCAGTTTATTCTTCTTCCTTTCATCCTGAGGCATTTGAAATGATATGGGATACATCGCTATGTCTTTCAAATTGAACCAATGGAATTTTGCATAGAGTATCAGCAAATGGATTAGATTGAATGGGATGGAGAGGATTGTTATGGGAAAATATTACTATAAATACTACATTGAATATAATTCAATATGTAGAGATAATTTTATCAAATGTCATTAGCTCAATTGGTTATGTTCCTCAACATTTAAGGAGCAAGATACAAATTTAAATCTTACAAAACAACACATAGATAATATACAAGTTGTAATACCACTAGGTGGTGATGATGTAATACTAGTGGAGCCCATTTCAATCTCATACAACCAATTGAAAAAAGAGATGTACAGATAGTTTTGACAATATCAAAGTGAGTGCAAGTCAGAAGCGAGTAGGAGGAAGTGAGATAAGGAAGAAAGAGGTAGAAAACAAAGTGTAATCAAGGAACAAGTGACACTTCTTATTCTAGATATTAGGAGAAGCTTTATAGGATTCATGTGAAGAAATTCTAGGTAACATGGCAACAGATTTATTTTTGAAAGTCCTTACTAAAAGTAAAAAGGACCTAGTTGGAAGTAAGGATGCCTTAGTTGGAAGTATGGATGCCCTCGTAAGTGATAAGAGAAGAGTGAATCTATGTAAAAACTTGATTATTGAGGATGATATTATTGAGCATGATATAATCGTTCTTAAAACTAGAGGGTTAATATATAAGTTCCATGGATATTGGCCATGTTTTTATGAGATTCAAAATTGCATCAAGAGAAAATGGGGATTGAATTCAAATTACTCCATGACGTTTCTTCCAAAAGGATTTTTCCCTATTACTTTATCTAGTTCAAAAATAAGGGATAAAATAATGGATGGAGGCCCTTGATTTAGGGGTAAAGATGCATTATATTTAAAACCTTGGGGTGATAATTTTTTGTGGACATAGAGGCTATTAAAATACTTTTGGTATGGATTAAAATTTTTAGACTTCATTATCAACTCATAAATAATAAGGTTTTGAAGAATATTAGTAATACTCTAGGTGAATTCATCTAGGAGGGACCAACTATTAAGGAGATAATTCATGATGTATACACCTGAATATGTGTTGCTATGAATATTTCAAAACCTTTACCATAGTCTATTAGGATTATATCTAAATCAAGAGAATATTATCAATAAGTGGATTATGAAAATATTGCATTCTTATATCTTAAATATCATGAAATTAGAAATTTAATATTCAGTATTCAAATCTTCCTTCTATTCTTAAGATTCAAGAGCTCATACCTGATATCATGCTTCATAAGCTTGGCCTTCAACCCCCAAGTGCCTGGTGGAGGGATTGGCACTGGAATGTGGATACTCCTTTCAAGAACTACTCTTCTTCCTTGATCTATCAGCTTCTTAGTCCTGTTTCCCCTAGTGTTGATAAACTTAATGAGAGATGACAAACTCATTCTACCTCCTATACTTGGATTGCTTATCTGAATCATATATGGTAGTCTAAACTTGAACACAAGATTACCTTTTTTCTTTGGTATATTATTTATCAAGGGCTTCCTATGGGAGAGAGACTTAGTAGGGTTGGTCTTCCTAATCCTAAGTGTCCAGCGTGTGGTCATTTTGAGACTTTCAAACATATTATTTGGTTCTGCCCTCATGCTCAGTCTTCTTGGTCCTAGATTCACTCATTGTTCAAGCTCTTTCATCCTGAATTTTTCTAATAGCAGTTGATATTTTTTGGAGATAATAGCTGTTGGCTTGCCTATATTGCTGTTCTATAGAATTTCTTTCGTGCTATTATTTTGTTTCAACTTTGGAAAGAGAGGAATGTTTTCTATTCTAGAGATTCAATTTCTAGTTAGTTTTCCTTGCATGAAAATATTATAGTATTTTCTACTGTTACTATTCAACTCCATTTATAGGCTTCCAAGTTGACTCATGAGTTGGCACATTTAATAAATCTTGTTAGGTTTTGGTGTAAGGCTCCATGCACTTTCAACATGGCTTCACCTAACTTCCTTCCACCTTATTTCTTTGAGGCCTCGATGTAGCAGGGTAATATTTTCTAGCATCAGGTTGTTCTATGAGTGCCCACAGTAGAGCTAAGTCTCCTCTTGGAGTGGCTCCCTTTGTTTAGTTATTATGTTTATTAACCCTTTTAGGGGCTATTTTTTTTTTGCCTCACGTCTATATGATATTGATTTTTTGGGTGGCCTTGCACTCTAAGCTGTGATTTTTCTAGCTCCTTTTTTATTGTAACCTCTCTTATTTTTAACTGAATATAATTGTTGGTTCCAATAAAAAATATCATGAAACTGGGCACATAACAAGAGATTGTAAGGTGAAAATTATGGAGAAAGAGATGGAAAATTTTGGGCATGAGGGTAGCTTCAATATAAAACAAGGAGATCATATCATAGGAGAAGGTAGGTCAAATCAAGGATTTTTTACTTCTAAGAAAGTGGCAAGAAAAACCCCTTTACTTCATAAAATGTCAAAGGCCATTATAGTTCACTCAAATCAACCATTATAATAAAAATTATATGAGGGATGAAGAAGTATAATATGCAAGTTTAAATATAAAAGGAGCTAAATGTGCCAAGGAAGAAGGGAAGGAAAATTTTAAAGCAAAGGAATATGGGGAGGTAAATTTTAAATCAAATGAGGTGAAAGAGGTCAAGCTTAACCCAGGTAAACTGTCTTTATTTTCCTCAAGTAGCATAAAATATTTACCTTAAAATAAAAATGGAAGTAGTAAAGGATATATTCATTATACTGTAGGGTTTCAAGAGCAATACAATAAATAAAATCATATGGAGGATATCCAAGGAAATTTAGGATTTCTAGGCCAACTCAAGAAAGTAATGATTATGGAGGATCATTTGTGCACTTCAAGGAAATTAGGGCAACATAAAGAAGAAAATACAAATGAGGTTGTTCCTTGCACTTTAAATTCTTTAAGGTAACATAAATATTTTGAAGATAAGTCTTATTACGAATAATTTAAAAAAATAGAAGAGATTTGTGAATATGAATGAAAAAGGAGAGGAAGGCCATCAAAGAAGGAACAAAGGGAAAAATATACTCAAAAGGATATTGATTTAGGAAGCCAAATAAAAATATCACAAGTGTTAACAAGAAGTGGGACTAATACCACTAATAAAAATAAAAAGTATTGATAAAAATGATATCATGGAATATTAGAGGTATGAATAAGACCTCGAAAAAAAAGAGTTATTAAGGAATCAATAGGTTGTTATAGTCTTGAGTTTATTTTAATATAAGAAATAAAATTAAGTAGTGAGGAGTGTAAGGATACTTTAAAGAAGATTTTGAAGATGGATTATTGTCTAGATATTTCTTCTACGAAAGCTTTAGAAAGTATTGCAATAATATGGGACAAATGCAAATAGAAGGGGCAATTATTAGAAGCAAAAATAATTGGGTTGCTATATTATTTTATAGTAAAGATAAAACATCAAAGTTGAGGTTATAAATATATATGCTCCAACTATAGTTACTCCTCATGAAAGATGTTGGAAGGACCTTAGCATATTTTTGTTAAATACAATGATGATTCATTGTGATCTATGGATTCTTGGGGGTGATTTTAAAATTATTTGATTTTCTTTGGAAAAGAAGTGTGCTTTTATAGGATAATCTAAATCAATGCAAAAATTTTCTTCATTCAAATGACCTTTGGGATGTTAGTCCTTCAAGTTTTCAATATACATCAGCTAATAGACATATTAGGCAAATAAACATAGCACAAATATTAGATAGACTCTCGTTATCCAATAAATGGTTGCAAAAAAAGTATACAATCTCTTTAGATATTTTATTTCAAGAAGGATAAAATCACAAATCCATTCTTTTGACTAGAGATTTACCTAATAATGGTCATCCAAAGCCATTTTATTATAGTCTATGTGGCTCTAAGACCATTATTTTTTATATATGGTTATGTTATGGTGGGATGAATCAAAATTTGTAGGAACATGTATGTATAGGTTTGTTCAAAAGATATAATATCCAAAGGAGCAAATGAAATTTTGGAATGCCAAATATTTTGGTAATATTTTTAAAGAAAAGAAAGAAATTGAGTACAAGCTGAAAAATTTACAAGAGATAGTAGAAATTAATGAAAGGGGTAAGGATTCTTATGTGAAAGAAAAATAATTACCTTCTAACATTGAAAAGGAGTCATATTGGTTCCAAAAATATAGAGAGAAAAAGCTAAAGGAGATAGAAATACAAAAAAATGCATTCTACAATGAAAACAAATTTTTCTTTTCATCACATCAAAACTATTTTAACTCTAAGTAGAAGAAATATTGAGGATGAATACGATATAAGGAAGGCACCAATTAATTATTTCAATTTTTTTTTATAATATACTAGGCAAGATAAGGAAGCACATGATAAGCTTTTGCAAAATATTCCATAAATTATCACATAGGATCAAAATGAAATCTTGATGAAGAAGATATCTATAGAGGAGTTCTATGAAGTGTTTTTATCTTTCCATCCTAACAAGGCACATAGCCTCGATGGATTTCTAGAAATTTTATTTCAAAATTTTTAGGATTTATTGAAGTTACTTACGGTTGATGAGGCCCAAAAAAAGAAAGCTATAATACGTGAGATCAATGCCACTTATATTATGTTGGTTCCAAATAAAGGAAAGATAAAATATTTTGATAATTTTTATCTAATAAGCCTTTGTAATATTATTTATAAGATGATTTCAAAAATAATGGCAAACAAGTTGAAGGAAATTCTAGGTTATGTTATGTTAGAGGAACAAGGTGGCTCTATTCGTGGTAAACAAACTCGTGAAGGTATCACTATTGCATATGAGGCCATACGTTCTCTTCATTCCATAAAAAAATAGGTATGCTAATGAAATTAGATATAAACAAATCATATGATAGGGTTTCTTGGAATTTTCTACATGTGATTCTCATAAATTTTGGCTTTGATTATAGTTAGTGTGAATGGATTAAATGTTGTTATAACACAACAAAATTTTCTATTTTGATCAATGGTTCTATTGTTAGTTGCTTCAAGTCATCTTGTGGACTTCATCAAGGTGATACTCTATCTCCTTATCTATTCATTATTCTTGTGGAAGTATTAAGGAGAGCCTTCTCAAAGGCAAAAATGGAAGGAAAAATCAAAGGTATTCAACTTGCAAAAAATGGTCCCTCTGAATCTCATCTCCAATTTGTTAATGATACATGTATTTTGGGCCATCCCTCAATCATTGAGGACATGGAGTATAAACCAATATTATCATGCTATGATAAGACTATTGGATAGTTGGTTAGTACTACAAAATATAGGATTTTATTCATTAATACTGCCCTAGATTTACAACAAAATATTGTGAATATCTTAGGGTTTAAAATTGAAAAATTTTCATCATACTACCTGGGTATTTATTTTTCTCATACAGGAAATAAAAAAGAACTTTGGATTTCTTTTTTGGATAGAATAAAATCTTGTTTTGTAGGTTGGAAATGTAAGTTCTTAACCATGGAAGGAAGGCTACAACTCATAAAGACTAAATTGTAATCCATTTCTATTTATATGATGCCACTTTCAAGATTATTAGTAGGTATATCATCAAAATTTGATAAAATTGAACTTTCTATGGAAAGGTTATGAGGAAAAATTACGTTTCCTCTTTGTAAGTGGTATAGGGTTTGCAAAGGAAAGACTATATTGGAGGAGGAATCTTGTAGAACTGTAGACTTATGAATTTTGTATTAGGGGAAAATCTTGGGTGGAGATTATTCAGAGATCAAGGAAAGAATTGGGTAAAAATATTACTTCAAGGGGAGGACACGATGTTGAGAGGGAAGGGAGCTCGAGGATGCGAGAGAACACATGCAAATGATGGTAGAGGTTCAGAGGTTAGGATGGGTGATATTGAGCCAGGAGATGGCTTTGTTATTGATCGGGTGGGAGATTCTTCATCGAGAGAGACAAAAGTGAAGTTCAGAGAAGATTTACGAAGGTTGTCGCATGATAGGTCCTGTGAGGACTTGGTAAAACTTGAGCATGATGCTTCACTATCGGGTTTCAAAAACCCACTTTTCTCTAGAAAATTGTTTGAAGAAGACATGCATCTTCATGATGTGAAATATTTATTTAAGTCATCAAATGAGAAAGTCTATGCTTCAAAGAAAAAGGTGTCTAGAGGAGGAGATCCACGGCTACCTATGAAAACCTGTGAGCACGATGCTACGAAATCTAGAAGCAAGTGGGTGAACATGGCTGAACAGGTCGGCTCAAAGGTTGCAGTGACTAAGAAAAATATGGATGGTTCTGAAATGGATAGCGGGAAGAAAATTTATGCCAATCCTGTAAATAGGGTTCATAAACTCGACCCTGCTTTTTTGGTGAGTCTGAGTAAGGTTGTTGCGCAGTCTGCAAAGGATTCGAATACACTTTCTTTTGACCAAGCCTCGCAAGGTAAGGGTGGGGAAGGTAGGACCTTTGCTGAGGTGTTGAAGGAAGCACATGAAGGGGACTCGATGATCAAAGGTTTGGATGTCGAAAAGTATCATTTAGGAGAAGACGGAGGCAAACAGATTGATTCTAGTGAAGGGTTTGGTCATTTAAACGAATATGAACTAGAGGAGGATTTGGCCTTGAAAATGGATCATTTGGATTCGGTCATGGTTGATGAGGATGATGAATTTACATTCTTCGCTACTGATTATGATGAGTACAGGAGAATTTGAAGGGATCTGGAGGCAAAAGATATCATCATTTTTTTCTTGCATAGGGTTCCAGCTGAAGCTAACTTTCATAACTAGATCTGACTTAACTGGGAGGCTAAAGGGTTACACATGAAATCCTATTGGGGTTTGGGTGGGTGCTATGTTTCAATTTTGTTTGAGAGGGCAGATACAACTAGGCATATCTTGTAGTTTGGCACATGGAATATTGTAGGGTCTACGACTTTTGTGCAGACATGGCACCCAAATTTTGATCTGAGGGATACTTCTCAGGCCCATTACCCCCTTTGGATTGAGTTTGTGGCCATGAAATCTGAACTTAGGTGCATGTTGAATTCAATGGCTCAATATTTTGGAAATATCCTTTTGGATCCGGTAGGGAGTAAGTCTCTTAGGTTCAACCCGTGTGTTTGTGTTGAGGTGGATTTGACAAGGAAACTTCCTCAATAACTCAAAATTATTACTCCAGAAGGTCCGATGGTTCAAGAGGTAAGATATTTGAATTTACCTAATGCATGTTTTGGGTGCCAGTCGCTAGATCACATGATTCAGAATTACTCGTATAAAAAGAAATAGCCTAAGGAGGTGGAAGGAGACACTAAGAAGGAAGAACCTAAAAAATCAATAGAATAGGAAAATAAAAATAAAGGTGAGATGGAAGTTGATGATGGTTTCAGTCCTCTAGAACAACACTTCCAATTCCTCTATTGGGCAGCAGGAATGGAAAGTTGTTCAAAAAATAAGGGATGTGCGTGACTCTCCTGCTAGGCCTAATAAATCTAGGATGGGACCAATTTTAGGGGATAACTTGAGTCAGACTCATAGGAGTAGTTCTCTAGTGTCTAGATATGGGAAAGTGGATAATGTTGTTGAGTTTGGTGTTTAGGATGAATCTTCTCCAAGTGGTACTCTGTAGATAGCAAAATAAAGCATTGATGGGGGAGGGAATCAATTTCAGGTTCTTGATTCCTTAAGTTCTCAATGAAGTTTGATATTGCTTCATGGAATGTGAGAGGGATGACTATCCCCACTCGTAGGAGTTTTGTGAGTAGTTTTTTGAAATCTATTTTTGCTGATGTAGTCTATCTTCAAGAAATTAATATTGATGGGTTTGAGTTGCATAGTTGCTTAAACAACTCCTGGAATGGCACTTGGTGGAGCTCTTCTCATCATCAAGGGTTTGGGGGTGTTTTTTTGGCTGTTAGACAATGGTTGACCTCTCTTTTGCTAGATCGGGGTGAGGACCCAGAGGGGCATATTGTTTGGGCTACTTTTTCTTTGGTTGGCCAAGTGATCGGAATATATTCTATGTATGGTCCTAATGTTGCTAATGATCGAGCTCGTTTATGGGATTGGATGCAATTTAATCTTCCTGAGGCATGTTGATTCCTGGGAGGGGATTTCAATATGGTTGAGTGGGAAGGAGATAGAGAGGGTGGATTGGGTTGCTGCATTGCTGGCATAGAAAAGGATTCATGGGTGAAATTGAAGGCTGCTCTTCAGGTGTTCAACGTGAATTTAAAGCAAAAATAGTATGATTCTAGTGGTTGGTTTACTTAGTCAAACAGAAGATCAGGTGCAAAAAGAATCTTTGTGAGACTTGATATATTTTATGTGGACAACCTTTTTACTTGTGTTGGCAAAGGAAAGAGGCCCATGGATGTTGATCTGGGAGTTACTGGCTCTGACCACGCTCCTATTTCTACATGTGTTCACATTGGTGCGATGCTTGTTGAGAAGAAAAACTTACCTTTCAAATTGAATGTCTCACATCTTGATTCTATAGATTGTAGAGAGTTGATTCGTTGTGTCTAGAATCTGGAGCCAAGACCTTCCGGGAAGGGATGGGTCCCTTGGTGGGATGTTTCTATCAAAAGGGTGGTTAAATTTTTAAGGGGATGGGGGAGACTTCTTGGATAGAAAAAAAAGGAGAAATATGAAGTCTCTCAGACAGAATCTTGAGGAGGAAAGGAGGAAGTTGGAAGTTGATCCTTTTAATTCTTCCTTACAAGAAAAAGTTGTTGCTCTAGAGGGAGAAATCAGGAAAATCAAATATTATATTGGTAGAGGAGTGCAAGTGAGAAGTAGGCTCCATTGGATGAAGGAAGGAGATGCTCCGACTAAATTCTTCTTCAATTACATTCATAAGAATAATTCTTTGGAAAATATTTTAACTCTACAGTGGGAAGATTGTACTCATACTGAGGAGGAGGGAGAGATAAGGGAGATTTTTGGTAATCACTTTAGTAAGATTTTTGCGGTGTATGAGAGCACTGTGGATGTTCAACATGCTAGGGAGTTGATTAAAGATTGCATTCCAAAAAAGGTTTTTAGCTTTGAGAGTGATTGCATGGCCACTGATTTTTCCAAGGAGGAATTGTTTGGTGCTTTATCTAGAATGAAGAATGGTAAGTCTCCCGGTTCGGATGGTCTTCCAACAGAATTTTATAAGTATATGTGGGATTGCATAGGGGAAGACTATACTAAAATGGTACAGGAAGTGTTTGAAGGAGTAGGATTTTCTTCTGGGATGAATCAAGGTGTGATTAAATTAATCCCCAAAGGAAGTAATAAGGACAAAATTGGTGGTTGGAGACCTATTACTCTTTTGAATATTTCGTATAAGATAGTTGCCAAAGCTTTAGCTTTGAGGCTGCAAAAATTTATTGCCATAATTGTTAGAGAAGAACAAACTAGGTTTGTGAAAGGGATATTTATCCTAGATACTATTCTTTCTATCTGGGAGATGATGGAATGGGTGGAAGAATCTCAGCAATAGGCTCTCTTCTTAAAAATAGACTTTGACAAAGCCTATGATAGGGTTTATTGGAAGTTTATCTTTAAAATATTGGAATAGCTTGGGTTTAGCAGATCTACAGTTTAGAAGATCTGTATGCTCTTCTCCTTAGCTTCTGCCAAGGTGGTGGTCAATGGGAGAATGTCAGAAAGTATTCAACTTTTCAGATCAATCAGGTAGGGTTGCCCTTTGGCTCCATTGTTGTTTGTCTTATCTGCGGATGCTTTGGGGTATATGTTGGAAAAAAATAGGTCATCTGGGCTTATTAGAGGCATCACTCTTCTGGAGGGACATATTCTAAATAGTCATTTTGTTGATGACTCTTTCCTTATTGTGCAGCTGGATAGAGATTCCATTTTGGGTATGCAATATTATCTTCAACAATTTTGTCTTGCTTCTGGGGTAGTGGTGAGTGAGGCTAAATTAGATTACTAGTTGATAGGAGCTGAGGATATGCCTGGTGGGATTAACACTGGTTGGAGGAAAGTTGATGATGGAGAAATTGTTAGGTATTTGGGTATTCCCTTTGGCAAGAGGATTTCCCTCAAATCTATGTGGGATTGGTGCATGGATAGGTTTGAAAAGAAGCTTCAGGGTTGGAAAAATAAGATGATTTCTTTTTCTGGGAAGCTCACTATTGTTAGTAAGATTCTCCAGACTTGTCACATGTATTACTCCTCTTGTTGGCTCCCCAACTTGACTCAATATAGGAGGTTGGAGACTTGCATTAGGAGTTTCTTGTGGGCTAATATGGATGGTTCCAGGCGTGTTCCCCTTATTGCCTAGAAGTATTGCACTATTCCTAAGAAGGAGGGTGGTTTGGGGCTTTTGGACATTTAGGTTCAAGGAAAAGTTCTTGCTTCTAAGTGGATTACCAGATGCCTGGAGGGTAATTTTGGCTGGCAGCGGTTGTTGAGATATCGAATTCAGACTTGTATCAATCTTGATGGGATTCGTGGGGCTTTCAGCTTTGAGGATATTGTTGGGCATCCTAGTAGATTCAAAATTAGAGGAGGCATCTTGATTAAAAGGATTTGGGAGGCCTGGAAAGAGGTTGTTGGAATGGTTAAATGGGATTTTTTGGATGATAGGAGAGGTTGGACTCTTTCTTCCAAAGCTATTTGTCTTTGGCAGGAAAATGATATGTATGCTGTGGATATGCCTAATCTGCAATGTAAGAGGCTTAGCAAGAAAGGTCTCTTTAAATGGGCTGATCTATGGGATGGGAACGTTGGGTAGTGGATTCCTTGGCAATAGTTGCTTGTTAAGTTCAAATTAAAACCTTCTGATAAATTCATTGTTCAATAAATTCAAGGCCTTCTTCCATCTGAGCAGCTATATAAGCTTTCAGGTGGCCTTCTAGGTCCGATTTGGAAATATTGGAGGTGGAATTATGGGAAGCCAATTTGGTGCTTTAAGGCTTCTAAAATTTATCAGCTGATGCTTCCTAGTATCCCTCTTGGGGACATATTGAATGGTATATGGGGTCTAAATTATACATGCAAGAAATGGAAGAAATAGTTATTTAGAGTTTGGAAATTCAGGGTCTCAATGCAGCTAAAGGTTTTTCCTTAGTTGGTGATGATGCAAGGTTTGCAAAGCAAAGCTCTATTAGTCAAATGGATGTGTATTTCTGATGCTTGCGCTAGTTGTGGTCGGAGTGAAACTATTAAGCACATATTTTGAGAATACCCAAGAACAAGGAAGGTTTGGAGAGCAGTGACCTGGCTTTATGGCAGTGTTTCTCAGGGTCATCTTGGGTGGAAGAAGGTTGTTTTTGGTGACTCACTTGATTGTGCATCTCATAGGAGGGTGTTTTGGCATGTTATTAGGATATCTATTCTTTTCAAAATTTGGAAGGATAGATGCAGCTTGGTTTTCAGAAACGAGGAGGCCCCTATTGATGTTACTATTAGTAGAGTAGCTAGTTTTGTTTCTAGTCAAATTAAGGTTTTTAGGGATGAAATTTTGAAAGACTACCTTAGAATAGATAAAAATGCTAGATCTGATTGCTTGCTTTTATTTTGCAAGCTGATGTAATGGCTCTCTGTTTTTTGCTGATGTATTTTTTATCCATTCTTTAATATGAAGTATTTATTCAATGAAAAACAAATATATTACTTCAAAAATATATAGGTTCTCTTGATGCAATGAAATTATTTAGTAAAATAACCCTACCCAAAGGATCATCAACATGGAACTTCATATCAAATAGTTTGCAATTGATAAAGAGACATATTAGATGGTCAGTTAATGAGGGGAGATGCAAATTTTTGATCTAATACTTGGTTGAAGCCTTATTTTATTATCTTTGACTCAAAATAGAAACCATTGGCTCAAGAATTCCTAGCATGCACTATTAATATGAGCAACAAATCGAGATCATTAATTTATTTTAGTAACCTAGTTAAGGAGAGGAACTCAAAAAAATTATAAATGAACTTCAAAAGATGCTTCAAGAGTTTTATTTGTTGATTTTTAAATGAAAGTATGAGTTGGTTTGGAATTTATCAAAGGATAGTGGATACTTGGTCAAGTTGGGATATAAGAATTTAGAGCAATCAAAATTTTCTTCTTGCAAATATTTTCCTTGGAAGATTGTTTGTTCATTAGAGGCTCTCCCTAAGGCCTCAACATTCATTTTGTTAGCAATTCAAAGTAAGATTACTATAGGATAGAGTCTACAAAGAAAAGAATGTTGTGGATATTTTAGATGTGCCTTATGTGAGAAGTATTTAGAAACACTAGACCATTTACTTCTTCACTATCCCTTTGGTCACACCATTTGGGGTTAATTTTTTAAAAATATAAAATTATATTGGATAGCTCCATCACCATTGAAAATTTTGATGAAATGTTGGATTAATTATTTAAAATATAAAACATTATGTATTCTATACGGGATTGGTCCTACCATTATTTTTTGGAATTTATGGCTTAAAAGGATTGATAGAATTTTTCAAAATAAATCTCAACATCATGCCCAAGTTTGGAACCATATTATTTCCTCTCTTGTAGAATTTCTACAAATATGGTGTTCATCATGGGAAGTCTCAAGTACAAAAAAATAGGTGTTAATAACTTGGATACAATATTTGAACATACATGGAAGAATCATCCATGATAATGTAATTAAAACAAAGGATCTACTTCAATCTAGGGTAAAATTAAAATATCTAGAAATTGGGTCTATAAAAATTTATTTTCATGGTGCTTCTAAATGAAATCCACGATCCCTCATAAAATCATGTGTAAACTCATTGAAAAAATAATGCAAAGGCTAGGGAACTTCTTATAAAGACTAGAATTGCAATGGAAAAAAGATGAAAATATATTTCAATTGAGAAGGATTCACAAATTATCATCAATGCTATTAAAAACTAGATGTGGAGACTAGAAAATAATAATAATACTATTGATATTCATTACCTATTACTAGAGGGAATCTCTTGGAATTGTGAGCATATTTATAGATAATAAAATCGGGTAGCAAATAAATTAGCAAATTGCGATGTTGATCTTCATCCTGGTGAAATTCAAATTTTAGAAGGCAACTGGCCAAGTGAAATTTTATCTCTTAATCAAAATTATGTCCAGGAGTTACTTGTGGAAACATAGCACTTTGAGGAACTTGAAGAAAATATTTAATAGAGAAAAAAATGAAAAAAAATTATTATAAAAAGGCATGTTGATATGGTTTAATTGACATAACAAAAAATATAATATTTTGGTATTTTGATGGCAGTGACACCCAATAGAAGCCACATATAAATTATTAAACAAAAATGTAGAGATAGTTTTAGATGCTTTTTATTAAGGACTCTATATGATTAATACAAGAAGTTTCAAGGTTAATTTGAGAAGTCCTTTTTTATTTTTCATTTGTATTGGATGGTAATAGAAATAAGAGCCTTAATATAATTTTACATGTAATGATAGTGTTAGAATCTTTGGTTGGAGAAATTGCATTATGGATGCAAAAAGTTTAAAGGTTGTTTTATTAAGTGAAGAAACACATGCTTATACTGAGAGGGGGGTGAATAGTATAAGATAAAAATTTTCCTTCCAAACAATAACTGCAATAATATGAATGCAATAATAAATCAATGCACAAAACACCACACACAAGAGACAAGAATTTTATGTGGAAACACCTTTTTGGGAGAAAACGATGACACAATATTGCTTTTATTGTTTCAAAATATTTATAGGCACCAACCCACAGGAGACACCAATAACCTTATACAAGTGCGTAGGCACCAACCTACGGGAGACACCAATATCCTTATACAAATTCATAGACACCAACCCATAGGAGACACCAATATCCTTATATAGATTCATAGGAACCAACCTACGGGAGACACCAATATCCTTGATGCACCAACGTCAAATTTTAAGGCACCAAACTTCAAATACTTCACAAGATTACTCCATAAATCCTGTATAAAACTCGCTCAGGTCTGCTCCAAAATCTGATTATTAATGGCATCCAGGGTTGTTCACAATTTCACCTTTTAAAGACATAGAGGACTGCATATAATTTTGTCATAAAGTCTTCTTGGATATGCACTATAATATTTGCTCATCATATTATAATTATTGATGTACCTTGTTTTTAATTATTTAGTATAGTTTTATTAACACGTAACTCTCAACTGCACAAAAGTTATTCCCAAATCAAAAGCAACCGACTCCCCAAAACATACGTGCATAGGATACCTATCAAGTGTTTGACAAAACACCAATGCCAACACAACTCGACATCGCACAAAAAATTTGTGCCTCCAATGCTCCTTTGAAACATTTGAGGCTCCTTCTATGCACATAATGTATGTACCTCCCAGTAGCCTACACATAATTTCTTCAACATTTTGACTGCAACCTCCTCCATGATTGATAACTTTGCCTTGCATCCGTTGTGCAGCTCAATGTCTCCAATTTCTAACGATTACCATGAATGTTTTCATCATCTACATAGGTAATGACAGTGAACAATTACATCTAGCGTTGGAAACTTAATCTATGTGTAGTCATCAAAACTTAATATTATTATTCTTTATAGGGCATATGACAAGGCAAACATTAGGGCTACTCAATGTCTTAGGTGAACATTCTTCACACAATTCCAGGAAGCATTTCTCCTTACTGCGATCAATGGAATCCTCAAAAAATATCTTGTCCTCCTTGGTGCTTCACCACCTAGGTGATATTCTCTTAAAGTCTCTACCTTGTATGTGCCACTTGGAAGTCTTGACGAAATAGGTGCTAGTGCCACTGTTTACTTTGACTCTAGCATCTACAAAACTTTGGTTGCAAAGATAACAAGTCCTTTTTCCAATGTTACAAACAATACTACATCGGATAATTAGTTTTAGCACATACCTCTTTGATAACGACTACTTCTTTAGAGAAGATTAATTATCTCTTATACCAAATGTTGTGTTGTATTTTTGGTTAAAAAACACACGACTTCCCACCTACACGCTGGCAATAATTTTCATAACGATCATGAATATCTTTACCATAGTCCTCCCTCGATATTGGTAAATGAATTGAGATGTACTCACAAAATAGATTCTATTTTATTTGTAGATTAGGAATTTTACAGGCTTCAAAACTAGCACCTGCTAGCTTATGCTTCCATGATATATCGACCTATGCTGCATGTTCTATCTCAGATAATGCCTATCAGCTACTACATAAAAAATCTAGCTATTTGCCATGTTGTTCTGTTGAAGCACATCATTTTGACACTATATGTATTGAAAACCTGTCACCAATGTTCCATGGTTGGTGTCCTTACTTGTTCACCATCCATTGTGTACTATGGCACCAAAACAACCGCTTAAGAATAGCGAGGAAGATTTTAAGCATGAAGAGACCCGATGACTACACTCCAAAAAAATCATTAAATCAAAATGAACTTTGGCCTTGTATTTATATCAAACCTTTCATCTTCTTGTTTTGGCACCCAATAGGTTGGCCCATTTTCAAGGTAATTATATTTAAATATTTAATTTAAATATTTAAATATTTTGATTTAAATATTTAAATATTTAATTTAAAATCAAGTAAACCCTTTGATATCTTAAAGGTGGGTTTAAATATTAAAATCAATTAAACAATCTACCTTGAATACTTCATCCAAGCACACCATGGTTTTCCAGCAACCAAGTCAGCCTTTGACATCAATGACAACTCAATAGTGAATAATTCTAACAATATCCCCCTTTGTCATTGATGGCAACCCTACAAAGAAATTGTCCTTTACTGCAATAGGATCACAAGTTGCTCCCCCTGACAAGTTGCTCCCCCTTACTAAAATTCCAAACTGCTCCCCTTACTGAAATTCTCCCCCTTTGACATCAATGGCAAAGGCTTCTCAAGGCTAAAGGATAAGGCACTGGACAACTCCCCCTTACTAACTACTCTAACTGAGACATTCAATGATGAGATGGGAGTGAAACTACTCCCAACTTACTATGTCTCCTTTTCTTGTTCCATTTTATTTTTTCAAAATTTGGAGGACATATCCTTTTGAATAGTTTTACCATCCTCCTTCTTACTTGATTTCGAAAGTTCAGGGAACACCGTTCTACACCATTTAGCTGTATGCCCAAAATTATTACATTTGTAACAAATGATGTTGTAGTCCATGAGAGGTGCAAATGAATTGAAATTCCTCTTGGTGAAGCCAAAATCATTTTTAGCATGGACCCTGCAATTTACAGCTTTATGACCAAATTGGTGACATGAAAAGCAATAACCCTGGAAGAAATATTGAAACTTGTCTGATTGCCTTGGAGGATATGGCCGCATGGTTCTCTCATTGTTGTTTCTGTGATGGACCTTGGTCCATGATGATGCTTTGTTTTCTTCCTTCTTGATGCTTCCACTTCTCAACACATCAGCATAGGTCTTAGGCTCTCCTTTAATTATTTTCTTTGATGCCTCTGTTCCTTTTGAGCTTGACTCCTCCTTTTGTTTCTTTTGACTTTCTTCAAAACCAAGTCCAGTTTTTATAAACAAAGATCTCTGTGCTTTGATAATATCATCCAATATTTTTGTGCTTTTCTCAAACCTAATATTTTGTTGTAGCTTATCATTATATTTTTCCACTTCCTTCCTCAGAGAGACAATCTCATGTTCTAGTTTTTCACATTCCAACACTTTTGCCTTTAACTGCTTAGTCATAACTTCTTCAATTCGCTTTGCCTCTTCAATTTTAACTTTTAAGTCGATGAGATCTTGTGAAAACTTTACCTTTGTCTTCTCATCCTCTTGTACTTGAGTCTTCAATCTTGAGTTCTTCTTTCTAAGCCTCTTCACCTCTTCAAGAGCAAAAACAAGTTCCTCTTCTATGTCAACTATGGCTTCCTCTTCATTTTCTAGATCTTTCTCCTTTTCTTGGTTTTCGACAATAGGAGCATCTTCTTTCACCTCCATAGCCATAAATAGGATTTCTTCTCTTTCACTATCGAAGAGGCTTTCATCACTGTTGTTGGAAGAACTACTTGCTTCTTCAACATAAAGACTCTTCTTGTGCCTTTGATAGATCTTCTTCTCATGCTTGCTTTGACCGTGCCTCTTTTTCTTTTCATGATGATATTTTCTTTCCTTCTTTTTCTTGTATTCCTCTTCTTCTTCACTGCTACTACTTCCATCTTGTGGGCACTTAGCTGCATAGTGACCAATGTTACCACAATTAAAACATTTCAAAGTATACTTACCTTTGTGTTTACTTGATCCCTTCTTATTCCTTCGCACAAAGTTGGCTTCTTCTCCGCTGCTCGATCCTTCACTTGACTCTGGTTCCTTATTCTTTGTCTTCTTTGAAACTTTAAATGTGGCCTCCCATTTGGATGTTTGATCTTTTTTAGTCCTCATCTCATAGGTTGTAAGAATTCCGTGTAGCTCATCCATGCTTAAAGTGTTAAGATCCTTCATTTCTTCAATCGTCGAGACCTTCGCATCAAACCTCATGGGGAGTGACCTTAAGACTTTATAAAAAATCTTAGGGTCATCAATACTTTCTCCAAGTCCACGAATGGTGTTGACAATCTCATCAACATGGAGCAGATATTTGGTAATATTTTCCTCATCCTTCATATTTAAGTCTTCAAACTCCCTCCTGTGGGTTTGAAGTTTTGCCATTTTAACCTTGTTGTCTCCTTCATATGTTCTTTGTAACTTGTCCCATATTTATTTTGTAGAGGTGCAATGCATGAATTTTACAAACTCTAATTCACATAAACCACTTAATATTGCATTCATTGCCTTGGCATTATGTTCAAATGGTTTCTTGCCATCTCGATCCATGGGAGGGGTTTTAGGTGGTGTGAACCCATCCACAATGGATTGCCATATATCGTAGCCATGTGCCATCAAATAGGTTTGCATCCTCATGCTCCAGAAATCATAGTTAGTCCCATCGAACAATGGAGCCCTACTTGATGAAAAACCTTCTTGGTAAGCCATGTGTGTTCTTGTAAGATCTTCCTTCAAGCGGTTAGGCTTTCATGAAGGAACCTACTCTGATACCAATTGAAGAAACACACGCTTATACTGAGAGGGGGGTGAACAATATAAGATAAAACTTTTCTTTCCAAATAATAACTGCAATAATATGAATGCAATAATGAATCAATGCACAAAACACCACACACATAAGAGACAAGGATTTTACGTGGAAACACCCTTTCGGGAGAAAACCATGGTAAAATATTGCTTTTATTACTTCAAAATATTTGTAGGCACCAACCCACAGGAGACACCAATCCCCTTATACAAATACGTAGGCACCAACCTACGAGAGACACCAATATCCTTATACAAATATGTAGGCACCAACCTACGGGAGACACCAATCTCCTTATTACAAATTCATAGGCACCAACCTACGGGAGACACCAATATCCTTATACAAATTCATAGGCACCAACCTATAGGAGACATCAATATCCTTGAGGCACCAACCTATAGGACACATCAATATCCTTGAGGCACCAACCTCAAATATGAAGGCACCAACCTTCGAATACTTCACAAGACTGCTCCACAAATCTTGTATAAAATTTTATTAGGTCTGATCCAAAATCTGATCATTAATGACATCCAAGACTGTTCACAATTTCACCTTTTAATGACATATAGGACTGCACATAATTCTATCATAAAGTCTTCTTGATATGCACTCTAATCTCTGCTCATAATATTATAATTCTTGTTATACCTTGCTTTTACTTATTTAGTATAGTTTGATCAACACGCAAGTCTCAATTGTGCAAAAGTTACTCCCAAATCAAAAGCAATCGACTCCCAAAAATATACGTGCACAGGATACATGTCAAGTGTTTGACAAAAACACCAACGCCAACACAACTCAACACCGCACAACAAATCTGTGCCTCCAATGCTCCTTTGAAACATTTGAGGCTCCTTCTATGCGTAAAATGTATGTACCTCCCAATAACCTATGTGTAATTTCTTCAACCTTTTGACTACCACCTCCTTTATGACTGATGACTTTACCTTGCATTTGTTGTGTAGTTCAACGTCTCTGGTTTCTAATGGTTACCATGAATGTTTTCATAATATATGCAAGTAATGACAATGGACCATTACATCTAGCATTAGAACCTTAATCTATGCATAGTCATCAACACTTAGTATTATGCTTCTTGCTAGGTTATATGTTAGGGCAAATGTTAGGGTTACTCAATATCTTAGGTGAACATTCTTCATGCAATTCGAGGAAGCATTTCTCATTGCTACGATCAATGGATTCCTCATGTAATATATTGTATTTCTTAAACAATTCTATAATTCCTCATGTGCATGGACGTATTTTCCTCCTTGGTGCTTCACCACCTATGTTGTTCTATTCTCTTAACATCTCTACCTTGTATGTGCCACTTGGCAGTCTTGATGAACTAGGTGCTAGTGCCACTATTTGCTTTGAATATTTTGGAATTAGAATAGATAAGATATATTATATATGAAATGAGTACAATATATATGCATAAGACTATATGAAGAACATGACAAGTGTCAAAAGAAACTGACAAGTGTCAACAACAAGGCATAGTGCACATTATATTCTATCATTGCCTCTCAATGTGCACTATCCTAACTATAGAAAAAACAATTCAACATTAGGTAAAAATCCCCCTTAATTTTGACTTATCTAAAAGAACCCTAACATCCTCCTTTATTACATGATTTGGTCTAGGATCATGCTCTTTGTGCTTGGCCCTCCAATTGTGAATAATGCTAGATAAATGATGTATACATCTCGGTATGTTGCCTCAGGATCAACCACTTCCATAGGTATTTTGCCACTGGGTCAGTCATCTAAATACCTTAGGGTCATCCTAGGTGCCTCAAGGTCAGCCACTTCTAGATTTTTTGCCTCTGCAGGTCATCCTCTAGGTATGTTTCCTCTCGTAGGTCACTAACTACATTCACCATTAAAATATCATCCCCTCTCATGGTGAACTCAATATAGAAGGTGTCAATCTTGCCGAAAATGCACCTTAATACAAAAGAAATACAAGCCATATAAGAGTGTCGGTCTTTGCCTAAAATGCACTCAAAATAATAAAATGAGCCATAGAATCCAAATATGGAGGAGAAGAAGAAAGAAGAGAATAGAATATTCTAAAGTGTCTTCGTCTGTAGTCTTCAAAAGTTGATCCAAAAAAATCCTCGGATAGAGTCTAGGGTGTCTATGTATATAGTCCCTAGAGTAGGTGTCCTTATGGTGACCATCTCATCCCACCGAAATACATGGGTAACCAGCCACTGCATCCATCAAGTCCTATAGAGAAGGTGACTAGATACTAGGATCACATACAATTTTCCTTGGGAGTGTCGAGTACAACCGAGAATGAACTCCAAGGTACAAAACTTTGAGGCTAAAAATACATATAATATTGTTGGACATTTTGAGTCCCTAAGATAAAATGTTGTCATTGATGTCAAAAGGTCATTTGATGTCAAAATTATCTATGATGGCATTGAAGAACACAAGCTTATACTGAGAGGGGGGGTGAATAGTATAAGACCACTTTTAAATTTTTCTTTCAACTCAGCTTTCAATCCAATGTAATGCAAAAAATATATAACAGAATTAATAACAATAATAAAGCAATGCACAAAACATCATCCACAAAGTGACACAGCAATTTACGTGGTTCACCCAAGGTGGGCTACTCCACGGATAAAACTTTCTTATAAAAGTTATATCAAAGTCCTCTGGGAATCCTTCCCTATTACAATGTTTATGAGCCTTGGCTCAAAGGAGATACCTTCCCCTTATTCTGCTTTGGCTGGTGATCCTCTAGAAGACCTCTACCTCCTCTGCCCTTAGCAAGTGGAATTCTGTCCACAGAAGACACCTGTCTTCCCTGCTCTGGCCGGAGATCTCTGTCCTCAATTCTGTCATAGAAAAGTTGGTCCTCTTCTCTACACCAAACACAGTCCTTCGATCTGGCACAATATTGTCCTCTTCCTCTGTTCTTTTTTGCACTTGGTTGAAAGCAATATTTTACTGTCTACGCAAGTACAACAATTTTTTATCAAAAACACAACAATGCAAATTTTGCGTATTCTACATATACATAGCAATATAGTCTTCGCAAAATACAGTAGCACTATCTTCGCAAATACAACAGCACTTCCTTCACACTCTTTGCTAAAACATGATAGCACTGTCTTCACAACCTCTACGAAAACACAGCAGTCACTTAGGCTTCTACTTATGCAACTCTACGATCGATCTTCTCCTTGCACTCTCTCTACGCAATTCGCACTTCGAACGCACACTTGATCGATACGACTCGACTCGCTCTCTTGCGCACAGCAGAGTTCACTTGCGCAAATTTGACACACATTCAATACACAAACTCTTCGAACAACCCTCCTTTTATACTAGCAATCTCATGATTAAATTCTTGATCTTAGTCGGTTGTATATCCCTCCACTACGTCGGCTACTAAACCCTGTCGCTGCATCGGTCCAGATTTTAACTTTGTCGGCTCAAAGTTAACTTTGTCCTTCAACCGCCTCCCTATAGCTTCTAGCATGAAACTTCAACATGTCACGATATCACGACACCTTTGCCTATCGTACAACTTCTATGCTTGTTGTCATGAAATCATGACACTACTATCTGCTGTGCACCTTCTTTGCTTACTATCATGAAATCATGACACTACTGCCTACTGTGCACCTTCTGTAGCTTGTTGTCATGAAATTGTGACACTAATGCCTGTTGTGCACCTTCTATTGCTTACTGTCATGAAATCATGACACTACTGCTTGCTGTGCACCTTTTGTTGTCTACTGTCATGAAATCGCGACACTACAGCCTGCCTTACACCTTGCTTTAGCCTGTTGTCATGAAATCATGACACTGCAACTTGTCAAACACTTTATCTAACCTGTTGTCATGAAATCATGACACTTCCTGTCTTTGTTGATGTCATCTGCAACTCTGTCATGAAATCATGACACTGTCTCCAACTGTAAGCTACCAACTCAACCTGTCATGAAATCGTGACACTTTCTGCATCCGTACAACTTCTTTGTAGCCTGTCATGAAATCGTGACGCTTCTAGCTTTCGAATGCTTTCTCCACTACCTATCGTGAAATCGTGACACTTTTGGCTTCGTACGCTTTCACCACTGCCTATCGCAAAATCGTGATGCTTCTCCTTTCAGGCTCTTCTCTTTGCTGCAAGTCGCAAAATCGTGACAGTTCTCACTTCGAGCTTTTTAGCATGTCATGAAATCGTGACAGTCCTCAACTGGAACTTTGCATCTTGTCACGAAATCGCAACAGTCCTCACTTTGTCTTTTGCAGCATGTCACGAAATCATGACAGTTCCTGAATCACTTTCTCTCTCTTCAAACTTGTCGCGAAATCACGACAGTTAACACTGCAGACTTCCTCTTCTTCAACATGTCATGAAATCGTGACACTTTTCCTTTTGGACTCTCTCTCCTGCAACATGTCGCGAAATCGCGACACTTGCTCGTCCGAACAACTTTCCTGGCAATGTGTCACGAAATCGTGACACTTTTCTTTCTCTGCCTTCCTGCGCTTCTCGAGTCACGAAAATGCGACATGTCACGAAATCGTGATAGTTTTTCTTGCTATGCCTCTGCCTTCCAGCATGTCGCGAAATCATGATAGTTTTGCCCAAACTTTCTCTCTCCTAAAACATGTCACGAAATCACGACAGTTTTTCCAACCGCCTGTAAACTTTTTCTAACTTATCTTTTTCTAGATCTTTTGCAACTGGGCTATTCTGATTTTCTTGGAGACTTACTGACCAGCTGAAACCTTCATCAAAACACATACTTAGACATAAAAACAAATTGCTCCAAGAACTCCTTGACATCAAAGACAACAACTACCAAGAGCTCCTTTGACATCAATGACAACAACTACACTTAAGCAAAGGCAATGTACTCAAGGTACCCAAAATTGCCAACAATCTCCCCCTTTGTCATTGATGGCAACCCTTTACTAAAAACACATCTTCAAGAGCCAAAATTGAAATCAATCTCTTTGAAGTTTTGCTCCCCCTGACTTGAAGCTTTCCTCTTCACTTGAAGCTCTCCCCCTTACTCATATCTCTCCCCCTTACTCAAATCTCTCCCCCTTTGTCATCAATGGCAAAGGGTCACCTTTGGGGCTTGGGACTAAGAATGAGCCTCTTAGCTTAGTCCCTCCCCCACCTCCTATTGAGGTGATTTAAAATAGGGTTGGGAGTGAAACTCCCATTAGACACTCATCATCATTAGTGTCTACAATTTCTTTGTCGTGCCTCCTCTTGATTTCTTTGTTAATGTTTCTGTTCTTGGCACTTTTCTTGTTCTTGTTTCTCTTATCATTCCTTTTATTATCCATACCTTGATCCTTAGACCTATTTATATCACTTTTTCCTGTTCTTGTACCTTGGAATATTAGTTTTGCACTGTCTGGCTGTGTGACTTGTATTGTTGCACTCATAGCAAGTAAAAATATTATTTCTTTCAGGCATAGCTATTTTTTGAATCCACCTGTTCTGATTAACCCAGTTCTTGGTATTTGCCTTGCAAAAGATTGCTTTATGCCCAAATTGATTACAAGAGTAACAATACCCTTGGAAGAAATTACCACTTCTGAAATTATTTTTAACCCTCTTCATTTGAGATATGCAATGTGCAGCCATGTGTCCAAACCTGTAACACGCAAAACATCTACCGTGAAATATTCTTTTAATCGATCTCTTGGGTCCCAAAAACTTCTGCTTCACATTCAGAAATCTATTTTCTATTTCTACGTATTCATCACTCACGGACTCATGATCTGAAGTACTTTCTTCATCAGAACTTTCTTCCTTTTAAAATTTCTTGCTAGATGTCCCAACCTATTTCTTGTGCGGCTCAACAAAATCGAGACCTGTTTTATCTATTGGATTTCTTTGTCCTTTGATGAGAAATTTAACCTTCTTGGAGCTATCCTGAAATCTGTAGAGCTTATCCTTGTACTCTTTATTTTCTTCTTTCAAAGAAGCCATTTTCTGTTCTAAATCATTATACTCAAGAGTCTTAGACTCTAACTCATCCTTGAGTTCCTATGTTTTAGCTATAGAGAAGTCAAGACTTTCTATAAGATCGTCTCTCTCCATACAACATTCATCTAACTTAATCTTGAGTCTATCATTCTTCTTTCTTTCCTTTTTCAAAACACTAAGAGCATTATTGAGTTCACATTCAAGATCCTCTATTTGATTGCACTTTGAATTATCAAGGCCCTTTTCAGATTTCTTATCACTAGAGGTGCTACCCTTTTCAAAAACCATACATGCATCTTCCTTATCATTTTCTGAAGCATCCTCATACATACTAGCAACCAATTCATTATTTGTGCAATCATCCTCAAGGTGCCCAAAATTTCCACATCTAAAACATTTCATGACAATGAATTTATGTTTCGGTTCTTCCTCTTTTTCTGAAATGAACAGCATCTCATTTTCATCATCACTAGAAGAACTTTCACTATCACTGCTAGAACACTTACTTGCTTTGTCTAAGTAGAAGCTCTTCTTATTCTTGTGAGAATGCCTCTTTCCATGATTGTTGTACTCATCTTTGCTTTTTCGGTGATTGTTGTACTCATCTTTGCTCTTTTTGTAATACCTGTGCTTTTCAGAATCCTTGCTCTTAACATCCTGTATATCTTCATCACTTTCATTTTTGGAAATAGTACAGTCAGTAGCATAATGACCAAATTTCCCACAGTTGAAACATCTTATATTTTTCTTGCTTTTGTGCTTTCTGGAAAACTTGCCTTTCTTGCTGTAATATGCCTCTTCCTCACTAGAAGACTCATCACTTTCTTGAATCTGTTTGCCCTTTGATTTCTTGGTAGCTTTGAAAGCTGCCTCTTTCTTTACATCAACTTTTACTTGAGTTCTCAGCTCAAATGCTGCAAGAATACTATGGAGCTCATCCTTTTTCAATTTATCTAAATCTTTAGCTTCCTCAATAGCAGAAATATTTTCACTAAATCTATTAGGAAGAGATCTTAAAATCTTATCACACACATCATTTTCAGCAAGTTCAAGACCTAAGTCTTTCATAGAATTAACAACTTCATCCATACGGAGCATGTAGTCACTAATATTTTCATCATCATTCATTTTGAGTTGTTCAAACATACCTTTAAAATGTCTCAACTTGGCCTTTCGGACATTTGCATCACCTGTATGAACAACCTGCAATTGTTTCCACATTTCACTAGCTGTCTTGCAGTGAATAACTTTGGTGAGATCTACCTTCTGTAGACCCTTCAGGATTGCATTCATGGCTTTTGAGTTGCTGTGATGTAGAAGCCTGTCTTCTTTAGTGTAAGGACCATTTTCAGGAATAGTGTACCCATCTTCAATCACTTCCCATACCTCATTGCCAAGTGCCATTAGATAGACTTTCATTCTTGCACTCCACAGGCCAAAATCTGATCCGTCAAGAATAGGTGCTGCATTGCCACTTGAGTAGTCCATTGTGTTCTTTGCAAGCTTTTCCTTCAAGCTGTTAAACTTTTCGAAGGCACTAGCTCTGATACCAATTGAAGAACACAAGCTTATACTGAGAGGGGGGGTGAACAGTATAAGACCACTTTTAACTTTTTCTTTCAACTCAGCTTTCAATCCAATGTAATGCAAAAAATATATAACAGTATTAACAACAATAATAAAGCAATGCACAAAACATCATCCACAAAGTGACACAACAATTTACGTGGTTCACCCAAGGTGGGCTACTCCACGGATAAAACTTTCTTATAAAAGTTATATCAAAGTCCTCTGGGAATCCTTCCCTATTACAATGTTTATGAGCCTTGGCTCAAAGGAGATACCTTCCCCTTATTCTGCTTTGGCTGGTGATCCTCTAGAAGACCTCTACCTCCTCTGCCCTTAGCAAGTGGAATTATGTCCATAGAAGACACCTGTCTTCCCTGCTCTAGCTGGAGATCTCTGTCCTCAATTCTGTCACAGCAAAGTTGGTCCTCTTCTCTGCACCAAACATAGTCCTTCGGTCTGGCACAATACTGTCCTCTTCCTCTATTCTTTTTTGCACTTGGTTGAAACCAATATTTTACTGTCTACGCAAGTACATCAGTTCTCGATCAAAAACATAGTAGCATAGATTTCGCGTATTCTACGTATACACAACAATACAGTCTTCACAAAATACAGTAGCACTATCTTCGCAAATACAACAGCACTTCCTTCGCACTCTTTGCTAAAACACGATAGCACTGTCTTCGCAACCTCTACGAAAACACAGCAGTCACTCAGGCTTCTACTTATGCAACTCTACGATCGATCTTCTCCCTGCACTCTCTCTGTGCAATTCGCACTTCGAATGCACACTTGATCGATACGACTCGACTCACTCTCTTGCGCACAGCAGAGTTCACTTGCACAAATTTGACACACATTCAATACACAAACTCTCCGAACAACCCTCCTTTTATACTAGCAATCTCATGATTAAATTCTTGATCTTAGTCGACTGTATATCCTTCCACTGCGTCGACTACTAAACCCTGCGCTGCGTCGGTCCAGATTTTAACTTTGTCGGCTCAAAGTTAACTCTGTCCTTCAACCGCCTCCTTGTAGCTTTTCTAGCATGAAATTTCAACATGTCACGATATCGTGACACCTTTGCCTGTCGTACACCTTCTATTGCTTGCTATCACGAAATCGTGACACTACTGCCTGTTATGCACCTTCTGTTGCTTACTGTCGCAAAATCGCGACACTACTGACTGCTGTGCACCTTCTGTAGCTTGCTGTCGTAAAATCGTGACACTACTGCCTGCTGTGCACCTTCTATTGCTTATTGTCATGAAATCATGACACTATTTCTTGTTGTGCACCTTCTATTGTCTACTTTCACAAAATCGTGACACTATAGCCTGCATCACACCTTGCTTTAGCCTGTTGTCATGAAATCGTGACACTGCAACCTACCGTACACTTTATCTAACCTGTTGTCATGAAATCGTGACACTTCCTGTCTTTGCTGATGTCATCTACAACTCTGTCATGAAATCGTGACACTTTCTCCAACTGCAAGTTGCCAACTCAACCTGTTGCAAAATCATGACACTTTCTACATCCGTACAACTTCTTTGTAGCCTATCACAAAATCGTGACGCTTCTGGCTTTCGAACGCTTTCTCCACTACCTGTCGCAAAATCGTGACACTTCTGGCTTTCGTACGCTTTCACCACTGCCTGTCGTGAAATCATGACGCTTCTCCTTTCAGGCTCTTCTCTTTGCTGCAAGTCGCGAAATCATGATAGTTCTCACTTCGAGCTTTTCAGCATGTCATGAAATCATGACAGTCCTCAACTGGAACTTTGCATCCTGTCACGAAATTGCAACAGTCCTCACTTTGTCTTTTGCAGCATGTCACAAAATCGTGACAGTTCCTTAATCACTTTCTCTCTCTTCAAACTTGTCACGAAATCACGACAGTTAACGACTTCCTCTTCTTCAACATGTCATGAAATCGTGACACTTTTCCTTTCGGACTCTCTCTCCTGCAACATGTCACGAAATCATGACACTTGCTCGTCCGAACAACTTTCTTGGCAATGTGTCACGAAATCGCGACACTTTTCTTTCTCTGCCTTCCTATGCTTCTCGAGTCGCAAAAATGCGACATGTCATGAAATCGTGACAGTTTTGCCCGCTATGCCTCTGCCTTCCAGCATGTCGCGAAATCACGATAGTTTTGCCCAAACTTTCTCTCTCCTAAAACATGTCGCGAAATCGCGACAGTTTTTCCAGCCGCCTGCAAACTTTTTCTAACTTATCTTTTTCTGGATCTTTTGCAACTGGGCTACTCTGATTTTCTTGGAGACTTATTGACCAGCTGAAACCTTCATCAAAACACATACTTAGACATAAAAACAAATTGCTCCAAGAACTCCTTGACATCAAAGACAACAACTACCAAGAGCTCCTTTGACATCAATGACAACAACTACACTTAAGCAAAGGCAATGTACTCAAGGTACCCAAAATTGCCAACAGACATGCACTATGTTTTGTGAAAAGTGCAAGGAAATTCTTTTTGTGAAAATCAAGGCAGGCAAAATAAAAGGTTTTATTTAAAACCATTGATGGCATATTTGAAATAGGTTTTTCTTAAAACCCAAGTTGGCTTTGTTTTTCATCGAAAAATGTGCCCCGGTGATGGAGATATTTAATTTTAAATATTTAGTTTAAATTTTAGATTATTTAAAATTTAAAATTAAAATAAAATTAATTCGTTGACGTCATCGAATATGAGGGAGAAGACTATAAAAGGATGACTAAGGTTTATTATTCCTAATCCTTGCTCTTGTGGTTAATGAGATTATTGAAAAGCAAAAAAGAGCTCGTGTGAAAAATGTTTAAAGGTAGAGGCAGCAAATAAATCGAGGTGTGGTCGAATTCCAAGACATCATGGGCAGTGTGGCTTGTTGGCAACTCAAGCAGCACAAAGGCATTGGGAGGCAAGTGGTTGAGTGTTCAAATCATGTGCACTTTGTTTTGTTTGAGAAAGGAGAAATTTGTTTTGCATTGGCTATTGCATGGAGGATAAAGGAGAGTGAGGCACCTTTGGTCTTGTGTGGAGCACTAGCTCACATGGTGCACAAGTGTCCGTTAGGATGCAGGAGCCGTAGGACTCAAGTTTGAATCCTGTGAACTCCCTTTTGCTGTGTAAAATGGAAATAGTGCATTGGTTGTGGTTTTTTCATGCGCATGCTGCCAAGTTTTATATGTTGTGTTTGATATTCCAAAATTCGTGCCAAGGTATGCATAAATTTTATAGTAAAAGTGGTTTTTGGAGAGATATGTAGGTAGGCATAGATTTTAATTTATTTAGGGTATAAGTGGTTTGAGGAGTAATAAGGATTATTACTTATTTGGCACATTGTTGAGATGTTATTTGGAGAGTGCTTTTAATTATTGAAACATTCTTGAGAAAAATATTTTGCTTGAAGGTTATTGAATATATCTTTGGTGGATGTGATTATTGAGTTGAAGTAAAAAGGTGTAAATTTATTTATGCTTTATTTTGTAATTATTATTTGAATTCCACTACCCCTCATTGAGATTGGAAAGGAAAGTTGTGTTGAATGTGGCAGATTTTGTGGATAACTTCTTGGCATTAATAAGGTATGGGAAATATTCTCTATTGATTGTTTATGGTGGTTGATTTCTGAATTATCATTGGAGAGAAAAGGATTGATTGTGGTTTCCTTTTTGAAAGTGTTGGTTTAAATTCTTCAAGGTTTTCTATTTTGAGTGTTGTGATTAAACCTTTTTTATAAGCATTGTTATTGAATCCCATTGGTTGAGAAAATAACTTGAACTTGAGTTAGAAAATAACATGAGTATAATTGTTATGTGAGATTTGTGGTTGAGCATTTTTGGAAACATTTTGAGTTGATTGATTCATGCTTGGACTAGGGTTTGTGAGAAAGAGTTGTTACTAGAGGTGATTGGTTGAGTAGAGTTGTTTGAGCCTAGTCAAGTGAATGTGTGAAGTGGTTGTTCAATTTCCATAAAACAAACTATTCTATATTCTGATTAGAGTTGATATTGAGTTGAGAAATAAATTGAGTTTGTGAATAGAACATATTTAGTCTCTAAAAATTCTCTTTATGCTTCTATAAGATTGAGCTGAGTTGATTTGAGTTGAGATTGATTTGAGTTGAGATTAGGATTTGAGTATATAACATATTGAGTCTCTAAAAATTCTCTTTATGCTTCTATGATATTGAATTGAGATATTGATTGAGCATTGATTTTAGAACATATTGAGTCTCTAACAATTCTCTTTATGATTTTATAAGATTGGACAAAATCTGTGTGAGCTTGTTAAGCTGATTTGAGGTAAGTCTTTGAGAAGGCTTGTGGACTGATTTTGAGTAAGATTTTGTGAAAGCTTGCAATGCAGATTTGAGCAAGTCCTAGAGAGGACTTATTGAGCAGATTTGAGCAAGTTCTGAGTGAACCTATTGAGCAAATTTGAGCAGGTTCTAAGTGAGCCTATTGAGAAAAGTTGAGCAAGTTCTGAGTGAACCTATTGAGCAGATTTGAGGAGGTTCTGAGTGAGCCTATTGAGCAGATTTGAGCAGGTTCTGAGTGAAACTATTGAGCAAATTTGAGCAGGTTATGAGTGAGCCTATTGATAATATTTAAGCAGGTTCTGAGTGAGACTATTAAGCATATTTGAGTAGGTTCTAAGTGAACCTATTGAGTAGATTTGAGGAGGTTCTAAGTGAACCTATTGATAGAGCTTTGGAGGTGATAAAGTATAGAGGACAGAGTCTTAGTGGATAGAGATCCAGCAACTAGGACAATTGAAGACAGATCTGAGTGAGGAGTCTTCAAGTGGAGATATATCCACAAGTTAGATCAGAAGAGAGATAGAGTCTTCGAGAATATCACTAGCCAAAGAAAAATGGGAAAGAGTTCTCCTGTGGAAGATATCCATGAAATTGATATTAGGGGATCAAAATCTCCTTTGGACAGAGGTCCATAAATATTGTAATTGGGAAGGATTCCCAAAGAGATTTATTGAGAAAGTTTTAGTAAAATATTTTCTCTGTGGAGTAACCCACATTGGGTGAACCACATAAATTGTGGTGTCTATTGTATATGGTGTTTTGTGCATTGCTTTGAATACTGTTATTGATACTTCTATCTATACACTGCATAATATTGAATTGAAAGTTGAATTTAAGGAAAAAGTAAAAATTGGTCTTATAATGTTCATCCCCCCTCTCAGTATAAGCTTATGTTCTTCAAATATTGCCTCAAAATTAGAATTGGACACCACCAATGTGTCTGTATCAGAAAAACCTTTTCAATGACTATAAATACCCCTATATTTAGGTTTTAATAGGGCCTCTATTTTTTGAATACAATAAAGGGTCATGCGGGCAAATAATATGGCATGTTAAAATATTTGGTTGACGATGTTAATAATTTTCTTTATGCGGCTATCACGTGAGTACTTGACCACACGCTGAACCACAACAAGGTTCTATAACATGTCTTCCAATTAAAATACATACCTAAAAAATAAAAATACCCCTTCCACCTTCATGTGGAATTCTTTATGGTACCTTTTCACAATGATTAGCCATCCCCATGACCATAAATTTAAATAAATGTTCCCTTACTTTGATAAAATAAATAACCCCTTTATTTACATAGGCTCACCATAACCTTAAAATATAAATATACCCCATACTATTCAAATATGCCCCATACAAATTAAAGATGCCAAATTTTTAAAAAAATTCCTTATGACCATTTAGTGATATTATGCCACTCACTTTTTAAATAAATATAAATGCATATATAACAAAAAAATACCCTCCAATATCAAAAACTCAAAATTTCTTCCCTCCATTGCTGGAATATCTCTTCAGCAGCCCAAGGACCTCATTGTCCATCTCCGTGGGCTGGAAGTTGATGATGAACCCCACTTTTCAGCTCTAGGTAGCTCGATCAATAAATAAAAACACATGTGCCCATGGTGCTTAAATCAAGGGAAAGCTCCATATCTAATTTTTCACAGAGTCTTTGTGATCCTGCATGCTATGATAATCTTTGCGCAAAAAACTCAGCCCAACTTTGACGGCATTCAGTGACATTTACATAGCATTCCTCGCGAGCTCTGGCCATCTTTCTACTATCTCTAGAACCCTTGTTATAGTTGATCCTCGCTGGTGATAATGTCGGGTACATGAACTTCATCGTGCTGACCACTTACTCCCCATTTTATCCGTCAAAGATCGAATGATCAAGAATTGATGCACACAAAAAAAAACACCTTCGTCAGCGGCCAAATCTAGATCGACATCACAGAAGAATGTTTTCTTTTATTAAATTTATCAAAGTGACCAAATTATCCCTATACAACCCACACCGTGCAAAAAATTCAGAAGGTTGAAAATTCATTCAAAATGTACAGTCACGCATGGACGACTCTAGATCTGAAAAGGTTCGTATACATCATAGATGCCTAACTCCATTTTTTGAACACCAATAGATGAGAGAAAACAACATTTCTATGAGATCCATCTCATTCTTGCAAAATGCAGTCCAAGAATGGAGATTTCTCTAGTTTGGAGGGAAAATAACATGCACATGAATAGGACTTTGAATAGGAGCAACAATTCTCTATAGTTGCTTCAATCAAGATTCTCATAGATCTCATGCTCCCATGAGAAGATATTTCCTGGGTGATCATCAGCTTCGAATATCAGATACAAACTCTTCTTCAGATCATCAAGGTCCCACAACATGGTAACTTTATCCATGATTTAAATAAACCAAAAAACCCCATATTTCCTCCTAATAAGCCTTTACGCTCTCACCATCAGATCATGGAAATTTTTGGTGGATTCTAGCCATCGCCAAATTTAGCATCAACACGCCATGATGATTTGTCATTCGATTCAATTTAGGCACAACAAATGGATGAACTAGAACTCTTTTCAATCATGACTGCCAAATATTGGTTGTTTCAATGACCTAGATAGAAAAAATATAGATACCTTCAGATCTTCATCCTTGATACCACGTCAATCTCAAGATCTACTACATCAATCACGTCATTGTGCTAGAAAGCTCCTTTCGATGCATCATCGCAATTTTGCATGGACTTCTCACATGAGCAAAAAAACCATATTGGACCTCTGTAAATCAACAACACTAGTCTCAAATGACAACCTACCAATGAACATGAATGTTCCATTTGTCTTAGGGTAGAGACTATGTTTTGCAAAATGCGGCTCACATCTATCTTGTTGTGCGCTACATTTCATCTGGGCCTGATTGAACAACTTTACTCATTCTAAACCACCTTAAAAAAACATCAGTATCATTGGAAAAACAAATGAATTTAGTGTGGCTATACATTTGTCCTAGGAAATGGTCAAAAAAGTTGTCAAGTGCCTCGACTAGAGAATCTCGGCTAGGACCGTAGGGAGGGCATCTCCGATAGCACTTAGTGAATACTCTTTTTGCTATTATTTTAGTTTGAAAACATTTATTGTAATCTCATGATTCTAAAAGAAAAAAATAGAATGCCCTCTTCCATATGTGCCATCACCATCTCTTTCCAACCTCATGAGGCTGATGACGCCATCCAAAAATCATGCACGTGAGATGGGTGACTGACCTGATTGTAGCCATTCCTCCTATGTGCATTACCATTATTATACATGGTCTAAGAAACTCCAGCAACATTAATGTGATCTCCCAAAAATCTTGAGCAACACCATCTAAAATCATACGCATTCAACATTCGACTCATCTGATTCTCCTGATGACGTAGGCCGAAGAAGACCTGATCCAATATTTTACCGCTACAATCCATCAGGCCTCCCTTCCACTGTGTAATGGAACATAGATGCTTAAGGCTAGACCATGAATATCAGTGCACCATAATACTATCTAGATTCAAACACCTCCCATCTCTGCTATGTAGATAATTTTTTACCAGTGCACTACGCATCGTCATTAGTAAACGTTATGTGGTGCTTGCACACATTTTGAGGGTGCGCTACATTGGATTCAAACCCAAAAATCAGCAACGATCATAATTTTCTTCTGTGAATGTGACCTGTTGGTCCGGCTTTCATGCACACCCCGGGAAGGATGAAGCAAGGAAGCCCCGGAGACACCCACGGGACGGATCCCACTCACTTTAGGATCTAGCTGGTTATCCAAGGTGCGAGTTACAGAGTTGGGTCGAATGGCTATTCACTCTTTTCCACTTCTGGAATAGATTTCAATATGGATCTGCTCTGTTACCTTACAGGGGGTTCTTGAACTTGTTCAATGAGTTGCAAAAGTTGTTTAATCGGATTTAACTTGAATTCTTGATCTAGCTCTCATGGGTCAAGAGATTTAAATAAAAGACAAACAAAGAAAATAAAAATGGATCATTCACCGAAAGCAAAGAGAGGGTAGGGTAGGGCAGAAAAGAGAAGTTTATCAAACATCAACTGTAAAACTTAAACTACCAATATTATCTATGCTACTAGCTTCACAACAGAACAAATCAAAGAAGAAAGTGTCCAGTCAGTCTAAGATCACTTTCAACTAAGAGCACAAGGCAGAGTGAAACAGATCTAGCAGAAAATTATAAATCCAAGGGCAGCTGGTTAAAACTGGTATCTTTCACCGGTAGCCTAGCTCACACAGTGAAGACAGAGCAATTAGAACAAACTTAACCTCAAATCTGTAATTTCCCCTAGCAGACAAGAGAACAACTGAAGCCTAACAAAGATATTTAAACTTGATAATGTCAGATTTACAGAGATATATCTAACAAACTTTAAATGGAACGGATAACAAAAGAAGATACACTTATCACACTCTGCAAAATATTAGGCTCCCCGGCCATGCTATCACGTAAAAGCTAAAGCACATCAACTCCAAGTCCATAAACAAAGGATTTCACAAGATTTGCAAGAAATTGCTTATAAGCCTTTTATTTCTAAGTCTCCGCCTCCCGCGATTACATTGAGAAGAAGTATTTATAGACTCAGGACAGACCCTGATCTTTTCAAAAATATCTTCTTCTCATAACTGCAAATATTATCACACTTAAACCCTAGGACCCGGGTTTTACAATAAAAATCCATTTAAAATCAAAGTCCGGATAGAACTTAACCCTTCGGCAAATCTGTGCAGTCAACTGCCATAAATGGAGAAGATAAAATCTAAATGCCACTTGCATTCATCCGCAACTGCAAATAAATGCCTCCATTAATTCTGCTGGTGAGCCGGATGAGTCACCACTTCTCCATCGATCTGATCTCCGCAAAGCCATCCCCGAGTTGAAATTATCTTCATGCTATCAATTCTGCAATAAATTTGCCATTGAATGCTTTTACCGGCTTCTTCTCCTCTAGCATGGCGGTCCTTGACTAAATCCGCACTTTAACTTTGCCTTTATGGCCTTTCCCGGTTGTCCCGCAAGTTCCAGATGGAATCCTGCATGAAAGACAAAAAGATTATATTAGTACCTTAATAAAATTTAAAATCAAAGCTTAAAACATTTAAATCAGATTAAAAACCGCAAAATAAGCTTGCATGTCGGCCTCTGCTTGTCTGCCTCACGCTTTGACACGTGTCGCTACCCCAGGATGCCCTCTCGTTTCCCGCTGGAATGCACTTCGGGTCAACTTTGAGGACTTTCTCTCTCCTATCGCGATTCCGCGACATGTCGCGATTTCGCGACATGTCGCGAAATCGCGACCTCCCAACGCATCGGCTTCTTCCCTCGTCGACCGCGAAAATGCGACATGTCACGATTTCGACATGTCACGAAATCGCGACCCTCCTGGCCTCCGTACAACTTTGCTCCAAAGATGTCGCGATTTCGTGACATGCTTGTCTTGCAAGACTTCCTCAAAACGTGCAGGCGTCGCTACCATTTTTTTACTTTGCCTTCGAAACATGCGGATCGCCGCACTTTTCACCCTCGACTTTGAAACATGCGGATCGCCGCAAGCTCTCCCCCGATTTTAAGACATGCAGCGCATCGCCGCAACTTTACCTCTCGACTTGAAACATGCAGACGCATCGCCGCACGCTTTAGCCCTCGATTTTAAGACATGGCGAATCGTCGCAACTTTTGGACTTAGTCATTTTATCATTATCCTTGTCCGATTGCGAAATCGCGACTGGTCCGTACCGATTTCTTCTCTCTCCTCCTAGACAGCGATTTTGCGACACTTTCAAAAATGGAAATGTCGCGATATCGCGACACTTCCAAAAATGGAAAGTGTCGCGATTTCGCTACACAAAAATGACTTGGCGGATTTTTGATTCTTCGGCCCATTTTCTCTCTCCTACCGCGAAAATGCGACATGTCGCGATTTCGCGACATGTCGCGATTTCTCTCCCTTCCGTACGCTTTCTTCTCTCTCCAAAAATGGAAATGTCGCGATATCGCGACACAAAATGGAAAGTGTCGCGATATCGTGACGCTTTCTCTGCACTTAGCTGCATTTGTATTTTTCTGTCGCGATATCGCGACATTTTCGAAATGGAAGTGTCGCGATATCGCGACACTACCAAAAATGGAAAGTTTGATTTTTCATGAATTTATGCAACTGTTTTGAGATTTTTCTCGTACCGGTGCAAGATTTTGCTTAAGCATGAATGATTTCTAGCATGTAAAAGTTAAGTCCAAGAAAACACAGGCTAGAAAGACAGGAAAAGCACAACTTTAAAAAGGAGGCAAGCAAATTTGGATTTAAAACCGGAAATGATCAAGAGGGTCCCTGCTGCAAAAATGGAATTTCAGAGTTTTCAAGAGGATGGAATCTCATTTTTCAATGGGGGTGTGTTGCTTCTCAACAAATGGCGATATCTCACGGGTAAAATAGTAGCACTATTTTAGAACCCAAGACTCCGGTTTCAAAACAAAAAGACCATGCATCATGCCTTGCCACGTACATTCTTCACAATAAATTGACTCGCTAACCGCTAGTCGTTAAAATTTCCCAAGGACATACTAGGTCGGATTACTTCAAGGAAGATTTCTGATGTGCAATTTCAAAGGGTATAAAACTTTCTTCAAGGATGACTGAATTGAATGATAAACTTGGATTAATCAACTTTTCTAGATTGTAAAAGGGGAAACCGAGTAGAGCTCTGTTTACTAGTTTAGCCTTTTACAAATTAGACAGAGTTACCCTTTAGATTTACACGACCCAAATTTACAACTGTAGAGCAGAATCTAATATTGGCTGCCTCTTTTAATTGTTCAACTCTTTTTTCTCTTTTTTTTTTTTTTATCTCTCTCTCTCTCTGAAATATATCAATATCTGAAATGCTTTAGAGAAATTACAATTTTCTTTTATCATTTGATCAATCTGGAACTGTTTCAGTCTAGGCATTGATAGCCTCTCGGTGATACCCAAATAATTGCATGAACCATAGTCCCCTCTTATAACCAACCTTTTCTTGGATTCCCCGGAGTTCCTCCAACTAAACAACATAGCAGTTTTTCTATCATTAAAACAACTGTGGCAAGTAAGACACAAGATCCAATCATCTCTCTACCTTTGTCCTGAATAACAAAATAGTTCTACTATTCAGAGTAAGCATACTATCTCAATTAGAATGGTGAACAACATGGGCATTGGATTGTGGATTTATCAGCTTAGAATAAAACAATTTTTAGCAGGCTGACTTTTCATTGATTGCTCAGGCAAAGGTTAAAAGAAAGATATTTCAGAAGTCAAAGGACTTTGTACAGGCATCCAAGGACAGCACGTAGCTTTAAAAGCAAAATAGAATAAAACTGTAGTAAAAGAAAAAAAAAAAAATTGAAAAAAAGAGATTAAAATAAAAATAAAAGGAATAAATAAGAGAATAAACTAAAGAAAAATATTATAAAGAATAAATGAAATAAGAAAATAAATTAAAGAAAATAAAAAAGAAAAGAAAAGAAATTAATAAGCAAGAAAAATAAAAAAAAAAAAAAAAAGAGCAAGGATTAATATAAAAACAAATCGTAGACAACAAAATTAAAACTAAAAAGAAGCAACTAAAGGAACTAGCAATAAAGAACTAAAAGAACAAAATAAAACTACGGGAGGCTATTCACAATATGTACACATGTTACAACTTCTTCATAGCTTACTCAAATGATACATTGGATGGAACAGCAGAGAAATAATGTTTCAAGTATCGGCCATTAACAGGGAGGTCCAAAAAATTACCATCCAGGTCTTGCAAGCGGAAAGCATTGTTACCCAATATTTCAGCAATTTGGTAGGGGCCTATCCACAGTGGTTGCAACTTTGTGTGCTTACCCTTCTTCTCATGGGCCTTTTCCCACGTAAGCACTAAGTCCGCCACCTCGAAAGCCTTCACCTTGGCTCTCTTGTCAAACCACCGCTTGACAGCTTTCTTGGTGCCTCGTTGAAGTGCTCCAGGGCTTGGAGTCTTTCATCCTGCAAGTTAGTGAGGTCTAAAACACGGGCTTCAGCATCATCATGATCTTCAAAATAATCTAAGGCAAATTGGTAGGTGGGCAACTTCAAGGAGATGGGAACAATTGGCCGGGTACCATACAACAAAACAAAGGGAGAGGTCTTAAGAGCCACTTTGTGTGTTATCCGGTCAGCCCACAGTGCATATTTCAACAATGTATGCCACTCGCTCGGGTTTATCTGTTGTAGACTTTTTGATGGCATTCATTAAGTTCTTGTTTGTTGACTCAGCCAGTCCATTGCCTTGGGGATAGTAGTTGGATGAGAATCTGATAACTATCCCCATCTGGTATGCCCAATCTGCAAACTCCAATGATTGGAAGGCTGGCCCATTATCACAGACCAAATTCAGGGGAACCCCAAATCTAGTTATGACATTTGATTCAAGAAAATCAATCACTTCCTGGGCTGTACTTCTTGTAGTGGCTGCTGCTTCAACCCACCTTGTGCAATAGTCAGTAGTCGTCAAGACATATTTATGCCCTGCTGAGGAATTTGGGTTAATGACTCCCACAAAATCAAGTCCCCACTGCATGAAAGGTTTGTTTATCACAACTGGTTGCAATGGCAGAGCTCGGTTTGCCTCTTTGGCTGCAAATGTCTGGCACTGATGGCAGGTTCTGACATGTTGATGTGCATCCTTAAAAAGTGTAGGCCAGTAATAGCCTGCTCTTAATATCTTATGTGCAGTGGCAGATCCTGATGAATGTCCTGCCCCTAGTTTTTCATGAAAGCTAGCCATGACTTCACTGACTTCACTGGGAGAAATGCACCTTAGAAAGATGCCAAGATAATTCTCCCCGTACAGAGTACTCGCCTTGAGGAGATAGTGAGCAGCTTTTAACTTTAATGCTCTCCTTTGAGTTCTGTTCAAATGGGATGGGCAAACTCCAAACTATAGCAGATGAATGATATCCCCATACCAATCATCAGATTCATAGTTTAATTGATTAACTTCCCCGCTGTGGAGGTATTTCAACAATGTGCCCGGACAAACCAAGTCCTCTCGATCGCTTAGCAGTGCCTAATCTCCAAGTCATATTCTTGCAACTCGGTGACCCAATTACCCCTCGTTCACCCAACTCATTTTGACTTAGAAGGTACTTCACAACTGGGTCTGGCACTATGGCATGAGTTTTGCTTTCGAGTATATAATGTCTAAACTGTTTCACCGCCCTTACCAAAGCATAAGCCTGTTTATCTAAATGGGAATATTTCAGTTCAGCTCCCTTCAAATTAGTGCTCTTAAAAGCAATTGGATGTTCTCCTGTATCTCTCCGTTGAGTCAGCACTGCAGCAAGTGTATGTTCGTAAGAGAATGTGTACAGATAGAAATCTGCACTGAAATCTGGGCTTACTAAGACTGGTGCTTGTTTAATGGCTGTCTTGATTTCTTGAAAAGCAGTCTTAGCTTCAGTGGTCCAGGAAATCTGGGCAGTTTGCTTTAACATATCATTCATTGGTTTAACTATCTCTGCAAAGCCTGAGATAAACTTTCTGACAAAGTTAATCTTTCCAAAGAATGATCTCAACTCTTTCTTGGAGTTGGGAAATGGTATGCCAGATATGGCCTCAACTCGCCTCGGATCCATAGAAATGCCATCCTTTGTGACCAAATGCCCAAGCAGCTTTGCCTTCTCGTTACACCAAATATGCATTTCTTTGGATTCAAAGAGATGCCAAACTCTCTCGCACTTGTTAAACACAGACTCTAAATGCTTTACATGGTCAAACTTAGATTTGGAAAAGACCGTTAGATCATCCATGTAAACTACAATACATTTGCCCATAAGCCCCTTGAAGGCATGGTCCATTGCTCTCTCGAAATGTTGCTCCCGCATTTATTAAACCAAATGGCATCCTCTTGTAAGCAAAAGTCCCCCACTTAGTTGTAAAAGTCAGTCTTCATTCTATCCTCCTTCTCCACTAATATCTGGTTATAGCCTGAGAAGCCATCCAAGAAAGACATCATCTCTGATCCATTAACAATTTGCAGGACTTCATCCATAGAAGGCAGGGGATAATTGTCCTTTTCATATGCTTTGTTCAGATTCCTAAAATCCACACAAAGGCGGATCTCTCCATTCTTCTTCCTGACTGGCACCAGATTGGCCACCCAGGTTGAATGCCCGATAGGAAAAATAATTGCCGCACTCAAGAGCTTCTCCACTTCTTTCTCGAATAAGGGGTTCTAACAGAGCATTAACATGCCTCTGTTTTTGTCTGAAAGGCTTGCAAGATTCTTTCAAAGGTATGATGTGGGTGTAAACTTTTGGATCAAATACCTTTAAATCCTTGTATGACCAGGCCATTACATCCTTAGACCTGTGCAGGAAATCAATCATATTTCTCTTTATTTTCGGATCACAATCCTTTGCCAACTTGATGTTCCTTGGATCCTCTTCAGTTCCTACATTCAAATTTTTAGTCTCATTGTCTGTGGTGCCCACATAATCCTCAGAATTCACCCTTTGCCTGATCTTGTCAACATCGAATAGCCTCTCCAGCTTCTACCATTCCCTTTGGGATTCTCGTTGTCCTTCAATCTCATGATTCCCCCGTCATCATCTAACTGTTCCATCATGGTGTCCCTTTGGCCCTCATCAATTATAGCATTCTCAAAGGTATTAGTACTCGTAAGAAAGTTCACAATCTGCTGATCGTCTGAGAAAACTTGAAAGCTATCTATATTGTTAGGAACTAAAGGGCATGGGATTAATTCAATTGAAAACTTATCCCATTTGAATTCCTCCAATGGCTTTAAACTTGCAACTCGAAGATGCCAAGACATCTCGCATGTGAATTTTGTTCCCCGGGTATATGTGTTAAGTTAAATGCATCAAAGCCTTCCACAAGATCCCAAGCTCGTGCTTGTATCCCTTCGTATAAGAGGCTTTACACCGAAACTTACCCCCGACTCTGGCTTGCCACTAATTCCGAATCGTTGAAAACTTGAATGTTTTTCACATTTCTATCCAATGCAAATTTTAAACCTAAAATCGTAGCTTCATACTCGCTAAATTATTAGTACATGGGAACTGCAGGCGGTAAGACATAAAAAATGTCTGACTTTGAGGCCCTTTGAGGACTGCCCCTGTTCCAGAACCCTGCTTACATCTGGCTCCATCCACATGAAGTGTCCAAACTTCATTAGTATGTACAGGATGAGCTTTGTTAAATTTATTATTCTGCCCAGTTGTTAAATTGTAGACTCCAATGTCTACTTCGCAATATTGACAGCTTCATTAGCCGCATTGTACTCGTAATCGTGTGCTTGTACCTGGTTCTCTCGTCAACCCGCAATTGATTGGCCACACCCTTCCATGGCAACCACATGTGTGAAAAGTCTCGTTGCCGGATATCCATTTAGAGACTTAGACCAATCCCTACTCAACAACATTCCATACCCCACCGGGATATCCACAACTTGGATTTCGATCTTATGTTGAGCCCTTGGCTCAGATGCCAATTGAATGTGAATGTTTTGCAGCTCTCCCACAACCTTAACTTCTGACTTGTCCAATTGGACAACTCTCCTCTCATACTTCATTGGGGTCAGCCCCAACTGCTGACAAATTGCCAGTGGCATGACATTAGCAGATGCACCTGAATCTACCAAACAATTATGTAAATTCTTCCCAAAAATTCTGACAGTCAATAAAATGGGGGAACTTCAGCCTTTTCCTTGTACATGGCCAGATTGGCATTGGCTATTTTCTTCCCTTTATCCACAGGTTTAGCAGCAGGGCCAAAGTATGTCTTTATCAGATTGTCTCTCTGCTTTGAAATCTGTGCCAACTCATGCAAAGTAATGTTAGCCTTAATCTTTTTCATATCCTCCACTATGTTATATCCTTTGTTAAGTGGAGGAACAGGAACATCTCGGTACTCTTTGAGCTCCTCCCTTTGGTGGAGGTGGATTATTGCTTGGAGAGGGGTCGGGAGGAATATTGTGAGAATTGTCGGGAGGAGTTGATGTGGTATTAGGCTCGGATTCCTCGTTCCTCAAGTTGTAGTTATCTCTTCTGTACCGCTGGAAAGCCCGTACTTCATCCATGGGCATTTCAACTACATTCTCGCATTCATCCGAGAAAGAAAAAGAATCCAAGACCATAGCCGCACCGTGTCCGGATGAACTTGGGCCCTCGCAGCTTCTTTGATTTTCAGGGGAGATCAAATCTCCTGACAAGGCTTCAAATGCATTGCAAAATTCCACACAATCTAACTCCCCATGCTGAGAAGTGGCATGAATTCTGCACCAGTTGGGCAGGGCTAAGTCACAAATGTTCACATCATGAGCTTTACCCTTGTAATCTTTATTAGGTTCATATGGGGGCCTGTTAAATCTGTTTGGTTGGTATGAATATCTGTTGGGATTGTCTCCAGTAGAAGTTTGCCTTTTAAAACTCAAAAAATCATTGGCCGACTTCTGAACAATCTTTGAAACTTCTTCAATCCTAGCATTGTCAGCCTCTTTTACCGGGTTCTGTACATTCTCAACAGGTGCAGCAGCCAATGGTGCTGCTGATGGTAAAGTCTGACAAACTGGCAACATCATCTGATGTGGAATGGGATTGAACACAGGAGCAGCTTGAGTGATCATAGGAGTTTGTTGAATATTTAAAGGCTGGGGTCCCAACTGTCTTTCCAGGATTAAAGCTTCTTTATAAGCTTCTGTCAAGTTGGTAACAATGGCATCCCTCTTCAAGAAGACAGAGGTCATGGGATCTAAAGAATTCCTAAAAATCTCTAGTGCCAGGTCTGCATTAGGCACATAATAGCCAGTGAGTCTACCATAAGCTTTCTGAATCTGACATTATAGGATCTAATAGACTCATTCAGTTCTCTTTTGATGCTAGAAAACTGCTGATATAAAATGTCGGGATCTATCACTTCACCGAACCGTGACACAAAGACTTTTTCTAAGTCATTCCAACCGGTGATGGAATCATTGGTAAGATTTAGAAACCAATCATAGGCTCCCTCCCGGAGAGTGAACGGGAAGAGTCTGCAGGCAACATCCTCATGTCGTACATTTAATAACTTCAAGTGCATTCTTGAATGCAATTAAGTGTTCCTCTCTAGCTTCTTGTCCCATCATGTTTATACCTAGGGAGGTATCTTTCTGGATTTCTGGGCAAGTCATGGGCTATACCCGAAATGTTCAAAGTCGTGGAGCCCAACCAATTTGCCATAGCTAATGGATTAACAGGGATATTCTGAGCTCTGGTTGGAGTGACTATCAATGGTGATAAAACTGTCTCGTGATAGAGATGTGGCCCTTCTGTGGCTACTTCTTCTCGGAGTTTCTAATTCAGGGACAAGGAGCTCTCCACTCGGGGTGGGACCTTGTTACCCCGTATGTAGAATCCAGTTTTCACAAGCACTTATAACTTTGCAGTTCTCAACAGGTTCTGAATTTGGAAATTTAAAACACTGCACTGACAATTCACAAAACACAATTTAAAATGACTGACAATTTACAAAACTATACTGACAATTTACAAAACTGTCCGGAGTTCACTGTGGGTCCTTCAAAATGTTGTCGTTATGCCCTTACAATACTTGAACCGAGTTCATGGCCCTCCTTCTAGCGCCAATTAGGTGTTTAAGAGGGAAAATTGTCTTATAAAATATTTTAATATTTTACTAATACTAAAAATGTTTGCCTCCTTCTAGCGCCAATTAGGTGTTGGTCCGGCTTTCATGCACACCCCGGGAAGGATGAAGCAAGGAAGCTCCGGAGACACCCACGGGACGGATCCCACTCACTTTAGGATCTAGCTGGTTATCCAAGGTGCGAGTTACAGAGTTGGGTCGAATGGCTATTCACTCTTTTCCACTTCTGGAATAGATTTCAATATGGATCGCTCTCGTTACCTTACAGGGGGTTCTTGAACTTGTTCGAGAGTTGCAAAAGTTGTTTATCAGATTTAACTTGAATTCTTGATCTAGCTCTCATGGGTCAACAGATTTAAATAAAAGACAAACAAAGAAAATAAAAATGGATCATTCACCGAAAGCAAAGAGAGGGTAGGGTAGGGCAGAAAAGAGAAGTTTATCAAACATCAAACTGTAAAACTTAAACCCACCAATTTTATCTATGCTACTAGCTTCACAACAGAACAAATCAAAGAAGAAAGTGTCCAGTCAGTCTAAGATCACTTTCAACTAAGAGCACAAGGCAGAGTGAAACAGATCTAGCAAAAAATTATAAATCCAAGGGCAGCTGGTTAAAACCGGTATCTTTCACCGACAGACTCTAGCTCACACAAAGGAAGACAGAGCAATTAGAACAAACTTACACCTCAAATCTGTAATTTCCCCTAGCAGACAAGAGAACAACCGAAGCCTAACAAAGATATTTAAACTTGATAATGTCAGATTTACAAAGATATATCTAACAAACTTTAAATGGAACGGATAACAAAAGAAGATACACTTATCACACTCGCAAAAGATTAGGCTCCCGGCCATGCTATCACGTAAAAGCTAAAGCACATCAACTCCAAGTCCAGAAACAAAGGATTTCACAAGATTTGCAAGAAATTGCTTATAAGCCTTTTATTTCTAAGTCTCCGCCTCTCACGATTACATTGAGAAGAAGTATTTATAGACTCAGGATAGACCCTGATCTTTTCAAAAATATCTTCTTCTCATAACTGCAAATCTTATCACATCTAAACCCTAGGACCCGGGTTTTACAATAAAAATCCATCTTAAAATCAAAGTCCGGATAGAACTTAACCCTTCGGCAAATCTGTGCAGTCAACTGCCATAAATGGAGAAGATAAAATCTAAATGCCACTTGCATTCATCCGCAGCTGCAAATAAATGCCTCCATTAATTCTGCTGGTGAGCCGGATGAGTCACCACTTCTCCATCGAATATGATCTCCGTAAAGCCATCCCTGTGTTGAAATTGTCTTCATGCTATCAATTCTCGCAATAAATTTGTCATTGAATGCCTTCACCGGCATCTTCTCCTCTAGCATGGCGGTCCTTGACTAAATCCGCACTTTAACTTTGCCTTTATGGCCTTTCCCGGTTGTCCCGCAAGTGCCAGATGGATTCCTGCATGAAAGACAAAAAGATTATATTAGTACTTTAATAAACATTAAAATCAAAGCTTAAAAGATAAAAAATAGATTAAAATTAGCTAAAAAGCTTGCATGTCGGCTTCTGCTTGTCTGCCTCACGCTTTGACACATGTCGCTACCCCAGGATGCCTTCTCGCTTCCCGCTGGAATGCACTTTCGGGTCAACTTTGAGGACTTTCTCTCTCCTATCGCGATTCTCGCGACATGTCGCGATTTCGCGACATGTCGCGAAATCGCGACGTCCCCGGGCATCGGCGCTTCTTCCCTCGTCGGCCGCGAAAATGCGACATGTCACGATTTCGCGACATGTCACGAAATCGCGCCTCCCGTGGCCGCCGTACAACTTTGCTCCAAAGATGTCACGATTTCGCGACATGCTTGTCTTGCAAGACTTCCTCAAAACGTGCAGCGCGTCGCTACCATTTTCACCCTTTGCCTTCGAAACATGCAGCGCATCGCTGCCACTTTTCACCCCTGATTTTGAAACATGCAGCGCATCGCTGCAAGCTCCAGCCCGCGATTTTGAGACATGCAGCGCATCGCTGCAACTTTACCTCTCGACTTGGAAACATGCAGCGCATCGCTGCACCCTTTAGCCCGCGATTTTGAGATGTCAGCGAATCGCTGCACTTTTTGGACTTAGCCACTTTTTCTCCTTTCCAACATGTCGCGAAATCGCGCTGGTCCGTACTGATTTCTTCTCTCTCCTCCGGTAGACAACGATTTTGCGACACTTTCCAAAAATGGAAATGTCGCGATATCGCGACACTTCCAAAAATGGAAAGTGTCACGATTTCGCTACACAAAAATGACTTGGCGGATTTTTTATTCTTCAGCCCATTTTCTCTCTCCTATCGCGAAAATGCGACATGTCACGATTTCGCGACATGTCGCAAAATCGCGCCCTCATCCGTACTGACTTCGCTTCTCTCTCCAAAAATGCAAATGTCACGATATCGCGACACTTCCAAAATGGAAAGTTCGTGACCATTTCGTGCACTTAGCCGCATTTGTATTTTCCCTGTCGCGATATCGCGACATTTCCAAAATGGAAGTGTCGCGATATCGCGACACTACCAAAAATGGAAAGTTTGATTTTTCATGAATTTATGCAACTCGTTTTCAGCATTTTTCTCGGTACCGTGCAGGATTTTGCTTAAGCATGAATGATTTCTAGCATGTAAAAAGTGAATTCTTAGAAAACACAGGCTAGAAAGACAGGAAAAGCACAACTTTAAAAAGGAGGCAAGCAAATTTGGATTTAAAACCTGAAAGGATCAAGAGGGTCCCTGCTGCAAAAATGAAAGTTCAAAATTTTCTAAGGATGGAATCTCATTTTTCAGTGGGAGTGTGTTGCTTCTCAACATGACCCACTATAATAGAAAACTCAAGCAGATTATGTGCTACTCTAGGATGTGCGACAGTTTCATTGAAGAAAACAAAGCCTTTCAATCGCACACGTTATGGCCAATTGGGTAGGAAAAAATGAATTACTGGATTTCAAATTCCTTCAGTCACAATTTAAATATAAATTGTAATCTTTGGGCATAAAATATCAGACATTTACGTGTCTTGAATATAGGATTTCTCCATAGGTCATGTTTAGACTTAAAACAAAGCAAGGATCTAAAAACTGATGTTAAAAATTATTTGCATGTTGATCTCCACCAAATTATGGGTGCACTTAGCTGGACGTCCTTGATGCATTTCCTTGCATGAACATTTTTGAAGTGTACAGATCAACTAAAAGTCTTCTACCTCTACAGAGCTTCATCGCCTGGCCATATGCATCATAACCAAAGGCCCATATCAGAAACAAGCAAAAATTAGAGGGATTATTAGCATGCAAAGATACAAAATAGATCTACTCATTCTCTTTTGGTGCTTAACAACATAACCTACACCAAAAAAATTATATAAAAAAAAAAATAGATAAAAAATTCATGGTCCCAAGCATTGAAGGTTTAGGGGCAGCCATGAAATCATTTCTTTATCCAATTGGCTTTCTGTTTTATGATTCACAAATATGGAGAGAATACTCCCTGAGCCATGAAACAAAATTGGAAAAAAGTGGGGGGATTTCCATGAGGGAAATCTTCCCTCTAGGGTTGACACAGGTAGGAGAGCGAACCTGCTCTAATACCAAATTTTGGTATTAGAACATATGAGATATATTATACATGAAATTAGTACAATATATAGGGATAAGCATATATGAATAACATGACAAGTGTCAAAAACAATGCATAGTGCACATTATATTCCAACAGAATCTAGCATCTACATAACTTTGGTTGCAAAGATAACAATTACTTCCACCAATGTTACGAACAACACTACACAGGATAATTAATTTCAGCACATACATATTTGATAATATCTACTTATTTAGAGAAAAATAATGCTCTCTTATACCAAACGATGTGTTGTATTTTTGGTTAAGAAACACACGACTTCCCACCTACACATTGGCAGTAATTTTAATAACGATCATGAAGAGATTTACCATAGTCCTCCCTCGATATTGGTAGATAAATTGAGACATTCACAACACGGATTTTATTTTATTTATAGATTGGGAATTTTATAGGCTTTAAAACCAACACCTGCCAGCTTATGCTTCCATGAAACATCGACCTATACTGCATGTTCTATCTCAGATAATGCCTATCAGCTGCTGCATCAAAAACCTAGCCGTCCGACATGTTCTACTGAAGCACATTAGTTTGACACTATCTACATTAAAAAAATGTCACCATTGTTCCATGGTTGGTACCCTTCCCTGTTTACCATACATTGTGTACAATGGCACTAAAATAGCTGCTTCACAATAGCGAGGACGATTTTAAGCACAAAGAAACTTGATGACTACACTACAAAAAAAATCATTAAATCGAAATTAACTTTGGTCTATTATTTATATCAAACTTTTCACTTTTTGTCTTTGGCACCCAATAGGTTGGCCCATTCACAATATAGTTATATTTAAATATTTAAATCTTTTGATTTAAATATTTAAATCTTTTGATTTAAATATTTAAATCTTTAATATAAAATCAAGTAAACCATTTGATATCTTAAATGTGGGTTTAAATATTAAAATCGATTATACAATCTACCTTGAATACTTTGTCCAAGCACAACACGGTTTACCAGTAACCAATTCGGCCTTTGATATCAATGACAACTCAATAATTCTAACAATATCTCCCTTTGTCATTGATGGCAACCCTGCAAAGAAATTGTCCTTTACTACAACAAGATCACAAGCTGCTCCCCCTTACTGAAATTCCAAACTGCTACCCCTTACTAAATTTCTCCCCCTTTGACATCAATGGAAAAGGCTTCTCGGGGCTAAAGGATAAGGCACTGGACAACCCCCCTTACTAAATGCTCTAACCGAGACATTCAATGATGATATGGGAGTGAAACTACTCCTAACTTACTATGCTCATTTTCTTGTTCCATTTTATTTTTCCAAAATTTTGAGGACATGTCCTTCTGAACACTCTCCTTCTTACTTGATTTTGAAAGTTTAGGGAACATTGTTCTACACCATTTAGTTGTATGGGCAAAATTATTACATCTATAACAATTGATGTTGTAGTCCATGAGAGGTGCAAATGAATTGAAATTCCTCTTGGTGAATCCAAAATCATTTTTAGCATGGACCCTGCAATTGACAGCTTTATGACCAAAATGGTGACATGAAAAGCAATAACCCTAGAAGAAATATTGAGACTTGTTTGATTGCCTTGGAGGATATGACTGCATGATTCTCTCATTGATGTTTATGTGATGGACCTTGGTCCATGATGATGTTTTTTTTCTTCCTTCTTGATGCTTCCATTTTTCAACATATCAGCATAGGTCTTAGGCTCCTCTTTAATTATTTTCTTTGATTCCTTTGTTCCTTTTGATCTTGACTCCTCCTTTTATTTCTTTTGACTTTCTTCAAAACCAGGTCTAGTTCTTATAAATAAATATATTTGTGCTTTGATAATATCATCCAAGATTTCTGTATTTTTCTCAAACCTAATATTTTACTGTAGCTTACCATTACATTTTTCCACTCCCTTCCTCAAAGAGACAATCTCATGTTCCAGTTTTTCACATTCCAACACATTTGCCTTTGTTAGCGTACTTAGTAATTAGTTATTACTTTTTTTCGTAGCTCACTTTGTCTTTATTTAATTCAGGCAGACTGTTACAACTGCGTAACAGATCCGTTCCGTCGGTGACTATTCTCGACAGTGTAATCTATATTTATACCTTCTGTTGAATAATAATGTTTGGTTCGTTGCATTTCACATGGCATCAGAGCCAGCGACGTGAAGGGATAGGCTGGAGGCGGACAGAAAGTGGTGTGCATTTTTTTTTGGACGCGTTTTCTTTCACGGCATTGCGTGCTGTGGGAAAAGAAAAGAATTTTTTTTTCAGGACACAGAGCGCTGTTTTTTTTGCTATTCGCAGTCGCAGAGGACGCTCCGCTCCCCCGCGTCGACGTCCGCGCAGACGCACGCAGAGGAGGAAATCCCTCCCTACGTGCACATTGTGACAGACGTTGATGCTGACAGCGACGACCAACGTACAGCGCTGCGCAAACGTGTCGTACGCGTCCCGCGCGTACAGCATCGCGCAGACGGGTCGTATGCGTCGTGCATGCTGACGCCGCGGAGGAGGGAGGAGCCGCCCCCCCGCCCGTGCGACGTAACGTACGCGTCTCGCGCGGAGGAGGGAGGAGCCCCCCCCGCCCGCTCGGCGCGTTGCGTCACGCGCAGGGAAAGAGAGGAGGCCCGCGCGTCCAGATAGGATGCAAGCCCCCCCCGCACGTTGGTGGAGACGGTGCGCAATCGCACGCGCTCCCCAACGCCCCCCCGGGCGGGAAATTTAAAATTTCCGCCCGGGTATAAACCCCCGAGCACGAACGCGCTCCCCCGTTTAAAAAAAAACCAGATCCGGTTGAAGGCGCCGAGACGGAGACGGAGACGGGCGAAGTTTTTTTTTAGACGGAGACGGGCGAAGTTTTTTTTTAAGAAAAAAAAAAAAAACGCAGGGAGCCGAAGTTTTTTTTTAAGAAAAAAAAACGCAGAGGGGCGGGAGCCGCAGAGAAGCAGCGCGCGAGGCCGAGGAGGAGGAGCATCGGGGCGTTGAAAAAGGAGGGGCTTCATTGATCCTTCCGGATCAGCCCGCTAGCTCACTTGGCAGTGAGCTGTGCGGTAAGGCTCAGGGAGCCTGCAGGTCGGGGGTTCAAATCCCGCCAACTTCCCCCCAAAGGTATAAATTTTTTTGCATTTTGTTTTTTAATTATTATTTTTTAATTAAAATTTTTAATTTTAATTTTTTTTAATATAGTTTTTAAACTTTATAAATTAAAATTTAATTTTAATTTATTTTTCTTAAAGTTTTAAAACTATATAAAATTAAAATTATTTATTTTAATTTTAAATATATAATAATTATTAAAATGCTTTGTTAAAGAGATTTTTAAGGGGGGATATTTTTTCAAAAAATCAAAGGGGGATAGTGAGTAATTTTTCGAAAAATAGCAATTTGGCAAATTGTAAAAGGTGCATTTTCGGCTGTGACCGACACCTTGTGGGTTATTCTTGTGGGCGCTTTTTTTATGTTGTATGTTGCATATTTCATTTTTGCACTATAACATTAAAAACTTAAAATCAAAACACTCCCTAAGTCCCCGAATATAAAACCCATCCGTGCAATTTTATTGCACTGCAACGTTCGGTATTTGTGATACCTCTGGCCAGCACTTACAGGTAAAGTTGTCATGATTTGGCTACTGTATCCACCGCCTAATATAGCTGCTACAACGACGTCTGAGCTTGTTCTCTATAAATCGTCGGGGAGGAATAAGTATGCCATTTTTGCATTTTTTTACTCCATCCACTACCCTTTATCGCACTTGTGTTTAGGCGTAAATCCTGACGAAGTATTCTTCATAGTGTTTAGGGGAAGTTATGCCCCACGCATGAGAAGAGTCTTCTATGGTAGGTGCCATCAACAAGGCGATTCTCTTTCAATACCGCTTATGTTCCACGTATCGTATGATCTCTAAAACTCACCTATAGTCTCCCTCACGTAAGGGCGGGTGATTTTTGTTGATCTTTCTAAATACCTATAGTTTCCCTCACGTAAGGGCGGGTATTTTGTATGGTATATTGGCCTAGAAAAAGGTATATCGAAAGGGGGACCAATTGGTGATATAAGGAACCTTCACTATGGCCGTTGTTGCAAAGTTGATGACTGATCCGCATCAGTTATTGAAAGGTCCAAATTATACACCATGGAAACATAATATGAAGGCTATTCTCCAAATGGAAGATTTGTGGGATATTGTTACTGGAGTAGCAATTAGGCCTTCACCAACAACAGGATCCATAGGTCTTTCAGCAGATCAGATAGCTTTTGATAAGAAAGACAGTCGAGCAAAGGTGCTCATTTTGTTTGCTGTTTCAGATGAAGTGCAACCTCATATAGCTGACAAAGCAAGTGGTAAAGAGGCATGGGATGCCCTTCAAACCATCTATGAGGGAAAGAATGATTCCACCATTCTTCATCTTCAACAACAACTTCATAACCTGAGTTTGAGGCAGGGTGAAACAGTTGAACTCTTTCTGTGCAGAGTGTCTGAGTTGAAAGAGAAATTGAGTTCTTTGGGAGATACTATGGACGAAAAGCTTCTCATTTCACTTGTGATGAGAGCTTTACCTTCTTCATTTGATATGTTGATAACCTCCATCTAGGTGTCTCAACGAAAAATTACCTACATCGAGTTGGTCAATCTGCTTCAACAACAGGAGGCACGCCAACTTCACAAGGATGATTCTTCCAATACAGCCCTATACACCAACATGCAGGGTTCTAGGAAGAAAGGTAATGGGCAAAAAGGAGGCAACTTTCAAAAAGGAGGAAATTCTCAATAAGATACGAAAGGAAAATGCAAACAACCTCAACAGAAGAAGAGGTGGTGCAAGATCTGTGAGAAAGACAACCATGACACCAACAGGTGTTGGCATAAGAACAAGTAGAAAGGCCAAAACAAACCACAAAATAAAAACAAGCAACCCCAGGTGAATGTTGTTGTTGAAGAATCTGACTCAGATTTTGAATGGGCACACAAGGTGCTTATGACTACCATAGATTCCACACAGAGGGATCCTATTTGGTATGTCGATTCTGGAGCTAGCAAACATATGACTGGTGACAGATCGTGGTTTGAATCATTTGTGGCCAAAGAGGGCAAACCTATCACCATTGCTGATGATAAAACCTACAAGTTTTAGGGAGAGGGTACAGTTTCAGTCACTCTTCCTGATGGCAAGTGTCATATTGACAAAGTCCTCTATGTTCCGGGATTGGCCAAAAATTTGTTGTCAGTGACACAAATCCTGGACAGAAATATGGTTGTCAACTTTCGTGTTGAGAATGGAAAGAAGTGTTGTACCATTACCAGGAAGGGTAAGCAGATTGCAATAGCTTCATATAAGCACGGATTATTTGCACTAGATGCTATCTCTACTCCACATGTTGCCATGACTGTCTCTACCAAGGAGGCAACTTCCCTATGGCACAAGAGATATGCGCATCTTAGTTCTGGCTACTTACTTGAGCTCAGCAAGTATGAGATGGTAAAGGGTCTTCCTTCCCTTTCTGCCACATTGCCAGTGTGCTCTGACTGCTTGGCAGGAAAGCAGCCTAGAGTACCATTTGAGAAGAGCTCTATAAGAGCACGAAAACCTCTGGAGTTAATTCATACCGATCTATGCGGTCCTTTCACACCCAACAGTTGTGGAGGGAAGAGGTACTTTCAGTTATTCGTAGATGACTACTCACAAAAGATGGGGGTTTTCTTTATCCAACTAAAATTTGAAGCTTTCGCATTCTTCCAGCAGTTCAAGAAATCCGTTGAGAAGGAGTCAAGAGCTTCTATTAAAACCCTCCGCTCAGATTGAGGGGGAGAGTTTACCTCTAATGAATTTTTTGCATTCCTAGATAAGCATGGGATCAAGAGACAGTTAACAACTGCCTATACTCCTCAGCAAAATGGAGTTGCTGAGAGAAGGAACCGTTCTATAATAGAAATGGTTCGTTGTATGCTCATAGGAGCTACTCTTGGGCAACAATATTGGGCAGAAGCTATCACCACTGCAGTGTATCTGTTGAATAGGGCACCCACAAAGGCCCTAAAAGGAATGACTCCACAGGAAGCATGGAGTGGTCGAAAACCCTCCATATCTCATCTACGTATTTTCGGATGTCACGCTTTCATTCACATACCGAAAGAGAAAAGGAAGAATCTAGATGAGAAAACACTGAGATGTATTTTTCTTGGTTATTCTGAGCACTCTAAAGGATATCGGTTGATAGATCCTTTGACCAAGAAAATTCATATCAGCGAGAGATGTCTTTGATGAAGCTTTCACATCACAGAGCACATCTAAAGTACACCAAGATATTGTGGAACCTAAGGAAGATAAGATTCCTTCGTCAACACAGACGAGAGGTCCTTCTACATCTTCTTCACCACCACCGAAGAAGAATCCTAAATGGTGTACAAATACAATCAGAGATGCAAATTTATCCACTCCTCCCAATTTGAATTTGGATAGACCTCGTACACGCAGTATGGCTCAAAAGGAAAGAGAAGCCAAAGAAACTGGTGAGGTTGATGATCTTTGTCAATATTTTGAGGAACTTTCTGTAACTCCAAGTACAGAAGTTGAGGATATGGATATTGATGATGACAGGGCATTCATGTCTACCATAGATAGTCTTGAACCTCAGTGGAAGGCTGCTATGGATACAGAGTATGAGTCTTTGATGAAGAATAAAACTTGGAAGCTTGTTGATCTGCCGCATGGAAAGAAACCTATTGGCTGTAAATGGGTATATAAAGTCAAGTACAAGGCAGATGGAACAATTGATAAGCATAAGGCCCGTCTTGTTGCAAAGGGCCATGCTCAAAAAGAAGGCATTGACTACGAGGAAACTTTTGCACCTACTGCTCGGATGACCACAATTCGGGTTATGTGTGCTATGGCAGCACAATATGGGTGGAAATTTTACCAGATGGATGTCAAGAGTGCCTTTCTAAATGGTGATTTCCAATAAGAAGTCTATATGACTCAGCCTTAAGGATTTGAAGTGGAAGGCCAAGAGCAGAAGGTTTGCAAATTGGTCAAATCCTTGTATGGTCTGAAACAAGCTCCTCGAGCTTGGTATATAAAAATGGACAATCACCTTATGCAGCATGGATTTAAGAGATGTCCGTCAGATGCAAACCTCTATTTCAAGAAACAAGGTTCTGAGATAGTGTTGCTTGTACTCTATGTGGATGATCTGCTCAATACAGGGAGTTCGAAACTATGATCTCTATCGTCAAAAGAAACTTGTGCAAATCTTTTGAGATGACAGATCTCGGACTTCTCCATTATTGTCTTGGTCCGGAATTTAGCCGAAGGAGCACTCCATCAAAGTGTCTCAGAAAAAATATGCCAAGACATTGCTGGAAAAATATCGCATGACTGACTGCAAGCCCATGGCAACTCCAATGGAGAATGGACTTCAGTTATCGCAATATGATGACTCACCTCAGGTAGATGGTACTCTCTATCGGAAGTTGATTGGGAGTCTCATATATCTGACCAATACTAGGCCAGATCTCGTATTTGCTGTCAACTATCTTTCGAGGTTCATGCAGGAGCCTAAGACCACTCATTGGAAAGCAGAAAAACGTGTTCTTCACTATGTCCGTGGTACTATGGAATATGGCCTAGAATACAAGAGGAACAACAAATTATTCTTGCAAGGATACACGGACTCCGACTATGCCGGATCATTTGATGATCGCAAGTCAACTTCTGGATACATTTTTCATCTGGGATCCGGTCCTATCTCTTGGCACAGCAAGAAGCAACAGGTGGTTGCTATTTCATCAACAGAGGCAGAGTATCGCGTCGCACGTGAAGCTGTGTGCGAAGTGATATGGTTACGTCGCATTCTGACAAGTATGGGCCATCCATCAAAATCTCCAATACACTTGTTTTGCGACAATCAAGGTGTTCTGAACCTCGTCAAGAATCCAATCCATCATGAAAGAACAAAGCACATTGACACACAATGTCATTTCATTCGAGATGAAGTTCCAAAGCACCGAATTCAGCTTCAACACATTCCCACCGATGCTCAAGTTGCAGACATTTTCACTAAGGCACTTGGACGTGTCAAATTTGAATTGTTTCACAGCTCACTTTGTAATAATTTAAGGGGATGTTAGTAGTCTAGTATAGCTATTAGTTATTACATTACCCAAATAATGTAATAAAGGGGGATGTTAGCGTACGTAGTAATTAGTTATTACTTTGTTTCGCAGCTCACTTTGTCTTTATTTAATTCAGGCAGACTGTTACAACTGCATAACAGATCCGTTCTGCCGGTGACTATTCCCGGCAGTGTAATCTGTATTTATACTTGCTGCTAAATAATAATGTTTGGTTCATTGCATTTCACAGCCTTTAACTGCTTAGTCATAACTTCTTCAATTTGCTTTGCCTCTTCAATTTTAACTTTTAAGTTGGTGAGATCTTACGAAAACTTTGACTTTGTCTTCTCATCCTCTTGTACTTGAGTCTTCAATCTTGAGTTCTTCTTTCTAAGCCACTTCACCTTTTCAAGAGAAAAAACAAGTTCCTCTTCTATGTCAATTATGGCTTCCTCTTCATTTTTTGGATCTTTCTCCTTTTCTTGTTTTTCGACAACAAGAGCATCTTCTTTCACCTCCATAGCCATAATATGATTTATTATCTTTCACTATCGTAGAGGCTTTCATCACTGTTGTTGGAATAACTACTTGCTTCTTCAATATAAAACTCTTCTTGTGCCTTATATAGATCTTCTTCTCAAGTTTGCTTTGATCGTGCCTCTTTTTTGTTTCATGATGATATTTTATTTCCTTCTTTTTCTTGTATTCCTCTTCTTCTGCACTGCTACAACTTCCTGCTTGTGGGAACTTAGTTGCATAGTGATCAATGTTACCACAATTAAAACATTTCAAAGTATACTTACCTTTGTGTTTACTTGATCCCTTCTTATTTCTTCACACAAGGTTGACTTCTTCTCCATTTCTCGATTCTTCACTTAACTTTGGTTCCTTATTCTTTGTCTTCTTTGAAAATTTAAACATAGTCTTCCATTTGGATGTTTGATATTTTTCAATCCTCATATCATTGGTTGTAATGATTTTTTGCAGCTCATTTATGCTTAAAGTGTTAAGATATTTTATTTCTTCAATCATCAAGACCTTCGCATCAGATTTCATGGGGAGTGACCTTAAGAATTTTTGAACAATCTTAGGGTCATTAATACTTTCTCCAAGTCCACGAATGGTGTTGATAATATCATCAATACAAAGCAAATATTTGATATTATTTTCCTCATCCTTCATATTTAAGTCTTCAAACTCCCTCCTATGGGTTTGAAGTTTTACCTTTTTAACCTTTTCGTCTACTTTATATGTTCTTTGTAACTTGTCCAATATTTATTTTGTAGAGGTGCAGTGCATGACTTTTACAAACTCTGATTCATATAAACTACTTAATATTGCATTCATTGACTTGGCATTATTTTCAAATGGTTTCTTGCCATCTCGATCCATGGGAGGAGTTGTAGGTGATGTGAACCCATCCATAATGGATTACCATATATCGTATCCATGTGCCATCAAATAGGTTCACATCCTCATGCTCCAAAAAGCATAGTTAATCCCATCAAACAATGGAGCCCTACTTGATGAAAAACCTTCTTGGTAAGCCATGTGTGTTCCTGTAAGATCTTCCTTTAAGCGATTAGGCTTTCATGAAAGAACCTAATTTGATACCAATTGAAGAAACACACACTTATACTGAGAGGGGGGTGAACAATATAAGATAAAAAATTTCCTTCCACACAATAATTGCAATAATATGAATACAATAATAAATCAACGCACAAAACACCACACACACAAGAGACAAGGATTTTACATGGAAACCCCATTTCAGGAGAAAGCCACTACAAAATATTACTTTTATTACTTCAAAATATTTGTAGGAACCAACCCACAAGAGACATCAATCCCCTTATACAAATGCATAGGCACCAACCTATGGGAGACACCAATATCCTTATACAAATTTATAGGCACCAAACCTACGGGAGACACCAATCTCCTTATACAAATTCATAGGCACCAACCTACGGGAGACACCAATATCCTTGAGGCACCAAACTCAAATTTGAAGGTACCAACCATAGAATACTTCACAAGACTGCTCCACAAATACTATATAAAACTCACTCAAGTCTACTCCAAAATCTAATCATTAATGGCATCCAAGACTGTTCACAATTTCACCTTTTAATGACATATAGGACTACATATAATTATATCATAAAGTATTCTTGGATATGCACTCTAATATCTGCTCATCATATTATAATTCTTATTGTACCTTGATTTTACTTATTTAGTATAGTTTGATCAACACGCAACTTTCAACTACGCAAAAGTTACTCCCAAATCAAAATAAATTCACTCCCCAAAACATGCATGCACAAGATACTTGTCAAGTGTTTGACAAAACACCAATGACGACATATCTCAATATTTCAAAACAAATCTACACTTCCAATGCTCCTTTGGAACATTTGAGGCCCTTCTATGCACAAAATGTATGTACCTCCTGACAACCCGTGCGTAATTTCTTTAATATTTTGACTACCACCTCCTTCGTGACTGATGACTTTGCCTCACATTCATTGTGCAACTCAACATCTCTGGTTTCTAATTGCTACCATGAATTTTTTCATCGTCTACATAGGTAATGATAGTGGATCATTGCATCTAGCATTGGAACCTTAATCTGCATGCAATCATCAACACTTGGTATTCTACTTCTTGTTAGGGCATATGTTAGGGCAAATGTCAGGGCTACTCAATGTATTAGTTAAATGTTATTCACACAATTCCATGAAGTATTTATCCTTGCTATGATCAATAGATTCCTCAAGAAATATCTCACATTTCTCAAACAATGCAGGACTTCCTTAGGTGCATGGGCGTCTTGTCCTCCTTGGAGCTTCACCACCTAGATTCTATTCTCTTAACATCTCTACCTTTTATGTGCCACTTGGTACTCTTGACGAACTGGGTGCTAGTGCCACTATTGTATTTGACTTTGGCATCTACAAAACTTTGGTTGCAAAGATAACAAGTCCTTCCACCAATATTACGAACAACACTGCATAGGATAATTAATTTCAGCACACACCTCTTTGATAATGGCTAATTCTTTAGAGAAAATTAATGCTTTCTTATACCAAATGATGTGTTGTATTTTTCATTAAGAAACGCATGACTTCCCACATACACGTTGGAAATAATTGTCATAATGATCATGAAGAGCTTTACCATAGCCCTCCCTCAATATTGGTAGATGAATTGAAATGTGCTCACAAAATAGATTCTATTTTATCTATAGATTAGGAATATTAAAGGCTTCAAAATCAACACCTGCTAGCTTATGCTTCCATGATACGTCGACCTGTGCTACATGTTCTATCTCTGATAATGCCTATCAACTGTTTGATCGAAAACATAGTTGTCTGCCATGTTTTTCTACTAAAGCACATTAGTTTGTTACTATCTCCATTGAAAACCTGTCACCATTGTTCCATGGCTGATGTCCTTCCCTATTCGCCATCCATTGTGTACTATGGCACCAAAACAACCACTTCAAAATAGCGAGGAGGATTTTAAGCATGAAGAGACACAACGATTACACTACAAAAAAATTATTAAATCAAAATGAAATTTGGTCTATTATTTATATCAAACCTTTCACTTTTTGTCTTTGGCACCCAATAGGTCGGCCCATTCACATGATAGTTATATTTAAATCTTTAATTTAAAATCAAGTAAACCCTTTGATATCTTAAAGGTGGGTTTAAATATTAAAATCAATTAAACAATTTGCCTTGAATACTTCGTCCAAGCACACCATGGTTTTCCATCAACCAAGTCGGCCTTTGACATCAATGACAACTCAATAATTCTAACATTTAGTTCATGGCTATACTATTATTACTATTATCATTTTGTTTTGGTAAGGTATCATTTACAAGCGAGACGGGAATGGAGGAATATATATATATATATATATATATATATATATATATATATATATATATATATATATATATATATATATATATATATATATATATATATATATATAGTTATATTTGGTTTCTATTGGGGTCACTTCTATCAAAATACCAAAATATTACATTTGCTCTTATGTTAATTATAATATATCCAGGGATAATCATCGTAAAATTATCCTTGCCTATGCTTAAAATATTGGAATTCAAACCAATAATTTGCTACGGCAAGGACCCTCTACTAAGGATTACGTTAATTATAACATTTCCAAGGATAATCAAGGTAAAATTATCCTCACCTATGCTTAAAATATTGGAATTCAAACCAATTATTTGCTAAGGCAAGGGTCCTCTACTAAGGATTGTCTCTTCTCAATAGCCTCCCCTCAAAAAATATCATAATAGAGGGTGATGATATGCACATAATCAATTACCTTAAAGTAACTCATTCCCCCTCTTGGAGTGTCCATAATATCATTGAGGAATCCAAAAAATCTTTATAAAAACTAAACAACCATGTCATCCAGCATGTCTATCGTGAAGGTAATCAAATTGTGAATATCATGGCCAATTTTGTTTTTTCCCAAGAAAATATTCATATATAGCACAACTTCCCCCAATATCTAATTAGGGACTATCTGAAATAATAATAAATAAATAATCACTTTTTTTTTTGTTGGATAATAAGGGGTTGTACTCGGGTCCCTATTATTGAAAAATTACATCTGTCTTCTTTAGAGCTTAATATTTTACAAAGGGCACCCATAGTTATTTAAATTAAAATTTTAACCTATAGGTTAAAATATTTTAATTTAGAGGGAGACGTTTTTTGCAGGACTGCCCAAACTAACGAACTCGTTTCGGTCATATCTCACTCATCCGGACTCAGATTGAGCTGAAATTTTATGGGTAAATTCCTAAAAAACCTTAGAACGTCTCCACCAATTTTCATATCATTTGGAGCAACACAAATACTAGCACATCCCTATGTGTGAACAACATATTTGGCAAGCGGCTATGCGAGGGTTTCATCTAGGTTGAGTGCAAGCAGCTCCTGTTAATCTCACAATGCCATTGAGAGGAGGGGGTGAATCAATGTAGCTCTTTTAAACTTAAATACATAGTTCTTAGAAAAAAAATAATGAAACCTTAAACTAGATAGAGCAAGTATCACAAGAGAACATCACACAACATAAGATTTAACGAGGTTCACCAATGTGGCTACTCCTCAAAAATGACTGCTTGGACTACCATCCAAATCTAGCCTTTGCAAAGCACCAAATTTACAATAAATTTACCAGCACCCACTGGAAGGAGCACCAACCCCTTGTTTTTTTGCACCAACAGAAAGGAGAACCAACCCCTGATGCCAAGCTATAACTTGGACTTCAATTTTGAATCTAGATGTTTACCAGAAAAATACCTTTGCTCTTACAAGACCCTGACTGGTCTAATACTTACTCAATCTCTTTCATTGTTCACAAAATAGGCACTTCGCACACTTTTGCAATCTACAGTCAACCTTCATGATCATCTTCTCCCTTTTGTGCACTCTGCTCTATTTGCAAATTCTGCACTTAGCTCAATTCGACATGACTTGCTCTCTGTGCACTCCGACCGAAATTCACTCACTTCAACAACAATCAAAATCTCCAAGCAGCCCTCCTTTTATAATAGAATGTTTGAGATGAAAACCCTAATCTTAGTCGACTGTAAATCCTCATCTTAGTCGGTTTTCATGACATCTGTAAACCCTAATTTTAGTTGGATGTTCATCGGTCTTCATCGGTTTCAACTTAACCGCGAGAATACATGTCGCGATATCACGACACTTTTTCTCCTTGCTCTTTCTCTTAACTTTGACCCATGAAAATACATGTCGCGATATCGCGACACTATTTTCTCTCTCCTCTTTCTCTTTGCTTTGGCCTGTGAAAATACATGTCGCGAAATCATGACACTATTTTCTCTCTCCTCTATCTCTTTGCTTTGGCCCACGAAAATACATGTCACAAAATCGTGACACTTTCACCTTCGTATACTTCGTCTTAGCTTTTGTCGTAAAATCGTGACACTTCTGCTTTCGTACTTAGCTTCTTTGCTTTTGTTGCAAAATCGTGACACTTCTGCCTTCGAAGTCTTCTTCACTATTTTTATCACGAAATCGTGACACTTCTGCCTTCGAATTCTTCTTCCCTACTTTTGTTACAAAATCGTGACAGTTCTGCTTCCATACGCTTCCTCTCTTTCTTTTGTCGCAAAAATGTGACATGTCATGAAATCGTGACACTTTTTCTTTCTCTTCCTCCCTGGCATTTCCTAGTCGCGAAATCGCGACACTTTTTCTTTCTCTTCCTTCATGGCCTTTCCTAGTCGCGAAATCGCGACACTTTTTCTTTCTCTTCCTTCATGACCTTTTCGAGTCGTGAAAATGCATGTCGCAAAATCGTGAAACTTTTTATTTCTATTCCTTTCTGTGCTTTCCGAGTCGCGAAAATACATGTCGCGAAATCGTGACACTTTTCAAATTTACTTTCTCTCTCTTGTTTTAGTCGTGACACTTTTCAAACTTTACTCTCTTTCTTCGAACTTGTCACAAAATCGCGACACTTCTTCCTGCTTTCTCTTTTTCTTCCAATATGTCATGAAATCATGATAGTTTTTCCACTTGTCTTTTTCTCTGCCAACATGTCACGAAATCACGATAGTTTTTCCACTTGCCTTTTTCTCTTCCAACATGTCACAAAATCGTGATAGTTTTTCTACTTGCATTTTTCTCTGCAACATGTCGCGAAATCGCGACGCTTTTTCCTGCTTCTTCTCTCTCTTCTAACATGTCATGAAATCGCGATAGTTTTTCCAACTTTTTCTCTCTCTTAGAACATGTCACGAAATTGCAACAGTTTTTCCAGCTTTTTCTCTCTCTTCCATCATGTCACGAAATCGTGACATTTTTTCTTGCCTGCTGTATATGTCGTGATAGCGCGACACTTTTCTTACTTGTATTTTTCTTTGATCTTTTGCAAATGGGCCACTTCGGTCTTCTTGGAAACTCACTGTCCATACTCTGAATAACCTTTGAACTCCTGTCTTCTGCATTTGAATAGGTTTTGAACTTCCTGTCCACTAAAACACCAGATCTATCTAACTATGTTGACAACAATGACAATACTGTTGTTGCACCTTGCTCAACAATCTCCCCCTTTGGAATTGTTGGCAACACATGTGCAATTTCCTGTAACTCTTCTCCCCCTTTGACAATAATACCAAAGCGCTACTACAAACTCCCCCTGAGTCCATGCACAACATTCTCAAGAAAAATTGAATATACTTAGCAAAAATCATGAACATGAGCAACAAGATAATCAAATATTTAGATGCTCCCCCTGAGAATGTGATCCCTGTAGCTAGTCAATCTTTGGGAAGTGTGACCACTCCCAATTTATTGCGAAGGTGCTCAAAAACTTCCTTGGGCAATGGTTTTGTGAAAATATCTGCTACTTGCTCTGTAGTTGGAAAAAAATCCAACTTAACCTCACCTTCTGCAACTTTCTCCTTCAAGAAGTGATACCTGATAGCGATGTGTTTTGTGCGTGAATGCATAAATGGATTCTTAGAGATGTTAATGGCACTGGTGTTATCACACTTAACTGATATTGGCTCACTGAAGCAAATACCAAGATATTTCAGGGTTTGTTTCATCCATAATACATGCGTACAACATGTTGTCGCTGCAATATATTCTGCCTCTGCTATTGATAAAGAAACTGAATCTTGCTTCTTACTGTGCCATGCAACCAATCTGTCTCCAAGATAGAATGCACCTCCACTGGTACTCTTTCTGTCATCTACACATCCTACCCAATCTGCATTTGAATATGAAATAAGGGTGAAGTCTTTACCTTTTGGATACCATAACCCATACTCCATAGTACCCTTGAGGTACCGAAGAATCCTCTTTACTGCTGTCACATGAGTCTCTTTGGGATTTGCTTGAAATTGTGGTACCATGCATACTGCCTGCAAAATATCTGGTCTAATAGCTTTCAGGTACAATAAGCTTCCAATCATAGATCTATACATAGTTTGATCAACAGGTGGAGATTTTTCATCCTTGCTCAACTTGCAGCCTATCATCATGGGAGTGCTAACTGGATTACAATCCTCCATTGTGAACTTTTTTAGCATCTCTTTTACATATTTAACTTGAGAAATAAATATGCCCTTCTTACTTTGATTAACTTGCAACCCGAGGAAATACGATAGTTCACCAATCATTGATATTTCAAATTCTTTCTGCATCTTATTTGCTAAGTCTTTACATGACTCATCTTTGTTGCTGCCAAATATGATATCATCTACGTATACAAAAAGAACAATAAGATGCCCATTTTCTGTTTTGACATACAAATTACTATCCACCATACCTTTCTTAAACCTTTGTTGAGTGAGATAGTTGTCTAGCCTTGCATACCATGCTCGGGGTGCTTGTTTTAAGCCATATAATGCTTTCTTCAACTTGCAAACCAAGTTTGGATCATCACCAAGTTGGAAACCATCTGGTTGCTCAATATAAACTTCTTCAAGTTTCCCATTTAAAAATGCTAATTTCACATCCATTTGATAAACTTTGAAATTCTTGTAAACTGCTAAAGCCAGAAACATTCTAATTGCCTCAAGTCTGGCTACTGGTGCAAAAGTTTCCTCAAAATCAATGCCTTCAACTTGTGCATAACCTTTACATACCAATCTTGATTTATTTCTGACTACTTGTCCGTCTTCATTCAATTTGTTTCGAAAAATCCATTTAGTTTCGATTATATTTTTATTTGCAGGTCTAGGTACTAACTCCCAAGTTTCGTTCTTCTCAATCTGATCTAATTCTTCATTTATTGCCTTCATCCAACTTTCATATTTGCTTGCATCAGTAACATTTTTGGGCTCAATGCTGGATAATAGAGAGTAGTTACTTACTACTCTTCTTCTTGTCTGAACACCAACCTCGGGGTCTCCAATTATTTGCTTTCTAGGATGATTTTTTTGCTAGCTGCCTGTTTTGAATTTCTTATGTTATTCCACTTTTGAATCACAACTTAAATCATCTGAGTCAATTTTTTGCATCTTTTCAATTTCATTTTCCTCATCTCCTTCAATAACCTCTTCATAAATTGGATAGTTTGTTTCATAGCTAATTACTCGTTCTCTACCTTCATCAAATTTAACATCGGCACTATCCACAATTTTCTTTAGCCTCTTGTTGTAGCATTTGTAAGCTTTGTTTTTTGACGAGTAACCAAAAAAAATACCTTCATCTGCTCTATCATCAAACTTGCCAATATTATCTTTAGTTCTTTTGATATAGCACTTGCTGCCAAAAACTTTGAGGTATTTTGTTGTTGCCCTTTTACCGAACCATTCATAAGGAGTTTTGCTTTCATGTGTTCTCAGCATGTACCTATTTTGGATATACACCGCAGTATGGACTGCTTCTTTCCAAAATCTATCTGCTACTCTACTTTTAGCTAACATAGTCTGTGCCATTTCCTGCACTATCCTGTTCTTTCTTTCCACCACTCCATTTTGCTGAGGTGTCCTGGTTGCTGAGAACTATCTTCTAATATCGTATTTTCATAGTATTCTGCAAACTCCTCTGAAATAAATTCTCCTCCTCTGTCTAATCTTAAACATTTGATCCTCTTTCCTGTTTCATTCTCAACCTAGTTTTTGAAAATCTTGAACATATCAAAAGCTTCTGATTTATGCTTCAAAAAAATTATCCATGTCATTCTGGAATAGTCATCAATGCACAACATAAAATATTTGTCACCATTTATGCTTTGTGTTCTCATGGGTCCACATAAATCAGTGTGTATTAGTTCCAAAGGTTTGCTTGTGTAGTATTCTTTTGTTTAGAAAGAGACTCTGGTTTGTTTCCCATTTTGGCATGAAGCACAAATGTTGTTTGCAGATTTGCTAATGGTGGGAATGTCTCTCATTGCCTTTTTTGAGGTGATTTTTACTAGATTATCAAAATTGATATGACCGAGTCTCTTGTGCCATAACCAATTTTCTTCTTCCTATCCAATAAAACAAGATCCTTCTGAAGTCTCTGAGAGTGTGTACAGGTTTCCAGATGTTCTTGATCCAGTTGCTATCAATTTTCCATTGTTTGTCTTTCTGACTTCACAACCCTACTTCTTAAAAACTACATCATGACCTTTATCACAAATCTGACTTACACTCAACAGGTTATGTTTCAACCCATCCACAAACAAGACTTCTTCTGACTTAATTTTTTTGTTAATAATTTTAACTGAACCTTTGCCAACTATCTTAACTCCATCATTATTTCCAAACTTTACTGAACCACCTTCATATTTCTGTAGCTTCTCAGATTTTTGTTTGTTACCTGTCATATGACTGGAACATCCACTATCAAATATCCATGCTACATATTTATTTTGTGATTTAAATGTTGTTTGTATGATTAAGGATTCCTTTTTTTCCTTAAGTTGTTCCTTTTCTTTCCACTCCATTTTGATAGTGTTTTTGGTCTCTTGTTTTGCCTTTCCCTTATCAACAGCTTGTGCATGTATTACGGGAAGTTTTCTATTTTGTCTCATCCTATTTGGTTGAACTTTTTTTCCCTGAAACTGATTTGATGCAAATGTGCTTCTATAGTTTCTTGCAATGTGCCCAAAATTATGACAGTTATAACATTCTACTGTGTAATTCATCAGAGGAGAAAAAGCATTTCTACTGGTGAAATTCCTTGGCCTTACATTATATTTGCATTCTGAGATTTTATGTCCATAGCCATTGCATTTAAAACAAAAACCAAAGAAGGGATAATTGAACCTGGGAGATGGTCTTTGCCATGTTGTCGTAGGAGCCATAGGTATTCTTCTTCTTTGATGTGTGACATTGGTGAATCCATCATTGTCATTTTTCCTTTCATGCCTGGCATTATTGCTTTCCTTTACATGAGATTTTTTCCCTTGATCAACCTGTTTCTTATCTTCATTCTTTATGGATTCTACATTTTTGGTCTTTGATCCACTTGATGATTCTCCTTCGATGAAACCCAAACAAAACTTGATGCCTGCAGGCCTTTGGTCATTTATGATCTTATCCAGCTTCATAGAACTTTCTTCATTTTTGTGATAACTAATTTTCTTATTCATCTCTTCTAGCTGCATTCTCAAACCAACAATCTCTTCTTCTAGCTTGCTGCAATAGTCTATTTTCATGGTTATTTGCACTTCAAGATCTTCAAAGATTTTCTTGGATTCTTCTATCTATACTTTCAAACTGGTTATGATTTCATTTGCATCCGCAAGATTTCTTGAAATTTGCTTATTATTTTTCTTTTATATCTCCCACTATTCAAGTGCAGAGATCAACTCACCTTCTAGATCTACTTCAGCCTCAGGGTTTTCACCACATACTTCACAGATCACTCCTTCTTCCTTTTCTCGATTTTGCTTCTTTAAATGCCATGAAAAGAGCTTCACCTTTTTCTTCTTTAGACTCTTCTCCGTAGTCGTCTTCTGATGAACTGACATTCTTGGAGATGAAACTTCTCTTCTTGAAGTTGCCTTTTCTAAAATTCATTTTCTTCCAGTCACTTCTTTCATGGTGTGATCCTTCATCATTTTTGTTCTGCTCTTTAAGTGGACATTTAGTCACAAAATTCCTGATGCCTCCATAGTTAAAAAATTTAAATGGTAGCTTCCCTCTGTATTTTCCTTTTCTCTTTTTTAGTTTTCTAACAAAGTTTGCTTCCATTTCATCTAATGTCTCTTATTCCTTGGACTCTTGTTTAGTGTTTTTATTTTTAAGGGCTTTAAAAGCTGCTTCTCTGTCTATGGGTTTGGATCTTCCTATCCTCATCTCATATGCAGTTAAAGAACCATACATCTCATCTATACTGAAATAATTTAGATTTTTAACTTCTTCTATTGTTGAGACTTTGGAATCAAACCTTTGAGGAAGAGATCTTAGTACCTTTTTCACAATGGTAGTCTCCAATATCCTCGTCGAGTCCTCTGATCACATTAATGATTCCATTATCTCTCAGCATATATGCCTCAATGTTTTCATCATCATTCATTTTCAATGCTTCGAACTGAGCTCGATGTGTCTGTAACTTGGCCTCCTTGATCTTATCATCTCCATGAATACTCCTCAGTTTGTCCCATATCTCTTTTTCCATATTACAGCTCATGATCTTCACTAGTTCACTGTCTGCTAATCTGCACATGAGAGCATTTTTTGCTTTTGAGTTGTTTTCAAATAGTTTCTTTTTGTCAACCTCTTTTTGAGGAGTGATGGGTATTGTGTATCCACTAACTACCGAATCCCAGATGTCGTAACCCAAAGCACAGAGATATGTCTGCATCATGATTCTCCAGAACGCATAATTAGATCCATCAAATAATGGTGCTTTGTTTGATGAGAAACCTTCACCAACTGCCATTGTGTTACTTCCAAGATCACCCTAGCCAGTTAAGCTTGTATAGAAACTTGGCTCTGATACCAATTGTTAATCTCACAATGCCACTGAGAGGGGGGGGTGAATCAGTTTAGCTCTTTTAAACTTAAATACACAGTTCTTAGAATAGAAATAATGAAACCTTAAACCAGATAGAGCAATTATCACAAGAGAACATCACACAAAACAACATTTAACAAGGTTTGCCAATGTGGCTACTCCTCAAAAATGACTGCTTGGACTACCATCCAAATCTAGACTTTGCAAAGCATCAACTTTACAATCAATTTACCAGCACCCACTAGAAGGAGCACCAACCCCTGATGCCAAGCTGCAACCTGGACTTCAATTTTGAATTTAGATGTTTACCAAAAAAATACCTTTGCTCTTACAAGACCCTGACTGGCCTAATGTTTACTCAATCTCTTTCACTGTTCACAGAACAGACACTTCACACACTTCTGTGATCTATAGCCAAACTGCACCTTCTGCTTTCTTTGCGCAATCACTTTGCACACTTCTACGATCTACAGTCAACCTTGATGATCATCTTCTCCCTTTCGCACACTCTGCTCTATTTGTGAATTCTACACTTAGCTTGATTCAACATGACTTGCTCTCTACGCACTCTAATCGAACTTCACTCACTTCAACAACAACAAAAATCTCCAAGCAGCCCTCCTTTTATAATAGAATGTTTGAGATGAAAACCCTAATCTTAGTCAGCTATAAATCCTCATCTTAGTCGGTTTTCATGACATTTGTAAACCCTAATTTTAGTCGGTTGTTCATCGGTCTTCGTCAGCTTCAACTTAACCGTGAGAATATAACATGTCGCGATATCGTGACACTTTTTCTCCTTGCTCTTTCTCTTAGCTTTGACCCGTGAAAATACAACATGTCATGATATCGTGACACTATTTTCTCTCTCCTCTTTCTCTTTTCTTTGGCCCACGAAAATACATGTCGCAAAATCATGACACTATTTTCTCTCTCCTCTTTCTCTTTGCTTTGGCCCACGAAAATATATGTCATGAAATTGTGACACTATTTTCTCTCTCCTCTATCTCTTTTCTTTGGCCCATGAAAATACATGTCATGAAATTGCGACACTTTTGCCTTCGTATACTTTGTCTTAGCTTTTGTCACGAAATCATGACACTTCTGCTTTCGTACTTAGCTTCTTTGCTTTTGTCGTGAAATCGTGACACTTCTACCTTCGAAGTCTTCTTCACTGCTTTTGTCGTGAAATCGTGACACTTCTGCCTTCGAAGTCTTCTTCCCTGATTTTGTCATGAAATCATGACAGTTCTGCTTTCGTACACTTCCTCTCTTTCTTTTGTTGCGAAAATGTGACATATCATGAAATCATGACACTTTTTCTTTCTCTTCCTCCCTAGCCTTTTCTAGTCGCGAAAATGCGACATGTCACAAAATTATGACACTTTTTCTTTCTTTTCCTTCCTGGCCTTTTCGAGTCACGAAAATGCGACATGTCGCAAAATCGTGACACTTTTTCTTTCTCTTCCTTCCTGACCTTTTTCGAGTCACGAAAATGTGACATGTCGCAAAATCATGACACTTTTTCTTTCTCTTCCTTTTTGCGCTTTTCGAGTCACGAAAATGTGACATGTCACAAAATCGTGACACTTTTCAAATTTACTTTCTCTCTCCTATTTTAGTCGTGAAAATGCGACATATCACGAAATCGTGACACTTTTCAAACTTTACTCTCTTTCTTTGAACTTGTTACGAAATCACGACACTTCTTCCTGCTTTCTTTTTTCTTCCAACATGTCATGAAATCGTGATAGTTTTTCCACTTGTCTTTTTCTCTGCCAACATGTCGCGAAATCACGATAGTTTTTCCACTTGCCTTTTTCTCTTCCAACATGTCACAAAATCATGACAGTTTTTCCACTTGCCTTTTTCTCTGCCAACATGTCGCGAAATCGTGATAGTTTTTCCAGCTTTTTCTCTCTTCCAACATGTCGCGAAATCGTGACAATTTTTCCAGATTTTTCTCTCTTCCAACATGTCGCGAAATCATGACAGTTTTTTCAGATTTTTCTCTCTTTTCCAACATGTCGTGAAATCATGACAAATTTTCTTACCTACTGTATATGTCGCGATATCACAACACTTTTCTTACTTATATTTTTCTTTGATATTTTGCAAATGGGTCACTTCGATCTTCTTAGATACTCACTGTCCATACTCTGAATAACCTTTGAACTCTTGTCTTCTGCATCTGAATAGCTTTTGAACTTCCTATCCACTGAAAAACCAGATCTATCTGACTGTGTTGACAACAATGACAATACTATTGCTGCACCTTGCTCAATAGCTCTAGAGGTTGGTTTTTAGGGCCTTCGGGCCCTAGCGGCCAATATTTTTGTGGTTTATTCTCAATATTTTAGCAGGAAATGTTGCAGGGGATACAAGATGGGTTAGAAATTTGTCTTTCAACAGATCATACTATGAACTTGAGTGACAACGGCTTCCAATTTGCTGCACAAAAGAAAAGTGAAAACCATACCTTTCCACGACGTCTAGGGCAAGGATTAAAGAGATCACGAAACAAGTTTCAAGCAGTTGATCAAAAAATGGCTCATATCTCAAGTGAATCTGGTGCTAAGGTGCACCCACAAAATAATTCTACTGTGAAAACCCCTATCAAGGGTAAGAATTTTGAAGACTCGGTCCCAAAAATGAATTTTAGGGATGCCCTTCATGGTGGACAGCCTCGGCCCAATGCTAATATCAATATTAGGGCTTCCCATAAACCTCTAAGAATGCCTAAGATTGATCCCAGGAAAATAGAGTCAGGATGTCTTAAAGCAGTTGATGGAACTCCTATTGTTAAGCTTGATATGGATAACATTCAGACTGGCATTGAAGATTTGGAAAAAAGAGGACTAATTTGTCGGTTCGTGGGTTTTCGTCCGAGTCTATCTGCTTTCAAAGTCTGGGCTGCAAAAGTCTGGAAAACTAAAGGTGAGTTACAAATCTCTATTTATCCAAATGGTTATTTTCTTGTTTTATTTGCTAATAATGAAGATAGAGAGAAAACTTTTCAAGGGGGTCCTTGGTTTTTTGGAAGGGCAGGGCTTTTCATGAAGCCCTGGCATACTAAATTTAAAGCCGAAGAAGAGATGCCTTCTATTGCTCCCGTGTGGGTTAGACTCTTTGGCCTCCCTATTGAATTTTGGAATCCTACTATTTTTTCTTCAATTGGAAACTCTTTAGGAACTTTTATGATGACTTTTGATTGTACTCAAAATTTTGAACATATTATTTATGCTCGGATTTGTGTTTTAATGGATTTTGACAAACCCCTACCTAAAAATATCACATTACAATTTGGGGAAGACACTTGGGAGCAAGTAGTGGACTATGAGAACATTCCTTTTCGTTGTAGAATTTGCCATGAATATGGTCATTTGGCCGGTGCTTGCCCAAATAAAATTCTTGATCAAAAGAAAGAAGATATAAACTTAGCGAGGTTTCCAAATACCTAAGAAGAAGAACACTCAGAAAAAACCAGTTATGAAGGATCAATCAAAGTCATCTGCTAATATGTTTGAAATCCTTTCCACAAATGATGTCCCAAGTGAGGAAGAGGAAATAATGGAAACTAAAATCTTAGAAACACAATTTAAATATGAAGGGAAGAACTCTAGAGACAAACCAACAAATCAAAGGTTTTCAACAGAAAAAAAAGGAGAAAATTTACACAAGAAAAACAATATTTCAAATGTCAAAACTTCAAATAATGCAGGTCCCAATATAGACTCTATTGAACCATCTAGTAAAATTTTGGCTGTGTACGAGCATTCTTCAAGGTTAGAAGCCATCTCAGATTCAATTGGAATAAGTCAAGAAACAGGGAAAAAAAATTGAAGATGGATTCTAATCAAAAAGTAGGTCGCAAGACCAATCAATATCATATGGTAAAAGAAGGTGAAAAGCTTGTAGAGGAAGGTAAGATTAATGCCCTTCCCAAATTTTTTAGCCCTGGTATTAATGAAGATCATCACTTGGAATATTAGAGGACTCAAAGGGAGTCTTTCAAAACAAAATGAAATTAGAAGAATGATTCAGGTAAATCATCCACATCTTGTTTTCCTTCAAGAAACTAAGATGTCAATGGAGGATATGGACTTAATTGCCGATAAAATTTGGCCAGTTGGAAAAGTGGTTTCCCTCGGTTCCCAAGGGACTTCGGGTGGCATTGCTTGTCTTTGGGATCCAAAAGAGGTAGTTATTCACCATATGGTTGGCAGTTGGGGTTTGTTGGCTATAGCTATTCAAAGTAGACATTCCAACCAGATTATGCTCTGCATTACTGTTTATGCTCCAACTTCTTTGGAGGAAAAAAGAAGACAGTGGAAGGATATTACTCATATTATCTCTCATTTTCCTAAAGCTTGGATCTTGATCGGAGGAGATTTCAATACCATCCTCTCTCTGGATGAGAAAATGGGGGGAAATAGAAATTTGGACAAAAGCACCGACCTCATGAGCGAATATATTGCAAACCTCCATCTTGTGGATATCCAACCGAGATAATGGCCTTATGACTTGGTCTAACAGAAGGCAAGGCTTAGCTTGTATAATGGAGAGATTGGATAGGTTTTTGCTCTCTGAAAATTTCTTAATCCATGGTCACATTCCTAAAGTGAAGACTCTTAATAATGCTGGTTCGGATCATTGGCCAGTCATGGTGGAAATGTGGAAAACCAATGTGAGTTTCTCTCCTTTTCGTTTTCAATTAATGTGGCTTAGAGACATTTCCTTCAGACCTCATGTGCAACAATGGTGGAAGGAAGGTAAACCTAGGCATGGGACTAAGATGTTCTATTTTGTCAAAAGACTACAATACATTAAATCCAAAATCAAGACTTGGAACTGGAAAGAGTTTGGGGATGTTCATAAAAAAAAACATGAAGTTATTGCTCATCTTGAAAATTTGAATAAGAAAATCCGTTTAGATGGCCTCACAGAGAAGAGAAGTGCGGATGAAATTAAACTCACAACTCGGTTAGAGGAATGGGAAAAAAGAGAAGAAATCTTATGGAAGCAAAAATCTAGAATTCAATGGCTCAAAGAAGGAGATCGAAACACAAATTTTTTCCACAAATCTCTTCTAGCTCGAAGATCTCACAACTTTATTTCTTCCTTAAAATCAGATTCTGGAGATGTTGTTTATACTTGGGATGGCATGAACTCTATTGTTGTTGATTACTTTTCCAATATTTTTGCTGCTACTCCCCTTGACTCAGCTTCACAATATAATGTTCTTCAAGCAATCCCTTCTCTTATCACTTCTAAGGAGAACTCTATTTTGACTGCTCCTGTTACTATCAATGAGCTTCAACAAGTAGTTTTTAAAATGCAAAAAGGGAAAACCCCAGGTCCTGATGGTTTTCCTATTGAGTTCTACCAAGAGTTCTGGGATATCCTTCATGTTGATTTATTAGAGGTGGTGGAAGAAGCCAGGAAAGCCAAAGAAATTTTGAAGGTTATCAATAAAACTTATATTACTCTTGTTCCAAAAGCTCAAGAGGTTGATCATATCTCAGCTTTTAGACCTATTGCTTTATGTAATGTTCTTCTCAAAATCATTACTAAAATCATGGCGAAAAGGTTGAAGCCTCTTTTGCATAAGATTATTTCCCCAGAGCAAGGGGGTTATGTGGAAGGACGTCAAATAGTAGATGAGATAGTTCTTGCTCGGGAAGCCATCCATTCCATGGATATGCAAAATTCTCCTTCCATGTTCATTCGGTTAGACTTATCCAAAGCTTATGACAGAGTGGATTGGCACTTCCTTATCAAAGTTTTGAGGCAATTTGGTTTCTCTAAGGATTGGATGGATTGGATTATGGGATGTATCTCTTCAGTTTCCTACTTAGTTCTTATCAATGGCAGGCCTTCTCAGTCTTTCCCAGCTTCTAGAGGTATTAGGCAAGGTGACCCGCTATCCCCTTATTTATTCATCATTCTTGTTGAATGCTTGGGTAGGACTATAACCAAAAAGAGGGAAAACAAAACCCTTGAGGGAGTTACCATTGCTCATGGAGCTAGACCTATCTCTCATCTTCAATTTGTGGATGACTCTACTATTTTAGGTAAAGCTACGAGTTAAGGAAGCTTCTAATATTAAGCAAATCATTAGCTATTTTTCTAAGGCTATTGGGCAGTTGATCAATGAAGACAAATCTAAAGTTATTTTCTTTCACTGCTCTGCTAGACAGGAATCCATGGTCTTGGATAAGCTAAGATATAAGAAGACCTCTCTTCCAATCACTTATTTAGGTATTCCCATAAATATTCAAAGGCAAAAAAATAAATATTGGAATTGGTTGTTGGACAAAGTCAAGAAGAAAATTGGAAAGTGGACCAACAAGTGGCTTTCTTATGGGGGTAGAATCACCTTGGTAAAATCAGTCCTTCAAGCTATTCCTATTTATGTTTCTTCCATTTTGAATATTCCAAAGGTTGTTCTTCGAGAATTGGATCAAATCAGTCATCGTTTCCTTTGGAGTGGTACTAAGGAGAAAATAAAATGGGCCTTGGTGAAATGGGATACTTTATGTCTTCCTAAGAGTGAAGGGGGGTTAGGTTTACGGTCTTCAATTAATAACAACAAAGCTTTAGCTGCTAAATTATATTGGAGGATGTTGCATAACCCCAATGCTCTTTGGGCCAATAATCTCCATGCTAAATATGTTGAGAACAAAAGTCCTGAAGACCTTGTTCGCTATCAACTTCCTACCAAAGGTTCTCCCATTTTAGGAGTTCTTAAGACTGGTGAGGATTTGATAAAGAAAAAATTATTTTGGATCATTCATAATGGTCAACATGCAAATTTTTGGACAGATTCTTGGGATGGTCACAAGCCTTTGATAACTCAATTTCCCGATTGGAGGCCTTGGATGGAGGAGCTTCACCGAGCTAATTGGATAAAGGTGGCTAATTATTATCGGTACCATACTGGTAATTCAAAGGTTGGTAGATATTGGATCCCTATTGAGGACTGGCCTATTCAAATCCCAGAAAGGCAAAGACAAGATATCCAAGGCATCCTTCATATGAGATCCCTCTCTTGGTCCCATGAAAAATATTGTTTTGGATGGAACAACACTACTAAGGGTGAGTATTCAGTTGCTCAAGGTTATTTGACCTTATGCCATAATAATCCCAACCATTCTTCTAACATATTTTCTCAATTGTGGGCTCAAAAGCTCTGGCCTAAGGTGAGGTTCTTTAATTGGCTTTTATTGCATCGTAGGGTGCTTACTGGTGAGCAACTTATGAAGCGTGGTTTTCATGGCCCTTTTAGATGTGAAATGTGTGAAGAGAATGTAGAAAATATCAACCATATTTTTATTGAGTGTACTTTAGCCTTCGATCTGTGGAGGAGAATGGCCACTTTACTTGGCTTACAGTGGTCCAATTTTTTTACTTTTGAACAGCTTTGGAGGGATTGGCCTAATCAAGAGGGTGTTGATCATTTTATTAGGCAGTTAGTTTGGATGGGTTCTACCATTCTTCTTTGGAATATTTGGAATGAAAGGAACAACCAAATTTTTAATCAAGATAGTAAGGATATTCACTATATTTGGCAAAAGACCATAGCCAACTTAGTTGAATCGAGTCCATCATCTCCTTAATCACCCCCAAAACTCCCACCAAATATGGGATCAAGTGATGCAAAGATTGAATATTAAACCTTCTAAGGGCAACCATCTTAAAGGGAATGTGAGTATTAGTAAATTGGATAGGAATAGAAATTGGCAACCTCCTCCTAAGGATTTTGGAAAAGTCAATACTGATGGAGCCTCTAGAGGGAACCCCGGAAAACCGAGTGTGGGAGGAATTGGTAGACTTTCAGATGGCTCCCTGGTTTTTACTTTTGCTAAGAATTTGGGTATTCTTTCCAATAACCTTGCTGAGGGGTATGGTATCCTCAGAGGTCTTCAGGAGGCTACTAAGGTTGGATGGGAAAAGGTGATAGTTGAGTCTGACTCTCAACTTATGATTAATCTCTTGAAGAATCCTTCTAAGAATCATAAGGTGGATTGGAGAATAAAAAGAATTATTGAGAAGATTCAGTTAATCCAGATGGGATTTTTGAAAGTTGATTACAATCATGTGGCAAGAGATCAAAACAAGAGTGTTGATGCTTTAGCTAATTGGGCTTTGGACAAAGGTGATCTTACTTGTTATGGCCACCCTCCTATATGGTGGGCTTCTCAAATTAGGGAAGCTCTTCTTTCTATCATTTCTTTGGATGGCTCCGGTTACGAAGGTACCTAGTTTCTTCTTGTTTTTTTTTTGCTTCTCTTTGGTTCATTCAGTTTTTTTTAGTTCCCTAGCTCATTCTATTCTTTATTTTGTTTCCTCTGTTGATTCTTGCCTTAATAGTCTTCTGGTCTAGATAGGTCTTTGTTTTGTTCATTTTTTATTTCTTTTTTCCTTTTTGTTTTTTTTTGTTTAGTTTTTTAAGGTGGGTGGGTTTTTTATTTTGTTTTGTTTTTGTGTTCTTTGTGTTGTTTTTTGTTGTTCTTGTGTTTTTGTTGTTTTGTTTTTTTTTGTTATTGTTCTTGTGTTTTTTTTCGTTCTTGTTCTTGGGTTTCTCTTTGTTTGTGTTATTTCGTGTTTTTATGGGTGAGTGTTTTCTATATTTTTTGTTTTTTTATTGTCTGTTGTTGGTTGTTTTTTATTTTTATTTTTGTTTTATTTTTTAATTTTTTAGGTTTTGGTTGTGTTTATTTTTCTTGTTTTTTTTTTGGGTTATGTCTTTGTAGTGTTCTGTTGTTTTTGTCTTGTTTGTGTTTTGTTATGTGTTTCTTGTGTTTTTCTATGTGGTTTGTGTTGTGGTTTCTTTTATCTTATTGTGTGTGTTTGGTTGTGCTTTTGTTTTTGACACACTCAAGGAGCATGTTTTTTATTTTATTTTATTATTTTTGTTGTTATCTGCTTATTTTTAATTGGGTTTGTGTGTTTGTTTGCTCCTTGAGTGTGTCAAAGGTGGTAGGCCAAGTCCGAGTCCTGGGCATTTTTGGCGGAATGGATACCCCTGCCTCCTTGGGTCTTACCCGAAAGTGGCATCCCTTTTGGGATGTTTTCCACAAAAAAAAAAAAAAAAAATTAGGGACTATCCCCACATGAGTCACTCTTTGCTTTAATCCCCTAAGCTATGCACCGAGTTTCCTCTCTCACTAAGAGTCTCATTGATATACTGACGTGGATTATATCTTTACACTTAATGCTTTGGTCCATTTTACATTTTCTTAGTCAATGGACCATCCCTTTCCTAGTCCACATTACTTGGTTGATTTTTTGGTCCTCCTTATTCTTCCCCAGTTCTAGGTCAAAAGGCAATTATTTTAACATCCCTAAAAAATTTAACTAACAACTAAGGAATTTTTTTTACAAACATAAACTCGATAGGGATTTCCATATCCCTATACAACGTATGTTAATATAATAAGTTACCTAAGACCTAATCTAATGTTTTAAGTGGTCTGTCTCATATCCACGATGAGCCAATTTATTCCCTTCCTTACTCTATCAAAAGGATACACCCATCCCTACACCATACACATATTTGTCTGTGTAGGTACACTAAGTATTTTGCAAATAGCTATCCATATCATCCCCCATGAATGAGTTAACTTACCCCTTTTTGTCTATCAAGAGGGTATGCCCATCACTATATCATACATATGTCCATCTATGTAGGTGCACTAAGTGTAAAGTGAATAATTTATTAGTCTCATGAGTTAACTTATTCCATCCATAACTTCTAGTGATAATCAAATTTGTTTTAAATATAATAGATGTTGTCATGTATCTAACTAATTTAGGGTTTTAGAATAGTTCTATGAAGAATAATATTACTTAATTTTTTTTCCTAAGGGACCCCATAATACCTTAGGCTTCTTTTCTACTTCTATCACATGTACATAATTATTTTAAATACCATATCTAAACATATAAACTATAATAAACCAACAATATCTTCTAATATTTATTTCCTTAGAAGGAGGTGATCAAGTCTACCTATTTAATTAAGCATTGGATAACATCTATAACAACATTAAAGAAGATAAACAAAAAATATGTCATTATCTATCTAAATAATATAACAAAACATGATAGATTGTTAAACTATGTCATCATAGATCCTTTTAAAAATAACAAGAGATACATCTTCCATTAATAAATTAAATCATTACATAACCCAAGTATGGTAAAAGTACTCCCACACTTTTAAAAGAATAAAGCATTACATCATTATCCAAATAGGATATTGCTCAACTAGAGTCTATTCCATAACAAGTATTCACTACAACATATCTCAAAGGTCAATGTATTGGATCCAAGTGTTCTCCTTGTTCCTTATTTCTTTTCCATCGCTCAATTGATGGTGGTAAGGAATCAGAAAAACTCATAGATCTTAGGAAGCATGCAACTAAATGCATATACTAAATGGCTTATGAAATAAGTGCATTTATAATTTGGATGTCAAATTGCAACTATACAAACTACTCAATGCATTTATGCATAAATCATTCACTCAAATCATCAAAAGGAAACCCCATAATTTCCCGCATCCATTATTTTCTCTAACATTCTCTACTTCTATACTAATATACTACTTTCATTAATCAAATAAATTGCATTCATCATCCAAGAATGAAATTTGTCTATCATTCACTTTATCACAGAGGGAGAGTCATTTTATCTTTTGTGTTGGCAATTTTGGGTTTGAGATCCTAGCTTCTTGTCTATGAGTTGCCATTGATGTCAAAAGGAAATGGCATTAATGTTAAGAGGATGTGTTGGCTTCAAAGGTGGAATATTCCAAGAGAATATTTTTAAGAGAATCCAGAGAGATTCCATTGGATAGGGTTTTTATTAAAACCAAGTTAAATGGTTTTTATTAAAACCAAAGGAGGTTCTCTTTATTATTTATTTAATTATTATTAAAAACCCTTCAAGGTTTTAATTAATTATTTATTTAATTAATTAAGGGGGAAATTATTTTTAATTTATTAAAAATACTTTAAGGGTTTTTAAACCCTTTAGAAAGCAAATTTCGATTAAATTCGAAATTACTTTTCTTTGCAGCCGACGTGTTCTAAAGTCCACGTATGGACTATCAATATAAGAAGGTTCCTAAGCTTAAACCCTCTTGGAAAATGGAAGGCAATTAATTGGTTTGGCTGTGATCGAATGTTCTATTTACGCTGCAAAAGAGGAGAGCTCATGGTTTGAAAAGCTTTCGGAAAGCTTGACCGTTTATGTGGAAGGAAGTCTGTCTTGGACTTCGTAAGCCCCTTGTGGGCTAGTGGCAGCGAAGGCTGTGTTTGGGACTTGCATAGGCGGAGGTCTACGTTTCGATCCCCGCAGAGGGAGTTGTGCATGGATTAGTCACGTTTTTATTAAAACATGTTTTGTGCCACGAATTTTGGATTCTTCAAGGGCAGCCATTATAAGGTGTGATTATTTTCTTGATATGATTTTTGGCATTGTTTAGCATGGTTTAAAAGACAGGAGAAATAAGGGGATATTTCTTTGGTTGTATTTTTGAGATTAGTCTTTTGCTATGCTAAATTTAAAAATGGAGATATAAGGTGTAAGTTTTGGTTGTTGTGTTTTTGGCTTCTTTGGTGGTTGTTTTTAAAGAAGAGGAGCTAAAAGGTGTATTAAGGAAAGTTTTTATATATGCTCATTTATCTTGGTTCTAACCCTAACTTGGTTGGAAGTTTGAGGGTTGTGTGTGATGACAGCTCTAAGGATCAATTTTCTTCTACTCCAAAAAGGTATGGGCACATTTTCCTTATGAGTATGATTGGTGTATGTTTTTCTGAATTAAGGTTGGAGTGAAAAGGTTTTCAACTAGGTTTCCTTTGGTTGGGTGTAAATCCTATTTTCCGGTTTGTTGAAGACTACTTATGCATTCTTATCCTTAAGGAGAGTTTTTGGTGAATGCATAATTTTTGGTTTGAGATAGTGGAAGCTTTGTGCACTAGGGTTTATATTTGTGAGTCTAGCTATTTGCATTGAGTTGGTGGAACCCTTGGTTGGCTGTTTTGAGTTTGATGGTTGAGTTGATTCCATAGAGGTTGTTTGATCAAGTTATTGCTTTACTTGATTCATGATATTGGGCTTACTCCATTGAGTTGATTTGAGCAAGTTCTCATTTGCGTTGGTGATATTGTGTTGGATGCTTTTTGTTCAAATAATGTTGGAGGGAAAAGGATTTCTACTTGTTTCCTTTTCTTGTGATGATTGGTTGAATGCTTCAAGGTTGATGTTGAGTTGAATGGTGTTGGTTGACTAAACCTTGTTTGATGAGCATTGTTGTTGAAACCCTAATTGATGGTGAAAAGAACATGAGTATCATTGTTATGTGATTCTTTGCATAGTTGGCAATTGTCGGGGTTTCATGTTCTTGAAAGAAAACATTCTATCCTATCCATTTCAAATATTGAGTTGAGTTTTCAGATTTGAGATTGAGATTGAGTTAAGTTGATTTGAGTTGAGTTTTGATATTGGGATTTGAGTATAGAACATATTGAGTCTCTAAAAATTCTCTTTATGCTTCTATGAGTTTGACAAATCACATTGGGTCTCTAACAATTCACTTTGTGATTTCCTACTAAGAAAGTTTTTCTTGGTGAGCTTGCTGAGTTTTTGGACAAGTTCCAGTGGGGACTTGTGAGCAATTTTGGATAGGTTTCAGTGGGGACTTGTGAGTAGTTTTGGACAGGTTTTGGTGGGGACTTGTGAGCAGATTTGGACAGGTCCTAGCAGAGGACTTGTGAGTTGAGTTTGATAGTTCTATCAGAGAACTTGAGGATAGAGGTGCATTGGTTCTATGAGAAGAACCTGAGGATAGTTGGCAAGTCTTTGAGAAGTCTTGTATGCAGAGGATTGATTTGTTCAAGAGTTGGATAGATATGACAGACATAGGAAGACTTGTACTAGACCGATTAACTGTGTTTGGTATAGGTTGCTGAGCTGCTGTGGACGTGATCATAGAAGGCAGAGGTCTCTTAGGCTAAGCATTGAGGACAAGAGGTCTTCGGTGGAAAGGAGTTCCACGTGCTGGCAAGAGGTAGAGGTAGTTGATCTTCTGAGGGATCATTTCCAGAGCAAAGGGGAAGGTATCTCCTTTGAGTAGAGGCTCATAAATTTTGATTGGGGGAAGGTATCTCCTTTGAGCAGAGGCTCATAAATTCTGTTAGCGTACTTAACATATTTTGTCTCTATTTCATTATTTAGCTCACTGTTACAACTCCTGTAACAGTTCAGTTTACGCCGGTGTGCTATTCTCGGCATTGTAACTATTATTTAAACTGCACTCTGAATAATATTTTCTAGTTCGCACATTTACATGGCATCAGAGCCAGTGGCGTGAAGGGAGCAACGCAGCGGCAGCAGAGAAGCGTGGACAACAAACGGATTTTTTTTAATTAGCCAGACGGGAATTTTTTTTCTCCGGGTTTGTTGTAGCAGAGGATTCCTCCGGTGAAAAAAAAAAAAAAAAAACGCGCAGAGTTGTGCGCGTCGTGACACGGGCCCCGTGCGCAGACGACGGGAGTCCGGTCGACGGCCAGGACGTCACGCAGACGTCCATTGGCGCTGCGTCCGAGGAGGCGCGTCCCCAGAAGAGGATGCAGTCAGGTCGCAGTCCCCTAGGCAGGACGCGTCGGCAGGAGGAGAGAGCGCCCGCGCGGGATTTTTTTTAAATCCCCGCCGCGCAGGAGGTGGCCCCCCCCCCGTCCGCAGGCCGCGTTTGCGCACGGCCCGGCACGAGCCCTCCTCCCCGGCGCGAGGCCCTCGACGAAAAAAAAAAAAAAAAAAAAAAAAAAAATTTGCCGTTTTTTTTTTATTAAATCGCCCCCCCCCGCCGCGCAGGCCGCGACTCCCCCCGCGCAGGCCGCGTTTGCGCACAGCCGCGCAGGCCCTCCCCCGGAAAAATCGAACGCCCTCCCTGGAACGAAAAAAAAAAAAACAAAGTTCGGCTCTCTTTTCTTCGGCGAAAGTCGCTGCGGGAGACTGCGACGTTTTTTTTTTCGAGTGCCGATCCGGTCTGGAAAAGAAGGCAGCGGTGATTTTTTTTTCCGAAAACGCCGGGAGCAGTGGGAGCAGGGCTGTGGTCGCAAGCCGAGGCCGAATTTTTTTTTTTTCGAGCAGTGCTGCGGTCGCAAGCCGAGGCCGTTGCAGAGGAGGAGACAGAAGGAGGGGTTGAAAGAGGAGCAGGTCCACTGTTCCTTTCGGATCAGCCCGCTGGCTCACGTGGTCGTGAGCCGTGCGGTAAGGCTCAGGGAGCCTACAGGTTGGGGGTTCAAATCCCGCCGACCCCCCCAAGGTATATTTTTTTTTCAAAGTTTTTTTTTATATAATTATTAATTTTTAATTTTAATTTATTTTTAATAGTTTTAAACTTTATAAATTAAAATTTAATTTTAATTTATTTTTCCTAAAGTTTTAAAACTATATAAATTAAAATTATTTATTTTAATTTTAAATATATAATAGTTATTAAAAATGCTTTGTTAAAAGAATTTTTTTAAGGGGGGATATTTTTTTCAAAAAAAATCAAAGGGGGATGTTGAGTAATTTTTTGAAATAGCAATTTGGCATTGTAAAAGGTGCATTTTCGGCTGTGACCGACACCTTGTGGGTTATTCTAGTGGGCATTTTTTTTGTTGTATGTTGCATATTTCATTTTTGCACTATAACATTAAAAATTAAAATCAAACACTCCTTAAAGTCCCCGGAATATAAAACCCATCTCGTGCAATTTATTTGCACTCTAGACGTTCGGTATTTGCGATACCTCTGGCCAGCACTTACAGGTAAAGCTGTCGTGATTTGGCTACTGTATCCGCCGCCTAATATAGCTGCTATAACGACGTCTGAGCTTGTTCTCTATAAATCGTCGAGGAGGAATAAGTACGCCATTTTTGCATTTTTTACTCCATCCACTACCCTTTATCGCACTTGTGTTTAGGCGTAAATCCTGACGAAGTATTCTTCATAGTGTTTAGGGGAAGTTACGCCCCACGCATGAGAAGAATCTTCTATGGTAGGTGCCATCAACAAGGCGATTCCCTTTCCGTACCGCTTATGTTCCACGTATCGTATGATCTCTAAAATTCACCTATAGTCTCCCTCACGTAAGGGCGGGTGATTTTTGTTGATCTTTCTAAATACCTATAGTTTCCCTCACGTAAGGGCGGGTATTTTGTACGGTATATTGGCCTAGCAAAAGGTATATCGAAAGGGGGACCAATTTGGTGATATAAGGAACCTTCACTATGGCCGTTGTTGCAAAATTGATGACTGATCCGCATCAGTTATTGAAAGGTCCAAATTATACACCATGGAAACATAAGATGAAGGCTATTCTCCAAATGGAAGATTTGTGGGATATTGTTACTGGAGTAGCAACAAGGCCTTCACCAACAAGCGGGATCCACAGGTCCTTCAGCAGATCAGATTGCTTTTGACAAGAAAGACAGTAGAGCAAAGGTGCTCATTTTGTTTGCTGTTTCCGATGAAGTGCAACCTCATATAGCTGATAAAGCAAGTGGTAAAGAGGCATGGGATGCCCTTAGAACCATCTATGAGGGGAAGAATGAATCCACCATTCTTCATCTTCAACAACAACTTCATAACCTGAGTTTGAGACAGGGTGAAACAGTTGAACTCTTTCTGTGCAGAGTGTCTGAGTTGAAAGAGAAATTGAGTTCTCTAGGAGATACTGTGGATGAAAAGCTTCTCATTTCACTTGTGATGAGAGCTTTACCTTCTTCATTTGACATGTTGATAACCTCCATCCAGGTGTCCCAACGACAAATTACCTACATCGAGTTGGTCAATCTGCTTCAACAACAGGAGGCACGCCAACTTCACAAGGATGATTCTTCCAATACAGCCCTATACACCAACGAGGCGAGGGTTCTAGGAAGAAAGGTAATGGGCAAAAAGGAGGCAACTTTCGGAAAGGAGGAAATTCTCAACAGGATACGAAAGGAAAAGGCAAGCAACCTCAACCGAAGAAGAGGTGGTGCAAGATCTGTGAGAAAGACAACCATGACACCAACAGGTGTTGGCATAAGAACAAGCAAAAAGGCCAAAACAAACCACAAAATAAAAACAAGCAACCCCGAGCGAATGTTGTCGTTGAAGAATCCGACTCGGATTCCGAATGGGCACACAAGGTGCTCATGACTACCACAGATTCCACTCGGAGGGATCCTATTTGGTATGTCGATTCCGGAGCTAGTAAACATATGATCGGCGACGGATCGTGGTTTGAATCATTTGTGGCCAAGGAGGGCAAACCCGTCACCATTGCCGATGATAAAACCTACGGGGTTCGGTGGAGAGGGTACGGTTTCGGTCACTCTTCCCGATGGCAAGTGTCGGATTGACAAGGTCCTCTATGTTCCGGGATTGGCCAACAATTTGTTGTCGGTGACACAAATCCCGGACAGAAATATGGTTGTCAACTTTCGTGTTGAGAATGGAAAGAAGTGTTGTACAATTACCGGGAAGGGTAAGCGATTGCAATGGCTTCATATAAGCATGGCTTATTTGCACTAGATGCTATCTCTATTCCACATGTTGCCATGACTGTCTCTACCAAGGAGGCAACTTCCCTATGGCACAAGAGATATGGGCATCTTAGTTCTGGCTACTTACTTGAGCTCAGCAAGTATGAGATGGTAAAGGGTCTTCCTTCCCTTTCTGCCACATTGCCAGTGTGCTCTATCGCTGGCGGAAAGCAACATAGAGTACCATTTGAGAAGAGCTCTACAAGAGCACGAAAACCTCTAGAGCTAATTCACACCGATCTATGCGGTCCTTTCACACCCAAGAGTGTTGGAGGGAAGAGGTACTTTCGGTTATTCGTAGATGACTACTCACGAAAGATGTGGGTTTTCTTTCTCAAACCGAAATCTGAAGCTTTTGCATTCTTCCGGCAGTTCAAGAAATCCGTTGAGAAGGAGTCAGGGGCTTCTATCAAAACCCTCCGCTCAGATCGAGGGGGAGAGTTTACCTCTAATGAATTTTCTGCATTCCTAGATAAACATGGGATCAAGAGACGAGTTAACAACCGCCTATACTCCTCGACGAGAATGGAGTTGCCGAGAGAAGGAACCGTTCTATCATGGAAATGGTTCGTTGTATGCTCACAAGTGCAACTCTTGGGCAACAATATTGGGCGAAGATGTCACCACTGTAGTGTATCTTTTGAATAGGGCACCCACAAAGGCCCTAAAAGGAATGACTCCACAGGAAGCATGGAGTGGTCGAAAACCCTCCATATCTCATCTACGTATTTTCGGGTGTCAAGCTTTCATGCACATACCGAAAGAGAAAAGGAAGAAGCTAGATGAGAAAACACCGAGATGTATTTTTCTTGGATATTCTCGAGCACTCTAAAGGATATCGGTTGATAGATCCTTTGACCAAGAAAATTCATATCAGCGAGAGATGTTGTCTTTGATGAAGCTTTCACATCACAGAGCACATCTACGAGTACACCAGGATATTGTGGAACCAAAGGAAGAGGAGATTCCTTCGTCAACACAGACGGGAGGTCCTTCTACATCTTCTTCACCACCACCGAAGCTGAATCCTAAATGGTGTACAAATACAATCGAGAGATGCAAATTTATCCACTCCTCCCAATTTGAATTTGGATAGACCTCGTACACGCAGTATGGCTCAAAAGGAAAGAGAAGCCGAGAAACCGGTGAGGTTGATGATCTTTGTCAATCTTTTGAGGAACTTTCCGTGACTCCAAGTAGAGAAGTTGAGGATATGGATATTGATGATGACAGGGCATTCATGTCTACCATAGATAGTCTTGAACTCGCATCGGTGCAAGATGCTCTTAGTGAGCCTCGGTGGAAGGCCGCTATGGATACATAGTATGAGTCTCTGATGAAGAATAAAACTTGGAAGCTTGTTGATCTGCCGCATGGAAAGAAACCTATTGGCTGCAAATGGGTATACAAAGTCAAGTACAAGGCAGATGGAACAATTGATAAGCATAAGGCCCGTCTTGTTGCAAAGGGCTATGCTCAAAAGGAAGGCATCGACTATGAAGAAACTTTTGCACCTACCGCTCGGATGACCACAATTCGGGTTATGTGTGCTATGGCTGCACAATATGGGTGGAAAGTTCACCAAATGGATGTCAAAAGTGCCTTTCTTAATGGTGATCTCCAAGAAGAAGTCTATATGACTCAGCTGAAGGATTTGAAGTGGAAGGCCAACAGCGAGAAAGTTTGCAAATTGGTTAAATCCTTGTATGGTCTGAAACAAGCTCCTCGAGCTTGGTATATAAAAATGGACAATCACCTAATGCAGCATGGATTTAAGAGATGTCCGTCAGATGCAAACCTCTATTTCAAGAAACAGGGTTCTGAGATAGTGTTGCTTGTACTCTATGTGGATGATCTGCTCATTACAGGGAGTTCAGAAGATTTGATCTCTATTGTCAAAAGAAACTTGTGCAAATCTTTTGAGATGACAGATCTTGGACTTCTCCATTACTGTCTTGGTCTGGAATTCAGCCAGAAGGAGCACACCATCAAAGTGTCTCAGAAAAAGTATGCCAAGACATTGCTCGATAAATATCGCATGACTGACTGCAAGCCAATGGCAACTCCTATGGAGAATGGACTTCAGTTATCGCGATATGATGACTCACCCCAGGTAGATGGCACTCTCTATCGACAGTTGATTGGGAGTCTCATATATCTGACCAATACTAGGCCAGATCTCGTATTTGCTGTAAACTATCTTTCGAGGTTCATGTAGGAGCCTAAGATTACTCATTGGAAAGCAGCAAAACGTGTTCTTCACTATGTCCGTGGTACTATAGAATATGGCCTAGAATACAAGAGGAACAACAAATTCTTCTTGCAAGGATACACGGACTCCGACTATGCCGGATCATTTGATGATCGCAAGTCAACTTCCGGATACATTTTTCATCTGGGATCCGGTCCTGTCTCTTGGCACGACGAAGAAGCAACAGTGGTTGCTATTTCTTCAACAGAGGCAGAATATCGTGCCGCACGTGAAGCTGTGTGCGAAGTGATATGGTTACGTCGCATTCTAACAAGTATGGGCCATCCATCAAAATCTCCAATACACTTGTTTTGCGACAATCGTGGTGTTCTGAACCTCGTCAAGAATCCAGTCCATCATGAAAAAACAAAGCACATTGACACACAATGTCATTTCATTCGAGAGGAAGTTCCAAAGCACCGAATTCAGCTTCAACACATTCCCACCGATGCTCAAGTTGCAGACATTTTCACTAAGGCACTTGGACATGTCAAATTTGAATTGTTTCGCAGCTCACTTTGTATTGCAAAATAATGTAAGGGGATGTTAGTATAGATATTAGTTATTACATTACCCAAATAATGTAATAAAGGGGGATGTTAGCGTACTTAACATATTTTGTCTCTATTTCATTATTTAGCTCACTGTTACAACTCCTGTAACAGTTCAGTTTACGCCGGTGTGCTATTCCCGGCATTGTAACTATTATTTAAACTGCACTCTGAATAATATTTTCTAGTTCGCACATTTACAAATTCTGATTGGGGGAAGGTATCTCCTTTGGGCCGAGGCTAATAAACATTGTAATTGGGAAGGATTCCCAAAGAACTTTGAGATAAGTTTTAGAGAAAAGTTTTGTGGACGTAGCCCAGCCATTCTAGGTGAACCACGTTAAAATTGGTGTCACTTTGTGGATGATATTGTGCATTGCTTTGATATTGCTTTGGGTATATTACTTTACTGTTTTGAAGTATAAAAGAAAAATTAGAAAGAGGTCTTATACTGTTCACCCCACCCCTCTCAGTATAAGCTTGTGTTCTTCAATTGGTATCAGAGTGGGTGCCTTCAAAAAGTTTAACAGCTTGAAGGAAAAGCTAGTAAAGAACACAATGGATCATTCAACTAGCAATGCAACACCTATTCTTGATGGGTCAAATTTTGGTCTTTGGAGTGCGAGGATGAAGGTTCATCTAATGGAACTTGGGAATGAGGTTTGGGAAGTGATTGAAGATGAGTACACTATTCCTGAACATGGTCCTAATACTAAAGAAGAAAGGCTCCTACATCACAGCAATTCAAAAGCAATGAATGCAATTCTGAAAGGCTTACAAAAAGCAGATCTCAACAAAGTGATTCACTGCAATACAGCTAGTGAAATGTGGAAACAGTTGAAGGTGGTTCATATAGGTGATACAAATGTTAGAAAGGCCAATTTGAGACACTTCAAAGGTATGTTTGAATAACTCAAGATGAATTATGATGAAAATATTAGTGACTATATGCTTCGTATGGATGAGGTTGTTAACTCCATGAAAGACTTAGGTCATGAGCTTGCTGAAAATGATGTTTGTGATAAGATTTTAAGATCTCTTCCTAATAGATTTAGTGAAAATATTTTTGCTATTGAGGAAGCTAAAGATTTGGATAAGTTGAAAAATGATGAGCTCCATAGTATACTTGTAGCATTTGAGTTGAGAACTCAAGTGAAGGTTGATGTCAAGAAAGAAGCAGCTTTCAAGGCTACCAAGGAATCCAAGGGTAAACAGCTTCAAGATAGTAATGAGTCTTCTAGTGATGAAGAGGCATATTATAGCAAGAAAGACAAGTTCTCTAGAAATCACAAAAGTATGAAAAATATAAGATGTTTCAATTGTGGAAAGTATGGTCATTATGCTACTAACTGTACTGTTCCCAAGAATGAAAATGATGAAGATAAACAGGATTCTAAGAGCAAGGATTCTGAAAAGCACAAGCATCACAGGAAGATCAAATATGATCACAACAATCAAGGAAAGAGGTATTCTCACAAGCACAAGAAGAGTTTCTACCTATACAAAGCAAGTAAGTGTTCTAGTAGTGATAGTGAAAGTTCTTCAAGTGATGATGAAAATGAGATGTTGTTCATATCAAAAAAAGAGGAAGAACCGAAACATAGATTCATTATCATGAAATGTCTTAGATGTGGAAATTTTGGTCACCTTGAGGATGATTGCACAAATAATGATTTGGTTTCTAGTATGTATGAGGATGCTTCAGAAAACTATAAGAAAGATGCATGTATGGTCTTTGAAAAGGGTAGCACCTCTAGTGATAAGAAATCTGAAAAAGGCTTTGATGATTCAAAAAGGAAACAAATAAAGGATCTTGAAAGTGAACTTATTAGTGCTCTTAGTAATTTGGAAAAGGAAAGAAAGAAGAATGCTAGACTCAAGGATAATTTAGATGAATGTTGTATGGAGAGAGATGATCTTATAGAAAGTCTTGACTTCTCTATGGCTAAGACACAAGAACTCAAGGATGAGTTAAAGTCTAAGGTTCTTGAGTATAGTGAGTTAGAACAGAAAATGGCTTCTTTGAAAGAGGAAACTAAAGAGTACAAGGATAAGCTTTACAGGTTTCAAGATAGCTCCAAAAAGGTTAAGCCACTCATCAAAGGTCAAAGAAAGACAACAAATAAAACAGGCCTTGGTTTTGTTAAGCTACACAAGGAAAAAGTTGGAGAGTCTAGTAAGAGACTCCAAAAGGAAGAGAGTTATGATGAGGAAAGCATTTCAAAAAAGGAGTCCTTGAGTGATAGATGCACAGAAACAGAAAATAGGAAACATAAAAAGGGGAGAAAGTTTATAGGACCTAGAAGGTCATTTACGGGAAAGTTTAATGGTAGATTTTTTTCTTGTCATAGGTTTGGTCACATGGCTTCACATTGCATGAATCAAGTAAGGAAGGTATATGACAGTTTTAGAGGTGGTAATTTCTTTCAAGGGTATTGCTACTCTTGTAAACAGTTTGGGCATAAGGCAATTTTTTGCAAGGCTAATAATAGGAATAGGGTTAGTCAGAACAAATGGATTCAAAGAACAGGTATGCCTAAAAGAAATAACATTGTTACTTGTTATAAGTGCAACAATGAAGGTCACACAGCTAGACAGTGTAGAGCTGAAATTCCAAGGTACGAGAACGAGAGCAAGTGGTATGAATAGGTCCAAGGATTAAGGGATGGATAAGAATAGGAATGATAACAGGAATAGGAACAATGACAGGAACAGGAACAAGAATATGGACAAGGAGAACAAGAGAAGACATGGTAAGGCAGCTATAGACATTGATGATGATCAGTGCCTATTGGGAGTTTTCAAGAGAAGACATGGTAAGGAAGCTATAGACATTGATGATGATCAGTGCCTATTGGGAGTTTTACTCCCACCCCGAAATTAAACACCTCAACAAGAGGTGGGGGAGGGACTAAGCTAAGAGGCTCATTCTTAGTCCCAAGCCCCAAAGGTGACCCTTTGCCATTGATGACAAAGGGGGAGAGATATGAGTAAGGGGGAGAGCCTAAAGATAGGGGGAGCTATTTATGTTGAGTTTCTATGTTGTTGAGAAGCATGGTTTGCCATCAATGACAAAGGGGGAGATTGTTGACAATTTTGGGTTTGAGATCCTAGCTTCTTGTCTATGAGTTGTCATTGATGTCAAAAGGAAATGGCATTAATGTTAAGAGGATGTGTTGGCTTCAAAGGTGGAAGATTCCAAGAGAATCTTTTTAAGAGAATCCGGAGAGATTCCATTAGATAGGGTTTTTATTAAAACCAAGTTAAATGGTTTTTATTAAAACCAATGGAGGTTCTCTTTATTATTTATTTAATTATTATTTAAAACCCTTCAAGGTTTTAATTAATTAATTATTTAATTAATTAAGGGAGAAATTATTTTTAATTTATTAAAAATACTTTAAGGGTTTTTAAACCCTTTAGAAAGCAAATTTCGATTAAAATCGAAATTACTTTTCTTTGCAGTCGACGTGTTCTAAAGTCCACGTATGGACTATAAATATAAGAAGGTTCCTAAGGTTAAACCCTCTTGGAAAATGGAAGGCAATTAATTGGTTTGGCTGCGATCGAATGTTCTATTTACGCTACGAAAGAGGAGAGCTTGTGGTTTGAAAAGCTTTCGAAAAGCTTGACCGTTTATGTGGAAGGAAGTCCGTCTTGGACTTCGTAAGCCCCTTGTGGGCTAGTGGCAGCGAAGGTTGCGTTTGGGCCTTGCGTAGGCAGAGGTCTACGTTTTGATCCCCGCGGAGGGAGATGTGCATGGATTAGTCACGTTTTTATTAAAACGTGTTTTGTGCTACGAATTTCGGATTCTTCAAGGGCAGCCATTATAAGGTGTGATTATTTTCTTGATATGATTTTTGGCATTGTTTAGCATTGTTTAAGAGACATAGGAGAAATAAGGGGATATTTCTTTGGTTGTATTTTTGAGATTAGTCTTTTGCTATGCTAAATTTAAGAATGGAGATATAAGGTGTAAGTTTTGGTTGTGTTTTTGGCTTCTTTGGTGGTTGTTTTTAAAGAAGAGGAGCTAAAAGGTGCATTAAGGAAAGTTTTTATATATGCTCATTTATCTTGGTTCTAACTCTAACTTGGTTGGAAGTTTGAGGGTTGTGTGTGATGACAGCTTTAAGGATCAATTTTCTTCTACTCCAAAAAGGTATGGGCACATTTTCCTTATGAGTATGATTGGTGTATGTTTTTCTGAATTAAGGTTGGAGTGAAAAGGTTTTCAACTAGGTTTCCTTTGGTTGGGTGTAAATCCTATTTTCTGGTTTGTTGAAGACTACTTATGCATTCTTATCCTTAAGGAGAGTTTTTGGTGAATGCATAATTTTTGGTTTGAGATAGTGGAAGCTTTGTGCACTAGGGTTTATATTTGTGAGTCTAGCTACTTGCATTGAGTTGGTGGAACCCTTGGTTGGCTGTTTTGAGTTTGATGGTTGAGTTGCTTCTATAGAGGTTGTTTGATCAAGTTATTGTTTTACTTGATTCATGATATTGGGCTTACTCCATTGAGTTGATTTGAGCAAGTTCTCCTTTGCATTGGTGATATTGTGTTGGATGCTTTTTGTTCAAAAAATGTTGGAGGGAAAAGGATTTCTACTTGTTTCCTTTTCTTGTGATGATTGGTTGAATGCTTCAAGGTTGATGTTGAGTTGAATGGTGTTGGTTGACTAAACCTTGTTTGATGAGCATTGTTGTTGAAACCCTAATTGATGGTGAAAAGAACATGAGTATCATTGTTATGTGATTCTTTGCATAGTTGGCAATTGTTGGGGTTTCATGTTCTTGAAAGAAAATATTCTATCCTATCCATTTCAGATATTGAGTTGAGTTTTTAGATTTGAGATTGAGATTGAGCTAAGTTGATTTGAGTTGAGTTTTGAGATTGGGATTTGAGTATAGAACATATTGAGTCTCTAACAATTCTCTTTATGCTTCTATGAGTTTGACAAATCACATTGGTTCTCTAACAATTCACTTTGTGATTTCCTACTAAGAAAGTTTTTCTTGGTGAGCTTGCTGAGTTTTTGGACAGGTTCCAGTGGGGACTTATGAGCAATTTTGGACAGGTTCCGATGGGGACTTGTGAGCAGTTTTGGACAAGTTTCGGTGGGGACTTGTGAGTATATTTGGACAGGTCCTAGCAGAGGACTTGTGAGCTGAGTTTGATAGTTCTATCAGAGAACTTGAGGACAGAGGTGCATTGGTTCTATAAGAAGAACCTAAGGATAGTTGGCATGTCTTTGAGAAGGCTTGTATGCAGAGGATTGATTTGTTCAAGAGTTGGACAGATCTGACAAACAGAGGAAGACTTGTACTATACCGACTGACTGTGTTTGGTATAGGTTGTTGAGCTGTTGTGGACATGATCATAGAAGGCAGAGGTCTCTTAGGATAAGCATTGAGGACAGGAGGTCTTTTGTGGAAAGGAGTTCCACATGTTGGCAAGAGGTAGAGGCAGTTTATCTTCTAAGGGATCATTTCCAGAGCAGAGGGGAAGGTATCTCCTTTGAGTAGAGTCTCATAAATTTTGATTGGGGAAAGGTATCTCCTTTGAGCAGAGGCTCATAAATTTTGATTGGGGGAAGGTATCTCCTTTGGGCCGAGGCTCATAAACATTGTAATTGGGAAGGATTCCCAAAGAACTTTGAGATAACTTTTAGAGAAAAGTTTTGTGGACGTAGCCTAGCCATTTTGGATGAACCATGTTAAAATTGGTGTCACTTTGTGGATGGTATTGTGCATTGCTTTGATATTGCTTTGGGTATATTACTTTACTGTTTTGAAGTATAAAGGAAAAAGTAAAAAGAGGTCTTATACTGTTCACCCCCCCCTCTCAGTATAAGCTTGTGTTCTTCATTTTGAGAATGAAAGTCATTTATCATTTATCTAGCATGGAGTAATTCAATAAACCTTTCTTTAATCAATCAAAGTTCTATGCTTTTTGTGTACAAAACCATTTTCTTTAACCAATTAAGAGCCCATACTCTTAACTATCTATACAATACCATTTATTTAATCAATTAAGATCCCATACTCTTAACTAATTAAATACTTATACAAAAACCATTTCTTTAATCAATTAAGAGCCCATACCCTTAACTAATTAAATACTTACACAAAAATCATTTTCTTAATTAATTAAGATCCCACACTCTTAACTATCCATAAAATACCATTTCTTTAATTAATAAAGAGCCCGTACTCTAAACTAATTAAATACTTATACAAAAATTAATTTTCTTTAATCAATTAAGAGCCCATACTCTTAACTAATTTAATACTTATACGAACCCAGGTGTTGTAGGTGAGTTGGAGAGGAGAGGGCAATCCTCCAAGGGAGGTCCCAGGTTCAAATATCCACCCTACTAAAAAGCTGAAATGGGTATCCAAAATCCAATTGATAATGTTGGTGCGGGTAGGGTCGGATGCGACCCCCGGGTGACTTTAATGGTGTAGAACCCCTTGTTCATGGTCTCTCAGACCAAGGCGGCTCTGCAATGGGTTTTTTTCTTTAAAAAAAAATACTTATACAAAAACCATTTCCTTAATCAAATAAATAAATTAATATAATTCTTTAATTTAAATACATCTAAATATCCTTCTTTTAATTTAAATAAACTAAATATAATTCTTTAATTTAAATACATATAGATATCCTTATTTTAATTTAAATAAACTAAATATCATTATTTTAGTTTAATTAAATTAAATTCAATTCTTTTAGTTAAATTAAATATCTCCTCTAGGTGGGAGGTCACCATTTCAATTTCCTACTCCCTGCTTTACTCATATTAAATGGATTTCTAGGTGGATCTCTTGGTCGAATAGGCTTGCAAGGCCTTTCTTTTCTTTCTTAGTTCCTATGGAGACCTTACTTGAGTCTTCCTGGTGCTTCCTAGGGAGTTTCTCTCTTTTGGTGTTGGTTGGGTTTTTGAATGTGGTCCTTTTTTGATACAGATCTTTTATACCTATTTTATGGTCAGTTCATCCCTTGTTGGTCTGATGCTCGAGCTAGTCCAATAGAACATTTCTCCATGGATTTGGGTGGTCTTTGGGGAGATACCAGGTGCTTTCACAACATGGAGAAAGGTTTTCTTAGATGGCCTCCTAGTATAACAGTGATGGAGCAGGTTGTGCATCCCTATGCAATTTTTTTGAGTGGTGTTTTGTTAGATCCCTCTGTGGCTCCTTTTGTGGTCTTGGTGGGAGACATTAGCCTTCATCGTTGGCCATGGAGGAGGGGTCCCAGAGGTCATATATTGGCTAGATATCCTTGGCACTTCATCTTCTAGGGGAGTTTCTATGAGCTTCTCTATCTGATATTTTTTGGTCTCATCAAGGGATAGTCCTTGTAATTTCTTGATAACCACAGTAGAGAGATTTCAGTGTGGCTTCTTGAGTAGTCTTTGGGGGGGGTTGGGGATAACTATTTTTATCTGATGATGAGTGTGTCCATTTAAATCTATTTATCTATAGTTTTTTACGATCCTAGAGGGAGACCTTGTTCTTTCATGGTGGCTACAGAGGAAGGGTTTTGGTTTACCTTCTAGTTTAGTGTTTGGAGGGGCCTGGAAGGTGGTGGAGATGTGTTATTGGTTCATATCATTTTAATATATTCTTGCATACAACCCATCTATTTCATTTTTGTTCTAAAATCATAGGAATTTCTCTGCCTATGGTTTCCATATAATGAAGTTTTCCTTGGGTGGGAAACTTTTTCAATTGTTGAATTATTGGAAGTCTCTCTTGGGACCAAGAGGGACCCTATTCTCTTTATTTGATGGATTTGTCCTGAGACTGCCTCAAATATGCACTTCATTATGGAGGGATGTGGAGAGACCTACCACCTTGGGAGGGATGTCACTGTTTCATTTTTCCTACCCCTTCCCTTGCTCCAAATCTAAGGATTTTTTGGGAAGATTTCTTGGCAGGATTTTATTTTTCATTTTTGAATTGCTAGAAGTCTCTTTTAGGGCTAGGAAGGTCCATGTTCGCTTTCCTTGTAGATATATCTCAATACTACATCAAATTATACTTCTTGTGGAGGGATGTGGGGAGACCTCCTACCCTAGGTGGGATATCACGATTTCATTTTTTTTGCCCCCTCCATTGCCCCGGTTCTAAGGATTTTTGTATGGATTTCTTGGGTAGATTTTAGGACCTTCTTTGTGTTTCTTTTGGCTCAACTGTGCTTTAGATAGATTTATCTTGAGTCAATCCCAATTCTAAGTGTGATACATTTTCTATATGGGAAAATATAGTTTCAAATTTAAATTTTTGGGTGGGAATCTCTATCGTAGCCATTCTATAGAGGCTCCCTCAATTTCAAATTTTATTTTTGTTGGGTGCAGAATTTTCTTGTTTAGGCAGCAATCCCTTTTCAATATTTCTTTGGTCTCATTTATTGATGGTCCTATAGATTTTATCTCCTTGCTTTAGCCATTTTTTTTTTATCTCTTTGAGATAGTCTCTTTCGTTATGGTTTTTTATAAAAGGTTTGAGGATCCTTTCAAAACCCCTTCTATCAATCAATCAAATTTTTTAAATATTATCTATTTCAAAATGATGTTTGAATTTAAATAATAGATAATAAAATTAGGTGTCAATAAACAATCAATAGCCAAACCAAGTTTCAAAGGAGGGTTAATACCAGCATCATGGGCTAGAAATAGTGGCAACTCGGGTCAATTGAGTTGACAATACAAACAATTGGGAGTATAAGGCCTCGCCAAGCGGTGGCTTCAATGACCACCACTTAGTGGTCATCTAATAGGGGGTGGCTCCCCATTTTTATGGTGTTTAGGTTCCCCAAAATGTAGAATATGGGATATAAACTAGGGTCAATATTCAAAATAGTTTTTCATGATTGGACCGCATGGCTACCAATCACTCAAAGCCAACAAACAAAAATCAACCACACGTCAACCCGTTCAATCCAAGCATCAAATCTACCAAGCCAAAGTCTTAGGTGTCTGACTATGAAATCATAGTAGCTTGAATGATTAAAAGGTGGTTCTATGCCCATCCTACGACCTATGTGGGATAAATTCCCATGATGACCACATAACTATGATTGATCGATCGTTGGGATTGATCGCAAGTGATGCACAACTGTAAAAACCCTTGATAAGTGGAGGATCCACTAACAAGCTCATTGCAAGAATCTTGATGTTCTTGTATAAATTTGATAAATAATTTAATATAAAATGTAATCACAGGCCACTTAAAGGGGGCTCCCTTGTAATCATTTTCCCACTATAAGGGGCTCCCTCCTTGCCACTTATAGGGGGATCCCTCCTTTGAATATATGCTTCTTATTATTCTTCTTGGATGATTTGTGTGAATGGCCAACCTAATATATATCTACCCTAAAGCTATGTTGGTGAAGATGTGATGGTTTACGTATGAAGAGATGTGATGGTTCACTTTATGGGTTAATAATATAATAATTAAAATATTAATAATACTAAGTAATACTAACTAATAAAGTTAGGATGGAGGATCCTAACATGCCACCCTCCTTAAAAAGAGCTTTGTCCTCAAACCTCAAAGTGAGGATATTTGTCCTTTATTTTCCAAGAAGGATTTGCGAAAGTTCTTGGAATCCTTTAATGTAATCCTTTCGTAGGTAGAGATATCTAGAAGGATGAAGCGTTAGCGTGGGGTTGCCAAAAAAATTAGTAAATGTGTGATGATGAGGGAAGGACAACCCTTGGGGTTCTTCAAATGCCTTAAAATGATGCATAAAAAGAGGTGGTAAAACTTCTACATTCTCCTTTTGTTCCCTGGGAGAGGCAATGGAGGAGTGTGCAATCACCTTTCTACCTTGTTTTTTAATAGGTTTGACCCTATGGTGATAACTCACTATTGGAGAGGAAATTGAGTGTAGTTCTTGTAGAGTGCAATTTTGGCCATAATAACTCACTTCAGGAATGTCTACCTCATCCTTACCTGATGCATTGATCACTTCTAGCATATCGACCTCATTGTCTTTATTATTGTGAGTAGTTGTGCTAAGCACTTTGGACACAACTACCTCATCTTCACATTTTAGGGATTGATAAGGATCAAATTCCTTCAATAAATACAATGTTAGTGTAACGCATTTTTGATGGGATCCAAATTGCTCATCACAATTATCGCAGAGGTATTTCGCTCATCATTCCTTCACTTCCTTCTGGTTGAGGTACTCAACCTACAAGGATCGATTAGGTTTTGGGGTATCGTAAGTGGTTTATGATTTCCCAATAGGTGTTTTTCCTAATCGACGTTGAGTATTAAATTTTTCTTTGGCTAATTTGGTCAATCCATAGGTTTGCATCATGGTATAGGGATTGAACCTTGTCACCTCCATTCTAATTTTTGCTTTCAATCCACTAATGAAGCTATTGATGAGAATTGATTCATCCAACCCTTTGTTGTGTTTGGTGATATCCTCAAACCGAGTTTGATACTCATGCGCAAAAGTGATTTTATGAATATCTTTGAGAAATTCCCACATGACTGGGTCCCACATGGCTCTGATACCAAATGCAAGAACCTTAATGTTCTTGTGTAAATTTGATAAATAATTTAATATAAAATGTAATCACAAGCCACTTAAAGGGGGCTCCCTTGTAATCGCTTTGCCGCTATAGGGGGCTCCCTCCTTGCCACTTATAGGGGGCTCCCTCTTTAGAATCTATGCTTCTTATTCTTCTTCTTGGATGATTTGTGTGAATGGCCAACCTAATATATATATCTACCCTAAAGCTACATTGGTGAAGAGACGTGATGGTTCACGTTATGAAGAGATGTGATGGTTCACTTTATGAGTTAATAATATAATAATTAAATGATTAATAATACTAACTAATACTAACTAATAATGTTAGGATGGAGGATCCTAACATGCCACCCTCCTTAAAAAGAGCTTTGTCCTCAAATCTCAAAGTGAGGAGCTTTGTCCTTTGTTTTCCAAGAAGGATTTGTGTAAGTTCTTGGACTCTTTTAATGTCATCCTTCCGTAGGTAGGGATATCGAGAAGGATGAAGCGTTAGCGTGGGGTTTCCAAAAAAATTAGTAAATGTGTGATGATGAGGGAAGGGCAACCCTTGGGGTTCTTCAAATGCCTTAAAATGATGCATAAAAAGAGGTGGTAAAACTTCTACATTCTCCTATTGTTCCCTAGGAGAGGCAATGGAGGAGTGTGTAGTCACCTTTTTGCCTTGTTTTTTAATAGGTTTGACCCTATGGCGATAACTCACTATTGGAGAGGAAATTGAGTGTAGTTCTTGTAGAGTGCATGTTTGGCCATAATGAGTCACTTCAGGAATGTCTACCTCATCCTTACCTAATGCATCGATCACTTTTGGCATATCGACCTCATTGTCTTTATTGTTGTGAGTAGGTGCGCCAAGCACTTCGAACACAACTACCTCATCTTCACCTTTTAGGGATTGACAAGGATCAACTTCCTTCAATAAATACAATGTTAGTGTAACGCATTTTTGATGGGATCCAAATTGCTCATCACAATTATCGTAGAGGTCTTTCGCTCATCGTTCCTTCACTTCCTTCGGGTTGAGGTACTCAACCTACAAGGGTCGATTAGGTTTTGGGGCATCGTAAGTGGTTTGTGCTTTCCCAATAGGTGTTTTTCCTAATCGACGTTGAGTATTGAATTTGTCTTCGACTAATTTGGCCAATCCATAGGTCTGCATCATGGTATAGGGATTGAACCTTGTCACCTCCATTCTAATTTCCTCTTTCAATCCACTAATGAAGCTATTGATGAGAATTGATTCATCCAAACCTATGTTGTGTTTGGTGATATCCTCAAACCGAGTTTGATACTCACGCACAAAAGTGATTTGATGAAGATCTTTGAGCAATTCCCACATGACTGGGTCCCACATGGCTCTGATACCAAATGCAAGAACCCTGATGTTCTTGTGTAAATTTGATAAATAATTTAATATAAAATGTAATCACAGGCCACTTAAAGGGGGCTCCCTTGTAATCGCTTTGCCGCTATAGGGGGCTCCCTCCTTGCCACTTATAGGGGGCTCCCTCCTTAGAATCTATGCTTCTTATTCTTCTTCTTGGATGATTTGTGTGAATGGCCAACCTAATATATATATCTACCCTAAAGCTACGTTGGTGAAGAGACGTGATGGTTCACGTTATGAAGAGATGTGATGGTTCACGTATGAAGAGATGTGATGGTTCACTTTATGGGTTAATAATATAATAATTAAATGATTAATAATACTAACTAATACTAACTAATAATGTTAGGATGGAGGATCCTAACACTCATCACAACCTAGCCATAGGAATATCTACATGGTGAAAGAGGAAAATTTAAGGTGGGTCTAAGGTTTTGAATTAATTTCACCAAGATACAAGGTCTCCCTATATTTCTATATATGTAAGGATCTCTACATAGGCATAGAGTTAGCATCCTTAGAGGTATTTATGACCTTCCATACTGGTCAAGGAGGAGAGAAGGGTTTGATTAGTTAAAACCCTACAACCTAATACAGTTATAGGGCTACAAAAAGGAGAAATTGATGTATGTCACAAAGAGAAGGATACATGGAACTTTCGATATAACAACAAAATAGGCAATGAGGTGACAACAAGTGGAGAAGGAAAACTAATCAAACTATGGTGAAGCCCTAGTTTCAAAATAAATGAACCCACCTTCAAACTAGATCATTTACACAAGAAGTATGCACAAGGTATGCAGTTAGTAAATGATGTAAAAACATGCGTAAAAGTCATGTGAATGGGAGTAAGGAAAACCCAATCAATTCATACTTTAAAAGGGATAAAAGCAAACACAAAAAGAAATCAAAGCAAGGCTAATCTACAGTAATCAGAGTTTTCAAAAGTGATTCGCAGGGTAGGGGTCTGAGAGGATATCAATAATTTATTTTGATAAAAAGGGATTCGATATAGAAATTCTTAGGAATCCTAAAAATTATTGAAATATCAAACAACAAAGTTTATGCAAATGGAGGCCCCAAACCTAAAATTAGCTTCCTCCAACCTCCTGGTTTGACTTCCATGTCCTTTGACTATCCTCCAAGACATTTCTTTTCATGTCTTTGCACTCTACCTCAACAGCCTTTGACCGAATCACCCTTTTTATTTTTTTTTCCTTCTTGACCAAGAAGACCTATCTACCCCTTCCCCAAAGTCCACATTTTGACATAAATTCTATCTATCAAGAGTAATACCAAGCTTACCCAAGGTAGCCAAAAATAATATGTTTGAATTTTAAAATGGTTCTTCCTCTTTTAAAAATATCTTACTCAATTAAAACCATTTATTTCTTTATTTATAAAAGATAAAGCTTTCATGTCTTTATTTGATTTGAAATAGATAAGTTATTATTTTTTAATCTAATTTATGAAATATGAAGCTATTCGTTTCTTTATATACTCAAAAAGGTAAAGGAGGGAATTGAAAATAATATTTAAAACATTAATATATATAATATTAAATTCAATTTAATTCAAACCATAAAAGCCATTAAATAATTTTCCTATTTGATTAATTCCCATAAAATACCTATACTAATATTAAACATTAGTATGGTATTTAAGTGGCCTAGGGTTAATAGAGCCTCTATGTCTATTAATCCCTTCCAAAGGGGATTCTACACCAAGTCCACTTACACATAAACACACATGTAAACAAAAGCGAGCAATCAAATGCATCAAACAAGGTGGCTAAAGTCATTGTTATCCAATCACCTATTCTAACTGAAGACTTCGATAACTTCTAGGTTACCAACTTATAGCTAAGGATGGTTGGATTGTTGATGATCACCCCAAAAGAAATAATGCATGCCTATATGAGGATAGTCATTCATGTAACCTTGAGCCACTATAATCATCATTTCCCTTCTCAAGTACCCCATTCTTGGTGGTTTATTCTACTCTTCCACCCACGAGTATTCTTGGTCTTACAAATAGATAATACATCAATAGTACATATTTCTCAAGTACATATTTCTCAAGGATAAATTAACACAAATAATTGCATAACCATCCATAAGAATAAAAAATAAACATCAAGTTATCTTTCATAAATACATAGACTATAAATTCTAAAATTCCTTCCAAGGTGGGTCATGACAATTATCCCTCCATCACGAGTATTGCTTTTTTGCCTCCTTGTACTTCTTTACCATGTGATAATAGAATATTTTTATGGGGTATTAATCCTAGTTGTCTATTTTCATGTGTTGCCCATGTTGACATTGTCCTCCTCATCATTGATGGATTTTATTATTATCCCTATGCTTGGTCTTTTGTAATCTACCACCACTTTCTTGGTAATCATTCTCAGTTATGCATCAAGTGTCTTCAATTACCCCCTCAAGCCTTTTTGTAGCATCTCCACAACATCCGTATTTTCTTGAATATGCAATTCTATGGATGCTCTCTATGATTTTCATATCTATTAGTGGCTATCACAATGTGAATTCCACATCTTCCTCCTTTCCAATGTAGGTATCATATATTAAGAGGAATTTACAACATGAAGATGATCAACAATTACGAAATCACTTTGGTATTGAGAGCATTGGTATGTGCAATAGTTTGTTCTTAATTATTTTGGTTTCTTGAAATGATCATGTTTTAAGAATTATTTGTGCTTGGACTCTCAACATGTCTTGCTATAGATGATTCTACCTTGCTATAGCCCTAGTTGTTGGCTATCTTCAATTTCTATTCTGATGGTCTATGGAGAGTTATGCTTCTGACCTTGGTCACCAGTCCCACACCCTCTACCACCATCCATGTTTGCCTTGCCACTATACCCATTCTCCCTGTCACCATCCCCTTCATAGCCCTTCCCATATCCATTTCTCTCCATGTTTCCCCTCATTTAACAATGGTCGATTACAAATTTGAGCTAGAGACTCTTCAGTTGGATGCTACTATGGAGCAAATATTCAAATACCATGGGCTCCTCCCATTTCTATATAATTTCAAATGAAATGATATAGATTTTTCCCATAAGTTGGCCTAGTTGTGGGAAGATGATGTTGTGTCTATTAGAGGGCTCAGATTCATCATAACCATTGACATATTGGTGAAAATTTTTGGGCTCCCCTACGATGGATAAATAGTGCAGCACGACAAACATTCTCTTGTCGATGAATTATCCTTATTTTCTAAAAAATAGGAAAGGCTTGACAAAGACAAGGATGGCATTATTAGTGAGTCTCTTCCAAAACCATGGAATAGGCTCATGGTACCCGTTCTTCAGTACTTTATATCAGATTATCCTAATTTAATTCTTGAAAGCTTCCATCTTGCCTTTATAAAAATTTGAATCATCTCTAAGGTAAAAAATTCATTAATATTTTGAAGTATCTCTTCATATATATCGAGCGGTCTTTTCACAATGTTAAGAAAGGAACTTCTTGATTTTTATCCACCAAGACCTCCACATTATAATCTATAGACATATCCTTCAAAGGGATTCTAATAAGGCAATTATTTCTTGTATTGGTAACCCCTTAGATCCTCCTTAAATTTCAAGCCATTTCAAAAGCCCTCCCCTTTTTCTCCAAAGCCTACCTCTTCTAAGGATAACCGAATGTTGGATTTTGACATTGATACTCATGGAACTCCAACTATAAAATCTGAAACCAATGTTTCTCAACTTGTAGCAAGTCCTAAACTGGGAAGCATAAGTCTCCCATATTCCTAGAGCAAGAGTCTTAATTTTTTTTATAACTATCTCATTAGGATTCACAAGTTTAAGTATGAGGATGCTACAATATTGTCCTCATATCAAAAAGGATCTTCCCTATGTGGCTTCTCCAAACCATCCAACCACAACCAACATTGTATGTGTGTTTCATTCATCACCAAGAAGGGTTATATGTAGGAGTTGGATGACCTCATGAGCACAATGTCAAGAGCTACAAAAATGAATGCATCTCTCCTGCAACAAGCCACTGTAATCCTAGAATAATTCTAGAGCTATTTTTAAGGTGATAAACCAATGTATATTGTTGACTCTCAAAGGATATTTTGTTGTACAAGGTTTAGGGATCCTTTCAAAACCCCTTCCTCCAACTAATAAAAATAATGATAACATATACATGTCTTTTTGTCACAATTATATATATATATATATATATATATATATATATATATATATATATATATATATATATATTATTATCAAATATATTCTTCAACTTCCTCAAAATCCTATGTTTCCACAATCATCTCCTTGACATAATTTTTATTAAGAGATAATATCTCTATTTGCAAGTTGCCTCCTAAAATTTGAATTTCACCAAGAATAAGATCAACACCATGATTGGATAAATAATCTACTAACTGATTTTCTTATTTATAAATATGCTTACATTTATAATAATTATCCTCTAATAATAGATGATGAACATTAATAATATTATTATCTTTTATCCAATCCCCACATCCATTTTTATTGATATCATCAATGATAATTTGTGAAACCCCTTAATTGAGATATATATATTTTTTGATCGGTCAAAAAAATGATTGCTATTAGTGAAAGGGTTTTGATAGGGTCCCCAAAACCTTAGTACATCTAAATTGGAACTGGATTACATCAGGCTTGTTAGCCACCTTAACAAAATCTATTGCAAAAAGTGAAGATCTCAAAAAACAAAAAACATAGGGCCAAAAACACAGGAGGGATGATCCCATACCTGAGGTCAATCCCATCCCATGGAAGGATCCTCTAAATTGGGTTGAGTCTTTAGTTGTTGCCATGGATGGTGTGGTTATTCTCTACGTCATTGAAAATGGTGTTGAGATACAATTGAGAAACCTCCAAATTGTTCACCACATGTTGGATAACCATCCATTGGGACTTCACTATTTCAAAAACCATAGTGAGGGTGGTTGTAGATTTGGTTAGGTGGCCAAGGAGCATAGTGTAGAGGATGTTCCTATAAATTGAAACATTCAACATTCCTAGAGAATTGATGTTGTCAATATTCATGTCCACTTGATTCAATTTTTTTGCAAACTCATTGGATTTTTTTGGAGAAGATTAATAGGTTTTATACAGCTCACTGGATTTAGCTGGGGAGGCTAACTCAGCTTTGATTTTCTTGAGTCATGGAGAGGATCTAGTGATGGAAGGGTCCTAGTTCAAGAGGAGTTTGTATGAAGATCATTTTTACACTCTTGGTTGAATTTTAGAGACCTCCAGGGCTTCATATTTAATCACAGGAGCAATAAGGGAATGGAAATCAGGATCTGAGTCATCACTAGGGACCTCCTAAATATTGGTTTTAGTACTAGAGCTACCTATAGACGTGGAAAGGGTTGGATAAATATGGGGTGAGAGGGTGATGGATTAGAAGGCAGAGGGGAATATTGTTGGGGGATAAGAGGTGAAGGTTGGAAGGAGCTAGGGGCAGAGGGTCCTTGAGCAAAAGGGCTAGGGGAAGCATGGATGGGGACCTGGGGGGAAGAGGAGAAGAGGGACCTGGGGCTATGGGGGGCAAGGGGGGAGGATAGGTGATAAAAATGAGTGTATTTCTGGAAAATAAATCTAAAGCATGCTTGTAAAGGATGTAATGGAGGCCCTAGTGTATGGCATAATGGGCTTTTCTAGATTGAACATTGGTAACAAATAATTTTATGGAGCAAAACAAATAGTCGGGGATGTTAATTTTTTGATTGCCTCTAAAATGGTTAAGAAAGGTAATATGAAAGCTCCTAAGGGTACAATCAATTTTATCCACTATAAAAAATTGAAGAATAGGGATCATGACACGATCCCAAGGAGCAAAAATTTTGGTTCTCTCCACACCCCCATCAGTAGTAAGGAGGTCTTTACCTTTGTCAGGGAAGAACTCCAGTTCCAACACCATATAATACTTGTCCCTTTGAATGCTTCTCCCATCCATGGGTAGTCCTGTCACCTCAACAAGCAACTAGACGTTGATGGTGAACTCAAGGCCATGCACAATGACCTATCCATAAATCCATGAGTTGACAATGGCGTGTGTGATATTGCCTTCATTACCTGTAAACTTTCTAAGGAATGGGATGCAAGGTTGAAGGATCTATTACAATTGTAACCCATGTAAGAAATTCCCTAGCCTCTGCATAGTTGTTAGTTAAAGTTCCATATGATGATGTGTAAACGAGAATTTTACCTTCATTATTTTGAAAAATACCACCTCCACTAGGTTTTCTAAAATTTCCTTTTGAAGCACCATCAAAACTAATTTTGATAAACCTATTTTTTTAGAATTTTTATTTTACCTTAGATCAAATTAGATCCTTTGTTTTAATTTAATTATCATAGATGACTCTTTCGTGTATGTTCAAACCCTATAACCAAGTTTTTACCACCTCCATACTTGAGAACTTCCATGATTAGCACCATATCTATAAATACTTTGCAAGAGATGCAATAATGTGGTTCTAAACTTGGGCATGATTTTGAGATTTAAAAAAAATTTATTATTTGTTCCAAGTCATAAATTACAACAAATGATGATGGGGTCAATCCTCCATAGAATACGTAATGTTTTAGCATTGAAATAATTAATTCAACATTTCATCAACTCTTTCAATGTTGATGGAGCTACCTAATATATTTTCCTATTTTTTAAAAGATAATGCCAAATGGCATGAGCAAAAGGATAATAAAGAATTAAATGGTGTAATATTTCTATATCCTTCTCACAAAGCACATCTAAAAGGTTCCTAATATACTCTTCTTTGTAGAATATCTCCTATAAGAATCTTACTTTGAACTACTAACCAAAGGAATGTTGAGGCCTTAAGAAAATCCTCTAGTGACCAAAAATTCTTCCAAGAAAATATTTGGGAATATAAATTTTTTATTGCTTTAAATCCTCATATCCCAAGTTGACCAACTATCCACCATATTTCAATAGATTCAAAACCAAATCATACTTTTGTGTAAAAATTGGCAAATAAAACTCTTGAAGCATATTTTGGAGTTTATCTATAATTTTTTTGAGTTCCTCTCCTTCAACCGACTTACTAATAGAAATTCATGATCTAGAATTGTTGCTCATATTAATGTAGTCTTTAACCTTTGGACCTTTACAAGTTAGTCATGCTTATTCCAATGGTTTTGCATTTTGAGTCAAATATAAGAGGATAAGGCTTCAACCAATCATCAAAGAAAAAATTTGTGTAAATCCCCTCATTGACTGACCATATAATATGTTTCTTTATAAATTGTAAACTATTTGATATGAATCTCCATGTTGATGATCATTTTGGTAGATTTTTCCAAAATAATTCCATTGCATCAAGAGAACTTATATATTTTTAAAGTAATTTTTACCCAATTATTTTATTGATATTTGAATAATCTCCACCCATGCTTTACCCCTAAGGACAAACTCATAAGCCTAAATACTACAAGCATACTCTTCAAATATTCTTTCCTTCATAAACCTTATCCCATTTACATAGGAAAAACCTATTTTTTTTGTGCATCCTTTTCAAAGAAAATCTTTCTAATTTTATAAATTTCTAATGTTATACCAAATATCAATCTTGAAAGTGACATCACATAAATAGGGATGGAATTATAATGTAGTATTTATGAATTGTAGCCTTCCTGTGATGTTTAAGAGCTTACCTTTCCAATCTATTAAATAAACTTTCATTATGTCCAAATAAAAGACACAAAGCTCCTTTTTATTTCCTTTATGAGATAAAGGAATACCCAAGTAGGTTGATGGAAAATTTCCAAATTTAAGACCTAAAATATTCATAATAATGTGTTGTAAATCTGGAGCAGTGTTAATAAAAAAAATATTAGATTTTATAGGATTAACCAACTTACTAGTAGTCTCCTCATAGCATGATAATATTGATTTAAACTCCATGAACTCACTGACTAAGGGATGTCCCAAAATAAAAGTATCATAAAAAAATTGGAGATGAGATTTGAAGGGACAATTTTTTGCAACCTGAATACATTTTATTTTTCCTTCCATTTTTACCTTGAAGAAAGCTCTCCTAACTCCACTACAATAATAATGAATAGATAATGAGATAGTGGATAGCTGGTAGAGTCCATAAGATGACTTGAAGTAACCCATAGAATAACCTTTGATGAAAATAGAATATTTCATAGTGCTCTAACAACATTTAATATATTCACACCATCTGTACTCAAAACCATTTTTTTGAAAATATCATGTAGAAGACTCTAAAAAACCTCGTCATATGCTTTGTTCATATCTAATTTCATAAGCATATTGGTTTTTCATGGAATGAAAAATGTATGGCCTCTTATGCAACTATTATGTCATCAAGAATTTTTGTATCATGAACAAAACCATATTGTTCCTCTAAGATAACATAATCTAGAATACCTTTCAACCTGTTTACCATAATATTTGAAATGATCTAATAAATCATATTATGAAGGCTTATTAGATGAGAATTATCAAAATATTTTTTCTCATATTTCTTAAGAACCAAAATAATGGAAGTGGTATTGATCTTAGTTATTATAGCCTTCCTTTTCCTAGCCTCTACAACCATAACATATCACTCTTCAATAAATATCATTTTTTTGAAAGAACATTGCAAGAAATCCATCAAAGCCAGTGTTAGAAATAATTTTTTACATTAGTTTGGTATTCTAGATGAAACATCATTTCTAAAAATCTCCTCGGTTGTATCAATCACATCATTTGTTGTGATCATTGATCTTAACAATCATTGATCATAATGGTACATGTATTAAATAAGCAACATTGCATCAATAAAATTATTAGATTTCTCATTAGTGGTATTAGAGCCAAAGGAGGAAGTTTTCATTTCTAAAGGGATGAAGTTTTATCTTGAGAGAGCAGATGTGTTGGAGGTGGTGCCATATCTCTAAGTGAAGAAATTATAATTCTACCATTATTGTTATTTTTGTTCTTGCATTTATTATAGGCAATGGAGATGTGGTCCTTGCCAAAGCAAGAGTAATCTTCTGGCTAATCTAGAGGTAGTTGACTAATATCAAGCATGGAGGAAAATGTCCCACTAAGCAGGAGTTATATTGTCACATAGTAATAAAAAGAAGAGATGACAACCATACTTTTACCTTATTTCTATAACATTGGGTGGCAATCAACCATGAAGAGGCCATGTCTACATGCACACCACAACATAGGTAAAGATATGAGATGCATGGGGGTAAATTTAAGGTAGATATTTAACATCCATAGGGGTTGATTCAAGGAGATCAATGGAAAAAATTATGCATGTGGCTTGGTGTGGTATCCTTTGATATAGTCAAGAAGACTATAAGGACACACGATAATGTGAATAGGACTCTAAGAGGTGCCACTAGACCACATGTAACAATGGCAACCAATGATACATAAGGCACCTATAGTAGATACATGAGAAATCCAAGTAGGTTCAAACCATTCTGTAACACCTACAATTGAACTATGGATGAATGACTTACTTAAGGTTATTCGAACCACTTCTTGCTTACATGAAAAATGGACCAAACATCCAATTCATCCCAAATGCTTCCTTGGGAAGTTCCAAATTAGGCTCGCTCTTGGTGGGAAACTTCAGCTTCAAATGCATTGGACCCAAATACATGGCATGACAATGTGCTCACCTACGTGGATCTATTGACATAGGCAACTGTGGTAATAAATATTGTAAACGACCAAGAGGACATGGTAAATGGAGCAAAGATGTAGTGGTCAAAAAGGTTGATCAACCACCCAAGTTTCTTGTATGTCAAAGGTGAAGGTAAGATTTTTGGATACATTGAATATGACAACACTTATGACTAAGCTACACACTAGAAGAGCTATGCCAAAGATGATGAATTAGTTACATAGTTAGTTTTTAAGGTATATAACAAGGACTAAATTTATTGACATGACTCAAGTACCATGTAATTGAAGAACATAAGATTATACTGAGAGGGAGGGTGAATAATATAAGACCACTTTTTTCTTTTATTTCCCAATAAATATTATGAAATGTAAATATAGCAATATCAATAGTAGTAATCAAATCAATGCACAAATAACCACACACAATAGAGACACTAGTTTTACATGGTTCACCCAATGTGGGCTACTCCACGGAGAAAATATTTCACTAAAATTTTCTCAATCAATATCTTGGGAATCCTTTCACTATTACAATATTTATGGACCTATGTCCAAAGGAGACACCAATCCCCTAATCTAGTTTGTGGATCTCTATCCATAGGAGAAATCCTTTCTCCTTCGCTCTGAATGGTGATATTCTAGAAGAACTATTACCCCCACTACTCTGGCTAATGGATCTCTATCCACTGAAGACACCTATCCTCACTACCATGGCTAATGGATATTTATCCATTGGATACTGTCATCATCTATACTATGTCATATTCCAAAGATTTCTCTCAGATCTACACTAAACATAGTCCTTCGATCTAGCATAAATTTGCTCAATCTCTATCTCTAGTTTGGCACAAACCTATCCTCAAATCTGCACCAAAATATTTCCTTTAATCTATACTAAATATAGTCCTTTGATCTAGCACAAATCTATCCTCAATATCTATCCTATGATCTGCACTAAACATAGTCCTTTGGTCTAGCACAAATATATCCTCAATATTTGTCCTCAAGCCTTACACAAATCTTGACTCAATAACAAATCAACTTTGCTAGATCTGCCCCAAACCTTAACTCACATTTTGAACAAATCAATCAACTCTGCTCACATTTCTTCACAAATACTTGTCTCAAATATGCCTTGTAAGCTTTCACAAAATCTCACACTAATCTATCCATAAGTCCTCTCTAGAACTTGCCCAAATATGCTCAACAAGTTCTCACTATAACTTGTCCAAATCTGCTTAACAAGTCCTCACTAGAACTTGTCCAAATATGCTCTTAATCTGTATTGTTAGCTTCCACAAAAGCTCACACAAATATTTCCACAAGTCCTCTCAAATACTTACCTCAAATATTCTCAATAATTCCACACTAGAACTTCTCCAATAATATAGAAACATAAGGAGAATTGTTAGAGACTTAATATGCTTCACATTCATCACAATGCTCAATCACTTTCAATCACTCTTTTAGAAACATACAGAGAATTGTTAGAGACTCTATATGCTTCAAATTCATCTCAATGCTCAATCACTTTCAATCACTCTTTTAGAAATATATAGAGAATTGTTAGAGACTCAATATGCTTCACATTCATTTCAATGCTCAATCACTTTTAATCACTCTTTTAGAAACATACAGAGAATTTTTAGAGACTCAATATGCTTCACACTCACAAAATCTTAATCAATTTCAATCTCTCTTTTATCACAAAAATATATAGAGAATTTCTAGAGACTCAATATGTTTCACACTCATCAATACTCAACCTCTTTCTCAAATTCAGAATATAAAATAATTTGTTTCATAGAACTAGAACTATCACTTCACACATCCACTTGACTAGGCTCAACCAAATTTACTCAACCAATCACTCAATAAAATAATCCTTGCTCACAAACCCTAATCCAAGCATATGAACACTCACTCAAATATTTCCAATAATGCTTATCAACCAATCTCACATAACAATGATACTCATGTTCTTTGCAAACCCTAGTTCAAGTTCTTCACTTAATTACTCACTTCAACAACAATGCTTGTAACAATCTTCTCATAAAAATTATACTCATGATCTTTGCAAATCCTAGTTCAATTTATTCACTCAACTATTCACTTCAACAACAATGCTTATCAAACTAGATGCATAGCATTCACTTCACAATGGCTCAACAAATCAATAAGGAAACCTAATCAAATCCTTTTCACTCCAAAGTTGTTTTCCAAAAAACCAACCAATCAACTCAATCAAGGAAGAATGTGCCCATACCTTTTTGCTAGACCACACAAATTTACCACAATCATAAACACTTCTTTGCCAAACTCAAGGAGGTTAGATGTCAAAATATTACTCCAATATTCTCTCAAAAATATTCCTTGGACACAAAAATAATCAATGCTCAAATATACCTTATTTCTCCCTTTTAAAATTAACACTCCTCAAACCATATCACAGTTCATGAAGCTATGCACTTTGCTCATAAGACTAACAGGTCTGTTTTTTCCCTCAAGATTGATATGAACAAAGCATTTGACATGCTAAATTGGGACTTTTTGATTGTTGTCCTCCTTAAGTTTGGTTTTCACCACCAATGGGTTAATTTGATCAAAGAATGCATTTCTAAAGCATGGTTATCGATTCTGGTTAATGTAATAACTATTGGTTACTTTCAAAGTCATAGAGGAATTCGATAGGGGGACCCTATTAGCCCCATGTTATTCATCATTGTGGTAGAAGCTTTAGGTAGAACCATAAAAAATGCTTGTAGTTCAAGGCTAATATCGGGAATCAAGGCAACATTTCTCACTAGGGTTTTTTATCACCAACAATTCATTGATGATACCCTTCTATTGACTAAGGAGTCGGTGGTTGAGGCCAAAATAATTAAATGCGTCCTGCAACTCTACGAAGATGTTGCTGGTCAAAAAGTTAATTTCAGTAAAATAAAGTTATATTTCTTGAACACCCCCATTCAGAGGCAGGAAAGGATTGCAAAAATTTTAGGGTGTGATATAGCAAACCTTCCCACTTCGTATCTTGGTCTCCCTCTTTTCATTGGTTCTCCGAGAGATTCAATGTGGGACAGGGTGAATTAAAAAAAAACTTGCTAGATGGAAAGGTCATCTTCTATCTCAAGCAGGAAAGCTAACCCTCACTAAGGCCTCTCTTCAGAGCATTTCAGTCTATTTCCTCTCCGTTTTCAAAGCCCTTGTGAAGGTTTTCCAGAAAATTGAGAAACTCCAAAAATAATTTTTATGGACTAGATCAGAGGAGAAAAAAAGGATACACCTTGTAGGATGGACCAAAGTGTGCAAACCAAGTGAAAATGGGGGATTAGGTCTGAAGACAATTTCTCATATGAATTTACCTTTACTAGCTAAGCAGGTTTGGCACCTCATTTCTGGTGAAGAAAATGAATGGACAACTATCATCAAATGAAAGTATCTTCAAAATATGAAATTTCTAAGTGACTCAGTTCCAATCGGAGGTTCTAATTTTTGGAAAGCAATTCTCAATTGTAATGAAATCATCAAAAAAGGTTTAATATGGGTTTTAGGCAATGGTGAGAGGATAAATTTTTGGAATGACAAGTGGGCTAAGGATGAACCACTGATGCAATATACTAACTTATCCTGAATCAGAGATATCACAGAAGAATTCATTGGCAAAAAAGTCTCTGACTATATGGTTGAGGACAGGCATAATGAAGTGGAAACAAATAAGGATTCAAGGATTTCAAGCGAAATAAAATGATCTTTGTAATATTATCAGGAAACAATTTATCCCCAAGACCCAAGGAATATCAAGTGACCTGGGCTCCTATGGAATATGGGTATTTCACTGTTAAATTAGCTTACAAGATTCTGCTTGATGACGAGGATTTTGACCTCCAAAAGGACTTAGTTTGGATAAAAAATTTAATCCAAAAATTGTAGTCTTTTCATGGTTGGTTTTTCAAGGAAGAATTTTAACCATTTATAATATGATGCGTAAAGGTATTTTTATCACTAATCGATGTTATCTGTGTAGGGCTAATTGGGACACCATTTATCACATTTTCCTTGAGTGCCCTTTTTCCTTGACTATCCTAAGTGGGGTTTTCAGGCCTTCAATATATCCTAGGTTAAACCAGCCATTGTACTTGATTTTTTCATCCAGTGGCCTTGCCCCTTTTCAAGCCAAATACTTAGATACATGTGGAAAATTTGTCTCAATCACTATCTTTGGCAGGTGTGGTTAGAAAGGAACCACAGAGTCTTTAATGAGTCTATCAATGATCATCAAACTATCATTGCTAGGATTCTATCCTTTGCCAACGAGAATGTGAACCTTATCCCTTTTGATAGCCGTAAACCTCATCTACAGGATACCACAATTGCTCAATATTTAAGCTTAACCTTGTTAGATGAGTCTATGCCTAGGGTAGTCAACCTTAGAGCTAATGTTAAGTGGTCCCCACCTCTTACGGGTTGGTTTAAGCTTAATTTTGATGGAGTGGCTAAGGACAATCCTGGCAGAGTAGGCACTGGTGGAATTGTATCATAATGGTAATATGATGCCTGCATTTTTTGAATATTTGGGAACAAGGACGAACAATGAAGCTGAAGCTAGAGCTATGTGGAGAGGCCTTCAAATGACTCAAGACTTAGAAGGCAATTTGATCATAGAAGGAGACTCTATGCATGTTATAAATCTCCTCAATAATTGGAAAACATCTCCTTGGAGGATTAAAACAATTTTTAAAGATGCTAGGATCCTTTTCCAGGGAAGAAAAGATAGAAAATCCCAACATGTCTTTCGGGAAGCTAACAAAATTGCTGATAAGCTGGCCAATTTGGGTGTCGATGGTGATAGACTTTTCAAATGGGAACACGGTGTCCAAATTGAAGTAGAGGATCTTATTCAATAAGAATGCCAAGAATGATAGTCATATTTACCAATAGGGAAGGCATTGTAATTTTGAAGGCTAGGAGTATTCTCGCCTCTTATTTGAAATGGATTCACAATAAAAATTATCTGAACTATCAGTCTTCATGGACGTTTCTTGGAAATACCACAAAGACTAATGGGGATAGTCACATGTCAGATAACATGGCTCCTAGTCATATTAGTAATTTGATATTGGTTGATAATCATAGGATAGGAAAGAAACAACAATATAAGACTTCAAACCAAATCCACATGGACCACCAAATAGCCATTGCCATAAATCTAGCAAGCAAGTTCACTTCTCCAAGGCTAATTTGCCAAGACGGGATGTGGTCCCAAAGCATGTCATATATGGAAGAAAGCAATTACCAAAGAATTATTAAGAGTAACTATCAATACAGAGCTTGTGGGAGTTTTTTCAGTACTCTGCTATGTGTGTCTGCAAATTTTTGTTTCTCCACTGTTTCAAGGAAGGGATCCGTGTCTGTTTATTTTTTTTGTAATTATGATGCAGGTGTGTTTTCTCGGGGTATACCCAAAATGTTGTATGGGAAGTTTATTTTTGATAATAGGCTATGTGCCTTATCGGATGTAATGGCTTTGGTGGCATGTAGATTTTACATATATAGGATCCTTAGTAAGGACATGTTCATCAATAGCCCTGGGCTGATTTTTGTAAAAGGTTTTGGGTCAACCTATAAAACCCGGTATTAATGCTATAGTATCTTATCTACCAAAAAAAACAATTACTTGGATATACCTTATCAACTCCAACTTAAAATAATATCCAACACCACAAAAATCACAACCAATATTTCTAAAACACCTTTATTTATTTTTCAAACCCTAAAACAAATAATATAAAAATTTTATTTTGCAATATCCTTATAACTCCCTAAAACCTCATATACCACATGAAATATGCAAAAATTAATTTTTAATACCTCAACAACCTTTTCCAAAAAATCCAATGCTCAAACTTTAATACATACCTTATTATCCCTCAAAAGGGTTTCGGCGTGATTCGATCCACCATCTCCCCAAGCACCAAGTGCCTTAGCACCTTGGAGCCCACCGCGTGGGCTAGAAGCACCCATGTGAAGGAAGCAAAGCTTCCTCCCCTTTCTACCAACGTCCACCGTGATTTCCAACCAAAATGCAAAATGAAATATCCTCCGTGGGGATTCGAACCTGTGCCTATCGCTGCCCTAACGACTTGCCACTATCGCGCTTGCCAACTGCGCTACCGATAGTTGGTGACCAAGGCTCCCTCCTTGGTGTATGATGTAATATCACCTTCTCTTAGCACTTTAAAAAAAAACACAAATCTCTCTGTTGCACCCACGATTCACATAAACATGTAGCATAAGATTTAATTCAAAAGGTATTGGGGGTTATGGTAAGGTGGGTAATCCTCCTTTTATACACATGGTAAATGTTCTTCCCACGTCGGTGCTTAGAAATTCGATTTCAAATTTTGAATTAATTTTAATAACCCTCCTTAGGGTTAGTTAAAAATTAATATAAATTAATCTTATAATTAATATCAAAATTAATTAATAATTAATTTAAATAACTTTAAGTTAAGTAAATTAAATTATAAATTAATTTATAATAAAAATTATATTAATTAATTTATAATTAATTTAAAACTTCCCTTTATAATATTATAAAAAATATTATAATATTATTCACTTGGGCTTTTTGCACTTTAGACCATATCTGACGTCCTGAAACCGGGTCTTGATCAACTGAAACTAGAGAACCTAAAATTGATGTTGCCCACTGAAACTGCCATTGACTGGTGTTGAAATCTTGACATCAATGACCACTCACTCTTGACATCAATGACAACTTATCTACTCAAAATGTCCAACAATCTCCCCCTTTGTCATTGATGGCAACCCAAATTATTTTTACCAAAACTTGACCTTTTTCCTATTCTGCTCCCCCTAGGAAACTGCTCCCCCTGACTCAATGCTCTCTCCTTAAACCAAATATCTCCCCCTTACTCAAATCTCTCCCCCTTTGACATCAATGGCAAAGGGTCACCTTTGGGGCTCGGGGCTAAGAATGAGTCTCTTAGCTTAGCCCCTCCCCCACCTCCTCTTGAGGTGGTTAATTCTGGGGTGGGAGTATTTCTACTCCCATCAAGCACTAGTATTTACCTTTATCCTCTTTCCTTCTCATCTGATCCTTATGATTCCTTTGACTATTCTTGTTCCTATTCCTATCCATGTCCACATTCCTGTTCTTGTTTATATCCATATTCCTATTCATGTTCATGTTCTTGTTTCTGTTCCTATTTATGTTCATGCTTGGTTCTGGAATGTCTGCTCTACACCACTTTGTTGTATATCCATCATTATTGCACTTATAACACTTAATGTTATTATTCCTTGGAGGTGCAAATGTCTTGGGATTTCTCCTAGTGAAGCCATATCCTTTTCTGTCATGAACCTTGCAATTCATTGCCTTGTGACCAAACTGATTACATGAGTAGCAATACCCATGGAAAAGTTATCTGTTCCTAAAATTCCCATATTCCTGTCTTTCATGTGTCCTACACTGTGAAGCCATGTGCCCAAATCTGTGATATGAGAAACATCTTCCATTGAAGTTTCCTTGTCTTGACCTCATTGGTCTCTTAGTCTCTCTTAACCTATTCTGATTGTTGGTCCATCTGTTTCTTCTTTGTACATTGTTCCTTTCCTTGTTGAACTTTCTGTTGTCCAACTCATCCTCAGAAGTCTCACTTTCTCTTACACTGTCTTCTTCTGAAGTTTCTTCTTTTGAAGTTTCTTCTTCTTCAGAACTTGAGGTTGACTCTTCTTCTTGTTTCTTTTGAGCTTGTTCAAAACCAAGACCTATTTTATTTGTTGACCTTATTTGTACCTTGATCATCTTATCTACAATATTTGAACTCTTTCCAAACTTGTGTAGCTTATCCTTGGATTTCTCTAAATCTTCCCTTAGTAGAGCTACTTCTTGTTCTAACTTTTCACATTCTAAGACCTTTACTTCTAACTTATCCTTGAACTTCTTTGTCTTAGCCATTGACTTGTTTAGATCCTCTATAAGCTTTCCTCTCTCTTCATCACATTCTTGAAACTGAAATTCAAGTTGGGAGTTTTGCTTTCTTACCTTCTTTAAAGTTTTAAGAGCATAAATAAGCTCTCCCTCAAGATCAACTCCTCCTTTTTTTGATTCTTCCTCTATTTGTTTGCCTTTGTCAACATCTTCATTTTATTTTGACTTATCTTCTATAGGATCACCTTCTTCTTCTTCTAGTGCCATTAGAATATTCTCTTTTGGTCCTTCAAGTGCATCCTCATATTCATCATCACTAAAATTAAAACCATTCCTTGTACAACTATCTTCAAGATGTCCAAAATTACCACATCTAAAACACTTGAGAATTATTGGTGACCTTTTCTTGACTTCTTCTTTTTCTTCAATCATAAATAGGACTTCATCTTTATCATTATCTTAAAAACTATTATCACTATCACTTGAGTACTTACTTGCCTTTTCTACATAGTAGCTCTTCTTTTGTCTTTGAAAGAACTTCTTTCCTTGTCTACTTTGTCCATCCTTACCTTTCTTTTGGTACCTGTATTTTTTTGATTCCTTGTTCCTATAATCTTATTTTTCTTCATCATTGTTATTTTTAGCTTCTTGAAAATCAGTTGCATAATGACCATACTTTCCACAATTGAAACATCTAACAGATTTTGCATCTTTAAATCTTCTTGAATCCTTATTCCTTCTACCATAATTAGCTTCTTCATCATTGGATGACTCATTGCTTGATTCTGACTTCTTACCCTTTGTCTCCTTAATTGCTTTGAAGGTTGCTTCCTTCCGAAGATTAGGTTCCTCTTTTGTTCTTAACTCAAAATCTATAAGAATACCAAGTAACATATCTCTTGTCAAAGAATCACCATCTTTTGATTCTTCTATAGCAGAAATATTTTCACTAAATCTTTTTGGAAGAGATCTTAAGATCTTATCACAAACATCTGATTCTTCAACATTAATTCCAAGTCCTTGCATGGCATTAACAACCTCATCTACTCGAAGTAGATAAGTACTAATATTTTCCTCATCCTTCATTCTTAATTCTTCAAATTGTCCTTTGAGATTTTAAATCTTTGCCTTTTTGACACTTTTATCTCCTTCATATATGCTTTGCAACTTATCCCAAATTCCTTTTGCATATTTACAATGCATAACTTTTATTGATTCTATTATATGCAAACCTCTCAAAATTGCATTCATTGCTTTTGAATTGTAATATTGTAGAAGCTTACCTTCCTTATCTGTAGGTGGATCAATTGGTGGTATGTATCCATTTTCAACTACTTCCCAAATTTCATTGCCAAGTGCCATCAGGTGAATCTTCATTCTCATACTCCAATATATATAATCACTTCCATAAAATATTAGTGTTGAATTATCTGAGGACACATTCTTAGAATCCATTATGTTCTTGAAATATTTTCCTTCAAGTTATTAAACTCTTTCGAAGGAACCCGCTCTGATACCAATTGAAGAACACAAGCTTATACTGAGAGGGGGTGAACAGTATAAGACCACTTTTTACTTTTCTTTCCCAATCAATATTATGCAATGTAAAGATAACAATATCAATAGTAGTAATCAAATCAATGCATAAATCACCACACACAATAGAGACACCAATTTTACGTGGTTCACCCAATGTGGGCTACTCCATAGAGAAAATATTTCACTAAAATTTTCTCAATCAATCTCTTGGGAATCCTTTCCCTATTATAATGTTTATGGACCTCTATCCAAAGGAGACACCAATCCCCTAATCAAGTTCATGGATCTCTATCCATAGGAGAACTCCTTTCTCCTTAGCTCTGATTGGTGATCTTCTAGAAGAACTATTGCCCCCACTACTCTGGCTAATGGATCTCTATCCACTGAAGACACCTATCCTCACTACCCTAGCTAATGGATCTCTATCCACTAGAGACTATCATCCTCTATACTCTATCACCTTCAAATATCTATCTCAAATCTGTACTAAATATAGTCCTTCGGTCTAGCACAAATCTGCTCAATCTCTATCTCTAGTTTGGCATAAACCTATCCTCAAATCTACACCAAAATCTATCCTTGAATCTATACTAAACATAGTCCTTCGATCTAGCATAAATCTATCCTCAATCTCTATCCTCTGATCTATACTAAACATAGTCCTTCGGTCTAGCATAAATCTATCCTCAATATCTATCCTCAAGCCTTAACACAAAGCTTGACTCAATCACAAATCAACTCTGCTAGATCTACCCCAAACCTTAACTCAAGGTTTGAACAAATCAATCAACTCTGCTCACAAGTCTTCTCAAAGACTTATCTCAAATATACCTTGTAAGCTTCCATAAAATCTCACACTAATCTTTCCACAAGTCCTCTCTAGAACTTGTCCAAATTTTCTCAACAAGTCCTCACTAGAACTTATCCAAATATGCTCTCAATATGTATTGTAAGCTTCCATAAAAGCTCACACAAATCTGTCCACAAGTCTTCTCAAAGACTTACCTCAAATCTGCTCAACAAGTCCACACTAGAACTTGTCCAATCTCATAGAAACATAAAGAGAATTGTTAGAGACTCAATATGCTTCACATTCATCACAATGCTCAATCACTTTCAATCACTCTTTTAGAAACATATAGAGAATTGTTAGAGACTCAATATGCTTCACATTAATTTAAATGCTAAAACTTTAATATTCTTTTAGAAACATATAGAGAATTGTTAGAGACTCAATATGCTTCACACTCACAAACTCTCAATCACTTTCAATCTCTCTTTTATCATAGAAACATATAGAGAATTGTTAGAGACTCAATATGTTTCACACTCATCAATACTCAACCTCTTTCTCAAATCAATTCAGAATATAGAATAATTTATTTCATAGAACTTGAACTATCACTTCACACATCCACTTGACTAGGCTCAACCAACTCTACTCAACCAATCACTCAATGAAATAATCCTTGCTCACAAACCCTAGTCCAAGCATATGAACACTCACTCAAATGTTTCCAACAATGCTTATCAACCAATCTCACATAACAATGATACTCATGTTCTTTGCAAACCCTAGTTCAAGTTCTTCACTCAATCAATCACTTCAACAACAATGCTTATAAAAAAATCTTCACAATAGCTCAACAACTCAATAAGGAAACCTAATCAAATCCTTTTCACTCCAAAGTTGTTTTCTAGAAAACCAACCAATCAACTCAATCAAGGAAGAATGTGCCCATACCTTTTTGCTTGATGAGAAGTAGACCACACAAATCTACCACAATCATAAACACTTCTTTGCCAAACTCAAGGAGGTTAGATGTCAAAATATTACTCCAATACTCTCTCAAAAATATTCCTTGGACACAAAAATAATCAAAGCTCAAATATACCTTATTTCTCCCTTTTAAAATTAACACTCATCAAACCATACATAAAATAATTACTTGGATACACCTTATCAACTCCAACTTAAAATAATATCCAACACCACAAAAATCACAACCAATCTTTCTAAAACACCTTTATTTCTTTTTCAAACCCTAAAACAAATAATATCAAAAATTTATTTTACAATATCCTTATAACTCCCTAAAACCTCATATACCACATGAAATATGCAAAAATTAATTTTTAATACCTCAACAACCTTTTTCGATAAATCTGGTACTCAAACTTTAATGCATACCTTATTATCCCTCAAAAGGGTTTCGACGTGATTCGATCCACCGTCTCCCCAAGCGCCAAGTGCCTTAGCACCTTGGAGCCCACCGCGTGGGCTAGAAGCACCCACGTGAAGGAAGCAAAGCTTCCTCCCCTTTCTACCAATGTCCACCATGATTTCCAACCAAAATGCAAAATGAAAGATCCTCCATGGGGATTCGAACCTGTGCCTGTCACTGCCCTAACGACTTGCCACTACCATGCTTGCCAACTGCGCTACCGACAGTTGGTGACCAAGGCTCCCTCCTTGGTGTATGATGTAATCTCGCCTTCTCTTAGCACTTTAAAAAAACACAAAGCTCTTTGTTGCACCCACGATTCGCATAAACACATAGCATAAGATTTAATTCAAAAACATTTTGGGGATTATGGTAAGGTGGGTAATCCTCCTTTTATACACATGGTAAATGTTCTTCCCACGTCGATGCTTAGAAATTCGATTTTGAATTTCAAATTAATTTTAATAACCCTCCTTAGGGTTAGTTAAAAATTAATATAAATTAATCTTATAATTAATATCAAAATTAATTAATAATTAATTTAAATAACTTTAAGTTAAGTAAATTAAATTATAAATTAATTTATAATAAAAATTATATTAATTAATTTAAAAATTCCCTTTATAATATTATAAAAAATATTATAATATTATTCACTTGGGCTTTTTGCACTTTAGACCATATCTGACGTCCTGAAACCGGGTCTTGATCAACTGAAACTGGAGAACCTGAAATCGATGTTGCCCACTGAAACTACCACTGACTGGTGCTGAAATCTTGACATCAATGACCACTCACTCTTGACATCAATGACAACTTATCTACTCAAAATTTCCAACAGTAATATATCCAAGCTTTGTCTCAATGAGTCAACTTTTAGCATGACCAACTACACTATTGGTCGAAGGGACCGCCCAAACAAGAATGACAACTCGAATAGATATAGGTTAAGGATTGAAACCAAAGCCTTGAAGCACTATGGATAATGATGACACAATGGCACACACATAAGGAATACAAGGATTCAAACCCTAAACCAAGAACTAATGTGTATTCCACATTGATGGTGTGACAATCATCTTCTTGTTTAAATACAACCTGCCCATATTATAAGTGTTGGATAATATTACATTATTTGGTACATGCAAATTTATCCCCATGGTACCTTCATGATACAAATGTAAATATATAATATCTTAGGATTTGTGTCTATATTTTAGATGACTAATTCATATTTCACTTTTATGTAAGTGTCTATGTGTAGGATATGCACAAGTGTCATGTAAGATTGCAATGTGCAGGATATACACAAGTATCATGTAAGAATGCAAGTGTGTATTGAGAGAATGTTCACAAGTATCATGTATATAAGTGTGCAAATATGTAAAGTGAGTATGTGCAAAAGTATCTTGTATTAGGAGTTCATGTAGGAGAGTAAGAGTTATGTAGAAGTGTACAAGTGTCATAGAGTCAAGTATGCATGTAAGAAGAGAGTGAATAGTCTAGTATACAAGTGGCAAGATGAGAAGCCAAAGGTAAATATTAGGAAAGGTTGTGTCTCTTAATAATGTGAGAATTTCAATAGAAAAGTATTGAAGATTCATATTACTATGTCTATATTATGGAGATAAATCTCCATATAATGTAAGGGAAAATAGTCTATAGCGATCACCACATAACAAGCATTGATAATAAAGCTTGTATACAAATTTTGAGCAATTTTTTTGTAAGTATTCTTCATGCATGTACATGAATGATTTTGGCCATTTACATTCATATTTGATATTATAAGTGAATATTATTTAATTATTATATTGGCATGGATATATTTTTTATTGTTCATATATAATTCTACTCTTGATTATTGATATTTTGACCTATAATATTATGGCTTATTTATATTGGGACCTGTGATATTTTAAATTTATTTAGGTTTAAAAGTCAACATTGGTATCAAATCTACCACTTAACTCTATCTACGTTTTATAAAGTTATATTTTATTAACCACCATAATATTGGAGTTTTTCCACTTTCAAGGCAGTGAAAACTTGGACTCTATTTTTAAAGGTCTGATTGAGTAGATATTGAGGGTACAAGGTAAAGTCATCTTGATTTGGATGCTAGAGCCTTTCCACTTGGTTCAAGGAAAACTAATGAAGACTAGAACCTAGCTTGAATTGATTAAGGGCCAACCCAAAAGGAAGTTGGACATGCAAAGACATTCATAGTCACCCTGATATTGATTTTTGGGTTCTCTAGAAAAGAGGGGAATCATATTGTTATTTTGGTGTAGCCTAAGACATCAAAGATAGATTATAGAGATTGATAAGCATCAAAGCTTCTAGATATTGAGAAGCACCAAAGCTTCTAGGGATAGAGAAGCATATTAGCTTCCTGAGTACAGATAAGAGTAGTATTAGCTTATTGAGAATAGATAAGAGATTACTATTGAGAAGTACAAAGAAGTAGATTCCTAAGATAAGGAAATATTGAGGAATCAGGTTGAATAAAAATATCTTCATATCATTTTAGTCTTGGTCGTAGATCAGTTTTTTGAATCAATATTCTTCAAAGGATTCATTTCAACATTCAAGACAATAGTGAAGGTAGAATATTGAAAGTACCATCAAGAGTTATATCCTACAAAGGCATATAGAAGCCACCATATAGAATTTATGAAATAGATTACATAATAAGGAAGAAAGCAATAAATTTGGTTATCTGAAAGCTATAAGCATGAAAATATAAAAGCTATAACCATAACTATTTAAGTGTTATGAGCACAACTATCTAAGAGCCATAAGATCCATTATACAACTATTTGAAATGTTATAGTTAGAAATTTTCAATCATTAACAAGGCGCTAGCATTCAAAGGAGATACATCACAAGCACTATTGGAGCACAATCTAGAATCTCATTAGAGATAACAAGAGGTAAAGTGTCCAACATCAAAGTGGCCCATATTTAAGTGACCATCACCTAAGATGTTAACATTTGAGTAGCTAACATCCAAGTGACTACTATCCAATAGCTTTTAGCAAGAGACTAAGAAGCCAACAAAAAAAAGTGGCCATCTAACATGGAGGATTATAAACAACCAATGAAACAAAGTGGCCAAATAGCATAGATGATTCTAAGTAGTTAACATTGAGAAAATAATGTAGCTAGGAGACTAAGCAACCAGTGTTGAGGAAATAAAAGTGGTGAGCTAGCATAAAGAAAACTCAATGACCTGAACTAAGACCTACATTGGGAAATCTAAGATACAAATATGAAGAAGCATGAGTAGGTAGTAATAGAAAAGTATTAAGAAACAAAAGAATGATATCCAAAGTAGCATTCAGAGAGAATAGAGAACATTTTTCAATGCTAACAAAGCACCATCCCAAAGAGACATAGTATGCTCCAAGAAAGTGTCATCTAGAAGAGACTGAATGTGTTTTGAACATGCCATCTAGAAGAGACTAAGTGTACTCCAATCACGTCATCCAGAGGAGAATGAATGTGTTCTTAGCATCTTATCCAATAGATGTAGCCCTAGAATGCTTTCTAACTGAAGAGACTCAAGCCAAAATCTAAGAATGATAGAGTATTGAGTAAAATACTTCAAAAATTTAAATGCCATCCTATCTGAGTGTTATTCAATCAACATTATAAGCATTGTAGTCAAAATCAAGTGTAGAAGGAGGATTCAACATAGGTAACTTCCATACATTACAAATTGAATACATTAATTAGAGGTGTTACATTGATTTTTAAAGCACTTCAAAAAGGAAAGGTACATTAAATTACCTTTTGTATATTTTGAAGAACACAAGCTTATACTGAGAGGGGGGGTGAACAATATAAGACCTCTTTTTACTTTTTCCTTTATACTTCAAAAAAGTAAAGCAAAATACCCAAAGCAATATCAAAGCAATGCACAATATCATCCACAAAGTGACACCAATTTTAACGTGGTTCACCCAGAATGGCTAGGCTACGTCCACAAAAATTTTCTCTAAAAGTTATCTCAAAGTTCTTTGGGAATCCTTTCCAATTACAATGTTTATGAGCCTTGGACCAAAGGAGATACCTTCCCCCAATTAGAATTTATGAGCCTCTTCTCAAAGGAGATACCTTCCCCCAATCTGAATTTATGAGCCTCTGCTCAAAGGAAATACCTTCCCCTCTACTATGGAAACGATCCCTCAGAATATCAACTGCCTCTACCTCTTGCCAGCACATGGAACTCCTTTCCATCAAAGACCTCCTGTCCTCAATGCTTAGCCTAAGAGACCTCTGCTTTTTATGATCACGTCCACAGCAGCTCAAGAACTCTGTACCAAACATAGTCAGTCGATCTAGTACAAGTCTTCCTCTGTATGTCAGATCTATCCAACACTTGAAAAAATCAATCCTCTACACACAAGCCTTCTCAAAGACTTGCCAAATTTGTCCTTAGGTTCTTCTGAAAGAACCAGTGCTCCTCTTTCCTCAAGTTCTCTGATAGAACTATCAAAACTTAGCTCACAAATCCTCTGCTAGGACTTGACCAAATTTGCTCACAAGTCCCCATTAAAACCTTTTCAAAACTGCTCACGAGTCCCCATCGAAACCTATATAAAACCTACTTACAAGTCCCCACCGAAACCTGTCCAAAACCTGCTCACAAGTCCCCACCGAAACCTGTCCAAAACCTCAGCAAGCTCACCAAGAAAAACTTTCTTAGTAGGAAATCACAAGGTGAATTGTTAGAGACCCAATGTGATTTTTCAAACTCATAGAAGCATAAAGAGAATTGTTAGAGACTCAATATGTTCTATACTCAACTCCCAATCTCAAAACTCAACTCAAATCAACTCAGCTCAAACTCAATCTCAAATCTGAAAACTCAACTCAAACTCAATCTCAAATCTGAAAAACTCAACTCAAACTCAATCTCAAATCTGAAAACTCAACTCAAACTCAATCTCAAATCTGAAAAACTCAACTCAAACTCAATCTCAAATCTGAAAACTCAACTCAAACTCAATCTCAAATCTGAAAAACTCAACTCAAACTCAATCTCAAATCTGAAAACTCAACTCAAACTCAATCTCAAATCTGAAAACTCAACTCAATATCTGAAATGGATAGGATAGAATGCTTTCTTTCAAGAACATGAAACCCCAACAATTGCCAACTATGCAAAGAATCACATAACAATGATACTCAAGTTCTTTTCACCATCAATTAGGGCTTCAACAACAATGCTCATCAAACAAGGTTCAATCAACACCATTCAGCTCAAAACACAACCTTGAAGCATTTCACAATCAACATCAGAAAAGGAAACAAGTAGAACTCCTTTTCTCTCCAATATTGTTTGAACAAAAGCATCCACCAACTCAACTCACAATAGCACACACAACTTTTCAAATCATCAATAACGGAGTAAGCTCAACACTTTAACCAAGTAAAGAATAGCTTTATTATTACCAATTTAATGAAAGCAAATATCAATCTCAAAGCTGCCCACTTAAGGTTTCACAACTTCACATAAGAAGCAATTGACCTTAAAACATCATGCTTTCATTTCCATAAACAACCAAAAGCACTCTCAACATTACAAGAAATATTTAACCCTTATACACCTTATTTCTCCCTTATAGTCTTATCACAAATAAAATTTATCTCTCATAAGAATGCAATAAGAAATTTCAACAACATATTCAAAAAGAATCTTTTATCAAAATACAAACAAGCTTTAAACTCCTTATAACTCCTAAGTTGTTTTTCCCTCTAACAAACTTCCTCCATCCGCAAAAACACTTAGCAAAAATTAATTTCGAAAATACCTTAGCCAACATCAAAAATTTCTATGGAGAAATTTGTGCACGAATTCTAACACCACCTGCTGCCTCCACTTCATGACGAAAAACCCTTTCACGATATTCGAATGCAGAACCTCCCGTTCGAATAGCGTGCCAATAGCCTAGCCGCTATCGGTGTGCCAAAGGCACCAGATGAGGTTTAAACCTCACGCTGCTAACCTTGATCCTTCTCCGCCAGGGATAAAATGAAACCATAGTCCCTTCCTTTCCTCTGTCGTGACACAACGACAATAAAATTTACGACGGATTCGACAAACGGCGAGTGCAGACAAACGAACAGCGGATCCACAAAAATCAGTGAAGACACGGTCGAATTTACAGTGAGCAGCTCCTTTCAAAATTCGGATGGGATGGATCTTTGTTTTCATCAAGGGAGATTTATATGCAAATTACCATAAGCTCTTTGACATCGACGAGAAGTTTAACACGTCGGTGGAGGTCTTTGCTAGTGCCCACAACTTAAAACATTTGCACCATGGATTAGGAGAACCCATTGCAAATAATAATTTATTTATTTAAAAATAATTAAATGGAACCTTAACAAGGTTTTTAATTATTTAAATAAATACTTCCTCCTAGACCCAAATGCATTAAACCAATGCATCCACCTGTAATCTCTAAACCTGCCAACTTGGGGTTTGCAAAAGACCTTTGAAACTTTCATGCCGTAACCTTCATCAAAACAAATTATTTGACATAAAATCAAATTCCTTCAAGAGCTTCTTGACATCAATGACAACTTATACACTTGAGCAAAAGCAATGTACCCAAAGTACCCAAAATTGCCAACATCTTTATTGCTTGGAGGGAAAGCAAGTAATTTAAACTTGAACTTTATTAAGTTTTTTTAAGGGGAAGTTATAAGTTTTTCTACCCTAATGTTTTTTTTTAAGATAAATTTCAAAATATTATTTTTAAAAATGTTTAAATTTATTTAAATTTTTGGAGTAAAAAGGATTACTACTAGGATTTAAGTGTTTTTTACTTTAAAATTGATTTTTAAAATTTGAAGGTTAGAAGACTTAAGTTTTAAGGATTTAAGTTTTTAAGATCTAAAATTTGAGGAGTTAAAAGGTTTTAATATTTGAGTTTTGTGGATTTTGAAGTTTTTTGAAATTTTAAAAAAATTGGTTTAAAGTTTTTTGAAGATTTTAAATGTTAAATTTTGAAAATGTTTTTTAGATTTGCAAATTTAATTTAGTAGGGAGACAAAAGGATTGCTACATCAAAGGTTTAAAATTTAAAATTTACAAATTTATTATTTGCGTAATTTTTAACTTGGGAGATATAAGGATTACAACTTTAAAGGAATTGAATCATTGAATTGAAAACTTTGATTATTATGCAAGAAAATACGAAATCTATAATCAAAAAGAAAAAATTGGAAGTTATAAAATATGGCTTTGGTAAATTGATTGAAAAATATATGGGCAAGTTAGATATGACAATACGATTCATCTATAGAAGCAATGAATGAAAGTTTTGAGACATTTGAATATTATTTACATTCAAAGCTTGTTGAAGCAATTGATAATTCAAAGGATGATATTATGATACCTATTGATATAGGTAGTATAATGTATATGGCATTGCTTTCACTTGAAATTCATAAATATGAAAATAAAAAGTAAAAATAATTGATTGAAACTCTAAAATGGAAAGTAGACCCTAATTGCACTCCTACCCTAGCTCAAGGTCACCGTCCTTATAGATTTGACCCTGCTCCTCTCTATTCCCTAGCTCCTTAGCTCAATGCCTAGGTCAAGTTAGGTGCTCTAGTTTTTGTTACCTATGAGGATCTATTTTTCCACAAATAGGAAGATATTTCTAATACTTCTTCTTCTAGGTAGGGATGGGGTTCAACAAAGTCTCCTAATGATAATACTAGGTGGGATTCGGTCCCAATGGTGGATAAACCCATGTAATGATTCTTCATCATTATGGGGATTCCCTCCCTTTTTTTATTTTTCTCTTGTGGCATGCACTTAATCATAATTTTCAATATCTAATCATTTTGTTAGCTAGTTGATAGTGTCTGTCTGCCATTTTTGTAAGTTTGTTTTGATTAGTTGTAAGTTGATTTCTTGGTTTTCCATGGTGGTTTTTTGGTTGATGTCTTTAGCCACGTGGCATGTTTATCTACCTATATTTTTGTTTGTAAAAATGTATTCTATTACTTATTTAATATAATGCTTTTTACATAAAAAATAAGGAAAGTAGATATTGATACAAGTGAATCATCTCTAAAATTAGTGTTTCATTCTTTTTGTAATATTAATATTCCAAGCACTTCTAATTCAAAAAATTATAATAATTCTCTAAGTGAATGTTCATAAGTTACAACACAATATCAAGATTGCAAAAAAGCAAAAGGGAAAAAAGCACATGAACCAAAGGCCAAAGACAAAGAAGAAACAAATATTGAAGAACCAAAGAATGAAGATGAAGGAGAAGTCAAAGTAAATAAAACTGAAGATGAATCTCAAACAAATATTCATGGAAAATTCAAGGTCACATGAATATTGTAGATTTAATATGAAAACAAATATTAAATACTAAAGTCTTTAATAACCAAATAATTTAATACAGGGGGGTGTTGGAGAATATTACATTATTGGTACATGCAAATGTACTCCCATGGTACCTTCATGGTAAAAATATAAATATGTAATATATTAGGGTTTGTATCTATAGTTTAGATGAGTGATTTATATTTCCCTTTTATGTAAGTGTTTATGTGTAGGATATGTACAAGTGTCATGTAAAAGTGCAAGTGTGTATTGAGAGAATGTGCACAAGTGTCATGTATGTAAATGTGCAAATATGTAAAGTGAGGATGTGCACAAGTGTCTTGTATTAGAAGTGCATGTAGGAGAGTAAGATTCATGTAGAAGTGTGTAAGTGTCATAGAGTCAAGTATGCATGTAATAAAATAGTGAAGAGTCTAGAATATAAGTGGCAATATGAGAAGCCAAAGGTCAAGTATAGGAAATACTGCATCTTTGGGATATGTGAGGAGTACAATAGATAAGTATTGAAGAGTCACATTACTATGTCTATATTATGGAGATAAATCTCCATTAAATGTAAGGGAAAATGGTTTGTAGCAATCACCACATAACAAACATTGATAATAAAGCTTGTATAAAAAATTTGAATAATTTTACTGTAAGTATTCTTCAAGCATGTACATGAATGATTTTGGCTATTTACATTCATATTTGATATTATAAGTGAATATTATTTCATTATTATATTGGTCTAGATATATATTTGATTGCTCATATATAATTCTACTCTTGATTATTGATATTTTGACCTATAATATTGTGGCTTATTTATATTGGGACTTGTGATTATTTTAATATAGTTAGGCTTAAAATCCAACAATAATCATGTCACTATAATTCCTAGTAGTTGGAATTTCCTAACAAGACTTTGAACAAAGGTATAAAACTTGGTTGATCCCCCATTGTATGCTTATTATTTATTAGTAAAAAATTCCTATGGTCCTTAGTCTCATTATTAGACTATAGTGAATAGTTTAAACATTTTTTTATATTTTCCAATATCTATAGTTTTTTTGTCAAATACTTAAACTATAGTTTTACAAAAACAAGGGGAATTGTAATTGTAAGAGTTGCATTTTCAATAAAATCTGACACGTTCTCTTTTATCCAAAATTTTCATGCTTTCAACATATGCATATTTTTGAAAAATTTGTTTACATACAAGCACCCTTTATCAAACCTTATGGTTTGAAGTAGAGTTCAATATATATAGTGCCTATGGTGGTAATTTACAAGTAATGCTATCATGATTTGTTACTGCACTTAATACCTAAAATAGTTGCAACACTAACGTCTAGAGTCTATCCCTATATATTTTTAGGGAGTAATAATCCAAGCCCATTTTATTTTACTCACTCCATCATACACCCTATTTGCCACAATCGCTCGACATAAAGCCTAAAATTAAGACTCTTCAAGGAGGTTTTTTAAAGTAGATGTTGTTAGAAATAGATTATATTACATCATTTGGATCATGTAAATGTACCTTTCTTGGTACATACTTAGGACATTAGATTACTTTAGGGGGAAGTTATCTAGTTACTTCATGCAATGTAATAAATGCACAAGTGTCAATGTGCAAGTTATCCCTTGCACAACTAGGTAGAGTGTTGGCCAAGGAACCTATTTTCCTATATAAAGGGCCATAGACATAGAGCATGATATAGTAGTAGGAAGTAGTGTAGAATAATGTGGTGTGATGTAGCAGAGTGTGATGTAATGTTATGGAGTGTGATATGCTCAAAGCTCATTCTTGAGTAGTAGCTTTATTCATGGAGTGTTCATTTCCTCCATAGCTACTTTGTATACATTTCCATCATTTCTATTTATAGTATATTTTCAGTCATCTCATAGATTTACTTTATGTCATATTATTCTGCATCTTGTGATTGCTATCTCCCATTACTTGCTACATCAAAAGCTAACAATGGTATCAGAGCTATGGTAGATCAATAGGAAAACCACCATTATCATTGACCCTAAGTTTTTGTCAACCTGACGCGCCATTGGACCAGTCACTATCAAAAATTCTCAGAAGAGTCTAGGTGGTAGAATTAGGGAGAGCCACAAGTAAGGACTGAAAGAAATATTAGTTTCTGAAATACTGAGATTGCATATGGCTAGAGTCTTTCCACAGAGTTACAAGGGAAAACTCGTGAAGACTAGGACTCAACATTTGATCCACTAGTTTGATGAATCAACTAGTGAAGCTCATCTAAGAGATCTGGAGAAATTTACCTAAAGTTTATTTTATTGTAGGGAATTAATTCTCAGATGATTGGGACACCTCCTACAATAGAAATCTAGGAGATTTCAACTTTGTTGCCCGAAGGTCGGAGTGCCTTCATAGTGCAGAGATTAGTTGTTGCAAGAGAAGAATACTACAGAAGAGACTTCTGGAGAAGAATTATGGTGAAGTTGGGAGATAGGAGATCTCCATTGCTAGATTGGAAACTTCACAAGGAAAAAGGCCACATAAGCCTTAATAAAAATAAAAGGCCATAGTAGCCTTGATCTAGAAGAAAAGGCCATAGTAGCCTTGATCAAGAAAAGGCCATAGAAGCCTTGATAAAAAAAGGCCATAGAAGCCTTGATATTGAAGAAAAGGCCATAGAAGCCTTGATACTAAAAAAGGCCATAAAAGCCTTGATCCTGAAGAAGACTCTAGAAGAGAGTATCTAATTCAGAAGTAGATTTTAGTACTAATACTTTGTTGTAGGAACAGGGAGATTCAATGAGTTGGGAAAGCTTCCTACAAGAAGGATAGGAAGAGTATCTTCTTCAGAATCAATCCAACACCTGAAGCAAAAGAGATCAGGAGAAGATCTCATTGAAGAACTTCTAGACTTGGAAGAAGAAGGACTAGGAGAGTCCTGCTCGAATCTAGAAGCAGCAGAATCAGAGATCCAGGAGAAGATCTCACCACCAACACTTCCAGAAGTAGAAGGTTGAAGATAAGGTCTCAAGGAAGACCAGAAGAAGCTACAAGATCAAAGGCCTTGGAGAGGTCTCTATGAGCATCCAGTAAAAGGCTTGGAGAGCCTTACTGAAGATATCATCAAAGGAGTTCCAAGGAGAACTCATTGGAGAAATTCACTATTGGAGATAGTGAAATATTTGGGATAATTATCGCCATCCGACAACAAGCCCAAGAAGATAAATTTGGCAAGGAGTGCCAAATATCAGAAGACCTCAAGACATTCAGAATCTTGAGAAGAAGATCCTGTTTGAAGTCAGAATTCGACAAGAATCTTGAAGGAAGATTCAGATAGAAGAAGCCTACCAAATCTAGGAGATTTGGAGATTACCTCTCATAGCAAGAAGGCACCACTTCAGAAACAAATATCTCTTCAAATCTACAGCAAAATGAGGAGACTACAAGAGGAGAACAAGCCACCAAAATCCTAGGCTCGTGAAGGAGAGTTTGAGACCATCTTTTGGTGAAGATGAAGTTGTTCAGGGCAGCCTACAAAGAGCTACAAGATCTTACTCAAGGCAGCAACTTGGTGATCTTAGACACCAAGATCTACATCCTCTACAGAAGTGGTGAAAAGGGCTTTCAAAAAAAGGTAAGCAACTATTGGTGCAAGTAGATTCATTAAAGTGGATTACTTATCAGATTTGTTTAAGCACCTTAATTTGGATTAAAGTTGCAATAAGGAGAATTGAATTACAGTCTTCAAAAGTGCAAAAAGAGAAAGGTTTCTTTAAGGTTCATTTGCACTTTAGGAGTTGATTAGATTTCAGAATTTCAAACTATCTATCAACTACCTATCATCTACTTTGGAAAGCAAAATAAGACTAGCTCCTACTACCTTGCTTATAAGAGAATTGTAGAATAATTCTTGAAGATTCATTTCATATTATTCTTGATTAGTTGTAGTAAATTGATTAAGTGCATTATTTTTTAGAGTTGATTGGAGTGATAAGGTGAAATTGTTAGTGCATTAAAAGTAAAATATTATTAGATTCATTTGCACTATTATTACTCTCAAAAGAAATTAGTTTTGTGCTTTTGAGAAGGGTACAAAATCTAGTTTGCATCAAGTGTCTAAAGACACTCTTAAAGCACAAAAATCTGCAACTCATAGTGGCCAATAGAAGCCACCAAAATTGGTTAGTACAAGTGAATAAAAACTAACCAAAAGAAGCTTCAAATATTGAGACTTGGTGAGTCTCAAATCCAAAGCACTACAGGGTTAAGTGCAACAGAAAAAAGCTTCTATCTACAACATTTGTAAAGCTTGGATCTATCATTAAATATCCAAGCAAAGAGGGCAAGGAGTCTATCCAAAGGGATATCCTCAAAACCCTCATTTGTGCATTCAAAATCTGCTACAAAATCAGACTACAAGACCTACAAGAAGGAGTGCAAAAAGGGTGCAATAAGAACATATTATTCTCATAGAATATTACAAGGTATTGCACTACATTGTTCATAGGAAAAGGGTAGATTGAAGGTGCCACTAAAGGCACAAAAACTATAGGGAAATCCAGCCAAGAAAGGTCGAACATCAAGCAAAAAAAGTTGAATATCAAGCACTCCTCATCCATGACACAAGGAGCCATTCGAAGGGGCTCACACTTCACATCTTGGATGGATGAACCTACAAAAGGCAATGCACATATCAGTCGATCATCAACCTGCATTTACGTAGATAGAAAGGGAGCTCTCTTTTACAAGCAAAAAGGTGGTAGATTCTACCTCAATCAATATGGATGAACAACGTAAAAGGAGCACATTGAAGGGAACAAGGAACGAGGAGAATATGTGATATATTCAGAGGTTTCTAGCTTGGTGAAGATTATCCACCAAAAGAATCACCTACAATACCATTCGAAGCTCCAAAATCACCTCAATGATCGACCAACAAGAGAAGAGATTGCTTGCACTCCAAGAAATGTAGCAAGCAAAGAAGAGGCATACAAAAAGGAGTTATACTCTCCTTGGAAGCATTACAATGAAAGAACTCCATGCAAAAAGGTTGAAAGCCACTTGGCATGGATTCTCTAAGGTGCCATCCCATTTCTTAACATCCAAGAAAACTCATGAAGGAGTTACAAGTACCCACACAAGTGTTCATGCATTACAAGGTGACAAGAAGCTAGTGACCAAGAAGCTAGTAGAGCGTTACTAAAGGATTGTTACATTACAAAGGAGAGAGCTCATACGTAATACTCAGTGACACTTGTCAAAGCCTTCACCACCTTAAAAGGCATCTAAACATGAAGTGGTAGAGTGTGAAGAAGAGAGAATAGCGTAGTCAAAGGAATCGTAGAGAATAGTGTAGTGAAACACATTCGAAGCACAACATGGAAGGAAGGAAGGAGGAGCATTAAAGGCTCCTAGAAAATAAGGTCAAACCTTCTCAAATATATAGTGCTCTTCACTCTAACATTGAAGACAAGGTCAACCCAATCCACACTCATCATCTCAAGCACCAAAAGTTATGTATTGTAATTGTTATATCCAGCCAAATTTAGAGCCATTCAAGTGTGGTGATAAAGGAGCTAAGGTAAGTAATTTATCTCATTTAATATTGCTTTCAAATAAAGGAGATATAAGGTTTTAAAATCAAGGATAAATTTTGAGATTATGAAAGCAAAATATATAGGAGATAACTTACCAAGATAAAATAATATTTGTAAATTAACCTAGGAGATATAAGGAATTCTACTTGGGTTAGATTATTTAATATTTTGCAAATATTATTGTGGTCTAATTTTTCCAAAAATTAGGGAGTCATAAGGGTTACTACATCAAATTAATTTATTGGAAATTAGATACACTTAAATTAATTCCCAAAGGGTTATTTAAAAGAGAGGTTTATCATAGTATTTCAAAGGTTGGAAATTTATAAAATTATTGTCTCAAACTTCTCAAAAGGAGATAAAAGATCCAACATTATAACCTCTTTAAAATTTGGGAAAAGTGCTTAGTTCAATAGGAGCAATAAGGGATATTAGAAGTTGATTTTTTACAAAACTTTACAAAATCAACCAAATATTGAACTATAATTTACAAAAGCACTATATCTTATCCAGAGCATACTAGGGAGTCATAAGGCATTCTACAAAACTTGGTAATATTAGCATTTATCAAATATTATCAAGTTACAAAATATAAGCTTTCTTCAAAACCTAAAAATCCTTAAGAGTATACACTCACATTACTTGGGAGTCATAAGGAAGCCTACAAAACTAAGGATTAATAAAGGTTTTATCAAATCAAGCTTATAGGAATCATATATCCTAATATAGAGAGTCATAAGGTAGACTTCTAAGATTCTTGCAAGGACTACTATCATGGATGATACTCTTGAGAAATGCTTTCAATAATGAATGGAACTATGCATGAATAGAATACTACTCTACAAGACTTGAATAGATACTCTAGAAGGATAGAGTATCTATCCAATAGTGAGAAAGATACAATGGTCTTGACTTTCTTGAAGATGCTAAAGAAGGTAACTTACAACATTGATTGGTTATCTTCATGATATTCTCTTCACAACATGGTGGAATTCACAAATATTGGTTATATTTTCACTAGAAGAATATTTGATGGTGTATCTATCACTAATTGTGTTTGTACTTACTCAACACAAGGAACAAGATAAAGAACAATATTATTGTGATGATAAACTAACTTGTCATGAAGCAAGAAATTCTATAACAACCAATGCATAATCACAAGAGAAGAAGAAGAAGGAAAATGAAGAAAATATATGCTAAAAAGAAACATGGCATCATGAAGACTGAACCAGTTGAACACATACATCAATCAGAAGAACCTCCAACTACAACTTACTTTGCATCATATGAAGACACAAATTATCTACTAAACCTGATCACAATAAGCAATGAAGGAGAATACAAATTCCATTATCCAATGGAAGAAGATCCACATTGAAGACTAAAGTCTTCAATATCCAAATAATGTAATACAGGGGGTGTTAGAAATAGATTATATTACATCATTTGGATCATGTAAATGTACCTTTCTTGGTACATACTTAGGACATTAGATTACTTTAGGGGGAAGTTATCTAGTTACTTCATGCAATGTAATAAATGCACAAGTGTCAATGTGCAAGTTGTATATGTGCAAGTTGTCCCTTGCACAACTAGGTAGAGTGTTGGCCAAGGAACCTATTTTCCTATATAAAGGGCCATAGACATAGAGCATGATATAGCAGTAGGAAGTAGTGTAGAATAGTGTGGTGTGATGTAGTAGAGTGTGATGTAATGTGATGGAGTGTGATATGCTCAAAGCTCATTCTTGAGTAGTAGCTTTATTCATGGAGTGTTCATTTCCTCCATAGCTACTTTGTATACATTTCCATCATTTCTATTTATAGTATATTTTTAGTCATCTCATAGATTTACTTTATGTCATATTATTCTGCATCTTGTGATTGCTATCTCCCATTACTTGCTATGACATAAGTACCATGTATCATGCTATTTTGTATACCTCAAGGTCTCTCTCACATACAACCACATATATCAAGAGGACTCTCACATACGACCACATATATCAAGAGGACTAGCTTCTTCCATATACCAATGGGCATATCAAAAGAGTGGGTATATTGAAAGGTTCAATATATTAGATTGACAATATATTAAAAAGGGGACCATTTGAAGAAATAAGGAATCCTCACCATGACCACACTAAAATTCTTTATTATATATTCACAACTCCTAAAAGGTCCAAACTTTAAACCATTTAAGACAAAGAAGAGAACCATCTTGATAGTGGAAAAGCTATGGAATATTATGACTAGAAAAAATATGCAACCTCAAGGCCTTAACCAAGTAGAAAAATATGATGATGCAGATGCAAGACCATCAATGTTCATCATCGTTTCTAAAATTGATGTGATCTAGCCACTAATTTGTGAATTGGAGACCTCCAAACAAGCATGGAACACTCTTACTACCATATACAAAGGGAAGTATCAATTCGCCATTCTTACCCTTCAATCATAACTCCATACATCGAGAGTGATATATGGAGAAAGTGTAGAGGCATGTGTTTGTAGAGTCATAGAGCTAAAGGTAAGACCAAATATCATGGATGAAAAAGTGGAAGAATTTTTTTTAGTCTCAATAATACTTTATGCTTTACAAAATTCCTTTAGAGTGCTCATAACCTCCTTACAAGTTTCAAATAGGATGGTTTCCTTTGACGAGTTGGTAAACTTGTTATGACAAGAAGAAGCAACCAACAAATTGAGGGATCAATTATCAAACAACACACTCATCACTAATAAATCTAGGAATAAGAAATAATAAAAGGGTTCTTCACATAAATTTACTTCATCCACTTCATCTTCATCATAGAAGCCCCATCAAAAACAAAAGAGGTACCACCGATCCACCATATTTATGAAAAGGACCTGATAAATAACATTGTTGGTATAATTTAGTGACTCAAGGTGATAAAGTCTATAAACCTCAAAAGAAGAAGAAGTAATACAAGCCATGCACCAAATAGAAGCAACACAAAGGGCATGTATAAATTGAATAATCAATTTTTGATTTTGATTTTGATTAGGCAAAACAAGGTGCTAACGACAAAGGCTATAACCACACCCAAGGATGATGTTTGGTATATTAATTTTGGTGATAACAAGTACATGATAGGGGCTAAAGAGTGGTTTGAGTCCTTGGAATCCAAAGAAAGAAAACTAATGACTGTCATAAATGATAAGACCTATAAGGTCAAAGGAGTAGGTGATGTTTTTCTTAGTTTTCCAAATAGAATATGCAAAATTGCAAAGGTACTATATGTACCTGGCCTGGTAAATAACTTGTCGTTTATGCTACAACTACGAGGTCAAAACATGGTGGTTGCATTCAGAGTTGATAATTACGACAAGAAGTGTTTCACCATAAAAAATGATGCAAATGTAGCAACCAATTCATACAAAATTAGATTTTTTTCCCTAGATGTCCTAATTTCTCCTAATGTAGCACTGTTAGCATTAGATTTTAAGCCTTGCTACCACATAATATCAATATTAAAAAAAACATAATATTAAAGGTCAAAATATCAATATTGAATAGTAGAATAATATATATGAGCAATCTAATATGTATATCAAGGCCAATATAATAATGAAAATAAAATTCACTTATAATATCAAATATGAATGTAAATGGCCAAAATCATTCATGTACAAGCATGAAGAAAAATTACAATATTAATTGCTCAAAATTTGTATACAAGATTTATTCACTTTTCTATATCTTCTTCTTACAATCAAATAATTAGATAATAAAATGTTTTTTTATGGAGCATTGTCTCCATAATATAGCCATAGTAATGTGACTCTTCAATTACTTGACTATTGCTCTCCATATGACAAGTCCTATGACCTTTGGCTTATTATCTTGCCACTTGTATACTAGAATCTTCACTTTCTTCTTACATGCATACTTGACTCTATGACACTTGCACACTTCTACATGCACTCATAATCTAAGACACTTGTGCACATCCTCACTTTACATACATGACACTTGTGCATTTCTTGCATATTTACATTTACATAAAACATGAAATATAAATCACTCACCTAAACTATAGACTCAACGCTAATATATTAAATATTTATATTTTTACCATGAAGGTACCATGGGGGTACATTAGAATGTACTAAATAATGTAATATTCCTAAATAGTTAGCACCTATGAAAATGCAATCTCCCTTTGCAATAGGAGATATGGGCATCTCATTTCAAGCTACTTTAACTCTACCTAAAATTTCATCCATATTGCTAGTTTGCATGAGTTTTTTAGTATGGAAGAAACATCGAGTAACATTGAATTGAGCACTTACATAGCCAAAGGTCTATTGGATGTAGTACTCATCGAACTATGTAGACCCATGAAAACTAGTTTTGATGGCAAAAGATACTTCTAGATGTTTGTTGAGACTACTCTAGGAATATGTCCATGTCCTTGCAACTGAAGTCCAATGCATTCCAAAATTTTAAACGGGTTAAGTAACATATGGAAAATAAAATAGGTCATTCCATTAAATTCCTCTGCTTAGATTGAGGGGGGAATATACATCCAATGAATTTTTGTGGTTTCTCACATAGATGGGATAAAATCCTAGCTCACTATAGCCTATACTCCATAACAAAATGGGGTTGTTGAATGAAGAAACCACTCCATCATGGAAATGGTTCACTATAAGCTCATAGGAGCCAACTTCGAGTACAATTATTGATATAAAATTATCACCATTATAGTATATCTTCTAAATAAAGCACCCACAAATGCACTACAAAGAATTGCACTTGAAGAAGCCTTATTTAGGAGGAAGCCTTCAATTTCACATCTTTGAGTCTTTGGTAGAAAGGCATACATACATGTGCCAAAGAAAAGAAGGACCAAGTTGGATTTGAAATATTTGCCATGCATATTTCATGGGTATGATGATGAGTCAAAAGAGTATTTATTGATGGACCCCATTACCAAAGAATTGTATATATATTGAGATATGGTATTTGATGAAGTAGTTGAATCTAAATTAAATTTTGATGTCTTTAAGCAATATCAAGATGCTACATATCCTACTATGAGCATCGATTTTGATGAGTAAGTCCAAGAAGACTAGCCATTATTGATGAAATTGAAATAATTTCTCCTTCACAATGACTTAAAACTCTAAAACGGTTCATGGGTATTATTAGAGATTTCAAACTTTATGCACTTTCCAATCTCAATTTCACTTGCCTACATACTCACAATATGTCATGATAGGAATTTAATCTGGGATTGATATCTTTAGTAATAGAGAATATAGAATCAACATCAGTGAAGGATGTACTTAGCTTACCCAAGTGGAAGGTAGCTATGGAAATAGATTATAACTCTCTGATGAAAAATCAAACATGGGGGCTTGTTGATTTTCCTAAATAAATGAAACCCATAGGCTGCAAGTGAGTCTTCAAAAATAAGTACAAGGTATATGGATTACATAAAAAATACAATGAATGGAAAATTGCAAAGGGCTATTCATAAAATTAAGGAATTGACTATGTAAAGATTTTGCACCTACAATAAATATGATAATCATCCATGTTCTCTATGCCATGGAAACATAGTTTGATTGGAAGATCCATCAAATGGATGCCAAAAGTACCTTCCTAAATGGTGATCTCAAATAAGAGGTGTACATGACTCAACCTAAATGCTTTTTTGTCAATGGGTAAGAATAGAAGGTATGCAAACTTATCAATTCCTTGTATGGGTTGAATTAGGCTCCTAGATCTTGGTACCTCAAAATTTATGAGCACCTATTGCAACATGGTTTTAAAATAATCCCCTCAAATGTGAACCTCTATCTCAAGAAAGTTGGATTTGATATTGTGATACTTGTATTATATATCAATGATCTGATGATTATATGTAATACAAATGAACTAGTAGATACTATAAATAATGACTTAACAAATATTTTGATATGACAAAATTGGATTTTCTGCACTATTATCTTGGCTTGGAGGTTTGACAGAGGAAAAATAACATTGTGATCTCAAAGATAACATATGTCAAGTAACTACTAGAAAAATATCATATGATAGAATGTATACCTAAGGCAACACCAATGGATCAAAGGTTACAAACATATCAATATGATGTCTCCTCAGGTATTTGGCACTCTTTATCGTTAGCTAATTGGGAGTCTCATATACCTAACAAACATAGGACTAACATCAATTTTGGTATAATTTATCTTTCAATATTAATAAAGGATCCTAAATAAAGTTATTCAAAGGCAACAAAGGGGGTATTGCATTATGTTCATAGTATAGAAAAATATGGCCTAGAATATAAGAATGATAAATTCTTATTAAAAGGATACATGGATAAATATGACTATGCTAGATCTCTAGATGACAAAAAGTTAACTTTGGATATGTATTTCATCTAGGATGTGGACTTGTCTCATGGCACAACAAGAAACAACAATCCATAGCATTATCCATAGAGGTAGAATATCACATTGCATGAGGAGTTGTGTGAGCTAATCTAGTTATGTCACATTCTATCAAATATGGTGGTATAAAAAAATTATTTGACACTATTAAAATGTGATAATAAAGGTGTTCTAAAATTGGTCAAGAATCCATTGTTTCATGAAATAACAATTACATTGAAGCTCAATATCACTTTATTCGAGACCATGCCTAAAATCATGAGATTCAACTCCAATGCATTCCCACTGACAAACAAGTTGTGGATATTTTTACAAAGGCACTTGCACATATCAAGTTTGAATTTTTTTGTAGTTCTCTTTGTATAAAAAATAATATAATAGCGAGTGTTAGGAATAATTTATTATATTAATTTGGCATTCTAAATGGAGCATCATTTCCAATTATCTCAAATGTATCAATCACATCATTTGTAATTATCATAGATGTTAATGATAATTGATCGTAACAATACAATATGTATTAAATAAGCAACATTGCATTAATAAATTTAATGAATTTCCCATCAACCAGGTGCCTTATTAGTATGAAAAGAGAAAATTGCTTCTTGTAGATCCTCCATAAATATCTTCTGCATCAAGCTTATCTTGTGCCTTCTTATCTTGCCCAGTATATAATAAAATATTTTTCAAATAATTAGTTTCTTCCTTCCTTTTATCATCTTTGTCCTCAATATTTCTTCCATCTAGAGCGAAAATATTTTTGATGTGATAAAAAGAAAATTTTATTTTTGTCATAGAATAGTTTCTTTTTTTGTATTTCTATCTCCTTGAGCCATTTCTCCCTAAATATTTGGAACCAATATGACTCATTTGCATTATTATAATTATAAATTAATTATTATGCTTTCATATAAAAATCCTAATTCATTTCATTAGTTTCTACTATCTCTTATGAATTTTTGGGATTGAATTCAATTTTTTTCTTTTCTTTAAAAACGTTACCAAAAGATTTGAGATTCCAAATCTTCATTTGTTTATTTAAATTTTTTATATTTTGAACAAACATGTACATATATGATCCATAAAATTTTGCTTCATCCCACCATAACATAACTATCTAAAAGAAATTGGAATCTTAAAGCAACATAGACTAGAAGTGAAATGGCTTTGGATGACTATTGTTGAGCAAAACACAAGTCAAAAGATTGGATTTTTGATTTGATCCTGGTAATAATAAAATATCTAAAGAGATTGTATACTTTTTTTGCAATCATTTGTTATATAACAAGAATCTGTCCAATCTTTTTGCTATATGATTTTTTCCAATGTGTCTTTTATCCCATGTATATTGAAAACTTGAATGTCTAACATCCCAAAGGCCATTTGAATTAACAAGTGAAGAAAAATTTTGCATTGATTTAGATCATCCTAGAGTACCACCCTTTTTCCTAAAGGAGATAGAATAATGTTGAAATCAACCCCAAGAATCCATAGATCATAATGAATCATCATTATGTTTGACAAAAATATGCAAGTCCTTTACACATATTTAATGAAGAGTAACTATAGTTGGAGCAAATATATTTATAATCCCAACTTTGATATTTTTATTATTCCTACAAAATATTCCAACAACTTAATTAATTTTTTCTTCTAAAAATTGCCCATCCCATTTGTGTTTGTCCCATATTGTTACAATAGCACCTAAAACATTTTTAGAAGAAATTGCTAGACAATCACCCATCTTCCAAATATTTTTAAAAGCATTCTTAAATTCCTCACTACTAAATTTTATTTCTTGTATTAAAATAAACTCAGGACTATAACAAGATATTAATTCCTTAACCTTTAATTTAGGGGTTTTATTCATACCCCTAATAATCCATGATACGATTTTCATCATCATTTCCTTTTATTTTTACTAGTGGACTTAGCCTCACTTATTATTAACAACTATGATATTTTTGTTTAGCTTCCCAAATTGATATTGCTTTGAGTTTATTTTCCTCTTTTTTCATGCTTTGATTACCTTCCTCTCCTTTTTTCATTCACACAAACACTCTCATTTTCATAAATCTCTTCTATTTTTCGAAATTGTTCGTAACGAGACTTATCTACTAGAAATTTATTTTTCCCTAAAGAATTTGAAATGCAAGGAATATCCTCATAAACACTTTCTTCTTTATGTTATCCCTAAAAACATAAATTTTATGGATGATCCTCCATAGTCATTACTTTCTTATGTTGTCCTGGAAATGCTAAATTTCCTTGGATATCCTCCATATACTTTTATCTATTGTGCTACTCTTAAAACCGTATACTAATTTCATTTTTATTACAAGGAGAATATTTTATGCTACTTGAGGAAAATGAAGATGATTTATCTAGATTAACCTTGACCTCATTCACCTCATTTGCTTTAAAATTTTCCTCCCCATATTCCTTTACACCTTTAACTCATGTATTTCAACTTGCACATTTTACTTCCTCGTCCCTTGTGTCATTTTTGTTCTTCTAATAGTTTATTCAAGTGAACTATAATTGTTTTTTGTCATTTGATAATATAGAGGAATTTTTTTACACTTTATTAAGAGTGGAAAAATCCTTGATTTGACCTAGATTTTTCTATGATATGATCTTATTTCATATTGAAGTTTTCCTCATATCCAAAATTTTCCATCTCTTTCTCCATCATTTCCACTTTGCAATCTCTTTCCATGTGTCTAATTTCATGATATTTGCAACATCATAATACAATATTTTTATAATCCACTTGTTGATACCATTCTCTTGATTAAGATTGAATCCTAATGGACTATGGTAAATATTTTGAAATATCCATAGCAACACATATTCAAATATATACAACATGCCTTCTCCCCTTAGGAATTTATCCCTCCTAGATGAACTTGCCTAGAGTATTGCAAATATTCTTAAAAACCTCCTTATCGATGATTTGATAAGGAAGTAAAAAAAAATTAATGCACACAAAATACCTTTTAATAGTCTTTATGTCCATAGAAAAATTCTCACTCCATGGTCTTAAATATAATGCATCTTTGCCTCTAGACCAAAGGTATTTATCCATTATTTTATCCCTTATTTTTGAATTAGAGAAGGTATTGAGGAAAAATATTTTTGAAGAAAATTCATAGAGTAATTTGAATTCAATATCACTTTCACTTGATCCAATTTTCAATCTCAGAAAATCCAAACTAGTATCAATGGAACTAACATATTAACCCTCTATTTTTAAGAGCCATTAAATTATGCTTGATCATTTCATCCTTGATAATCACTTTTGGTGTAGTGTCTTCTACTTGGATAAAGTTTTTCATAGATTTTCTCTTCCTCTTATAACTGAATAGGACACCTATACTTCCAAAAAGGGAATCCATACTTCCAATAAGGACTTTCAAAAGTGACTTTCCTACCATGTTAGCTAGATTTTCTTCACATGGATCTTTAGTTTACGGTTCCTCCTAAAATTTGGAATAGGAATAAATGTCGCTTGCTTCTTGATCACACTTTGCTTCCTACTTTCTATTCATGCTTCCTCATAGATCACACTTGCTCTCTAGTTGTGCTTACTTTTATTGTTAATGATTATTGTGAGAATGAAGGAATATTAATATGAACATAATTTGAAATATAAGAAAGTTATAACATAATATTGGAGATTCAATAAGCCTAATGGAAGAAATTTGGAGGGTAGTTTGAAATGTAGTATTAATTATTTTATTTTATGTCAGCAATGAGGTTAGGTGAAAATAAAGACTTGGGATGGATAAATAAATAAAAAATCAAAATGTTTAGAATTTAATAGGTATTAATAAATATAAGAATATTTTTGTAAGATAGATTTTTAGACTTATGTAGTTTAAAGATGTTAAAAGTTTTCATCAATAAATTTTTACATACAAAAATATTTTAAAATAGTGTTTAAAATTTATGTTTTGAGTGGAAAGCATGAACAAATAATATAAGAATCTTTGTAAATTATTTCAAAAGGTTGCATTTACTATTTTATTTTTTGAATAATGACATTAGTTGTAAATTCAATTTTGAAACAAACATTTGTGAGCCAAAATGGTGGTAGATTTGCTTGAAGATCAAACATCCCTAGTACATAAATCTTAATGCAAGTTTACTAATTCATTATTTTATTATATTTATTTATTTTGAATTCCCACATTCGATGCAACTTCAAGGGTTTAGTTTGTGTTTTTAATTTCAAGTGTTGTCATAATATGCACCATGCATTTGTTAGCTTTAGATATAATTTTTTTTTGTGGTGTAAGTTCTATGTCCCAATATGACGAGATATGAGATATCAATGTAACTTTAAGTAGTTATGTCACTACATTTATAAGAAATATTATTTAATAAGATACATAGTTCATGTTTGAAATAGGTATTACGATTTTCAAGGATATGATAATATTTGATTTTTTCAATAAGCTATTTATTTGCTTGCTTAATTTTATTCTAAGACTCATGGTATAAACTTATATTCCATATCTCACAACTATATTGGATAATAGGTTAATAGGGCTATAGAATAAGGTGTTCATTTTTTTGGTATTCTAAAAATAAGCATTATGATAGTTGTTCTCAAGAGAAATTTTGTGATTAGATTTAATATTTAAATGCTTGTAGGATTTGAAGTGTTCAAAGAAGTGTCCATGAGGTTTAGGACTATTAGATTTTGATACAACATGTAATGGGAGATAGCAATCACAAGATGCAGAATAATAAGAAAGAAAGTAAATCTACGAGATGACTAAAATATGCTATAAATAGAAATGATGGAAATGAATACAAAAGTAGCTATGGAGAAAATGAACACTCCATGATCTAAGCTACTACTCAATGAATGAGCTCTGAGCTTATAGCTCACACACTCTACACTATTGCACTCTCCTACACTACTACTATCTATGGCCCTTTATATAGGAAGATAGGTTCCTTGGCCAACACTCTACCTAGTTGTACAAGGGACACCTTGCACATATACAACTTGCACATTGACACTTGTGCATTTATTACATTGCATGAAGTAACTAGATAAATTCCCCCTAAAGTAATCTAATGTCCTAAGTATGTACCAAGGAAGGTACATTTACATGACCCAAATGATGTAATATAATCTATTTCTAACACCCCCTGTATTACAATATTTGGGTATTGAAGACTTTAGTCTTCAATGTGGATCTTCCTCTTGACCTTGAGATTCTGATTCTTCTTCTCTGATTTTTGTAACCTGTTCAAGCAAAGTAGTTAGTATCTTCAAAACCTGTCATTCTTGTTGAAAGAGCTTTGATTTCATAATCATATGTTGATTCTTCCAGTTCTTCAATTTCTTCTATCCTCTGAGCTAGATGTCCTTTTTTATTTCCTTTTCGATACTCCAATTGGGGATAATTGGTTGGACACTGAAATTGTTGTTGATGAGGATTTTGATATTGTCGTGGCTGAAATTGGTTCCCATTGTTCATCTGATTTCCTTGATTCTGATTTTTGGGATTGAACCTGCAATAGCTGGTACTATGGCCTTTTCTCTTGCATATCTGACAATACCTGTTGTACCATGGTTTTCATCCTTTTGATGAAGAAGCAATGTTTCCCTGTGGATTATCTTTAGATGCCAATGCAGTGTTAGACATCTCATCTTTAACTGTATTTTCCACTTCATATTCCTGTAGAATATTGACTAAGTCATCAAAAGAAGTATCTTTACTTAGAACTTGTAAAGATGTTACCAAATGTTTATAGTTGTCTGGAAGTGCTCTCATGGTTACTTGAGTAAGAAGTTCATCATTAACTATTTCTCCTAAGGTAAATAATTTCCCTTTAATATCTGCTACCTTCCTTAGGAACAGTTCTATGCTTTCTCCATTGTTCATCTTTAATGAATGAAGTTGAGTCTGAAGATGGAGAATAGTTACCTTATTCTTTCCTTCAAAAATTTTCTCTAGGCTTGTCCATGCATCTGAAGATGATTTTGTTGAACTGATATAGGGTTGTATCTCATCAGTGATAGCAAAGGTTATTATCATTAGAGCCTTTGAATCATTTTCTACAAACTTTAGGATTTCAATATCATCTGTAGTAGGTATTTGTGTTTTCCCTTTGACAATATCCCAAAGTTTTTCATATACCAAAATAGCTTTCACTTTATTCTTCCAGGAGAAATAATTAGGACCCTTGAGTAGTTGAGATTTTGCTAGGAAGAATTTGTTTGATGCCATTTAAATTCCCTAATATCAATTCTTAGATTTTGTAGAATGCCTTATGACTCCCTAGTATGTTTTGGATAAGATATAAAGTGCTTTTGTAAATTATAGTTCAATTTTGGTTGATTTTGTAAAGTTTTTGTAAATATCAAAATCAACTTTTACTATCCCTTATTGCTCCTATTGAACTAAGCACTTTTCCCAAATTTAAAGAGGTTTTAATGTTGGATTTCTTTTGTCTCTCTTGAGAAGTTTTGAGACAATAATATTATAAATTTCCAACCTTTGAAATGCTTTGATAAAACTCTCTTTAATATCCCTTTAGGATTTAATTCAAGTGTATCTAATTTCCAAATAAATTAATTTGATGTAGTAACCCTTATAACTCCCTAATTTTGGAAAAATTAGATCACAATAATATTTGCAAATATTTAAGATTAATCTCCAGTAGAAAACCTTATTACTCCTAAGTTTAATATTGCAAATATTATATTAGCTTGATAAATGATTCCCTTTGAGGTATGGCTTTCAATATAATTATATTCCTCTAAATTCAACCTTATAACTCCCTAGAGATGAAAGCATATAAATATGGGAATAAACCTTACCTTATATCAAGCAATAATCGATGCTGATTTTAGATGTGTAATGGCTGCAATGTTGATTGTATCTGCTTTGACTGTATCTTCCAATAGAGTTGATTGTACCTAGCTTGTATTTAATGTTCCAAATGTGGCCTTTGAAACTTCTACCTTTGACCTATTCGACCAGAGCATTGAAGGCTCTACTCCTTGCTTCCATATTGTGATGACTCCCACATCTTGGACATAAATGCGCTAAAGGCTTCACTAAATTTATGCTGAATTTCTTCACCCTTCTTGGTCCAAGGAGCCTTTAATAGGTGGTCAACCTAGTGACAAGTGTCACTTCGGTTACATTCAACACTTTCTTGGATGTCCATTGCAAGTGTAACATCTGAAGCATTTTCTCCCTTCTTGTGTTGTTCGTATGATAATACCTATGGATGAATGTAACTCCTCTTCCATGTGGTCTATGGGTGCCAAAGACTTGTTGTAATACTTCCTCACATGCATGAAATTCCAATGTACCTTTGAGAGCATTTAGGGTTTCCTTTGGAGGATGAAAAATATCACTTGCATACCCTATTCTTATTAATATCTTCTTGCAAGATTTTCTACGTACTTTTCCACCTTCTTCTTTGTTGTATTTCGATGGCACTGAGATGGTTCCATCCAAGCAATGCTAGTGGTGGTGCTTTGGTGGAGATATGGAGGAGATTTGGTGGAGCTTGAATGACAATGCTATGGTGGAGACTTCTTGATGCTCCAATGGTAGTATTGAATGCTCCTTGCTTGGACGTACATTTTTAGTTTTCTTGCTTTGATTTCCTTTGCTTCTGTGCTATTGGATATGTCTCCTTTAGTGAGCAATGTGCCTCCTTTCTTGTGCTTTGCAGGTCACCTATTATGGTTGTCCAACCCATGCACGATGTAGGCCCTTTTGAGAGGCTTCTTGATGCTCGTATTCGGCTACGCTCTTCTAGAGAATGTTGTGCCTTTATGGAACCTTCAAATCTACCCTCTTTCCTGCATAGAATGTATTAGATAAGTGCAATATAATGTACCAATATTTATGAATAGAATACCTTTATTGCACCCTTCCTTGCACTCCTTTTGCAGGTCTAAAATTTTGGTTTTGTGGCAGAATTTTGAATGCAGTGTAGGGGTTTTGAGGTTGTCTCTTTGTTTAGACACCTTCCCCTTTTTCTTGGATACTTTTATGATAAATCCAATCTTAGATAGAAGCTCTTTATTTGATGCAATTTTTTGCACTTTTATTTCTCTTGCACCAAACCCTATAATGCTTTGGATTTGAGACTCACCAAGTCTCAATCTTTGAAGCTTCTATTTCTGATTTTGGTTAGTTGTTTTCTTCTCCAAGTTTTGAAGGATTCTAACATTTTTGGTGGCTTCTCTTGGCCACTATGAGTTGCAGATTTTTGTGCACCAATAGTATCTTTAGACACTTTGACAAATTCTGATTTTGTGCCTTTCTCAAGAACACAAACACTAAGCTTTTTGAGAGTAATACAATAGTGCAAATGAACCCACTAATATTTCATTTTTAATGCACTAACAATTACACCTTATCACTCCAAATAACTCTCAAAAACTTATAAGTGCACTTAATCAATTTACTGAACTTAATCAAGAATAATCTGAAATGAATCTTTCAAGAATTATTCTACAAATTTCTTATAAGCAAGATATTAGGAGATAGTCTTCTTTTGCTTTCCAAAGTAGATGATAGGTAGTTGATAGATAGTTGAAATTCTGAAATCTAATCAACTCCTAATGTGCAAATGAACCTTAAAAGATACCTTTTTTTGCACTTTTGAAGACTATAATTCAAATCTCCTTTTTGCAACTTTAATCCAAATTAAGGTGCTTTAACAAATCTGATAAGTAATCCAATTAATGAATCTACTTGCACCAATAGTTGCTTACCTTTTTTTGAAAGATTTTGTAGCTCCTTTGCTACTTCTGTAGAGGATGTAGATCTTGGTGTCTAAGATCACCAAGTTGTTGCCTTGAGTAAGATCTTGTAGCTCTTTGTAGACTGTTCTGAATAACTCCTTCTTCACCAAAATATGGTCTTGAACTTTCTTTCATGAGCCTAAGATTTGGTGACTTTGTTCTCCTCTTGTGGTCTCCTCCTTCTACTATAGATTTGGAGAAGTATGTATCTCTGAAGTGGTGTCCTCTTTTTATGAGAGGTAATCTTCAAATCTCCTGGATTTGGTGAGCTTCTTCTATCTTCAAGTCTTCTTGTTAAATTTTGACTTCAAGCAGGATCTTCTTCTCAAGATTCTGAATATCTTGAGGTCTTCATTGGATTCTTCTTCTACTCAAATTTGGCACTCCTTGCCAAATTCTCCTCCTCTTGGGCTTGTTTTCGGATGGCGATAATTATCCCAAGTCCTTCACTATCAAGGGCTTCTCCTTGGTAGTGGATTTCTCTAGTGAGTTCTCCTTGATGATTTCTTTAGTAAGGCTCTCCTAGCCTTTCTATGAGATGCTCATCGAGACCTCACCAAGGTCTTTGATCTTGCAACTTCTTCTAGTCTTTCTTGAGACCTTATCTTCAACCTTCTACTTTTGGAAGTGTTGGTGGTGAGACCTTCTCTTAGATATTTGATTCTACTGCTTCTGGATTCGAGCAGGACTCTCCTAGTCCTTCTTCTTCTTCCTAGTCTAGAAGTTCTTCAATGAGATCTCCTCCTGATCTCTTTTGCTTTAGGTGTTGGATTGATTCTGAAGAAGATACTCTTCCTAAATTTCTTGTAGGAAGCTTTCCCAACTCATTGAATCTCCTTTTCCTACAACAAAGTATTAGTACTAAAATCTGCTTTTGAATTAGGTACTCTCTTCTAGAGTCTTCTTCAGGATCAAGGCTTCTGTGGCCTATTTTAGTATCAAGGCTTCTATGGCCTTTTCTTCAATATCAAGGCTTCTATGGCCTTTTCTAGGCTTCTATGGCCTTTTCTTATATCAAGGTTTCTATGGCCTTTTCTTCAATATCACAGGTTCTATGGCCTTTTCTTCTATATCAAGGCTTCTATGGCCTTTTCTTCTGAATCAAGGCTTCTATGGCCTTTTTATTTTTGTGAAGTTCTTCAATCTAGCAATGGAGATCTCCTATCTCCTAACTTCACCATGATTCTTTTCCAAAAGTTTCTTCTGAAGTATTCTCCTCTTTGCAACAACTAATCTCTGCACTATGAAGGCACTCCGACCTTTGGGAAACGAAGTTGAGATCTCCTAGATTTCTATTGTAGGAGGTGTCCCAATCATCTGAGAATTAATTCCCTACAATAAAATAAACTTCAGGTAAATTTTTCTAGATCTCTTAGATGAGCTTCACTAGTTGATTCATCAAACTAGTGGATCAAATGTTGAGTCCTAGTCTTCACGAGTTTTCCTGCAACTCTGTGGAAAGACTCTAGCCATATGCAATCTCAGTATTTCTGAAACTGAGATTTCTTTCATTCCTCACTTGTGGCTCTCCCTAATTCTACCACCTAGACTCTTCTGAGAGTTTTTGACAGTGACTGGTCCAACGGCGCATCAGGTTGACAAAAAACTCAGGGTCAATGATAATGGTGGTTTTCCTATTGATCTACTGTAGCTTGATCTACCGTAGCTCTGATACCACTGTTAGCTTTTGATACAACATGTAATGGGAGATAGCAATCACAAGATGTAGAATAATAAGAAAGAAAGTAAATCTGCGAGATGACTAAAATATGCTATAAATAGAAATGACGGAAATGAATACAAAAGTAGCTATGGAGGAAATGAACACTCCATGATCTAAGCTACTGCTCAATGAATGAGCTCTGAGCTTATAGCTCACACACTCTACACTACTACTATCCTATCACACTACTATCTATGGCCCTTTATATAGGAAGATAGGTTCCTTGGCCAACACTCTACCTAGTTGTACAAGGGACACCTTGCACATATACAACTTGCACATTGACACTTGTGCATTTATTACATTGCATGAAGTAACTAGATAACTTCCCCCTAAAGTAATCTAATGTCCTAAGTATGTACCAAGGAAGGTACATTTACATGACCCAAATGATGTAATATAATCTATTTCTAACAAGGACAAATGGTGAAGGGCAAAGAGTTTCATACTATAAACCAAAGGATCAAATCTCATGGGTGAACCTTGAAATTTAGCCCATGATTTTTAGAGCCTTTAGTAGGGAATTAAGAGGTTTATAACCTTGAATAAGGTTCAAATATCATGGGTGAATCTTAATATAGCCTATGGAGCTCGGGGTTAGTTATGGGAAGCTAAGAGTTTCATACCATAGACCAAGGTTACAATCCCATGGGTGAACCATATAAAAAATAAATGGTATGAGCTCAATAGGTTAAATTTTTCTACAATCAAGGAGGAGAGTTAGATTCAAATATTGCCAAATAATGCATGCATAATTATGAATTTGTTATAATATCATTCTATGGTCAAATATGTAATTCAAGTGAGGACATTTCAATATTATATAACTAATTTAAAAAATATTTTGTTTTAAAATATAAGTTTTGTGGTGTAAAATTTTATTTGGGAGATAAGTTTTGAGTTGGCATGGTGTAAAGTTTCATAGTAATATTAAAATATAAGATTTAATTTGACTGCAAAAAAATATTTTTAAGTGTAAGTTTCAAGTTAAAAAGTTACATTAGATTGTAATTCATATGAGTATGTACTAAGAAATTTTATATTAGATAATACATTAACCAATATTTTATAAAATAGACCATAAAATATAAATTATCTAATTAATAAGTAATTTTACCACAAAGAAAGCTATCTTGAAACATAAATTTGTTGGCGTTACAATAGTTTGAAATACAAATACTAAATTTCATAAATTATTACAAAGTGGTTTAGTGTTTTTTCTTTCAAAAATATTTAAAAATATAAAAATATAAATTGAAAATTTATTTTAATGAATTTTCATTAAGGTTACCGAAGGATGATATACAACTCTATCTGCACAAGATCATATCATTATTATGTTACTTTTATTATTATTTTTTAATAAGGTGGAAGAAGGGGTTTTGAAAGGATCCTCAAATATTGTACAATAAGGAAAAACTACCAACCTTAAAGAGAAGCTAAAGGATATAGAGAATGAAAAAATTACCAACCAACATCCACACATGGGTAGAACCAAAATAGCCACCATAGAGACATCCTAAAAGAGACTATATGGATTTCCAAAAATCAATAATTTTCAAAATCTAACTCCCACGCAAGGGCAAACCACCAAAACCAAAACCTAACACCTACACAGGGGTGGCCTAACTAAAAAAACATAGAACCAAAAACCAACAGATAAGAAAAAATAGAAGGCCCAAGGCTTGGTTATCCTTCACAAACTTTCGATGTGTCCTTTAGTCTCACCACCTAATTAGTATGTGGTAGAACCCTGAAGGTTCTAGCTTTTAATAAATGAGAAATAAATAACATTAAATTAAAGAATCACTTTTGATTCAGATTTGCATTGGTACAGGAGATTCCTCCAATGGATTTAATATATGTTTTAATATTTTATTCATTGATACCCTCGAATGAATGATTTGGACAATTATATATACCTACCTAACCCTAACCATCACGTCACTTCATAATAATTAATATAATTAATTATTATGACTATGCTACTTCTTAACCCTAATAATATAATATAATAATTAATTTATAATTAATTATTATATTATCAATTACATAACCTTAGGATAGTAATGGTATTATATTATTATTAATAATTTGGGTTAGGATAGGATCCTAACAGTATGGCCCCATCTTAGTAAGATTTTAATTTCCTCAACATAGGAAATTGTTGAGCATAGAGAAGCAATGTGAGAGTTCTAGAGTCTAATTACTACATTGAAGATATATTTTGGAGCATTTTTCAGGACTTGGGAACTAGGACCCCCTTCAGCAATCCCAATTGCCAACTTGATTTTCTTTTTAACTGGAGTCACATCCTTAGAATTTGAATATTTAATTGCCATTGGATTTTTTCTTGCACGAGTGGAAATAGAGTCCAGCAACTTGGAATACTTGGTGTGCACTTCACTCCCACCAATGCCAACGTAGGGGATTCTTTTGTTAAACATCAAATATAAAATAAAATGTATTCATTTAAAAGAACAATATTGATATCAAGTATACTATTAATATTTTTTTTACTGGATAATAAGGAGTTATACTTGGATCCCCCACCCTTGAAAAATTACAAATCTCTTCTTTAGATATTGAGAGTTTAAAAATAGATACACTTCTCATCTCAATTGAGATGCTATAGCTAGAAACCTACATCATTTTACATAAAATATCTAAATTCTTGATTTTTATTTTCTAGATCTTTTCATTTTTTGTATGAATATAAATATTCTAGAATTCAACATCCTTCTTGACATTTTTCTATAGCAACTTTCACAATACCAAAACTTCACCTATACTATCTACGCATTGCATCTTAGTAGAGTAATATTTCCAAAATAACATACTATCACACTATCATAGTCTACTTTACAAAATCTAGATTGTTAATTACCTTCCTAAAACACAAGTGCAATTACATAAATTATAATAAATAGTTTATATGATAACACATTATTGTTATAAAATAAAGCAAATATTAGCAATGGAAAAATTAAAGTAAATCTTAATCATTATTTGATTCAGGCAATCAATATTTTCTTGTCAGCTTCAGCTAAACTTACTACTTCCTCTAACCATGAAAAGAAGAATTTAACTTCACAATCCTCAATCAAAATCCCTCTATTGGCTATCCTATCTGCACATTTGTTTCCTTCCCTTAATGTATGTGTAAATCTTATTTCTTCAAACTCTTTAATAAGATATTGAATTCCACAATTATTTCTTGTATGTTCCATGGAGCATTTGCTTTCCTCAAAATTGCATTTATTACTATGAGAGAATCACCTTCCATCCATGCTCTGTTTCATTTCATTTGTTTACATATTTTAAACTCTTCTAAATCTTCCCAAGCTTTAGCTTAATTATTTGTCTTAAATCCACTTTTGAAAGAGTAATGAGATAAAATATCTCCTCTATTATTTCTAATTATTTCTTATCCTCTTGGTCCTAGATTTCCTTTAGATGCTCTATCAAAATTTAATTTAACCAACTCGACATATGGTGGTTCCATTTTATATTCTTTGCCTTCTTTTTTATTCTCTTGTACCCAACATCAAAATTCTATTTAATGACTTGAATCATCTATCAAAGCTCTTTGCTTCCAAATTAGAGACTCGGTGAGTTGATAGGGTTGGTTTAGATACTTATATGGCTATACATATCTTCCTTTTCATTACCTCTAAATTGATTTTTTTTCCCTTTAAATATTCTTCTATTCCTTTCTAGCCATACAATCCAAAATATTGTATCTTTTGAGACATCTCATATTGTTTTTAAAGCCTCACTTTTATAAGTGTTTTTCCATTGCTTCAACCAACTTCTATTCTATTATTTTTCACCATGCATTTATGAAACATATTAAGAATCCATTGCCATAGTTTCCAGACTATTGAGCAATATCCCAAGAGATGGTCTATACTCTCCTTTTTACAAAGAACACATTGAGAGGGGCCATGAAAATCCCTTTTCATAAGGTTATCCTAGGATAAAATTCTTCTATGACCTACTAGCCAAACAAACATTTTGACTTTAGGAATGCTTGGGCTATCCCAAATATGTCTCCATATTCTAGTGATATTACTATTGTGTTGGTGATTTACATTATATCCATTTCTTGTTGTGTATTCTCCTGAGCTATTCAATTCCTAGATCAATTTATCCTTTGATCCCCTATGAATAATCATAGTTGTTATCTTTCTACTCAATTATCTCCTAGCATCAATATCTAGTATACCTGTAAAAATATCTTCTTTCCATTTGTATTTTCCTTCCCAATATTTGTACAAAACTTTTGAAACCCTATCATCATATTTATCTTGAAGTAATATCATCCAAAGTTTCAAATTTAGATCTAAATTGAGTTGTTTTTTATCACACCAAGTATCCATCCAAATAGAATTTTTTTCTCCAATTTCCACCATCCATATTAAACCTTTAATCATTAGATCAATATATTTTTTTAAACCATTCCAAAGAGTAGAACCATTTGGTAGAGATAATGTAGTAAATATCAAACTTAGGTCATTGGGCTCAACATACTTGAAGAATTTTTTCCCAAAGTCTTTGACTCCCTTTGTACAATATCCATATCACTTTTACCCTAAGAGCTAAGTTTTCATCTATAATAACTCTTAAAACAAGACCTCCCCTAGTTTTATCATAAAAAACCTTGCTCCATTTCAAATTTAGATCTAGATTGAGTGGTTTTTTATCACAACAATAATTTTTTTTTCTCCAATTTCTACCACCCATCTTAAACCTTTAATCATTATATTGAAAGATTTTTTTAAACCATTTGGTAGAGAGAATGTAATAAATATTAAACTTGGGTCATTGGGATCAACATACTTACTTACAAGAGTTTTTTTACATTGTATTTGACTCCCTTTGTACAATATCCATATTACTTTTTCCCTAAGATCTAAGTTTGCATCTATAAGAACTCTTAAATTAAGACCTCCCCTAGTTTTATCATCACACACCTTGCTTCATTTAACCAAAGGAAATTTTCTTTTATTATGTAAACCTAACCATAAAAAGGATCACATAATATAGATTAAACTTTTTTCAACTGATTTTGGCATAGTATACAATGACATATAATATGTTGGAATGGATTCTAAGAGTGACTTAATTAACTACACTCTTCTTGTTAATGATAACCATCTACCTTTCCAAGCCAATAGTTTATTGTGAACTTTATTAATAATTGGATTCCATAATTCTATCCTCATTTTCCCCTCAAATAAAGGCATCCCTAGATACATTTCTAGTAAATTTTCCTCCTCCATTTTAAGTAACCTACAAATTCTAGCTTTGATATTAGTCGAAGTGTTAAGGAAGTAAATTTTAGATTTTATCCTATTAACATTTTGTCTTAATGCTCTTTCGTATTCCTTTAAAAAGTTATTCAAAGCTCTAGCCTCATTTATCCTTGCCCTTCCAAAAAGGTTTGTATCATCTATAAACTATTGATGAGTGATGTTGTCGATGTTATTACTAATCTTAAGTTCACTTATAAGCCCATATTTGTAAACCTTATTTAAGTTCCTACTCAAAAATTCTACCATAATAATGAACAAATAAGGAGATAGAGGATCTCCTTGTCTAAGGCCTATCTTGGATTTAAAATATTATATTACTAACCCATGGACAAACACTGAATATGAAACTATAGAGACACAATCTTTAATCTGTCTAACCCATTTCTTCTTGATACCAAATTTTTAAAACTACAAAAAGAAGATCTTATTTAACACTATTATAGGCTTCATAGACTTTACTCATATCACGTTTTAATATCTTTGCTTTCTATTTTTTTGAAGTTGTTGAATGTATAATTTCATGAGCTTCTATGATCTCATCCAGAATTTGTCTCCTTTTCACAAGTCCTCCTTGATATTTTAAAATATTTTTGTCTAACAATGGCCTTAATTGATTTACCATCATTTTTTAGATAATATTATATGTCATATTGAAGAACACAAGCTTATACTGAGAGGGGGTGAACAGTATAAGACCACTTTTTACTTTTCTTTCCCAAATAATATGATGTAATGTATAGATAGCAATATCAACAATAGTAATCAAAGCAATGCATAAATCACCACACACAATAGAGATACCACAATTTACGTGGTTCACCCAATGTGGGCTACTCAGAAAAAATATTTCACTAGAATTTTCTCAATCAATCTCTTGGGAATCCTTTCCCTATTACAATATTTATGGACCTCTATCCAAAGGAGACACCAATCCTATAAATAAATTTCATGGATCTCTATCCATAGGATAACTCTTTCTCCTCTGCTTTGGCTAGTGATCCTCTAGAAGACCACTACCTCCACTGCACTGGCTTGTGGATATCTCTCCACTGAATAATCTTATCCCCAATCAGAAGACATGTCCTCACTTCCCTATCTAATGTATATTTATCCACTAGAGACTACTATCCTCTGCTCTTTGTCACCTCTAAAGATCTATCTCAAATCTGCACTAAACACAGTCCTTCGGTCTAGTACAACTCTGTTCAATCTGTGTCTCTAGTCTAGCATAAACCTATCCTCAAACCTACATAAAAATCTTTCCTCAATTTCTATCGTCTAAACTGTACTAAAAATAGGCCTTCGGTCTAGCACAAATATGTTCTCAATTCCTATCCTGAAGCCTTAACTCAAAGCTTGACTCAATCTCAAATCAGCTCTTCTGGATCTGCCCTAAACCTTAACTCAAGGTTTGAACAAATCAATCAATCAAATTTGATTTCAAGCCTTCTCAAAGACTTATCTCAAATCTGCCTTGTAAGCTTCCTCAAAAGCTCACACTAATCTATCCACAAGTTCTCTCTAGAACTTGCTCAAATATTCTCTACAATTTTTCTCTAGAACTTGTCCAAATCTGCTCTATAATTCCTCTCTAGAACTTTCTCAATCTGCTCAATAATTCCTCTCAAGAACTTATCCAAATTTGCTCAATATCTATATTGTAATCTTCCACAAAAGCTCACACCAAATATGTCCACAAGTCTTCTCAAAGACTTACCTCAAATCTGCTCAACAAGTCCACACATAACTTGTCCAATATTATAGAAACATAAAGAGAATTGTTAGAGACTCAATATGTTCTACACTTATCACAATGCTCAATTAATTTCAATCACTCTCTTAGAAACATAAGGAGAATTTTTAGAGATTCAATATGCTTCAATTTCAACTCAATGCTCAATCACTATCTCAAATCAATTCAAAATATAGAATAGTTTGTTTTATGGAACTTGAACAATTACTTCACACATCCACTTGACTAGGCTCAACCAAACACTCAATGAAACAACCCTTGCTCACAAACCCTAGTCCAATCATATGATCACTCACTCAAAATGTTTCCAACAATGCCTAACAACAAGTTTCACATAACAATGATACTCATGTTATTTTCAAACTCTAGTTCAATTTCTTTGCTCAACAACTCACTTCAAAAACAATGCTTATAAAATAATCTTCACATAGCAATGATACTCAAACCCTAGTTCAAGTTCTTCACACAACCAATGGTTTCAACAACAATGCTTATAAGACAAGGTTTTAACAACTCTTTATTCCATAAAACCTTGAAGCATTAACTCAACACATTCAATAGGAAACCCTAATCAAGTCCTTTTCACTCCAAACTTATTTTCTAGAAAACCAATAAATCAACTTAACTATGGAAGAATGTGCTCATACCTTTTTCTTGATGATGAAGGAATCTCATAAATCTGCCACAATCACAAACACTTATTTTCCAAGCTCAAAGAAATTATAAGATGATAAACTTCCTCAAAATACAATGTAAATATCAAGACACACTTACACCTTCTCACTCCATATTTAATAAAACATTCATCAACATTTAAAAAAATAATACACCACTTACACCTTATAATATTCCAATTAAAATAATACTCAATGCACTCTTCTTTTCAAAGTAATTCAATGCTAAAAGTTCTCTCTATCCTTTTAAATCTTCAACAAATCAATGTGACAAACACTTTATTAAAATAAAGCTAACACCTTATTCCTCCAACTTATAAAAAATAATTTTCAACTAATAATCCTTTTAAGCGAAAATTCTACATTAACATTATGAGAATTATATTCAACAATCATATACCACCATTGTAGAAGCGAGCAGGCAGGAAGCGATGAACTAGGGTTTCTGGAGCTAGGGAAAATCTAGGGCATCAGTTGGGTTACCAAAGTGATTTCTGGTTACTGTGGATCTGAAGGCAGGATTGTTGCCCCAAGAGGGTCCAATGGGGACTTCTCTGGATCCTCTCCTAGGGAGAAATAGCTCTTATGTAGATTTGTTAAAAGATAAATCTCCATCCAAGACTAACGAAGCTTAAAGAACTGCATTTAAAATGCTCTTTACGACTGTTGGAAACAGATCTACAACTCATCGAGTTAATGGATGCCTACCACAGTCCAAATCAAGGCCCAAGATTGTCATTGAGCCAAGTATGGTCGAAGAAACAGTCTTATACAGAGCCAATCATGACTTGATCTATAAATTCATGGGTATTCGCCCTACCCTAATTTTTTTGCACTCCTGGGTTCGGCAAAACTGGGAGCCTCATGGTGAGTACTCTTTATGGTTTATTAGCAATGGGTATTTTATTGTTAGTTTTTCTTCTCTGGTCGATAGAAATAGGGCTTTCGAATCAAAAAAGAGGAATCATGGTCTAGCAGGATTATTTGTTCAACCCTGGAGAGTGGGATTCTATCCTTGAATTGAACCTACTGCTGTTCCATTTTGGATCCATTTGTATGCACTTCCAATGGAGTTTTGGAGTGAGCAAGTTTTGGAGATGATCGATAATTCCCTTGGAAGACATTTGGGTGTCTCCAAAGACACAATAGAATGGAACACAGTTTTTTATGCAAGAATATGTGTGGAAATGGATCTTAGCCAGCCCTACCGGTAGAGGTGGAACTTGAACTTGTAGGACTATCTTGGATTCAACAGCTGGATTATGAGGCTCTGCCCTTTAGATGCAAAGTTTGCCACAAATACGGGCATTTGGACCGATTTTTCCTAAATAATATGAACACAAAAATGGAGGCTCCTCTAGGAATGTCAAATCTTCCTAAGGAAGGTAAGGCAACAATAAAAAAAGAACCAACCAATACTTCTCAGGGTAAAGAAGTTAAGAGAGATGGTTTTGAACAGCCCAAAAGAAGGAGAAGGTAAAAGAAAAAAGATGGTAAAGAGCAAACCCATCTCAAGCCCACCAATAGGTATGAGATATTTAAGACACTAGTGGACCAAGAGGAACAATTCATGGAAGGAGCGGATGGTAATAGTGAAAATAATAACATCCACGTTCAAGCTCCTCTTTCATCTCCCCCCGTCATAGAGCAGGTAATTGACCTCAGTGAGTTACCACAGTCAGAGAGTGCGGGGGCATTGATAGTGCATAACCAAGAGTAGCCAATAATTAAGGATGTTAGCATGGGAATAGCAAAAAATAACAGATAAAGGCCAACTTTAGGGATAACTCAGGTGGAAAAGAGATCAAAAAATAGCAACTCTCAAGGAGTGGGTAGAAAATCAAATAAGGAATTGCTAGCAGTTCAAGGAGACAAACTGGTCACTGGAGGATCGGTGAGGCCAATAGATTCTTACTGCTCTCAAGGTAACCAATGATTATACAATAATGAAATTTTAGGGGTTTAAATAGTAGAACCCATCAATCTGCTATTCGAAGACTCTTAGAAAAATGTAAAACAAATTTTTTGCTTATTCAGGAGACAAAAATGTTGTTAGATCTTGTGTAAAATAGTTAACAAAATTTGGAGGGGTGTTGGTCATATGGAAGTGGCTGCCCAAGGTGCCTCAGGGGGGATTGTTACTCTTTGGAACTCTCTTGAATGGACTGCAATAGAACATCTAGCTTGGAGGGATGTTCTCACATCACATTTTAAGAATAATGTCACAGCTGAACATGTTTTAATCACAAATTTTTATGGGGCTCAAAACCTTAATGGTCAAAGGCTTCAATGGAAAGTTGTGCATAACATGAGAATCTCAAGGGAAGATTTAGACTGGATTATTGTTGGGGATTTTAATGCTAAATTATCCTCTAGAGATCAGGAAGGAGGAACCCCAATGTTGGACCCAGGGGATCGACTTATGATTTCCCAAGTCCAGGATTTACACTTAGTGGATATTAAATGCCCTGGAACCAACTATACTTGGACTAATAAGAGGAGGGAGCCACATAGCAGGAAGGTAAAGTTAGACCATTTTTTGGTTTTAGAGGAGGCATTTGTAAAATGGAATACAAAATTTCAGATTTTGGAAGGTCTAGTTTCAGATCACTTTCCCATTTTGTTGGAAGGAGGGACTAAGACAGGGCAGCATCACAAACCATTTAAATTTGAGAATTTTTGGTTACAAAAAGAGGAACTTCGAAAGAAAATTCCACAGTGGTGGGAAGAAGGACGCCCAACATATGGGACAACAATGTTTAGATTCCACAAACAACTTCATTATGTCAAAGCTCAACTGAAACATTGGAGGCGAGCTAACAAGACAGACTTCTAGGTCCAAAGAGCTCCTTTGGTGGCTAGATGGGATGAGGTTCAAAAACACTTTAGGTAAGGAACAATTACATATCATCTCAAATCCGAGGATGATGCCTTGTGTAAAGCGGTTGAGGACATTGAAAACCAAGAGGAGACCTACTGGAAACAGAGAGCAAGAACCACTTGGTTATTAGAAGGTGATAGAAATACCAAATTTTTCCATCGGACTGCTTGTGCTAGGAGACAGATGAATAACATGGAAGCTCTTCAATATGAGAACGCGCACTCCTTTGATACACTTCCAGGTATGCATTCCCATTCAATGGATTATTTTTCTAAACTTTTTAAGGAAAGTATGGTGTAAGATGAAGAGGCTCAAAATGACGTTATTGCTGTCATACCTTCCGTTATCTTTGAAGAAGAAAATCAGACCCTTCTTAAACCCATTGATAGAGAGGAACTAAAGAATGTGGTCTTTGGAATGAGCACCAAAAAAACTCTAGGTCCAGATGACTTTCCAATTGAGTTTTTTCAGGCCTTTTGGGATAACTTGGAGGAGGATGTAATGGCTGTTATAGAGGATTCCAAAGGTAGTAAAAGAATGTTGAAAGCATTAAATCATACTTTCATTACCTTAATTCCAAAATGGGAGGAGGGGGTACATATTTTAGATTATAGACCTATTGCCTTATGCAATGTGATATATAAAATAATCACAAAGGTAATGGCTGAGCGGCTAAAATCTCTTTTACATAACATTATCTCCTCGGAGTAAGGGGGTTTTATAGAGGGTAGGTAGATCCTGGATGGGGTGGTTCTAGCTCAAGAGGCAATCCATTCAATGCAAACATCTGGTAATAAAGGAATGTTCATAAAATTAGATATGTCAAAGGCTTATGATAGGGTGGAGTGGAGCTTCTTGGTAAAGATGATGGCAGACTTTGGTTTCTCTCAGGATTGGATAGAATGGGTCATGAGTTGTGTCTCTACTCCAACATACTCAGTGTTAATCAAGGGTCTTCCATCGCAACCATTTGGAGCCACTCGAGGCATTCGTCAAGGGGATCCTTGCTATCCCTATCTTTTTATCATATTGGTTGAAGGACTAGGCAGACTTTTCTTGAGGAGAAGACAACAAGGTTTGCTAATAGGTATCAAGGTGGGTGAGGAATTTTTGACTCACCTATAGTTTGTGGATGATACTAGATTTGTGGGAGTGGCCAGCTTCAGGGAAGCAAGAATGATCAAAGATACTCTTAGTGTCTACCTTAGGGTAACAAACCAAGTCATCAATGATAAAAAATCCAAAGTGGTCTTTTTCAATCTTGATCAAAGGCTTCAAGACGAGTTTTAGAGATCTTGGGATTCACAAGGACTTCTCTCCCGAGTGGTATATTTGTGGGTCCTTTTGCATTTTAAAAAACTAGAAATAGATATCTGGAGGAATTTTTGGATTGTATCAAAAATAGAATTAATCGTTGGTCTCACAAATGGTTAAGATATGGGGGTAGATTAACTTTTTTATAGTCAGTCATTCAGGCCATGCCAATTTATAAATTCTCTATCCTGGCTGCCCCACCTACTATATGGAAAGAGTTGGACAAGATGGCTAGAAATTTTTTATGGGAAGGAGTAAAAGGAGAGAGGAAATAGGCCTTAGTAGGTTGGGACAAAGTAACCCAGCCTAAGGTAAAAGGAGGTTTGGGACTGAGAAGATCCAAGATAAATAATAAAGCTTTGGCTGGAAAGCTTTACTGGAGTTGGATTTCCCAACCAACTTCCTTATTTAGTAGAATCCTAACTAGTAAATATCTAGGACATGTTAACCCAAATGAGGTGGGCCGTTTCCCTTTGGATGGTTCTAGATCCTTAGTGTGGTAGGCTCTCAAGTTAGGATATCAGGTAGTAAAAGATGGATTATTTTGGAAAGTGGGGAGAGCAGAGAAGGCACGTTTTTGGACAAATTCATGGGATCAATACCCACCTATCATTGTTGAATTTCCTGAATTGCAACCAATAAAAGCAGCCATTGAAACCAAGGGATGGGTCCAAATTGAAAGTTATTTCACCACTAGTTAGATTGGGGAGTATAAGTTTAAGCGAGTTCAAGAAGTTGGATGAGTGGCCAATTTCAATCCCTCCGGATTTGGCACCCATCATGACTAAAATCTTGACGAAATATTTCTCACAGGTAGAGACGAGGAGGATGAATTAGCTTGGGGATATGGGAGCCTTGGTTTCTACACAGTGAAGGACGGATATGACAATATCCTTCCAAAGCCTCCCCCTCATACTTATCAAGTTGAGGATTGGAGAAAGATTTGGGTTGGCTGAAAGTAAACTTTTTTTCCTGGCAGTTCATGCACAATGGAATTCTCACTTTTGATAATCTCAGATGTAAAGGAATCATCGGTCCTTCTCAATGTGTCTTATGCTACAAGAGCGAGGAAACAATTGATCACTTGATGTTTGAGTTCCCTTTCATGCGCCAGATTTGGAAGAGATGGTTTTCATATTACAAAATTCAATTTAATGGTGACTTGAGTCAGATTAATATCTGGGAAATATGGAAGAGGGGTAGATTTAAATCTAAAGATATTTTTATTGGTTGGGAGCTTGGATTAAACCTTATTTGGTGGCCAGTGTGGTTGGAGAGAAATGCTAGAATTTTTAGAGAAACTTTTTCTTCGTTAGATGGAGTTTGGCAGGTCATTTGGAGCAAAGTCACAGAAACTGTGGCTATCTATGCTAAAGAGGAAACTCAGGTTGTTATTGGGGCAATGGAAGAGGGAGTTGAAGTGCAAGAGGGATAGGATAGAGCTAGTTGGAAACCACCCCCAGAAGGTTGATTAAAATTAATACTGATGGAGCTACAAAATGCAATCCGGGTAGAGCCAAAATTGGAGTGGTTTTCTGAAATCATGTTGGAACAGTACTCTATTGGGAACTGCAAGGCTTGGGAAGAGCCACAAACAATGAAGCAGAAGCCATAGCTATCAAATATGATTCTATTTGGGCAGTTAAACAAGGCCATAAGAGGATAATACTTGAATTAGATTCTCAAATAATGGTTGGAGCTCTAGATTGCATGAGGAACTTTGATTTGAAAGCATTGAGGTTGAGGATTCTTGTCACTCAAATTAAGGAATTATGGAGGGAATTAGATGATGTGATTCCAGTTTATGTGAGTAGAGATTTAAACAAAGCGGCCAGCTTCCTGGCTAAGATGGCTGCTGAGAAGGAGGTAGGGGTTCAGTTGTACGGTGACATGGCTACTAAGGATGAGGTGATTAGGCAGGGTCTTGAAAGGTCCCTAAGCTAATGATCAAAGAAAAAGCAAAGGGAGGAAAGGTGTCGCAATTTCACGACATGTTGCTTCGTCACGACCAAGGGAGGAAAGGTGTCATGATTTCGTGACATGTTGCTTCGTCGCAACCTAGAGAGGAAAGGTGTCACGATATCGTGACATTTTCCATTGCAATCATTGGAGGAAAGGTGTCATGATATCGTGACATGTTGCTTCATCGTGGCCAAGGGAGGAAAGGTGTCGTGATATCGCGACATGTTGCTTCATCACGGCCAAGGGAGGAAAGGTGTCGCGATATCGCGACATGTTGCTTCGTCGCGGCCAAGGGAGGAAAGGTGTCGTGATTTCATGACATGTTGCTTTGTCGCGGCCAAGGGAGGAAAGGTGTCACGATTTTGCGACATGTTGCTTTGTCACGGCCAAGGGAGGAAAGGTGTTGTGATATCACAACATGTTGCTTCATCGCAGCCAAGGGAGGAAAGGTGTCATGATTTTACAACTTGTTGCTTTGTCATGGCCAAGGGAGGAAAGGTTTCACGATTTCACAACTTGTTGCTTCATCACGGACAAGGGAGGAAAGGTGTCACTTCATCGTGGCCAAGGGATGAAAGGTGTCACGATATCGCGACATGTTGCTTCATCGTGGCCAAGGGAGGAAAGGTGTCACGATTTCGTGACATGTTGCTTCGTTGCGGCCAAGGGAGGATTGGTGTGGTGATATCGTGACATGTTGCATTTTTGCAGCCAAGGGAGAAATGGTGTCGTAATATCGCGACATGTTGCATTTTTGCGGCCAAAGGAGAAAAGGTGTCGCGATATCGTGACATGTTGCATTTTCGTGACCAAAGGAGAAAAGGTGTCATGATATCGCGACATGTTGCATTTTCGCACCCAAAGGAGAAAAGGTGTCACGATTTCATGACATGTTGCATTTTCATGGCCAAAGGAAAAAATGTGTTGCAATTTCACGACATGTTGCTTCGTCGCGGCCAAAGGAGAAAAATGTCACGATATCGCGACATGTTGCTTCATCGCGGCCGAAAAAGAAAAAGTGTCGCGATATCGCGACATGTTGCAACATCGTGGTCGAAAGAGAAAAAGTGTCATGATATCGCGACATGTTGCTACATCACGGCCAATAGAGAAAAAAATTTGTGATATCTCGACATGTTGCTTCATCGCGGCCGAAAGAGAAAAAGTGTCACGATATCGTGACATGTTGCAACATTGTGGCCAAGAGAGAAAAAGTGTCGTGATATCGTGACATGTTGCTTCGTCACGGCCAAAGGAGGAAAAGGTATCACGTTTTTGCAACATGTTGCAACGCCGCTGCCCAAGGAGAAAAATATCGCGATTTCGTGACATGTTGCTTCGTCACGGCCAAAGGAGGAAAAAGTGTCGCGATATCGCGACATGTTGCATTTTCATGGCCAAAGGAGAAAAGTGTCGCGATATCGCGACATGTTGCATTTTCATGGCCAAATGAGAAAAGTGTCACGATATCGTGACATGTTGCATTTTCACGACCAAAGGAGAAAAGTGTCATGATATCGTGACATGTTGCATTTTTGTGGCCAAAGGAGAAGAAGGAAAGAGTGTCATGATATCGCGACAAGTTGCATCAACTGACCATGTCGATCCCCCTGTTAGCTAGTTAATGGTTCAAGAGATTTGGCTCCATTGTAAATATTCTTTTACTATTGTAAGCATGTGTTCTCTCTAACTTTGGCTGGGAAAAGTCTCTTCCCAAATTGTAACTAATATTTTTTTTAATACAAGTTTTTTCAAATTTTTCAAAAAAAAAAATCCTTTTAAGCAACTCTTTTAACTCCAAAATTTAGGCAACACATAAAAATAATAATCAAAATTTATTACCTTGCCTTGGAAGGGATTCGAACTCACAACGCAGCCTCAATCGGTGCCATAGTCACAACTCCAACTATCGCACGAGCTAGGCGCTCGCTTGGGGAGTAAATAGCACCATGTGCTCCAAAATGACTCCCCGTATTGCCTAGAAAAAATGTGTGCCTTTCCTTTGGCGCTTTCAACACAAACACAACCACCAAAATGCTTTCACCACATTTCGAATGTAGGTCACCTAGCACCCAAACACTCTAATCGTTGTCCCCTTGCCACTATGCCATGCTGCCTAGTTGGCGCTTGGTAATTTGGCATTGTTCCCTTTAAACCTTATTCACTGGCACTAAAACACAAAATTCGCTTGTCTTTTCCACACAAGTTCTCACACAATTGCACATATTAATATTATCGAGAAAAATGATAAATGTTAATGCCTCTAAGTCATAGATTTATATATTGATTTGCTCCTCATGCATATACGTCGGTGCTCAAATTACCTTCTCACTTTTTAGACGTTGGTGCTTTTTATTTTCCTTTAACCTTATTAATTTATAAATTATTTAAATTCATTTGAATTTAAATTTTATAAATTAATTATTTAAAACCCTTTGGTTTTATTAAGGCCGTCTCTCATTGAACGCCTTTGTATAAATAATATTTATTTATAAAATTTAAATTCAATTTGAATTTAAATATTTTATGAAAAAAATAGTAAACCTTCCTTTAACTTTGCAATAAGCTTCCTTGGGTTTTCATGAAAAACCTTTTAACTTATGCTTCCATATAATATTAAACATATTATGAAGCCCTTTTGTCTTTACCCTTTGCATTGTTCTTCTTGACCTTTGACATCATCAGTTGCTTATTCCTAGATATCAATGACAACTTTGACAACTTTGTTTCTTGACAAATTCCTTGACATTAATTATGACTTCATTCCTTGACATCAATGACAACTTGACTTAATGACTCAAAATATCCAACACATATTACATAGGCTTATGGGTATAAAAAATAAAAAAATTCAACATCCTTCTTTTTTGGAATTAGGGTAAGATATGTTGCATTTATTTTATAGGGTATATATTATTTTACCCTAAGTTCCACTACCACCAATAAGGAATTATTCATTTTATCTCAATTATTTGGTAAAAAGTTGCAGAAAGCCCATATGGACCTGGGAATTTATCCTTATTAAAAGGGAAAAGAGCTAAATGAACTTCTTCTAGAGTAATAGGCTCCATCAATTTCCTATTGTCTTCATTCTTTATAACTGAAGTTACATCTTGAAGAAGTTTATCATTAATAACTTTAGTCTCCTCTAATCCTATAAAATTCTAATAAAAGGACTTTACCTCTTTTCTAATTTCACTTTGATCCTCAATACAAACCCTTTCTATTTCTTTAATTCTACTAATTTTGGATGTTGATCTCTATACTATAGACATCCTATGAAAAATTTTCATATTTTTATCTCTTTTATTAACCAATTTTGTCTTGATTTTAATATCCAAAATTTCTCTTCCTTCCTCAAAATACTATGATATTCACTAACAAACTCTCTTTCCTTCGAGCTTGGATTATTATGATCACTTTTTTAGAATTTTGAAAGTTTATCTTTTAGTTATTTCTTCTCAAAAATATTTTCAAAAGTGTTCTTGTTCCATTATTTTAATCTAGATGTCATAGATTTAATTTATTTTGGAAGAGCATACAACCTACCATTTCCTAAATAATTCAACATTTGTGCTATCATATAAAAAAAATTAGGTTGGTATTCCTACATCTATTAATATTTAAAATATGATATTTTTTAAATTTACTTATAGATTTTAACTCTTATTGGTCAGTGATCTGAACAAATCCTTGTTAAGGTATTAATTTTAGCACAAGTTATTTCATCTAGCCAATGATCTAAGAGTACGTATTTGTCTATTTTTTTTGCTTTTAGGTTTTGTCCTCTCTTGTTGTTGATCCATGTATAGTTTTCTTCTTCAAAATCAACCTCCCATAAATTATTATTTTGAATAACAACTGAGAAATATCTCATAATTTGGGTTAATTTCCTAATTTCCCTAAAATTTTCATCCAACTTGGTTATGGCATTAAAATATCCTATGATCATGAATTGAGTTTCTTGGTCTTTACTTCTCGTAAAGGCTTAAATACCACTCCAAAATTCTAATGTACCTAACTATTTTTTAGGTCCATAGATATTTATAAGAATGAAACAATATTTGTAGGGTAGCAAGTGACTAAAGAGGTCATCCAATGCCAAGTTTTTTGAATGGCTACATAGGAGATTCTAGAAGGATTCCAACAAGTTAGAATTCCCCTTGCTGCTCCTTTAGAATCCATAGCATCCCATTTACATCTTCCCCATACTGCTTTCATAGTTTTTGAAAATTCTTTTGTTATTTTTATTTTCTAGATATAAATAATATTAGGCATACTATTTAAACATAGGTCTCTGATATACCTCTGCTTTGAGGGGGTATCAACACCCCTTATTGTAACAATCCCAATAGATGTGTCGGCTCATTGATGGTCACATCTATTCATTATTTAATTTATATATTTATGAGTAGAATCATTCATTCAATAGACATCATCAATAATTCTATCAAGTTGAGTAATCACAAGAGACTCTGCCCTCTCCAAGTGGCTATAGGACTTTTCCCTCATTAAGTGGCATGTTTGATTCATTTAACTGTTCATTCAATATTTAGTTCCAATTCTTGTTTGAATTACGAAGTGTATTCTTATAAGTGGTATCAGAGCACGACTCCTGTATCTTTTGCAGATATAGTTTTGAAAACAAGCTCCTTCACAGAAGGTTTTTAATAGATCGCTAATTATAAAACGCAGGAAGTTCACAAAGAAATTTTTGCAGGTGGACTACTTGCGAAATTATTTTCTAAAAAAAAATTAATTGATCGCACGATTTTCAAAAGGATAAGGATCCTACATCGGTGCACCACAAAAAATAACATCAGACACTGTCTTGTGGCCTACTACAATGACGCTTGTAGATATAGCTTCTTCATTGCAGCATGCAGCTTACAGGTGAAAGAAAATAACTTACAAGTAAATTTTCAATTTTATCTAAGGTTTAAAAACAATGGCAATCAAAGCGCTAAGACAGATATTGAATTCCATAATAGGCGAGTATCATTTCGAAGGACCATTTCATTAAAATCTATGAAATCTAAATTTGTGTATTCACAACTCATAACAACTATGTCTTCGTCAAAGCTAATAAATTAAGACAATCCAGTTCATATTTTTTTTTATTTGTGGAAAACATCCCAAAAGGGATGCCACTTTCGGGTAAGACCCAAGGAGGCAAGGGTATCCATTCCATGAAAAACGCCCAGGACTCGGACCTGGCCTACCACATTTGACATACTCAAGGAGCAAACAAACACACAAAACCAATTTAAAAATAAGTAAATAACAACAAAAATAATAAAATAAAATAAAAAACATGCTCCTTGAGTGTGTCAAAAACAAAAGCACAACCAAACATGCACAATAAGATAAAAGAAACCACAACACGAACCACATAGAAAAACACAAGAACCACATAACAAAACACAAACAAGACAAAAACAACACAACACTACAAAGACATAACCCAAAAAAAAATCATGAAAAATAAACACAACCAAAACCTAAAAAATTAAAAAAATAAAACAAAAATAAAAATAAAAAACAACCAACAACATATAATAAAAAATCACACATAAAAACACGAATTAACACAAACAAAGAGAAACCCAAGAACAAGAACGAAAAAAACACAAGAACAATAACAAAAAACATAAAAAAAAAACACAAAACAACAAAAACACAAGAACAACAAAAAACAACACAAAGAACACAAAAACAAAACAAAACAAAAGAACCCACCCACCTTAAAAAACTAAACAAAAAAACAAAAACTAAAAATAAAACAAAAATTGAACATAACAATGACCTATCTAGACCAGAAGACTATTAAGGCAAGAATCAACAGAGGAAACAAAATAAAGAATAGAATGAGCTAGGGAACTAAAAAAAATTGAATGAACCAAAGAGAAGCAAAAAAAAAACAAGAAGAAACTAGGTACCTTCAAAACTGGAGCCATCCAAAGAAATGATAGAAAGAAGAGCTTCCCTAATTTGAGAAGCCCACCATCTAGGAGGGTGGCCATAACAAGTAAGATCACCTTTGTCCAAATCCCAATTAGCTAAAGCATCAGCACTCTTGTTTTGATCTCTGAACACATGATTGTAATCAACTTTCAAAAATCCCATCTGGATTAATTGAATCTTCTCAATAATTCTTTTTATTCTCCAATCCACCTTATGATTCTTAGAAGGAGTCTTCAAGAGATTAATCATAAGTTGAGAGTCGAGACTCAACTAACACCTTTTCCCATCCAACCTTAGTAGCCTCCCGAAGGCCTCCGAGGATACCATACCCCTCAGCAAGGTTATTGGAAAGAATACCCAAATTCTCAGCAAAAGTAAAAACCAGGGAGCCATCCGAAAGTCTACCAATTCCTCCCACACCTGGCTTTTCCAGGGTTCCCTCTAGAGGCTCCATCGGTATTGACTTTTCCAAAATCCTTAGGAGGAGGTTGCCAATTTCTTGTCCTATCCATCTTACTAATACTCACATTCCCTTTAAGTTGGTTGCCCTTAGAATATTTAATCTTCAATATTTGCATCACTTGATCCCATATTTGGTGGGAGTTTTGGGGGTGATTAAGGAGTTGATGGACTGATTCAACTAAGTTGGCTATGGTCTTTTGCCAAATATAGTGAATATCCTTCCTATCTTGATTAAAAATTTGGTTGTTCCTTTCATTCCAAATATTCCAAAGAAGAATGGTAGAACCCATCCAAACTAACTGCCTAATAAAATGATCAACACCCTCTTGATTAGGCCAATCCCTCCAAAGTTGTTCAAAAGTAAAAAAAATGGACCACTGTAAGCCAAGTAAAGTGGCCATTCTCCTCCATAGCTCAGAGGCTAAAGTACACTCAATAAAAATATGGTTGAGAGTTTCTACATTCTCTTCACACATTTCACATCTAAAAGGGCCATGAAAACCACACTTCATAAGTTGCTCACCAGTAAGCACCCTACGATGCAATAAAAGCCAATTAAAGAACCTCACCTTAGGCCGAGCTTTTGAGCCCACAATCAAGAAAAAATGTTAGAAGAATGGTTGGGATTATTATGGCATAAGGTCAAATAACCTTGAGCAACTGAATACTCACCCTTAGTAGTGTTGTTCCATCCAAAACAATCTTTTTCATGGGACCAAGAGAGGGATCTCATATGAAGGATGCCTTGGATATCTTGTCTTTGCCTTTATAGGATTTGAATAGGCTAGTCCTCAATAGGGATCCAATATCTACCAACCTTTGAATTACTAGTATGGTACCGATAGTAATTAGCCACCTTTATCCAGTTAGCTCGATGAAGCTCCTCCATCCAAGGCCTCCAATCGGGAAACTGAGTTATCAAAGGCTTGTGACCATCCCAAGAATCTATCCAAAAATTTGCCTGTTGACCATTATGAATGATCCAAAATAAATTTTTCTTTATCAAATCCTCACCAGTCTTAAGAACTGCTAAAATGGGAGAACCTTTGGTAGGAAGTTGATAGCGAACAAGGTCTTCAGGACTTTTGTTCTCAGCATATTTAGCATGGAGATTATTGGCCCAAAGAGCATTGGGGTTATGCAACATCCTCCAATATAATTTAGTAGCTAAAGATTTGTTGTTATTAATAGAAGACCAAAATCCTAACCCCCCTTCACTCTTAGGAAGACATAAAGTATCCCATTTCACCAAGGCCCATTTTCTTTTCTCCTTAGTACCACTCCAAAGGAAACGATGACTGATTTGATCCAATTCTCGAAGAACAACCTTTGGGATATTCAAAATGGAAGAAACATAAATAGGAATAGCTTGAAGGACTGATTTTACCAAGGTGATTCTACCCCCAGAAGAAAGCCACTTGTTGGTCCACTTTCCAATTTTCTTCTTGACTTTGTCCAACAACCAATTCCAATATTTATTTTTTTGCCTTTGAATATTTATGGGAATACCTAAATAAGTGATTGGAAGGGAGGTCTTCTTATATCTTAATTTATCCAAGACCATGGATTCCTATCTAGCAGAAGCAGTGAAATAAAATAACTTTAGATTTGTCTTCATTGATCACGTAGCCTTAGAAAAATAGCTAATGATTTGCTTAATATTAGAAGCTTCCTTAACTGTAGCTTTACCTAAAAGAGTAGAGTCATCCACAAATTGAAGATGAGAGATAGGTCTAGATCCATGAGCAATGGTAACTCCCTCAAGGTTTTTGTTTTCCCTCTTTTTTGTTATAGTCCTACCCAAGCATTCAGCAAGAATGATGAATAAATAAGGGGATAGCGGGTCACCTTGCCTAATACCTCTGGAAGCTGGGAATGACTGAGAAGGTCTACCATTGATAAGAACTAAGTAGGAAACTGAAGAGATACATCCCATAATCCAATCCATCCAATCCTTAGAGAAACCAAATTGCCTCAAAACTTTGATAAGGAAGTGCCAATCCACTCTGTCATAAGCTTTGGATAAGTCTAACCGAATGAACATGGAAGGAGATTTTTACATATCCATGGAATGGATGGCTTCTGAGCAAGAACTATCTCATCTACTATTTGACGTCCTTCCACATAACCCCCTTGCTCTGGAGAAATAATCTTATGCAAAAGAGGCTTCAACCTTTCTGCCATTATTTTAGTAATGATTTTGAGAAGAACATTACATAAAGCAATAGGTCTAAAAGCTGAGATATGATCAACCTCTTGAGCTTTTGGAACAAGAGTAATATAAGTTTTATTGATAACCTTCAAAATTTATTTGGCTTTCTTGGCTTCTTCCACCACCTCTAATAAATCAACATGAAGGATATCCCAGAACTCTTGGTAGAACTCAATGGGAAAACCATCAGGACCTGGGGTTTTCCCTTTTTGCATTTTAAAAACTACTTGTTGAAGCTCATTGATAGTAATAGGAGAAGTCAAAATAGAGTTCTCCTCAAAAGTGATAAGAGAAGGGATTGCTTGAAGAACATTTTGTTGTGAAGTTGAGTCAAGAGGAGTAGCAGACAAAAGATTGGAAAAGTAATCAACAACAATAGAGTTCATGCCATCCCAAGTATAAACAACATCTCCAGAATCTGATTTTAAGGAAGAAATAAAGTTGTGAGATCTTCGAGCTAGAAGAGATTTGTGGAAGAAATTTGTGTTTCGATCTCCTTCTTTGAGCCATTGAATTCTAGATTTTTGCTTCCATAATATTTCTTCTCTTTTTTCCCATTCCTCTAACCGAGTTGTGAGTTTAATTTCATCTGCACTTCTCTTCTCTGTGAGGCCATCTAAATGGATTTTCTTATTCAAATTTTCAAGATGAGCAATAACTTCATGTTTTTTTTTATGAACATCCCCAAACTCTTTCCAGTTCCAAGTCTTGATTTTGGATTTAATGTATTGCAGTCTTTTGGCAAAACAGAACATCTTAGTCCCATGCCTAGGTTTACCTTCCTTCCACCATTGTTGCACACGAGGTCTGAAGGAAATGTCTCTAAGCCACATTAATTGAAAATGAAAAGGAGAGAAACTCACATTGGTTTTCCACATTTCCACCATGGCTGGCCAATGATCCGAACCAACATTATTAAGAGTCTTCACTTTAGGAATGTGACCATGGATTAAGAAATTTTTAGAGAGCAAAAACCTATCCAATATCTCCATTATACAAGCTAAGCCTTACCTTCTATTAGACCAAGTCATAAGGCCATTATCTTGTTGGATATCCACAAGATGGAGGTTTGCAATATATTCGCTCATGAGGTCAGTGCTTTTGTCCAAATTTCTATTTCCCCCCATTTTCTCATCCAGAGAGAGGATGGTATTGAAATATCCTCCGATCAAGATCCAAGCTTCAGGAAAATGAGAGATAATATGAGTAATATCCTTCCACTTGTCTTCTTTTTTCCTCCAAAGAAGTTAGAGCATAAGCAGTAATGCAGAGCATAATTTGGTTGGAATGTCTACTTTGAATAGCTATAGCCAAAAAACCCCAAATGCCAACCATATGGTGAATAACTACCTCTTTTGGGTCCCAAAGACAAGCAATGCCACCAGAAGTCCCTTGGGAACTGAGGGAAACCACTTTTCTAGCTGGCCAAATTTTATTGGCAATTGAGTCCATATCCTCCATTGACATCTTTGTTTCTTGAAGGAAAACAAGATGTGGATGATTTATCTGAATCATTCTTCTAATTTCATTTTGTTTTGAAAGACTCCCTTTGAGTCCTCTAATATTCCAAGTGATGATCTTCATTAATACCAGGGCTAAAAAATTTGGGAAGGGGATTAATCTTACCTTCCTCTACAAGATTTTCACCTTCTTTTACCATATGATATTGATTGGTCTTGCGACCTGCTTTTTGATTAGAATCCATCTTCAATTTTTTTTCCTATTTCTTGACTTATTCCAATTGAATCTGAGATGGCTTCTAACCTTGAAGAATGCTCGTACACAACCAAAATTTTACTAGATGGTTCAACGAAGTCTATATTGGGACCTGCATTATTTGAAGTTTTGACATTTGAAAGATTGTTTTTCTTGTGTAAATTTTCTCCTTTTTTTTTTGTTGAAAACCTTTGATTTGTTGGTTTGTCTCCGAGTTCTTCCCTTCATATTTAAATTGTGTTTCTAAGATTTCAGTTTCCATTATTTCCTCTTCCTCACTTGGGACATCATTTGTGGAAAGGATTTCAAACATATTAGCGAGATGACTTTGATTGATCCTTCATAACTGGTTTTTTTTAGTGTTCTTCTTCTTAGGTATTTGGAAACCTATTGAGTTTATATCTTCTTTCTTTTGATCAGGAATTTTATTTGGGCAAGCATCGGCCAAATGACCATATTCATGGCAAATTCTACAACGAAAAGGAATGTTCTCATAGTCCACTACTTGCTCCCAAGTGTCTTCCCCAAATTGTAATGTGATATTTTTAGGTAGGGGTTTGTCAAAATCCATTAAAACACAAATCCGAGCATAAATAATATGTTCAAAATTTTGAGTACAATCAACAGTCGTCATAAAAGTTCCTAAAGAGTTTCCAATTGAAGAAAAAATAGTAGGATTCCAAAATTCAATAGGAAGGCCAAAGATTCTAACCCACACGGGAGCTATAGAAGGCATCTCTTCTTCGGCTTTAAATTTAGTATGCCAGGGCTTCATGAAAAGCCCTGCCCTTCCAAAAAACCAAGGATCCCCTTGAAAAATTTTCTCTCTATCTTCATTATTAGCAAATAAAACAAGAAAATAACCATTTGGATAAATAGAGATTTGTAACTCACCTTTAGTTTTCCAGCCTTTTGCATCCCAGACTTTGAAATCAGATAGACTCGGATGAAAACCCACGAACCGACAAATTAGTCCTCTTTTTTCCAAATCTTCAATGCCAATCTGAATGTTACCCATATCAAGCTTAACAATAGGAGTTCCATCATCTGCTTTAAGACATCCTGACTTCGTTTTCCTAGGATCAATATTAGGCATTCTTAGAGGTTTATGGGAAGCCCTAAGATTGATATTAGCATTGGGCTGAGGCTGTCCACCATGGAGGGCATCCCTAAAATTTATTTTTGGGCTGAGTCTTCGAAATTCTTACCCTTTATAGAGGTTTTCATAGTAGAATTATTTTGTGGGTGCACCTTAGCACTAGATTCACTTGAGATATGAGCCATTTTTTGATCAACTACTTGAAACTTGTTTTGTGATCTCTTTAATCCTTGCCCTAGATGCCATGGAAAGGTATGGTTTTCACTTTTATTTTGTGCAGCAAATTGGAAGTCATTGTCACTCAAGTTCATAGTATGATCTGTTGAAAGACAAATTTCTAACCCATATTGGATCCCCTGCAACATTTTCTGCTAAAATATTGAGCATAAACCACAAAAATATTGGCTTCTAGGGCCCGAAGGCCCTAAAAACCAACCTCTGGAGCTACTTGCACTCAACCCAGATGAAACCCTCGCATAGCTACTTGCAAAATATCTCGTTCACACATAGGGATGCGCTAGGATCTGTGTTGCTCCAAATGATATGAAAATTGGTGGAGACGTTCTAGGGTTTTTTAGGCATCTACCCTCCAACAATCCAGTTCATATTATTTGCATATAAGTTGTTCTATAAAATTTACAAGCACAAGTGATTATCCATAGACACACATCTAGCTATATTTTTTAGGGTTAGCATAACTTTGAAGGCTTATTAAATCCTTTCAAGTGAGATTATAACAAGCTTCTAAAATATTGCTAAAGAATGCAAGAATATCCTTAAGTTTAAAATGGTTCCAATTGTTTCCTTTTGTGGAAATTAATAATATTGTTGACAAACGTCAGGAATTCACCCATTAAATTTTACCATAGAAATCATGAATGGTATGCTCATTGAAATACACATTTCCATTTAATAAACAATCGTAGAAACTGTGAATTTTTTTGCATTAAGTTTAATCGTCTACTAAGGTTTATCGTCTATTTTTTAGGAAATTTCCTATCCCACATTTAAAATTATAAAGGCTCATAAGAATATTTGACCAGCTTGCTGGTCACATCTCCCTCGCACATTAGCATTCCCGGTCCACTCCATGCGTAAGTCTTCTATCCGTGTGTTGTAGCCTCCTTACATCCTTGTTTTCTATGTCCATCCTTGTCCCCATTCGCATTTCTCTTCAAATTACGCCCACTAGCTATGTTGTGTCCCAAAGTTCATGTCACAAACCCTATGATGTACCGAATTTAGTGTCACAAACTTAGTCGATCTGTATTTCTCCTCACATTTTACCCACTAGATGTGTTGTGTCTCAAATTTCATGTCACAACTCACTTGTGTCTAGCATCGGTTCCAAAATATGTGTCACAACTCTCTCATTTCTAGCATTGGTTCATTCGTTAAAGCTCTACATTGACTGTTTGTATACCAAACCAATTTTGGTAAAGCAATCAATATATTTGTTGGGTTATCCTAGTCGTTGGCACGAAAGCAACCGTTGGAGTGAAATTGGAGTGAAATATAACTTTTCAAAAAGTGGATTATCCTAGCCGTTGGCACAAAAGCAACCTTTGGAGTGAAATTGGAGTGAAATGAAACTTTTCAAAAAGTGGATTAAAACAGAACCTCACTAGTGACCAGCTTCAAAAGAATAATCACAATTGAAATTTTTGAAATTTAAAATTTAAAACTAAATTGTGGGAATTAAATTAACTGTTGATAAGAATAAAGTGTTCGTTGAATGTTGCAATTCAAAAGTCTCAACTAATCATTGGAGAAAATTGACAACAAAGGACATAATATTATTTGGCCAATTCAAATATGGTTACAATTCAAATTGCATGAGTGATCAAACCAATCCAAATAAGTGGAATATAGGAGCAAACAACATATTACAACGCACAAATAGACCAAAATAAGGGTCCCTGAATACACCAAAAATATAGCCATGAAATAAAGGTACGCAACATAATTCTCCTTTAGAATTAATAGCTTTAATCCTCACCACTGGTCCATGGCTTCTCCAAATCAAGACAATTCCACCATCCCCCCTACTCTAGAAAATAATGGTGCTTATGCTAACTTAGAAAACATTATCTCTGTTCGAGAAGACCTTGTTGCTAAAATACCCCTCAGTATGGATGTCAGTGTGCATCAGTTTTTAGTGCAACAACAACAAGATCTTGCTACTATGTATACAATATTACATGAAATAAGGGATTCAATGGCTAAACTTCTCAAGACAAATAGTCAATCCTCTCAAGCCATTTTCAACCCTCCACCTTTAAATAGTCAATCCTCTCAAGCCATTATCAACCCTCCACCTTTAAATAGTCAATCCTCTCAAGCCATTGTCAACCCTCCACCCTTAAATACTCATCAAGCATCAGTACCCCCAAAAACTTCTAATTTTGATCTGTTAGCAGGTGATGCCTCCCAATTATTAGAATGGCCTCATGATGTTCAAGTTCCTCATATTGACATGCCCATTTTTGAGGGATATTATCCCAGATGTTGGCTAGCCAAAATGGATGGTATTTTCATCTTTACCATATTTCAAAAATTGATCGTGTCGCATTTGCATCTTGTAAACTGGGTCCCCAGGCCTATTAGTGGTTTTTATGGCAGTTTTATCAACAAAATCGCTCTCTTATGTGACCTAAATTTAAGGAACCCTTCCTTAGAATATTTGATAAAGGTTCTTCCTCATCATATGTGGTTCACCTTATGGAACTCAAGCAAAACGGTTCAGTAGAAGACTGTCACTAAATTCACAAGTCTTCTTACCTATACACACAAATTGAATCTAGAAGTAGTGGTATCCGCCTTCCATTATGGTCTCAAGGATAAAATAAGAAAGGAATTTGACATGCATGATCCATGTACTCTTGATGATACCACTTGTATAGCTCAAGCAACTAAAAATAAATTTCAAGATGTGGTACCTTATAAACGTGATTCTAATTTTTATCATCCTTTCCATAATAATAAAAAATCCTCAAGATTTTTCTACTTTAAATGTCATTCCTATAATCCAAGGGATCAATCTTGTGCAGTACATCAAACCTTTTAAGTGAAATATGACACCAATGAAGAAGAAGATGCAGTTCAACCAGAGTCACTCATTGATACAAAACAATCACCACCAGATCCTAGTGAAGTAACACCTGAAGAAGATACTATTGCTCTCTCAGTACATGCACTTATGGGTTTAAAAGATCATAATACAATTAAGGTAAAATGATTCATTAGGCACAACGTGTTAATGTGTTAATATACTTGGGAAGTACACATAACTTTATCAATTTCAAAACTATCAAATCCTTGAACTTGTATATGAATTCTTCTAATCAAGATAAGTTTCAAGTATTGATTGCAAATTGAGGTAACGCTCAATGTGTAGGCCAAAAATCTCTAGTTTCGATACAAATGGAAAGTTATAATTGGCATGGAACTCTTTTCATCATGAACTTAGGGAGCTTAGACGTCATTTTAGGCACAAAATGGCTATCTCAACTCGATGACGTTACTCTTAATATTCAAATATTATACATCAAATGGACAAAGAATGAGAAGACTATTTATCTTCAAGAAATTCAATCTCCATCATCCCAGGTGGTGAGTTCTCACTGCATGGAGAATTTATTAAAGAAGGGAACTTATGGTTTTATAGGTTAAATAAATTCCATGGAAGCTCAATCCTTGGATACTCCTACAATTATCTTAAATGATATTCAACCTATTATGGATAATTATAAGAAGTCTTCAACGAACCAAAGGGTCTACCTCCTAAATGATCACATGACCATGTCATACATATCGTTCTTGGAAGTCTTCCTCCTAATGTTCACCCTTATCACTATCCTCAACCTTGAAAGATAGAAATAGAGAAGCTAGTACAAGAAATGTTAGAACTTAGCATAATTCATCCTAGCACCAGTCCTTACTCATCACCTCAACAATGGTACATCGTAAGGATACCTCTTGGTGCATGTGTCCAAATTTTTAATCCCTCAACAAAATTACCATCAAGGATAAGTTCCCTATCCCTATAATTGATGACTTATTAGAAAAATTACGTAGTGCTAGTTATTTCACTAAATTGGATCTTCATTCAGGTTTTCACCAAATTTATTTTAGGGAAGAGGACATACCTAAAACCACTTTTCAAACTCATGAAGGTCATTACGAATTTCTAGTCATGTCTTTCAGTCTTACTAATGCTCCAACATTTCAAAGCCTTATGAACCAAGTTTTTAGGCCATATATTCGTAAGTTCATCTTAGTTTTCTTTGATGATATCCTAATTTACAATATATATTGGAAGGATCACCTAACCCATGTTGATAAGGTTCTTCTTCTACTACATAAGGAAAAAAAATTGTTAAAAGATCCAAATGTGTCTTTGGAGTCCAAGAAGTCAAATACTTAGGTCATATCATATCCCATAAAGGAGTTAAAGTAGAACCTCAAAAAATCAAAGCTATTCAAGATTGGACTCTACCTAAATCCCTCAAAAAACTTAGGGGATTCCTAGGTCTTATAGGTTATTACCAAAAATACATATGCAACTATGGCAAAATCGCAGCCCCTCTCACAAAAGTTACCAAAAAGGACAATTTTAAGTAGAATGAAGCAGCTTCTTAGGTATTCTAATATCTCAAAGAAGCCATCTACTTTACCCAAATATTGGCTACTCCTTATTTTAGCAAACCTTTCATCATCGAGTGTGAAAATTTGGGTATAGGGATTGGCGTTGTTTTAATGCAAGAAGGTCATCCCTTAGCTTTTGAGAGCAAGAAAATTTTAGGTAAGAATTTGGGGTGATCCACTTACGATAAATAATTGTTGGCTATTTTAAACACCATTGAGAAATGGAGGCATTACTTAATAAGCAGTAATTTCATTATCAATATTGACCATAGTAGTCTTAAGCATTTTTTGGAACAACGCCTATCTTATCCTTAATAGAATAAATGGATGACCAAATTTTTGGGGTATGATTTTATGATTGAGTACAAAAAAAAGGTAAATAAAACATGGTAGCCGATGCATTGTCTCGTAAATATGAAGATGAGATATCCATAAATGCCATCTCGGGCCCTTGTCCCCAATGGTTGTCCCAATTTCAAGAATAATGGTTGGTTGACAGTAAAACTGCTCAAATTATTTGATACAGGACTTTAGGACCATAAAGGCATCCTTCTCATATTATGAGGGTTTTCTTTGCATGAAATATCTCATCTATCTTTCACAAGGTTCCACTATTAAATCTATGGTCCTCCAATAATTGCATGCATCTCCTTTAGCAAGATACTTGGGATTTTTGAAAACATACCAACAAGTGAAAGGCTTAAATCTGATGTTAAGACATTTGTGGTCGAATGTGAGGTATGCCAATGCAATAAAGGTGAAACAGTAAAATCTCCAGGACTATTGCAACCCTTACCAATTCTATATCACCAATGGGAACACATATCAATGGATTTCATTGAGGGTCTCCCCAAGTTAGAGGGTAAAACATTGATTTTCGTGGTGGTAGATCATTTTTCCAAGTACGCTCACTTTTGTGTCTTACAACACCCCTACTCAACAAGTAAAGTGACCAAGGTATTTCTTGACTCTATTTTCAAATTGCATGGCATACTCAAAACTATTGTAAGTGACCGTGATCCCATCTTCACTAACAACTTTTGGAAAGAATTATTTCATCTCAGTGGTACCAAGTTGAACATGTCTTCCGCATATCACCCACAATATGATGGGTAAACAAAAATAGTTAACAAATATTTGGGTACTTATCTTTGTTGTTTTTCCCAAGATAAACAGTACCAATGGATTCAATGGCTTTCATTAGTAGAATGGTGGTATAACACTTCTTACCATTTTTCCCTTAATATGTCTCCATTCAAATCTTTATATGGTTAGAAGCCACCATCAATCATTGATTATGTTCCAGGGTTTTCTAAAGTAGATTAGGTAGATGACTTGTTTCAACATTGTCAAACAATCTTCAACCTTAAAAATAATTTGATCCAGGTACAAAATCATATGAAGTGACAACATGACTTACAATGTTCAGAATGATAATTCAATGTTGGAGATATGGTATTTTGTGCTTACAACCTTATAAGCAGTTATCCTTTAAGATCAAGTCCAGTCAAAATTTGGATCCTCAATTTTATGGGCCCTATAAGATAGTTCGTCGTATTAGTGAACTCATATATCAATTAGAGCTTCCACCCTCTTCTCATATACATCCAGTTTTTCATGTATCTTGTCTCAAATAAGTGATTGATCAGAAAGTGCAATCACAAACAACACTTCTAGTACTAGATGAAGAAGGGAAAATAACTCTTCAACCTGAAGTAATATTGCAAACCAGAGTACGTCATCTCTAATCTTGCCAGATGCAATAATTTTTTATTAAATGGTAGGACCTTCTAGAAGAAGATGCTACATGGGAATCAGACAATATTTTCCAGTCACTTCTAGCTTTAAGGACAAAGCTTTTCGAGGAGGGGAGCCATGTAACAATCCCAATAGATGCATCGACTCGTTGATGATCATGTCCATTCATTATTTAATTTATGTATTTATAAGTAGAATCATTTATTCAATAGACATCATCAATCATTCTATCAAGTTGTGTAATCGTAAAAGACTCCACCCTCTCCAAGTGGCTACAGGACTTTGCCCTCCTTAAGCGGCGTGTTTGATTCATTTAACTGTTCATTCGATGTTTAGTTCCCATTCTTGTTTGATTTATGAAGTGTATTCTTCCACTTGTATTTCATGAGATGATAATCATATATCATTAGGGGCTATTGGCACTACCTATGTACTACCAATATCATTTTGTTGTTGTGTAAGGAGAAGTTCAACCAACTTAGTTTGTGTTCCTTTCTCTATGTTTGCTCTTACTTCCCTGGATCTTCTTGATAATTTAACAGTTTTCCTCCTTTTGGATTGCCTATATCAAGAGTAGATATTATTATTCTATTCCTCAAAATTCTTTCACAAATTTATTTTTCATCATATTTATCCTCTCTTGGCTCTACTACAAAAACTTTTGACTTGTCTTGCTCATTTTCTCGTATTTCCTTATTAAAGGCAAATGTATTAACTTCTACTGCATTTTCTTTACCAATTTTTTCTCCTGAATGGTGTATGGTACTTCAAGAGAGTCTTCAAAATATGATGAGATACATTCCTTAGGTTCATCGAGAATATTTTTCCTTAAATCAATATCATATTGAATAGACAATTCCTTGTTAATATGTTGAACCTATTGTATTGTGTCCTCTAAGTTTTGATCTAATTTTTCTTCATAGGCTAAAGTCTCAAAAGAGTTGGTATTTCTTCCAATATCCTTCCATATTGGTCTCCATTTTTTATATTCTTTCATTTTTCTAGATCTATTTTTTGAAATTTGAAAACCATATTCATCCATAACCATTTGTAAGTTTCTCTTGCGCTTTTCTAAATATGATTTTGTTGAGCTCTTCTTAGGGCATGATATCTCAATATGCCCTACCTCATGATATCTTCTATATATAAAATATATGTTTTCATAATATAGTTTAGGTCCACATCTTATCCCCATACTTAAGAATAATTGATTCTAGTAAAGCTTTACTTATATCAATCATGACCAATATCCAAGAAACCATCTTTCATAGTATCTAAAATCTCATGAAATTCTCCTAGAGTGTTACCTATTGCCTTGAAGGTATTTTTTTCCAAAATTCAATGGGTAACCCAAACACCCTAACACAGACTGGTACTAGGGATAGATTTACATTTTTAGGTGAAAAGCCTTCATACCAACGGGTAAGGACGAGTCCTGCTCTTCCCATAAACCAAGGACCCCTTTTAGGATTCTTTCTCTTTCTTCCCTAGAATGAAAATATCTAGGAAGAAACTTTTGGGAAGAAAGGATAGACTCACTCCTAGAGACTTCCAACTTCTATCAATTCATTTTCTCAAGGTTGAAACCCCTGACCAGTACCCATTAAATTTACCAAAAACTGCCCTATATTAGAGCAACAAGGATATCTTTGAGTCACACTCACTAACTTCTACCAATAGAGATGATTATAAGGATTCAACTATAAATCAGTCCATGAAAAGGAAACTAAATCTCAAAATCTATTTAAATTTATCACAATATCCTATAGCAAATATAATATTTAATAAAAAATTTAAAATGATTTGCATGCAAAATTTCTAAGATAAAGAAGGAAAGAAAACTTAGCTAAAAAATTCTATATCCAAATAGAACTTTTTTCCTCACTGAAGTCCTATCCCTTCATTGCTCTTCCCATCATTCGAACCCTAGCTAGCAATTTTGTTTTTTGCAACTTGAAAATTCATCACTGCCCTTAATTCGGATGGTTGAATTCATAGGATCATATCTCTCTCAATATTGTTTGTATTCCTTCATATGACCACTTATTTTAAATCCATTCAAATTTCACACAAATTGGTCTAAGAATCAGCTGAATCAGATAACTCTTCGCGAAGATATGGCTTCTAAAAGATGAGACTTTTTTAAAAAATGCCCTAATCCTTCACGAAGCGACTGTTGGAATTTGATTATTGATTTTTTTATATTTTAGATAAGATATATATTTAAATTATGAATTAGAAACTTTTATAATATGATTTGTCTATGCAAAAATAAAATGGTAATAATTAAATTATAAATTTTAAAACTTTAGAAGCTTCTATTGTAGTTGTTTTTTTAACCATTAAATCATATTTTCTAATAATATAATGCATTGCTTGCTATTTTAAAATATTTTAATAAAAAATATCATATTGATAGTGATACGTATAAAAAGGAAGATTTTATTTATTCTATATAAAAAAATCACTACAAAGTCATTTAACCAACTAAAACAAGATCATTTTTAAATTATAATATAAAACCAAAAATTTTAATGTTAAATATTGAATACTCAAAATGGACGTAATAAATATGCACTTTTTAAATTGGTAAAGCACCTTTTTAAATAGTTTTGAGGGAAAGGAATTGTTGAGCAAGGTGCAGCAAAAGTATTGTCATTATTGTCAACACAGACAGATAGATCAGTTGATGCAGTTGAAGCAGTGGACAGGAGTTCAAAGGTCAGTCAGATCATGTACAATGAAATTCCAGGAAAACAGAAGTGACCCAGATTCAAAAAATCAAAGAAAAAGACAAGTAAGAAAACTATCGCGATATCGCGACATGTTTTCTATCACGATATCGCGACAGGTTGAGAAGAAAGAAGGCAGAAAGAAAAACGTCATGATTTCATGACATATCGGAGGAGAGAGAAGGCACAAGAAAAATTGTCATGATTTCACGACATGGACGAGGAGAGAGAAGGCGCAAGCAAAACTGTCGTGATTTCGCGACATGTTGCAGGCAAAGAAGCCAAGTGGAAAAACTGTCATGATTTCGCGACATGTTGGAAGCAAAGAAGGCAAGTAAGAAAGCTGTCATGATTTCACGACATGTTTAGAAAGTGCAAGGAAAGCTGTCATGATTTCGTGACATGTTTAGAAAGCACAAGGAAAGTTGTCACGATTTTGTGACATGTTTAGAAAGTGCAAGGAAAGCTATCGCGATTTCGTGACATGTTGGCAGAGAAGAAAGCAAGTAGAAAAACTGTCACGATTTCGTGACATGTTTGGAGAAGAAGCGCTTGCAAGGAAAACTATCACGATTTCGTGACATGTTCGGAGAAGAAGCGCTTGCAGGAAAAACTATCACGATTTCGCGACATGTTCGGAGAAGAAGCGCTAAGGAGAAAAAGTGTCGCGATTTCGCGACAAGTTGCAAGAAGAAGCGCCAAGGAGAAAAAGTGTCATGATTTCGCGACATGTTGCAAGGGAAGAGAAGCGCTAAGGAGAAAAAGTGTCACGATTTCGCGACAAGTTGCAAGAAGAAGCGCCAAGGAGAAAAAGTGTCGCGATTTCACGACATGTCGGGTTTTCGCGACTCGACGGGAAGAAAAGTGCCAAGGAGAAAAAGTGTCACGATTTCGTGACATAATGCAGGAGAGAGAGTCTGATAGAGAAAGGTGTCACGATTTCGCGACATGTGTTTTCGCTGGCCAAAGACAGAAAAGGCACAAGGCAGCGAAAGTGTCACGATTTCGCGACATGTTCCATTTTCGTGGGCGGAAGGCAGAAAAGGCACAAGGTAGAGAAAGATGTCACGATTTCATGACATGTTCCATTTTCGCGGGCGGAAGGCAGAAAAGGCACAAGGCAGAGAAAGATGTCATGATTTCGTGACATGTTTCGTTTTCGCTAGTTGAAGCCAAGAAGAGTAGCGAGAAGGTGAAAGTGTCACGATTTTGCGACATGTCTGGTTTTTGCTAGAGCAAGCCAAGAAGAGTAGCGAGAGGGCGAATGTGTCACGATTTCGCGACATGTCTGGTTTTCACGGTTGCAAGCGAAGAAGTGAACAAGGAGGTGGAGAATGTCATGATATCATGACATGTCTTATTTTCATGGGTAAAAGGTGAGAAGGGCAAAAAGAGACATAAGTGTCACGATTTCGTGACAAGTCGCAACAGGACGATAACAGATAGTTAACTGGAATAGAACAACAGTTAAAGGGGTAGTTGAAGAGAAAAGGCATGCAGTCAGAATAAGAATATTCATCTAGAGTAAATGCGGCAGTTACATATAGAAATCATGCAGCTTTTTATGAACTGGAGTTAACTGGAGTAAATCGAACAGTCGCATTAATAGAATCGTAAAATGCATGCATGCACAGAAATGAATACAAATAGTCTTGTTCAAGATGACGTACAGTCATAGTAGAGATATACGTTGCATGTAATGTAATGCACATTCTATAAACACAAAGGAGTTACAGTTGACAAGTGGTAGAAGAGAATATTAAAAGAACAGTTACGGGTTGCATGCATAAATATGGAAGCTAAAAAGAGAATATTAAAAGAATAGTTACGGGTTGCATGCATATTTATGGAAGCTAAAAATAGAGACTTTCATGTTATAAAAGCAGGTCTGCATGAAGAATAATGTTGCTGCTAAATGTGTGAAAGTGCTATCGAAAGAGGGTGAGAAGAGTGTTGTAAGAGAGCGACAAGCTGAGCAGTGAGTATTTACTGTGTTTTGATAAATTGGAGACCAGTCAGGGTCTTGTAAAAGTGAAGGCATTTGTATGTCATTGATATAACTTTCAAATCTGTGATCCAAGTTGGTGCTTGGATAGGGGTTGGTGCTCCTTTCTATAGGTGCAGATAAATCTGGGGTTGGTGCTCCTTCTAGTGGGTGCTAGGTAAACAGATTGTAAAATTGGTGTTTTGCAAAGGCTGGATTTGGACCGTAGTCCAAGCAATCATTCTTGAGGAGTAGCCAAATTGGTGAACCTCGTTACATTGTGTGTTGTGGTGTGCTCTCTTGTGATTATTGCTTTATCTATTTTCTAGTTCTCTTTGCTTCAGTTTTAAGAATTGCAGATCAGATTTTTAGCTACACTGATTCACCCCCCTCTCAGTGTCATTGTGAGAATATCAATTGGTATCAGAGCTAGGTTCTTGAACAAGCTTAATCAGCTAAGGTGATCTTGGAAGGAACACAATGGCAGGTAGTGAAGGATTCTCATCAAACAAAGCTCCTTTGTTCAATGGAACTAATTACTCATTCTGGAGACTCAAGATGCGGACATATCTGAGTGCGTTAGGATACGACATTTGGGAGTCAGTAGAAAGTGGATACAAAGCACCCACTACTCCTCCAACAGATACTGTCGGTAAGAAACTGTCTGAGAATAACTCCAAAGCAAAGAATGCCATAATGTGTGGGCTAGTAGACAGTGAACTGATAAGGGTCATGAGCTGTAAATCGGCAAAAGACATATGGGACAAACTAAAGAGCATCCATGAAGGAGACAACAAGATCAAGGAAGCCAAACTACAAACTCATCGAGCTCAGTTCGAAGCATTACAAATGAATGACGATGAGAACATAGAGGCCTATATGCTTGAGAGTCAATGGAATCATTAATGCAATCAGAGGACTCGATGAAGAGATCGAAGATGCGGTTGTCATGAAAAAGGTACTTAGAACTCTTCACAAAAGATTTAATTCTAAAGTTTTTGCAATAGAAGAGGCTAAAGATCTAAACAATTTTAGCATGGACGAGATGCATGGTTCCTTGACTGCATACGAAATGAGAATAGGACAAACTAAGCCCATAGACAGAGAAGCTGCTTTTAAAGCACACAAGAATACAAAAGCTGAACAAGAATCTGAGGATGAAGAGACATCGGATGAAACGAAAGCCAACTTTGTTCGAAAACTTACAAAGGGAAAAGGAAAATATAGAGGAAAGTTGTCGTTTAAGTGTTTCAATTGTGGAGGGGTCGGTCACTTTGCAGCTAAGTGTCCAATGAATGAGAAAACCAAAAGTAATGAAGGGTCACACCAAGAAAGAAGTGACTGGAAGAAGAAACCAAACTTTAGGAAAAGCAATTTCAAAAAGAAAAGTTTCATATCCAAGAATGTCAGCTCTTCTGAAGATAGCTCAGGTGAAGATTCTAAAGAAGAAACAGGTGAAGCTCTGTTCATGGCATTTGAAGAAGCAAAAACAGGAAGAAAAATAGGAAGGTGATACAAAAAATAAGGATGAGGTTGAAGTTTATTTGGAAGGTGAGTTGGTTGCTACACTTAAAGAGTTGAAGTTAGAAAGGAAAAATAATAATAAGGTCTCAAGAAAGCTTGAGGATGCGAATGACATAATAAACAGTTTGAAAGTACGAGATAGAAGAATTTAAGAAAATGTCTGAAGAACTTGAAGTTCAGTTAACCATGAGAATAGATGAGTGCAGCAAACTAGAAGAAGAGATTGTTGTTTTAAGAATGCGGCTAGAAGAAAAGAATCAAAAATTGAGCTGCTATCACAAACTTGAAGGAAGTTCTGCAAAGCTTGAAAATATTATAAATAGTCAGAGGACTACAGGCATCAAGTTTGGCTTGGGGTTTGTCGAAGGAGAATCATCAAGTGAATCAAAGGCCATAACTGTAGAACCAGTAAAGAAAGAGGATAAAATCAAGGTTGACCAAAGAAAAATGAATCTTGCAAAAGAAAGCAACAATGCCAGGCACGAGAAGACTGTTGACAATGAGGGATTCACAAAAGTCACACATCAAAGGAGAAGAAAATTTGTGGCTCCTACTACAAATTGGCAAAGACCAACTCCCAGGTTCAATCATTCCTTTTTTGGTTATTGTTTTAAATGCAATACTTACGGTCATAAGATTTCAGACTGCATTTATAATATAGGACAAAGAAATTTTTCTAGTAGAAATGTATTTTCACCCTTGATGGATTATGCAGTAGAATGCTATAACTGTCATAACTTTGGACACATTGCAAGAAACTGTAGAAGCACATATGCAACAAATAAATATCAGGGAAGAAGAACTCAACCAAACAGTTTAAGGCAAAACAGAAAATTCCTAGATAAACATGCACAAGCCATTGACAAAGAAAAGTCTAAACAAGTGACCAAAACTACAGTCAAATCAGAATGGAAAGAAAAGGAGCAACTCAAGGAAGAAAAGGAATCCTTGATTGTACAAACAATATTCAAAGCATAGAACAAATCAACACCATGGATATTGGATAGTGGATGCTCCAGTCACATGACAGGAGATAAACAAAAATTTGAAAAATTACAGAAATATGAAGGGGGCTCTGTAAAGTTTGGAAATAATGATGGAGCCAAAATAGTTGGCAAAGGATCAGTCAAAATAAGTGATGGAAAGATCAATTCCAAAGAAGTTCTGTTTGTAGTTGGTTTGAAGCACAACTTACTGAGCGTAAGTCAAATCTGTGACAGAGGTCATGAAGTCATCTTTAAAAAGCAGGGTCGTGAAGTCAGAAAAGCACACAGTGGGAAGCTGATAGCTACTGGATCGAGGACTTCTAGAAATCTATATACTCTCTCAGAAACTTTAGAAGGATCATGCTTGATTGGACAGGAAGATGAAAATTGGTTGTGGCACAAGAGGCTCGGTCATATTAGCTTTGACAATCTGGTAAAAATAAGTTCAAAAAGAGCAATAAGAGATATACCCACCATTGGCAAACCGGTAAATAGCATCTGTGCTTCATGCCAAAAAGGAAAGCAAACCAGATCCACATTTAAAGCAAAGGAATATTTCACCAGCAAACCGTTAGAGCTGATACATACTGATTTATGTGGACCCATGAGAACACAAAGCATAAATGGTGACAAATACTTTATGCTGTTCATAGATGACTACTCCAAAATGACATGGGTACTATTTTTAAAGCTTAAATCAGATGCCTTTGAGATGTTCAAGATTTTTAAAAAATAGGTTGAGAATCAGATTGGAAAAAGAATTAAATGCCTAAGATCAGACAAAGGAGGAGAGTTTATCTCAAGAGGAGTTTGCAGAATACTTATCAAAAATATGGGATTAGAAGACAGTTTTTAGCAGCAAGGACACCTCAACAGAATGGTGTTGTTGAAAGGAAGAACAGGACTATGCAAGAAATGGCACGGACAATGTTGGCTGAGAACAAAATAGCTGATAGATTTTGGAAAGAGGCAGTACATACTACAGTTTATATTCAAAATAGGTGCATGCTAAGAACACATGAAAGCAAAACACCGTATGAGCTGTGGTTCGGCAGAAAGGCAATAGCAAGATATTTCAAAGTGTTCGGCAGCAAGTGCTACATCAAACGAACTGAAGATAATCTCGATAAATTTGAAGATAGAGCTGACGAAGGTATTTTTCTTGGATACTCAACAAAAAGCAAAGCCTACACGTGTTACAACAAGAGGCTAAAGAAAATTGTGGAGAGTGCAGATGTTAAAGTTGATGAAGGTAGAGATCGAGAAACAACTTATCAAGAAAACTACCCTATTTATGAAGAAGTCATTGAAGGAGATGAAGAAATGGAAATAGAAGAAAATCAAAAAATTGACCCAGCTGATTTAAGAATTGACTCAGAAGAAGAAGAGAACAAGAAATTCAAAACCAGTAAGTTGCGAGAAAAATCATCCTAGAGAACAGATTATTGGGGACCCAACAGTTGGTATTCGGACAAGAAGAGCAAGTAATATGAAACTACTCTCTATTATCCAGCATTGAACCCAAAAATATTGCTGAAGCAAGCATAGATGAAAGTTGGATGAAGGCAATTAATGAAGAACTAGATCAGATTGAGAAAAACAAAACCTGGGAATTAGTACCACGGCCGACAAATAAAAACATAATTGGCACTAAATGGATTTTTCGAAATAAATTAAATGAAGACGGACAGGTTGTCAAAAATAAGGCAAGATTGGTCTGTAAAGGCTATGCTCAGGTTGAAGGCATTGATTTTGAGGAAACATTTGCACCAGTTGCCAGACTAGAAGCAATCAGAATGTTTTTGGCTTTAGCAGTCCATAAAAATTTCAAAGTATATCAAATGGACGTAAAATCAGCATTTCTGAATGGAAAACTGGAAGAAGAGGTTTACATTGAACAGCCAGATGGCTTCCAACTCGGTGACAATCCCGATTTTGTTTGCAGGTTAAAGAAAGCATTGTATGGTCTAAAACAGGCACCCAGAGCATGGTATGCAAGGCTGGATAACTATCTTATTAAACAAGGGTTCAAGAAAGGTTTGGTGGACAGCAATCTATATGTTAAAACAAAAAATGGCAATCTTATTGTCCTTGTTGTTTATGTAGATGATATCATTTTTGGCAGCAGTCATGATAAATCTTGTAGAGACATAGCAAATAAAATGAAGACTGAATTTGAGATGTCAATGATTGGTGAACTTTCTTATTTCCTCGGACTGCAAGTCAATCAAAGTGAAAAGGGCATTTTTATCTCCCAAGTAAAATATGTGAAAGAAATGCTGAAAAAAGTTCACAATGGAGGATAGTAAACCTATCAGCACTCCCATGACAACAGGTTGCAAGTTGAGCAAGGATGACAAATCTCCAGATGTAGATCAAACCATGTACAGGTCTATGATTGGAAGCCTATTGTATTTGACAACCACTAGACCAGATATATTACAGGCAGTATGCATGGTAGCAAGATTTCAGGCTAGTCCCAAAGAGACTCATGTGACAGCTGTAAAGAGGATTTTTAGGTACCTCAAGGGTACTATGGAGTATGGGTTGTGGTACCCAAAAGGTAAGGACTTCACTCTTATTGCATATTCTGATGCAGATTGGGCAGGATGTATTGATGACAGAAAGAGTACCAGTGGAGGAGCATTTTATCTTGGAGACAGGCTGGTAGCATGGCACAACAAGAAACAAGAATCAGTCTCTCTATCCACAACAGAGGCAGAATACATTGCAGCAACAACATGTTGTACACAGATATTATGGATGAGACAAACACTGAAAGATCTTGGTATTCACTTCAAAGAGCCAATTTCAGTTAAATGTGATAACACCAGTGCTATAAACATATCAAAGAATCTAGTTATGCATTCTCGAACCAAACATATTGCAATCCGGTATCACTTCTTGAAGGATAAAGTTGCAGAAGGTGAGGTCAAATTGGATTTTGTTCCAACTACAGAGCAAGTAGCAGATATATTCACAAAACCATTGCCCAAGGAAGTTTTTGAGTACCTTCGGAGTAAGTTGGGAGTAGTCACATTTCCAAAGAACTGACTATCAATTGGGATCACATTCTCAGGGGGAGTATTTATGCCTATGTTTATAGTTTTGCTCATATTCATGATTTTTGCTAACTATAACAATGTGTATCTGAGAATGTTGTGCATAGACTCAGGGGGAGTCTGCAGCAGCCCTTTGGTATTATTGTCAAAGGGGGAGAAGAATTACAGGAGAGTGCATGAGTGTTGCCAACAATTCCAAAGGGGGAGATTGTTGAGCAAGGTGCAGCAAAAGTATTGTCATTGTTGTCAACACAGACAGATAGATCAGTTGATGTAGTTGAAGCAGTGGACAGGAGTTCAGAGGTCAGTCAGATCATGTACAGTGAAATTCCAAGAAAATAGAAGTGACCCAGATTCAGAAAATCAAAGAAAAAGACAAGTAAGAAAACTGTCGCGATATCGCGACATGTTTTCTGTCGCGATATCGCGACAGGTTGAGAAGAAAGAAGGCAAAAAGAAAAACGTCATGATTTCATGACATATCGAAGGAGAGAGAAGGCACAAGCAAAATTGTCATGATTTCGTGACATGGACGAGGAGAGAGAAGGCGCAAACAAAACTATCATGATTTCGCGACATGTTGCAGGCAAAGAAGCCAAGTGGAAACACTGTCACGATTTTGTGACATGTTGGAAGCAAAGAAGGCAAGTAAGAAAGCTGTCACGATTTCGTGACATGTTTAGAAAGTGCAAGGAAAGCTGTCACGATTTTGCGACATGTTTAGAAAGCACAAGGAAAGTTGTCACGATTTCACGACATGTTTAGAAAGTGCAAGGAAAGCTGTCGCGATTTCATGACATGTTGGCAGAGAAGAAAGCAAGTAGAAAAACTATCGCGATTTCATGACATGTTTGGAGAAGAAGCGCTTGCAAGGAAAACTATCACGATTTCATGACATGTTTGGAGAAGAAGCGCTTGTAAGGAAAACTGTCGCGATTTCGTGACATGTTCGGAGAAGAAGCGCTAAGGAGAAAAAGTGTCACGATTTCGCGACAAGTTGCAAGAAGAAGCGCTAAGGAGAAAAAGTGTCGTGATTTCGCGACATGTTGCAAGAAAGAGAAGCGCTAAGGAGAAAAAGTGTCACGATTTCACGACAAGTTGCAAGAAGAAGCGCCAAGGAGAAAAAGTGTCGCGATATCGTGACATGTCGAGTTTTCGCGACTCGACAGGAAGAAAAGCGCCAAGGAGAAAAAGTGTCACGATTTCGTGACATAATGCAGGAGAGAGAGTCTGATAGAGAAAGGTGTCACGATTTCGTGACATGTTGTGTTTTCGCTGGCCAAAGACAAAAAAGGCACAAGGCAGCGAAGATGTCACGATTTTGCGACATGTTCCGTTTTTGTGGGCGAAAGGCAGAAAAGGCACAAGGCAAAGAAAGATGTCGCGATTTCGTGACATGTTCCATTTTTGTGAGCGAAAGGCAGAAAAGGCACAAGGTAGAGAAAGATGTCACGATTTCACAGACATGTTTTGTTTTCGCTAGTTGAAGCCAAGAAGAGTAGCGAGAAGGTGAAAGTGTCACGATTTCGTGACATGTCTGGTTTTCGCTAGAGCAAGCCAAGAAGAGTAGCGAGAGGGCGAATGTGTCACGATTTCATGACATGTCTGGTTTTCGCGGTTGCAAGCGAAGAAGTGAACAAGGAGGCGGAGAATGTCATGATTTCGTGACATGTATTTTCATGGGTAAAAGGCGAAGAAGGGCAGAAAGAGACAAAGTGTCACGATTTCGCGACAGGTCGCAACAGCACGATAACAGACAGTTAACTGGAACAGAACAACAGTTAAAGGGGCAGTTGAAGAGAAAAAGCATGCAGTCAAAATAAGAAGATTTATCTGGAGTAAATGCGGCAGTTACAGATAGAAATCATGCAGCTTTTTAAGAACTGGAGTTAACTAGAGTAAATCGAACAGTCGCATTAATAGAATCGTAAAATGCATGCATGCACAGAAATGAATACGAACAGTCTTGTTCAAGATGACGTACAGTCATAGTAGAGATATACGTTGCATGTAACGTAATGCACATTCTATAAACACAAAGAAGGAGTTACAGTTGACAAGTGGCAGAAGAGAATATTAAAAGAACAGTTACGGGTTGCATGCATATATATGGAAGCTAAAAATAGAGACTTACATGCTATAAAAGCAGGTCTGCGTGAAGAATAATGTTGCTGCTGCAATGTGTGAAAGTGCTACCGAAAGAGGGTGAGAAGAGTGTTGTAAGAGAGTGACAAGCTGAGCAGTGAGTATTTACTATGTTTTGATAAATTGGAGACCAGTCAGGGTCTTGTAAAAGTGAAGGCATTTGTATGTCATTGATATAACTTTCAAAACTGTGATCCAAGTTGGTGCTTGGATAGGGGTTGGTGCTCCTTTCTGTAGGTGCAGATAAATCAGGGGTTGGTGCTCCTTCCGGTGGGTGCTGGTAAACAGATTGTAAAATTGGTGTTTTGCAAAGGCTGGATTTGGACCGTAGTCCAAGCAGTCATTCTTGAGGAGTAGCCAAATTGGTGAACCTCGTTACATTGTGTGTTGTGGTGTGCTCTCTTGTGATTATTGCTTTATCTGTTTTCTAGTTCTCTTTACTTCAGGTTTAAGAATTTCAGATCAGATTTTTAGCTACACTGATTGACCCCCCCCTCTCAGTGTCATTGTGAGAATATCAGGAATGAGATAAAATTGATAAAAAAAAGAATGGGATAACCTTAAAATAAGGCCCATTGATAATTTTGCTATCAGTGCTAATGGATATTATAAAATTTAGTTTTTTTTTTTAAATTTACATTGGAAAGTAAGTAACAAGAATGGATGTTGTTTCTATAAACTTTATTTTTTTGGGTAATCAATGGCATATCGAATTGGAGTAGTCAGTCAATAAACACTCAACCACTACCACCTAGCCTATCTCATTTCGGGTATGTCGTGGTTTAATTTTAAATATATTTAATAAAATTTAAAATATTTTTTCTTTTTATAAAGTGTTTTAGTTTTGAAAATAGATAAACACTCGACCACTACCATCTAGTCTATCTCCTTTCCGATATGTCGTGGTTTAATTTTAAATATATTTTAAAAAATTTAAAATATTTTTCTTTTATAAAGTGTTTTAGTTTTGAGAATAGTTTTTAATATGATAATATGTACATTTTTAAATTTTTAGATATAAACATAGTTTAGGTTATATATTTGAATTCATTTTTCATGGAATATTGGATGTTTGAACAACAAATCATTTTGAAATGATATGTATCTCAACAAGATATGTTAGGAACCTTACAATCAATTAAAGTACATTCACATAATATTTTAATAATAGATAAAAATTAATGTAACTAAATAACAATATTGTAATACAAGATAGAAATGCAATAGATTATACTGCAGAAACAAAAGCATATTATAAAAGTACAAGTCAATTTGAAGGCAACTTAATTGGAAGTAGAGCTTCTTTACCATATGATAATATGAGATGACCTATTCTTTTGTCCCCTTAGTTTTTTTAGAAACTCTAGCTAACCCCTAATCGTAATGCTCAAGGGTTCCCATCCACGTGCATGTGGGGGATTGAGCTAGTAACTCCTAAATAATAAATGTTATATCTTACTATAATGTCTCTTTATAATAAATAATGGTTAAATTATATGGGACCCTAAACCTAGCAACCCAATATACCACATGACTATACAATTATTAATAATGTTAGGATAGGGTCCTAACATTCCCTTCCCCTTCAAAAAATATTTGTCCTCAAAGTTTGAGATGAGGAAACTATTTTTAGAAATTCTAAAGAGATTACCATGTGGCATCATCTGGTTGTAATCCTTGGCACTAGATTAAGATTTCAATGATAGTGTAGTTGTAGAGAGTGAGTGTTCGTGAGTCAAAAATATTGTCAATATCCAAGATGATTGAACCTTCAACATCCAACTTAGGAAGTGTCAACTAAACTTGAATGTGGCTGCCAAGCATCTTCTTGAGACAAGAGACATGGAAGACTAGATGGATCTTGGAAGAAGGGGTTAAAGCAAGCTTATAAGTGTAACAACCCTGATTGTTACCATAATTTTTTTTTCATATATATACATTTTCATCTTTCATGAGGCAAGGAACATAATAATGATCTAAGATAGAATCATTCCCATTGGATTGTAAGTTGTCAAGGCAAATAGTATCAAGAGATATTAAGACTTGATCAAAGTCACTCTTGAGTAGAAGTGATCAGCTTCTACGAAACCCTCATACCACTCAGTTATGAGAATGCTAGAAAAACATTAGGTTTCATCCCTCATAAAAGGAAAATCACATTTAACCATATTGTCCACCAAGACCAGTATATAGGTGAATGCCTTGAAGATGGAAACCCATCATAATGAAATAACCTCAACCATGGTTATTCATAGATCTTATATCCTACCCACATCTTCTCGATGGGGTCACTAAGATAATAAAATCACTACCCATGATTAAACATACATAATCCTTGGAATACCATCTTAAGCATGATTATAATACCTTATGCCTCTTAAATCTTACTTGTCCACATTCTTTAATTAGGCAACCTTTTTGTTAAATACGTGAATCAAAAAATATTATTACAAAAGGACGTTTAACCATCAATGGAGTACCCCATCCTCATGTACATTCAATTTTGAATGTAAGGCTTGTCGTGGTTCTCAACTCAAGACCAATTGCCTTCTCTTGGGTTCCAAACTAGTTTGAATTCCAGCTTGGGTTATTTTATTACTTATGTGTTTCAAGTTATACCAGCCATGAGTGTTGGTGAGGTGAACTTAATTCAAGGAAGATTTTTTGAATAGAATCCTTTACATTAAAGCCTTAAGTTTGAAACAACACCTAAGATACAGAAATGAGCAAGAATTGTATTCTATTACATTCTACTTTATGCATCCATACATCCATTAAATACTTCTAGTGCTAGATGATGAAAGGTAAAACTAGCTAATTGCATCATACATAATTAACAATGCATTCCAGAAAGTAAATTTAAATAATTAACTTATTGGAAATTAAACATACATTTTTGCATCATAATTGAACTACCGAATAATTAGTACACAAATTTAAACATTGCAAGTTTCATCTAAATGAAGAACACAAGCTTATACTGAGAGGGGGGGTGAACAGTATAAGACCTCTTTTTACTTTTTCCTTTATATTACAAAATAGTAAAGCAATATACCCACAGCAATATCAAAACAATGCACAATATCATCCACAAAGTGACACCAATTTTTATGTGGTTCACCCAGAATGGTTGGGCTACGTCCACAAAACTTTTCTCTAAAAGTTATCTCAAAGTTCTTTGGGAATCCTTCCCAATTACAATGTTTATGAGCCTCGGCCCAAAGGAGATACCTTCCCCCAATCTGAATTTATGAGCCTCTGCTCAAAGGAGATACCTTCCCCTCTGCTCTGGAAATGATCCCTCAGAAGATCAACTGTCTCTACCTCTTGCCAGCATGTGGAACTCCTTTCCACCGAAGACCTCCTGTCCTCAATGCTTAGCCTAAGAGACCTCTGCCTTCTATGATCACGTCCACAGTAGCTCAACAACCTGTACCAAACATAGTCGATCGGTCTAGCACAAGTCTTCCTCTGTCTATCAGATCTGTCCAACACTTGAACAGATCAATCCTCTACACACAAGCCTTCTCAAAGACTTGCCAAATCTGTCCTCAGGTTCTTCTCAAAGAACCAATGCACCTCTATCCTTAAGCAGCAGCACTCCACATTCGTCTTTGCCCTTGTGCTCTCTATGCCCTCTACTCTCTTTGCGCAATCACAGCCGCACTTGATCGAACTTCAACCTTTGCACCTCTGCATAATCACAGCGGCACCGTCTTCGCACACTCTACTTCCTTTGCGATCTTTCACACTTGGAATGATTCGACGAAATGCACTCTACACACTATGATCGAATTTCACACTCTGCTCTCGACGATCGAACTTCTTGCTCTGCACACTATCTACGAACGTCGCACTACCACCACTCATTCATCCTTCAACTCTCCAAACAGCCCTCCTTTTATAACAGAATTTTCATGATGAAAACTTTAATCTTAGTCGACTGTTATACCAAAAACAAACCCTAATCTATGTCGGCTACAAGCCCTAATTTTTGTTGGCTAAAATTTAACTTTGTCGGCTTCACTGCCTCTATAACTCTTCTGTAGCTTCTATCGTGAAACTACAACATGTCGTGATATCGCGACACCTTTGCAACCGTACACTTTCTTTTGGCTTTTGTCATGATATCGCGACACTTCAGCCTTTGACGACTTCAACCAAGCTCTTGTCGCGATATCGTGACACTTTTGTCTTTGTCAGCATCAACTTTGCTTTTGTCACGAAATCGCGACACTTCTCCTATAGAAGACCTCCTTTCTACTTTTGTCATGAAATCATGACACTTTCGCTTCCTTGCACTCTTCTCTGCTTGCACTAGCGAAAACATGACATGTCGTGAAATCGTGACACTTTCGCCTTTGAGCTTTTCCTTCTTGAATTTGTCATGAAATCATGACACTTCTTCTTCCAAGCTCTTTCATTTTGCTTCTATCACGAAATCGTGACTCTTCTCCTATTGAAGACCTACTTTCTATTTCTGTCATGAAATCGTGACACTTTCTCCAACCGTATGCTGCCATCTCAATCAGTCATGAAATCGTGACACTTTCTACATCCGTAAGCTTTCTCTTCAACCTGTCACGAAATCGCGACGCTTTCAGCTTTCGTACGTCTTCTTTGCAACCTGTCATGAAATCGTGACGCTTCTCATTTCAGACTCTTCCCTTTGCTGCATGTCACGAAATCGTGACAGTTCTCACTTCGAGTTCTGTAGCATGTCATGAAATCGTGACACTTTATCTTGCTTCCACTTTGTCTTCTGACTTGTCGCGAAATCGTGACACTTTTTCTCCTTAGCGCTTTTCTTTTCTTCGGGTCACGAAAACCCGACATGTCGCGATATCGCGACACTTTTTCTCCCGGACTCTCTCTCCTGCATTATGTCGCGAAATCGTGACACTTTTTCTTTCGGACTCTCTCTCCTGCAACATGTCGCGAAATCGTGACACTTTTTCGTCCGTTCAACCTTCCTTGCAATATGTCGCGAAATCATGACATTTCTGACTCCGAACATTCTCTCTCCTCTTTGAGTCGCGAAATTGCGACATGTCGCGATATCGCGACACTTTTCTAACTTGCTTTCTTTCGAACCTGTCATGTCGTAACCTTCATCAAAACAAATTATTTTACATCAAATCAAATTCCTTCAAAAGCTTCTTGACATCAATGACAACTTATACACTTGAGCAAAGGCAATGTACCCAAGGTACCCAAAATTGCCAACAATCTCCCCCTTTGTCATTGATGGCAAACCTTTATTGAAAAACACGTCTCAGGAGCCAAAACTGAAACCAACTGTGCTAACAACTGAGAAACTGTGCCCACAACTGAGAATCTTCCTTTGAAGTTTTGCTCCCCCTGACTTGAAGCTTTCCTCTTCACTTGAAGCTCTCCCCCTTACTCATATCTCTCCCCCTTTGTCATCAATGGCAAAGGGTCACCTTTGGGGCTCGGGACTAAGAATGAGCCTCTTAGCTTAGTCCCTCCCCCACCTCCTGATGAGGTGATTAATTCTGGGGTGGGAGTAAAACTCCCATTAGGCACTGATCATCATCAGCGTCTATAATTTCCTTGTCGGGCCTTCTCTTGAACTCTTTGTCCATATTCCTGTTCTTGTTCCTGTCATCGTTCCTGTTCCTGTTATCATTCCTGTTCTTATCCATGCCTTGATCCTTGGACCTGTTCATACCACTGTTCCTGTTCCTGTACCTTGGAAGTTCAGCTCTACACTGTCTAGTTGTGTGACCTTCATTGTTGCACTTATAACAAGTAACAATGTTATTTCTTTTAGGCATACCTATTCTTTGAATCCGCCTATTCTGACTAACCCTGTTCCTGTTATTAGCCTTGCAAAAAATTGCCTTATGCCCAAACTGTTTACAAGAGTAGCAATACCCTTGAAAGAAATTACCACCTCTGAAACTATTATTTACCTTCCTTACTTGAGTCATGCAATGCGAAGCCATGTGACCAAACTTGTGACACGCAAAACATCTGCCTTGAAATTTTCCTTTATTTGACCTCTTGGGTCCTGAAAACTTCTTCTTCTCATCCTGAATTCTGTTTTCTATTTCTGCGCATCTATCATTCAAGAACTCATGATCTGAAATACTTTCCTCATCAGAACTCTCTTCCTTTTGGAGTCTCTTACTAGACTCTCCAACTTGTTCCTTGTGTGGCTTAACAAAACCAAGGCCTGTTTTATCTGTTGTCTTTCTTTGACCTTTGATGAGTGACTTAACCTTTTTGGAGCTATCTTGAAACCTGTAAAGCTTATCCTTGTACTCTTTAATTTCCTCTTTCAAAGAAGCCATTTTCTGTTCTAACTCACTATACTCAAGAACCTTAGACTCTAACTCATCCTTGAGTTCTTGCGTCTTAGCTATAGAGAAATCAAGATTTTCTATAAGATCATCTCTCTCCATACAACATTCATCTAACTTATCCTTGAGTCTAGCATTCTTCTTTCTTTCCTTTTTCAAAGCACTAAGAGCACTACTAAGTTCACTTTCATGATCCTTTATTTGTTTGCTTTCTGAATCATCAAAGCCTTTTTTAGATTTCTTATCACTAGAGGTGCTACCCTTTTCAAAAACCATACATGCATCTTCCTTATAGTTTTCTGAAGCATCCTCATACATACTAGAAACCAAATCATTATTTGTGCAATCATCCTCAAGGTGACCAAAATTTCCACATCTAAGACATTTCATGATAATGAATCTATGTTTCGGTTCTTCCTCTTTTTCTCATATGAACAACATCTCATTTTCATTATCACTTGAAGAACTTTCACTATCACTACTAGAACACTTACTTGCTTTGTCTAGGTAGAAACTCTTCTTGTGCTTGTGAGAATACCTCTTTCCTTGATTGTTGTGCTCATCTTTGTTCTTTCTGTGATGCTTGTGCTTTTCAGAATCCTTGCTCTTAGAATCCTGTTTATCTTCATCACTTTCATCCTTGGGAACAATACAATCTGTAGCATAATGACCAAACTTTCCACAATTGAAACATCTTATATTTTTCACGCTTTTGTGCTTTCTAGAGAATTTGCCTTTCTTGCTGTAATATGCATCTTCATCACTAGAAGACTCATCACTCTCTTGAATCTGTTCACCCTTGGATTTCTTGGTAGCCTTGAAAGTCGCCTCTTTCTTGACGTCAACCTTCACTTGAGTTCTCAACTCAAATGCTGCAAGTATACTATGGAGCTCATCCTTTTTCAACTTATCCAAATCTTTAGCTTCCTCAATAGCAGAAATATTTTCACTAAATCTATTAGGAAGAGATCTTAAAATCTTATCACAAACATCATTTTCAGCAAGCTCAAGACCTAAGTCTTTCATGGAGTTAACAACCTCATCCATACGAAGCATGTAGTCACTAATATTTTCATCATCATTCATCTTGAGTTGTTCAAACATACCTTTGAAGTGTCTCAACTTGGCCTTTCTGACATTTGTATCACCTGTATGAACCACCTGCAACTGTTTCCACATTTCACTAGCTGTCTTGCAGTGAATCACTTTGGTGAGATCTGCTTTCTGTAAGCCTTTCAAGATTGCATTCATTGCTTTTGAATTGTTGTGATGTAGGAGCCTTTCTTCTTTAGTATTTGGACCATGTACAGGAATAGTGTACTCATCTTCAATTACTTCCCATACCTCATTACCAAGTGCCATTAGATGAACCTTCATCCTTGCACTCCAAAGACCAAAATCTGACCCATCAAGAATAGGTGTTGCATTGCCACTTGAATAATCCATTGTGTTCTTTACTAGCTTTTCCTTCAAGCTGTTAAACTTTTCGAAGGCACCCGCTCTGATACCAATTGAAGAACACAAGCTTATACTGAGAGGGGGGTGAACAGTATAAGACCTCTTTTTACTTTTTCCTTTATATTACAAAATAGTAAAGCAATATACCCACAACAATATCAAAACAATGCACAATATCATCCACAAAGTGACACCAATTTTTACGTGGTTCACCCAGAATGGCTAGGCTACGTCCACAAAAATTTTCTCTAAAAGTTATCTCAAAGTTCTTTGGGAATCCTTCCCAATTACAATGTTTATGAGCCTCGGCCCAAAGGAGATACCTTCCCCCAATCTGAATTTATGAGCCTCTGCTCAAAGGAGATACCTTCCCCTCTACTCTGGAAATGATCCCTCGGAAGATCAACTGTCTCTACCTCTTGCCAGCACGTGGAACTCCTTTCCACCGAAGACCTCCTATCCTCAATGCTTAGCCTAAGAGACCTCTACCTTCTATGATCACGTCCACAGTAGCTCAGCAACCTGTACCAAACACAGTCAGTCGGTCTAGCACAAGTCTTCCTCTGTCTGTCAGATCTGTCCAACACTTGAACAGATCAATCCTCTGCACACAAGCCTTCTCAAAGACTTGCCAAATCTGTCCTCAAGTTCTTCTCAAAGAACCAATGCACCTCTATCCTTAAGCAGCAGCACTCCGCATTCGTCTTTGCCCTTGTGCTCTCTACGCCCTCTGCTCTCTTTGTGCAATCACAACCGCACTTGATCGAACTTCAACCTTTGCACCTCTGCGCAATCACGGCACCGTCTTCGCACACTGCTTCCTTTGTGATCTTTCACACTTGGAATGATTCGACGAAATGCACTCTGCACACTACGATCGAATTTCACACTCTACTCTCGACGATCGAACTTCTTGCTCTGCGCACTATCTGCGAACGTCGCACTACAACCACTCATTCATCCTTCAACTCTCCAAATAGCCCTCCTTTTATAACAAAATTTTCATGATGAAAACTTTAATCTTAGTCGACTGTTATACCAAAAACAAACCCTAATCTACGTCGACTGCAAGCCCTAATTTTCATTGGCTAAAATTTAACTTTGTCGACTTCACTGCCTCTGTAACTCTTCTGTAGCTTCTGCCACAAAACTACAACATGTCACGATATCACGACACCTTTGCAACCGTACACTTTCTTTTGGCTTTTGTCACGATATCGTGACACTTCAGCCTTTGACGACTTCAACCAAGCTCTTGTCGCGATATCATGACACTTTTGTCTTTGTCAGCATCAATTTTGCTTTTGTCACGAAATCGCGACACTTCTCCTATAGAAGACCTACTTTCGGTTTCTGTCATGAAATCATGACACTTTCGCTTCCTTGCACTCTTCTCTGCTTGCACTAGCAAACTGACATGTCGTGAAAATCGTGACACTTTCGCCTTTGAGCTCTTCCTTCTTGAATTTGTTACGAAATCACGACACTTCTTCTTCCAAGCTCTTTCATTTTGCTTCTGTCATGAAATCATGACTCTTCTCCTATTGAAGACCTGCTTTCTATTTCTGTCATGAAATCGTGACACTTTCTCCAACCGTATGCTGCCATCTCAATCTGTCATGAAATCATGACACTTTCTGCATCTGTAAGCTTTCTCTTCAACCTGTCATGAAATCGCGACGCTTTCAGCTTTCGTACGTCTTCTTTGCAACCTGTCACGAAATCGTGACGCTTCTCATTTCAGACTCTTCCCTTTGCTGCATGTCACGAAATCGTGACAGTTCTCACTTCGAGTTCTGTAGCATGTCACGAAATCGTGACACTTTATCTTGCTTCCACTTTGTCTTCTGACTTGTCGTGAAATCGTGACACTTTTTCTCCTTAGCGCTTTTCTTTTCTTTGGGTCATGAAAACCCGACATGTCGCGATATCGTGACACTTTTTCTCCCGGACTCTCTCTCCTGCATTATGTCACGAAATCGCGACACTTTTTCTTTCGGACTCTCTCTCCTGCAACATGTCACGAAATCGCGACACTTTTTCGTCCGTTCAACCTTCCTTGCAATATGTCACGAAATCATGACATTTCTGACTCCGAACATTCTCTCTCCTCTTTGAGTCGCGAAACTGCGACATGTCGCGATATCGCGACACTTTTCTAACTTGCTTTCTTTCGAACTTGTCATGTCGTAACCTTCATCAAAACAAATTATTTTACATCAAATCAAATTCCTTCAAAAGCTTCTTGACATCAATGACAACTTATACACTTGAGCAAAGGCAATGTACCCAAGGTACCCAAAATTGCCAACACTAAATACTTAACCATATTATCCATTTATATCATTTTCACTTGGAAAGTAAAAGTAATATGCACAAGAATTATCACAACAAACCCTCATGGGGAATAAATCTAGCCTCCAAAATATGTTCTTTCCTCATATTCATAAACTTGAGATGTAAATATTACAATTATAGAAGGGCATCTATAGATCCCTTTTAATCAAATACAAGTCAAGGAATACAACTGTCCCATTTCAAGTTCATGATGCAATTAAGGAATTTTCTAATTCCTTTCTCTAAGTCATCAATATAACATTAAGGTAATTCTCATACCCGTAATGAATCCATCCGTTCCTTCAAAATTCTAGATGCAATTAAGGAATCCATTGATTCCTTTCTCTAAGTCATATTAAGGATTTATAACATTGCACATGTGATTATGATAATCATTGGAATTATATTGTGGAGAATGTCTTTTAATAGGGAATCACATTCTTTCCTCGAGAATGAATTCCATGTTCATTCTCCATGATTGATATAATCAATCCTTCATTCATGAATTAAGGTCCCATACCCTTAATTCATGATTTATCCATTTTCTTATTTATTGAGTACCTTACATATATATATATAATCTAATTACAAATTATATTTAATTTTGAAACAATCCCTTTTCTAGAATTTAACTCTCATTATTACTTCTTTAAAATCCACCCAAATATATATAATCCTTCGGTGAATTAAAGTCTTTGCCTATACACTAAGGTTTAAATAAGCAAGTACTAGTAACCCACTTTCTAAAATTATTCCCCTTTGACTATATAAACCAAAGGAATACAAATCCCTACAACACTATTAAAAAAGTCATTTGACACAGTGCCTAGGAAAAAATTATGGAGCAGAATGGAAGAGCTAGAGGTTCCAATTCACTACAGGGCAGCAGTTCACAGACTATATGAGCATGTAAAAGCTAGAATCAGAACACAGGAAGGGTTATCTGAATGTTTTGGTAGTGACATAGGTGTCAAACAAGGTTGCCCTCTATCTCCAACCTTATTTGGGTTGTACATTGACAAGTTAGAAGAATGGATAAACAAATTTGGGGGAGAGGGTGTGCATTTAGCCAAATATGTGGTAAAACTCCTCATGTATGCATATGATGTAATTCTTGTTGCCAAAACAGCCAAAGATATAGAAGATCACCTTCAAGCTCTAGAACTCTTTTGTAAAGAAGTTGGGATGCAGGTGAACACGAGCAAAACAAAAATTATGATTTTTTCAGCAAAAAAGAAGAAGCAACAACTCAAATTTTAGTTTGCGGAAGAACCGCTTGATGTAGTAGTAGAATACAAATACCTAGGCATAGACTTTTATGACAAACTTAATTGGAATACATGTAGGATGAAAAGAACTCAAAGTGGCCGGAGAGCACTATATGCACTTCAAAACAGGTGTAGGAATGCCGAGTTGTGGGACCGGAAGACCACCAAGGTCTTATTTGGCCTACTTGTTACACCGGTTCTGTTGTATGGTTGCGAGGTGTGGGCTAGTGGCACAACAAATGCAAAATGGAGGCAAATAGAAAGGATTCAAAAATATCTAATCACAAACTTTCTCAAAATTAAGGCCACAACCCCTTATGAAATTATTCTAGCTGAAACTGGAATGTTCCCTTTAGAAGCAATTGCTATGACCAAGCAGTTATGTTACTTGAAAAAAATAGAAAACATGACAAATGATAGATGGCCTAGAGCGGTTAGGGGACGAAGAGTTACATAGGCGAAAGAATACGTGGATGAAACAAAATCAGAAATGGATGAAACGTTGGGAAATCAACATAAATGAATGCCCAAATGTCAACAAAGACATAAAAAATTATGTGAATGAAAAGTTCAGAAGTGGAATGTGGAAAAATGTAAGCGAGGAAAAGACAATATTATATTGCAAATTTTAACCCAACGTATGACCACAAGGAAAAAGCGTATATAGGCGCTGAAATCAAGTGGAAGGAAAAAATACTCATTGCTCAGATAAGGACTAGCTCTCATAGGCTTAGATGTGAAACAGGGAGATGGACAACGCCCAAAGAACAATGGGAAGAAAGAATATGTGCTCTATGCAAGACAAGGGCAGTAGAGACGAGAGGAACACTTCATCTATAAATGCCCGAGTTTTTCAGATATCCGTGACAAATACAAAGAAACACTTGGGAACGAGTTTATTACAGATTTATTTGAAGACAGGAAAATAAAAAAGTTGGAGAATTGCTAACACAAATCAGCAGGAGAAGGAACAACCTTCTCAAAGATATTAAAGATCATATGATATGATTTGAGTAATTGTACTTCCATATTTGAGGTCCCATAGACCATAGTTGGGTCTCGCGGACGTAATTAAAATCTTTCATTCATTCAAAACATAATGGTATATTTGACAATCCAACGATATTTCTAGAGATTCATTCCAACGGTTGTATGAAATCTTCCATCTAATCAACGGTTTAGTGATATTGACTAGTCAACCCTAAGTCTAGTCGATCGATCGACTGTTCATTGTTGATCATCCATGGTTTAGTCCTCCTGCTTAGGAGATTAGCTTTCATGACTAATGTGATATTTTACCCAATGAGTTCATGCCATCTGTCATTCCTCAAAATGTTGAGTGTCTCTATCGACACATGGGAAATCCTTAATTGAATTATCATATGAATAAGATGCCCTATTTTCGGTTTGATTGTGGGGGGTAAAATATCACGTTAGTCATGAAAGCTAATCTCCTAAGTCTAGTCGATCGATCGACTGTTCATTGTTGATCATCCATGGTTTAGTCCTCATGCTTAGGAGATTAGCTTTCATGACTAGTGTGATATTTTACCCCCACAATCAAACCGAAAATAGGGCATCTTATTCATCAACTCATCAACCAATGAGTTCATGCCATCTGTCATTCCTCAAAATGTTGAGTGTCTCTATCGACACATGGGAAATCCTTAATTGAATGATCATATGACCAGCATATGGTGGGTGCATGATCTAGCTAAGTGTTAGCTACATGCAAGTTCCAGCTTTCATGCCTTGCTTCCTTGAGTGACCACATGGCCCCAATGTGTCTCATGCGGAATAGTGTTGGTAGAAGACCTTTGATGACTTCCACCAGAGCAGGTCGTCGTAGCCATGGCATCTCGATTCCTCAAGGATAGGCTCATAGGAGGCGAAAACCTATATAGGAGGTCCCATGTAATGCAGGTCAAGCTTACATTAATTTAGGAGGCTTTCATTACTCACCATGGAGGATTCATGATCTGGTTTTACGCGGTGCAGAGATTCTCACAACATTACAGTGTAAGTCGATCACCTACACAGTGGCTAGGGTTTTGGATAAATAATTGAGGTACACATTGCTCGGGTCATATTTGCAAGATGACGTTGGATGAAGTTTTAGGATTTAGATCCCGTACCATCCTTAATAGGTTCGAGGGCATTAATTCACTCATATAATCATGATGCTCCATTAAGGCTAGTGCGTTTCTACTGAATTAATGGGTGATGATCCAACTAAAACTATTGACTTGAACAAAAATTAATAGACAACGCTTAATTTCGTTGATTCCTCTATGATTAGAAATGGGAAATTGATTGCTCATCAAATCCCTTTATTCACATTGATGACGAGATCAGCCTACAAAGGTGTCTCAACTATGAAATAGAGGAAATAATCTACATTGTTGTACAGGGTGTGGCTTGAATAGCCTATATCATGGAAAAAACACAATCCATATAGCTAATAAAGGATTTTCAACCGTAAGTTTCATTTTACAACAATGGTCTACCAACCATTCAATGATTACCCTGCATAGGTTTGATATCAAAAGCCGTAATGTAGCCATGTGTAGGTGGGACGATGAGTTTTTTTCGAGTGTAGAGCCACTGATTTACAAATCCAAATGGGTGACGATGAATAGAGATATGCTCGGTGAATAGGGTAGTTTATTTGTAGTAGATATGAGAGCATTTGTTGGCTCAGCTATCGATTCTCTCTTAGGTGGCTATGAACTATTAGGCAATTGGCAGATGCTTAATCCCAAGGATTCAAATCGATGATGAATAAATATCCTTTACTTCACCTTATTTACACCTTAAGTCATAATGTACTATAAATTCGACTATGCAATAGCGTATTGTTAGATACCAAGGAATGGTTTTTTGCGAGGTCAGGGATTATCCTTCGTATCATATTTTTGGCCATAGTTTTGTCAAACAAGGCCAATTCAAGCCCTTAAGGCATACATCCTACATATAACTCGGGTATAATGTTTCGAACACAAAATCGCTATTGTGCCCAATCGCAAATCACCGACGCACAAGGTGAAAGAGGTTTTGACGGTTGGCTTGTGAATGTAAATGGCTAGCTATTCAATTAAAATTTATGGCTTCCATAATAGTACATTTCTTAGAAATAATAAAACTTAGTCAATAAGCTTCAGTCTCTTCCATTGCTTATTAGCAATGTGTTACAGTCAAAAACCCTTTTAAATTAATGTAGTTATAATTCTTAATTAACTAAGGAGCTACCAAATAATTATAATCCTTAATTAAATAAGGAAACTACCACATAGTTTACAACTAGTTTAGTTTGTAATTCATATAACAATTTTCATTATAAAACTTTTTTCAACAAAAGATAGAAACCACCAACATAAAATAAGATCTTTTACTAAATTTTATTCTATTTCATAAATAAAGCATAGTAAAAAAAGGAGAGATTGAACCTATTTCTCTCGACTTCACTTCCCTTTGGTGCTTGCTTTCAAGAGCACCTTCTTAACTTCCTTTGCTTGTTTACTCCTTAATATTCCAATCTTAACTTCCTTCGCTTGCTTACTCCTTAATCTTCCAAGCTTGCTCCTTACTATAACTAAGAGATCTTTCAAGCCTTCTGGTTTCTGATCCACCCAAGGTGGAGAGCATACTCCCTAGACCTTCAAGATTTCCTTCCCCTTTCTTCCCAAGTTGTCCTCTATTTATAGGGAAATTTCTCCTCACATGGGCCAAATAGTGGCCTTATTATTTTAATGTTAAAAGATGCCTTGGGCCCATTAAGACATAACATACCATGTGGAGGATAATTCAAAGTAGAAAAGGGTCCACTAGGGATAAGGTAGGTGGCCCTATTTTTGTTTTGTGCCCACATGCTTCCACTTCCTCCCTAATTAAATATAGAGAGGAGAATCTAACTTTTCTCTCCTCCAACCAGATTATGCCATGAGGGAAAATAAGATAGGCCTTTAGCATTAAATAATACTAGTGCCTAATTTGGTCCAATAAGAATTGGACATTTAATTGCATTCAAAATTAAATGCAATTAACCTAATCAAACATGATTAATTAAATTTCCATAATAATTACTTTTCCTTCAAAACCCTAAATTGGAATTTTGTAGAATTCCCTAAGGTCTATGACCCCTTTTTGAGCATTAATTGATCCCATGATCAATTAATATCCTTTTGATAGGGTTCAAGGGTGATGGGTCATGACATACACCCCCCTTAGATTAAACACAATCCTTTGTGTTTGAACAATTACCTTAATGAATATATGTATCTAGCAAAGCTAGAATTCATCCTGCTATTTTACAACCTGAGTCATCAATTTTTTTCTTTTCTTCCAACACCTCAATCTTGATGGTAAGCTACATCTTCCATCCATGAGAGTACCTGGACCTACAAAAATGTAAAATATCAATAGTACCATGTCCTTATAAACAACATAACATCCATTTTGCATAACAACAAGTATTGAAAACATCATCAATACATAATCTCATCACAAAGATTATAGTTTTAAACCATCTATTACTGCACAAATATTGAATTTAAAGCACTGCAATAATAGAATTTGCAAAATGGTGTTACAAAGATATCATGAAATTATGCTTTTGTACTATATTAGACATAAAAATTCTTATTAATTTTATCAAAACTCCCACCAAGGAGTATCACAGTATAATTTGTTAACCCTTAACATGAGTTAACCTGATAAAATTAAGTGTCAACAAAGACACATCATAATTTCATAATCTCAATTTAGGATATTCACATATATCCTAAGATGCATTTTGGCAACCTTTTTGCCAACACCAGAGCATCCACCCAGATGTTTCCTGGTTTATATCATAAATATCATGGAGAAGTCCCATACCTTCTCCAAGAATGGACACCAATCCATTCTTCAAATTTCATTTAGTTTTATACAAACAAAAATCAATGTTCATGCATTCCTTTGAATCATATACTTTAAACTAATTAAATCCATTATGAACAAAAATATTCATATAGCATTTATTTTCTACAAACAGAAATATAAAATTTCAAAAGTTTTCTAATTACATTTATGCCTCATCCTTGACATGCATACTCTACTTCAAAGTGGTGGCCTAACGGATCTTAAGGTTGGTGCTCCTGGGTCCATTCCTCACCTTGTACTGTACTAGTACTTATAGCTGGAGATGGTGGTGGAGCAATTGTTCCAGCAGCTGCTTGATCACTACCTCGGGTTGTTCTCTGAGTTGCATGAGTGGTTCTTCTTCTCCCATGTTGTGTATTAACAGTTGGTTGTGGTGGGGGAAGCATACCATGATTCAACAATGCAACAAAACAATATTTGACAAAATTATGGATTTTCTGTAAGCATGGCTGCCATCGATGTTGCTCTCAAATTATTTCTTTGTAATATCTTCGATCTGAGCCTATCTCGCTCAGCAATGGTAGCATCTCTCTCGGATTCTAACCTTATTCTTTCTCGTGCCCATATATCTTCCTAGGCATTTTGCACAGGAGATTCTCTCGTTGTTCCCTCAATTGTTCTTCTAGCTTTTCTCATTGTTATATCCCCTATTGTAACTGCCCCTTCTTCTTGTTTAGATCTGGTAATACTAAATATTAGTTTCTTCCTTTCAGGGCAGATGCATCACTAGATCGATAAGCAAAAGCAAAAGTAAAAGGATCATAAAAAATACAATGGGGTTTACACCACATATAACTAATATCATCCAGGCAAATCCTACCATGAATATGATCGTATTGGATTCCATGAGTAGGTGAAAGATTAAAAACCTGTAAGTTATTACATATGATCAATTTCTAGATTTTTATTGTTGATCGAAGTGATTATCTGGTTCAATTTCCAACATATTAATCCTGTCCATTCATTTAACCGATCGCATCTTGATGATCCCAAGGTGGATCCTTCAACTTCCATGATGCTTTTCATATTCGACTTGATTGTCCCATTGAAGATTTTGTTTTGCCTTATCAATTCTTGAGGTGGCACGTGTCCTTTCATCTTTACGTAAGGTCCTATCATTGCCCCTTCAATGGTTCCATAGGTTGATTTCATGCACACTTATTTTGGTGCCTTATATTTAGGTACTTTTTTTCAAATCTGGTAATGAGTACTTGTTGACATCAAGCACATTATCAAAAAGAGAGAGAAATATTCTCTTAACTTCCTTTTGGTAGGAAACCAGTTTAGTAATTAGCCATCATGTTTTGTTATGAAGAAGATCAACATGAGTTTTATGAATCTTTTGTTTGGATTACCTAAAACTTGCTTCAATAGAGGGAAGGGTTGCAAAATTTCTTACAAAGCCAGGCTATCGAAGCTCGTAACGCCCTTATATCCATGGATCAAATATATTGTAATACCTTTATCCAAGATTCACATTGTGATGTTTGGCTAAGGAACAATTCCCATAATTATTTAGCTTTTGAAAGTCCTTTAAGTCATTTCGAATGGTTTGACAGATTCTTCAGTTGGCCTAACTGGACTTTCCATGTCCGATTTGGAGATTCCTGGTTACCTCCTATAAGCGATCCTCTAAATATTCCATTTCAATTTCTACCACCATGTTATTTGGATGTGGTCAAGAAGTATGTTCCCACTGGAAAGGTTGCTTTTAATAGCGAGCTTTATCAGAGTCTTCTTTATCAAAGGTATGTGCAGACTCACTTATTCTGGGAAATTCAGAATAGATTCGCTCAGACTTGGTGTTTGAAAAAAATGGATCTTATCTTGTATGGACATCATGGCACTCCTTGGCCATATTATGTATTTGATAGATACATTACAATTCGCTACAATATTCCACCTCCAGTTATCTATTCTGAGCATATCTTATCTCCAGTTGAATATTATGATAGCTCAAATTCTAAGACTATGATGGTTTTCATCTTACCATTGCTATTATATCCAGATCCTAGTTTTGGCATATTTGTATTCAAAAACTGCTTAATAAAATATTCAGTTGTTGGTTTTCTATGTTTCATCCAACTATTTTATGCTCCAGTTTTCTTTGGAAAATAATACCACATGCATGGTATAATGGGTAGTTCCTGATTTAAATAGCGTAGCACACCTCAATGCATTCGACCACCACCCGGGTGGTCGGGTGGCATACTTTACTACTGAGCCGGGATACATGGATTATCGAAGCTGCTTGGCGGAGTTTTGATATAGTTCACCCCAAAATTTCATGTCAAGAAAAGTATGAAGTTTCTGGTGAAATTTGGGGGCGGTTTCCATGCTTAAATGTGTCCTTGCTCTCTTTCTCCAAACTAGGGTTTCATGCCAGAAGATGGTTCTGGTGATTGTGGATAGTCTCCATGACTTCCAGAGTTAAGGTCTTCCTTTCACCTTGTCTCTGGTTGAATACCACTGAGGAATTGTAACATTGAGAAAATATATAAATAGAGAAAACATTGTTTTGTTTATCTCTTGATCTTAAATTTCTAGTAGTTAGTTTTCAATTTCATTCAACTAACTTGTATTCACATCACGTGATTATGACTCCAAACTGAGTTTAGTCATTCTTGTCAAGAGTTTTATCTTTTTGCTTTTACCCTCAGGTTCTCTTACGTAGATAATAATACCACATGCGCCACTTCACGTCTTATTTCAGTGCTTAAATAGTGTAAAGTACATCTATTAGATTACAATAAAGAAAGTGGTATTTCTAACCGTGGTAAAGGTTTAGGTTGCGGCTATCTTTGGGTGAACTGTTACTAATCAGAATAGTAATCCACCAAAGTTCGTTGTGGTTGAGATGTTCAGCTTCTTGGCCAAAGGCCAAATTGTAACAAGAATTAATTAAAGAAAATATTATTTTAATTTGTCTTGTGTACTACAATATGCCAAATTTAGTGATAACTAGAATTTAGTCCAAGAACATCTATAGTCCGATGATTGGTAGTTCTGCAACTACGCTCTGTTGGTTGAATCAAAATTACTTTGGCATAGAAGATCTTTATTTTTAGCAATTAACAAGTTATCTATAATAATTTGATAACCTTAATCTAAGTGATCCTTTAGTGGATTTGAACCAACTTATGGTTTATACATACTTGAGAATAAGGATTAAGTAAGTCAAAAGACATAGATGTTGAGTAATTTTTCCAAAAGAGTCTAAGGTACACCACTTAAAACCCATAGAAGGAGGGTTCACTTAGCTCTTCCACTTTCAAACGACTGTGGATCTATTCATGGGAGAAAGGAACTCAGACATCAATAATCTCAAGTACTGACCTTGTCCTTACCAAGTGTGCATTGTTTAGAATTGTGGAATTTATGTTTTGAGTTTTCTCTCATGTTTTGTTTCATGCCCAAATATTTTGCTAACCTAGATCTAACTAGAATCTATTAGTTAGCCTGGGCTCTGATACCAACTGTAACAATACCGATTGTTACCACAATTTTTATTTTTTATATATATACATTTTCATCTTTCATGAGGTAAGGGACATAATCATGATCTAAGATAGAATCATTCCCATTGGATTGTAAGTTATCAAGGCAAATAGCATCAAGAGATATTAAGACTTGATCAGAGTCACTCTTGAGTAGAAGTGATCAACTTCTACGAAACCCTCATACCACTCGGATATGAGAATGTTGGCCAAGCATTAGGTTTCATCCCTCATAAAATGGAAATCACCCTTAACCATACTGTCCACCAAGACCAGTATATAGGTGAATGCCTTGAAGATGGAAACCCATCATAATGAAATAACCTCAACCATGGTTATTCATAGATCTTAGATCCTACCCACATCTTCCCGATGGGGTCACTAAGATAATAAAATCACTACCCATGATTAAACTTACATAATCCTTGGAATGCCATCTTAAGCATGATTATATTACCTTATGCCTCTTAAGGCTTATTTGTCCACCTTATTTATTTAGGCAACCCTTTTGTTAAATACATGAATCAATTAAGATTATTACAAAAGGACATTATTTAACCATCATGGGAGTACCCCCTCCTCATGTACATTCAATTTTCAATCTAGAATGTAAGGTCTGTCTTGGTTCTCAACTCAAGACCAATTACCTTCTCATGGGTTCCAACCCACTTTGAATTCCATCTTGGGTTATTTTATTACTTATGTGTTTCAAGTTATACTATCCATGAGTGTTGGTGAGGTGAACATAAGTCAATGAAGTCTTTATGAATAGAATCCATTACATTATAGCCTTAAGTTTGAAACAACACCTGAGATACCCATATGAGCAAGAATTGTATTCCATTACATTCTACTTTATGCATCCATACATCCATTGAATACTTCTAGTGCTAGATGATGAAAGGTAAAACTAGCTAATTACATCATTCATAATTACCAATACATTCCAAAAAGTAAATAACATTAAATCATTAACATATTGGAAATTAAACATACATTCCTACATCATAATGGAACTACCGAATAAATAGTACACAAATGTAAACATTGCAAGTTTCATCTAAACACTTAACCATATCATCCACTTATATCATTTTCATTTGGAAAGTAAAAGCAATATGCACAAGAATTAACACATCAAACCACAAATAAATGACACATTGTTTATCCTGGGAACCCTCATGGGAAATAAACCCAGCCTCCAAAATATGTTCTCTCCTCATATTCATAAACTTGATATGTAAATATTACAATTATAGAAGGGAATCTATAGGTCCCTTTTAATCAAATACAAGTTAAGAAATACAATTGTCCCATTTCAAGTTCATTTTTTTTTTGTGTGGAAAACATCCCAAAATGGATGCCACTTTCGGGTAAGACCCAAGGAGGAAGGGGTATCTCCCATTTAAATTTCATGATGCAATAAATGAATTTCCCAATTCCTTTATCTAATTCATCAATATAACATTAAGGTAATTCTCATACCCGTAAGGAATCCATATGTTCCTTCAAAATTCCAAATGCAATTAAGGAATCCATTGATTCCTTTCTCTAAGTCATCTTAAGGATTTATAATATCTCACATGTGATTATGATAATCATTGGAATTATATTTTGGAGAATCATCTTTTCAAAGGGAATTCCATTCTTCCCTTGTTCATTCTCCATGATTGATATAATCAATACTTCATTCATGAATTAAGGTCCCATACCCTTAATTCATGATTCACCCATTCTCTTATTTACTTAGTATCTTAAATATATATATATATATATATATATATATATATATATGTGTGTGTGTGTGTGTGTGTGTGTGTGTGTGTGTGTGTGTGTGTGTGTGTGTGTAATCTAATTACAAATTATATTTAAATTTGAAACCATCCCTTTTCTAGAATTTATCTCTCATTATTACTTCTTTAGAATCCACCCAAATATATATAATCCTTGGGTGAATTAAAGTATTTTCTTGAATACACTAAGGTTTAAATAAGCAAATACTAGTAACCCACTTTCTAAAATTATTCCCCTTTGACTATATAAACCAAGGGAATACAAATCCCTACAACACTATTAAAACACAATGGTGTATTTGACAATCCAACGATATTTCTAGATATTCGTTCCAACGGTTGTATGAAATATTCCATCTAATTAACGGTTTAGTGATATTGACCAATCAACCCTAAGTCTATTCGATCGATCAAATGTTCATTATTGATCATCCACAATTTAGTCTTTGTGCTTAGGATATTAGCTTTCATGACTAATGTGATATTTCACCTCCCCCAATCAAACTAATAATAGGACATCTTAGTCAGCAACTCATCAACCAATGATTTCATGCCATCTGTAATTCCTCAAAACTTTGAGTATCTCTATCAACATATGGGTGATCCTTAATTGAATGATCATATGACCACCATATGTTGGGTGCACGATATAGCCAAGTGTTAGCTACATGCATGTTCCATATTTGGTACCTTGCTTCCTTTAGTGACCACATGGCCCCAACGTGTCACATGTGGAATAGTGCTGGTATAAGACCTTTTATGGCTTCCATCATAGCAGGCCGACATAGCAATGGCATATTGATCCCTCAAGTATACGATCACAGGAGGCAAAAACCTACATTGAAGGTCCCATATAATGCAGGTCAAGCTTACATTATACTCACCATGGAGGATTCATGATCTGGTTTTACATGGTGCAGATATTCTCACAGCATTACAGTGTAAGTCGGTCGCCTACATAGTGGTTAGGGTTTTGGATAAATAATTGAGGTACACATTGATTAGGTCATATTGGCAAGACGAAGTTGGATGGATTTTTAGGATTTAGATCTTATACCAACCTTAACAACTTCGAGGGCATTGATTCACCCATACAATCACGATGATCCATTAAGGCTAGTGCACTTCTACTGAATTAATGGGCTATGATCCAACTAAAACTGTCGGCTCAAACAAAAATTAATAGATAGCACTCAATTTCACTGAGTTCTCTATGATTATAAATGGGAAAGTGATTGCTCATTGAATCCCCTAATTCATGTCGATGACGGGATCAGCCTACAAATGTGTCTCGACTATGAAATAGAGGAAACAACCTACATTGTTGTACAGGGTGTGGCTTGAATAGCCTATACCACGAAAAAAAAATTAACCCATACAGCTAATAAAGGAACTTCAACCATAAGTTTCATTCTGCAACAGTGTTCTTGTTGAGCAAGGTACAACAACAGTATTGTCATTATTGTCAACACAGTCAGATAGATCTGTTGATGCAGTGGACAGGAAGTTCAAAAGCTATTCAGATGCAGAAGACAGGAGTTCAAAGGTTATTCATAGTATGTACAGTGATTTTCCAAGAAGACCGAAGTGGCCCATATGCAAAAGATCAAAGAAAAAGACAAGTAAGAAAAGTGTCGCGATATCGCGACATATACAATAGGCAAGAAAAACTATCATGATTTTGTGACATGTTGGAAGAGAGAGAAAAAGCAAGAAAAATTATCGCGATTTCGTGACATGTTGGAAGAGAGAAAAAGCAAGAAAAACTGTCGCGATTTCGCGACATGTTGGAAGAGAGAGAAAAAGGAGGAAAAACTGTCACGATTTCGTGACATGTTGGAAGAGAGAGAAAAAGTAGGAAAAACTATCGCGATTTCCTGACATGTTGGAAGAGAAAAAGGCAAGTGGAAAAACTGTCGCGATTTCGCGACATGTTGGAAGAGAGAGAAAAAGCAGGAAAAACTGTCACGATTTCGTGACATGTTGGAAGAGAAAAAGGCAAGTGGAAAAACTGTCATGATTTCGCGACATGTTGGAAGAGAAAGAGAAAGTAGGAAAAAGTGTCACGATTTCGTGACAAGTTCGAAGAAAGAGAACAAGTAAGAAAAGTGTCACGATTTCGCGACATGTCGCATTTTCATGACTAAAATAGGAGAGAGAAAGTAAGTTGGAAAAGTGTCACGATTTTGTGACATGTCACATTTTCGCGACTAAAATAGGAGAGAGAAAGTAAGTTGGAAAAGTGTCACGATTTGTGACATGTCGCATTTTGCGACTAAAATAGGAGAGAGAAAGTAAGTTGGAAAAGTGTCATGATTTTGTGACATGTATTTTGATAAAAAGGAGAGAGAAAGAAGAAAAGAATTGACATGTCGCATTTTCGACTAAAATAGGAGAGAGAAAGTAAGTTTGAAAAGTGTCACGATATCGTGACATGTCGCATTTTCGTGACAAAAGAAAGAGAGGAAGCATACGGAAGCAGAACTATCACGATTTCGTGACAAAAGCAGAAAGCAAGACTTTGAAGGCAGAAGTGTCACGATTTCATGACAAAAGCAAAGAAGTAAAGTACGGAAGGTAAGTGTCACGATTTCATGACAAAAGTAGAGAAGAAGACTTCGAAGGCAGAAGTGTCACGATTTCATGACAAAAGCAAAGAAGCTAAGTACGAAAGCATAAGTGTCACGATTTCATGACAAAAGCTAAGTTGAAGACTATGGAGGCAGAAGTGTCACGATATCACGACAAAAGAAAAGTCGAAGTCTATGGAAGTAGAAGTGTCGCAATATCATGACAAAAGCAAAGACGAAGTATACGGAGGCAAAAATGTCATGATATCATGACAAAAGAAAAGATGAAGTCTACGGAGGTAGAAATGTCATGATATCACGACAAAAGAATAGAGAAAGCGTACGGAGGTGAAAGTGTCACGATATCATGACATGTTATATTTTCATGGCAACAACAACAAAAGAAGCTACAGAGGCAAAAATGTCATGATTTCATGATAGGTCATAAATGCGCAAGTCAAGAAGGAGAACCCGACTAAAATGAGAAGTATGACAATGGACCGACATCACTATGGCATTTACAGGGTAGTTATAGAGTGATTTCATACTGATGAAATACGAAGAGTGATCAAAAGTTAGTATGGGGATTACAAGGTCTGTCCAGAATGAAATCATCAAGCGATGGATAAACCGAACATCTTCTTGAGTTGAAGCCGACGAAGACCGATGACAACTGACTAAAATTAGGGTTTACAGTTGTTATGAAAGTTGACTAAGATTAGGATTTATAGCCGACTAAGATTAGGGTTTTCATCATAAAAAATATTGTTATAAAAGGAGGGTTATTTGGAGAATTATGAAGATGGTTGAATGTGTGTGAAATACGATCGTTGTACATAGAGAGCAAGTCATGTCGAATCATGCTAAGTGCAAAATTTGCAAAGAGAGTAGAGTGCAAAAAGGGAGAAGATGATCGTGAAGTTTGACTGTAACGAAGCAGAGTGTGCGAAGTGATTGCGTAGAGAGAGTAGAGTGCGTAGAGAATGCAAAGGTGAAGAAGACTAATGAGGGTCTTGCAAAAGCAAAGGTATCTTACTAAAACTTATAGATTCAAATTGAAGTCCAGGTTGTAGCTTGGCATCATGGGTTGGTGCTCTTTGTGTTGATAGAAGGGTTGGTGCTCCTTTCTGTTGGTGCAAGATAAATAAGGGGTTGGTGCTCCCTTCGTTGGTGCTCCTTTTTGGGTTGGGTGGGTGATAATAATGGGGTTGGTGCCCCCTCCTTTCTATTGGTGCAGATAAATAAGGGGTTGGTGCTCCTTCCAGTGGGTGCTGGTAAATTGATTGTAAAGTTGGTGCTTTGCAAAGGCTGGATTTGGATGGTAGTCCAAGCAGTCAATTTTTGAGGAGTAGCCACATTGGTGAACCTCGTTAAATCTTGTGTTGTGTGATGCTCTTTTGTTATACTTGTTGTATCTAGTAATAAGTTTTAATTGTTACGGTATTAAGAGCTATAAATTCAAGTTTAAAGAGCTACACTGATTCACCCCCCTCTCAGTGTCATTGTAAGACTAACAATTGGTATCAAAGCTAAGTTCCTGTACAAGCTTAACCGGCTAGGGTGATCTTGGAAGTAACACAATGGCAGGTGGTGAAGGCTTCTCATCAAACAAAGCACCATTGTTTGATGGATCTAATTACGCGTTCTAGAGAATCGAGGATGCAGACATATCTCTGTGCTTTGGGATACGACATCTGGGATTCAGTAGTTAGTGGATACACAATACCCATCACTCCTCCAAAAGAGGCCGACGAAAAGAAACTGTTTGAAAATAACTCAAAAGCAAAGAATGCTATCATGTGCGGATTAGCAGACAGTGAACTAGTAAAGATCATGAGCTATAAAATGGCAAAAGAAATATGGGACAAACTGAGGAGTATTCATGAAGGAGATGATAAGATCAAGGAGGCCAAGTTACAGACACATCGAGCTCAGTTCGAAGCATTAAAGATGAATGACGATGAAAACATTGAGGCATATATGCTGAGAGTTAATGGAATCATTAATGCGATCAGAGGACTCGACGAGGATATCGAAGACTCTGCCATCATGAAAAAGGTATTAAGATCTCTTCCTCAAAGGTTTGATTCTAAAGTCTCAACGATAGAAGAAGCTAAAAATCTAAATTATTTTAGTATAGATGAGATGTATGGTTCTTTGATTGCATATGAGATGAGGATAGGAAGATCTAAACCCACAGATAGAGAAGCGGCTTTTAAAGCCCTTAAAAATAAAAATGCAAAACAAGAGTCCGAGGAAGAAGAGACATCAGATGAAATGGAAGCAAACTTTGTTAGAAAACTAAAAAGGGGAAAAGGAAAATACAGAGGAAAGCTACCGTTTAAATGTTTCAACTGTGGAGGCATTGGGCATTTTGTGACTAAATGTCCACTTAATGAGAAGAACAAAAATGATGAAGGATCGCACCAAGAAAGAAGTGACTGGAAGAAGAAAATGAATTTCAGAAAAGGCAACTTCAAGAAGAAAAGTTTCATCTCCAGGAATGCCAGTTCAATAGAAGACAGCTCCGGTGAGGATTCTGAAGAGGAAACAGGTGAAGCTCTTTTCATGGCATTTGAAGAAGTAAAATCAGAAAAGGAAGAAGGAGTGAACTCTGAAGTATGTGGTGAAAACCCTGAGGCTAAAGTAGATCTAGAAGGTGAGTTGATCTCTGCACTTGAAGAGTGGAAAATAGAGAGGAAAAAGAATAAGAAAATTTCAAAAAAGCTTGAGGATGCAAACGAAATCATAACCAGTCTGAAAGTACAGACAGAAGAATACAAGAAAATATCTAAAGATCTCGAAGTACAAATTACCATGAAAATAGATTATTGCTGCAAACTAGAAGAAGAGAATGTTGGTTTACAGATGCAGATAGAAGAGATGAATCACAAAATTAGTTGCTATCACAAACGCGAAGAAAGTTCTATGAAGCTGGATAAGATTATAAATGACCAAAGGCCTGCAGGCATCAAATTTGGTCCTGGGTTTCGTCGAAGGAGAATCATCAAATGGATCAAAGGCCAGAAATGTAGAATCCATAAAGAATGAAGATAAGAAACAGGTTGATCAAGGAAAAATGTCTCATGCAAAAGAAAGCAATAATGCCAGTGCACGAAAGGAGAATTGACAATGATGGATTCACCAATGTCACACATCAAAGAAGAAGAAGACCTATGGCTCCTACGACAACATGGCAAAGACCATCACCCAGGTTCAATTATCCCTTTTCTGGTTTCTGTTTTAAATGCAATGGCTATGGACATAAAATCTCAGACCGCAAATATAATGTAAGACCAAGGAATTTCACCAATAGAAATGCTTTTTCTCCTCTGATGAATTATACAAGAGAATGTTATAACTGTCATAATTTTGGGCACATTGCAAGAAACTATAGAAGTACATTTGCATCAAATCAGTTTTAGGGAAGAAAATTTCAACCAAATAGGATGAGACAAAATAGAAAACTTCCCGAAAAACATGCACAAGCTATTGATAAGGGAAAGGCAAAACAAGAGCCCAAAACTACTATCAAAACGGAGTGGAAAGAAAAAGAGTGACTTAAGGAAGAAAAGGAATCCTTAATCGTACAAACAACATTTAAAGCACAGAATAAATATGTACCATGGATACTTGATAGTGGATGCTCCAATCATATGACAGGTGACAAACAAAAATTTGAGAAGTTACAAAAATATGAAGGTGGTTCAGTAAAGTTTGGAAATAATGATGGAGCTAAGATAGTTGGCAAAGGTTCAGTTAAAATTAGTGACAAAAAAATTAAGTCAGAAGAAGTCTTGTTTGTGGATGGTTTGAAACATAACTTGTTGAGCGTAAGTCCGATTTGTGATAAAGGTCATGAAGTAGTTTTTAAGAAGCAGGGTTGTGAAGTCAGAAAAACAAATAGTGGAAAATTGATAGCAACTGGATCAAGGACATCTGGAAACCTGTACACGCTCTCAGAGACTTCATAAGGAGCTTGTTTTATTGGATAGGAAGAAGAAAATTGGTTGTGGCACAAGAGACTCGATCATATCAGTTTTGATAATCTAGTAAAAATCAACTCAAAAAGGGCAGTGAGAGATATTCCCACCATCAAGAAACCTCGCAAACAACATTTGTGCTTCATGCCAAAAGGGGAAGCAAACTAGAGTCACATTCAAAACAAAAGAGTACTACACAAGCAAACCTTTGGAACTAATACACACCGATTTATGTGGACCCATGAGAACACAAAGCATAAATGGTGACAAATATTTTATGTTGTGCATTGATGACTATTCCAGAATGACATGGATATTTTTCTTGAAGCATAAATCAGAAGCTTTTGAAATGTTCAAGACTTTCAAAAACCAAGTTGAGAATGAAACAAGAAAGAGGATCAAATGTTTAAGATCAGATAGAGGAGGAGAATTCATTTCAGAGGAGTTTACAGAGTACTGTGAAAAATACGATATTAGGAGACAGTTTTCAGCAGCCAGGACACCTCAGCAGAATGGAGTGGTAGAAAGAAAGAACAGGACAGTGCAGGAAATGGCACGGACTATGTTGGTTGAAAGCAGAGTAGCAGATAGATTTTGGAAAGAAGCATTCCATACTGTGGTGTATATCCAAAATAGGTACATGCTGAGAACACATGAAAGCAAAACTCCTTATGAGTTGTGGTTCGGTAAAAGGGCAACAACAAAATACCTCAAAGTTTTTGGCAGCAAGTGCTACATCAAAAGAACTAAAGATAATCTTGGTAAGTTTGAAGATAGAGTGGATGAAGGTATTTTTGTTGGTTATTCATCAAAAAGCAAAGCTTACAAATGCTACAACAAGAGGCTAAAGAAAATTGTGGACAGTGTCGATGTTAAATTTGATGAAGGTAGAGAACGAGTAATTAGCTATGAAAAGAACTACCCAATTTATGAAGAGGTTATTGAAGGAGATGAGGAAAACGAAATGGAAAAGATACAAAAAATTGACTCAGATGATTTAAGTTGTGATTCAAAAGTGGAAGAAAATAAGAAATTCAAAACAAGTAGTCGGCAAAAAAATCATCCTAGAGAGCAAATAATTGGAGACCCCAAAGTTGGTGTTCAGACAAGAAGAAGAGTAGTAAGTAACTACTCTCTATTATCCAAAGATTGAGCCCAAAAATGTTGCTGACGCAAGCAAAGATGAAAGTTGGATGAAGGCAATAAATGAAGAATTAGATCAGATCGAGAAAAACAAAACTTGGGAGTTAGTACCTAGACCTCGCAAATAAAAATATAATCGGGACTAAATGGATTTTTTGAAACAAATTGAATGAAGACGGACAGGTAGTCATAAATAAAGCAAGATTGGTATGTAAGGGTTATGCACAAGTTGAAGGCATTGACTTTGAGGAAAATTTTGCACCAATAGCTAGACTAGAGGCAATTAGAATGTTTCTGGCTTTAGCAAGTCTACAAGAATTTCAAAGTTTATCAAATGGATGTGAAATCAGCATTTTTGAATGGGAAACTTGAAGAAGAGGTTTATATTGAGCAACCAGATGGTTTCCAACTTGGTGATGATCCCAACTTGGTTTGCAAGTTGAAGAAAGCATTATATGGCTTAAAACAGGCACCCCGAGCATGGTATGCAAGGCTAGACAACTATCTCACTCAACAAGGGTTTAAGAAAGGTATGGTGGATAGTAATTTGTATGTCAAAATAGAAAATGGGCATCTTATTGTTCTTGTTGTATACGTAGATGATATCATATTTGGCAACAACAAAGATGAGTCATGTAAATATTTAGCAAATAAGATGCAGAAAGAATTTGAAATGTCAATGATTGGTGAACTTTCGTATTTCCTCGGGTTGCAAGTTAATCAAAATAAGAAGGGCATATTTATTTCTCAAGTTAAATATGTGAAAGAGATGTTAAAAAAGTTCACAATGGAGGATTGTAAGCCAGCTTAGCACTCCCATGATGACAAAGTTGCAAGTTGAGCAAGGATGACAAATCTCCACCTGTTGATCAAACCATGTACAGATCTATGATTGGGAGCTTATCAGTACTCGACAGCTACTGCACTCAGATATTTTGCAGGTAGTATGCATGGTAGCATGATTTCAGGCTAATCCCAAGGAGACTCATGTGACAACAGTGAAGAGGATTCTTCGGTACCTCAAGGGTACTATGGAGTATGGGTTATGGTATCCGAAAGGTAAAGACTTCACCCTTATTTCGTATTCAGATGCAGATTGGGCAGGATGTGTCGATGACAGAAAGAGTACCAATGGAGGTGCATTCTATCTTGGAGACAGATTGGTCACGTGGCACAGTAAGAAACAAGAGTCAGTTTCTTTATCGACAGTAGAGGCAGAATATATTGCAGCGACAACATGTTGTACGCAGGTATTGTGGATGAAACAAACCCTGAAAGATCTTGGTATTAGCTTCAGTGAGCCAATATCACTTAAGTGTGATAACACCAGTGCCATTAACATCTCCAAGAATCTGGTTATGCATTCACGCACAAAACACATTGCTATCAGGTATCACTTTTTGAAGGAGAAAGTTGCGAAAGGTGAGGTTAAGTTGGATTTTGTTCCAACTACAGAGCAAGTAGTAGATATCTTCACAAAACCATTGCCCAAGGAAGTTTTTGAGTACCTTCGCAATAAATTGGGAGTGGTCACACTTCCCAAGAATTGACTAGCTACAGGGATCACATTCTCATGGGGAGCATTTAAGTATTTGATTATCTTTTGTGCCCATGTCACATTTTCTACGAATTTTGTGACATGTTGGAAGAGAGAGAAAGTCAGAATAGTGATTTGGTGATATGTTGGAAGAGAGAGAAAAAGTAAGAAAAACTGTCGTAATTTCGCGACATGTTGGAAGAGAGAGAAAAAGCAGAAAAGTGTCACGATTTCGCGACATGTTGGAAGAGAGAAAAATTAGGAAAAACTGTCATGATTTCATGACATGTTGGAAGAGAAAAAGGTAAGTGGAAAAACTGTCATGATTTCGTGACATGTTGGAAGAGAGAGAAAAAGCAAGAAAAACTATCGCGATTTCGCGACATGTTGGAAGAGAAAAAGGCAGGAAAAACTGTCACGATTTCGCGACATGTTGGAAGAGAAAGAGAAAGTAGAAAAAGTGTCACGATTTCGTGACATGTTGGAAGAGAGAGAAAAAGGAAGAAAAGTGTCGTGATTTTGACAGTGGAGAAAGGAAAGTGTCGGATTTGAATGTGAGAGAGAAAGTAAGTTGGAAAAGTGTCACGATTTCACATGTGGAAGAGAAGAGAAAGTAAGGGAAAAGTGTCACGATTTCGCGACATGTTTTCGACTAAAATAGAGAGAAAGTAAGTTGGAAAAGTGTCACGATTTCGTGACATGTCGCATTTTCGTGACTAAAATAGGAGAGAGAAAGTAAGTTTGAAAAGTGTCACGATATCGTGACATGTCACATTTTCATGACAAAAGAAAGAGAGGAAGCGTACGGAAGCAGAACTATCATGATTTCATGACAAAAGCAGAAAGCAAGACTTCGAAAGCAGAAGTGTCACGATTTCGTGACAAAAGCAAAGAAGTAAAGTATGAAAGGAAGTGTCACGATTTCGTGACAAAAGTAGAGAAGAAGACTTCAAAGGTAGAAGTGTCATGATTTCGTGACAAAAGCAAAGAAGCTAAGTACGAAAGCAGAAGTGTCATGATTTCATGACAAAAGCTAAGTTGAAGACTACGGAGGCATAAGTGTCATGATATCATGACAAAAGCAAAGTCAAAGTCTATGGAAGCAGAAGTGTCACGATATCACGACAAAAGCAAAGACGAAGTATACGAAGGCAAAAATGTCACGATATCACGACAAAAGAAAAGACGAAGTCTGTGGAGGCAAAAATGTCACGATATCATGACAAAAGAATAGAGAAAGCGTACGGAGGCGAAAGTGTCGTGATATCATGACATGTATTTTCGTGGCAACAACAACAAAAGAAGCTACAGAGGCAAAAATGTCACGATTTCGTGATAGGTCATAAATGCGCAAGTCAAGAAGGAGAACCCGACTGAAATGAGAAGTATGACAGTGGACCGACATCACTACGACATTTACAGGGGTAGTTACAAAGTGATTTCATACTACTGAAATACGAAGAGTGATCAAAAGTTAGTATGGCGGTTATAGGGTCTGTCCAAAATGAAATCATCAAGCGATGGATAAACCAAACATCTTCTTGAGTTGAAGTCGACGAAGACCGATGACAACCGACTAAAATTAGGGTTTACAGTTGTTATGAAAGCCGACTAAGATTAGGATTTACAATCGACTAAGATTAGGGTTTTCATCATAAAAAATATTGTTATAAAAGGAGGGTTATTTGGAGAATTGAGAAGATGGTTGAATGTGTGTGAAATACGGTCATTGTGCGTAGAGAGCAAGTCGTGTCGAATCGTGCTAAGTGCAAAATTTGCAAAGAGAGCAGAGTGCGCAAAAGGGAGAAGACGATCGTGAAGTTTGACTGTAATGAAGCAGAGTGTGTGAAGTGATTGCGTAGAGAGAGTAGAGTGCACAGAGAACGCAAAGGTGAAGAAGACCAGTCAGGGTCTTGCAAAAGCAAAGGTATCTTACTATCAAACTTATAGATTCAAATTGAAGTCCAAGGTTGCAGCTTGGCATCAGGGGTTGGTGCTCCTTTCTGTTGGTGCGATAAATAAGGGGTTGGTGCTCCTTCCAATTGGTGCTGGTAAATTAGGGGTTGGTGCTCCTTTCTATTGGTGTAGATAAATAAGGGGTTGGTGCTCCTTTTTGTTGGTGCTCTTGGGGTGGTGCTCCTTTCTATTGGTGCAGATAAATAAGGGGTTGGTGCTCCTTCCAGTGGGTGCTGGTAAATTGATTGTAAAGTTGGTGCTTTGCAAAGGCTGGATTTGGATGGTAGTCCAAGCAGTCAATTTTTGAGGAGTAGCCACATTGGTGAACCTCGTTAAATCTTGTGTTGTGTGATGCTCTTTTGTTATACTTGTTGTATCTAGTAATAAGTTTTAATTGCTATGGTATTAAGAGCTATAAATTCAAGTTTAAAGAGCTACACTGATTCACCCCCCCTCTCAGTGTCATTGTAAGACTAACAGTTCTACCAACCATTCAATGATCACCCTACATAGGTTCAACATCAGAAGTCATAATGGAGCCATGCATAGGTGGGATGAAGAGTTTTTTTTTAGTGCAGAGCCACTACTTTACAAAACCAAATGGGTGATAATGAATAGATACATACTTAGTGAATAGTGTAGTTGATTTGTAGTATATATGAGAGCATTTATTGGCTCAGTTGTTGATTCTCACTTAGACGACTGTGAACTATTAGGCGATTAGCAGATGCTTAATACCGAGGATTCAAGTCGGTGATGAATACATATCTTTTATTTCACCTTATTTACACCTTAAGTCATAATGTACTATAAATTAAATTGTGCAATAGTGTATTGTTAGATACCAAGGAATGGTTGTTGGGGAAGTCGACGATTATCCCTCATTTCAAAATTTCTCTCACAATTTTATCAAACAAGGCCAATTCAAGCCCTTAATGCATACATCCCACATATAACTCAGGGATAATATTTCGAACACAAAATCGCTATTGTGCCCAATCACAAATCACCAATGCACAAGGTGAAAGAGGTTTTGATGGTTGGCTTGTGAATGTAAATGGCTAGTTGTTCAATTACAATTTATGGCTTCCATAACAATACATTTCTTAGTAATAATAAAACTTAGTCAATAAGCTTCAATCTCTTCCATTGCTTATTAGCAATTTGTTATAGTCAACAACCCTTTTAAATTAATGTAGTTATAATTCTTAATTATCTAAAGAGCTACCAAATAATTATAATCCTTAATTAACTAAGGAAACTACCACACAGTTTATAACTAGTTTAGCTTGTAATTCATATAACAATTTTCATTAAAAACTTCTTTCAACAAAAGATAGAAACCACCAACATAAAAGAAGATATTTTATTAAATTTTATTTTATTTCATCAATAAAGCATAGTAAAGAAAGGATATATCCAACCTATTTCTCCCGACTTCACTTCCATTTGGTGCTTGTTTTCAAGAGCACCTTCTTAACTTCCCTCGCTTGTTTACTCCTTAATCTTCAAAGCTCGCTCCTTACTATATTTATGAGAACTTGCAAGCCTTCTATTTTTTTATCCATCCAAGGTGGAGAGCATACTCCCTAGACTATCTATTTATAGGGAAATTTCTCCTCACATGGGACAAATAGTGGCCTAATTATTTTAATGTTAGAATATGCCTTGGGTCCCTTAGGACATATCACACCATGTAGGGGATAATTTCGAAGATAGAAAAGGGTCCACTAGGGATAAAGTAAATGGCCCTATTTTTTTCTTGTGCCCATGTGCTTCCACTTTCCTCCTAATTAAATATAGAGAGGAGAATCTAACTTTTCTCTCCTCCAACCAGATTATGCCATGAGGAAAAATAAGATAGGCCTTTAGCATTAAATAATACTAGTGCCTAATTGGTCCAATAAGAATTGGACATTGCATTCAAACTTAAATGCAATTAACCTAAGCAAACCTGATTAATTAAATTTCCATAATAATTACTTTTCCTTCAAAACCCTAAATTGGAATTTTGTAAAATTCCCTAAGGTCTATGACCCCTTTTGAGCATTAATTGATCCCATGATCAATTAATGTCCTTTTGATAGGGTTCAAGGGTGATGTATCATGACAATAATCCATTTGTAACACTTGATAGGGTCCATAGAACCTTTTTGTAAACTTTTGGTGAGCATAAAGTTGCACTAATGTTTTCTTGTATGGTTATAGTTAAAGGAAGACCTTATCCCCTACAATGAAACTATGCTCTAAATTGTGGTGATTAGTTTGTTGTCCCATATAGCTTTAATCCTATAGACACCAAAACAACACCAATCCGATTATGTGACAACAAGCGCTGATCGCATTGACACACATAGCCCCTAGGGCAGCCCCCAGAGGTTAAACAGTGGTCCTAACCACTTCCAAAAGTAGTTTTAGAGGTCAGAGGTCAATTTGGCACCTTTTTGGCACCTTGCTCTCTGCTCGTCCCACCCAGGGACGAATACAAACTGGCATTCATCCCACCCCAGGACGAATACAGCATTCGCCCCAGGGTGAGGCGAATAGCAAGTTTGACTGGCAAAAAGTCAAACCTCGGTAACTCCGCCAGTTAACTAAGGCTTCAGGCCATGCAATTGTGAGGAATAGCTTTTATTCAAGAAGAGAGACTTCAGTGATGAGTGTCTTTATTTTAGAAACCTCATGCAAGGAGATTTTTAATCAGGGAGTTAGCTTTTCTCTGAAAATAGGAAAGTTAACTCAAGTGGCGCCCTCGCATGCGCAATTCAAACAAGGAGACCCTAAGGTCTATAAATTGGTGAGTTTTCTCACCCAAAAGATATACAGAGAAGGAGCATTTGAGCAATGAAGTGCTGCCAATTTACATACCTACTTGCGATTTGTGCTTTTACATCCTTAATCTCTCATTCGAAAGGGAGGTTATTGGGTGACTATTGGAAGCGCGAATCCGGACCCAAAACCTAATTTTTGGCCACAAATATCCACAAAATTTGTCGAAAACACCCCATAATCAGTTTTGGACCCATCCCAAGTGGATTGGTGCCGAAAAAGTGTCCCAAACGGTGGGCGTCCTGCCCCGGGCGCTCCCCAAACTGTCACAGTCCTATTCGCCCCACCCCGGGATGATTAGAAATATGTGATATATTTCTCTAGTTTTTATTTTGCATTTGATTCTAGATAGGTTAAATAGGTTACAGTTCAAATTTCATTTCATTCTGAGCAATTTTGACCAGGTTTTTGTTATTTCCCGCCTTCACTAACTTGCAGATGGCACCAGCAAAATATGGATCCTAGAGGAAAAATTGGAGAAATATGACCATCTGGGTCTTCCCAAAACACCCCCAATTAGCTAACCCCAACTTTGTAGGTCTTTTGGAGCTTCCTAAGTAGGACATTGAACAGGGTGCTTTCTGACAGATTCTTGTAGGCCTATTCGTCCCACCCTGGAGCGAATACAAATATGTGAGGAATTTCTAGACTGTTCTTTTTGCAGTGGTCTTCTGATAATATTTTTATGCTTCTATAAAAATTTTAGGTCAATCAGAGGTCATTTGATAGTCATTTTATTATTTTCATGCATACACTGACAGTAGGCCTTGGGAAATACATGCTTTATTCCGTCCGTAGGTGCTACTAATATTTTCTGTTTCTTTGAATGCAGGTTTCCAAAGTAGAGGAGAAGGAAAGAGCAAATAATCACATACACAAGCAGTGGTGACATTTTGGTCCGCCCATCTTACATGTGGGCACGCGGAAGAAGGATTGTTAGCCATGGATGTTGTGACGAGAAACACATTTGATGCTCCTATCCCCTAAAAAGGAAGGAGACGTATTGTAACACAATTTACAAAGCGTATCAATAAAGATATTACCATATTTCATATTGCTTTTATCTTGTGTCAATTTGTATGTTCTTTCTTTTTTTTTTTTTTTTTTTTTTTTTTTTTTTTATCCTCGGCTTGGCGATAGGGTGGGATGGGAAGAGAAGAGGTAGAGGTCTTAAACCCCTTTTGTCAATTATTTGCTTTATGTTCTCTGGTTATTTGCTTGCATAGGAGAGTTTGAATGCTTGCGTGCTTCATTTATGCAACTTAAAAGGAACCCCACACACCACGTGGTAACTGAAACAACAAGGAGTTGGTCGTAAAACCCCAACCCTTGAGCAAGACCAAAGGTGGATTCCATCATCACTTTGGCTTGAGATATTGCATACATTACCCCGATCGCGACTGTTGCTAGACGTAAATCCTGACGAAAGCTGACCAAGTGTAGCGGGGGTGATTCCCAATGCATGAGGATAAGTCTTCTATGGTAGGTGTCATAAACAGAGTGATCCCCCTTCACACCGCCTATGTTCCACGTACCATCTGCTCTCACGTACCAATAGTTTCCCTCACGTAAGGGCGGGTATATAGAGAGGTTGGTATATCGGTCTGGCAATGGTATATCGAAGGGGCGACCATTTTTTGGGAGTCATAAGAGCCCTCATTTTTGCATTTAAATGTTCTTTCAAAAAGCTTTCAAAACAACATCAAAACACACTAAAACCAGATTTTAGGGCACACTTTTAAATCTTTAAACGAGATAACCACTGCATTGATTGTGTGTTTCCTTTCTATTTAAGTGTAGCGTAAAAAATCCTAAAAGAGATAAAAATCTACTCGTCTTTAGGAGCACATCACCATGGTGTTCACTCGTAGCCGAGCCCAATCACTGGCAAGCGCTGCAAAAAGTGCACCAAGGGGGACAAGTCACCTCCGATATAGTCTTGAGGACCTGGTCATCCCGCCTTGGCGGCCTGACACACAAGAGAGTCCACATCATGCCATAACAGAACAAGACTATAGAGGCACCTCTTTGAGGGGCACCCCCACTCAGCGTAGGCCCTTTCAAGAGGAGAACCTACACGTAGCACTTAATGTAGATAGGAGACCTCCCTTAGAAGCCCGTTATGGGTGGCCTAGTGATGAAGTGCTAGAGCAACAGAGGGTCCAAATGGAGGGGCCACAGGATTTCGTCATCCCTCCTCTACCTCGCATTACTGTTAGAAACACTAGACAGTGTCCAGAGTATCAAGCTTTCCAGGCAGGGCAAGACAATTCTGCCCGCACCTTTTATGCATATGAAAGAGAGGACGAGGAAGATTACCACGTTCCTCAAGAGCAGTACACAGCGTGGGAGCGATGTACCTCTGCGCCTGCCATGTATCAAGATCACCCATCGAGGCTACAGCCTCAGGTTAATGCAGCTAACCTCGACAGAGGAAAGCAGCCCATAGAGGTCTCGGATCACCACGACCGAGGTAGACATATAGGAGAGGCATCTAGGCTTCCTAAACAAGAGACGATGGAACAAAGTGACTTGGCGTTTGCCAAACATGCCGCCCACCAAGCGCAAATCACGCAGCTTAGGCAAGATCAAGAACAGTTAGAGCATCTTTGTCGGCTTAACAAAGAGCGCATTCAGCGTCAGACAGCCGAACTATTGCATAACAATGTGCCTGCGAAGGTTCCAAACCCTCGCGCGCACAAAGTAGAAGTGTATGAGAGGCATAACCCTTTGGTACGAGAGAGGTCCACGCGACCTTATCAAGTATTGCCTCCGAGACCTCCTAGACCTGAGCGGGAGGCCACTCCCCGAAACAATGATGGGCACCCTCCACGGGCACCTACCCATGTGCATAGGTCTCGGCCAGCCACTCCTCAGGAAGCTTATGAGGAATATGAACAAGAAGAAGAGAGGGCTGAAATGCTCTATCAAGGCAGAGGGGGTGCTACCCAACTACCTCTCAATAGGCCTCAAGCTCCCCGCAACCCACAATGGGAGCAAACTAAGGAGGAAGAAATTAAATCCTCTGATGCATATAAAGCATTTTTAGAGCGCTTAGAGTCTATGGAGATCAAGACTTATGGGCCCCAAAAGCCCACTTTACGCCAACTCCGTAGTCATCCTGTGCATCCGTCAGTGTCGGCACCTCCATACCCGAAACACTTTAAGCTGCCCCAGTTGGCACTCTTTAGAGGGGAGGAGGATGCCCAGGAGCATGTGACTAGATTCCTGAGCCAGTGCTTTGGTATTCAGGACAATGATGCTTTGTTGTTGAGAACATTTATAACCACATTCGTAGGCCCTGCCTCGGATTGGTTCACCCAATTACCAAAACATAGCATCAGTAACTTGGATCAGCTAGTGGACGCGTTCCTCGAATGCTTCACCTTCAACACTAAGAAAAAGGCATCATTGAGTGACCTAGCTAGCCTCAAGCAGTATGAGGAAGAGACCATGGTGGCATACGGGAACCGATGGAGGACGTTGCTTTCGAAGCTGCCTTACCTCCCTCCCATGTCAGATCTGACCCAAATGTTCTCGAAAAGTTGTTTGAGATCAATCTCCGTGCTATTGCAGCTGCAGCAATATGCCAGTTTAGAGGAAGCTCTGGCGCAAGCCAGAGTCATTGAGGAGATTAAGATACAGGATGGCGAGATTGCCAAACCTAAGAAGAAAGAATGGACAAAGAACACTAAACCAGGGACCACGCAACCAAAACCTGCTATGGTTAATCAGGTTGCCATCAATGTCCCTAAGCCTACACAAGCAACACAGCCTCAAAAGGCTAACTATCAGGTGGTGCCTCCCAACAACTATGAGAGAGAAAACCAAAGGCAGGAGCAAAATCAATAGCGTCGCCCTAGGCGACAATTTACTCCTTACACAGAGTCCAGGGACTCTTTGTTTGACCGCTTGTCAATGGCGAATTTGATCAACCTTCCAGAGATTCAAACTATAGATCCCAATGCACCGAAGCCTAAAGGGTATAGAGAAGACTTGTACTGTAGGTTCCACAGGCGTAAAGGACATGATCTTAACGCATGCTGGAAGTTCAAAGGTTTGGTACAAGATCTCATTGACAACAAGACATTGGCGGTGGACAACCCCGTAGCGCCAAACAACCAACATATGGGAGTATTCAGAGACCCCTTGCCTACCCATGAGGCACCGACAAAACCCCTTCAAGTCAATGAGGTGCAACAAAATTGCCCTATGCAGGGATATGTGGGGATGATAAGCATAGTGACTAGGAACAAGAAGTACCCAGGAGCTGCTCCCACGGCAGCCACAAGAGAGGTTCCATCAACGTCACAAGCTCAACAACACCCTACGCAACTTCCCCCGCCTAGACCAGTGGCCACGATTCGAACTAGACTTACCCAAAGTCTAAGGACCACATCGGCTAGGCTCTCCATATACGAGCTAATTCAACAATCAACGCCCCATCGGGAGGCTCTAATGGAGATTTTAAAAGCAATCGAGCTGCAGCCCCATGAAGCGAACTCGTTCAACAATTTTGTGGGGCATGTAAAACAATGTACAGAACCAGTCATCACCTTTAGAGAAGATGAATTGAAAATAGTGATTGGTGATGTGGCGGATCCACCCCTGCACGTTATCGCGTGGGTCAACGGGATTCCGTATAAGAGAGTGTTGGTGGACACTGGCTCGTCCAGTAATATCATCACTACAGCAGCTCTGAAGCATTTGAAGTTGCCAACATCTCATATCGTGGCTTCCACTTACACACTACGAGCATTCAACGATGCAATCTGCTCGACAGTTGGCACAATTGTCCTACCTATCCAAGTGGGACAAAAGACCATTCATACATTGTGCCATATCTTGGAAGGCGAGATGGCTTATAATATCCTGTTGGGCCGGCCTTGGATTCGGGACATGAAGTGTGTCCCTTCAATAGCTCATCAGTGCCTAAAGTACACATTTGAAGGATAGGTGCATGTAGTCCCAGTGGACTTGGAGCCTTTCAAATACTGCAATACAGTGCAATTCATGCCGCAATCGACCCTTCCATCAACACATTTGGATTTTTAGTTGAATCCATCTCAACAGGGTCCGATTCCGTAGGCATCTCCAGTGATTAATCCATCGAGTCCTCAGTCGGGTCCATCTTCTTCCGCCAGTCCTTCCACAACGATGCCACCTACGGTGGCCACATCCAAGGACAAGGGAAAGAAACCCTTAGAAGAAGAACCACCTCTAGTCTCAACCATCTCGACAGAAGAGATGCCTAGCAGAATGGAAGTCGAGACGCCTAGTTCACCCCACATGGAGTGGACTCAGGAAGGACTCCCATTCGCTTCCCCTCAACCACCAACGGTCACCGTTGAAATGGCCAGCACGGGCCTGGGGAGTATCTAGTGAGGAACATTATAGCAACGCCCACACTCGAGTCCATGCAAGACATGGGGAGGCCTCGACTCCCCATCGGCTCAGTGGTTCCTTTAGGCTACCCACCCAATCAGACAAACTTTGTTTATGGGGGCCTGGATAATGGCGTTGAGATTTGTATGCAAGAAGATGAAGATGAAGAGCCCTTTGTTGAGGATGTCAACTATCTATCCAACCCTGATTTTGCTTTAAGATATCTAGGCCAATGCAATTGGCATGGATATGGGTTGGGTAGGTATGAGCAAGGAGTGCGTGTTCTTTGCCAACCGAGATATCAAATGTCGTATGACAAGTCAGGAGTAGGGTTCAACCACCCCTTGCCCCTAGACATCTTGGTGGAAAACATGCAAGGCCTAGGGATAGGCAACAAGGATGGGTTGGCATCAGGTCCATATGCCAATCCTAACACAAACTATACATTGGGAGATTATCTCCCATTGCTAACAACCAACCTTGTTGACCATAACAACCCTTTCCCTTCGGTCGAACAAGGAGAAAATTCAAGGACTCACCCACAAGAGGGATATGGACAAGACCAAGAAGGGTCTTCAGAGGATGAGTCGGAGTACGAGGTAGCCCCTTGGGATCCTTTCGAGTCTGATAACAATCATTCGCAAGTATATCCCATGAATGATGATCAGGAAAGCTTCCTGACAATGTTCCCATTGGCTGCTCCATTTGAGCACATGCCACTTCAAGAGAATCAGGTCCCCCATAGAGAGCGGAACAACCTCGATGGGACCACATTAATTTTCTCGAACAAGATGAGCCTCATGTGTCGCAAGCAGCTGTTGGAGCTAACGAAGGCTTTTGGATCTCCGACAGTGATTCGAAAGATGAAACTGAGATGGCCTATCTCAACCACATGCGATAAATGCAACAATGATACCCTTTGGACATAGATGACATGTTTGAACATTTACACATAGGTCCAAGACATAGGTGGCACCTCAACCCGACGTAGTTATAGCAATTACTGCACCCGCCACTCTAGGTACACAGAGAGCATCTTCCGCCTGGAGACCCTATCAAACCATCAGTGCCTAGGGTGGACCCTGTCTTCGTCTCCGTGCATAGGGCTGATCCATTTGTGCCAGTGCCCATAGAGCCAGATCCGGAGCACACATATTGTCTAGGATGTCCGAGTTATAACACCCATGGTAATGGAGACCACAATCATTTCATCAACATGATCTCCATTGACCTAACCGCCCCCATCCATGATCCAGCCGACCCGACATGGTCATTGTATCTAGATCTAGATGCTATCGACTGGGATCATGCTGACACACCACCATCCCCATCAGAGTACTGGCCTTGTGGAGGAATGTTCCATTTCACCCCAGGACAGACTCAGGATGTCTTCCATGCTGAAGAGGAACCTGATGTTCCAAACGATGATCTAAATTCAGCAAACGATATCCATTTGATCCCAACTCCACACCAGTTGGAGGACGGGTCCCACATGTCGGTCGAGGAGACGACTGACGTAGACATCGGCTCAGATCCAGTGAATTTGCAAATCATCAAGCTGGGGGTAAGTTTATCCCCCGAAGAGCAAGCCGACTACATTGCCCTTCTCAAAGAGAAGAAGGAGGTTTTTGCATGGTCATACAAAGACATGCCGGGACTAGACCCATAGCTAGTCATGCATAATCTAATGCTTGATCCGACAGTCAAGCCAGTAAAGCAAAAACTATGTAAGATGCACCCAACAGTGGCCTTAATGGTCAAAGATGAGTTACAAAAGTTGTTGGATGCACAGTTTGTCATCTGCATGGATTATCCACCATGGTTGTCTAACATGGTTCCCATCAAGAAGCCCGATGGGAGGATTCGCATATGCACCAATTTTTGAGATCTAAACAAAGCGAGTCCTAAGGATGATTTTCCCTTGTCGAGCATCGATGCATTGGTAGATGCTACAACGGGCCATGAAATGCTTTCCCTCATGGATGGTTTCTCAGGATACAATCAAATTCGTATCAATCCTGAGGACCAACTAAAAATGGCATTCACAATGCCTTGGGGGACATTTTGCTATAAGGTCATGCCTTTTGGCCTTAAAAATGCTGGTGCCACCTACCAACGTGCCATGACGTACATCTTCCATGATTACATGCACAAAACTTTGGAGGATTACATGGATGATTTGTTGGCCAAATCTCTTTTGCGCCCAGATCATCTCGATGATTTAAGCAAGATCCTCGATCGCCTCATGGAGCATAAGGTCAGACTAAACCCCAAGAAGTGCGTCTTTGGCATCACATCTGGAAAGCTCTTGGGTTACATAGTCTCTAAATGAGGAATCGAGGTAGACCCACACAAAGTCAAGGCAATCCTTGAAATGCTTCCCCCAACTACCATCAAGCAGCTCAGGAGTCTGCAGGGAAAGGTCGCGTCGATCAAGCACTTCATAGCACAGTTATCTGACAAGTGCCGACCCATGAATAAATTATTGCATAAGGGGGTCACATTTCATTGGGATGACGAGTGCCAGTCAGCCTTTGATGACATTAAATAATACTTGGCTTCACCGCCAGTATTGGCACCACCTAGACCAGGAGTGTCATTCTATTTATACATCTCAGCTACTGAGGTGGCACTGGGCGCCATGCTGTCCCAGAAAAATGAACTTCACAAAGAACAGGCTACATACTATCTTAGCCGCACCCTGGTCAGTTATGAACTTAACTATGCATACGTTGAGAAGCTCTGCTTGGCAGTGGTGTTTGCTACCAAAAAGCTATGCCACTACATGCTCAACAATACGACGTATGTTGTGTCTAAGGAGAATCCATTGCGATACATGATGAGTCATACTTATCATAGTAGCCACATGATGAAATGGATCATGTTGTTGATGGAGTTTGACATAGAGTTCATTGGACAGAAATCCATAAAAGGTCAAGTCATCGCCGATCAACTGGCAGAGGCTCCTCTTGAAGACGATCAGCCTCTGACCGTAGAATTATCGGATGATGGGGTTTTTCATGTTTCAGAATCGCCAGATTCTGATGAGCCTGAGTCACAGGCTGACATGACCCTATTCTTCGATGGTTCTAAATGTGAGCAAGGAGGTGGCACGAGAATTGTATTCTTCACTCCACAAGGGGCTCCAATGCCTCTGTCATTTAAATTAGACTTCTCGTGCACCAACAACAATGCAGAATATGAAGCCTTGCTCATAGGTCTTCAGACAACAATCACCATGAACATTAAATGTTTAAACATCTTTGGTGATTCATTGTTAATTGTCAATCAAGTCAAGGGGATATTCCAATGTAGATGTCCAGTTCTGCAGGCCTACAAAGCCCTTGTGGACAAATTCCTGGCACAACTTGAATGGTATGACATCGAGGCACTCCCTCGATCATCAAATCATTTTGTGGATACTATGGCCTCCTTGGGGTCATTAATCCCGCAAGACCCTTCTGGTGAAATGACAACCATTCAGGTTAAAACATTATCGCAATCCATGATGGAGCATGCAAGCTCTGACCTAATGCCAGGAATCCACCTGATCCAGATTGAACCATCTCCGGATAAGTTCTCTCGAATCCATGATTGTCTGACTCGAGCCAACTGGGGGTCTTTGTTCTCCCCGACCCCTCTTAATAGCAACACAACGCTATTTTTACAAGTTCTTTCCCACTCAACTTTTGCTAGGGATGGACTTCAAGAGGGATTGGTCATTCATACTATCCAGGTTTCGATCAGCAGGATTGGTACACACCCATTAGGGATTACCTCAAGCTAGGTAACCTCCCACTTGGATTGACACAAGCCATGAAAAGATCATTCAAATAGAAAGCGGCAAAGCATGTCTTGTTAGGAGACATTTTGTATCATCGGAGCTATGAAGGAATCCTCCTCCGTTGCTTGGACCAACAAGAGTCCGCTTGGGCGATCACCCAAGCACACGATGGTACATGTGGTGGCCACTTCAGCGGTATGGCCATCGCAAAGTGCATTCTTCGCATGGGCTATTATTGGCCATATTTAGAGCGAGATTGTTGCGCATATGTGAAGAAGTGCATGAAGTGTCAACACCATGCTAATTTGACACATGTACCTTCTTAGGCCTTGCAGCCGATCCAATCGGCTTGGCCTTTTTCGTAGTGGGGCTTTGATCTAATCGGAAAGATCTCCCCTGCATCGTCTGGTCATCACACATTCATCATAATGGCCACAGAGTACTTCACCAAGTGGGTGGAAGCAATTCCGCTAACCTCTATGACTGGATCCCGCATTGCGGAGTTTATTTTGCATAACATCATATGTCATTTTGGTATTCCATCCAAGATCCTGTCAGATAATGGGACATCATTCAAGAACAAAGATGTGCATGCTTTGACCACAAAGTACAAAATTCAGCACAGTTTTTCAACACCCTATTATCCGTAGGCAAATGGGCAAGCAGAGGCGTCAAACAAAATGCTAGTCACCATCCTCAAAAAGATAGTCATAGACAATCATAAGGATTGGCACATTCAGATCCCGCTTGCCCTATGGGCTTATCGCACTAGCATCCGGATGCCCACTGGGGCAACTCCATTTTCGTTGGTGTATGGCTCCGAGGCAGTCATGCCTCTTGAGTTGGAAATCCCTTCCCTACGCATTTCAATGCAAGAGTTCATCGATGATGACACTGCACGATAGGCCCGATTAGACCAACTGACGTTGCTCGATGAACGACGCGTTAATGCTCTCGAGCATTTGCGTATCTATCAAGAGCGACTTAAGAAAGCATACAACATGAAGGTCCACCTAAGGGAATTTTAGGTTGGTGACTTGGTCTTAAAAGAGAACCAACAGAATTCTAATTTGTCATCCCATCTACGGGACAAGTTCATGGCAAACTGGTTAGGTCCTTATGTCATTGATAGTAGAATAGGACCTGGAACATACCGGCTTGCCTCTCTTGAAGGAATCAAGGAAACAGAACCCTTGAACATCAGTCATTTGAGGCCATTCCACATCTAGAGAGCCATAGTCCAACCAAATGCTCCAAGGATTCCCATAATCGCTTGGTCAACCCAAAATGCCCCAAAGGTATCTATAAACCCTTTGGTCAACCCAAATGCTCCAAGGATTCTCATAATCGCTTGGTCAACCCAAAATGCCCCAAAGGTATCTATAAACCCTTTGGTCAACCCAAAAGCTCCAAGGATTCTCATAATCGCTTGGTCAACCCAAAAATGCTCCAAAGGTATCTATAAACCCTTTGGTCAACATTATACCAAAAGCTCCAAGCGTTACCATAACTGCTTGGTCAAAATAAATATTCAAAAACAAACAAAAACAATAAAATCATCAAAAATAACAAAAAAAAAAAAAAATAAAAAAAAAAAAATTGCATTTCAATTCCATGCATACTCATAAAAATAAAAAATAACACAAAAAATTGCATTTCAATTCCATGCATACTCGTAAAAATCAAAATACAAAAATATAGGTTGCATTAGGCATCGCATCCATACATTGCATATTTGCTAGGTCATACAAGTCAAACGCACCATAGACTGTCATTACTTGGCAAATTCCCTCATTTTCCACATCAAATCCATTTTCATAAATGCATACATCCAGAATAACACCATCACCATTTTTAGCATAGTCAGTTGTCTCCTAATGTATATAGGGTTTTCGTCATTCAGCTGTCTTTAAATTTCTAGCCAAAAATTGTACATAGTTAAACGGATTTTACATGGGAAAGTTTTACTTGGATCACGCCTTGTTACGTAGCATCCCAACACAAATTAAAACACATAAAATAATTCCTAAGTTGTGTGAACGTAAGAGCAACCTACAAAGCAGTCTAGGGTACCATAGGTGAAAGATTAGCCTGTTCATCCCCCTGTGCGAATGGTTCCAGAATGCTGAGAATTGACAAAAGGACGAGCTCTTCCCTATCCATTCCCCATAATAAATAGTGGTTTTCACCACTCCCACAAATCCCAATCATAGTTGGTCCCCAAAGTTGTAAGGATTCGTACTACACGTCCCTGCCAAGGATGGGTAGTCATCCCCAAGACCTAAAAGGATCAACGCCATTCAAAAACAAAATTCCAACAAACCATCATCACAACCATCTCCACTCACCTTTGGTCTCAAAGTTGTAAGGATTCGTACTACACGTCCCTAAACAGGATGGGTAGTCATCCCCAAGGCCTAAAATATCAATGCCCTTACTTCATAATCTCCATCATCCCCTTGGTTCCCAAAGTCGTAAGGATTCGTACTACACGTCCCTGAACAGGATGGGTAGTCATCCCCAAGGCCAACAGGATCAAGGCCATTCACAAGCTCAACCTTACAAAGCTCAAAATACAAAATCAAATAATAGTGGTTATCACCACTATTCAAAATCCTTGCTCAAAAAGAAAAACAAAGAGAAAAATAAATAGTGATTTTCATCACTATATAGACGAGCAAGTATCCCAAACCATTGAGCAAACACATAACCTGAACTTGAATCTCTGGAATTCTCAGCATTCGAAAAACCATCTAGGTGATCCTCATTACGGGTTTGGTTGATAGCCTACCTGGCAATGGTGGTATCCTAACCGCATGACGATATGTCTGTCACATTAGCTTTGCATGTGCGTAGACCAATGTTTGCATGTGGATGAGCTAGCTTATGGTACCTTAGATTGTCCCGTGGATTAATCTTGCTAAATACAACAACGGAGTTAGTGGAGCTAATTAGGTGATCCTCAGTACAGGTTTGGTTGATAGCCTATCTGGCACTAGCGGTATCCTGACAAATACCACATAAACGAACTCAATTGCACACACAGGGATGTGAAATAACTTGGTTAAATTCAAGTCGGATTTATACCTTGTTCAAAAGTCTTGCGAGATAAATGTACAGTCTTGGCTAGTTAGTTAAAATATCTGAATCTCAGAAAAGCTTAACTACATTTTAAAACAACTAGTACATTTCATTCCGTACATCACCATCAAAAAATATGCAAAATACAAAAACAAAGTTTTCACATGCAAAGTCATTCCACAAAGTCATCCCATTAGTATAGCAAGTCAGTCAAATCTTGCACAGTCTATGGTGCATCGACAAGTTATCAACAACTCATTTCATTCATTCCATATGCATACATCATACAAATTAGAAACATCACATTCATAATCGCATTTGCATACATCAATGTAAAAACATGTACATAAAAACAAACCATGAAAAGTGCATAAACACCAAAAAAGAGTCATCTGTATATATATCATAACAAAAATGCCCGCAGGCTACAATGAACCGGTCCTCTGACCTCGCAACCAAATCCAAAAACTCAAAAACCCCCAAGCCTAGGGCGTCGCCCACCATGATCACGTAGGATCGGTGCGATGGGAACTACCCCTCGTAGTGTGGGTCCTATGGGACCTCTCAGGGGTGACTCTGCTCCCCTGCATCACGCCCACTAGCGCCTCCCTCATCTAGCCACCTACGATGGGATGATGTTGACTGCTCAGTACATCTGTCTCTCATCCGATGCGACGAGCCACCTCCAGGGGGCTCAGGTATCCACCCACCAAGGTGGATAATCTCTCCCTCCATATCTAGCGATGCCAACTCGACCCCATTCTACCTCCCGTCGACCCCACTCTACCTCCCATCGATGGTAGTAAGCTACTACATCATCACGCTATGCTAGCTGCACCCGTAGGAGATCCCTCTCCCATGCAGCATCGGTATCCCCCTCCTATCGGTGAGACGCAGCCCATGCATTCTCCCACTCCACCAACTGAGTCCATAAGAGATCTCTCTCCTGCAAAGCCTCTCCTAGCTCCCCATCTCATCTCCATAGTAGGTCCTCCAATCATGCTATCTCAGCGTTGTGTCTCGCCTCCACATCCTCCGAACCTACCTGAGGCATAGGCGAATCTAGGACAGTAGCCTACTCTGGCTCCCACTACTCCGGGACGTCCTACATCTCCGGCTGATCCGGTACCCCAAACTCCCCTCCAACATCCTCAACCTCTACCATGTCTGCATCATCATGTGGAGCACCCCAACCCTCATCTGGTACCTCTGTACCCTCATCCCCTGCTGCACCCCCTAGAGGCCCCTCACCTCGCCATCATCATAGAGTCCACCACTGCTCATACTCAGTTGTAACCCCGATGTCATCCACATCTGGGATGTCAATAATCGTATCTGAATCCTCGCCAAGTGGTGCAATGACTGGCCGGTCTAGAGTCCTCTCATCCCCTCGATGTCGATAGACCACGGGCTCACCAGGCATCCCCTGGCACACTCTGAACTATCGGGTCACCCGACCATATGGGAAGAACTCCTACTTAGTCCCATGCCATCCAATCAGCCATCGCCCCCTTTGTACCCATCAAAGCCACTCTCCTGCCTCAGGCCAGGCTGACAGTCCCGGTAGGGGCGCCAGAACACCTCTCCAGGAGTAAGCCGAGCAAAGGCATCGACATAGTGCCCTACGACACCTGCCCATCATCGACTCTACCCCCTCCTCTGACCTCCACCATAGTACCCCGTATCCAATCTCCTGGTCTGCCATCTCCACTCGTGTCATCCAGGGTAGCCCCATCGGCCTCTCCATTGCTATGTGTTGCCAAGCCCAACACTACAACAAGTAGCTACAACTAATCCCCTTTCACTTTCGATAGCGGACCTCGTACAACTCATCATAGAGCTATGCTAGTAGAGTCTGTCCCCATCTCATAATCATTGGAGCATCTGTCGGACACTCCACCAACCTGAACACCACCTCTAGCAGGTTCCACGGGAACCTCATGCCAGAAGAGTCGGGAGCAACATGTTGGAAATGAGGCCCATGAGTAATGCATGCCTCATTCCCAACACACCCCTCTCTAGCCACCATCGCACCAGTATGCCACCAATCTGGCAATCGCTCTCCACCCTCTCCATGGGGCTCTCCACACCCAACTCCTCTCCATGCCCAAAATAGCGTATCAGTACTACTGTCCTCCGATCTCGTGGCATCGTCCGGATCGACAGTCCATCTATTGGAATCCGAAGAATTCGATAGACATCCTCCAAGGTCACCGTTATCTCCCCTATTGGGAGATGGAAGGTATTGGTCCGGGGATCCCACAGGTTGATCAGGGCCATCAGATAGGCCCGATCCCCGACCATCGGCTCCAGTCGAGTCACCTGCTTGAGCCCAAGGGCGTCAAGCCAGTCCCAGTCAGCCAAGGTCAGCGCCGCATGTGCTTCAGTAAAAATAGTAGGCACCCGGTACCGGCTCTTCACAACCTACAAAAGAAAACAACACAAAAACATTAAAAACAATGAAAAATTGTACAATCCTAACATGTATATACAGTAATGCATTAAAACGTACAACAAAAAAAAAAAAAAAATTAAAAAATTAATTTGTCAGATCTAGGGTTTTTAACTCTAACTGATTAATTAAAACAAAAAAATTACAAAAAAAAAAAATAATTGTCAGTCCTAGGGTTTCTAATTCTAACTGATAAATTCAAAAACAAAACAAAAATTAAAAAATTAATTTGTCAGACCTAGGGTTTTTAACTCTAACTGATTAATTAACAACAAAAACACAATAATTTGTCAGATCTAGGGTTTTTAACTCTAACTGATATATAAAAAAAAAGCAATAGTTAACTAGGGTTCATGCTACGCTTTCGCTTAGTTTTACCCTACGTTTTTTAACCTACAGTTTAGATTTTGGTTTCATTCAGGTTCAACGCAGTTTTTAAGTTATGTTCTAAACTAAGTTTCTAAGTTCAGTTTTCAACTAAAATTTTGATCTATGTTTAACTAGGGTTAAATTAAGTTTTCAGTTAAGTGTTCATAGACTAGGGTTTTCATTTTTAACCATAAACAACAACAAAAACAAAAAACATAAGAAATAAGCAAAATGCGATTTTCCAATTGCAACACAAAGTAATAAAGAGGAAGGGCACTCACGGGTATCGCTTCAGCTCCGCCGCTCGATCCGGTGTGTGCACTCATGGTCGCAAGAAAATTTTGGCAGCGCTTCGCTTCGTAGAATTGACCTCCTCCTCCTCAGAGCTCCAAATCGCCAAGAAAAACAAATGCAAATGAGCCCAAAACTCAGTTTTGGCCTTTAAATAGGCTTTTTGAGCCTGTACTCGTTCCACCCTAGGATGAGCACTCTGGTTAGCGCTCGTCCCACCCTGGGACGAATACTAAATAGGAATTCGTCCCACCCAAGGACGAATACAGAGCAAAAATTTCAAAAACAGCAAAAAATGCACAAAAATGCACCAAAACAAGCCCTAAAAGTGTCCGATCAGAGTGCTTTTGCACTTGACATTCCGGGCATGCAAAATAGATGTCGGGGTCACAAATCCTCACTATCCTACTCCCTAAGAAGGCTACCATAGCCGGACCACTCCACGGGAAGACGGATTTTTGAGAATTTCATCCCCAAACGGCGTCACCAAAACGGGTCAAAACCCATCCAAAAATAGCAATAACATTGCCGAACGAAGGCGCTTTTGCGCCTGACATTCTTGGCATCCAAAATAGACATTGGGGTTACAAATTGTCACTATCCTACTCCCTAAGAAGGCTACCATAGCCGGACCGCTCCACGGGAGGACGGATTTTTGTCAATTTCAGCTCCAAAATGCGTCACAAAAAGGGTTAAAACCCACCAAAAATAGGTCGAGAATGTTCGAAAACTGCTTTCGCATTCAATGGTAAACAATTGAAGGCACCCTTACCTAAGTCATCTTGGGTCAAGCGACTCATCGCTTTTCTCATGTCGGTCATTCCCTCATCGATTCGTCGCTTGAGGGGGTAGTCACACTTAGTCGCCAATCAACAACAATATACCCAATCATGGAAATGACACGCATTCAAAGGATCATTGACAAAGACAATCGTGCCCCTGCTTGGGGCAGCAAACAAGCAATTATCACAAGCTGATCAAACACTTGGCATTCATGAATCATGAACTCAAGGTTCCCACAGACAAAAGGTTGCGCCCTTTGCCTATTCATGACTGATCAATGTCCAAGCTCAAGTAACACCTCACCGAACAAGGTTAACACTTGAATTAAGTTCCTTAGCTCGTCGAAGCAAGGATTCAAGAATGCGTGCCCTTTCCATACTTGGGGCATCAAGAGTTGGTTAGGTTACTGAGAAACCCTAATCATTAGTGCTTTGGTTATCTATTTTTGCTCGGCGCTGCGCCTTGCACAGCGCTTCCCAAAAAGGGGCATCTATAGACACCAAAACAACACCAATCCGATTATGTGACAACAAGCGCTGATCGCATTGACACACACAACCCCTAGGGCAGCCCCCAGAGGTTAAAAAGTGGTCCTAACCACTTCCAAAAGCAGTTTTAGAGGTCAAAGGTCAATTTGGCACCTTTTTGGCACCTTGCTCTCTGCTCGTCCCACCCAGGGACGAATACAAACTGGCATTCGTCCCACCCAGGGACGAATAGAAGCATTCGCCCCAGGGTGAGGCGAATAGCAAGTTTGACTGGAAAAAAGTCAAACCTCGGTAACTCCGCCAGTTAACTGAGGCTTCAGGCCATGCAATTGCGAGGAATAGCTTTTATTCAAGAAGAGAGACTTCAGTGATGAGTGTCTTTATTTTAGAAACCTCATGCAAGGAGATTTTTAATCAGGGAGTTAGCTTTTCTCTGAAAATAGGACAATTAACTCAAGTGGCGCCCTCGCATGCGCAATTCAAACAAGGAGACCCTAAGGTCTATAAATTGGTGAGTTTTCTCACCCAAAAGATATACAGAGAAGGAGCATTTGAGCAACGAAGTGCTGCCAATTTACATACCTACTTGCGATTTGTGCTTTTACATCCTTAATCTCTCATTCGAAAGGGAGGTTATTGGGTGACTATTGGAAGCGTGAATCCGGACCCAAAACCCGATTTTTGGCCACAACTATCCACAAAATTTGTCGACAACACCCCATAATCAGTTTTGGACCCATCCCAAGTGGATTGGTGCCGAAACAAGTGTCCCAAACGGTGGGCGTCCTGCCCCCGGGCGCTCCCCAAACTGTCACAGTCCTATTCGCCCCACCCCGGGATGATTAGAAATCTGTGATAGATTTCTCTGGTTTTTCTTTTGCATTTGATTCTAGATAGGTTAAATAGGTTACAGTTCAAATTTCATTTCATTCGAAGCAATTTTGACCGAGGTTTTTGTTATTTCCCGCCTTCACTAACTTGTAGATGGCACCAGCAAAATCTGGATCCTAGAGGCAAAATTGGAGAAATCTGACCATCTGGGTCTTCCCAAAACACCCCCAATTAGCTAACCCCAACTTTGCAGGTCTTTTGGAGCTTCCTAAGCAGGACATTGAACAGGGTGCTTTCTGACAAATTCTTGCAGGCCTATTCGTCCCACCCTGGAGCGAATACAAATCTGTGAGGAATTTCTAGACTATTCTTTTTGCAGTGGTCTTCTGATAATATTTTTATGCTTCTATCAAAATTTCAGGTCAATCAGAGGTCATTTGATAGTCGTTTTATTATTTTCATGCATACACTAACAGTAGGCCTTGGGAAATACATGTTTCATTTCGTCCGTAGGTGCTACTAATATTTTCTGTTTCTTTGAACGCAGGTTTCCGACAGTAGAGGAGCAGGAAAGAGCAAATAATCACATACAATAAGCGGCGGTGACATTTTGGTCCGCCCATCTTACATGTGGGCACGCGGAAGAAGGATTGTTAGCCATGGATGTTGTGACGAGAAACACATTTGACGCTCCTATCCCCTAAAAAGGAAGGAGACGTATTGTAACACAATTTACAAAGCGTATCAATAAAGAGATTACCATATTTCATATTGCTTTTATCTTGTGTCAATTCGTATATGTTCTTTCTTGTTCTCTTTTGTGGCATATTCCTTTTTGTTTTCGTATCCTCGTGCTTTCAAATCCATAGCCTAATTTTCCTTCAATAGTTGTAGTAGTTTGGTACAATTATGAAGTATCAAATCCACCACATGGACATTGGATTTTCCTATAACATATGAAGAATGTAATGGTGGTGGGTACCCATAAACTACCTTAGAAGGAGTTATTATGGTGGTTGTGAGGAAATAAGTGTTTTACCACCACTCTACCAAGGGAAGCCACTCGGCCAATTGGGTTGGATGCTCACAGGTAAAATGACAAAGGTAAGTTTCCAATAATTTATTAAAAATTTCTATTTGTCCATCCATATAGGTATGTTAGGCTAATCTCATTTACAGTTGCATACCCTATAGTTGAAATAGTTCTTTCCAAAAATGACATGTGAAAGTAGGCTCACGGTAAAAAAAAATAGATTTTGGCATACCATGGAAATGAAAAATGGAGTCCATGAATATCTAGACAATGTTGGATGTATGGTAGGGGTGGGCTAGGGAACAAAAATGAGCATAGTTTAAGAGATTTTTTACTACCCCAAGAATGATCATTTTGCCTCCCAAAATTTCCCTTCAATAAAATTTATAGAAATGTTAGTTTGTATATTGTATAGAATTGGTAAGGGTTGTAGAGTGCCTAGAGTATGAACTATTTTTCTTTTCATCCATTGGCATATCTCACACTCAACCACGAATGTTTGAATATTTTATTTTAATTTCTTCCTAATATAATGAGTGTTTATACCACTCATATGTCTTCAAAAAACTTGAATGACCTTCCATGGATGAAGCATGGTGTAGAGGGAGAAAACAACCCACCACGTACGATTCTCAATAGATTCAATGAGAGTTGAGGTGACCACATGACTATTGTGGTTCTCAACATTTGAGATCTTGGGGATTGAAGAGTTAACCAATAATGGTTTAAGTATTCACTCCAAGTTTGGAAAGGAAGGTTTGATGTGTTTATTTGACAAGCACCAAAGTTGGGTCTTACTAAGACCTAAACTATGAAGAATTAAGAAACAATGTAGGGCAAACAAGAATTCAAGTAAACAAAATACTATTCCTAAAATGATTTTTTGTTTCAATGAGAAATATCCCTAATATTGCAAGAAAGTAAATCTTTTCTTTCCAAGCAAATGTCCAAGAAAGTGCACAAACAAAATTAGCCTAAATGCAAACTATATGATTTTTTTTGTTTGATGCCTAGAAATGAAAACCAGAATATAATTTTCTAATCTATCAAATTTGTGTTATTTATTTCAACTACAAAAAAAAAATAGATCATTGAAACTCAGTAAACAAACAAAAATCTCTAACAAAGCACTTACTTGACCCGATGGTTGATCCTCGCGCTATAAATCTCAACCACAAATTCGGTCAAACTTGCAAAAAATATTAGAAATATTGATCAATGTTTGGGGGCCTACTTAGGCTACTATGTGATTGAGCTTGGAGGTACATCAATCAAGCCCCCTTGGTCCTTTTAGCTTGTTGTTAAAAAAATAAAATGATCATTGACCTTTGGGAAAAAGAAAAACAAGATATAGCAATATGGAAAATAATGCAAACATAATAGATGCAATGAAAAACAAATACGCAAATGAGATCCTAGGATTTTGGGAGTAAACATTTTCCCCCAAGGTATTGTGACCAAATTCATGTCTCATATTTAGGGGTCATGAATTCAAAAATAAAGGATAATATGGTGAAACAAATGGTTTTACCGGATTCGTGCCCCATAAGGGCGGGGTGCAAATTCACACAAGAGTGCTTAAAATATAATTCAAGGATGTAAAATGCAATTTAATAATTTAAAAGCTAACAAATACACAAATAAAACCTAATAAGCTTGTAGAGGAAGCAAGAGTAGAGGTAGCAACCAAAGTGGAAGATCTTTCCTCTTTAGAAGGAAAATGATGTGCTTGATCTAAAAGCTTCTCCACTTGTTTATACTCAACAGTAAATCATAAATAATATACCAAAATCAAAACACCAAAGCATTCCAAAAGCATCAAGTCTTGAGAGCATGCATATGATGATTCCAAAACTTGCCAATTTCACTTAGCCAGGAGTAAAAGGGAGTCTAATAATTCTATTTATAAGATTTTTGGAGGGTATTTAGGTGGGAAAACAAAAAACGACCTTTACCAAGAGCTAACATCATAGAGGTCAGCCCAAAACTTGGGGTTTTCAAGAGAAAAAAAAACTAAATTTGTCAAATTTGTGCTTTGTACTAGACAACCGTGAATTCGACAAGGCCAAGAGAAAAAGCAAGAAAAAAGGGAAAAAAGAGGTCCAAACTTGTAATTATCAACTTTGAGGGGTCTCCTATGGATATAAGGGAAAAATGACTCATTTTTATGGGTCAATTTTCCATGTCGACATTTTCCCCCTCTTTGATGCATTTATGGCCTAATAAATACATCAAAGAAAGATGTAGACACCTACAGACAAAAAATGATGAACACAAAAAAGGGTAGGAGGTTTATATAGAGGGACAATGTAAAAATGGTGTTATTTCAAACACTTTGAAATTTACATGCTTTATGGGGCATTAATTACATTAATGTCCCTAAGGCTAGGGTGCCCCTTCAATTTTCAAAAGGAATAAGGGATTTTGAAATAAACTCAAAATGATAGACACAGAAGAAAAAAGAGTAGCAAACAGAGAGAAACAGAGAAAAAGAATAGAAAAAGGAAAATATGAGAGATATAAAGAGGGATAAAAGGGGAGGAAGGGTGGAAATGAATACATTTTCATTGCACAAGGGAGAAGAAAAGAGCTTTGAATAAAACAAGCAAATGGCACTTCACACACACCGTTCAACAATTGCGAGGGGTAATTCCAATGTAGTAGCAAAGAAAGCACTAATAAGGACCAAAACCTAACTTTTAGACTAGGTTTTACTACATGCTTTATGCATTTTTTTAATTTTAGAGGAAGTCACTACATGGGCGTGTGACATGAATTTAGGGGTCAATCATGAATTCGATCGTATGCCTATAACAAATTAATCCATGCCCCAAAAGTATAGGGTATGAATTCATGCCCTGGAAATAAGGGACATAAATTCATAGAGGAAGAGAAAAAAGAGGGAAAAGAGAGAGAAAAGAACAAAAAAAAAAAAAGAGAGAGAGAGAGAGAGAGAGAGAGAGAGAAATTAGATTCATTACTTAAAATTTTGCTTATGTTGCTTCAATTGTTTTAAATAATTAATTAATATTTATCGATTATTATGATGAAATTGATGAAATTTTATTAATGTTTATGATCGTAGCATGGTGTACTTGATATAAAGGAGTGGTGGTCAAACTCCTTAGAGGAGGATTATAGTAGCTCACAATGCGAGAGAGATACACACTATAGGTGGTGGGGCTATTGCATCTGGCTGAGATACCCTAGATGGAGGTAAATAGAGTGCTACTAACAATTCTAGTAGAGAGGTGGTATCCAAAGTCATCCACATTTTTTCTACCCACAAGGGAGATGATCGTCACACTAGAAGATGTGTGGAAGATCTTAAGGATCCCCATTAGGTGGAGGATGATCTATAGGGTATAGGTATCACATGTAACATTGAAGAGATTATCAAGGGACCCAATACATGAGGTCCAACAGAGTGGACTACACATCGATGAGATGCCTGCATGATATGAAGTTAGGGTATTGACTACTATGCTCTATGGAGCCATGACTAGGCTACTATTGTTCCACACTAATAGGTGACACTTGCCATGGTAACTTGTAGGGGTAGTGGTAGACATGTGATACCAACATGTTAGTTTTGCATGGGGTTCATATATTTTGGTCTTCATGTACATGATACTATACAATATTGTGTACAAATAATAAATAGAGCTAGTTTGTGTTACTTTGCTCTACGTGCAGTGTTGGGAGCACATGGCTATTTGAAGACCTCAAGCACTAATAGCACCACTACATGACCTAGAGTGTCCAATAGCATATAGGTGGACCCAATATAATGAGTGAGTCTAGAGGATGTATACTAATATCCTATCACTAGGGAGGCAAGTGATAGATGAACTGTGAAAGCACCAAATCATATGGTGGCCATGGCATCTACACCCTATATTGGATAATTATGGGAAGGAGTTGGTTTGATTTAGGAGTATCTGATGGGCTACCATTGAAAAGAGTGAGCTAGAGTTATATTAGTTTAATCAAGTACAACAACAATTCAACATTATTCAAGAGATACTTGACCTCGACAACTACTAGTTTAGATAGGTGTAGAGGGACCCATTAGGAGTTGGAGGAGAATCTAATGTGGGAAGGTTTAAATAGAAAGACCTTAACAACCCACTCTATGTGGACCCAAGAGTAGACAATATCATGATAGCCTTTGCGTATTGGATATGGTACAAGGTTATTATGCCCTCAAGGATCTCCCTATAGGTTCTAGTATAGAGGTGCTTGGTCATGACCCAAAATATGTAGTTGTCACTTCAAGAGGCTACTTGACATAGTTGACTTATGATAAAGAGGATTAAACCTACCCAAGTAGACATAGGTATAGGTGCAGATAGAGATAGTGATACCCATGAGGATGACTATTACTTTCTTTGGCTTAGAGGGAAGGGGGACATCAAGAGGTGCCTCTATAATGACAAAGGTTAGGCTAAGTAGGATAATGGGAGATGCTCCTATATCGATAGTGGCAGGACCTATCAGGATAGTGGGTCAAAATGAACCAATGAAAGAGGTTGAGGCACTACAGGCCATGATGTCAACTATACCGAGGGAGATGGACCTACTCCAAGAGGATATGTCCAAGAGGCTAGAGGGGTTATAGGGTGCCCTAAATATGACGAGAGGGACATGGTGAGGACCAATGCATATTACCTTAAGGGAGATATGATTCATTTGAAGTAGGAGAATTAGTAGGCTTAGGCTGAGGGGATTTTTGCCATCATTATAATCCAACATGGTGATGGGATCTGACTATTGTAGGAGAAGTTGTAGAGGATAAGAGAGAGGTCGGAGGTGTCTTTACAAGGGGGGAATTTTTATCAAGCATTTTAATTTTAGGTAGTACTAGTAGAGTAGATGATGCCTTTGTTATCCTCCTTACAACCGTAGAGTAAGTCATGGTCTAGTTCATGGACTATTTCATAGTCCATGAACATGTCCCCACTAAGACCACCTCTAGCAGGTGGAGCAAAGGAGACTGGCTCATAGATTTAGGGCAAGGATCGAGATGACATACTAGTTTTTATGTGGCATGCATCCCTAGGATAGGGGATGATAGATTGTGTCAAGCTTCTATTATGTCACATCGATCCCACTAACATGCTCTATTTTGAGTAATATATCATGTTGCAGTTTATATTTATGTGTGTTTGATTATGTGTGTGTGATTTGTATGTATTTGCAATTTTTGATTATGCATGAATAGATGAATGAAAGAAGAAGAAAAAGAGCAAATGCATGAAGACATAACAAATTATTCAGGCTTCTATTATGTTACATCAATCCAAATAACATGCTCTATTTTGAGTAATATATCATGTTGTGGTTTATATTTATGTGTGTTTGATTATGTGTGTGTGATTTGTATGTATTTGCAATTTTTGATTATGCATGAATAGATGAATGAAAGAAAAAGAAAAAGATAAAATGCATGAAGACAACAAATGAACGTAACTAACTAATGCATACTACATGATCTTAACTAATGAATGCATGACTAGATGAAAGGATTAGAAGCAAAAAAGGTGTTGGATTAAAGAAAAGTGGAAGAGAAACAAGAAGGAAAAACAAAAACAACACTCTGACTAGATTCAAGCCCTATAAAAACAAATTGTGAATTTATCCCTAAGTGAATCCATACCTCATAAGTACATAGCATGAATTTGGTAAAAGAGAAGAAAAGAAGAAAAATAAAAAGAAAAAGAAGAAGGTCAACAAAATATCAAAGAAAACATGAAATATGCTTAGAGTATGGTATTTGAATTAGCATAGATCATAAGGGTTCAGTGTGATCAAACAATCATAAGCTAAGCAAAAAATAAAATAAAATATGGAATGGAACCTTGTGAGGATGTATTCTCACAAATGGCCAAGTATGGAGTGAAACCCACTAGGGGTGTAGTTCTTGTGAGTGGCCATGAAGCTATACTATGAAGGTGTTATGCTCGCTAAAAATAACAAGTTGAAATGGAGTGTTACCTACTATGGGTGTGTGTTTGATAGTGGCTATGGGTGTGATGCTTGATAGTGGCTATATGTGGATAAATACCCTCTAGTATGTGTGCTCACAAGTGGCCTAAGTGGAGGCTAATGCTCACTAGCAACCATGAAGCTATCTTGTGATGGGGTGTAGTGCTTTTTGAGCCAAAATAAAAAATATTATAACCTGATAGGGGTGTGGTGTGTGCTTATGGTCAAAATAAGTGCAACCCAATAGTTATGTTAGCTCACTGAAAAAGAAAAAAATTATGGAGAAAATAAATAAGGTGTTCTGTGTGCATGTGCAAGTGAAAACAAATATAAGCAAAAAAAACAAGATGAAAAGCAATGTGTATTTGTGTGTATTCTTTTTGAAATTTCAAGAGCTAAGATATGTGCATAGAATTTTTAGTGGTTATATGAATATATAAATGATATTCATGTAGTATCTATCCTATCCTATGAGGACCCCTTAACAATCAAAAGATCAATAAGTGTGAGTAATTAATATGCACACATAGAAGGAACGTATATCCTTTACCTTGAAGAAAATAATAAATTATTTAAAACCTTGCAAAGGACAAAGGACATACAAGAGATAAAGAACCATATCCTTGACTTTGAGAAATCTAGAATTATTGAAACATTCAAGGTCAAGGAATATTCCCTAGATTAATGATTTTCTAAGCACCAGTAACCATGTATGAGTGCAATGCATATGAGCTAAAACCTAACTAGTTTTTATCACTTGCCTCGTTACAAAAGTCCCAAACTATCTATATGATCAAGTAGCCATGCAAGTATGATCAAGCTGAAAAGTAACTATATGATAATCATAAGATGCAAAAAAAGAGAGAGAAGTATGTCAAGCAATCATGCAAAGTATGATAAGCATGCATTATGAGCAAGCAAATGAATCCAAGAATTAAAAGAAGAAAAATATGATAAAAAAACAATAGAAGAAGAGATATGATCAACAGAAGGAGAAGAACAAAATAGAGGTGATGTGAATTCATGCATAATATCATTTTAGGTCCATTATGTTCATTGGTTATTTAATATATTTACCATCTAATGTCTCTAAATGATAAGCCCATAAGCCAAACTTGGCTATTATGACAAAGGGGCCAAGCCAATTGGATTGAAACTTACCTTTTAGATCTGTACGAGTACTATTATTCATTTGGTTTTCCTTGAGGAAAAGTTCCCCAACCCCAAAAGAATGAGTGTTAATTTTTTTAGAGTAAGAACACTTGAGCCTATTCTAATAGGCTCAACTATGCTCGAAGGCATGGATGTGTTTTTCATCCAATAGCTCCAATTGGTTTAAACAATATAAATGGTACTCATCACCAATCGAGGCATCTTGCAACAATATATGCAATGATGAGACTCCTAACTTGAAGGGAAATACTACCTCAATGCCATAGACCAAGATATATGGGGTTGTACCTATAGGATTTTGTACACTGTTATGATAGGACCACAAGGTATGGTACAACTAGATATACCAGTCGATATTGGTTTTACCATATTCTTAAGGATCTTGACTAAGGACTTATTGGATGCTTCGGATTGACCATTACCTTGAGGGTAATATGGAGTTAACCATTTGTGTTGAATCTTGTACTTAGCACAAATTTTATGAATATCCTTATTCTTTAAAGGAGTTCCATTATCATATATGATTATTGATCCCGTACCAACAAAGGATTTGGCTAAATATGAACTTAGAGACTTGAGCTCTAGTCACCATAGCTAGGGGTATGGATTCTACCCACTTGGTGAAGTACTCTATTACCATAATGATGAACTTATATCCATAAGATGATGTGGGGTTAATCTTCTTGATAATATCCAATCCCCACATGGAGAATGATGAAGGATTAAAAATAACCTAAAGGTTTTGAGAAGGAGCATGAACAAGGTTCTCATGGCATTGACACTTGTCGTAGAATGAAACATAGTCACATGCATCTTTCGCCATGAAAGTCCAATAGTAGCAGATCCAAAGGAGCTTCTTGGAAATAACATTGTTGGTAAAATGGCCTCCACATGATCCTTCATGAGCTTCACTAAAGGCCAGCTAGGCTTCATCGGAGTTGAGGCATCGTAAGAGAATGCCCTCAAAATAATATCGATATAAAGTATCACAAATTGGTATGCTTTTTTTGTAAAATCTTTCACTGATTGTGATCCAATCCATCAAGCATTGAACCATCATTAAGTAAATTAAATATTTCTATGTACCATGGCTCGGATTGAGAAAGTCCAATATTTAGAACATCTAACGGAACAAGGCTAGAACTAAGGGACATGGGCTCTAAGATTTGGTAAATAATAGTCATTTCTTGGTCATCTTCAAACTTCAAAGGGATAAGAGATGATCATTAGCCATGGCATCCACATGGTGGTTGGAGGATCTAGGGATAGACTATGGTTAATTTATCGAAATTGAACAAGAGCTTGGTGATAGTATCCTTGTAAGATTTTAGTTTAGTATCTCTAGTTTGATAAATATCATTGATCTGATTAACCATAAGTTGAGTCACCAAATATGGAAAACACTCTAACCTTTAAGGCTAAAGCTACCCTAAAACCTAGTATCAAGGCTTTGTACTCTGTGGTATTGTTAGTGCAAGAGAAATGAAGTTTTAAGGAAAGAGGGATCAACTGTTTTTTAGGGGTAACTAGAATGATTCCATCCCCAATGCCCTTTAAGTAATGAGGTCCATCAAAAAACAAATTCCAAGACAGTCTTTGCTACTTCTAAGCTAAGGTACTCATTGAGAAACTTGATGACTAAGCTATGGGAAGACTCTAGGAGAGCAATGGTTAGTTGATCAATAATCACCTGACATTTTATAACCTTCTGACCTATAAAGGTTAAGTCAAACTTTCTAAGGATTAGAACCCACTTAGCAACCTGACCTAAAAAATGAGGCTTCAAAATTAAGTAGTGAAGAGGATCAAACTTTGCAACTACTAATATCTTATATCTAAGCATGTAGTATCTCAACTATTGAGAAGCAAACACTACAACAATGCATAGATTCTCTAAGGAAGTGTACCAGGTTTCATAGCTAACCAAGGTTCTACTAATATAGTAGATAGCTCACTCTTTATTTTGATCATCATGTTGAGCAAGCATAGCCCCCAAAGCATAGGTTGTGGCTACTATGTAAAGCATTAAATGCTTATAAAACCTAGAGGAAATGAGGATAGGTAGGGAAGTGAGATACTCCTTGAGTTCATCAAAGGAATTTTGACACTCAGTATCACACTTGAACATTACATCTTTATTAAGAAGCTTAATAAAGGGCTGATACTTATCAGCTAACTAGGCTACAAAATGGTAAATAGCTTAAATTTTTTCCTTGTAAGCTATGCAGCTCAGTTAGGTTACAAGGAGGAGGTATTTCAGTAATAATCACTATCTTAGAAAACTATATTTCAATACCTATCTTAGACACTATGAAACCTAAAAGCTTACCATATGTGAATCTAAACACACACTTGGAGGGCTTAAGATGAAATTTGTATGCTCAAAGTCTTTCAAAGATACATCTTAAATCTTGTCCATGATTTTCTCAATTGATGGAGTGACCAAGAAGACCGTCCACATAGTCTTCAACAATATCATGCATCATATCATGAAAATATATTTCATGGCCCTTTGGTATGTGGCACCAGTATTCTTCAAGACAAAATGCATCACTTTATAATAAAGGGTACCCCATGGAGTTATGAAAATTTTCTTGGAATAGTCCTTGATATTAATCCTAATTTGATTATATCCCGAGAAACCATCCATGAGTTATAGCATTCTAGACTCAACGGAAGAATCTACGATGATGTCTATGTTGGGAAGGGTAAATTTGTCATTGGATAGGTAAAACTGGTGTCTCGAAAGTCAATAAATACTCTGATTACCCTTCCTTCTTAGCCATAGGAATGTTTTTGGATATCTAATCATAATAGTTGATAGCTTTGATAAAACTGACATCAAGGAGTTTTTGGATATCCTTCTTAACCAATAGGGTGACTTTAGGATGCATCTTTCTAAGCTTCTGCTTAATGGTTTTGGCATTGGATCTAACTATTAGGTGATGCATAACTAGGGAGGTATCAATCCTTGGCATGTTGACATATGATCAATCAAAAATATCTTGAAATTCTATCAATAATTTGATCAATTGCTCTTGCTCATCCATGGACAATGCTTTCCTAGCTTAAGGATTCCAAGGATTTTCTCGATTCCTATATTAACGTTAAGGGTATCCTCAATGAGGATGTGGGATTCATCATCATAGTGATGAGGGGTAGGTATAAATCATAGCTACTCAAGGTCTTTAGGAGACATAATAATGGGATCCACTTGAGAACTAGAAGACTCAACATGGGTGACACAAGGGACCGATCCATCAAAGAAGAAGTTATTTTAGAGGATATATTCATGGTCCATATCACAAAGAGTATCCCCATCAGCATACTCCCTTGGGATCACAACTAGCTCAAGGTGCACCAAAGTTATCAAATTGCAAAATAATATGTTAGAGGGAGAAGGAGGTCCCTCATCCTAATTACTCCATTCCAAGCCATGATGATCCATAATTCAGCAAAGTTGACAACTTGATCATCATTAGTAGGTAAAGGTTGGTTTTTGTTGGAGATGTAACCTATGCCACATATCCTAGGAAAAATATCAACTTCCAAAGGCTCTTGAATACTTTTTTGTTGTAGCCCTAATTCCTTACCTACATATCCCATACTAGATAGGATTTGTTTAGAAGGTGGGTAATCATTGGACAGATAATAATTGGTAAAGGTTCTCTCTATTGGAAAGGATTTTCTACAATGAATATTTTCTTGTTGGGATGTACCCGCATAGACAAATGTACACATATAAATGTGTACCACTTCACCCTTTTTATAATTAAAACCATATTTTAGGGTGAAGATGGTAGCTTGGCTAAATCTAGGAGAGAACTGTCAAATAGATGATTGGTTTGATCCTATGATGAGATTATAATTGATGATTCTTCAATGATTGTTAAGTTTTCAAACTTCTAGGTGATCCAATAATTTTTACGAATATTATAAGATGATTTTTAAATTTATACTTCAAACATTGGAGAATAGTAGAAGGGACAACCCTCATGGCATGAATCCAAGGGTATACAAGAAGAAGATTAAAATATGTTGGACAAGATACCATATGAAAAAAAGTGTTTAAGATCTTGGTTCCTACCCTAAGGGGAGTGGATAAAATGACATTGGCCTCTTGGGAATCATTTTTGAAAGTCTTTATGATGACATCGTATTTGGAAAAATATTTCTCCCTAAGTCCAAAATTTTGGAAGAAATTATAAGTGCATATATTGATGGAGGAACCATTGTCCACCAAGATCCTCTTTTTTCAAATATATCCAGTGATATAAAGGGAATAATCCCCTAGAAAATTTGATGAAGAAATATCATCATCATAAAAATATATATGATTTATCCCAAGAGTACCTACAACATTGGCTAGGTTACTAGGAGGAAGATCTTGCAGGATAAATTGTTGACATAGAAGCTTCAACAAGGCTTCCCTATGAATAGGAGAATATATAAAAATTCTAAGAGGGATATCTTGGTATGTGTGTTTCTTAACTATTGTTGTATGTCGAACGATATTTTTTTGTTGTGGTTTCAACACTAAGTTTGGTTTTTCTATGCTTGTGCTCCTTTTTTGGATACTTTTCAGAACTAGAGGTGGTGAATGTAGAGATTATCTCCTACTGAGGTTGTTGAGTCAACTGAGCTTGATCTTGTTGTCTTGCATTAAATTCTATCATACAAACCATGTTATAAGGAGGTGACACATTATGATATGATACTTGATTAGTTGTTTGTTGTCCATGATTGGGTAGGAGGTTTTAGAAGATCCCCATATATTGATTAGTTGTAGATGTCTATTGAGTAGGAGTTTGATTAGTTGAAATGTTAGGAGTGGGTTGGGAATCATATACAACAAGGTGATATTTATCTTTTAGGCCCTGGACCATGTGTTTCAACATTTTACATGAATTCCTCATGTGCCCTTCCACCCTATGATATTCACAATGTTGATCAGGCTTATACCAAACTATTGTTGTATCAAGTTGTCTTATGAGAGGTATCTCGATCAACTTAGCTTCCAAAATTTGATTAAGGATTGATGAAATAGGTTGGTTGAGACTAGTGAAATTCCTTGGTGGGGATTTTGGGGGTTTTCTAAATACAAAATTCTATAAGGTACTAGTAGTATTGATACTGTTGGTTTGCATATTCATTTTTACCCCATCTCCAACTACATGTCAGTTTTCATGGTGCTTTATTCTTATTTCCTTGACTTGATTTGACCTCTTAAAATGAGAGCCTTCTCTACTCTTCTTTCCAAATATATTTCTTGTTCGAAAGAGGTAGCATCTATTGTTTCCAACTCAAATGAGATCTGCTCTTGTAAGTTACCAATAAATATCTCTATCATGTCTCGAGGAGGTAGGGTGTACCTTAATAATCCAACTAAACGTCTTCATCGAGACAAGAATTCTAAGAAAATTTTATCCTTTCCTTCTTGTAGGAGATACAAATATTGAATGGTTACTCCTTTCTCCACATAAGCTCCAATTGTTGAATAAATAACTCAGTTGTTTTCTCAAATTTTCTCAAATAATGATGGGGTAGTTGATAATACCATTCCAATTGCATACCACTAAAGCTTTTAGGAAACGCCTTTTGGAACAATATATCATCATATATAATATCATGGCATGTTGTTCTAAACATCCTTAAATATTCAATTGGATCCTCTATTCCCTTATAAATAGGTAAAATAGACATTAGAAAATGCTTGCGGAACTAGGGGCTTATTGCACATTTTTTATTAGTGAAAATTGGAGCTTGAATTGTATCCATTCTCAATGTCAATTGTTTCACTATAATTGTCAAACTTTGCATGTCTAGATTGTTGTTGTACAATACTCCTAGATTCCCTAGGGGTGGGTTATAGGTAGGTTGTTGAAAGGGAACTTGGTTAATATTGGAGGTATTAATATTGTTGTGGTGTGGGTTATGGAATAGGATGTTTTGTGTAGCATCTTGTTGTGGGATAAAATTTACATTTGGTGGAACAAAAGAAGGAATGTTGAAAGGAGGAACATTATGAGATGGAAATTGAACATTATTTTAGGATGCACTACTAGTTGGAGGAGGTTGCAAAACTTCCCCAATGTTGGTGGTTGTTGTAGTAGCATATGTGGGTTTATGAAATGGATTAACATTAGGAGAATATTGAAACAATGGGTTGATGTGAATGTTTTGAGGAGAATTGACTTGATCATGAGATGTTCCAACTTCGTTTAAGTGGATGTCTCTTTCTAAGGCTTCATTCACTTTCCTATGTGACCTAAATAAATTCAAGATTTGATTATGCAATTTTAAAATCACTTGACTATGAGGTCCTTCAATAGAATTAGAGTCATCACCAACCTCTACATCATCTTCTTCTTCTAGATTGGGATTCTCCCTATCAACCCGATCATCTTCATGGCATAGAGGAATATCTTTTGGATCTATCACATTTCTCTTATTCCTAAGGTTTGGGGTATAATATTAAGAGAAAGATATAGGGAGAGAAGGACAAAAAACTAATGTGAAAATGCATAAGACACATAAAAGTATTTTTGAATTTTGTTTAGTTTTTCTAATCTAGGAAAATGGATTTAAATGATCTTGCTTATATTTTAAAACCAAAACAAAAGGGAACAAAGTAAAAAAGGCTTCCTATATTGGCCACTAAAGACATGTTTCACGTCGGGTTCACCAAATATGTAGAGGGGGAAAACAACACATCATGTACAATTATAGTCAGATCCATTGGAAGTCGAGGTGACCACGAGGCTATTGTGGTTATCTACAATTGGGGGCTTGGGGATTGAAGGGTTCACTAGGAATAGTTTAATAACTTACTCCAATTATGGGATGGAATGTTTGATGTGTTTATTGATCAAGCACCTAAGTTTGGTCTTACTAAGATCTAAACTATGAAGAATTAAAAATAATACAGGGCAAATAATGATGCAAAAAATCAAAATACTATTCCTAAAATGTTTCTTTGTTTTAATGAGGATTATCTCTAATATTGAAATAAATTAAATCTTTTCTTTCCAATCAAAGGTCCAAGAGAGTGCACAAACAAAATTAGCCTAAATGCAAACTATATGCTTTTCTTCATTTGATGCCTAGAAATGAAAACCAAAATATAATTTTCTAATCTATTAAATTCATGTTATTTCTTTCAACTATAGAAAGTAAAATGATCATGGAAACTCAAGAAACAACCTAAAATGTCTAACAAAGCACTTACTTGACTCAGTAATTGATACTAGCCGAATTCGTGCCCTATAAATCTTCACTATAAATTCGGTCAAACTTGTAAAAACCTTATAAAAATTGATCAATGTTTGGGGGCCTACTTAGGCCACTATGTGAATAAGCTTGGAGGAAAAATAGTAGAGCCCTCTTGTTCCTTTTAGCTAACCATTCAAAAAATAAAATGATTGTTGACCTTTGGGACAAGAAAAACAAGATATAGTAGTATGGAACAATGAAAACAAAGTGCAAACAAAATGGATGCAATGGAAAACAAATATGCAAATGAGATCCTAGGATTTTGAGAGCTAAAATTTTCCCCCAAGCTATTGTGATTGAATATGTGCCTCATACTCAGGGGTTTTGAATTTGGAAGCAAAGGAGAAGATGGCAAAACCAATGGTTTTGCTAAATTCACCCCCTACCCTTGTGAGTCTCGAATTCGAACAAGAGTTCTTAAAATCTAATTTAAGGATGTAAAATGCAATTTAACACTAAGAATTAATTATCTAAAAGTTAACAAATCCACAAAGAAAACCTGATAAGCTTATAGAGGAAGCAAAATTAGAGGTAGCAACCAAAGTGGAAGATATTTCCTCTTTAGAAGGCAAATGATGTGCTTGATCTTAAAGCTTCTCCACTTGTTTATCCTTAGAAAAAAATAAAAAAATATACCAAAAGTAAAACACTAGAGCATTTCAATAGCATCAAGTCTTGATAGCATGAAGAGGATGATTCTAAAACTTGCCAATTTCACTTAGCCATGAGAAAAAGGGAATCCAACACTTCTATTTATAAGATGTTTAGAGGGGGTTTAAGTGCAAAATTGAAAAATAACCTTGGGCAAGAGCCAACGTCATAGAGGTCAGCCTAAAACTTAGGCTTTTCAAGAGAAAAAACTTAAATTTACTGAATTCATGCCCTGTACTAGACAACCACAAATTTGGAAAGGCTAAGAGAAAAAACAAGGCAAAGGGAAAAAAAGAGATCTAAACTTTCACTTAGCAACTTTGAGGGGTTTCCTGAGGATCTAAGGGGAAAATTAATCATTTTGATGGGTCAATTTTCCTTGTCTATACATGCATCTCCTTTACTATGTTCTCATGGATTGATGATTTTTTAGGAACCATAATGCAAGCTTGATATCTCAATAGTTGCCCACCCCACAAGTATCCAATGTGTGAATTGGAACTCTTTTGGAGTTGTTCCCTCACAGTTTGCAAGGTCAGTTTGTGGGTTACCTATTCTCAAAGTTGGATGATTCACTAGGGAATTGGGAAATAGATGACACACAACATACCTTAATCCTCAAATTGATGAGATAGGGCATTTGCCACAATATTTTTCTTTCCCTTTTTGTACACAATTTCATAATCATACCCAAGAAATTTTAAAACTCATTTATTTTGTGCTAGAGTCAATACCCTTTATTCTATAAAATATTTCAAAATCTAATGATGTATCTTAATGAAGTAATGTCACCTAATGAGGTAAGGTCACTAGTGATTGACAACATGGAGAATAGACATAATTTTTTTTCTTAAATGGAGTTCCCTTGATTTTTGTCAAACAAGACCTTACTAGTAAACACTAAGGGTCACCCTTCTTGCATTAATATTACACCAATGCCATGGCCCAAAGCATCACTCTTTATGATAAATGGATTGGAAACATCTAGAGTAGCTATTATTGGAGTAGAAGTCATGGTTTACTCAAGATCCTTAAAGGATTTTTCAGTGAGTGTCATCCATATGAATGAATTCTTCTTTAACATGGTAGTTAATGGGGTTATTTTATGATAACCTTGGATGAATCATCGGTAATAATCAATGATGCCAAAAAATTCCTAAAGCACTTTAAGATTTTGAGGCTTAGGCCAATATTTTATGGCCACAATTTTCTTCAAATCAATCTTAACTTCCTCCTAAGATACAATATGACCCAAATATTCGACCTCTTTCATTCCAAAAGAATATTTAGAGAATTTAGCAAACAATTGATGCTCTTTTAAGAATTGAAATGTTATATCTAGATGATATAGGTGATCTCCCCAAGTGTGGCTATAGACTATAATATCATCAAATAATACCAAAATAAACTTGCATAGGTAGGGGTAAAATATTTTGTTCATAAGACTCTAAAAATTCAAAGGTGCATTAGCTAGGCCAAAAGGCATGACTAAAAATTTATAATGACCTTCTTACGTCCTAAATATTATTTTTAGGATGTCTTATTCTTTAATTTGTATATGATGGTATCTTGATCTAAGATCCATATTGGAGAAAAATTTAGCCCCATGTAACTCATTTAGTAACTCATAAATCACCAAAATAGCAAATTTATCCTTGATGGTGAATTTATTGAGTTTACAAAAGTCTATACATGATAATCATAACCCACCTATTTTTAAAACTAATAGTATTTATGAAGATTAGGGACTAACAATGGATCAAATTACCCCTGCTTCTAATAACTCCTGAACCAATTTCTTAATTTTTTATTTTTATACATATGGATACCTATAGGGTCAAATGTTAGGTGGCAAGCTCTCTAGTACAATTTATATTTCAAGGTCTTGGGATCGACATGGAGGTAGTCCCATGGGTTTAAAAGGACAAAATAATGTTTATTTAGAAGTATTTGCAAGTCCCCTTACTATTCAGTATCTTCCATATTCTATGTCTAGATTGTAAAAGATTGTGCCACCACCTCATGTGAGGATTTTTTAAATAGTTTCTCTATTCCATTTGAGCTAATGATCTAATTGGATCCTATATGTGAGTTGTTCCCATTATAAGTGAACTACATCCACTATTTAAAAAAATTACATGTCATTTTTCCCAAAGTACAAAGCCATTGTGCCTCTAAAATAATATTGTATCCCCCTAAAGGAATATTGAACATATATGTTTTGAGTTTATATTCCCCTATCTTGAGATTTACATTCTAAAATTTTCCTTTACAAGGTAATGTTCCTCCATTGACCACTGTAACTTCAAAAGAATAATAAAATTATATGTAACAATTGGATTGCTTTGATACCCATGGATAAATGAAGTTATGGGTACTACCAAAATCATTAAGGATTATGATTCGTTGCCTCTTAAATATCCTACCACCTTCATATTTTGAGAATTTGAGACTCCTTTAAGGGAATGGATTAAAGTTTTGGTTGGGATTCTTCTTAGACTTCAAGTTGCTTTGTTTGTTCCTCTTCTTAATTCTCTTCTACCACCTTGTGAGATTCCATGATTACTGACTCATCCATATCAAAAATAAATAAAAATTATTGCACACATTTGTGTCCAAGTGAATACACCTTATCACAATTATAACATAGCCCTTGACCTTTGCGAGCTTCCATCTCTTCTTGAATCGATCATTTTATGGTGGATTATTTCTTATTTAGATTGGTGGTTAGTTTATTTTGGAATGAGAGTTGTGTTTGTGAAAATTTGAAGGTGTGTCTTTGTGTAGTGAATGGATAAATTTTAGTTGTGATACTAGAGTTTTAAGGCCCATAATGGTAGATAGTTATTGTGATACATGTGATCTTATTCAAAGGGAAGATATAGCTTGTGATATGAGTGATTCAAACATTGTTTACGAGAGAAAATATTGTGTATAATATGGTTGTATTGGCCATGAAAAAGGTCATATTGTTAGAATTAAAAGTGATAGTGATAGTTTAGATTGTGTTGAAGGTCATTGTGATAATGATGTATGGTATTTGAATGTTATTGGTGATAGTGATAGAGACCATAGTGGAGATGAGAAAATTGGGTGTTTTAAAAATCATACCAAAGGAATTAGTTCAAAACTAATGAGAAAAATGGGATACAATGGTACACGTTTGGGAAGATATGTGCAAGATATGTAAATACCGATATAAAGACAAATAATGAAGGCCTTGGATATATTAAAAAGTAGAAAAAATAACACAAAATTTGTAAAGAAAGAATAATATATAGAGAAAGAAGCTCTTAGGATGAGTTGTTGTAGTTATAGTGGAAGATCAAAACATGTGATAGCTAGGTATTGAAACCTACATCCTTGTAAGATTTGTGGAGGTAATAATCACTCTCAAAAAAAGTATTGGCACAAAGATAAAGTGACCAACAAAATACATATGAATTGTGGATGGATGAATATATAAAAATGGGATAAAGTAAAAGAAATGTTGAATGGTTTCTACAAAATAAGGTGGATTTTATTGAATGAGAGAAATGTAAGTTTTCCCATGAAAAATATAGTCTTAGGAAACTTAAAATGAATGATTTCTATAATAAAATCTGACCCAAGCTATGCTTGAAAGACCCGTAGTGATAAAACCTATAGTGAAATGTTAAGTGGAGAATTCTTAATATATGGAAGATTCCAAAGATATAATTCAATGGTAATTTCCTAGAGGTGATGACCTAAAGGTAGATCTAGAGGTTGAACTAGAGGTAACCCAAATGTGGTGACCTAGAGTTGACCTAGAGGCAAAATACCTAGAGGTAAAGACCTAGAGGTAATGACCCAGAGGTAAAGACTCGAAGGCAACAACCTAGAGGCAAATACTTAGAGGTGACCTAGAGTCAATAACCTAAAGGTAAAGACCTAAATTTAACCCATAGGAAAATACCTAGAGGCAATTAATCAAAGCTAGAGCCATTGATAGACCTAATGGTGATTACTTAAGAGTCAAATCTAGAGCAAGATCCATATCTAGAGCTAAAGCCATGGCTAGAGCTAAATCCAAAGCCAAATATAGAGCTAGAGCAATAGCCACATCCAAATTTTAGTGTACCACCCATGGAATCATTTGGGGTAATGATATTTATACCAAGTAATGTAATAAGGGGGGTGTTAGACTTCAATACATTTTTTATATGTAATTATTGTATTTTGGGGATGTTGATTATTTTATCTCATATGTAGGTGAGTAGAAATATCTTTAAAGAATGAGAAGATGAAAATTTTCTTATGAAGATGAAATATTGAAGGGTAACTTGGAACTAAGAGACACCATATTGTATAAATATGATGGTTGTAGATGTATTTACTTTGGTAAAAAAACATATGCAATATTATTTATTCCTAATTATTGTTTCCCCTTATGTATTTTGAACAAGATAACAATTTAGAAAACCTACATGAGGAAGGATTTAATGAGATATTTATAACCAATATTGTTTCTATATTTAGTTGCATTATTAAAAAAATAATTACACAAATATTCTTGAAACAAACAAAACTTTTATTGTAACATGTAGTATTCCATAAACAACAATCTAAAAGGTCCAATTGAGCATCATGATACGACTACATACTATAACAACATCATAAGAGGTCAATAATAACTTAAAGCTAAGTAACCATTTAAGTGTTAGTCACTAGATATGATTTTAATGTATTGGTTATGAATTTTAAAAATATAAGTTAGCAGAGTTTGAAAGATATCAAAACAATTAATGAGGTACAATAATAAAAATTTTACCTTTACTTGTGGTAACCATTATCTAATTTAATCTTATTACAATATAATGCAATTATGGGGTAGATAAATTCCATATCATATCACTTGTTTAAATGGTAGATCATGTCATTTACATGACTTGTTAGATCCAAGACCTCCTATGTGTATACCTAAACTTAACTAAAGAGATAATGCATATGAAATACAATGGATATAAGTAAAATAAATTTGAAAAATATAAGGACTTAAAATTATTACATTAGTTTTATAGGTATCTTTCTTACAAGCTTTGCATACCCTCCTTGAAATATAACTAATATTAGCTCTATCATGTACCATAAAATACCTATGCTAGACTATTGATATGATGCTTTACTCCATGATGAAGAGATCATGATAAGAAAGATAAGGGAAGGAACATTTGATGACCAATGAAGTGTTGAATTAACTAGAAAATTTAATTCAACACATGAGGTTTCTTTTATTCAAAATCTATTTGTTAACTTAAAATTGTAAGAGTTATTTTCTAACAATTTGTAGATCTTGATTGGAATGTAGATAAAATTATTTGTATCACGTGTCATGGAAAAACGATTATATATCATTGGTATAGTTATTTATATAAATTGTATCACCTTAACCAACCAAGCAAGTAATGTATAAGGGATGATTTTAGACACAAAATGCATAAGAAAAATCTTCCATAAATAAAATAATTTTGACATGAATAATAACAATATGCTCTCTAGGACGCAAATATCCTATGAATATGATGATTGTTGCATTTTTCTACTAATTTGTGATAATATATTGAATAAAAAACAACTCAAATATCATTTTAAAATTGAATTCATTCTCAAGGTCTAGAATTATTTTTAAAATATGTTTTCAGATAAAAACATATTTATCCATCTTATGGAATTTTAAGGATGATTATCCAATTAAAGAGTCAGATCCTCCATGGTTGTCAACAATATTTTTTATTTCTTTTCACATGCAATAATTATACTCTTTAAAATCTCTTTTTATTTCATAGAAAGACCAATTATTGATGATTCATTTGACAAGAAACAAATTAGCAATTTGAATATTTTAGCCTATAGTAAACCAATTTCTCTATACACTAAAGACACAATGTTTCAAATGTGTTGAACCCATATTTTGCTTATTAATTCTAATAAAGTAGTATTTTAATATCCATGTTCATCATTATGACAATTATAATACATGTGCTATAAATAAATATTTTCATTTTAGTGATAAAGTAAATGACTTCAAGATGAATATTAAATACCTACTACCTAATAAGAACAACAAAGCTCAACTTAGGAGTGGGATCCCATGATTACTAGCTATAAGAAAAAACTAAATTCACTTAAAGAATGATATTCTCCGTAATCATCCAATTATTGAATTATTTATTTCCCTCAATCCTTTTTTTATCAACTCTAAACAATAAAGAGACAATTCCTTAAATATGATTGTATATGATTGTCCTGCCCCATTCTCCTACACTTTTTGGGGTGATGGATTTACTCTTTTGGTTATGGATTTGAATATCATTACACCTTTATGGAATATGTATAACTATGTATTCATATTTTATTAGAAAAACTTGCATTAGACATTAACCAAATATTATTGATACATACATTTGATATGGTTGGCATATGATTTCAAGTTGGATTCTTTTTGTTTTTGGACCTTTGAATTATAATGTTATGATAAGAAAAATCTAAAATAATGTTATTTTATGTTTGAAAGCAAGTCACTAAAATATGACCATGTTAATGTGCTTAGATATTTTATATCTAAATTTGAATGTAGAGGTAGAACATATTGAATGAGCATTAGTCATATTTTGATAAAATTGTTATATAAAAAGACTTACATAAAATGGAAATTTTAAAATTATTAGAATTAACTAAGTATATTCAATAAGTTTCTCCCGACATGATGATGTTTTGGGAATATGGTGTCATGAAGGATAATACGAGCAACATCTAGGGTTTCAGGTCGGTGCTAAAAAATTCTATGAAAACCAGTGTGTTGGCTGGTGAAAGGTGTGTTGTAGTTTGGCTTTAGATATGGCAGCATCAGGGGGCCCTGGTGACCATCGATATTTGTATTTTAAGGATGTTGTTTTGAATAAGGATGCCTCTTCTTTTGATCATGCAAATTCCATGAATTATTTGTTAAACCTTGATCCTATTTCTAATTCATCTTCGACTTCAAAGCTGAAGAATAATGGATGCTTGGAGAAAAGCAAATATTGTCATGTCTTGGTTATCAGTCCTGATTTTGTTGCGAATGATGTTTTATATTTGTCTGATAATGCACTCATCCGCAAATTTATGGGTCTCAAAATTTCTATGCCTTTTTTTTTTAAACTGGGTTAGGAGAAATTGGAGCCCTGAAGGTGATCTAAATATTATTCTTGCAGCTAATGGGTATTTTATTGTGGTGTTCTCCCGTATGGCAAATCATAGTAAATTTTTAGAGGGGGGTCCTTACTTTCACAATTAGTCTGGATTATTTATCAAACCCTAACATTTAGGAATTGATCTGGTGGAGGAGAGGCCTTCTAGGATTCCTGTGTAAGTCCATTTACCATAACTCTCTATGGAATATTGGAGGTCAAATATTCTTCATTATATTACAGATATTATTGGGAAACCGATTGGTCCATATCACCAAAATTTGTATAATAAATTTGCTTATTTTGCACAGCTTTGTGTTGAATTAGATCTGAATAATCCACTGTCTGAATCATTGGAAATTAAACTGGGAAACATATCTTGGGTCCAACAATTAGATTATGAAGCTCTCACATTTTGATGCTGCATATGCCATTAATATAGGCATATTAATAGAAACTATAAGAAAATGAATTCTTAGCCTTCATCATCTTCATATGACTTTTAAGATGCATCTACAAAGGCAAAAGGAAAATCTCCTATGGTTAATGAGATACCTAGTTCTAATGGATTCATTCATGTTAAGTCTCATTCAATATCTAGGCCTTTTGTTCGTCAGAATAAATGTGTTGGAAAGGGAGGTTTTGGTAACGGATTTGATGTGCTTGAGACTTTTGAGGAGCCACATGTTAAGGAGAAAGTTTGGAACAAACGTGATATGGATGCTTGTATTCAAGAGCTGGGTACTTTTTCTTTCCTAAATCCTTCTTTTGAAATGCAAACTTCTGATAAGGAAGGGGTAGTGCATGATAACCCTCTTGTAGGAAATGAATATAAGTCCAAAGAGTTGTTGGATTGTCTTGATAAAGTTCTTGAACATTCCCCTTTGGCTGAAAACGTGATTGAGGGAAATGAGGATGAGACTAGGTTTGAACCCTCCCATGATAGGATTATCAAAGAGGAAGGGAAAAATAAAGTTTCTCCTGTGTTAGGTATTCACCCAAAAACTATCAAAAGAGTGGGATGGAGAAGGTGGTAAAATCGGGAAGAAATAAGGATTAAGAAAAAGTGAAATTGATAGGGGAATCCTTAGTTAAGTCTGGTGTTGTTAAGACATTATATTCTCACTTATCTATTCCCCCAAAATGAAAGTGATATCTTGGAATGTTAGGGGTTTGGGTATCAGCCCTAGACAAAAAGCTACTTGAAATTTTATCAGATATCATAGACCTGATATTTTTTTAATCTAGGAAATAAAATTATCTTGTGAATATATGGTTAGAATTGCTTCTAAGGTATGGAAAGGTGGTCATTATCTTTCTATTGGAGCCCAGGGTTTTGCGGGTGGTGTTGTGTGTTTGTGGTATCCACAAAGCTTTACTTACTCTTGGTGTGTGGGTAGCAGGAGCTATCTCTCTATGGTTACTACCTGCTTTTCATTTGGATCTTCTATTCTTCTATCTAATGTGTATGCCCCTAGTGATTTATCAAGTAAAATCTGCTTATAGAATCATCTTAGATTCATTCGATATCTTGCTCTCAATTCTCCTTGGATTGTGGCTAGGAATTTTAATTCTATCATGTCCCTAGAGGAGAAGAATGGTGGTGTGGAGTGTTTTGGTCCTTCTTCTACTTTGATGCGGGATAATATTTCTTTTCTTAATCTTGTTGATGTGAAGCCTCAAAATGGGTTGTTTACTTGGACTAATAGAATATGTGGAATGAATTTTATTTCTAAAATATTGGATCAATTTCTTACTTTAGATAGTTGGTTTGATGATATTTGGACTTCGTTCTCAGAGATTCTAGGCTAGAGAAGCTCTGATCACTAGCCCATTCTCTTTCAGTCCTCGATATTCTCATTGCTAAGAAATTTTCCTTTCAAATTTCAACTTATGTGGCTCAGGGATAATTATTTGTATGAATATGTGGAGAGGTGGTGGGTCTAAGGGAAACCCAAATTTGTAACTACTATGTTTACTTTTTTCAAAAGCCTCTAGTTTGTCAAATTTAAACTCAAGCAATGGAACAATTTTTTTTTTGGAAATATTTTTCAGAAGAAAAAGCAATGACGGGATAGCCTAGAGGAGATCACTTTTCAAATTAAATATGAAGGATTGACAAAGGATCTATTGGAAATGGAATATTCCATTTATAATCAACTTGCTGAAAGGGAGCTTTGTGAGGAGATTTTTTGGAAGTAAAAATATCGAATTGACTGGTTATTGAAAGAGGATGGAAACACCTCTTTTTTCACAATTCAGTTAAAGACCGTAGGAATGGTAGTGCTATAGTCTCACTTACTTCTTATCATGGGGAAACTCTCTCATCCTTTTAAGATATCTCTAATGAAGCAGTCAGGTTCTTCTCCTCTCTTTTCTTCGAGCAGGGTCCTCACGATGTTGTTAATATGACGCTTATTTTGGATTGTATTCCTAGGTTGGTCTCTAATGATATGAATAAAATACTAATGGACCCCATATCGATGGATGAACTTAAAGCGGTGGTTTTTCAAATGAAAAAAGGTAAAGCACCTAGACCTGATGTTTTCCCTATAGAATTTTTCCAAGATTTTTAGGATGTGTTATCTTTTGATCTGCTAAAAGCTATTCAAGAATACCAAGTCAATAAGCAAATGCTTAAAGCTATTAATTCAACCTTCCTTGATTTTATTCCTAAATATGAAAATGCTAGCTCATTGGGGTCTTTCCATCCTATTTTCCTATGCAATGTTATGTAAAAAATTATTACCCTTGCATATCGGCTAAAGAAAGTTCTTGGTTTTCTTATTTCCCTTGAGCAAGGTGGGTTTGTTAAGGATCATCATATTTTGGATGGTGTGGTGGTTGCTACTAAAGCTATTCACTCTATGGATATCTCTAAGGAAATGTTATGTTCATTAAGCTTGATATGTCCAAGGCTTATGCCATGATTAGCTGGATTTTTTTGTAGAACATCCTTCAAGCTTTTGGGTTCTATTATAATTGGATTGAATGTATCATGAGTTGTGTGACTTCGGCCTCCTTTACAGTTTTAATCAAAGGTTTACCATCCACTTTATTCTCAGCTTCTAGGGGGATTCGTCAAGGAGATCCCTTGTCCCCTTATATTTTCATCCTTATGGATGAAGGTTTGGGCATACTTCTCAAGAGTTTTCATAATCATGGTGTTATCTAGGGATGGTCTTGGGCAGAGAATTATTTATCCCAGTCTCATCTTTAGCTTGTCGATGATACTGCTCTGATGGGGAGGGCAAAATTTGAGAAAGTAGTGAATTTTAGGAAGGCTTTAGATATTTACTTATCTGCCTCTGGTCAAATTATTAATGAATAGAAATCAAATATCCTCTTCTTCAATACGGATGGTCAGATTCAATGTAGGATTGCTAATATTCTATATTTTTAGGTGGGTTGTCTGCCAGTGGGGTATCTTTTCTTATAAAAATCTTGGAATGGCCTACTGGAAATGTATTTTGGATAGATTTTGATCAAGTATTAATCATTGGACTATCCTTTATTGGTATATTAATGCTCTTGAAGTTTGTCCTTCATGGTTTACCTATTTACAAGTTTTCTATCTTGGCTACTCCTAAGTGCTTTCTCAATGAATTTGATTCTCTTTCTAGAAAATTTTTATGGGCAAGAAACCTGGACTGTAATAAATATAGCCTGGTTAGTTGGGATACTATGTGTTGTCCTAAAGAGATGGGGGATCTTGGTTTGAGGTAATCCAATTTGAATAGTATCGCCCTAGCCACTAAAATTTATTGGAGGTGGTGTAGTAATCCTGATCATCTTTGGGCTAAAATTCTTAGCCTCAAATATTTTGGTCGTGCTCCAACTGATGAGATTCCAATATTGGAGTTGAAGGGGAAAAGTTTCATTGTTTGGGACACTCTTAAAAAATGTGTCATGCTTATTAAGAAGGGTCTCTTTTGGATTGTTAATACGGGAAACAATGCCATATTTTGGAAATATTATTGGGATAATCATCCTCCTATCCTTTCTTTTTTCCCCCACATTCATCTTCTTCAGGATATTTTTTCTGATGCGGGCTGGTTTAAGGTGGTTGACTTCAAGCGACAAAGTCCTCTTGATAGTTCTTTTACTCACTGTTGGTGGGATTTGCAAGGCTGGATAGAGGGTGGCTATCATGAGGATCGTAACACTTTAGCTTCTATTTTTGCTGAGAGACCATGTTGTTCTATTTAAGACTCTAATATTCTTGCTTAGGACCATAATTTGAAAGGAAAATACACCATTGCTCTGGGTTATCAAACCCTTATTATGCAGAGAAGAGAGGAGATTGTGTTTCCCTGGTGGAAGAAGGTTTGAAATAATTTTTGTTGGCCCAAATGTAATATGTTTCTTTGTCTTATATGTCAAAATAAATGTTCGACTTGGAATAATATTTAGAAAAGAGGTTTTTAGGGTCCTTCACTATGTTTTCTTTGTAGAAATAACGAGGAAACCATTCCCCATATTTTCTTCCAATGCTCATATTCCTTGGAGGTCTAGAACTTGTGGTGGCAGATCTGTAAAAGGCCCATCATCCATGCTACTTTTGTTTTTTATTTTTGGGAAAGCTTGGGTAGACCCCCTACATCTGCTTCATATCTTCAAATTTCTTGGGATTTGGGTCTTTCCTTCATCTTTTGGCATATTTGGTTGGAACACAATCGAAGAATTTTTTAGGGATGTCAACTTGGAGCCTTATAGGTATGGCTCAGAGTCAAAAGGATGGTTAAGGAGACTATTGAGGCTAATTTTATTTTGCGTTCTTCTCTTACTTCCTCCAACTGGTAGATTATCAATAGATTGGAGATTGGTTCATTGAAGTTCACCAACTGCAAACAGAGGCCCTGTTAGGGGGATTGGTTCATTGAAGTTCAATAGATCTGGGAAGTGGATTCCCCTCTAGGGATGTTATCAAAATAAATACATATGGTTCTTCCATGGGAATCCCGGGTAATGCTGGTATATGAGGAATTGGTCATGATAGTGAGTGTGTGGCCAACCTTTTTTTCTTTGTGTATAATGGAATTCATTCGAATAATCATATGGAATCATTGGAAATTATTCATGCATTGAAAATAACTTTTTCTTTGGGATGGAGAAGGGTTATTTTTGAATATGATTCCATGATAGTGGTGCCTATTCTGAACAACAATCATTTTCAAGATGCTTCCTGGTTTATGGCTAGAATAGTGAAACAGATTTTGAGCTTGGTTGGGAATTTTGTTAAAATTTATTTTTTTCATATCCCAAGAGAATGGAATAGAGTGGTTGATTGTTTGGCGAAGTGGGATTCTAAAGGATTTCCTTATTTGAAATTTGATAGTTGGAATGATCTTTATCAGGATAAATCTAGACTCCCAGTTAATTCATGAGGACTAGGAAGGATAATTTCAAGGTGGAGGAACCTGATTTTCATGGGTTCTTGTGTCTTGTCAAAGTTGTTGTCAGAATGATCCATGGATTTCCTTGGTGGATTTATTGTATTTTGTATGATGTGTTGGCTTGGATCACTTGGAAATCCTTGTGGAATGTATTGTTGTAGATTATGAATAAATTTTTTTCCTCCAAAAAAAAAAAAAAATTTCCCCCTTTCCCTTATCATGAGAGATCCAAAGGGACATATGTGAAGTCCGTATTGGAGGAATCTCTTTTATTTCTAATAAAATCATTGTATAAATCAATATGGAAGCAATGAGAAGTATTCTTATCAATTCAGGTTAGAAAAAGGAAAGGGATTTGGAGAAAATGAGGAAGGATATTTTGCTTTACAAGTGTTGCTTTGAATGAGAGATAAGTCCTTCAACTTAATCCTCTTATATGAGTGTCTATTATAAATGCAATATTTTATAGGAAAGAAAATACAAATTTAGTAGTATGGCATTGCATAATTATTAGTGTAATTTTTGCTTCAAAAAATTGTGCTTTACTTTAGAGTATGATGTGCCTTACTAATATTTGCTTTATACATCATTTTTATATTTAGATCTAAAGGAATTTAGGTAAAATAGAAGGAAGAAACAAGGAAGGATATACTATAAAAATTACACATTAGCATTGTTTAATTTTTTGTATGATAAAAATTAAAAGGGGACATGAACATGGAATAAATATACATTTTGAAACAAGGGATGAGGAAGTATAATGTAAAATTTAAAATTATGAAGGAATTAAATATACAAAAAAATATGGGAAAAAAAATTTCAAAGTAAAGGAGACAAAAGAGGTCAATATTAATCAAGTATATTATCTTCATGTTACATTAGTAGCATAAAATCCTCTCATTACAATAAAAGTGAAAGTAGTGTATAGCACATCCCTTGTACTTTAGGGGTTTTAGGGAAATTTTCAAGGTTAAGGAAGTAACTACTATGGAGGATCAACCTTGTAATTTAGGGTTTACCTTGTAACATAAAGAAAAAAGTGTTGGTGAGGTTATTCCTTCCACTTCATATTCTTCAAGGTAGCATAATTCCTTAGAACATAATTCTTATTATGAACAATATGTAAAAATATAAAATATTAATGAATGCAAAAGTGTTAGTGAGAATTAAAAGAGGATAGGAATACCATCAAAGCAAGGAAAAGGAAAAGGAAAACTTAGAGGGATATTGATTTGGGAAACCATATCATAGGTGTTAACAAGAAGTAGGTTTAGTCTTACAAATAAACATAAAAAATTATGATGAAAATGATATCATGGAATATTAGGGGTATGAATAAGACCTCTAAAAAAAATTATTAAATAATTAATAGGTTGTTATGATATTAAAAAAAAATAATTAAAGAAATTAAATTTTATAGTAAGGAATGTAATAATGCATTCAAAAATATTTAGAGGATGGGAGATTGTTTGGTAATTTATTCTAAAGGATTTTCCAAAGGTATTGCAATAATATAGGACAAAAGTAAATGGGATGGAAAATTGCTAGAAGCAAAAAGTATTTGAGTTGTTTGCCTATTTTATTGGAAAGAGGAAAATACTAAATTTGGGATTATAAATATACATGCCCCAACGATAGATACTCCTCATGAAATATTTTAAAAGAGCCTCAACATTATTTTGTCAAATATAATAATGATTCATAATTGTGATCTCTATATTCTTACAGGTACTTCAACATTGTTTTATCTCTGTTAGAAAATAAGACATCTAGTACTCCTAGATGATCTAAATATTTGTAGTTTTTGCATCATTTAACAATTCAAATAGTCTTTGGGATGTTATTATTTTAATCTCTAAATATACATAGGATAATAAACATATTGGAAAAATTCATATAGCATAAAGATTGGATGGATTTTTGTTATGTAGTATATGGTTACAAATAGAGTATAATCTCTTCATGCATTGTATTGTGAGTAGGATTAGATCACAAAACCATTCTATTAATATATTATTAGCTCAATAAAGGTTATCCATAGCCATTTCAATTTCATTCTATATGGATCTAAGACCTAATTTCCTCTAGATGGTTATGTCATGATAGGATGAAGTAAATTTTAAAGGATCATATATGTAAATACTTGTTAAAAATATAATCTAGGGTAAAATAAAATATTTGGAATGTAATATATTTTGGTAACATAAATCAAAGGAGGAAATTGAATCCAAACTCAAAAAATGATAACAGGTTATAGAATTCAATGGAATGGACAAAGATACTTATCTGCAAGAAAAAATTACTTTCTAATAATCATAATATATTGAAAAGGGAGGAGTCATATTGTTTTCAAAAATATAGAGAGATATGGATTAAGGAAGGGGGAATATAAATACCAAATTATTTTATGCTACAGCTATGACATATTCATTTTTGTATAATATCAAAATAAATCAACTCTAAATAGAAGAAATATTTACAAAGAAGAAGATATTATAATGGAAGTAATTAATTATTTTAGAAATATTTTGTTAGATGTTAGGGAAGATAAGAAGGCACAAGGTAGTCCATAATTTATCACTTAGGGGTAATATGAAATCTTGATGAGGAATGCCTCTTTAAAAGAGCTACATAAGGGATTTTTTTCTTTCCATCCTAACAAGGCACCTGACCTTGATGGATTTTCTATAATCTTCACTCAATATATTTGGGGTTTATTTATGAGTTATATGTTAGTTATAGTTGAAAATTATAAGAAATAAAAGTATGATAAGATGATCATTGCCACATTTATTACATTGGTTTCCAAGAAAGGTTAAAAAATATTGTGATAATTTTCATAAAATAAGCCTTTGTAATAAGATTTATAATATTATTTAAAAAATATTGTAAACACATTGAAGAGCATTCTAGATTGTGTTAACTTAGAGGAAAAATATGATTTTGTTCATGGTAAATAAATTATTGATGGTTTAATCATTACACAAGAGGTCATCCATTCTCTTCATTCCATGAAAAATCTAGGTATGCTTATGAAATTAGATATGAATAAAGATATAATAAGGTTTGTTGGAGTTTTCTATAAGATGTTTCAAGAAAAATTGGTTTTGATAAATATTGATGTGAATAGATTAGATGTTATTATAGAAATCCATAATACTCTATTTTTATCAATGGATCCCTTATTTGATACAATAGCTAGTGTAATGGCTAGTAACTATTAAATTGTCCAATATTTCTCTAATTGAGGACAACTCCTCACATATAAAAAAATAACTAAAATATTTAGTGAGAGAAAGGTTAAAGTAGAGGACAACACCACACTAGAAAAATTCATTGATTTGTAATCCTTGCTAAGAAAACTAAAGGATTTAGAATGTTAGAAGGAGAGCCTATTATATATCTAATATGGGGACCAAGAATTAGACACATAAATACTAAATTATTTAGGGTTGTCTAGTGATGTGTACTACAATGTGCTTTCAAGGTTGTAGTCTCATAGAAAGACCAAAGTAACCCATCAATTTTATAATTTTTTCATGGGTGTCACCTAATTTAGAAGATTCCATACCTACAGATAAAGGCCAAATATAGGATCTCCCATCAATCAATCTTCCAATGCTAATAAATCACTGAAAATATAGTAGTTGAGCTACTACTTTTGAAATTTCACCAAGAATTAGCAATGAGAAGCAAAAAAATTAAGTTTTATAGGCTTGGGAGCAATACTACAGATTGGATTGAGAACAAATTTAAATTTTTTTATAAAATTGGTTGTGTTATTGGTCAAAAAGTGTGATTCATCCTAGAATTGGAAAATTGCCATTTTCCAAAATCATTGATCATCAGTTCTAAATTGGATGATTATAATTTTTAGCTCAATCAAGACAACAGTCAACACAAAATTCAAGAAAATTAATTGGAGAGCAACATTTTGTCTTCATATGGCACCCACATGAATTTAGAAGACTTCTAAACATGATTGGAGAATATTTAGAGGCTTTAACATTTAAAGGTGCATGATTTCATTGAAGATGCCACTAGATTAGATAATTTACCATAAGTAGAGAATAATTACTTCCAATAACCCTTTACATAAATAATTTTCTATAAATAGGATCTATGGATTTTATTATAAACATATATGATCCATTTGAGAAAATCTAAGATGCGCTTTATAGACTCCAATTTTACTCTCAAAAGTATTTTAGAATAATAGATAAACAATGCTTGATATTTGCTTATCAATTATGGCATTGCCCTTTTGATTTTTGAAATGCATAGTGATTGTGACTTTTATCTTTTGGTTTCTATTGGTCCATTATATTATTGCAACATACATATTGGAGCACAATGATGTTATTCATTTCTTTTGAAATGCATCAATTGATTACACCTAATTCTACTATGGTTATGACCTTACTTTTTCTTGTATTTATTTTACATCTCTCACACCCTTATCTTATTAAAATTACTTTTTTATAATTATATTAGTTTAGATTAGCATGATTAGTAGGGAGTTGGCCTAAATTTGAAGGTTGAAGAGAATACTTTTTTTCGTTGAAATAAAAATTATGGGTACAAATTCAATTAGTTGAATCCATGATTTAATAGTTTCCAATGACATTATAGAAAGGGAGAGAAGGGTCTTATCACATAACCATAAACCTTGTTTAGGTTAAAAATGCTCCAAGATATATTATAAAATTTTATGTTTAGAAATTAAAAACCTTAATATATAAGATATCAAAAGCAAGAAAAATAAAATAGCCAACTTGGGACTATTACCCAGATTATAGTTTAAGGATACAAATTAGAATAATGGGATTACCTATGATGAAACCAAAGAAAGAAGGAATTAGAGAAGCAAGGGCATCAAGGTCGACAATGCATTGCCATCCTCAATCCAACTTCTTATATTTGGTCCTCCCTATAATATGAACTCATTAAAAATATGCTATATTTCATTATTATTTGTATTATTTATATTCATTACATAATTATATAGTGATGGGTTTTTTCTTTAAAATTTTAGAGATAAATTCAACATTAAAAATATCATTGTAAGATGCATCTAATGTTGAAACATGTGTAATATGATCTTTTTTAGACAAGATCAATTGCCAGTTTGAGATTAACCTCTCATCATGGTTTTGGTATCACTATAAATACCCCTCAATGAGCAATCATTTATAATATAATTGTGAATAAAATGTGATATATTGGGGTGCCTATAGGCACCCACCTTTCATTTTTTCTTTTTATCTCGCTCCTTTACTTAATTTACTATTGTTATCTTTTGATTTGCTTCTACTTCTTTTCTACATGTGATTGTGGTGAATGCATATTTTCGAATGTTTTTACAAAATGTTGAGAATTTGAACATGGTAGTAGAGCAAGGACCAAAGCTATGTCACTAATTAGTAGAAAATTATATTTTTATGGTTATAAAAGGAATCACATCCACCTCAAAATCTAGGTTACTATGGTTTATAATCCTTTTTCAAATATTAAGTTTTAAATTTTATTTCCTATTAAAATTAGGCATTGCCTCTTTGTCTAGTTTGTATGCATATTGTATACCTTGTAGCAATGATTGCATCAATGTGGATAGTGTGATGATTGGTTCACATTGTATCTACTATGAGATGATGAGTTTGAACAATGATGTATCCACTTTTGATATCATAATTTGATCATTTACTTTACTACCATATCCAATTGTCTACTTTACAAGGAGACCTACCTCTTTGTTGCATCAAAGGGAGTTTCATAATAATGTATTTGATGTTTTTTTGGGATAATATCATGGGTTAAAATCCTTGGGACTCAACTACTATAGAAAAATTCTTGATTAATTTTATGTTCATAAATTCCAAGAGGTTAGTCTTATGGTTCTACTCCAAATTGGATGTAGTAGTGGTGCGACAATTTGACCTATCCTTTGCTTGTATATCTCATACACAAGCTCATCTAAAAGAATTCAAATCAATGAAATCTAAGGCTTAATTTCCCAAGGTCAACTCTAAGATTTTAAAGAAGTCAAATACTTATGATTATTGTAAAAAGGATGGACTCTCCATCAAAAATTGCATTACAAGGTTGAAGAAGATTGAGATATAATTCTTGATGGTTGGACACAAGCTTTCTAATAATGAACATGAGAATGGAGATAATAAATCAGAGGCCCACTATAGCATCCATTATGGGGGAAAGTGTTACCTCTAATGCTTTCTATCCTTGGACCCCTCAATTTAGATTATGGGGAGTATTTAAATATGTGATATCTAATCTTGTTAGGCAAAGGCCCAAATTGTGAAGAAGTAATTATGAGCACTATTGATATAGCCTATAGACATGTGATTATAGAATCCTATGGGTATTTATCATTTATGTAAGTGTACAAACATGTTTATGTAATCCTAATGGTACATTTCATATTTCACCCTTAGTGATATTGGTTAATCCACCTTTATGGATAACCTTTTTAAAATGTGTAATTTATTGTGATTTTATTGTAGGTTAACCACAAGGTCAAGTCAATGTTGGCTTGAGGTTAATATCTAATTGGGATTTTGGTATCATTATAAATACCCCTCAATGAACATTTTTTTGTTATTAATGTGAATAAAATGTGATATAATAGGTTTCCAATGGGCCCCTGCCTTTTATTATTTTTTGCCACCTTCCTTCTCTTTACTTGATTTATTATTGCTATGCTTCTACTTCTTTTCTACATGTGATTGTGATGAATGCATGTTTTGGAATATTTAAGAAAAATGTTGAGAATTTGAACATTTAAGTTTACACATATAAACGAATACAAGTTTCATGAATTATAATGAAAATATTATTCCAAAATTTGAAGTTTTATAAATGACTTTTTTTATGTATTAGTGGAAAATACAACTAGACTCATATAAACGTGAATAAACACAACCAAACAAATAAAATTGTGCAAACAAATTTTTATTATGCTTAAATTAAAATAAACATATTGTTATAAAGTTCATAATATCATAGTGACTCTTATATAAATATGATGTGGACTCATATGCATACTAGTAAGTTGCAACCAATAAAAATTTGCTATTTTTTAAATTCTTATTGATTTTTTAATACAATTATTTTTATGAGATATCAATTTAGGGATATTCTTTACTTGTCAAATTAAAATTTTATCATTTGTTTCCTACACCCTTAATGCATCTATAGACCACTTGTATAATTAATGTGTATGGAAGCTACTTGAAAATAATTTGCTACTATTTTATTATGAACTATAGAATAGATATTGCAAAAAACTTCATTTCCACATGGCTATAAAATCAACCTTTTTTTGCTAATAGAAAATACCTTTTAGCAATTACAACTTACAATAGATATATACTTATATCAAAATAATACCAATAGTAAGTGGTCAATATATATAGCATAAAGCATTCCCCTGGATACCTCTTCATATATATCCAATTATGTTATCTAGGCCATAAGTATTTCTCTATCCTTTTTGGTATCCCAATCCATCACTTAAGAAAATATAATCCCATATACTCCACACACCATCACCTAAATGTTTCTTTAAAGCTACCAAGAAACTTGGCTCTTATGTTATAATTCAATTCTTCATTAACCAAATTATTTAGACGCCATGAACTTCCATGCTATGGAGATTCCCTTGGAGGGTGTCAATCTGCCACTCATGTTCCTTGAATAGTGTCTCAAGATAATATTTTTTAAAATATATCTCCTTCAAACTCTATTTCTTGTCCAATCCCATTCATATCATATCTCAAATCACATATTCCTTCACCCCATGATCTCTTTTCTCATAATAACTTAGTTTTTTCATTTGAGGCAATGATCAAAATCTACCCTCCATTAAATAAAGGATCGACAAAAGAAGATGTAATGCCTGCCTCTTTGACTCCTTGTTTAACTAAAAAGTAAGGAGGGTGGTTACAACAATACAAACAATAGTGAAATAAGATATGAATTATTAAATTATGAAATAATATTATATGTCAATGTGATTTACCATGCTTATGATATCTTGATAGATTGAATGTGATGAATTTTCTTGCTATAAATTCAAGTTTTTGCTTTAATGTGTGATATTAGCATATTAGAGTTTATTATGAAAATTTTATGAAATATATTAAAGCCAACATTATTGTGTTTTGTAGGTGACTAAGGCCACATTTGAGGTAATATTAATCAATTTAAAAACTTATGATTTATGTTATCATTGTCTTGTCCTATCAACTAAAAACTAGAATATGATGTGGAACTTGTCTTGTGTCATATGTCAAGGTCAAGGGCATATGTATGTACCTTGTATTGGCAAGGATAGGATATCATGAAGATAGTCAAATTAATATATAAAGGATCACTTAAGTACTATAAAATTAAATAATTTGGGAGTAGAGAAATGCCTAAAGACAACATCCTAAAACTATTACCAACAAATGTGATATTCACCTACTTCTACTCATGTAACTATGAGCATGCCTTTAGCAACCTTATTTAGGGCCTTTTTGGTTCTTAGTACAATTGAGTTGCAAGGTGGTGATTGCTTAGCCAAAAGGAGGTTCCCATCATGACCTCATCCGATAATGGAAAAAACTCCAAGAGTCTTATTTTAAAAAAAGGAGTCATCGGGTGAATTTCTTGGAAGCTTCAAAAATTTGGTGACCATGGCCTTCACCAAAACCTTGGCCTAAATTTTGGATCAAGGGATGGATTTTTTAGTTTGATCACACCGGGCATGCTAGTTTGAACTTCTGGGGGTCAAAAACAACCTTTGCACCTCCTTGGGTACCATGACCCCCCATAGTTGTGGTTTGCTCTTTGTCTCCTAGAGTGGATGCATCTAGTGCCCTATGCCTCCTATGGGGGCACCGGTCCTAGGAAATCTAGGAAGCGTGGGTTGTGGCTTCATTGAGTGACCTTTGAGATTTTTATCAAGGTCGAATCCTTATTTATATGTGATATTTTTATGCTTACATTTCTTCTGCTACATTAGCCTACTCTATTAGGTTTCTTTCAGAAAAAAGGGAAATAAAGAAAAATAGGAAATAACATAGAAAGCAAATTACAAAAAATAAAACCTACCTAGCCTATCTGAAGGTGGTAATGCATAAAAAGAATGAAATTTCTATTTTATAACTTATTCGGATGAATTAACACATGAACCAAGAAAGAAAACAAAATTGAACACAGATTTGACCATACAAATATGTAATATATATATATATTTATATATATATATATATATAACCATAGGCTCAACAACTTGTACATGCAACTGGCCCAAGGCTCGAGTCCATACTAAGAAATAAAATAGAAAAGAGAGATAAAAAATGCCATAGGTCAGGTGCTTGAAACAATAACAAAATCCAACTCTTCTTTTTAGCCTACAAGAGCTACTATTTATAATATTTATAGGTAAATTTTAAATTTCAAAATAAAATCTAAAATAGGTATGGGTAGGAGCATCGACATTAGCTCTAGTAATAGGATCAATAAGATTATGCCACATTAATTTTGGGGGATTCTAGATCTACTTGGAGTTAAATAACCATAAAGTTCTCCAACGGTGGCATGGACCTCTTTTTATAGGGGTCATTAATGCATCCACCTTCTTTCATGGAGAAACAAGCTTGGATGTTGGATTTGGTTTATGGGACCCATTCCAAGGACCACAACCTTGTGTTCCTTTAGATTTTTAATTATCTTGGTTATTTCCCCTTTTCTTGTATCAACTCCCTAAATATTGGTAGAAGTTTGGTTATGGACCTCCCCTTTGGTGATTCGGTTGCTCTGGTGGCCCTTCCCCTTGTGCTTTTTATTAGCCTCAAGTTTGGTTGTCATTGATCTCAATATTACCTTATTTCTCCTAGTGACTAATTCTCCAAAATACTCCTATGTAAGACTCAACCAAATCTCATTTGATGGGTATGTTTCTGGTCATTGGTACCTTTTCCATGCCCTTCTTACTCCTCCCACCTCTGAGACTCCAAGGGATATTTATGAGGATAAACAAGGTATTTTGGCCTTACTGAGTCCTTACTTGACTCTTCTAATCCCCCTTATTCTTTCTCTCCAATATCCTTGGGTTTTTCTTGATGGGTATGTTGCTTATAAAATTGAGCAATTAACCATGGGTATATGGAGTGCTACAACCCAGTTGTCAAAGGAAGATAGCTCAATTTTAGGGCTCTTTCTCTAGTAGAGCAGGTAGGTCCTAGTGAAATGAGTTCTTAGAGGCCTCATCATCAAGGGGACCCTTTTAGTCACCATTGAGAAGGCTCAAATGTTCCTCCTGATTATGGGATAAGGTGTAGTCACAACTAAAAAGGATGAAATCCCTTTTTGGCTTGATCTGGATGGATGGCTTTACCTTGAGGTGAGGGAGTTTTGGTCATGATATCAGTATTTTGTGTAGATCATTCTTTTCTAGTGCTTTCTTTGAATCAACTACTTGGTATGTGGATGGAGCTTTAGGGCCCCTTATCTAGTTGGCTCAGGTGATAATCCTTGCTTGTCTGTCTTTTAGGGCAAGAACCTATCCCACTATAGTTAAAACTTCACTAAACTTTATGCTATTGACATTATATCAAGGCTATAAGTGCGTGTTAATTGATCATTATAAAATAATAAATAGAATTTCATATTAGATGAAAATAGCTCTAAGATTTAGACTCTTCAGTAAATTTAATGGGTTTGTACTTTAAGGATAGAAAAAATTAGACTAGACTTATTACATTGATAATAGAAAGTATACATCAAGATATTGAGTCATTTTTATTTAAATTTGATTTCTTGATGTAGAAAATCAGTTGTTATTTATTTAAAATTTATTCAAGGAAAAAACAAGACAACAATTTTTACTATAACTGAGATAGTGTACCTCACAAGGATTCTTAACTATCTTGGGCTTCTACAAAATGATCGTACAATATTATCCCATGACAATAAAAACATAGTATATATTTTGAAGAATTTGGCATTCCATCCTAGAACTAAATACATTTTTTTAAATCACCATCAACAATATCATAATAGAGAAAGAATCAAATGCAATTAATAGATTACTAAATTTCATAAGAGAAATAAAGGGAACAATTGTATTGAAAAGGAATAGGAAAATATGATACGGTGCCCTTAAACACAAAAAATACTTTATTAATTGTTATAAATAGTTAAAACCAAATGTATAAAAGAATGGATGAGTGGAAATATAAATTCCCACCACCAAACAAGAATCAATCCCAATAACTATCAAACTAATATATTATTAGATTACGATAGGATCATTTTCTAAGATGAAAAAATAGATCCATGGATAACTTCAATAATAAAACATAAAGTACAATGTCAATCATGGTCAAAAGCAAAATAGTGCACATTTTAATATCCACCTTAATCTAAGTATGGATATAGAGAGAATATATTAGTGAACATCCCCCTTAATAGAAGTTATGAACCTCTAATATGATCTTACAATCTAATGAAGGTGACCCTAACATGGCCTCAAGAAAATATATAGTTTGTATAAGCCTTATATGTAAGCATGAGCTAACCATAAAGTGAAACTCACAAATATAATCCATTCAAATATCAATATGATTAATTTGTTGATATTCTCTTGGGATAGCACTCTAATTATCACATGATAAAATATTAGGGAATTTATAAGAAAAATAAAACTATTTAAGAAGCATTCACATCCACTCAAGGCATTTCCTAGCAAGAACCACACTAATATTCTATTTTCATAGAAGACATGAATATTTTTTGTTGTTTCTTGGAACCTAGGTCTAAATCTAAGATAAAATGAACATATTGAAGACTTATAATTATTAAGATCATCATTTTGATCTACATCTAAGTATCTTGACAAAAATTGGATCCTATGTAATGTAGACAATGACCATGTGAATAGTAGCACTTATGTAGTAGAAAAATTTACTTGGAAAACTTTTAAATTACCCTTAGGATACACTTGCATGTATCTGAAACAAAGACATATAAAAAGTAGTATCTAGTCTAATATGAGTGGATAGAGAAGACCTGCCTACCAAAGACCTAAAATTAATAGCATCAAGTAAAGGAAAACATATAGACTCAAATTTCACCCTTGAAGCAAAGGAAGAGTAACCTAATTTTCAATGCTTCATCTTGAACTTTGAAAACTGATTCAATACATATTGAGGATGAAAAATAAAATTTAATGAAGAGGATTAAACAATGTAAATTCATTGGAAAATTAACTAGGCCCAAATATGTCATCTAAACAATTTTTAAGGCCATAGCTTCATGTCATTAATCATGAAATTTATGATCCTAATAACCATATCATCAATATAAATCACAATAATAATAATTTCACCATTATGATGTTCATTTTTAACATCATTCTCAACCTTGCACTGACATAAATTAGAACTAAGAAGAAACTTTAGGATCTTGTTATATCATGCTCAAGGTGATTTTGAAGCCTATATAAGGAATGGTTTATTTTAAAATCAATGATATATGTCCATATCGAACAAAACCTAGTGGATGTTATATATAAATTTTCTTTTAAATTTATCAATAAGAAAATCACTCTTGATATTTATTTGATGAACCTTTATAAGGAAAATAAGCAAAAATATAGAAGATCATCCATATGGTCTGATGGATTCCATGAGAGCAACATAGGTAAAATTATCATTGTATCCAAATCCTTCATTTTGAGAAATATTATTCTAGTGAAGTAATCTTTATGCTTCTTCATCAAATTATCTATACCAAATTTTATTTATAGACCCATTTACACCCAACAATGTTTTTTTCCTTAGGCAAAGGAAGCACCTCCTAAGTTTGATTCCTAATATATTATTCTTACTCCACTAATATAGTTACTTTGGAAATTTGGAATTTCCTTTAGCATAATTGTAAGTAGTAGGATCTATTAACATACACCTTATATGAAAAGCATTAGGTGGAGGGGATTCCAATAATGTTCTTAAAATCAAATGTGATCATTAACCTTAAATTAGAATGGTGTAGGATATAAATTACATGACTTCAACGAACAAGTGGTTCGTGTAACCAAATCAACTACCCGAACCAAATGTGAACCACCTCCTAGAAACCATCTTCTATGTTATGTTAATAATATGATAACATAACATAATATAATGTAATAAATTATGCATAAAGATCAACCTATGCTAACATCCCCCCTTATTACATTATTTTGAAATACAAAGTGTTATGAAACAACTCAAATTTGACACGGCCAAGTGCCTTAGTGAAAATATCTACAACCTATTCACCGGTAGGAATGTACTGGAGCTATATCTGGTTTTTTTGAAATTCATCTCGAATGAAAGGACATTGAGTGTCAATATGTTTGGTGTGTTCATGAAACACTGGATTCTTGATGAGCTTCAAAAAACCTTGGTTTTCGCAAAATATGTGACTTGGAAGTTTCTTGGGAAGACCCATACTTTCAAGAATGCAATGTAACCATATCACCTCACAGACTGCTCCATGTGCTACACGGTATTCTGACTCTATAGATGATAAAGCAACCAACTACTAATTTTTAGTGTACCAAAAGACAGAATCGGAGCCAAGATGAAAATGTATCCAAAAATGGATTTCCTATCATAAAATAACCCAACATAATCTGAGTTTATGTAACCTTGCAAGAATAAGTTATCATTCTTCTTGTATTCCAGGTCATATTTTGTACTACCATGAACATACTTAAGAACTTGTTTTGTTGTTTTTCAATGACTAACCTTTGGTTCTTGCATGAAACTTGAAAGATAACTCATAGTAAAACTGATATCTGGTCTGATATTTATTAGATATATGAGACTCCCAATCAACTAGCGATAGATAGTACCATCTACCTATGGAGATTTATCATATCGTGATAATTGTAACCCTATTTCCATTGGAGTTGCTTTGGGCTTACAATTAGTCATGTGATATTTCTCAATTAATGTCTTGGTATATTTTTTTTGTGTCACTCTGATGTTATTCTTCTTCTGTGGTACTTATAAACCAAGATAATAATGAAGAAGTCCTAGATCTATCATCTCAAATGACTTTTTCAAGTCATATTTCACTGCATCTATCAATTTCTCTGAACTACCAGTGATAATCAGATCATAAACATAGAGTACTAAAATCACGATATCATAACCATTTTTATTGATATAGAGATTAGCATCTGGAGGACTTCTCTTAAATCCATGTTGCAATAGGTGATTGTCCATATTTACGTACCAAGCTCGTGTAGCTTATTTTAACCCATACAAAGATTTAACCAAATTGCAAACTTTTTTCTCTTGGCCTTCAACTACAAATATTTCTTGCTGAGTCATGTACACTTCTTCCTTGAGATCATCATTTAATAAGGTACTTTTGACATCCATCTAATATAGCTTCCATCCGAACTGAGCTGCCATAGCACAAAGTACACGAATGGTAGTCATTCTAGTTGTGGGTGCAAAATTTTCTTCATAGTCAATGTCTTCTTTCTGTGCATAGCCCTTGGAACAAGGTAGACCTTATGCTTATCTATCATTCCATTTTCCTTATACTTCACTTTGTATACCCATTTTCAGCCAATGGACTTCTTTCCTGAAGGCAGAACAACTAGCTTCCAAGTATTATTTTTCATGAGAGACATATTTTGCATCCATAAAAACCTTCCACTGAGGCTCACTAAGTGCATATTGAACTAAGGTAGATTCATCCTCATCCAATGAAGTCATATAAACCCTTTCATTATCCACATCCATATCTTCTCTATCTTCCTCTGCATCTATAGAAAGTTCATCAAATTATCGGTAAAGCTCTGAATTTGATGCTTCTTCTCTAATCTACTGAGTCATACTATGTGTACAAGGTTGTAGAGTTATATCTAGAGGTGTTGTCAGTTTTGAATCTCTCATTGCGCTAGTATACCATTTTGGAACCTTTTTTCTATGGGGTTGGAGTCTCTTTCTTAGGCTCCTTTTCATCCAGTTATACAGTTGAAGATGTGTCATCTAATGTGAAAGCTTCATCAAATACCACATCTCTATTTATGTTATTTTTCTTGGTTTTAGGATCTATCAACTTATATCCCTTGGAATGCTCATCATAACCAAGAAAAATACACTGTAAGGTTTTCTCATCTAACTTATTTCTCTTCTATTTTGGAATGTGCATGAATGCCTTACACCCAAAAATCGTTAGATGAGAAATGGAGGATTTTCTACCACTCCATGATTCTTGTGGATTCATTCCCTTAAGAGCTTTTTTGGGTTCTCTATTTAGGAGGTACGTTGTTGTACTGACAACTTCTGCACAATGTTGTTGCTCAAGATGTGTCCTTGTAAGCATACATAAAACTATTTTCCTGATGGAACGATTCCTCCTCTCAGAAACTCTATTTTACTGAGGATTATAGGCTATTTTAAGTTGTCTCTTAATCCCATGTTCACTAAGAAATGAAGAAAATTCTTTAGAGTTATATTCCCCCCCTCGATTCGAGTAGAGGGTCTTAATGGAACATCCTGATTCCTCCTCAACAAGTTTCTTGAACTGTTGAAAATACAAAAAGACCTCTGATTTTAGTTACAAAAATAAAACCCACATATTATATGAGTAGTCATAAATGAACAACTAAAAATACCTCTTTATCCCATAATTTTTTGGCATAGGACCACACAGGATCGTTGTGTACCAACTCCAAAGGTCTTTTGGCTCTTGAAGAGCTCAACTCAAAAGGTACTCGATGTTGCTTCCCTGATAAGCAATCTGATCAAATTTAAAAAGTGGATGAAAGGTTGGGAATACCTTTCACCATCTCATATTTACTTAACTCAAGTAAATATCTTGAACTTAGATGCCCATATCTCTTATGCCAAATAGAAGTGGCCTCCTTTGTGTTGACTGCCATGGCAATATGAGGCATAGAAATGGAATCTAAAGTAAACAATTCATGCTTGTATTAACCTATTGCAACATGCTTTACCTTCATATTGATGAAGCATTGCTTCTTTCCATACTTAGCTCTGAAATCAACAACCATGTTTTTATCCAAGATTTGAGGGACTGACTACAAATTGTTTGCCAATCCTGGAACATAGATAACTTTCTCAATATAATATTATCTATCTGGAAGAGTGATAAAAATATCTCCTTCAACCTAGACTTGGTAGGTCTTATCATCAACTATTATAATTGGTTTACCTTCCTTAGCCTCAAATGTCTCAAACCACAACTTATCACCAATCATGTGTTTACTGGTATTGAAATCAATATACCACACAGGATCCTTCTACAGAGAAGTTGTGTGAGTCATGAGCACCTTGTGTGCCTTCTTAGAGTGCCTTCTTAGAGTCTGGTTTTGATTCCTCATAAGAAAAATTTCCCTTCGATTTCTTATTCTTATTCTGTGGTTTGTATTTTCCCTTGCCCTTTTTATTTTGATCTTGGTCATGGGGTTGTTTATTCTTAAACAAACACCTGTTGGTGTCATGGTTGTCCATATCACAAATATTACAATATTTTTTTTTTTATGTTGATTTTCCTTGCCTTTGGAACCTTTGGAAGAAGATCATCCCTTCTAAAAGTTACCCTATCTTCTGGACCCTTGTTTTGAGTAAAGTGCATTATCTGTCACTTCATATTTTTGAAGTTGATTTGCCTCCTCAGTTTGAAGTAAATTTACCAACTCCACAAAAGTAACTTATCTCATGGACACTTGAAGGGATGTGATCAGCATCTTGTAGAAATCTGGAAAAACTCTCAAAATGACTAAATTCAAGAGCATATCCTCTACTTTTTTTCCCAGAGCATTCAAATTGGTTTTCAATTCTACCACTTTGCATAGGAACATCTCTACTAATTCACCAGACTTCATACTGAGAGTATGAAGTTGAAATTGAAGGTTAAGAATTATGGATATATTCTTCCCTTCATATATGATAACTAATGCATCCCAAGCATCTTTACCAGTTTTAGAATCACAAATGTGAGGTTGTATCTCACCATTAGTAGCAAAGATAAACTTTAGGGATCTTTTATCCTTTTTACCATATTCGTATTGATATGTACCTAGTGTACCAAGATGTTTTGTAGTGCTACTCACTACATTCCATAAATCTTCAACCTAAAGAATGGCTCTCATATTTTTTCCATGGAGTAAAATTGGAACCTTTGAGCAACTGTGAATTTGAAAGATATTTGTGAACAGAGGCCATTGTGAAGGTTTCTTATCTCACCAAAATGGTCCCCCTTTCAATATACTACAAAGAGTACATGAAAGGGAATTCACTCAAATTTATGGCACCTACCTCAAAACCTTTTCGAAAAAAGATGATGAGTTGGAGGAGTTTAAGACAAGCAATAAGAATGAATTAGGATATTTAATGGAGTGAATATCAGAATAAATTGGTTGTCCTTATTTCTTCTTGATGATTTATAGAGAACAATAGCTCAAACATCATTTTTGTAGCTATGTTAGACGTTAGATACAATAGCCCAAAGCACGATAGCTTTACCTGTAAGTGTGGGTGACAGGTACCGTATACACCGAACACTGTGGTGCAATAAATTGCACAAATAGGTTTTAAAATTTGGGGTCTTTCTTTTGCTTTCTTTTTTTTTAATTTGAACTTATGATGTAAATGCAAAATAATAGGAAATTAAATGCAGTATACAATCACAAGTACCCACAAATTTAAAACATAGATGTTGATTTCCACCGAAAATGCACCTAATTACAATACCAATTTTTAAAGGTGTCGAATGCTATCGAAAATGCACCTTTTGTTACAATATTTTTTGCAAAAAAATTGATGTTTTGTTTGAAAAAATAAATAATATTCACTAAACCATAATTTTCTCTCCTTGTGTTAGAATTTTGCAAAAAATAATGCTTTTATCCCCCCTTTTGTTTGCAAAATAAACAAGGTGTGAAGAATTTTGATGGACCCTTTCAAGTTGCAAAAGAAACAATGTGCATATTCTTGGTTTCTTATCCCTCCATGTGAAAAAAAATGCAAATGAAGCAAGGTAGATAAGCAAAATACCTTCTATGCTTGTATTTAGGTAAACAAAATCGGCTTAGTGAGGTTTGAACTCATAATTTGCCTGCAAGCATCTTAATGTGAGTCACCCGACCGCCTCTACTAGAGTAATAGATGAAACACAAAATAAAATGTGTGTTATTTGAATTTTGTTCACTCGCAATGTTATCAAACAAAAAAAATAAACCCGTATTTGCACTTCACGAGATTCGAACGCAGGATCTCCTTTGTGCCAACCGTCCAAATGACCAGTCGGCCTATCCGCACTGATGAGACATGAAGGGAAATACATCTTGTTTATTTCCTTCAATCCCGATGAAGACAAGAAAAAAAATAAGGACGATTGTCCCACACACACAAGGATAGAGCAATAGAGATGATTTATCAACCGTTTGTCACAAATAACAGTTTGATTAACTTTGGGAAATTGATTCCCTTGACCATAATTTTGCCATGTTGTCACCCCATAATGAACCTACCATGTATATCATATAACCATGTAATCAAACACAAATTCTTACCATGTGTCACTAGTGCCTGATATCTTGATCTATGTGCAAATATTCCTCTCGGTCTATGTGCTTGGTCAGTGTGTTTGCAAAATGTCTTTCTCACCGTACTAGATGTTCAAGGGTTTGTGCTTGTAGATATTCTATTTGCTAAGCCTTGAGAAGCATGTCATGAAAACAACACTCTCTTCTCCTCTCCTTCGCCCAAATCACGTTCAATTTGGCGAAGCTCTGATACCATAAAATTAAATGTGAGCATTAACCTTCAATTAGAATGGTGTAGGATATAAATTACATGACTTCAATGAACAAGTGGTTCATGTAACCAAATCAACTACCCAAACCAAATGTGAACCACCTCCTAGCAACCACCTTCTATGTTATGTTAATAATATGATAACATAACATAATATAATGTAATAAATTATGCATAAATATCAACCTATGCTAACATTTCCTCCTAAGAAAGTTCTCTCATCTTTTGAGCATTGACCTATCCCACTTAGGCATAGACTTATCCTCAACTAAAATAGGAGTTCTTAAAGGTAAGTACTTTTTTTATTGAAACTACATCAAAAATAGGAGGATTTAATCACCAAATACTAATAGAATATGCATAACTAAAGCACTAAGAGAAGGAGGAGCAACTTCACCCAAAGAAAAATCTATACAATTAAAAGAAAAAATATCAAGTTTTAAGGGGTGGAGAAATTCACAATAATTTGAGAGAAATGAATAGAATAAACACATTACTTACATAACTATACCTAAGAAACACAAAAAGAAAAAAATAACATAAATATAGATAATGTTCTCTTAGACACAGAATATTTTCTTTAGTAATAATTAAATAATTTCTTACTGAAACAAAGGATGGTTGAGGTGGAGTACGAATACTCCCATAGTTTAATACAACATATACAAATAAATATCAAAGTAACATATTATTTATTAATATAAACACGGATCACCTTACAAGGTGTTAAATGAACTTGTAGGCTCATATAATATATTACATAGTATAAATATCAGCCATGGACAATAAGTAAAATATTATACATTTCAATATCCCTCTTAATCTAAACAAAATTGATGGAGAGAAGACCTTATTGAACATCACCCCTTAATAAAAGTTGTCTCATTCCAATGCATTCTCATAATCAAGTAAAATTAACCTTAAGCATAACCTTTATGAAAATATCTATGATTTGGTTTGTTGAAGCCATAAAAATTAGAAGTAGGTCTTGAGAGTGAATATGTTAAATAAAATAAATTCAAAAGTAAATGTATTTGGTCCATTGATGCTCCACAATATTGTAGATCAATATACTTTTTAAGAAAGTACTTATTCAACAAGGCAATCCTTATGCTTCACAAACTTTGTTCTATATACCTATTTGCAACCAATGGTATTCTTACTTTAGCCAAAGAAACCAACTATTGGGTCTAATTTTTCATGAGATAATCATACTTTGTCGCATAGTTTCTTCTTCTCAAAGTATACCTTATCTTGATTATAAAAATTTAAAATATTAAATTATATTTTAATGTCCACAAGGTCATAGGTCATATGGGATGAACCTCATGGAGGATGTTATTTTATCTAATATATGGTTATCCAACCATATTTCATCTACCAAAACATGGTTAACAACCCTACCCCCTATAGGATTTGAACCTTGGACCTCCTCTTTAAAGTTCCAAATTCTTCATTGTTAGGCCCACTCAAGTTGTACAACAATCAATATCCACCTTTCCATTCAAGCATGACATAGGGGTATTTCAATAATGTTGTTCAAGAAAACATGCATCCTATAGAGTAATCCTATCCCCACTTGGAAATAGTGCGAACCATAAGAATACCCTTATAGAAATTGACTAAAAGCAACCAATAATAGGCATATAGTATGAAGAAGAAGAGTCATTTAGGAGAGTTATAAGTGGATCCAAAGATGTGTCAAAGGATTACTCATCAAAATGAAAACTATACTTAGTATTAATTTCATGAGGATTGGGACCATAAGTTGATAACCCTTTGATATCATGTCATACCCAAAAAAATATGTACTTGTGACTCTTTGATTGAAGCTTGTTTTATAGCTCTATAGTAATATGGTCCCAAGTAATTGATCTAACCACTTTGAAATGCATAATTGAAGGCTTATTCTTTTTTCCACCTCTCAAAGTGAGTCATATATTTCATAATCTAAGATCTCTATTCATAGATATATATAATATATAATATATAGCATCCATCTAAAGCCTAAAATCCACTTTTCATGCATGTATGATTAATGAAACATCTTCACAATGGTCCCTTTTAATTTGGCTACCTTATTTTTTTGGGGTATAGAATGAATAGTGTAGTTACAAGAAATATTATGAGTAATCAAAAAATTTCAAAATTATTACGAACACCCTTGTCATAATTATTCCTTATGCATTTTATTTTTCTTTCCCTTTAATTATTCACTAGGCATTTAAACTCCTTGAACTTAGAAAATGCTTTGTGCATAGATTTGATGGTATAGATTTAATCCAATTTGGTAAAAGCATCAATAAATGCAATAATATAATTATTTTCCATAAAATATGGTATTTACGTAGGACCAAAATTATTATAAAAACCCTCTTGATGGGGTTGATTAAAAATAATATGATTTTATTCATAATTATGAATTCACTCCTTTTCCATATGGCCTGAATACAGTCTATTAGGCCATATTTATATTCATTAAATAAATCTGATTTATGTGTTTTAGAAGTATGCATCTATGTAATGGCTCAAATCCCTATGAAATTCATTAATTTCATAAATTATAAAGTTAGAGTTGAATTTTACTTCATGTAAGTAAAATTCCATAATCCAACATAAACTGCTTATTCCAAAGTTTTGATTTGGTTTACCCTAATACCAAAAACCTATTAAGGTTCTTAAACCAAAGCTTACAACTATAACAATCAAAGTTGTCATCCAAACCAACAACAAAGTTATTTTCAACAATTCATTTTAAGTGAACAATATGCACACATATTCCATTTTATCACCCATTCAACACTTTCTAGTTTTTGCTTCATGCAACATAACCGAGTTTATGAGATGGTATAAAGTTATTCCTCATTATCATTTTTATACAAATTTCTAAACCATACAAGGACATCAAATTGTTATCTTTTCATTGCATCTAATGAAATAATTCAATATTGAACAATATATTTTAAAATAAAATTTAATTGCCTCTATCCAGATTTATAACTATAAGGCATATCCATTACAAAATTTTAAATTGTATACATTCATAAGGATAAACAACACTCTAATATGTCATTCAAAACTTGAGAGACATAAATCACATTTAGGTACAATACTTATTGAAAAAAAATTTAACAATTCATTCCATACATTAGTCACAATACCATACAATGTCCTTTTTGTACATGTCTAATTGAAAACCCATCACAATATTACTTTCATATAAAGTTCCAATAATCCTTCCAACTCAACTTAGTTTGTAGGGTACAACCATAAAATTGCATAAACATTTATATAGAATTGTCCATGTTTACAAGTTTCTATAATGGTATGTGAAAACACTTGCCTAATATGACAAACACATTAATACATACTCACTATGGAGTTTCAAAGTTAGACTATTCTAACTTATTAATGCATCAATAAATAAGACTATTTAGCAAATTCCAAAATGCATCATATACAACAATTAATATAATTCAAGTGTATATGTTTCCAAGCTATACAAAGGAATTTCCCATACATTAATATATTATTCATATGAATAATCAATATGCTATTGATATTACTTGAAATAAAAATTATTATGGCATCTACCATTCTTTAGTATATTACATGTGAAGAAAAGGATACCTAGTAAAATATTTAAAACCTAGAATAATTTCATCCAAGTTTACAACATCTTCAAGGTCTAATAATGAGAGATTTATATAAAGCAAGTGTGACTTCTCTAAATATATATGTGATTTAGATACACCAACTTGACTTTGTGAGGTTGTTAGGAACTCATATGCACTCACATAAGAATTGGTTAGCATATTTATTCTACTTTGTCTTCCTATAAATATGTCAAAGCATGTGCAACTTCTTTAAAGAGGGATGGGATCCCTAAATATAGAAACTATTCGGGTAAGGACTTTTCTAAATATGAATGAAATCAATATATTCCAATCCCACTATAAGGATGATGAATATTTTAATGTAAGACCCTCTATGATTCTTGCATTTATGAGTTGTTTATGTGACCATCTCATATTCTTACTCATGTTTCTATGTTGTTACACTATAGTATTTATATGTTTCTCTTCTAGTATGGTAAGATGGTAAATAGAATCCATATATAGCTTTTTTTTTTAAATACTTATGGGACTTGGGGGAAAGTAAGGTGGTAAATCCTTGCTTCAATTAGGATCATCCCAAGAAGGTTGGAGTCATTGAAGGATTTATTCAACCTTATGACCATAAATGGATAAGGACCTTATACAATGAAGCAAGACAGATTTATATTGGTTAGTGCACATATCTTGATAGGGTCTATAAGACTATGTACTAAATGGTTAGGTTGATGTGAATGTAAGACCTAATTTGTTGATAGTCTTATTGTTTAGTCGACTATGTAATTAGTGTAAACTAGGATTTCTAGAATGGATGGATTGAAAACCATATCTAACTTCATGTTTTGATGATGTATGAAAGCAAAATGAGAAGTGTGATTTTGAATGCTTTGCATGTGAATTGCATTGTAACATGCATAAATTATCTATAGATAAATTCATTAATGATTAAATGGATAGAAGAGTAATTTCTTATAATACATGCATGACAAATAGTTAGTTCTTGAGGGTAACATTTGTTGACTCTATGTGTAAAATGTAAATTCATATTTGAGTGAACAATACGAGAATATAAGATTTTTTTTAGACATATTTATGTCCTTGGAAAATATGATTATATAATTCTCTTAAGCAAGATTTGGAACCTAGTTGTTCATTGTACTGCAAACTTCATATGGTGGTGCCAAGTTAATCTTCATTGACACCAACTACAATCTATGCTACTAGCCCAAACAAGTGTGCCTTCATAAGATGCCACCTCATATAAAGCCACTTGCTACTTTTATGTTTGTCACCATTTATCCACTTTAGGAAGAAAGTTGGTCTTGACTATTGAATCCTAACAAGTAAGAGCGGTTGTTATATATTGTATTTGATGTAATGGATGTTGTTGGACCATAGCTTAAATACTTTATAGGGATTAAAAAACCATACTAGGAATTATTGGATGACTCTTGTCAATTCACCCTTCAATTTTATCAAACCAACTATTGGAAAGACCTCTCTCAACCTTGTTTACTATTTTAGCACTAGGAAGGTGGGTACAAAAAGTTGACATTGACACCATATAAAGTGATGACATAGTACTCATGCAACTCAGGCAATAGGTCGATGCCATTATTTTAAACCTAAAATTGATACTACCAAGGTTGGTGTTAAACCTTAAAGTGTTTCCACTCGGTTGGCACTAGTGCTAATGTCAAAATTGGCATTTATGGTGGAATGTAACATTAATTTCAAAAGCAAAGAGGGCACCATAAGCCAAGAAGGTTGGCGCCAAAGGTAGAGTGGATGCCAAGAATAATTGATGGGTTATAATTTAATATCGGTAAGGTGCCAAGGTACTATTGGTATTTTGTATTGATGGCACCTTGGTGTTAATTTAATTTAGCATGAAGGGTAGAGTAGCTACCAAAACTAGTTATAATATCATGAATATTCATGGGAAGCCTTAGGCTACAAAACTATGTTAAGCATCAAACCTTGTATTTAAAAATAATCTGGTATGTCCTCAAATTTGGTGCAACTCTAGGTCCTACTATAAGCTATCAGTTACCCTCTTCCAAGAATTAAATTTTGTAGTATCATTTTAACCTTATATTAGATACTATGAATAATATTGTCAAACATGGCATACATAATGATGCAACCAGTGATTAAACCTAGTTATATTGTTATGAACAAAAAATTTAAGTCATGTTTGTAGGTGGTTAGGAGAGGGCATTATAGAAGGGTTTCTTTGCAATTATATCTTATGTGCTCCTTCTCTTGCATACTCTTATTAATGACCATAGAAATATCATGAGTCTATATTTTATAAGATGCCAAATTAGTAGTCAAATATCATGAATATACCTTTTCTAACTTGTCAAATTAATAGTCAACACATCTTTTCCCAAGAATTCATCATAGTTCATAAAAATAGATTTAAGCATACTACTCGTCGTTATAGTTCTCTAACACACCTTCCTATTATCACCATTTTTATTCACATAGAATAATTCATCACTTCCATATAGAAATGCAAGCATAGGGACCAAATTTCAAAAGGAAATACCTCTTGGATAGCTTATTTTTTAGTAAATGAGACATAAATTCCCATACCTTGTATTAAATGGTTATTAATAATATTTTTGTGAGATTCTCAAAGTAAATTATTGGGTCGATTAAGTTACGTTCTTCATCCCTTTAGTCTAGCATTTCTAAATCTTGTTTGTAAAAGATTCACCAAATGACACTTCATAGTATGTATACTTATCTACCAAAGAACTAAGAAATTTTACGATGTTTTGTTTTGTAGTGTAGCTAAATAATTTTGTATTTCTCATGTCATTCCAAAGAGATGGTACCTCCCTCAAAATATTTGAGAAGAGAAATTCATTAGGATGCTGCGATAACACTAAATTTTGTAAAAAAATTATTCTTTAGATTCTCACATGAGAGTAATTTGTCTCTAGTGTTAGCCAAATCCTTGTGCCTTGCATTTAGATGAAATACACAACTTATAACCTCTCTAATAATGATAACTCCGTTCCAAGATCATTGAACTCTCTCAAAAGATATTTTCATATCTCATTCACACTCCCTTTATCATGTGGCAATGATTATTATCCTTAATCAATGTGACAACAATCTTATCTTTGACATGTTCTACAAGAAGTAAATTGTGTAGAGTCCACCATATGAAGTTGACTTTCAAAACAAGGATGTCACAATTAAATTCCCTCTAAATCTTATATAGAATCTTGAATTCCCCATGCTAGTTCATAAGCAATGATCTATTTACTTATTTGCCATAATCTCCTATCACATACCTATCATGATACCATTGTTAATCTATCATATTGTTTACTCATAATAATGTAATGTATTATGACATACAACTTTATATAAATATCTTACTTTTTACCTTAGTTATAAGGTAATTATTTATATGTAATCCTTCTCTAAAAGTCCACTATTTTTCTCTTCCTACAAATATTTGAAAAAAAAAAAAAACTGTTTATATATACAAAGATATTACAAAATTGACCTCTTTGTAGGAGTCCCCACCTTTTTAAAGCAAAGGCTTAGATGGAAATTGTTACATCCATTTTGGATTAGTAATACCTCAATCTAAGCATTTTGGATAAGGCCCTCAGAATCGTCCCTTTGCCGTGGTGTGGAGTCCTTGAAAATCCCATACAATATGAGTTGTCCAGCACCCAAGAAAGTTCGCAATCCATTTGGAACCTAGGTCAACACCCACATCCGTCAAATTGGTCTGAAAGCCCTTGATCTTTATTGAAAAAAAACTAATAACAATAAAAAGAAGAGGGAAGCAACTCACGGCCACAAATGCATCTCGCCCCAGAATACCATAGACAAACCAAGATAAACTGCACAGGAACACAAACAATGACAGAAAAAATGGCATGTATTCCACACTCCTCGTCTCAATCACCAATTTCTGCCACCAAACAGATCAAACCCAAATAAGACTCCCCAGTTAATAATTTATCTTAACAAGAATTCACCACTATAGAAAAAACTACGCACCATTATGGACAATGGAGCCCCATACATGCAGACTGACATCGTTGCAGCAAGTATCCCAGTCAACAATGTCCGTGCAGGGTTACGAAGAACCATCACCGAAACCACCGCAATAATCCCGAACAAAATCAACTCTGCAACGAACAATCCCAGAATTTTCTTCTGTCACAGTCAACAACAATAATTGTCACACATTGCAAAATTACAACTAACCCCCATCTCCAATTTTAATGGATCGATTCATTCCTGTCTTACCCTGTATTTTTTTTAAGGTATGTGCGTTTTTTTTTTAAGGTATGTGCGTTCCCAAAGACTGGGAGTTGGCATTGACTGGCAGGAGCTAAATGCAGTCACATATATATACCTCCTAAGAGGAGGTAAATTGCTTATATGGGTATATCGTATATTTTCATGAAAAAAAAATCCGTAGTGCTACAACTGCAATTATTATTAGTGACTTTTTTTAAACCATTATATTAAATAAAAATATAATAATTTTATAAAAAATATATGTATAGGTGAATAAGTACACTCGTAAATAGCTTTTAATTGTCTATAAAAAAATGAAGGTTAAATATATTTTTAAATGCTAATTGTTTTTATCACATCTAGCAAGATTATGAGGTTTGTCTTTGGTAGATTGCTCCCTTCATCAATTCTCACCTTTTATGTATGTTCCAACTTAGTATAGAGGACGAGTCACCTTAGAAGCCAAACCTATCACATTTACCCTCAAGCTTTGTGTAACTAATCTATAAAATGGTTATTATAAGAAAACAGTACAAGGAGCATTCTTCTGTGTTCAATTAAATCTTGCAAATGGGACAACTTCATTGCTACTCTGCATTAAAGTCACAACACGGAAGAAATTACCCCTTTTATAAAAAAATTGTGCATGCATAGAGGGGATTTGGGCAAAAGGGACTCCTCAAATAGTCAAGATAGAGGACCACCAAAGGTTCATAGAATTGAAGGAATTCCCATCCCAAAGACCTCTTAGAATATTTTAATGTGCACTTTTTCTTTTTTTGTCTCATGCATATTTTGTCTTATGCATGTCACATGGATTGATCCATGTGAGGCTATGGAGATCATGACACTTGTCACAATCTTATATAAGCATGATGTCTATATATGTACATCATTTAATATCAATAAGATACATCTCATTTCAATCCCAACAAGATTATTGCCTTTTCACTCGATCCATGGTTTGATGTTTTTCCAAGCCTTCCAAATACTGCGGATGACAAAAGAGCCTATAATCTTTATGGGAACTAGGGAAACAAGAATATAGGAGAAATCCATACCTCTCCATCCTTTACACCCATAGGAAGAACCTGAGGTAATGCAATATCAAACCAACACTTTCTAGACTTTGTTTCTATTGATAGCTCCAATCGTTCATTTTGTACAGAAGGTCGTGCATTGGAATTTGTAGTCAAGAAGACCCATTCCCCATTCTTCTTGGGTAAACAATAGAAGTCCTAAGCTACTTTGTGGAAACCAGAGCTAGAAGTTGAACTTGCTTAGAGAAAATATTTGACCAACTTGTCCAGCTTCTAATAAAAAGCCTTGGACAAGATCCAACATGAGGAGTAATATACGTGGGTTATAGCCAAGATCTTGGAGTTGATTTGAAACTTCCCAACAAGGGAAATATTTTTAGTGGTCCAGTGGGCAAGGTTGGCTTCAATTTTTTGTATGACATTTTTCTATATCTCCAAAGGGGAACTATTGAAGGCAAACGAGATACCCAAGAATCGAAAAATTTCCCCATCCTCTATGCATGTCCACTAAAACTCAGTTAATCAAGCTATGAGGGAAGATGTAGACTATCAAAAATAGAGTCTTTCACCATCAGACGTTAGAGCCAGATGCAAGACAAAAATTATCCAAACAATGAATGGTTGAGTGAAAGATTCTTCATCCAAGACTAATGTGAGGAAAGAATCATCTGCAAAGTGTCCATTGATCATTTAGGATTTAACTACTGGGAAGAAAAATACCCTTAACAAAGCCCAAATTAGCTTGATGAGCTAGGAGATAACTTAAGCCTTCAACTGCAATGACATAGAGAGAGAGGGGGCAAGAGAGAAATATTTTGAGAAAAATGGTTGGTTGGTTGGATTTTTTGCCCATTCCATTCCCTCTTAGATATCCAAGACATTATCTAATATCCATCTACTTATAATGAAACCCAAATGGTTTAGACACAAGTCTAAGGCTTTGAAAATGATCTTGTATGACATATTGAGAAGGGTGATCAGACACCAATTGGTGATCAACTCAGGATCTCCAGCTTTTAGAATAAATTTTTTTTACCCTTGTTAATTTCTAGTCCAAGAGAGTCATTTGTCAAAGCTTCCCAATAAACTTAGAATAAATCACCGCTTACAAGGCCCCAAAGGGATTTGTAAAATTCATAGAGAAAGTAGTTTAGCCTAGGAAATTTATCATTGGCCATTTGAAAGAGGGCCTCACGCAGATTTTCAAGCGAGAATGATCAATCACAAGCAACTCTCTAAGCATAAGAGAGTTTGTTGGAGATCACAACAAGAAAATTGTAGAGGTATTATATCAAGGCTCCTATGAGGCAAAGATTTTTCTTTTTAATTCATTTACCTTGTCTTTGCTTATATGGAAAATCAATTAATATTTAAAATAATAATATTAAAAAAATTGAATAAATATGTTTGCTGAAGTTAATATTTTATTCTTCTTTTTAAGTTTTATATATATATATATAGAGGATACAATGGTAATGTCTAGAGACTGGAGTTATATGTATTGTGAGATTATATATACAATAACAAGTAGTGAAATTTAGGGTTTATGTGTTATATAAAAAAGATCAAATTTATTTTTTTAAGTTTTTAATTTAAATTATTTTATTTTTTAATATTTAACACAATTTAGGTCCGAGGTTTAGACCAATTGGTTCAACCAGGGGGCGGAGGTCCAAGGTTCAGATCTCGGGCCTCATCGGACTGAACGCTTGTCCCTTTCCTGGTGCTTTTAGCAGTGTAAAAGGTTTAAAATGATTGTGGCATGGTGGTTATAAGGGCGGACTGCGCGAAAATCTGTGTGGCAGCTTTCGAGGCTAAGAGCACAGAATATTGTGGCGGCCATAATAGTCGGTAACCTGCCCAGATTCGTGAGGGCTACTGATTCCACTATGTAAATTAATATATATATAACACAATTTTTTATTCAAAATATATTTATAATGTTTTTATTAATTAAAAATAGTTATAAATATTTGGTTAAGGTAAAATACAATTTAGAATAAAACAAGTTATCAAGTTATGTAGTCCTGTTGTCGCGATACTGTTGTCGCGATATCGCGACATGTTGCGCTGTCGCGGCCGATGTGGGAAAGTTGTCGCGATATCGAGACATGTTGCGCATCGCGGCCCCCGTGGAAAATTTGTCTCAATTTTGCGACATGTTGCACCGTCGCGGCCAAGGGAGGAAAGTTGTCACGATATCGCGACATGTTGTGTCGTCGCGACCAAGGGAGGAAAGTTGTCGCGATATCGCGACATGTTGCACCGTCGCTACCGTCGAGGGAAAGTTGTCGCGATTTCGTGACATGTTGCGTCATCGCGGCCAAGGGAGGAAATTTGTCGCGATTTCGTGACATGTTGCACCGTCGCTACCGTCGAGGAAAATTGTCGCGATATCGCGACATGTTGCGTCGACACGGCCAAGGGAGGAAAATTGTCGCGATATCGCGACATGTTGCGTCATCGTGGCCAAGGGAGGAAAGTTGCGATATCGCGACATGTTACGCCGTCGCGGCCGCTGGAGGGAAGTTGTCGCGATTTCGCGACGTGTTACGTCGTTGTGGCCACTGGTGGATTTTTGTCACGATATCATGACATGTTGCTCCGCCATGGCCAAGGATGGATTTTTGTCGCGATTTCACGATAGGTTGACTTTTTTGCGGTCAAAGGAGTCTTGTGTCGTGATTTCGCGACTTGTAGCTTTTTCGCGGACAGAGGTGAAGTTGGTGTTTACTGCGTGTTTTCGCGATAAGTTGTTGTAACAGACCTATCAGCTTTCTCAGCTAGCTTGGTATTGGTTCAAGAGATTTGGATCAAGTGCAAATCTTCCTCTTCTCTTGTAATCATGTGCTTTCATTGTTTTCGGCTGGGATGTGTCTTATCCCAATTGTAACTGATCAATGTTTTAATACAAGTTTTTTTCAATTTTTTTCAAAAAAAAAGTTATGTAGTCTTGTTAATATTAGTAATGTTTTGCTAAACTTCCTCTCACAAATGGTTTATTTGGTTGTTTATGTAAACCATCCCCAACAAGGCAGTCATTGATCACCCTCGGAATAGAATGCATATTCTAGGGACTTTTGTCTAGAGTTCTTACTTCTTCTCCGAGTTCCACGCATAATACTGAGAGCTTAACTATCATGTATAAACATAAACTCAATAGGATTCTAGTTTTTCTGGCAATTGGCAAGTGTTGCTATCCTAATCAGTTTCTAGTTTACTTTTATGTAAAAGAATGAGAGACCTTGTTAAACCCTATTTTCTTTACTAACAAAAAAATATATTTAAAAATGTTAGAATTGAAATGGATTCTAAAGATTATGTTGTTTATAAACATTTGAAATTCAAAAAGCATAAAACTTAAATATTCAAAAATTTCTTACACCAATTCTATATCTAGTAATTATACAAATTATAAAAAAGTATTGTTCATATCAAAGACTTGACTAATAAAAAATAGAGATGTATGAAACATTGAAGGATTGTTAGTATAAGATTATTTATTTTGTTAAGTGGTTTAATTACTATAATGAAATTCAACTAGTAAATTAAGATACATCAAATAAACATATTAAGCCATTGTTTTTATTTGTGTGGTTTTTTATTAGTATGGAATTTAACACAGCCACCATAACCACCCCCTCACATACTACCTCACACTGGGATTTGAACCTTAGATCTCCCGAAAAAGAATCAAAACCTAAACCCGAGATGTTACGCTATTCCCACGAACCACGTGTCTGTAAAGCTATCATCCAACTTCTATTTGCACCTTTCAACGTTGCGATGTGCATTACAAGTTTTTTATGCTAGCCAACCCTCCTACATTTCACAAGGTAGAAAATGTTTTTTTTTAATTACATAGGAGAGCTAGCCAACCCTCCTACATTTCAGGTAGAAAATTTTTTTTTTATTATATAGGAGATAGCCCAGGATTCAAACCACAGGATTGCACATTAATTGTTGACCCGGCATGAGATGGGGACCAGATGAGAACCGGTCTCGTTAATTGTTGACCCGACGTGAGATGGGAACCGCGGCTAACTCGGGTAATGAAACTTGTGTTTTTAGGTTCTTTTTAGAAGATTTAAATATTTTTTTTAGATCGTAGGAGTGGGCCCAATGTAACCCCTTGTATGCTAAAAAAATATTCATATTTATTTCTTTGTATTAAGGTTTTCGTGGGCTTAAATTTGAGAGCTTTCGATGTTGTCTTCTGTTTGGTATTGAGTTGAAGTTAGGAATGGCGAGACAAATGGATGGAGGTGTGGTGATACAAATGCTGTTGTTGGCTACGGTGATACAAATGCTGTTGTGGTGATCACCACTGTCACTGGAATCACCCGACGGCGTTAGCTCTGTTTTTCACGACAACAAAAAAGATGTGGAAGCCTTATTGTCTTTCAAGAATGCCATCACATTTGATCAGTTGATCAGCGAACAATTCAGCAGAGGTGTGCTCGTGGAATGTCATTCGTTGCAGGAAACACAGTAATAGAGTGGTGGCTATAATGCTTCCTCGTCTGGACTTGGAAGGTATGATCTCTCCGTCTTTGGGAGACCTTTGCTTATTACACATTTTGAATCTCTCTGGAAATTCTTTTACTGGTACGTGAAAACACTTTGTCTAAAATTGCATAAACATTTATATAAAATTTCTAATGGTATGTAAAAACACTTGCCTAGTATGACAAACACATTATTACATACTCACTATGGAGTTTCAAAGTTAGACTATTCTAACCTATTAATGCATCAATAAATAAGAATATTTAGCAACTTCCAAGTGTATATGTTTACAAGGTAAAATATTTACAACCCAGAATAATTCCATCCAAGTTTACAACATCTTCAAGATCTAATAAGGAGAGATTTATATAAGTGTGACATTTCTGAATATATATGATTATATAGATACACTAACTTGACTTTGTGAGGTTGTTAGGAACTCGTATTCATTCATATAGGTATTGTTTAGCATCTTTTTATTCTACATTGACTTTTTATAAATATGTGTGCACCTTTTTAAAAGGGATGGGATCCTTAAATATAAAAACTATTAGAGTAAGGACTTCTCTGAAGATGGATGCAATCCATATGTTATAATTTCACTATGTGGATGATGAATATTTTAATGCAAGATTCTTTATGATTCTTGCATTTATGAGTTGTTTATGTGACAATCTCATATTTTTACTTATGTTTTTATGTTGTTACATTATAATATTTATATGTTTCTCTTGTGGTATGGTAAGATGGTAAATAGTTTTCATATATAGCTTTGTTTTTAAAATACTTATGGGATTTGGAGGGAGGTAAGGTGGTAAATTATTGCTTTAATTGAGATTATCCTAGTAAGGTTGGAGTCATTGGATTATATATTCAACCTTATGACCTTAATGGATAAGGACCTTATACAATAAAGCAAGATAGATTTGTGTTGGTTAGTGCACAAATCTTGATAGGGTCTATAAGACTATGTATCATATGGGTAGATCGATGTGAATGTAAGACATGCTCTGTTGATAGTATTTTTGTTTAGTTGACTATATAATTAGTGTACACTAGGATTTCTAGAATGGATGGATTGTGAACCATATCTAAATTTATGTTTTGATGATGTATGAAAGCAAAATGAGAAGTGTGATTTTGAATGCTTTACATGTGAATTGCATTGTAACATGCATAAATTATATATAGATAAATTCATTAATGATTAAATGCATAGAATAGTAATTGCTTATAATACATGCATGAAAAATAGCTAGTTCTTGAGGGTAACATTTGTTAACTCTATGTGTAAAATGTAAATTCATCTATGAGTGAACAATATGATAATATAAGGTTTGTTTTAGACATATTTATGTCCTTAGAAAATATGATTATATTATTCTCTTAAGCAAGTTTTGGAACCTAGTTGTTCATTGTAGTGCAAACTTCAAATGGTGGTGCCAATTTAATCTTCATTGGCACTAGCTACAATCTATGGTAATAGCCCAAACAGGTGTGCCTTCATAAGGAGCCACCTCATAGAAATCCACTAGCTAATTTTATGTTTGTCATCATTTATCCACTTTAGAAAGAAAGTTGGTCTTGACTATTGAACCCTAACAAATAAGAGTGGGTTTTATATATTTTATTTGATTTAATGGATGTTGTTGGACCATAGCTTAAATACTTTATAGGGACTACAAAATCATACTAGGAAAGATTAGATGACTCTTGCAAATTCATCCTTCAAGCATATCAATCCAACCATTGGAAAGACCTCTCTCAACCTTATCTATTTTAGCATTAGGAATGTGGGCACCAAAAGTTGGTATTGACACCATATAGAGTGACAACATAGTACTCATGCAACTCAAGCCCCAAAGTGTTTCCACTCAGCCGGCACTAGTGCTAATGTAAAATTGGCACCGATAGTGGAATGTAACATTAAATTCAAAAGCGAAGAGGGCACCATGAGCAAAGGAGGTTGGTGCTAAAGGTAGAGTGGATGCCAAGAATAATTGATGGGTTGTCATTTAATATGGGTGTTGACATTTTGTATTGACGACACCTTGGTGTTAATTTATTTTAGCATGAAGGGTAAAGTAGCTATCAAAACTAGTCACAATATCATGAATAATCATGGGAAGCCTTAGGCTACAAAACTATGTTAAGCATCAAACCTAATATTTGAAAATAATCTATCATGTCCTCAAATTTAGTGCAACTCTAGGTCCTACTAGAAGCTATCAGTTACCCTCTTCCAAGAATTAAATTTTGTAGTATCATTTTAACCTTATATTAGATACTATGAATAACATTTTCAAACTTGACATATATAATGATGCAACCAGTGCTTAATCCTAGTTAGGTTGTTATGAATAAAAAAATTAAGTCATGTTTGTAGGTGGCTAGGAGAGGGCATTATAGAAGGGTCCCTTTGCAATTATATCTTATGTGCTCCTTCTCTTGCATACTCTTCTTAATGACCATAGAAATATCATGAGTCTATCTTTTATAAGATGTCAAATTAGTAGTCAAATATCATGAATATACCTTTTCTAACTTGTCAAATTAATAGTCAACACATATTTTCCCAAGAATTCATCATAGTTCATAAAAATAGATTTAAGCATACTACTCGTCGTTATAGTTCTCTAACACACCTTCCTATTATCACCATTTTTATTCACATAGAATAGTTCATCACTTCCATATAGAAATGCAAGCATAGGGACCAAATTTCAATAGGAAATACCTCTTGGATAGCTTATTTTTTAGTAAATGAGACATAAATTCCCATACCTTGTATTAAATGCTTATTAATAATATTTTTGTGAGATTCTCAAAGTAAATTATTGGGTCGATTAAGTTACGTTCTTCATCCCTTTTAGTCTAGCATTTCTAAATCTTGTTTGTAAAAGATTCACCAAATGACACTTCATAGTATGTATACTTATCTACCAAAGAACTAAGAAATGTTATGATGTTTTGTTTTGTAGTGTAGCTAAATAATTTTGTATTTCTCATGTCATTCCAAAGAGATGGTACCTCCCTCAAAATCTTTGAGAAGATAAAATCATTAGGATGCGATAACTCTAAATTTTGTAAAAAAATTATTCTTTAGATTCTCACATGAGAGTAATTTATCTCTAGTGTTAGCCAAATCCTTGTGCCTTGCATTTAGATGAAATACACAACTTATAACCTCTCTTATAATGATAACTCCATTCCAAGATCATTGAACTCTCTCAAAAGAGATTTTCATATCTCATTCACACTCCCTTTATCATGTGGCAATGATTATTATCCTTAATCAATGTAACAACAATCTTATCTTTGACATGTTCTACAAGAAATAAATTGTGTAGAGTCCACCATATGAAGTTGACTTTCAAAACATGGATGTCACAATTGAATTCCCCCTAAATATTATATAGAAGCTTGAATTCCCCATGCTAGTTCATAAGCAATGATCTATTTGCTTATTTGCCATAATCCCATATCATGATACCATTGTTAATCTATCATATTGTTTACTCATAATAATATAATGTATTATGACATGCAACTTTATATAAATATCTTTCTTTTACCTTAGTTATAAGGTAATTATTTATATCTAATCCTTCTCTAAAAGTCCACTATTTTTCTCTTCTTACAAATATTTGAAAAAAAAAAAAAAAACTGTTTATATATACAAAGATATTACAAAATTGACCTCTTTGTAGGAGTCCCCACCTTTTTAAAGCAAAGGCTTAGATGAAAATTGTTACATCCATTTTGGATTAGTAATACCTCAAGGTAAGCATTTTGGATAAGGCCCTCAAATCGTCCCTTTGCCTTGGTGTGGAGTCCTTGAAAATCCCATACAATATGAGTTGTCCAGCACCCAAAAAAGTTCCCAATCCATTTGGAACCTAGGTCAACACCCACATCCGTCAAATCGGTCTGAAAGCCCATGATCTTTACTGAAAAAAAACTAATAACAATAAAAAGAAGAGGGAAGCAACTCACGGTCACAAATGCATCTCGTCCCAGAATACCATAGACAAACCAAGATAAACTGCACAGGAACACAAACAATGACAGAAAAAATGGCATGTATTCCTCACTCCTCGTCTCAATCACCAATTTCTGCCACCAAACAGATCAAACGCAATTAACACTCCCCAATTAATAATTTATCTTAACAAGAATTCACCACTGTAGAAAAAACTACGCACCATTATGGACAATGGAGCCCCATACATGCAGACTGACATCGTTGCAGCAAGTATCCCAATCAACAATGTCCGTGCAGGGTTACGAATAACCATCACCGAAACCACCGCAATAATCCCGAACAAAATCAACTCTGCAACGAACAATCCCAGAATTTTCTTCTGTCACAGTCAACAACAATAATTGTCACACATTACAAAATTACAACTAACCCCCATCTCCAATTTTAATGGATCGATTCATTCCTATCTTACCCTGTATTTTGAAGGAGCATATGCCAAGTAGAGGCATACATAGACTATTTCTAGAAAGACCCCTAATCCATCCGAGGCTGTCACCAGAATATTATCCGATGATACGAAGGGGAGCCCGTACCAAGTCCAGAGAAGGCAGTTGAAAATGGCCGTCACATATGGCAGGCCAGAAAACTCCTCTGTGGAGCCTCGTTTTATTACATAATAGAATGTAATCCTGTCAATGGACGTGACTAACAATTAGCAGCTATTAGCCATTGACAAATATCTATACAAAATTATAGGACTTACGCAGGAGCCAAAAAGAGTGCAGCTCCGAATACATTGCCTGCATTTCCCATTCCATCAAAGTCACAGATTGCAGAGAATATTGAGTGAAATGAAAGAGAAATTGCTTAATAAATAAATAAAAATCTAACCAAGGATGCCGAAGATGAAGTGCGCAGCGTTCTCCATTGCTTTGAAGATGGAAATGGTTATTTCGTCTAATTACCAGCTATAAAATATACAGACGTGACCATCGTTGTTCGAAGTTGTCGGATATTTTCAATTCCACTCTTGAGTCAGCGATTACGTTAGATTCGTTGGAGGTATCCTATATCTCTTTTGGACCCTTACTGTCCCACTGTTTCCTAACCTTAATTTGAATAAAATATCGTATATTGCTTATATGGGTATATCGTATATTTTCCTAAGAGGAGGTAAATTGCTTATATGGGTATATCGTATATTTTCATGAAAAAAAAAATCCGTAGTGCTACAACTGCAATTATTATTAGTGACTTTTTTTTAACCATTATATTAAATAAAAATATAATAATTTTATAAACAAAAAAAATATAGGTGAATAAGTACAATCGTAAATAGCTATTAATTGTCCATAAAAAATACGGTTAAATATATATTTTACTACTAATTGTTTTTATCACATCTAGCAAGATTCTGAGGTTTGTCTTTGGTAGATTGCTCCCTTCATCAATTCTCACCTTTTGTGTATGTTTCAACCTAGTATAGAGGACGAGTCACCTTAGAAGCCAAACCTATCACATTTACCCTCAAGCTTTGTGTAACTAACCTATAAAATGGTCATTATAAGAAAATAGTACAAGGAGCATTCTTTTGTGTTCAATTAAATCTTGCAAATGGGACAACTTCATTGCTACTTTGTTGGTATGCATTAAAGTCACAACACGGAAGAAATTACCCCTTTTATAAAAACATTGTGCATGCATCCAGGGGATTTGGGGAAAAGGGACTCCTCTAATAGTCAAGATAGAGGACCACCAAAGGTTCATGGAATTGAAGGAATTCCCATCCCAAAGACCTCTTAGAATATTTTAATGTGCACTTTTTCTTTTTTTGTCTCATGCATATTTTGTCTTATGCATGTCACATTGATTGATCCATGTGAGGCTAAGGAGATCATGACACTTGTCACAATCTTATATAAGCATGATATCTATATATGTACATCATTTTATATCAATAAGATACATCTCATTTCAATCCCAACAAGATTATTGCCTTTCCACTGGATCCATGGTTTGATGTTTTTCCAAGCCTTCCAAATATTATGGATGACAAAAGAGCCTAAAATCTTGATGGGAACTAGGGAAACAAGAAGGGAGGGAAAATCCATACCTCTCCATCCTTTACACCCATAGGGAGAACCCGAGGTAATGCAATATCAAACCAACACTTTCTAGACTTTGTTTCTTTTGATAGCTCCAATCGTTCATTTTGTACAGAAGGTCGTGCATTGGAATTTGTAGTCAAGAAGACCCATTCCCCATTCTTCTTGGGTAAACAATAGAAGTCCTAAGATACTCTGTGGAAACCAGAGCTAAAAGTTGAACTTGCTTAGAGAAAATATTTGACCAACTTGTCAAGCTTCTAATAAAAAGCCTTGGACAAGATCCAACATGAGGAGTAATATACGTGGGTTGTAGCCAAGATCTTGGAGTTGATTTGAAACTTCCCAACAAGGGAAATATTTTTAGTGGTCCAATGGGCAAGGTTGGCTTCAATTTTTTGTATGACATTTTTCTATATCTCCAAAGGGGAACTATTGAAGGCAAATGGGATACCCAAGAATCAAAACACTTCCCCATCCTCTATGCATGTCCTCTAAAACTCAGTCAATCAAGCTATGAGGGAAGATGTAGACTATCAAAAATAGAGTCTCTCACCATCGGACGTTAGAGCCAGATGCAAGACAAAAATTATCCAAACAATGAATGGCTTGAATGAAAGATTCTTCATCCAAAACTAATGTGAGGAAAGAGTCATCTGCAAAGTGTCCATTGATCATTTAGGATTTGACTATTGGGAAGAAAAATACCCTTAACAAAGCCCAAATTAGCTTGATGAGCTAGGAGATAACTTAAGCCTTCAATTGCAATGACATAGAGAGAGAGGGGGCAAGAGAGAAATATTTTGAGAAAAATGGTTGGTTGGTTGGATTTTTTGCCCATTCCATTCCCTCTTAGATATCCAAGACATTATCTAATATCCATCTACTTCTGATGAAACCCAAATGGTGTAGACACAAGTCTAAGGCTTTGAAAATGATCTTGTATGACATATTGAGAAGGGTAATCAGACAACAATTGGAGATCAACTCAGGATCTCCAGCTTTTAAAATAATTTTTTTTTACCCTTGTTAATTTCTAGTCCAAGAGAGTCATTTGTGACAGCTTCCCAATAAACTTAGAATAAATCACCGCTTACAAGGTCCCAAAGGGATTTGTAAAATTCATAGAGGAAGTAGTTTAGCCTAGAAACTTTATCATTGGCCATTTGAGAGAGGCCTCACGCAGATTTTCAAGCGAGAATGATCAATCACAAGCAACTCTCTAAACATAAGAGAGTTTGTTGGAGATCACAACAAGACAATTGTAGAGGGATTATCTCAAGGCTCCTATGAGGCAAAGATTTTTCTTTTTAATTCATTTACCTTGTCTTTGCTTATATGGAAAATCAATTAATATTTAAAATAATAATATTAAAAAAATTGAATAAATATGTTTGCTGAAGTTAATATTTTATTCTTCTTTTTAAGTTTTATATATATATATATAGAGGATACAATGGTAATGTCTAGAGACTGGAGTTATATGTATTGTGAGATTATATATACAATAACAAGTAGTGAAATTTAGGGTTTATGTGTTATATAAAAAAGATCAAATTTATTTTTTTAAGTTTTTAATTTAAATTATTTTATTTTTTAATATTTAACACAATTTAGGTCTGAGGTGTAGATCAATTGGTTCAACCAAGGGGCGGAGGTCCAAGGTTTAGATCTCGGGCCTCGTCGAACTTTCAGTTTAGCGAGTGTTTTCATGTAAAATAAGATACATCAAATAAACATATTAAACCATTGTTTTTATTTGTGTGGTTTTTCACTTTTGAGTTTTTGCTAGTATGGAATTTGACACAGTCACTATAACCACCCCTCACACTCGTCCACATGGCGGTTTGAATCTTAGACCTTCCGAAAAAAAAACTAAAACCCCAGATGTTACGCTATTCCCACGAATCACGTGTTTCTAAAGTTGTCGTCCAACTTCTATTTGCACCTACTGCTGACATTTCAGCGTTGCGATGTGCATTACAGTTTTTTATGCTAGCCAACCCTCCTACATTTCCCAAGGTAGAAAGTGTTTTTTTTTAATTACATAGGAGAGCTAGCCAACCCTCAAGAAAGTTTTTTCTTTTATTACATAGAAGATAGCGCAGGATTCAAACTACAGGGACTGCAATCACCAATAGGTTGATTAATTGTTGACTCGAGGTGAAATAGGAACCGCGAATCGCTCGGAATAATGAAACTTGTGTTTTTGGGTTCTTGTTAGAAGATTTAAATATTTTTTTTAGATCGTAGGAGTGGCCCAATGTAACCCCATTGTATGCGAAAAAAAAATATTCATATTTATTTCTTTATATTAAGGTTTTCGTGGGCTTAAATTTGAGAGTTTTCGATGTTGTCTTCTTTTTGGTATAGAGTTGAAGTTAGGAATGGCGAGACAAATGGATGGAGGTGTGGTGATACAAATGCTGTTGTTGGCTATGGTGATCACCACTGTCACTGGAATCACCTCCCGGTTGGGCGTTAGCTCTGTTTTTCATGACAACAAAAAAGATGTGGAAGCCTTATTGTCTTTTAAGAAAGCCATTACGTTTGATCAGTTGGTCAGCGAACAATTCAGCGGAGGTGTGCTCGTGGAATGTCATTCGTTGCAGAAAACACAGTAACAGAGTGGAGGCTATAATGCTTCCTCGTCTGGACTTGGAAGGTATGATCTCTTCGTCCTTGGGAGACCTTTGCTTATTACACATTTTGAATCTCTCTGGAAATTCTTTTACTGGTATGTGAAAACACTTTGCCTAAAATTGCATAAACATTTATATAAAATAAAATTTCTAATGGTATGTGAAAACACTTGCCTAGTATGACAAACACATTATTACATACTCACTATGGATTTTCAAAAGTTAGACTATTCTAACTTATTAATGCATCAATAAATAAGAATATTTAGCAACTTCCAAGTGTATATGTTTACAAGCTACACAAAGGAATTTCCCATACATTAATATATTATTCATATGAATAATCAACATGCTATTGATATTCCTTGAAATAAAAATTATTATGGCATCTACCATTCTATAATATATTACATGTGAAGGAAAGGATACCTGGTAAAATATTTACAACCCAGAATAATTACATCCATGTTTACAACATCTTCAAGATCTAATAAGGAGAGATTTATATAAGTGTGACTTTTCTGAATATATATGATTTAGATACACTAACTTGACTTTGGGAGGTGGTTAGGAACTCGTATTCATTCACATAAATATTGGTTAGTATTTTTATTCTACTTTGACTTCTTATAAATATGTCAAAGCATGTGCAACTTCTTAAAAGAGGGATGGGATCCCTAAATATAAAAACTATTAGAGTAAGAAGGACTTCTCTAAAGATGGATGCAATTTATATGTTCTAATTTCGTTATGAGGATGATGAATATTTTAATGCAAGATTCTATATGATTCTTGCATTTATGAGTTGTTTATGTGACAATCTCATATTTTTACTCATGTTTTTATGTTGTTACACTATAATATTTATATGTTTCTCTTGTGGTATGGTAAGATGGTAAATAGAATCCATATATAGCTTCTTTTTTTTAAATACTTATGGGATTTGGAGGAAAGTAAGGTGGTAAATTATTGCTTTAATTGAGATTATCCCAATAAGCTTGGAGTTATTGGATGATTTATTCAACCTTATGACCATAATGGATAAGGACCTTATACAATGAAGCAAGATAGATTTGTGTTGGCTAGTGCACAAATCTTGATAGGGTCTATAAGACTATGTATCATATGGTTAGATCGATGTGAATGTAAGACATGCTCTGTTAATAGTTTTTTTGTTTAGTCGATTATATAATTAGTGTACAGTAGGATTTCTAGAATGGATGGATTGTGAACCATATCTAAATTTATGTTTTGATGACGTATGAAAGCAAAATGAGAAGTGTGATTTTGAATGCTTTACATGTGAATTGCATTTTAACATGCATAAATTGTATATAGATAAATTCATTAATGATTAAATGCATAGAAAAGTAATTGCTTATAATACATGCATGAAAAATAGTTAGTTCTTGAAGGTAACATTTGTTGACTCTATGTGTAAAATGTAAATTCATCTATGAGTGAACAATATGATAATATAAGGGTTGTTTTAGACATATTTATGTCCTTATAAAATATGATTATATTATTCTCTTAAGCAAGTTTTGGAACCTAGTTGTTCATTGTAGTGCAAACTTCAAATGGTGGTGCCAAGTTAATGTTCATTGGCACTAGCTACAATCTATGGTAATAGCCCAAACAGGTGTGCCTTCATAAGGTGCCACCTCATAGAAAGCCACTAGCTAATTTTATGTTTGTCACCATTTATCCACTTTAGAAAGAAAGTTGGTCTTGACTATTGAACCCTAATAAATAAGAGTGGGTTTTATATATTTTATTTGATGTAATGGATGTTGTTGGATCATAGCTTAAATACGTTATAGGGACTACAAAATCATACTAGGAAATATTAGATGACTCTTGTCAATTCATCCTTCAAGCATATCAATCCAACTATTGAAAGAGCTCTCTCAACCTTATCTATTTTAGCATTAGGAATGTGGGCACCAAAAGTTGGCATTGACACCATATGGAGTGACAACATAGTACTCATGCAACTCAAACCCCAAAGTGTTTCCACTCAGCCGGCACTAGTGCTAATGTAAAATTGGCATCGATGGTGGAATGTAACATTAACTTCAAAAGCGAAGAGGGCACCATGAGCAAAGGAGGTTGGCGCTAAAGGTAGAGTGGATGCCAAGAATAATTGAGGGGTTGTCATTTAATATGGGTGTTGACATTTTGTATTGACGACACCTTGGTGTTAATTTAATTTAGCATGAAGGGTAAAGTAGCTATCAAAACTAGTTACAATATCATGAATAGTCATGGGAAGCCTTAGGTTACAAAACTATGTTAAGCATCAAACCTAATATTTGAAAATAATCTATCATGTCCTCAAATTTAGTGCAACTCTAGGTCCTACTAGAAGCTATCAGTTATCCTCTTCCAAGAATTAAATTTTGTAGTATCATTTTAACCTTATATTAGATACTATGAATAACATTTTCAAACTTGACATACATAATGATGCAACCAGTGGTTAATCCTAGTTAGGTTGTTATGAATAAAAAAATTAAGTCATGTTTGTAGGTGGTTAGGAGAGGGCATTATAGAAGGGTCCCTTTGCAATTATATCTTATGTGCTCCTTCTCTTGCATACTCTTCTTAATGACCATAGAAATATCATGAGTCTATCTTTTATAAGATGCCAAATTAGTAGTCAAATATCATGAATATACCTTTTCTAACTTGTCAAATTAATAGTCAACACATCCTTTCCCAAGAATTCATCATAGTTCATAAAAATAGATTTAAGCATATTACTCGTCGTTATAGTTCTCTAACACACCTTCCTATTATCACCATTTTTATTCACAAAGAATAGTTCATCACTTCCATATAGAAATGCAAGCATAGGGACCCAATTTCAATAGGAGATACCTCTTGGATAGCTTATTTTTTAGTAAATGAGATATAAATTCCCATACCTTGTATTAAATGCTTATTAATAATATTTTTGTGAGATTCTCAAAGTAAATATTGGGTCGATTAAGTTACGTTCTTCATCCCTTTAGTCTAGCATTTCTAAATCTTGTTTGTAAAAGATTCACCAAATGACACTTCATAGTATGTATACTTGTCTACCAAAGAACTAAGAAATTTTACGATGTTTTGTTTTGTAGTGTAGCTAAATAATTTTGTATTTCTCATGTCATTCCAAAGAGATGGTACCTCCCTCAAAATCCTTAAGAAGAGAAATTCATTGGGATGTGATAACACTAAATTTTGTAAAAAAAATATTCTTTAGATTCTCACATGAGAGTAATTTGTCTCTAGTGTTAGCCAAATCCTTGTGCCTTGCATTTAGATGAAATACACAACTTATAACCTCTCTAATAATGATAACTCCATTCCAAGATCATTGAACTCTCTCAAAAGAGATTTTCATATCTCATTCACACTCCCTTTATCATGTGGCAATGATTATTATCCTTAATCAATGTGACAACAATCTTATCTTTGACATGTTCTACAAGAAGTAAATTGTGTAGAGTCCACCATATGAAGTTGACTTTCAAAACAAGGATGTCACAATTAAATTCCCTCTAAATCTTATATAGAAGCTTGAATTCCCCATGCTAGTTCATAAGCAATGATCTATTTACTTATTTGCCATAATCTCCTATCACATACCTATCATGATACCATTGTTAATCTATCTATTATTTACTCATAATAATGTAATGTATTATGACATACAACTTTATATAAATATATTTCTTTTACTTTAGTTATAAGGTAATTATTTATATGTAATCCTTCTCTAAAATTCCACTATTTTTCTCTTAAAAATATTTGAAAAAAAAAAACTGTTTATATATATACAAAGATATTACAAAATTGACCTCTTTGTAGGAGTCCCCACCTTTTTAAAGCAAAGGCTTAGATGAAAATTGTTACATCCATTTTGGAATAGTAATACCTCAACCTAAGCATTTTGGATAAGGCCCTCAGAATCGTCCCTTTGCCTTGGTGTGGAGTCCTTGAAAATCCCATACAATATGAGTTGTCCAGCACCCAAAAAAGTTCCCAATCCATTTGGAACCTAGGTCAACACCCACATCCGTCAAATCGGTCTGAAAGCCCTTGATCTTTATTGAAAAAAAACTAATAACAATACAAAGAAGAGGGAAGCAACTCACGACCACAAATGCATCTCGTCCCAGAATACCATAGACAAACCAAGATAAACTGCACAGGAACACAACCAATGACAGAAAAAATGGCATGTATTCCACACTCCTCGTCTCAATCACCAATTTCTGCCACCAAACAGATCAAACGCAATTAACACTCCCGAGTTAATAATTTATCTTAACAAGAATTCACCACTGTAGAAAAAACTACGCACCATTATGGACAATGGAGCCCCATACATGCAGACTGACATCGTTGCAGCAAGTATCCCAATCAACAATGTCCGTGCAGGGTTACGAATAACCATCACCGAAACCACCGCAATAATCCCGAACAAAATCAACTCTGCAACGAACAATCCCAGAATTTTCTTCTGTCGCAGTCAACAACAACAATTGTCACACATTGCAAAATTACAACTAACCCCCATCTCCAATTTTAATGGATCGATTCATTCCTATCTTACCCTGTATTTTGAAGGAGCATATGCCAAGTAGAGGCATACATAGACTATTTCTAGAAAGGCCCCTAATCCATCCGAGGCTGTCACCAAAATATTATCTGATGAAACGAAGGGGAGCCCGTACCAAGTCCAGAGAAGGCAGTTGAAAATGGCCGTCACATATGGCAGGCCAGAAAACTCCTCTGTGGAGCCTCGTTTTATTACATAATAGAATGTAATCCTGTCCATGGACGTGACTAACAATTAGCAGCTATTAGCCATTGACAAATATCTATACAAAATTAAAGGACTTACGCAGGAGCCAAAAAGAGTGCAGCTCCGAATACATTGCCTGCATTTCCCATTCCATCAAAGTCACAGATTGCAGAGAATATTGAGTGAAATGAATGAGAAATTGCTTAATAAATAAATAAAAATCTAACCAATGATGCCGAAGATGAAGTGCGCAGCGTTCTCCATTGCTTTGAAGAGGTAAATTGCTTATATGGGTATATCGTATATTTCCATGCAAAAAAAATCCGTAGTGCTACAGCTGCAATTATTATCAGCGACTTTTTTTTAACCATTATATTAAATAAAAATATAATAATTTTATAAAAAATATATGTATAGGTGAATAAGTACACTTGTAAATAGCTATTAATTGGTTAAATATATTTTTTACTACTAATTGTTTTTATCACATCTAGCAAGATTATGAGGTTTGTCTTTGGTAGATTGCTCCCTTCATCAATTCTCACCTTTTATGTATGTTCCAACTTAGTATAGAGGACGAGTCACCTTAGAAGCCAAACCTATCACATTTAGCCTCAAGCTTTGTGTAACTAACCTATAAAATGGTCATTATAAGAAAACACTACAAGGTGCATTCTTCTGTGTTCAATTAAATCTTGCAAATGGGACAACTTCATTGCTACTTTGTTGGTCTGCATTAAAGTCACAACACAGAAGAAATTACCCCTTTTATAAAAAAATTGTGCATGCATAGAGGGGATTTGGGCAAAAGGGACTCCTCAAATAGTCAAGATAGAGGACCACCAAATGTTCATAGAATTGAAGGAATTCCCATCCCAAAGACCTCTTAGAATATTTTAATGTCAACTTTTTCTTTTTTTGTCTCATGCATATTTTGTCTTATGCATGTCACATGGATTGATCCATGTGAGGTTATGGAGATCATGACACTTGTCACAATCTCATATAAGCATGATGCCTATATATGTACATCATTTTATATCAATAAGATACATCTCATTTCAATCCCAACAAGATTATTGCCTTTTGAAAGCACGAGGATACGGAAGCAAAAAGGAAAGCGAAGATGCGATGCAAACCGAACCAAACTTAACGCTAAATCCTAGGAATTTGAAAGTGCATGAAAAGAGGGAAAAGCATGAGCGAATCAAAATGAAACAAATGCAAATAAAGAAGACAACCCTTTTTATTGATATGTTTCACAACTCGGTTACAATGCGCATCCTCCCCTTCCAAGGGCTAGGAGCGTTTAAGTATGCGTTCTTGTTACATCCATGGATGCCCTTCCTTCTTCCGCGTGCCCACATGTAAAATGGGTGGACCAAACGTCGCCGCCACTTGCGTTGATGAGTCTTGACTCCTTGCTGCTCCTCCGATGTCCAGACCCTACGTTCAAAGGAACAAGAAGCAGTCAGTAGCACCTGTGGATAAAATAGAGCATGCAATCCCCAAGCCTACGATAAGTGAATGAGAAAAATGAATTAAACTATGACTAAAATGAATCCAAATGCTCTAAAAATTTGATAGGGGCATCAAGACATCCCAAAGAAAATACTGCAAATGGAACAGTCAGGAAATTCCTCGCCGATTTGAATTCGCTCCGGGGCGGGACGAATTCACCTGCAACAAAATGCCGAAAAGGTATTGTCCCAAATGTCCTACCTAGGAAGCTCCAAAAGACCTACAAACTTGGGGTTAGCTAATTGGGGGTATTTTGGGAAGACCCAGATGGTCAGATTTTCCCAATTTGACCTCCATCAATGGGAATTTGATGATGCTACCTGTAGATTAGTAGAAGCGAGCAAAGATAGAAACATGATCAAAATTGTTCAAAACGAGACGAAATTTAAATGACAACCTATCTAAGCATCATAGAATTGAATGCAAAAATGAAAGAAAGAAAGTCTGCCACAGAATTCCCATCACTCCGAAGGGGGCGATTAGGACTGTAGCAGTGTGGGAGGGGGCGCCCATGGGGCAGGCCGCCCGTCGTTTGAGGCCTGATTTCGGCACCAATCCACTTGGGATGGGTCCAAAACCTCTTGTGGGGTATTGTCAAAAAATTTGGGTGGGATATTGTGGCCAAATGTTGGGTTTGGCTCTGGATTTGTACTTCCAGTAACCACCCTATGACCTCTTCTCCAAAAGAGATCAAGGATGTGAAAGACACAACTCAAAAGGGTGTGGGTGTGAAAGTAAAATGACAGCACTTCGTTGCTCCAAAATGCTCCTTCTCTCCATATTTTGGGGTGAGGAAACTCACCAATTTATAGACCTGGAGGTCTCTTGAAATGGGCATGCAGAGGCGCCACTTGGCAATCATGCCTTCCCAGGGGGAAGGAGATTCCTCCCCGAATAGGGACTTCATGACTGCCCTTGTAATTGCCTCTAACGCTCGAAAATGCTCACCCATACTCCCATGCGATGAAGGAAGCGTTAAGTGGTGGATCCGAGCTGCCATTTGTCAAGATTTGACTTTTTTCCCATCAAACCTGCAATTCGCCCCACCCTGGAGCGAATCTAGAATTCGTCCCTGGGTGGGGCGAATCCCAGTTTGAATTCGTTCCAGGGTGGAATGGATATTGAGCAAAGTGCCTAAAGGTGCCAAATTGATCTTTGACCTTCCAAAACTATTGTGAGAGTGGTTAGGACCACTGTTTAACCTCTGGGGGCTGCCCTTGGGGCTGTGTGTGTCAATGCGATCAGTGTTTGTAGTCACATAATCGGATTGGTGTTGTTTTGGTGTCTATAGATGCCCCTTTTTGGGATGCGCTGTGCATGGCGCAGCGTCGAGCAAAAATAGATAACCAAAGCACTAATGATTAGGGTTTCTCAATAACCTAACCAACTTTTGATGCCCCAAGTATGGAAAGGGCATGCATTCTTGAATCCTTGCTTCTGACGAGCGAAGGAACTTAATTCAAGTGTTAACCTTTTTCGGTGAGGTGTTACTTGATCTTGGACATTGATCAGTCATGAATAGGCAAAGGGCGCAACCTTTTGTCTGTGAGAACCTTGAGTTCATGATTCACGAAATGCCAAGTGATTTGATCAGCTTGTGATTATTGCTTGTTTACTGCCCCAAGCAGGAGCGTGATTGTCTTTGTCAATGATTCTTTGAATGCATGTCATTTTCCTTAATTGGGTGTGTACTTGTTGATTGGTGACTAAGTGTGACTACCCCCTCAAGCGACGAATCGATGAGGGAATGACCTTCATGAGAAAAGCGATGAGTCGCTTGACCCAAAATGACTTGTGCAAGGGTGCCTTCAGATGTTTTAGCATTAAACGTGTGTAGTTTTTGGTGGGTATTAACCCTTTTGGTGACGTCTTTTGGGATGAAATTCTCAAAGATCCGTCTTCCCGTGGAGCGGTCCGGCTATGGTAGCCTTCTTAGGGAGTAGGATAGTGAGAATTTGTGACCCCAATGTCTATTTTGCATGCCCGGGATGTCAAGTGCAAAAGCACTTTCATCGGGCAAGTTTATTAGCTGTTTTGGTGCATTTTTGTTCAATTTTTGTTGTTTTTGAAATTTTTGCCCTGAATTCATTCCGGGGTGGGACGAATACCAGCTTAGTATTCGTCCCAGGGTGGGACGAGCGCTAACCAGAGCGCTCATCCCAGGGAGGAATGAATATAAGCTCAAAAAGCCTATTTAAAGGCCAAAACTAGGGTTTGGGCTCATTTGCATTCAAATTTTCTTGCGATTTGGAGCTCTGAGGAGGAGGAGGTTAATTCTACGAAGCGAAGCACTACCGAATTTCTCCCGACATCATGAGTGCATAGATCGGATCGAGCGACGGAGCTGAAGCGAGACCAGTAAGTGCTCCTTAGCGTTATTGCTTTTGTTTGTTATATGTTTTAAAACTGCAAGTTATTTGTTTATTTTTCTTTGTTATGTTGTTTTCCAAAATTAAAATTGAAACCCTAAAACTGAGATGAACACAAACCAAGACTTAGCTTAAAACTAAACGGAAAACGTAGTTTAAACCTAGGTTGAAATTTTATTTTTCTTTTTAAAACGGAACAGAAATTTACTTTTCGCTTTACACTAAAGTAAACCCTAGGAAAAATTTTGATTTTTTTTTGTTTTTTTGGTTTTTGAGCTAAACTTGTCAGTTTTAAAATGTAGGTGAAAACCCTAGGTTAAAAACTGTTTATTTTAATTTTGTTTTGTTTGTGCAGACTTTGTCAATTTTAAACTTAGAATACGAAACCCTAAGATTGACAACGTAGTTAAAAAATGTTTTTGTGTTTTTATGTTGTTGTCAGTTTTAAACTTAGAGTATAAACCCTAAGACCGACAAATGTTTTTAAATTGTTTTTTTTTTGTGTGTTGTCTTTAAACTTAGAGTAAAAACCCTAAGAGACAAACTTTTTTGTTTTGAATTTTTGTGAATTTTGTTGTTTTTGAGCTGTACATTGTTATGCAGTGTTGTATATGCATGTTATTGTTGTACAGTTTTTCATGATGTTAATGTTTTTGTGTTGTTTTCTATTGCAGGTTGTGAAGAGCCGGTATCGTGTGCCTACTACTTTTGCTGAAGCATGGGAGGCGCTAACTGTGGCTGACTAGGAGTGGCTTGATGCCCTTGGGCTCAAGCAGGTGACTCGACTGGAGCCTGTGGTCGGGGATCGGGCCTATCTGATGGCCCTGATCAACCTGTGGGATCCCCGGACCAACACCTTCCATCTCCCAATAGGGGAGATGACAGTGACCTTGGAGGACGTCTATCGGATTCTTCGGATTCCAATAGATGGACTGCCGATCCGGATGACGCCGTGAGATCAGCGGACAACAGTGTTGACACGCTGCTTTGGGTACGGGGAGGAGCTGGGTGTGGAGAGCCCAGTGGAGAGGGCAGAGGGTGACTACTATATTGGCGAGATTTTGGTCCGATGGTGGCTTGAGAAGGGGGTGTTGGGAGTGAGGCACGCAGTACTTATGGGCCTCATTTCCAACATGCTTCTACCTGACTCGTCAGGTGCGAGGTTCTCATGGAACCTATTGGATGTGGTCTGTCGGCTAGTGGAGTGCCCGATGGAGGCACCGTTGATCATGAGGTGGGGATAGACGCTGCTGGCATAGCTCTATGGTGAGTTGTACGAGGTCCACTGTCGAAGGTGAAAGGGGATTAGCTGTAGCTATCTATTGCAGAGCTGGGCTTGGTAGCACATAGCGGTGGAGAGGCCGATAGGGTTATCGTGGATGACTCGGATGGAGATGGAGGATAAGGATATAGGCTACGCGGTTCTATGGCGGTGGTCTGAGGAGTAGGGACAGAGTCGATGGTGGGTAGGTGTCGTAGGGCACTATGTCGATGCCTTCGCTCGGCTTACTCTAGGGGAGGTGTTCTGGCACCCCTATCGGGACTGTCCATCCTAGCCAAAGGTTGGAGAGTGGCTCCGATGGGTACGTAGGGAGCGATGGCTGATTGGGCGACATGGGACCGAGCAGGAGTTCTTCCCTTACAGCCGGGTGACACGATAGTTTGGGGTGCGCCAGGGTTTTCTGGTGAGCCCGTGGTCTATCGACATCGGGGGACGAGAGGACTCTGGATCGATCGGTCATCGTGCCATTAGGCGAGGATTCAGATGTAGTGATCGACGTCCCAGATGTGGATGACGTCGGGACTACCGTAGAGTACGACCAGTGGTGGGTACTATGGTGATGGCGGGGAGAGGGGCCACTAGGAGGCATGGAGGCAGCAACAAGAGGTGGAGGGTGCCGAGGCACCAGGAGATGATTGGGGAGCTCCGTTGGAGGATGCAGACATGGTGGAGGTGGAGGATGCGGATGTGGATTTTGGGGTTTCGGATCAGCCGGAGAGGTAGGACATCATGGAGCAGTGGGAGCCAGAGCAGGCTGCTATTCCAGAGATGCCCATGCCTCAGGCAGATTTAGAGGACATGGAGTCTAGGTTACATGTTGAGAATGCATGATTGGAGGGGCTATTGTGGAGGCACGATGAGGAGCTGGGGGATGCACTGCGGGAGAGGGATCTCCTACGCATGCAGCTGGCAGAGCGGGAAAATGCATTGGCTGCCTACCATCGGTAGGATGGGGACACCGATGCTGCACGGGAGAGGGATCTCCTATGGACGCAGCTGGTAGAGAGGGATAGGGCTTTGGCACAACGTGATGAGAACTTGGCTACGTATCGCCAATGGGAGATGGACTTGGTGCGGCAGCGGTTGGAGCTGGAGGCAGAGATTAGCCACCTTGGTGGGCGGGTCCCTACGTTCAGCGGAGGTGGATCATCACGCCGCTCGAGAGGGAGCGAGACTGAGCAATCAGCATCCTCTCGACATAGGCGACTGGATGAGGGGGGCGAGTAGGCGTGATGCGGGGGCTAGCAGTAGCCGCCCTGAGGGGTCTCATAGGACCCACACCATGGGGGTAGTTCCCGTCGCACCGATCCTACGTGATCATGGTGGCCGATGCCCTAGGCTTGGGGGTTTTTGAGCTTTTGGATTTTGTTGCGGGGTCACAGGACCGGTTCATTGTAGCCTGTGGGCATTTTTGATGATATATACAGATGACTTTATTTTATTTATGCACGTGTGATGATTTGATTTTATGCATGATGAGTGATGAGTATGGATGTATGCATGTTAATTTATTTTGATGGATGCATATGTTATGATGAATGCAAATGTTTCTAAATTTTAGGATATGCAAATGTAATGGATGAATTAAATTTGTGTTGTTTGGCGAGGGCACCATAGATTGTTTAGAACTTTGTGGTTTTTTTTGGGATTGTGGTAAATGACTTTTAATGTATACATGTTTTTTTGTATTTTTTGATGGTAATGCGAGGATGAAAGATAGCACAGTTGGTTTAGAATGTAGCTAAGGTTTTCTGAGACTCAGACGGTTTTAACTAACTAGCCATGACTGTACTTTATCTTACAAGACTTTTGGACAAGGTATGAATCGGACTTGTCTTTGACCAAGTTATTTCACATCCCTGTGTGTGCAATTGAGTTCGTTTATGTGGTATTTGTCAGGATACCGCCAGTGCTAGATAGGCTGTCAACCAAACCTGTACCGAGGATCACCTAATTAGCTCCACTAACTCCTTTGTTGTATTTAGTCGGATTAATCTGCGGTGCTATCTAGGATACCATAAGCTAGCTCATCCACATGCAAACATTGATTTGTACACGAGTTAATGTGACAGATATATCGTCATGCGGGAGGTTTACCACCAGGGACCGATAGGCTATCCACCAAACCAGTATCGAGGTTTGCCTCATGACCTATCGAAATGTCGAGAGTTCCAGGGATTCAAGTTCGACTCCCTTCTTTTCTTCAATTGTATTGGGATACTTGCTCTTTTGTAGTGATAAAAATCACTGTTTATTTTTTTATTTTTCTTTTGAGCAAGGGATTTGAATTTCGAGTGATGAGAATCACTATTGTATGTGCCTTTTGATGTATGCACTTTGGTGGTGATGTCAAATTTTTGGAGTTTTGACTTTTTGCAAGATTTTATGATGTTTGCAACTTTTTGAGAACTTGGGATTCTTGGGGAATTGGGTAGGGAAGATGCTTGTCCTTTTGCCAACTCTCAGCATTCTTGGGGTCATTCGCACAGGGGGATGAGCAAGATAACCATTTCGCTTATGGTGACCTGGATTGTTGTGCAGGTTTCATCTTTCATTCACACAACTTGGGAATTTTTATGTGTTTTAATTTGTGTTGGGATGCTACGTAACAAGGTGTGATCCAAGTAGAACTCTACCTTTGTAAAATCTGTCTGACTTGGTACAATACGTGGCTAGAAAGCAAATGATGACTGAAGGATGAAAACTCTTGATACATTAGAAGACCACTGACTCTTGTATGGTAAAAAGAAGTGAATGGCATTTATTTTTGATGGACTGCTTATAGAATGGAGAAATGTGGAACAAGATGGATTGGCGGAGTAATTACAGTCTATGGTGCCTTTGACCTGTATGATCACAAATATGCAATGTATGGATGTGATGCTTAATGCAGCTATATATTTTTGTGTTTTTGATGGATTGATTTTTGTGAATATGAAGATGAGATGCGAAAAGAGCTCTTTATTGTTGTGATGAGTTGGAGTATGCCTGGAAATGAGATGCAAATTTTTGTTATTTTTGATGATTTTACTATTTTTGAATTTTCTTATTTTTGACCAAGCGATTGTGGGAATCCTTGGAGCTTTTTGGTTGACCAAGCGGTAATGGGTACCTTTGGGGCATTTTGGGATTGACCAAGTGATTGTAGGAATCCTTGGAGCATTTTGGGATTGACCAAGCGATTGTAGGAATCCTTGGAGCATTTTGGGATTGACCAAGTGATTGTAGGAATCCTTGGAGCATTTTGGGATTGACCAAGCGATTGTAGGAATCCTTGGAGCATTTTGTTTGGGATATGGCTCTTTTAGATATGGAATGGCCACAAATGACTGATGTTCAAGGGTTCTAGTTCCTTGATTCCATCAAGAGAGGCTAGCCGGTATGTTCCAGGTCCTATTTTACTATCAATTACATAGGGACCTAACCAATTTGCCATGAACTTGTCCCTTAGATGGGACGGCAAACTAGAGTTCTGTTGGTTCTCTTTTAAGACCAAGTCACCAACCTGAAAATCCCTCAGGTGAACTTTCATGTTGTATGCTTTCTTAAGTCGCTCTTGATAGATACGTAAATGCTCGAGAGCATTAACGCGTCGTTCATCAAGCAACGTAAGCTGGTCTAACCGGGCCTGCCACGTAGTGTCATCATCGATGAACTCTTGCATTGATATGCATAGGGAAGGAATTTCCAACTCGAGAGGCATGACTGCCTCGGAGCCATACACGAGCGAAAATGGAGTTGCCCCAGTGGGCGTCCGAATGCTAGTGCGATAAGCCCATAGGGCAAGTGGGATTTGAATGTGCCAATCCTTATGACTGTCTACGACTATCTTTTTGAGGATGGCAACTAGCATTTTGTTTGACGCCTCTGCTTGCCCATTTGCCTGTGGATAATAGGGTGTCAAAAAATTGTGCTAAATTTTGTACTTTGTGGTCAAAGCATGCACGTCTTTGTTCTTGAATGACGTCCCATTATCCGAGATTATTTTGGATGGAATACCAAAATGACATATGATGTTATGTAAAATGAACTCCACAATGCGGGGTCCTGTCGTAGAGGTAAGCGAAATTGCTTCCACCCACTTGGTGAAATACTCTGTGGCCATTATGATAAACGTGTGATGACCTGACGATGTAGGGGAGATCTTTCCGATTAGATCTAAGCCCCACTACGAAAATGGCCAAGTCGATTGGATCGTCTGCAAGGCCTGGGAAGGTACGTGCGTCAAATTAGCATGATGTTGACACTTCACGCACTTCCTCACATATGCGCAACAATCTCGCTCTAAATATGGCCAATAATAGCCCATGCAAAGAATGCGCTTTGCGATGGCCATACCACTCGAAGTGGCCACCACATGTACCATCGTGCGCTTGGGCGATCGCCCAAGTGGACTCTTGCTGGTCCAAGCATCGAAGGAGGATCCCTTCATAGCTACGATGGTACAAAATGTCTCCTAACAAGACATGCTTTGCCACTTTCTGCTTGAATGCTCATTTTGTGGCATGCATCAATCCAAGTGGGAGGTTACCTAACTTGAGGTAGTCCCTTATGGGTGAATACCAATCCTGCTGATCGAAAGCCTCGATGGTATGAACAACCAATCCCTCTTGAAGTTCATCCCTAGCAAATGCTGAGCGGGAGAGAACTTGTAAGAATAGCGTTGTGTTGCTATTAATGGGAGTAGGGGAGAACAAGGACCCCCAGTTGGCATGTTTCAGATGATCATGGATTCGAGAGAACCTATCCTGAGGTGGTTCAATCTGGATCATGTGGATTCCTGGCATCAAGTTAGAGCTTGCACGGTCCATCATGGATTGCGATAGTGTTTTGACTTGAATGGTTGTCATATCACCAGAAAGGTCTTGCGGGATTAGTGACCCCAAGGAGGCCATAGTGTCCGCAAAATGATTCGATGACCGAGGGAGTGCCTCGATGTCGTACCATTCAAGCTTTACTAAGAATTTGTCCACAAGGGCTTTGTAGGCCTGCAGAACTGGGCATTTACATTGGAATACCCCTTTGACTTGGTTGACAATTAACAACGAATCACCAAAGATGTTCAATCATTTGATGTTCATGGTGATTGTTGTCTGAAGACCTATGAGCAAGGCTTCATATTCTACATTATTGTTGGTGCACGGGAAGTCTAATTTAAAGGACAGAGGCATTGGAGCCCCTTGCGGTGTGAAGAATACAATTCCCATGCCACCTCCTTGCTCACATTTAGAACCATCAAAAAATAGGGTTATGTCGGCTCGTGACTCAGGCTCATCAAAATCTGGCGATTCTGAGACATGGAAGACCCCATCATCGGGTAGTTCTATGACCAGAGGCTGATCGTCTTCGAGAGGAGCCTCTGCTAGTTGATCGGCTATGACCTGTCCTTTGATGGATTTCTGTCCAATAAACTCTATGTCAAATTTCATCAACAACATGATCCATTTCACCGTGCGGCTACTATGATAAGTACGACTCATCATGTACCGCAATGGATTCTCCTTAGACACAACATACGTAGTGTTGCTCAGCATGTAGTGGCATAGCTTTTTGGTAGCAAACACCACTGCCAAGCAGAGTTTCTCGACGTATGCATAGTTAAGTTCATAACTGACCAGGGTGCGGCTAAGATAGTAAGTAGCCTGTTCTTTGTGAAGTTCATTCTTCTAGGCTAGCATGGCGCCCAGTGCCACCTCAGTAGCTGAGATGTATAAGTAGAATGACACTCCTGGTCTAGGTGGTGCCAATACTGGCGGTGAAGCCAAGTATCATTTAATGTCATCAAAGGCTGACTGGCACTCGTCATCCCAGTGAAATGCTACCCCCTTGTGCAATAATTTGTTCATGGGTCGGCACTTGTCAGATAGCTGCGCTATGAAGCGCTTGATTGACGTGACCTTTCCTTGCAGGCTTCTGAGCTGCTTGATGGTAGTTGGGGGAAGCATTTCAAGGATTGCCTTGACTTTGTTTGGGTCCACCTCGATGCCTCGCTTTGAGACTATGAAACCCAAGAGTTTTCCAGATGTGATGCCAAATACGCACTTCTTGGGATTCAGTCTGACTTTATGTTCCATGAGGCGGTCGAGGATCTTGCTTAAGTCATCGAGATGATCTGGGCGCAAAAGAGATTTGGCCAACAAATCATCCATGTAATCTTCCAAAGTTTTATGCATGTAATCATGGAAGATGTACGTCATGGCACGTTGGTAGGTGGCGCCAACATTTTTAAGGCCAAAAGGCATAACCTTATAACAAAATGTCCCCCAAGGCATTGTGAACGCCATTTTTAGTTGGTCTTCGGGATTGATACGAATCTGATTGTATCCCGAGAAACCATCCATGAGGGATAGCATTTCGTGGCCCATTGTAGCGTCTACCAATGCGTCGATGCTCGACAAGGGGAAATCATCCTTAGGACTCGCTTTGTTTAGATCTCAAAAATTAGTGCATATGCGAATCCTCCCATCGGGCTTTTTGATGGGCACCATGTTGGACAGCCATGGCGGATAATCCATGCAGATGACAAACTGTGCATCCAACAACTTTTGCAATTCATCTTTGACCATCAAGGCCACCGTTGGGTGCATCTTACGTAGTTTTTGCTTAACTGGCTTGACTGTCGGATCAAGCGTTAGATTATGCATGACTAGCTACGGATCTAGCCCCGACATGTCTCTGTATGACCATGCAAAAACCTCCTTCTTCTCTTTGAGAAGGGTAATGTAGTCGGCTTGCTCTTCAGGGGATAAGCTTACCCCTAGCTTGATGATCTATGGATTCATTGGATCCAAGCCGATGTCTACGTTAGTCGTCTCCTCGACCGACATGTGGGATCCATCCTCCAACTGATGTGGAGTCGGGATCAAATGGATATCATTTGTCTGAGTTTAAATCTACGTTGGGAACCTCGGGTTCCTCTTCAACATGGAAGATATCCTGAGTTGACCCTGGGGTAAAATGAAGCATTTTATCGAAAGGCCAGTACTCTGATGGGGATGGAGGTGAATTGATGTGATCCCAGTCTATGGCATCTATGTCTAGATGCAATGACCATGCTGGATCAGCCGGATTGCGGATGGGGGCGGTTAAGTCAATGGAGATCATGTTGATGAAATGATTTTGGTCTCCATTACCATGGGTGTGATGACTCAAACATTCTAGATGTTCTCTGTGCTCTGGATCTGGCTCTAGAGGTATTGGCATGAATGGATCGGCCCTATGTGCTGATAGGAGGATAGGGTCTACCCTCGGCACTGATATCACTCTAGGGTCTCGGGGTGGAAGGTGCTCTTCATATACCTGGAGTGGCGGATCCAACACTTGGTCCCACCCCGCTGGGTCTACGTACCACTCATGCCCTGGCACTATGCCCAGCTATTCAAATATGTCGTTAATCTCCAAGGGGTATGGTTGTTGCATCTGCCGCATGTGATTAAGATATGTCATTTCTATTTCATCTTCGTAATCACTATCGGAGATCCAAAAGCCCTCGTTGGCTCCGACAACTATTTGAGGCATTACAGGCTCGTCCTGCTCGAGCAAATTAATCTGGCCCCATTGTGGTTGTTCCACTCTCCATGGGGGGACCTGATTCTCTTGACGCGGCACTGGCTCGATTGGAGCCTCTAGAGGGAACATTGTCAAGAGGCTCTCTTGATAGTCATTCATGGGGATCACTTGTGAGTGATCACTATCTGATTCGAAGGGGTCATATGATGCTGGTTCATACTCTGATTCATCCTTCGAAGATCCCTCTTGACACTATTTATACCCTCCTTGAAAGTGAGTCCCCGAACTTTCGCCTCTCTCTAGCAAAGGGGAAGGGTTATTGAGGTTAACAAGGGTGGTTGTTGACCATGGGAGGTAATCTCCCAATGTATACGTTGTGTTCGGGTTGGCATAGGGATCCGATGCCAATCCACCCTTGTTGCCTATCCCTAGGCCTTGCATGTTCTCTACCAAGATGTCCAAGGGCAGGGGGTGGTTGAACCCCATGCCCGACTTGTCATAAGGCATTTGGTATCTTGGCTGGCAAAGGACACGCACTCCTTGCTCATACCTGCCTAGCCCATATCCATGCCAATTGCATTGGCCAAGATATCTCAGAGCGAAGTCCGGGTTAGACAGATAGTTGACATCTTCTGCAAAGGGCTCTTCATCTTCGTCCTCTTGCATGCATGGCTCAGTACCATGATCAAGGCCCCCATACACAAAGTTTGTCTGGTTTGGCGGGTAGCCTAAAGGAACAATTGTACCGATGGGGAGGCGAGGTCTCCCCATGTCTTGCATGGACTCTAGTGCGGTCATTGCTACAACATTCCACACCAGATACTCCCCCAAGCCCGTATTGGCCATTTCAACAGTGATTGTTGGTGATTGAGGGGAAGGGAACGGAAGCTCTTCCTGAATCCACTCCATGTTGGGTGAACTAGGAGCCTCAACTTCCATTTTTCTAGGCATCTCTTCGGTAGAGATGGTTGATACTATTGGCAATGCCTCTTCTAGGGGTTGAGCCTCTTCCAGGGTTTGCTTCCCTTTGTCCTTCTGTTTAGCCATGATAGGTGGCATTGTTGGTGAAGGACCAGATGATGAAGATGTACCTGGCTGGGGTTTTGATGGATTTATCACCAGGGATGCTTGCGAAATCGGACCCTGTCTAGATGGATTTAACTAAAAATCCAAGTGCATCGATGGAAGGGTCGATTGCGGCATCAACTGCACCGCATTGCAATATTTGAAGGGTTCCAAGTCCATCGGGACTACATGTACTTCCCCTTCAAATGTATACTTCAAACACTGATGAGCTATCGAAGGGACACACTTCATGTCCCTGATCCATGGCCGCCCTAGCAAGATGTTATAAGCCATCTCACCTTCCAAAATATGGCACAATGTAGGTATCATCTTTTGTCCTACTTGAATGGGTAGGACAATTGTGCCAACTGTCGAGCATATCGCATCATTGAATGCTCGTAGTGTATAGGTGGAAGCCATGATGTGAGAGGCTGGCAACTTCAGATGTTTCAATGCCGTTGTGGTAATGATGTTACTGGATGAGCCAGTGTCTACCAACACCCTCTTATACGGGATCCCGTTGACCCATGCGATAACGTGCAGGGGTGGATCTGCCATGTCATCAGACACTGATTTAACTTCATCCTCTCGAAAGGTGATGACTGGCTCCATGCATCATTTGACATGTCCCACGAAGTTGTTGAAGGAATTCGCTTCGTGGGGCTGCAACTCGATGGCTTTCAATATCTCCATTAGAGCCTCCCGATGGGGTGTTGATTGTTGTATAAGCTCGTATATGGAGAGCCTAGCCGACGTGGTCCTCAAGCTCTGCGTGAGTTTGGTCCGAATCATGGCCGCGGGTCTAGGCGGAGGTAGTTGCATAGGGTGTTGTTGAGGTTGTGACGTCGATGGAACCTCTCTTGTGGCTGCCTCGGGGGCAACTCTTGGGTATCTCTTGTTCCTAGTCACTATGCTTATCATTCCTACATACCCTTGCATGGGGCAATTCTGTTGCACCTCATTGACTTGAAGGGGTTTTGCCTGTGCCTCATGGGCAGGCAAGGGGTCTTTGAAAACTCCCATCTGTTGGTTGTTTGGCGCTACGGGGTTGTCCACTGCCAACGTCTTATTGTCAATTAGGTCTTGTATCAAACCTTTGAACTTCCAACATGCATTCAGGTCATGTCCCCTCCGCCTGTGGAACCTACAATACAAGTCCTCCCGGTATCCCTTAGGCTTCGGCGCATTGGGATCTATGGTTTGGATCTCTGGAAGGTTGATCAAGTTCACCGCTGACAAGCGATCAAATAGGGAGTCCCTAGACTCCGTATAAGGTGTGTACTGTCGCCTAGGGTGATGCTGCTGATTTTGCTCCTGCTTCTGGTTTTCTCTTTCATAATTATTAGGAGGCACTGCCTGATAGTTAGCCTTTTGAGGTTGTATTTCTTGTGCAGGCTTAGGGACATTTATAGCAACTTGATTGACCATAACGGGTTTCTGTTGCGTAGTCCCTATTTTTGTGTTCTTGTTCCATTCTTTCTTCTTAGGTTTGGCAATCTCGCCATCCTATATCTTGATCTCTTCGATGATTCTGGCTTGCGCCAGAGCTTCCTCTAAGGTGGCATATTGCTGCAGCTACAATAGCATAGAGATCGATCTCAAACAGCTTCGTGAGAACATTTGTGTAAGGTCGGACATAGGAGGGAGGTAGGGTAGCTTGGAAAGCAGAGTCCTCCATCGATTCCCGTAGGCCACCATGGTTTCTTCCTCATACTTCCTGAGGCTGGCCAGGTCACTTAGTGATGCCTTCTTCTTGGTGTTAAAGGTGAAGCATTCGAGGAATGCATCCACTAACTGATCCAAGTTATTGATGTTGTGCTTCGGCAATTGAGTGAACCAATCCGAGGCAGGGCCCATGAATGTGGTTATAAATGTCCTTAGCAACAACGCATCATTGTCCTGAATGCCAAAACATTGGCTCAGGAATCTGGTCACATGCTCTTGGGCATCCTCCTCACCCTTAAATATTGCCAACTGAGGCAGCTTAAAGTGTTCAGGGTAAGGGGGTGCAGGCACTGATGGATGCACAGGATGACTACGGAGTTGGCGTAACATGGGCTTTTGGGGCCCAGAAGCTTTGGTTTCCATAGACTCCAAATGCTCTAGCAGCGCTTTGTATGCATCGAAAGATTTAATCTCTTCCTCTTTAGTTTGCTCCCGTTGTGGGTTGTGGGAGACTTGAGGCCTATGGAGGGGTGGCCGGATAGCAACCCCTCCACCTTGATAGGGCATTTCGGCCCGCTCCTCTTCTTGTTCATACTCCTCATAAGCTTCTCGAGGAGTCTCTGGGTGAGACCTATGACCATGGGTGGGTCCCCGTGGAGGGAGCCCATCGTTGTTCTAGGGAGTGGCCTCCCGCTCAGGTCTAGGAGGTCTCGGAGGCAACACTTGGTAAGGTCATGGAGACCTATCTCGCACCAAGGGATTATGCCTCTCATATGGTTTCGCTCTTTGGGTGCGAGGGGTTGGAACCCTCTCAGGCATCGGGTTATGGAGCAGCTCATCTGTTTGGCACTGAATGCGCTCTTTGCTAAGGCGATATAGATGCTCTAGCTGTTGCTGGTCTTGCTCAAGCCGCGTGATCTGCGCTTGGTGGGCGGCATGTCTGGCGACTGCCAGGTCAATTTGTTCTACCATCTTGAGCCTAGGAGGCCTGGATGCCTCTCCTATGCACTTACCTCGGTCATGATGATCCGAGATCTCAATAGGTCACTTCCCTCTATCGAGGTTGGCGGCATTTACCCGAGGCTCTAGCCTCAGTGGGTGATCATGGTACATAGCGGGTGCAGAAGCGCATGGCTCCCATGCTGTACATTGCTCTCGAGGAATGTAATGGTCTTCCTCATGCTCCCTTTCGTATGTGTGAAAGGGGTGGGCAGAGTTGGCTCGCCCTGCTTGAAGAGCCCTGCGCTCTGGGTTTTGTCTATTGGTTCTAACAGTGATGGGGGGCAAAGGAGGGATGCCATAATCATGTGGCCTCTCCTCATGGACACTATGCCACTCTAGCACTTCATCGCGCGGTGGCCACTCATATCGAGCTTCTAAGGGAGCTTTCTTGTCTATGTTGAGCGCCACGTGTAAGGACTCCTCTTGAAAGGGGCTATGATGAATGGGCGTGTCCCTCAAAGGGGTGTCCCTATAGTTCCATCTTGACATGGAATGATGTGGACTCTCTTGTGGGTCAGGCCACCAAGGTGGTATGACCAAGTCCTTAGGGCTATAGCGGAGGCGACTTGTGCCCCCTTGTACACTTTTCGTAGCTTTCGCCCTTGATTGGGCTTGGCTACGTGTGTACACCATGGTGGTGCTTTCCTACAAGCTATGTAGATTTTTATCTCTTTTTATGATTTTTATGCTACACTAAATAGAAAAGAGCACACACACACAAAAAGCAATGATTATCTCATTTAAAGATTGAGAGTGTGTCCTAAACCTGGTTTAGTGTGTTTTGGTTTTTGTTTTTTTTGTTTTTGAAGGTTTTTGTAAAGAACGTTTAAATGCAATATGAGGGCTCTTATGACTCCCAAAATTGGTCGCCCCTTCGATATACCATTGCCAGGCCGATATACCAACCTCTCTATATACCCGCCCTTACGTGAGGGAAACTATAGGTACGTGAGAGCAGATGGTACATGGAACGTAGGCGGTACGGAAGGGGAATCACCCTGTTTATGACACCTACCATAGAAGACTTATCCTCATGTGCTGGGAATCACCCCAGCTACACTCGATCAGCTTTCATCAGGATTTACGTCTAGCAACAGTAGCGATCGGGGTTTATGAATGCAAAATTCAAGCCAAGGTGGTGATGAAATCCACCGTTGGTCTTGATCAAGGGCTGGGGTTTTACGACCAGCTCCTTGGTGTTTAATTTGCCACGTGATGTGTGGGGTTCTTTTTATTTTGCATGAAATAAAATAAACATGCAGCAGAAACCTTTCCTAAGCACAAAAAGAAACCAAAAAAATAGAAAAAGAACAACAAAAAATGACAGGAAAAGTTCAGGACTCTTACCTCTTCTCTGCCCAAATCTGTCGGTTCTGAGTTTCTGCCCAGAAACTTCATAGACTAGAATTCATCCCGAGGGGGAATGAATTACAGGACTGTATTCATCATAGGGTGGGGCGAATTCCCATTCGTCCCTGGGTAAGATGAATTACAACTCTGTATCCGCCTCTTGATGGAACGAACAACAGTCAGCGTATGAAAACTCGGTACCTGCAAGCAAAAACAACCAAGTTTGGATCAGATCTCTGATCTTAAAAATAGAGGACAAGGTCCCACCATGATCACCACTGAAAGCACGAGGATACGGAAGCAAAAAGGAAAGCGAAGATGCGATGCAAACCGAACCAAACTTAACGCTAAATCCTAGGAATTTGAAAGTGCATGAAAAGAGGGAAAGCATGAGCGAATCAAAATGAAACAAATGCAAATAAAGAAGACAACCCTTTTTATTGATATGTTTCACAACTCGGTTACAATGCGCATCCTCCCCTTCCAAGGGCTAGGAGCGTTTAAGTATGCGTTCTTGTTACATCCATGGATGCCCTTCCTTCTTCCGCGTGCCCACATGTAAAATGGGTGGACCAAACATCACCGCCACTTGCGTTGATGAGTCTTGACTCCTTGCTGCTCCTCCGATGTCTAGACCCTACGTTCAAAGGAACAAGAAGTAGTCAGTAGCACTTGTGGATAAAATAGAGCATGCAATCCCCAAGCCTACGATAAGTGAATGAGAAAAATGAATTAAACTATGACTAAAATGAATCCAAATGCTCTAAAAATTTGATAGGGGCATCAAGACATCCCAAAGAAAATACTACAAATGGAATAGTCAAGAAATTCCTCGCCGATTTGAATTCGCTCCGGGCGGGACGAATTCACCTGCAACAAAATGCCGAAAAGGTACTGTCCCAAATGTCCTACCTAGGAAGCTCCAAAAGACCTACAAACTTGGGGTTAGCTAATTGGGGGTATTTTGGGAAGACCCAGATGGTCATATTTTCCCAATTTGACCTCCATCAATGGGAATTTGATGATGCTACCTGTAGATTAGTAGAAGCGAGCAAAGATAGAAACATGATCAAAATTGTTCAAAATGAGATGAAATTTAAATGACAACCTATCTAAGCATCATAGAATTGAATGCAAAAATTAAAGAAAGAAATTCTACCATAGAATTCCCATCGCTCCGAAGGGGGCGATTAGGACTGTAGCAGTGTGGGAGGGGGCGCCCATGGGGCAGGCCGCCCATCGTTTGAGGCCTGATTTCGGCACCAATCCACTTGGGATGGGTCCAAAACCTCTTGTGGGGTATTGTCAACAAAATTGGGTGGGATATTGTGGCCAAATGTCGGGTTTGGCTCTAGATTTGTACTTCCAATAACCACCCTATGACCTCCTCTCCAAAAGAGATCAAGGATGTGAAAGACACAACTCAAAAGGGTGCTCCAAAATGCTCCTTCTCTCCATATTTTGGGGTGAGGAAACTCACCAATTTATAGACCTGGAGGTCTCTTGAAATGGGCATGCAGAGGCGCCACTTGGCAATCATGCCTTCCCGGGGGGAAGGAGATTCCTCCCCGAATAGGGACTTCATGACTGCCCTTGTAATTGCCTCTAACGCTCGAAAACGCTCACCCATACTCCCATGCGATGAAGGAAGCGTTAAGTGGCGGATCTGAGCTGCCATTTGTCAAGATTTGACTTTTTTCCCGTCAAACCTGCAATTCGCCCCACCCTGGAGCGAATCTAGAATTCGTCCCTGGGTGGGGCGAATCCCAGTTTGAATTCGTTCCAGGGTGGAACGGATATTGAGCAAAGTGCCTGAAGGTGCCAAATTGATCTCTGACCTTCCAAAACTACTGTGAGAGTGGTTAGGACCACTGTTTAACCTCTAGGGGCTGCCCTTGGGGCTGTGTGTGTCAATGCGATCAGTGTTTGCAGTCACATAATCGGATTGGTGCTGTTTTGGTGTCTACACCGTTTCACTCGATCCATGGTTTGATGTTTTTCCAAGCCTTCCAAATATTACGGATGACAAAAGAGCCTAAAATATTAATGGGAACTAGGGAAACAAGAATATAGGATAAATTCATACCTCTCCATCCTTTACACCCATAGGAAGAACCTGAGGTAATGCAATATCAAACCAACACTTTCTAGACTTTATTTCTTTTGATAGCTCCAATCATTCATTTTGTACAGAAGGTCGTGCATTGGAATTTGTAGTCAAGAAGACCCATTCCCCCATTCTTCTTGGGTAAACAGTAGAAGTCCTAAGCTACTCTATGGAAACCAGAGCTAGAAGTAGAACTTGCTTAGAGAAAATATTTGAGCAACTTGTCCAGCTTCTAATAAAAAGCCTTGGACAAGGTCCAACGTGAGGAGTTAGTCGTGTTAATATTAGTAATGTTTTGCTAAACTTCCTCTCACAAATGGTTTATTTGGTTGTTTATGTAAACCATCCCCAACAAGGCAGTCATTGATCACCCTCGGAATAGAATGCATATTCTAGGAACTTTTGTATAGAGTTTTTACTTCTTCTCCGAGCTCCACGCATAATACTGAGAGCTTAACTATCATGTATAAACATAAACTCAATAGGATTCTAGTTTTTTTGGCCTTTGACAAGTGTTGCTATCCTGATCAGTTTCTAGTTTACTTTTATGTAAAAGAATGGGAGACCTTGTTAAACCCTATTTTCTTTACTAACAAAAAAAATATTTAAAAATGTTAGAATTGAAATGGATTCTAAAGATTATATTGTTTATAAACATTTGAAATTCAAAAAGCATAAAACTTAAATATTCAAAAATTTCTTACACCAATTCTATATCTAGTAATTATACAAATTATAAAAAAATATTGTTCATATCAAAGACTTGACTAATAAAAAATAGAGATAATAAAAAATAGAGATCTATGAAACATTGAAGGATTGTCAGTATAAGATTATTTATTTTGTTAAGTGGTTTAATTACTATAATGAAATTCAACTACAAGAATATGTTTTCCAGTAAATTAAGATACATCAAATAAACATATTAAGCCATTGTTTTTATTTGTGTGGTTTTTTACTAGTATGGAATTTAACATAGCCACCATAACCACCTCCTCACATACTAGCCCACATTGGAATTTGAACCTTATTGGAATTTGAACCTTAGATCTTCCGAAAAAGAACCAAAACCTAAACCCAAGATGTTACGCTATTCTCATGAACCACGTGTCTGTAAAGCTGTCATCCAACTTCTATTTGCACCTTTCAACGTTGCGATGTGCATTACAAGTTTTTTATGCTAGCCAACCCTCCTACATTTCACAAGGTAGAAAGTGTTTTTTTTTAATTACACAGGAGAGCTAGCCAACCCTCCTACATTTCAGGTAGAATGTTTTTTTTTTTATTATATAGGAGATAGCCCAGGATTCAAACCACAGGACTGCACGTTAATTGTTGACCCGGCATAAGATGGGGACCAGATGAGAACCGGTCTCGTTAATTTTTGACCCGACGTGATATGGGAACCGCGGCTAACTCGGATAATGAAACTTGTGTTTTTAGGTTCTTCTTAAAATATTTAAATATTTTTTTTAGATCGTAGGAGTGGGCCCAATGTAACCCCATTGTATGCTAAAAAAATATTCATATTTATTTCTTTGTATTAAGGTTTTCGTGGGCTTAAATTTGAGAGCTTTCGATGTTGTCTTCTGTTTGGTATTGAGTTGAAGTTAGGAATGGCGAGACAAATGCAGGGAGTTGTGGTGATACAAATGTTGTTGTTGGCTACGGTTATCACCACTGTCACTGGAATCACCTCCCGGCTGGGCGTTAGCTCTGTTTTTCACGACAACAAAAAAGATGTTGGAACCTTATTGTCTTTCAAGAATGCCATCACATTTGATCAGTTGACAGCGAACAATTCAGCGGAGGTGTGCTCGTGGAATGGTATTCGTTGCAGGAAACACACTAACAGAGTGGTGGCTATAATGCTTCCTCGCCTGGACTTGGAAGGTATGATTTCTCCGTCCTTAGGAGACCTTTCCTTATTACACATTTTGAATCTCTCTGGAAATTCTTTTACTGGTACGTGAAAACACTTTGCCTAAAATTGCATAAACATTTATATAAATATTCTAATGGTATGTGAAAACACTTGCCTAGTTTTGTTTACATACTCACTATGGAGTTTCAAAGTTAGACTATTCTAACCTATTAATGCATCAATAAATAAGAATATTTAGCAACTTCCAAGTGTATATGTTTACAAGCTACACAAAGGAATTTCCCATACTTTAACATATTATTCATATGAATAATCAACATGCTATTGATATTCCTTGAAATAAAACTTATTATGGCATCATTACATTTGAAGAAAAGGATACCTGGTAAAATATTTACAACCCAGAATAATTCCATCCAAGTTTACAACATCTTCAAGATTTAATAAGGAGAGATTTATATAAGTGTGACATTTCTGAATATATATGATTTAATTTAGATACACTAACTTTGTGAGGTTGTTAGGAACTCGTATTCATTCATATAAGTATAGTTTAGCATCTTTATTCTACTTTGACTTTTTATAAATATGTGTGCAACTTTTTAAAAGGGATGAGATCCTTAAATATAAAAACTATTAGAGTAAGGACTTCTATGAAGATGGATGCAATCCATGTGTTCTAATTTCACTATGTGGATGATGAATATTTTAATGCAAGATTCTTTATGATTCTTGCATTTGTGAGTTGTTTATGTGATAATCTCATATTTTTACTTATGTTTTTATGTTGTTACATTATAATATTTATATGTTTCTCTTGTGGTATGGTAAGATGGTAAATAGAATCCATATATAGCTTTGTTTTTAAAATACTTATGGGATTTGGAGGGAGGTAAGGTGGTAAATTATTGCTTTAATTGAGATTATCCCAATAAGGTTGGAGTCATTGGATAATTTATTCAACCTTATGATCATAATGGATAAGGAACTTATACAATGAAGCAAGATAGATTTGTGTTGGCTAGTGCACAAATCCTGATAGAGTCTATAAACTATGTATCATATGGTTAGATCGATGTGAATGTAAGACATGCTCTGTTGATAGTATTTTTGTATAGTTGACTATATAATTAGTGTACACTAGGATTTCTAGAATGGATGGATTGTGAACCATATCTAAATTTATGTTTTGATGATGTATGAAAGCAAAAGGAGAAGTGTGATTTTGAAATTTTTACATGTGAATTGCATTATAACATGCATAAATTGTATATAGATAAATTCATTAATGATTAAATGCATAGAAGAGTAATTGCTTATAATACATGCATGAAAAATAGCTAGTTCTTGAGGGTAACATCTGTCAACTCTATGTGTAAAATGTAAATTCATCTATGAGTGAACAATATGATAATATAAGGTTTGTTTTAGATATATTTATGTCCTTAGAAAATATGATTATATTATTCTCTTAAGCAAGTTTTGGAACCTAGTTGTTCATTGTAGTGCAAACTTCAAATGGTGGTGCCAAGTTAATCTTCATTGGCAGTAGCTACAATCTATGGTAATAGCCCAAACATGTGTGCCTTCATAAGGAGCCACCTCATAGAAAGCCACTAGCTAATTTTATGTTTGTCATCATTTATCCACTTTAGAAAGAAAGTTGGTCTTGACTATTGAACCCTAATAAATAAGAGTGGGTTTTATATATTTTATTTGATGTAATGGATGTTGTTGGACCATAGCTTAAATACTTTATAGGGACTACAAAATCATACTAGGAAATATTAGATGACTCTTGCAAATTCATCCTTCAAGCATATCAATCCAACCATTGGAAAGACCTCTCTCAACCTTATCTATTTTAGCATTAGGAAGGTGGGCACCAAAATTTGGCATTGACACCATATAGAGTGACAACATAGTACTCATGCAACTCAAGCCCCAAAGTGTTTCCACTCAGCCGACACTAGTGCTAATGTAAAATTGGCACCGATGGTGGAATGTAACATTAAATTCAAAAGCGAAGAGGGCACCATGAACAAAGGAGGTTGGCACTAAAGGTAGAGTGGATGCCAAGAATAATTGAGGGGTTGTCATTTAATATGGGTGTTGACATTTTGTATTGACGACACCTTGGTGTTAATTTCTTTTAGCATGAAGGGTAAAGTAGCTATCAAAACTAGTTACAATATAATGAATTGTCATGGGAAGCCTTAGGCTACAAAACTATGTTAAGCATCAAACCTAATATTTGAAAATAATCTATCATGTCCTCAAATTTAGTGCAACTCTAGGTCCTACTAGAAGCTATCAGTTACCCTCTTCCAAGAATTAAATTTTGTAGTATCATTTTAACCTTATATTAGATACTATGAATAACATTTTCAAACTTGACATACATAATGATGCAACCAGTGGTTAATCCTAGTTAGGTTGTTATGAACAAAAAAATTAAGTCATGTTTGAAGGTGGCTGGGAGAGGGCATTATAGAAGGGTCCCTTTGCAATTATATCTTATGTGCTCCTTCTCTTGCATACTCTTCTTAATGGCCATAGAAATATCATGAGTCTATATTTTATAAGATGCCAAATTAGTAGTCAAATATCATGAATATACCTTTTCAAACTTGTCAAATTAATAGTCAACACATCTTTTCCCAAGAATTCATCATAGTTCATAAAAATAGATTTAAGCATACTATTCGTCGTTATAGTTCTCTAACACACCTTCCTATTATCACCATTTTTATTCACATAGAATAGTTCATCACTTCCATATAGAAATGCAAGCATAGGGACCAAATTTCAATAGGAAATACCCCTTGGATAGCTTATTTTTTAGTAAATGAGACATAAATTCCCATACCTTGTATTAAATGCTTATTAATAATATTTTTATAAGATTCTCAAATTAAATTATTGGGTCGATTAAGTTACGTTCTTCATCCCTTTAGTCTAGCATTTCTAAATCTTGTTTGTAAAAGATTCACCAAATGACACTTCATAGTATGTATACTTATCTACCAAAGAACTAAGAAATTTTACGATGTTTTGTTTTGTAGTGTAGCTAGATAATTTTGTATTTCTCATGTCATTCCAAAGAGATGGTACCTCCATCAAAATATTTGAGAAGAGAAATTCATTAGGATGAGATAACACTAAATTTTGTAAAAAAATTATTCTTTAGATTCTCACATGAGAGTAATTTGTCTCTAGTGTTAGCCAAATCCTCATGCCTTGCATTTAGATGAAATACACAACTTATAACCTCTCTAATAATGATAACTCCATTCCAATATCATTGAACTTTCTCAAAAGAGATTTTCATATCTCATTCACTCCCTTTATCATGTGGCAATGATTATTATCCTTAATCAATGTGACAACAATCTTATCTTTGACATGTTCTACAAGAAGTAAATTGTGTAGAGTCCACCATATGAAGTTGACTTTCAAAACAAGGATGTCACAATTAAATTCCCTCTAAATCTTATATAGAAGCTTGAATTCCCCGTGCTAGTTCATAAGCAATGATCTATTTACTTATTTGCCATAATCTCCTATCACATACCTATCATGATACCATTGTTAATCTATCATATTGTTTACTCATAATAATGTAATGTATTATGACATACAACTTTATATAAATATCTTTCTTTTACCTTAGTTATAAGGTAATTATTTATATGTAATCCTTCTCTAAAATTCCACTATTTTTCTCTTAAAAATATTTTGAAAAAAAAAAAACTGTTTATATATATACAAAGATATTACAAAATTGACCTCTTTGTAGGAGTCCCCACCTTTTTAAAGCAAAGGCTTAGATGAAAATTGTTACATCCATTTTGGAATAGTAATACCTCAACCTAAGCATTTTGGATAAGGCCCTCAGAATCGTCCCTTTGCCTTGGTGTGGAGTCCTTGAAAATCCCATACAATATGAGTTGTCCAGCATCCAAAAAAGTTCCCAATCCATTTGGAACCTAGGTCAACACCCACATCCGTCAAATCGGTCTGAAAGCCCATGATCTTTACTGAAAAAAAACTAATAACAATAAAAAGAAGAGGGAAGCAACTCACGGCCACAAATGCATCTCGTCCCAGAATACCATAGACAAACCAAGATAAACTGCACAGGAACACAAACAATGACAGAAAAAATGGCATGTATTCCACACTCCTCGTCTCAATCACCAATTTCTGCCACCAAACAGATCAAATGCAATTAACACTCCCGAGTTAATAATTTATCTTAACAAGAATTCACCACTGTAGAAAAAACTACGCACCATTATGGACAATGGAGCCCCATACATGCAGACTGACATCGTTGCAGCAAGTATCCCAATCAACAATGTCCGTGCAGGGTTACGAATAACCATCACCGAAACCACCGCAATAATCCCGAACAAAATCAACTCTGCAACGAACAATCCCAGAATTTTCTTCTGTCACAGTCAACAACAATAATTGTCACACATTGCAAAATTACAACGAACCCCCATCTCCAATTTTAATGGATCGATTCATTCCTATCTTACCCTGTATTTTGAAGGAGCATATGCCAAGTAGAGGCATACATAGACTATTTCTAGAAAGGCCCCTAATCCATCCGAGGCTGTCACCAAAATATTATCCGATGAAAGGGGAGCCCGTACCAAGTCCAGAGAAGGCAGTTGAAAATGGCCGTCACATATGGCAGGCCAGAAAACTCCTCTGTGGAGCCTCGTTTTATTACATAATAGAATGTAATCCTGTCAATGGACGTGACTAACAATTAGCAGCTATTAGCCATTGACAAATATCTATACAAAATTAAAGGACTTACGCAGGAGCCAAAAAGAGTGCAGCTCCGAATACATCGCCTGCATTTCCCATTCCATCAAAGTCACAGATTGCAGAGAATATTGAGTGAAATGAAAGAGAAATTGCTTAATAAATAAATAAAAATCTAACCAAGGATGCCGAAGATGAAGTGCGCAGCGTTCTCCATTGCTTTGAAGATGGAAATGGTTATTTCGTCTAATTACCAGCTATAAAATATACAGACGTGACCATCGTTGTTCGAAGTTGTCGGATATTTTCAATTCCACTCTTGAGTCAGCGATTACGTTAGATTCGTTGGAGGTATCCTATATCTCTTTTGGACCCTTACTGTCCCACTGTTTTCTAACCTTAATTTGAATAAAATATGCCGTCAGAGACTCAGGAAGTAGAATCATATACGCTTCTTGCCCCAACCAAAACCCTTTCCAAGACCTCGTGATCATTTTATATGTTTTTTTTTTAAGGTATGTGCGTTCCCAAAGACTGGGAGTTGGCTTTGACTGGCAGGAGCTAAATGCAGTCACATATATATACCTCCTAAGAGGAGGTAAATTGCTTATATGGGTATATCGTATATTTTCATGAAAAAAAAAATCCGTAGTGCTACAACTGCAATTATTATTAGTGACTTTTTTTTAACCATTATATTAAATAAAAATATAATAATTTTATAAACAAAAAAAAATATAGGTGAATAAATACACTCGTAAATAGTTATTAATTGTCCATAAAAAATGAAGGTTAAATATATATTTTACTACTAATTGTTTTTATCACATCTAGCAAGATTTTGAGGTTTGTTTTTGGTAGATTTCTCCCTTCATCAATTCTCACCTTTTGTGTATGTTCCAACCTAGTATAGAGGACGAGTCACCTTAGAAGCCAAACCTATCACATTTAGCCTCAAGCTTTGTGTAACTAACCTATAAAATGGTCATTATAAGAAAACAGTACAAGGAGCATTCTTTTGTGTTCAATTAAATCTTGCAAATGGGACAACTTCATTGCTACTTTGTTGGTATGCATTAAAGTCACAACATGGAAGAAATTACCCCTTTTATAAAAAAATTGTGCATGCATCCAGGGGATTAGGGGATTTGGGCAAAAGGGACTCCTCTAATAGTCAAGATAGAGGACCACCAAAGGTTCATAGAATTGAAGGAATTCCCATCCCAAAGACCTCTTAGAATATTTTAATGTGCACTTTTTCTTTTTTTGTCTCATGCATATTTTGTCTTATGCATGTCACATTGATTGATTCATGTGAGGCTATGGAGATTATGACACTTGTCACAATCTTATATAAGCATGATGTCTATATATGTACATCATTTTATATCAATAAGATACATCTCATTTCAATCCCAACAAGATTATTGCCTTTTCACTCGAACCATGGTTTGATGTTTTTCCAAGCCTTCCAAATATTGCGGATGGCAAAAGAGCCTAAAATCTTTATGGGAACTAGGGAAACAAGAATGTAGGGAAAATCCATACCTCTCCATCCTTTACACCCATAGGAAGAACCTGAGGTAATGCAATATCAAACCAACACTTTCTAGACTTTGTTTCTTTTGATAGCTCCAATCGTTCATTTTGTACAGAAGGTCGTGCATTGGAATTTGTAGTCAAGAAGACTCATTCACCCATTCTTCTTGGGTAAACAATAGAAGTCCTAAGCTACTCTATGGAAACCAGAGCTAGAAGTAGAACTTGCTTTGAGAAAATATTTGAGCAACTTGTCCAGCTTCTAATAAAAAGCCTTGGACAAGATCCAACATGAGGAGTAATATACGTTGGTTGTAGCCAAGATCTTGGAGTTGATTTGAAACTTCCCAACAAGGGAAATATTTTTAGTGGTCCAATGGGCAAGGTTGGCTTCAATTTTTTGTATGACATTTTTCTATATCTCCAAAGGGGAACTATTGAAGGCAAATGGGATACCCAAGAATCGAAACACTTCCCCATCCTCTATGCATGTCTACTAAAACTCAGTTAATCAAGCTATGAGGGAAGATGTAGACTATCAAAAATAGAGTCTTTCACCATCGGACGTTAGAGCCAGATGCAAGACAAAAATTATCCAAACAATGAATGGCTTGAATGAAAGATTCTTCATCCAAAACTAATGTGAGGAAAGAGTCATCTGCAAAGTGTCCATTGATCATTTAGGATTTGACTATTGGAAAGAAAAATACCCTTAACAAAGCCCAAATTAGCTTGATGAGCTAGGAGATAACTTAAGTCTTCAACTGCAATGACATAGAGAGAGAGGGGGCAAGAGGGAAATATTTTGAGAAAAATGGTTGGTTGGTTGGATTTTTTTCCCATTCCATTCCCTCTTAGATATCCAAGACATTATCTAATATCCATCTACTTCTGATGAAACCCAAATGGTGTAGACACAAGTCTAAGGCTTTGAAAATGATCTTGTATGACATATTGAGAAGGGTGATCAGACACCAATTGGAGATCAACTCAGGATCTCCAGCTTTTAAAATAATTTTTTTTTACCCTTGTTAATTTCTAGTCCAAGAGAGTCATTTGTGAAAGCTTCCCAATAAACTTAGAATAAATCACCGCTTACAAGGTCCCAAAGGGATTTGTAAAATTCATAGAGGAAGTAGTTTAGCCTAGGAAATTTATCATTGGCCATTTGAGAGAGGGCCTCACACAGATTTTCAAGCGAGAATGATCAATCACAAGCAACTCTCTAAACATAAGAGAGTTTGTTGGTGATCACAACAAGACAATTGTAGAGGGATTATCTCAAGGCTCCTATGAGGCAAAGATTTTTCTTTTTAATTCATTTACCTTGTCTTTGCTTATATGGAAAATCAATTAATATTTAAAATAATAATATTAAAAATTTTAAATAAATATGTTTGCTAAAGTTAATATTTTAATATTCTTTTTAAGTTATATATATATGGGGATACAATGGTAATGTTTATGTGTTATATAAAAAAAGTTCAAATTTATTTTTTTTAAGTTTTTAATTTAAATTATTTTATTTTTTAATATTTAACAATTTAGGTTCGAGGTGTAGACCAATTGGTTCAACCAGGGGGCGGAGGTCCAAGGTCCAGATCTCGGGCCTCGTCGAACTGAACGTTTGTCTCTTTCCTGGTGTTTTCAGCGACGTAAAAGGTTTGAAATGATTGTGGCATGGTGGTTATAAGGACGGACTGCACGAAAATCTGTGTAGCAGCTTTCGGGTCTGACAGCGTAGAATATTATGGCGGCCATAAAAGTCGGACAGCCTGCCCGGATTTGTGGCGGCTACCGATTCCACCATGTAAATTAAAATATATATATATAACACAATTTTTTATTCAAAATATATTTATAATGTTTTTGTTAATTAGAAATAGTTATAAATATTTGGTTAAGGTAAAATACAATTTACAATAAAACAAGTTATGTAGTCATGTTAATATTAGTAAAGTTTTGCTAAACTCCCTCTCACAAATGGTTTATTTGGTTTTTTATGTAAACCATCCCCAACAAGGTAGACATTGATCACCCTCGGAATAGAATGCATATTCTAGGAACTTTTGTATAGAGTTCTTGCTTCTTCTCCAAGTTCCGCGCACAATACTGAGAGCTTAACTATCATATATAAACATAAGCTCAATAGGATTCTAGTTTTTCTAACCTTTGGCAAGTGTTGTTATCTAATCAATTTCTAGTTTACTTTTATGTAAAAGAATGGAAAACCTTATTAAACCCTCTTTTCTTTACGAACCAAAAAATATATATTTAAAAGTGTTAAAATTGAAATGGGTTCTAAAGATTATGTTGTTTATAGACATTTAAAATTCAAAAAGCATAAAACTTAAATATTCAAAAATTTCTTACACCAATTATCTAGTAATTATAGAAATTATAAAAAAGTATTGATCATATAAAAGACTTGACTAATAAAAAATAGAGATATATGAAACGTTGAAGGTTTGTTAGTATAAGATTATTTATTTTGTTAAGTGGTTTAATTACTATAATGAAATTTAAAATATGTTTTCATGTAAATTAAGATACATCAAATAAACATATTAAATCATTGTTTTTATTTGTGTGGTTTTTCATTTTTAAGGGTTTTTGCTAGTATGGAATTTAACACAGTCACTATAACCACCCCTCACACTCACCCACACAATGGTTTGAAACTTAGACCTCCTGGAAAAAAAACTAAAACTCCAGATGTTACGCTATTCCCACGAACCACGTGTCTCTAAAGCTATTGTCCAACTTCTATTTGCACCTTCTGCTGACATTTCAGCGTTGCGATGTGCATTACAAGTTTTTTATCCTGGCCAACCCTCCTATATTTGTAGAAAGTGTTTTTTTTTAATTACATAGGAGAGCTAGCCAATCCTAAAGAAAGTTTTTTCTTTTATTACATAGAAGATAGCGCAGGATTCAAACCACGGAGACTGCAATCACCAAATTTATAGGTCTTGTTAATTGTTGACCCGAGATGAGATAGGAACCTCGGTTCGCTCGAAATAATGAAACTTGTGTTTTTGGGTTCTTGTTAGAAGATTTAAATATTTTTTTAGATCGTAGGAGTAGACCAATGTAACCCCATTGTATGCTAAAAAAAAATATATTCATATTTATTTCTTTATATTAAGGTTTTCGTGGGCTTAAATTTGAGAGCTTTCGATGTTGTCTTCTGTTTGGTATTGAGTTGAAGTTAGGAATGGCGAGACAAATAGATGGAGGTGGGGTGATACAAATGCTGTTGTTGGCTATGGTGATCACTACTGTCACTGGAATCACCTCCCCGCTGGGCGTTCGCTCTGTTTTTCACAATAACAAAAAAAATGTGGAAGCCTTATTGTCTTTCAAGAATGCCATCACGTTTGATCAGTTGGTCAGCGAACAATTCAGCGGAGGTGTGCTCGTGGAATGTCATTCGTTGCAGGAAACACAGTAACAGAGTGACTATAATGCTTCCTCGTCTGGACTTGGAAGGTATGATCTCTCCGTCCTTGGGAGACCTTTGCTTATTACACATTTTGCTTATTACACATTTTGAATCTCTTTGTAAATTCTTTTACTGGTATGTGAAAACACTTTGCCTAAAATTGCATAAACATTTATGTAAAATAAAATTTCTAATGGTATGTGATAACACTTGCCTAGTATGACAAACACATTATTACATACTCACTATGGAGTTTCAAAGTTAGACTATTCTAACTTATTAATGCATCAATAAATAAGAATATTTAGCAACTTCCAAGTGTACATGTTTACAGGCTACACAAAGGAATTTCCCATACATTAATATATTATTCATATGAATAATCAACATGGTAATATTCCTTGAAATAAAAATTATTATGGCATATAATTATTATGGCATCTACCATTCTATAATATATTATATGTGAAGGAAAGGATACCTGGTAAAATATTTACAACCCAGAATAATTACATCCATGTTTACAACATCTTCAAGATCTAATAAGGAGAGATTTATATAAGTGTGACTTTTCTGAATATATATGATTTAGATACACTAACTTGACTTTAGGAGGTTGTTAGGAACTCGTATTTATTCACATAAGTATTGGTTAGCATTTTTATTCTACTTTGACTTCTTATAAATATGTCAAAGCATGTGCAACTTCTTAAAAGATGGATGGGATCCCTAAATATAAAAGCTATTAGAGTAAGAAGGACTTCTCTAAAGATGGATGCAATCCATATGTTCCAATTTCGCTATGAGGATGATGAATATTTTAATGCAAGATTTTTTATGATTCTTGCATTTATGAGTTGTTTATGTGACAATCTCATATTTTTAATCATGTTTTTATGTTGTTACACTATAATATTTATATGTTTCTCTTGTGGTATGGTAAGATGGTAAATAGAATCCATATATAGCTTCTTCTTTTTTAAATACTTATGGGATTTGGAGGGAGGTAAGGTGGTAAATTATTGCTTTAATTGAGATTATCCCAATAATGTTGGAGTCATTGGATGATTTATTCAACCTTATGACCATAATGGATAAGGACCTTATACAATTAAGCAAGATAGATTTGTGTTGGCTAGTGCACAAATCTTGATAGGGTCTATAAGACTATGTATCATAGGGTTAGATCGATGTGAATGTAAGACATGCTCTGTTGATAGTTTTTTTGTTTAGTCGATTATATAATTAGTGTACACTAGGATTTCTAGAATGGATGGATTGTGAACCATATCTAAATTTATGGTTTGATGATGTATGAAAGCAAAATGAGAAGTGTTATTTTGAATGCTTTACATGTGAATTGCATTGTAACATGCATAAATTGTATATAGATAAATTCATTAATGATTAAATGCATAGAAGAGTAATTGCTTATAATACATGCATGAAAAATAGTTATTTCTTGAGGGTAACATTTGTTGACTCTATGTGTAAAATGTAAATTCATCTATAAGTGAACAATATGATAATATAAGGGTTGTTTTAGACATATTTATGTCCTTATAAAATATTATTATATTATTCTCTTAAGCAAGGTTTGGAACCTAGTTGTTCATTGTAGTGCAAACTTCAAATGGTGGTGCCAAGTTAATCTTCATTGGCACTAGCTACAGTATATGGTAATAGCCCAAACAAGTGTGCCTTCATAGGGTGCCACCTCATAGAAAGCCACTAGCTAATTTTATGTTTGTCACCATTTATCCACTTTAGAAAGAAAGTTGGTCTTGACAATTGAACCCTAACAAATAAGAGTGGGTTTTATATATTTTATTTGATGTAATGGATGTTGTTGGACCATAGCTTAAATACTTTATAGGGACTACAAAATCATACTAGGAAATATTAGATGACTCTTGCCAATTCATCCTTCAAGCATATCAATCCAACCATTGGAAAGACCTCTCTCAACCTTATCTATTTTAGCATTAGGAAGGTGGGCACCAAAATTTGGCATTGACACCATATGGAGTGACAACATAGTACTCATGCAACTCAAGCCCCAAAGTGTTTCCACTCAGCCGGCACTAGTGCTAATGTAAAATTGGCACTGATGGTGGAATGTAACATTAACTTCAAAAGCGAAGAGGGCACCATGAGCAAAGGAGGTTGGCACTAAAGTTAGAGTGGATGCCAAGAATAATTGAGGGGTTGTCATTTAATATGGGTGCTGACATTTTGTATTGACCACACCTTGATGTTAATTTAATTTAGCATGAAGGGTAAAGTAGTTATCAAAACTAGTTACAATATCATGAATAGTCATGGGAAGCCTTAGGCTACAAAACTATGTTAAGCATCAAACCTAATATTTGAAAATAATCTATCATATCCTCAAATTTAGTGCAACTCTAGGTCCTACTAGAAGCCATCAGTTACCCTCTTCCAAGAATTAAATTTTGTAGTATCATTTTAACCTTATATTAGATACTATGAATAACATTTTCAAACTTGACATACATAATGATGCAACCAGTGGTTAATCCTAGTTAGGTTGTTATGAATAAAAAAATTAAGTCATTTTTGTAGGTGGCTAGGAGAGGGCATTATAGAAGGGTCCTTTTGCAATTATATCTTATGTGCTCCTTCTCTTGCATACTCTTCTTAATGACCATAGAAATATCATGAGTCTATCTTTTATAAGATGCCAAATTAGTAGTCAAATATCATGAATATACCTTTTCTAACGTGTCAAATTAATAGTCAACACATCCTTTCCCAAGAATTCATCATAGTTCATAAAAATAGATTTAAGCATATTACTTGTCGTTATAGTTCTCTAACACACCTTCCTATTATCACCATTTTTATTCACAAAGAATAGTTCATCACTTCCATATAGAAATGCAAGCATAGGGACCCAATTTCAATAGGAGATACCTCTTGGATAGCTTATTTTTTAGTAAATGAGACATAAATTTCCATACCTTGTATTAAATGCTTATTAATAATATTTTTGTGAGATTCTCAAAGTAAATATTGGGTAGATTAAGTTACGTTCTTCATCACTTTAGTCTAGCATTTCTAAATCTTGTTTGTAAAAGATTCACCAAATGACACTTCATAGTATGTATACTTGTCTACCAAAGAACTAAGAAATTTTACGATGTTTTGTTTTGTAGTGTAGCTAAATAATTTTGTATTTCTCATGTCATTCCAAAGAGATGGTACCTCCCTCAAAATCCTTGAGAAGAGAAATTCATTGGGATGTGATAACACTAAATTTTGTAAAAAAATTATTCTTTAGATTCTCACATGAGAGTAATTTGTCTCTAGTGTTAGCCAAATCCTTGTGCCTTGCATTTAGATGAAATACACAACTTATAACATCTCTTATAATGATAACTCCATTCCAAGATCATTGAACTCTCTCAAAAGAGATTTTCATATCTCATTCACACTCCCTTTATCATGTGGCAATGATTATTATCCTTAATCAATGTAACAACAATCTTATCTTTGACATGTTCTACAAGAAGTAAATTGTGTAAAGTCCCCCGTATGGAGTTGACTTTCAAAACAATGATGTCACAATTGAATTCCCCCTAAATCTTATATAGAAGCTTGAATTCCCCATGCTAGTTCATAAGCAATGATCTATTTGCTTATTTGTCATAATCTCCTATCACATACCTATCATGGTACCATTGTTAATCTATCATATTGTTTACTCATAATAATGTAATGTATTATGGCATACAACTTTATATAAATATCTTTCTTTTACCTTAGTTATAAGGTAATTATTTATATGTAATCTTTTTGTAAAAGTCCACCATTTTTCTCTTACAAATATTTAAAAAAAAAAAAACGGTTTATATATATACAAAGATATTACAAAATTGACCTCTTTGTAGGAGTCCCCACTTTTACAAATTAAAGGCTTAGATGAAAATTGTTACATCCATTTTGGGTTAGTTATACCTCAATCTAAGCATTTTGGATAAGGCTCTGAGAATCGTCCCTTTGCCTTGGTGTGGAGTCCTTGAAAATCCCATACAATATGAGTTGTCCAGCACCCAAGAAAGTTCCCAATCCATTTGGAACCTAGGTCAACACCCACATCCGTTAAATCGGTCTGAAAGCCCATGATCTTTACTGAAAAAAAACTAATAACAATAAAAAGAAGAGGGAAGCAACTCACGGCCACAAATGCATCTCGTCCCAGAATACCATAGACAAACCAAGATAAACTGCACAGGAACACAAACAATGACAGAAAAAATGGCATGTATTCCACACTCCTCGTCTCAATCACCAATTTCTGCCACCAAACAGATCAAACGCAATTAACACTCCCGAGTTAATAATTTATCTTAACAAGAATTCACCACTGTAGAAAAAACTACGCACCATTATGGACAATGGAGCCCCATACATGCAGACTGACATCGTTGCAGCAAGTATCCCAATCAACAATGTCCGTGCAGGGTTACGAAGAACCATCACCGAAACCACCGCAATAATCCCGAACAAAATCAACTCTGCAACGAACAATCCCAGAATTTTCTTCTGTCGCAGTCAACAACAACAATTGTCACACATTGCAAAATTACAACTAACCCCCATCTCCAATTTTAATGGATCGATTCATTCCTATCTTACCCTGTATTTTGAAGGAGCATATGCCAAGTAGAGGCATACATAGACTATTTCTAGAAAGACCCCTAATCCATCCGAGGCTGTCACCAGAATATTATCGGATGATACGAAGGGGAGCCCGTACCAAGTCCAGAGAAGGCAGTTGAAAATGGCCGTCACATATGGCAGGCCAGAAAACTCCTCTGTGGAGCCTCGTTTTATTACATAATAGAATGTAATCCTGTCAATGGACGTGAATAACAATTAGCAGCTATTAGCCATTGAGAAATATCTATACAAAATTATAGGACTTACGCAGGAGCCAAAAAGAGTGCAGCTCCGAATACATTGCCTGCATTTCCCATTCCATCAAAGTCACAGATTGCAGAGAATATTGAGTGAAATGAATGAGAAATTGCTTAATAAAAAAAAAAAATCTAACCAAGGATGCCGAAGATGAAGTGCGCAGCGTTCTCCATTGCTTTGAAGATGGAAATGGTTATCTCGTCTAATTACCGGCTATAAAATATATAGATGTGACCATCGTTGTTCGAAGTTATCATATATTTTCAATTCTACTCTTGAGTCAGAGATTACGTTAGATTCGTTGGAGGTATCCTATATTTAATCGATTAAACCATATGAAATGTCTGAACTAGATCTTAACATATCTCTTTTGGACCCTTACAGTCCCACTGTTTTCTAAATAAAATATGCGGTCAGAGAGGAAGTAGAATCATATACGTTTCTTGCTTCAACCAACCCAAAACCTTTTCCAAGACCTCGTGATCATTTTATATGTTTTTTTTAACGTATGTGCGTTTGCTAAGAATGGGAGTTGGCTTTGACTGGTAGGAGCTAAATGCAGTCACAGGGAGGAGCTAATTTTTTTTAACAGATTGGAGGAGTTTTGAAAAGATCTTAAATTTTTTTATAAAAGTAAAAATAAAAAAGAAGATCTTCACAAGATCAGGATCAAAGCAATAATACATCAGAAAACTTAAAACCACACAACAAAAAGAATATCTTGAAACCTCATAATAGGGAGCATACCTTGAAACCACACAACAAAGAGAATACCCTGAAACAGCACAATAGGCACTAGCCTGAGGGAGGAAAACACAAAGAGACGCCACCACAAGAATAGAGAAACCAAGCAAGAAGGACCCCTAGAGGTCATGCAAAAAGAAACAGCTGGAGTAGACTTGGCTAGCCAGAATCTTCGGCCACTTCCTGCTCTTCATTGGTTTCCTGAATGTGCCATTTATTCTTGAGGTCTTCAACCATTTTCACAGCTTGTTGAGGGAGTCTAAACCATCTTGGACGCTCTAGACATGGACATTAGTGTCTCCTCCAGACCTAAGAGGGAATCTTGATTCGGTCTTTGTTGACTGTGGCCCGACAATCCACTTAGGGGACTCAGGGGATTAGCTCCCTTTTGGGGGGAAGAAAGAGCAGGAAGACCTTTAACCTTTATTTTCTTTTTTTTAACAGACTCATATTTCGGCATTTTCTTATCTTACTCAATGATAATGGACATCTTGCACTTCCCACTTGAAGATTTGCTCTTGAAATACCGACGACAAGGCTCCAATTTGATCGAAGGGGGAGTGTCGCTAGAGCCAAATTCCACCTTCCTCCTAATTTTGATGGTCTTTACCGAAGCATTCTCCATGGCTTCATCATCAAATGGATGAGGGCTTATGTGGCTTGAGTTCGGAGCAGAGGGATGAGCAAGGGGGTTACCAACACATGAAAGAATGGTCTTTTGGGCCTCCTTTTGAATAGTGTGCTTATAGAAAATGAGGTGAAGACCCTGGTGCATTGGATGGGTGGAAGTACCTTTTCTAACGTTGGATATGGAGCTATCCATAGACCTGAACAAGTACTCAGGCACATTGATGGCCTTAATATCCTTGAGGTGATTCAGGAAGGCTAGAGGGAAACTTTTGAGGGTGGTTTGGCCTCATCGATAGTGAAATACTGCATAATGGGAAGCATGAACCTATTCCAGGGCTTGGGGAGGGACTCCCTGATGATTCTTCTCTTTTCCTTTCCTAACTTCTTTCCCTTGTCCCTAAAGAAGCTCAACTCATTTTCCAACAAGTGCTTGTCTCTTTGAATATTTTTCCCATCATTGGGAAGGTCCGTCACCTCTGCGAGCATATGAATGTTGCCAGTGAATCTGAGACCATGAACAGAAACTCCATTGTCCTCCCAGGAATGGGTAAACTCGTGCGATAGGTCAGGATCACTACAGCTAAATTTTTTGAGGAAAGGCATGAACCCATGAGAATTGAGGACTTATTCGATGATGGGATCAATTTGCAGAATTTTTGGCTCCAAAAATGCCATTAGAGAACCACACCAACCCACAACAAGTCGAAAAGGAAATTTTCCAAAGAGCTCACTTTGTTGAAGGTAATTTGAATCAATTATTTTGTAATGAACAAGACTAATATGTGGCCGCATTTAAAGAATTCAAAGTCATAGGAAGCTAAGCAGGCCATAGCTTCCTAGATACGCATGCTAACGGTTCTAGAAATTGTCATGTTCCAGAGCCATTGATGACTTCCTTTGATTCGAGATATCCTCTAGAGCATAGGTTCAAGTGTCAAATCAGCTTTGGGAGAGATGCAACCAATGGTGTGAAGGATAAGCTTGGTAATATTTCTAAAAAATTGAGGGGAAACACACAGGACAAAGGTGAGATCGGCCCAACGAACATCTTGGGAATGATTGGAAGAAAAGGTGTTACGAATGAGACCATTGAAGCATGAGGTGGCACAACTAGACTTACGAGCCAAAGGTTTATGAAATGATTTGGATCGACACATGGACACTTGGGGACTCAACACACTAAATGGGGTCGCCTTCATGGGACGGGGTTGAACCTTAAGCTTGGGAGGGCCCACAGGAGGCCATGTTGGATGGGTGAACTCTGGTAGAATGCCAATCAGATGAGAAAATGAGCTAAAGATGTGGGTTCCACTGTAAAAACCATGTGATCTAAGAGGCAACCTGAACCAGAAGCCTACTTTAGAGCATCGAAGATCCTTCACGGACGTTGAGATCATAGAGTGATGCAGGAGCCTATCTTTAGAGGGTTTTTTTTAATAAGTTTTAAAGTAATTTTGGTATTACTAAAAATGGAATTATTTGACGCAAAATATAATTTGCCGTAAATGGTAATTACTAAAAAAGGTAAATTTTATGAAAAAATAATTTGCCGAAAATAGTAATTACTTAAAAAGGCATTTTATGGTGGAAAAATAAATTTGCCGAAAATAGTAATTTTTTTTATTTTTAGGGTTTTAAGCTTTAGGGTTTTCTTTTAGGGTTTCTTTTAGGGCTTCAAGTTTTAGGTTTTTTTTTAGGGTTTATTTGGGGATATATATTCCCTTGGTATTGCATTGTAAAAGGGGGAAGTGAATCCAGGAATGAGAAAATAAATTATTTATTGGTTTATTTCAATGTACTATAGTTTTTATGTGAATTGAGGGTTTTACTGATTATTTTCATTTATTGCAGTTTTTATGTAAATGGAGAGTTTTACATATGATTTTCATTTACCGTAGTTTTTATGTAATGGGAGGTTTTTTTTTTGACCTCTTGCAGTTGGATTTACATCATTTGGTATCAGAGCAAGTTGGATCTTGTTGGGAGCAGAAAAGATAAGAGAAGAAAAAAGAAAATGAGAGGAGAGCAAAGAGGCTCCAAAAAAATAAAATTGGCACTCTATGCAGTGCTTGCAGAAGGTTTGTAAAACCTTTGAGACGAAAATTGGCACTCTGTATAAGTGCTTGCAGGAGGTTTTTTTATGTAAAATCCTCAGAGAAAGAGATTGGCACTTCGTGTAGTGCTTGTAGAAGGTTTGTAGAACCTTGGAGAAAGAAATTGGCACTCTGTGTAAATGCTTGCAGGGGTTTTTTTATATAAAACCTCAGAAGGAGGAATTGACACTTTGTGTAGTGCTTGTAGAAGGTTTGTAAAACCTTAAAGAAATAAATTGGCACTCTGTGTAGTGCTTGCAAAAGGTTTGTAAAACCTTAAAGAAATAAATTGGCACTCTATGTAGTGCTTGTAGGAATTTTTTTCATTAAAAATCTCAAAAGGAAGAATTGGCACTTTGTGTAGTGCTTGCAAGAGGTTTGCTATTTTAAAACCTCGAAGGAATAAATTGGCACTATGTAGTGCTTGTAGGAGGTTTAAGATATAAAACCTCAGAAAGAGATTGGTACTTTAAGGATTACTTGCAGATGTGTGACACTCTATGGAGAGCGATTATTTTTTTGATCAGAGGAACTTGTAGGAGCAGAGTTCTTTTCAACCAAAGGAGAATGATGCGGGAGCCTATCTTTAGAGGTTTTTTTAAAATAAGCTTTAAAGTAATTTTTTTATTACTAAAAATTAAATTATTTGATGCAAAATATAATTTGCCAAAAATGGTAATTATTTAAAAAAAATTATGAAAAAATAATTTGCCGAAAATAGTAATTACTTAAAAAGGCATTTTATGGTGGAAAAATCAATTTGCCGAAAATAGTAATTTTTTTATTTTTAGGGTTTTAAGCTTTAGGGTTTTCTTTTAGGGTTTTTTTTAGGGCTTCAAGTTTTAGGGTTTTCTTTTAGGGTTTATTTGGGGATATATATTCCCTTGGTATTGCATTGTAAAAGGGGGAAGTGAATCCAGGAATGAGAAAATAAATTATTTACTGGTTTATTTCAATGTACTATAGTTTTTATGTGAATGGAGGGTTTTACTGATTATTTTCATTTATTGCAGTTTTTATGTAAATGGAGAGTTTTACATATGATTTTCATTTACCGTAGTTTTTATGTAATGGGAGGTATTTTATTTTGACCTCTTGCAACTGGATTTACATCATAGAGGGACCAAAGAAAGTTATCATGCCACATGTGGATGGATTCTTGAGCCAATCCTATATTATCCAGTAAGTCGATTGCCTTGTTGCCTTCCATGTACATGTGCTGGATAATAAGACTGCTATGATTCTAGAGGTACCTCTTAGATTCTTCAATGAAGTTGTATATGCTCCAAGCTAGAATCAGGGTCCCTTTCAGGTAGTTTATGATATTTAATGAATCTCCTTTAATGATGAGATTGTTGGGACAAAGATTATCCAGGAGGGATAATCCTTGATAAATAGCTCTGGCTTTGACCATATGATTTGTTTGGATGCCAATGTTTTTTGTGAAGGTAAGAATGATCCTTCCTTGATCGTTTCTAATAATATCACTACCTCCCTCCTTACCTATATAGCCTTTAGTTGCCCCATAAAAATTGAATTTAATCCACCCAGCAGGGGGTGGAGTCCACCTAACACTAGCTCTATCCATAATAGGTGCAGAGGGATGGGAAATAACAGAAGAGGGGTTGAGAGAAGCAACAAGTTTGGAATCAAGACCATGCCTAGGGGCACATGAGATGGAACTATCTGGAAGTTTTCGATGGCAAAAAATATCACCTTAAACTCAATAGAGAAAGGATCATTGGAAACTCCAAAGAAGGCTCTTGAGTTATGCTCTAACCAAACATGCCAAAGAAAATGTAAAAGGCATAAATACCAGGCACTAGTTGAGAAAGGGTTTGGGCCATTGATTGAATAACTCCATGATGGAATTGGGTTGAGCCCAAACAATGCTAAAGAACTTGAAGAGGAAGCTTAGGACACTAGAGGAGGAGGGACACTCCAAGAAGAGGTGCTGCATAGAATCTCAGTTAGAGCAACATAAGTAGCAGCAGTTGGGAATGATCAAACCTATGGATAAAAGGTTATCAATGGTCAAGATTTTTTTTTTAGATTTGAGCTAGAATAAAAAGGTATTTTGGGAATGAAATACTTGAGCCAAATGATCCTAGTAGGGAACCAATTATCCTGGGATCCATCATGGAGATAGTAAGCAAACTTAACCAAAATTTACCCATTTTCACTGGTTTTCTAGATAGAGGAGTCATTAAAGTTAGTATTAGGAATTACATAGGTTCTCAAGAGGTTGGATAGTGCCCTTGTAGCATTAGCCTGATCTCCCCTTAAGTTCCTCAAAGGAATGATTTTCCAAACTTTTCTTTGAGGAGTGGTATTAATAAAATTGTAAATTTTATCCCCAAAGAGGAGGTCAGTGTAAGGCTTTAAGATGTCCAAGTTAGGGTTGTCAAGCAAGGGTTAACCCTTCAACCATGAGTCCTTCCAAAAATCAATGCATCATCCATTGCCTAACTACCATCTTAGCCCTTTTTTGATGATGGACCTGGATTTGGTAATGGAGTTCTAGAATGTCAATCCACCCGAGAGGAGGCCACTATCTAGAAGTTTATTGTGTTGAACTAGATATTTGCTTATGATGATGTCAACCCAAAAAAAATTCTCATTGGTGAGGATTCTCCATCCTTGCTTGGCTATGAGGTCCATGTTCATTTTTTTGACCATCCTAAAACCCAAACCACCTTGATCTGTAGTGTCCTACCCCTTTCGAAGACAAAAAAAAATTGCCACCAAAAGAGCCAGGTTTCGATCTTGGGTTCCAAACTGAAAACTTGAGTGTCTTGTTTTTTTATTTGGGTTATTTATTGTTTTGTATGTTTGGAGATCATTTTAACATTCAATGTACTAACTCCAATTTTCAAATATCATATTAAATCATGAATTTGCAACAAGACATTTTGACAAACATTTGTCATGCATACTCAGAAATAACATGGCAGATCTCAAGAATTGATCACAACTTGAAAATTATCAATCCAAATGCTACCAAATTCGAACACTAGCTTATTCCAATATAGATAAACAAACCCAATAAAGGAAATTGCATTAAAAGGAGTATACCTGAAATTGTGAAGGTCTGATACAAATTTGGAAATGTTCATCAGCACACAGAAGTCTTCATTTTTTTATCATAAAATCCAATTTACAAACTTCTCCAGCATACAACTTATGTTTTTGAATACCTTTTTTGGAGACAATAACAAAACATGTAAGAAATCCTCCAAAGACTAGGCGTTCGGACCTAGGCAAGCAACTCGTCCCCCAAGAAATGTACGGTCATGCCAAAAGCAGGTACGACTACTAATAAACACTACAAAAATCCAATGAAAGTCTCCAAAACCTGCAAAAAAGGTGGCGGCTAGGTCTATAGTTGCAAGTAGATCTCAAACTTCGACAAACCATTACTGAGTGTTCATCCAAATCGCTCTATTTTGGCCCTAGATGGTATGGCCAACTGAAGGAATGAAGTGCAAATGAAATGGAATTGTTGTTAACTTCAAACCCTCTCCAATTTGCTCAACAATATCTGAAAATATCACCTTTATCAGCTCAATTGCATCCACTAAGTATGGATGCTCATTAACCAATCTAAAGGTGTCTTTCAACCTCAAGATATGGTGTCTTTGTATGGTGGTTTTCATCACAATACAAGCCTGGAATGACTGAAATCTTGCAACCTGCAAGTCTCATACAATAAGCTTCAAGAATAATAGTCAAATATGTCCAATCAACTCTTTCAATGCCACTTTTATCCTTTCCCAAAGCTGGTTGATCCATTCACTTCTTGAATGTGGGATAATTTGTCTTTCCAAATGCTACATTGCACTTTGAAGGCGTTCTTTTTACCATAAATTGTAATATATTTCACTTATTACTTTCCAAGGAGACCATACCACTTTTATGACATTAGAAATATGAACTTTATAAAATATCCTTTAATTCAAGTGGTTACATGACCCCTTTTAAGATTAAACTAATGTCCAACATTAATATAATTAACTTTTATATTTAAATATAACATTATAAATCTTCGGTCATTAAAATTATTGCTCTCCCAACATCCAACCACCAAACAACTTACGAAAATGGATACCCATTAATTCGAAGATGCCAGTCGTACTTTTTGTTTCTCGAGAATCCAAGCCTAACTGACTTACTAAAAATCGTAAGTCTCTAAAAATACTGCTAAAAATGGTCTTGAAAGCTAACAACTGTGAATGTAGATCGTCCAACAATATCTCCATAACACCTAGTGGTTCTTAAACACTCGACATTGCCTACAGAACCTTATGAATAGGCAAGTCCATATTACGCTCTGTTAGCTGACTAAGATGGGGACATTACATCTCATTGGTGAGGATTCTCCATCCTTGATTGGCTATGATATCCATGTTCATTTTGTTGACCATCCTAAAGCCCAAACCACCTTGATATTTTTTGGAGCAAATTTTGTCCCAAGATACCAGAGGAAATCGTCTTTTGGTCTCAGGCCCAAACCATAGAAAAAAAAATTGAATTTGCTTGATCTTTTGATGAATGGAAATAAGGGCTTTGAAGATAGATATGAAGAAGACCAAAATTATTTGGAGGTAGGCCTGCACAAGGGTGGCTTTAGCTTCTTGATCGAGGAGAGCCCCTTTCCATCCAACGAGCTTTTTAAGAAGCCTTTCAATGACATTGTTCCACAAATTTTTAGACGAGTTACTAAAGAAGAGGGAAAGGCCAAGATAGGTAGAGGGCAAGCATGAGATGGTGCACCCTAGAATCTTGGTGATCTTGAGTTGCCTGTCTATGGGTGTGTTGAGGAATTTTTTTTACTTTTAATGAGATTAACCTTTTGCCCAACAACTTCTTCATAGAGGTTGAGGATAGACTTGATAGTTTTGGCTTCATAAATTGATGACAAGGTGGCCAAGATGGTGTCATCAACAAATTGTTGGTGAGTGATGGGATTGACCATGGAATAATACTTGATGCTTGATATGGATCCCTGGGAACAAGCAACTTTAAGAGATCTTCCAAGCGACTCCACAAGAATTATGAAAAGGAATGGAGATTGAGGATCACCTTGTCTAAGGCTCCACCAACTTTTGAAATACCTTTCAGTTGACCCATTAATAATGATATAAAACCACGCTGAGGTTAGACATTCCTTTATAAGAGTAATCCACTCATCGTGAAAGCCAAAAATTAAAAAAAACAATGAAGAGAAAGTCCCAGGAGACTCTATCAAAAGCTTTGTTCATTTCGAGCTTGAGGAAGAGGTTAGCTTTCTTGCTCTTAGAGAGAGAATGGATGAGCTCATGAATTGTGATGATGCCATCAGTGATGATTCTACCCTAAACTGGACTACCTTGGCAGGGGTCAATGATGAAGGGTAGGAATTCCTTCATTATGTTGGCAATGACTTTGGAGATAATTTTGTAAATGGCATTGCACAGGCTAATAGTTCTAAAGTCTAAGGGAGGCCTTCTCATAGGAGACTTTGAAATAAGATAAAGGAATGTGGAGTTGACATCTTTAGGTAAGAATTTATTCCTTTGAACTTCTTGAATAGCATCAACGAGGTCTCGATCAACAATACTCTAGAAATATTGGAATAAGTGGGGTGAACCCATCGATACTAGGAGCTTTATCAGCAGGAATGGAGAAAAGAGCATTTTTAATTTCCTCTTGAGTAAAGGTTCTAAGTAAATGAGAATTAAACTCAAGAAAAATGATGTGGGAGATGTTTTGGAGAAGTGCATTGAAGGCCTGAGAAGAGCATGTGTAATCAAGGCCAAGGAGTCTCTAAAAATGGGTGACTGCTTTAGCTCTAATCTCTAAGATATTTTTGGTGATAGTCCCATCATCTCTTGATAATTCTATGATATTATTGTTACTTTTGGGTCTGAGATTTGAAGCATGAAAAAATGTAGTGTTGGAGTCTCCCTCTCTCTATCATAATGCCCTTGATTTTTGTCTCCAAAAGACTTCTTTTGCCAAGATGTGAAATTCATATAGGAGTTCTATTTCCTTGTTTTTGATCTCTAGAGAAGGATTCCCACATTGAACCTATTCCTCAATGATGTTGATTTGGCTCTATATATCTTGTATACTTTCAAAAATGCTGCCAAACACTTAGCTAGCAACTTAGGAAATTTAGAGAACCAAAGAAAATCTTGCTCCACCACTCCATAATACAAGTTTTAAGGCATGGATTTTGAAGCAACATGGATTTGAATCTAAAGGGGATTTTGAGTGAATACACTGGTTGAAGACCTTCTAGGATAAGAGGGTTGTGATCCAAGCCAATTTTCAGCAGGGAGTGAAGGAAGACATCACCAAAAAGGTGAATGGTTTCTTTGGATAGAAGGAATCTATAAATTCTGAGTTGAATGAGTTGATTACCTATCCTCTATTACTCTAAGCAAATTTGGTCCCTTTTAGCCGGATATCCATTAGTTCATTATTGTCGATGAATTCAACAAATTCCTCATAACATCTTGGTTTAATAATTATCCCTCCATTTTTATCTGAAGGATAAAGGGGGGAATTGAAGTTTTTGACCATCTAGGCTTCATTATAAAATATATTTCTCATTTGACTCAAGGTATTCCATAAGGTCGATCACCCTGGTGGGTTTTTAGGGGCATAGATATTTGATAGAACCCATATTTCTTTGGTGTATTTGCAATAGAAAATAATGTTGGTGATTCTATCTGATGCAGATAATAGTTTGCCTTCAACTTTGGTTGGGTCCCACAAGTAGAGGAGGCTTCCAAAAGTACCTCGAGCTAGACTGGTGATGTATTCACTATTACTCCATATGGCTCTAGATATTTCTCAACATTATATTCATCAATTTTGATCTCTTGAAGTAATATGATACTAGGTCTAAGGTCTTTCCTCATGGACAAAACTAATCATTGTTTGGTTAGTCCATTAAGGCCTCTCACATTCCATGAGAGGATTTTCATTTATGACCTTTGGAGGAAGATTTTTTCCCTCCCCTACCATGAGACAAGGGGGGTTTGGTTTGTTTTCCATCTTCTTTGAGCATGTCTCCAGCATAATATTCTTTAAGGGATGAGAAAAGAGTGGTTTGAGTACCATTGGCTATATTATCCTTGACTTATTTTTGTCTTATCTCCTATTTAGAAGGTCTACCTTTTTTTCATTGTTTAGGATTTGAATTGCTTATATGGGTATATCATATATTTTCTTGAAAAAAACATGTGTTGCCACAACTGCAATTATTATTGGTATTTTTTTAAAACCATTATATTAAATAAAGATATAAATATTTTACAAACAAAAAAAATATAGGTGGATAAGCATACCTGTAAATAGCTATTAATTATCCTTAAAAATGAAGGTTTTACTAGTAATTATTTATATCACATCTAGCAAGACTCTGAGGTTTATCTTTGATAGATTTCTCCCTTTGTCAATTCTCGCCTTTTGCATATTTTCCACCCTAGTACAAAGGATGAGTCACCTTAGTGGCCAAACTTACCACATTTAGTCTCAAGCTCTATGTAACTAACCTATAAAATGGTCACTGCAAGAAAACAATGCAAGGAGTATTCCCCCTTGTGTTCAATCAAATCTTGCAAATGGGACAACTTCATTTCCACTTTGTTGGCCTACATTAAAGTCACAACAACATAGAAGAACAAACATTAACCCTATCAACAACACTATATAATGAAACAATAGAGGCCTAAGAGAACAAGGAATCATTTTTGGCTTTCCATAAAGAAAACAAAATGCCAATCCTAAAGAGGTGCCAAACTTCTAGAAACACCAGAGGGAGGAGAGGAGGGTCTCTAAGGAAAATCCATTGCCATGTGAACCACTATGGGAGAAAATACTAGAAGAAAGAAAAAAAAACCACTTTCAAGCATCCTGAGCCTTATGACATCTCTAAAAGAGGTTAATAAGATCTTTAGGTTCATAAAAAAATGGATATAGTGGGTTGCGAGAGGCCTTGGTGAATTAAACTCTAGGCAAAGACAACTTGTTTAGGTTTGAGATATGCAGACCAAGTTGTGTGAAAATGATGGTCCCAAATATACCTAGGTGAAGAGAGGCCCCAATGAGCATTTAGTTTGTCAACCATGGGTAAGTATGGCAATAGCCATTCGTAACCCAATCTAGCCTTATAATTAAGGAGGGGTGTCTCCAAATACCATTGCCAATCCTTCCACCAAGGACGTTGAGAGCACACTATGATCTTGTGAAGTATAAAATCAGGAATATGTGTTTTAACTAACTCAAAGGTTTCCTTATTGGTAGAGGTGAGTTCAAACTTGAATTTGATATAATCTGAGGGATGTCACTCCCTAGTCGATCGGACAAACAAGTTGACCACTATAGAGATACCCCTTTTATAGAAGTTGTGTGCATGCAACTACGGGATTTGGGTAAAAGTGACTCCCTGAATAGTCAATATAGGAGACCACCAAAGGGTCATAGAATTGAAGGAAATCTCATCTCAAATACCATTGCCTTTCCATTGGATCCATGGTTTGATGTTTTTCCAAGCCTTCCAAATACTACAAATGACAAAAGAGCCTGAAATCTTGATGGGAACTGAGAAAACAAGAAGGGAGGTAAAATCCATACCTCTCCATCCATTACACCCATAGAAAGAACCTGAGGTAAAGCAATGTCGAACCAACACTTTCTAGACTTTATAGCCTTTTATAGCTCCAATCATCCATTTTGCATAGGTCATGCCTTGCAATTTACAATCAAAAATACTATTTCCCCCATTCTTCCTGGGTAAACAATAGAATTCCTAAACTACTCTATGGAAACCAGAACTAGAAGTAGAACTTACTTAGAGAAAATATTTGAGCAACTTCTCTAGCTTATGATAAAAAGCCTTGGATATGATCCAACGTGAGGAGTAATATATGTGGGTTGTAGCAAAGATATTGGAGTAGATTTGAAACTTCCTGATAAGGAAAAGATTGTTAGTGGTCTAGTGGACAAGGTTGGCTTCAATATTTTGTATGAAATTTTTCTAGAGCTCCAAAGGGGAACTATGGAAGGCGAAGGGGATACCCAAGAATTGAAACACTTCCCCATCCTCTATCTCTGTCCACTAAAACTAAGTCAACCAAGCTATGAGGAGAGATGTAGACTATCAAAAATAGAGTCTTTCATCATTGGATGTTAGAGCTAGATACAAGACAAAAGTATCTACCCAGTGAATGGCTTGAGTGAAATGTTCTTCATCGTCAACTAATGTGAGGAAAGATTCAAATGCAAAGTGTACATTGATCATTTGGGATTTGACTATTGGGAAGAGAAATACCCTTAACAAGGCCCAAATTGGCTTGATGAGCAAGGAGATAACTTAAGCCTTCAGTTGCAATGCCATAGAGAGAGGGCAAGAGGAAAACCCTTTGAGAAAAATGGTTGGTTGGTTGGATTTTTTTGCCCAGTATATTTCCTCTTAGATAGCCAAGATATTATCTAATACTTCTAATGAAACCTATTTTTTTTGTCATGGCAGGAAGCAAATGGTGCATATGCAAGGCTAAGGCTTTGACAATGATCTTGTATGATATATTGAGAAGAGTGATCGAACACCAATTGGTGATCAACTTAAGGTCTCTGGCCTTTGGGATAAATTTATCATTACCCTTGTTAATTTCTAGTCCAAGAGAGTCATTTGTCTAAGCTTCCCAGTAAACTTAGAGCAAATCATGACTTACAAGGTCCTAAAGAGATTTGTAAAATTCATAGGGGAAGTAGTCTAGCCTAAGAAATTTATTGTTAGCCATTTGAGAGAGGGCCTCATGCATATCTTCAAGCGAGAATGGTCGATTACAAGCAACTCTCTAAGCATAAGAGAGTTTGTTGGGGACCACAACAAGACAATCCTGGAGGGCTTATCTCAAGGCTCCTATGAGGGAAAGGTTTTTCTTTTTAATTCATTCACCTTGTCCTTGGTTATTTGGAAAAGCAATTAATATTTAAAATAATAATAATAATAATTAAATAAAATATGTTCGCTAAAGTTAATATCTTAGTCTTATTTTTAAGTTTTATGTAGTTCATTTGGGGATACAATGGTAATGTATAGAGAGTGGAGTTATATGTATTGTTAGATTGTATATACAATAACAAGCAATGAAATGTAGGGTTTATGCGTTAGATAAAAAAGTTTAAATTTATTTTTTAATGTTTTTAATTTAACTTTATTTTTTAAATATTTAGCACAATATTTTATTCAAAATATATTTATAATGTTTTTATTAAATGGAAAAAGTTATAAATATTTGGTTAAGGTAAAAGACAACTTAGAATAAAAGTTACATAGTCATGTTACTAGATTTGAAGGTGTTAGGATTGAAACGAGATCTAAAGATTATGTTTTTTATATGCACTTGAAGTTCAAGAAGCACAAAACCTAATTATTCTATAAATTCTTACACCAATTCCATGTATAGTAATAATAAAAACTATAAAAAGGTATTGTTCATATCAAAGACTTGACTAATAGAAAATATAAATCTATGGAACATTGAACGCAACCGTAGATTGTTATTATAAGATTATTTATTTTTGCTAAGTGGTTTAATTACTATGATGAAATTCAACTATATATTCTCACAAGAATATGTTTTTTTTGTAAATTAAGATACATCAAATAAATATATTAAGCCATTTCTTTTATTTGTGTGGTTTTTCACCTATTAAGGGTTTTGCAAGAATTTAACAACTTATATTGCCTAACAATTTATTATAATAATAAGTTGACCATGAGAGTATACCATTTGAATGTAGATTGTTTATTGAATACTAGAACTAGAAACCTTGGATATATATGTAAAAAAGGAAAAGAAAAAAGAAGAAGCCCAACAAATAATTTATTGAGAAAGAAAGGATCAAAGAAAAAATTAAGCACAAAAAACAATGACAGAGAGTAAGGCCCTAAATTTTTGTGGAGAAATACAAACATAGTCCATCCCCTTAAATATGTTTTACAAAAATAAATATTAAAACAACTAAAATTGGTATATTGAGTAGATAATTAATAAAAATAAATAAATAAAGGATCAAATTGTTTATTTTTATTTATTTTTAATACATAGTGGAATCGATAACATCATTGGATGCTACCACTATAAACCTTAGCCTATTGGGTTAGATGAAATCAACAATACCTCAAACTTCTAGGGCATTGAACTGGGGTAGCCAATTGGCAAACACTTGACTGCTACTATCCAACCTATTCCTTTTTAGGTACATCATGGTTTGAACCTTCAACCTCCCAAAGAGAAACCAAAGCCCTAACCACTGTGTTGTCCTTATCAGACTAAAAATTTGAGTTTACATGGCTTTTTATGAGGGGTCTCGATCTCCTTTATCGGGGTTTGAACTTGGATCTTTTGGATGAAAACTTAAGGACTTACCACTACAGTATCCCTCATGGGTCTAAATGTTAGGGTAAAGCAAAAAAAAATTGAGAAGTCCCAACCCCCTCGTACCAAGGTTTGAACTTGGGTCTTTAGATCAAAACCCAAGGACTTACCACTATAGTATCCCTCACGAGTAAAATTTAAGTTTTTATGAGGGATCTCGGTCCCCTCGTATCAGGGTTTGAACTTGGGTCTCCTAGATGAAATCCCAAGGACTTGCCACTATAGTATCCCTTGCGGGTCAATAAAATATACCTCAAAAAAAATTAATTTATAGAAAACAAAGCTGCTCAAAAGCATTAGTGTTCATAAGAAACTATTGAAGAAAAGACACCAATTTAATTTAGTGTGCAAAGAATATTTAGAGGGAATCCAAAAATAGTTTTGCTAGAAAATACCAAAATATTAGTAAAATAAATTTACTACCTAGAACCTAAAGAGATATGACATCTTATAAAGTGTGTAGAGTATTTATGTTGATTTTTGTTTTGGCTCTATTAGAAGTCTCTTACTTCCTTCTGTAGGGTGCACTTTTTGATGTTTTTTTCCGTTTTATTTAAAGGTCACCTATTGTAATTGTTACATAAAAGATAATTAAATATTCTCCAAAGACAACAATTTAATTTAAGTATATTAAGTAGGGAACTCAAAATAATTTTACTAGGAAATACTTGAACATTCATAGAACAAATTTTAATATATCAAATCATGAAGTGTGTAGAGTATTTATGTTTTTTTTTTTCAAGAGAGATTTTCTTCCCTTTGAACGAGTCCAATTTTTATTGTTTTCAATTTTCTTTTAAAGGACACTCTATTATGTTCCTTTTATATAAAAATAAATGAAGAGCCTTCACCATTACCTACTAAACTTGAGATAGAATGTGACTAAAAAATTAGTTTGTATATATATTCAAAGCCTTAAAAGTATTATATTCTCTTTTTTTAGGGTGGCAAGTTTGAGTTAATGTAATTTTATTCTCTTTACTATCAAGCTTCAAATTAATTAAAAGAAAATTGTTTTATAAATTTCTTTAGATTTTTCAATCTCCATGCTGAAACATTCCTTAAGGAGATAGATACACGTGTTAAAATTACTCAAGGTTAGTTAAGATGATTATTCTTTTAGAATAACCAAATAATAATTCAAAGATAATAATTAAAGATATATAAATGTATGAATAATGATCAAAAGAATCCATACATATAAATTGATAAATATACACAAATTATTTTTTACAAGCATGAAGTATTAAAGTGAGATTGCATAAATCATGTAGCAAACTTTGATTCTCAAATTTCAGAGGAAAAAATATACTAGTAAACAAACAAACAACTATATATATAATAGTAAACAAAAAGTGATTTGTAAAACTTCAACTAAAAATTTGGAGATAGTAGAATAGGTCATAGCAAAAATTAATTATTTTTTTTATAGTCAAGAAACGACTTGTAAATTTTGCTTAGTCAAGTTAGAGGAGAAAGTTTTTCTTATTAGATTTATGATAATAAATGTAACAAAATATAGAAAAATATAGGAATAGGATAAAAATAAAAATAGAAAAAAAGGAAGTTGCAAATAAAAATTAATAAAAGATAGAATATTTTCACCTATATTTGAAGAGAATGTGAAGCACCAACAATCTCTTAATACAACACAAAAACATTATATTATGTGTACAAGTATAATACATTGCATTAAAGTTTTATGTGAAGATTTTTATATTGAAGGAGTACTTTTGGGAGTTTTGTGCAAATTCATTTTTGGTTCATTTTTTCTATGTTGTTTCATCTCTAATTTAGAGTGCCACCACATACCATATATTTGGTGCCAAATATTGAAGCTTAGATATTAGAGATGTGGAGAGATTGAGGATCTTATTCTCTTTAAATAAAAAATTTAGAATTCAAATTTGTGGGAAAAAACTTCATACATTATTGTTGTAGTTTTAATAGATAATGGTTATGCCTCATTGACCGTCACAAAATTTAGAAAAAATAATGATTGTTTGTGAATGAAGATGAGGAATTTGTTAATTGCCAAAGAAGTATGGAGTGTTGTGGATAATATACACAAAAAGCTATTAGACTGGAGCCATACAAAAACCAATATGGAGGAAGCAAAAACAAAAGATGCCTTCGATTTGTATCATATATAATAATCTCATGATACAAGTATTTAAAAAAAATGTAAGTGTCAAGACTACCAAATGAGATTGGGACATCTTGACTATAGCCTATTAAGGATTTGGTCAAGTGAAATAAATAAATTTATAAACATTGAAGAGAGAATATAAAAACTTGATGATGAAGGACAATGAGATTGTGGAAGATTATTATGTAATATTGTGTGACATTATGCACAAAATGGGTATATATGATGAAGAACCAACATAGGGAGATATTGGAAAAATGGTATTGAGAACATTTATGCCAAAGTGATGTTCAATGATTATTAAAAAGAGCAAATATTTAAAGAAGTTAGAGTTTGATAAATCTATTGGATAAGTTATGTCCCATAAAGAAATAATGAAGAAAATGTGAAGCAAGTTTTTGCTTCCAATGCTAGAGTGTCAAATAATAATTGGGCTAACTCAAGCTCCAATTACCAAGGACAAAGAGAGGAGTAACAAAGTTGACACTTTATAAGAGAAAGAGATAGAATATGTGGTGGTTAAGATTCTCTTGAGGCCACGACCAACTATTTGTACTTGTATTTTTTATATTTACCTTTTTGGCCCATTCAAACCTTTAAAAATGTGTTTTTGTATGTTTTGTAAAATTGTATTCCTAAGGGTTGTTCTCACAACCTTGACCTTAAGGCAGCATGTATTTGGGTATAAATAACCCTTCACCCAACCTTTTTGACTATGGTTTAGAGTGTAATTTTATTTCCATTTAGTGACATTATTTTTTTCCCTTGAACACTCCATCATATCTATTTATTCCTTGTTAAATAATATTGGGTAAACCTTTTATTCCATTCATTTTTTGAAATTGTTGTGAAACTCAAAATGGTATCAGATAAAATGAGAATTTTCATTACTTGATTGCTTCTATCAGTAGATATTTTCTTCTATATTCTCTTGATGAAAACTTTTATTTGAGATAGCTAAGAAGATTTTTTTGGTAACTAATACATTGGTTTGTCGTTCATCAAGTAGGTTCAATTGATCGAAGCGTGCAAGTCATGCAATATCATCATCAATGAATTCTTGTAACAATATGCACAATGATGGGATTTCTAGCTTAAGAGGTATGATGGCCTCAATACCATAGACTAGTGAGAAAGGTGTTTCCCTAGTTTATGTGTGTATACTTGTTCGATAAGCCCATAACACTAGGGGGAGTTGAAGATATCAATATTTATGATTTTCTTTGAGTGGTTTCCTTAGAATGGCTATGAAGGTCTAATTGGTGGCCTCGGCTTGTCCATTACTTTGTGGATAGTAAGGTGTTGAGAAGTTATGTTGAATGTTGTATTTAGTGCAAAGTGCTTGAACATCCTTATTCTTGAATGGAGTGCCATTATTAGAAATGATTTTTGATGGTATACCAAAGTGACAAATGATGTGATGGAGTATGAACTCCATAATTCGAGGTCCGATCATGTTGGTAAGAGGAATCGCCTCAACCCATTTGGTGAAATATTCAGTAGCTGTGATGATGAATGTATGGTACCCCAAGGAAGGAGGAGATATTTTTCCTATGAGATCGAGACCCCATTGCGAGAAAGGCCAAAGGGCTTGAATTGGTTGTAATGCCTGTGATGGTACATGGGTTAAATTGGCATGATGTTGATATTTTGGATATTTCTTGACATATGTGCAACAATCATGTTCCATGGTGGGCCAATAGTAACCCATGCGCAAAATACGCTTTGTGATGGCCATCCCACTAAAATGACCACCACAAGTTCCATCATGGGCTTGAGAGATGACCCAATTTGCCTCTTGTGGTTCAAGACAACGTAGGAGAACACCATCAAAGCTACGATGATAAAGGATATCTCCCAAGAGAGTGTAATAAACCACTTTTTGTTTGAACGTGCATTTAGCGGTTGAGGATAAATCTACAGGTAGAGTACCCATTTTTATGAAATCCTTTATTTATGAGAAGTCATCATTGTATGGCTCAATTTGAATGAAATTAACATTCTCTTTAGTCTAGGAAGATTCTCGTTCAATAGTTGATTGAGATAGTGTGAGGATCTTGATGCATGTAGTGCTATTGATGGGATTTTGTGGTATGAGTGATCCGAGAGATGCCATAGTGTCTACAAAATGATTGGTCGACCTAGGTGTGTTATCGATTTCATACCAATCAAAGTGCTTAAGCAACTTATCAATAATTTATTTGTATTGCTTCAAAATTGGGCATTTACATTGGTAGATCTCCTTAACTTGATAAACAATGAGTTGGGAGTCACCAAAGATGTTGATTCATTTGATGCCTAATGCAATAGCAGTCTGGAGGCCTAGGATTAGGGCTTCGTATTCTATGTTGTTATTGGTGCAAGGGAAGTTGAGTTTGAATGACAAGGGCATAGGAGCTCCTTGAGGTGTGAAGAAGACAACTCCAACACCTCCTCCTTGTTCGCATTTGGAACCATCAAAGAAAAGGACAACATCAACTTCATCCTCAGGTTCGACATTCTCTTCTTGCTCTGTGATATTGAATATAAAATCATCAGGTAGCTCGATTATGAGTGGTTGATCATCTGGTAATGGAGCTTTCAACAAGTTGGTCTGCATTTACCTGTCTTTGATGGATTTTTGGCTAATGAATTCGAGATCAAATTTCATCAAAAGCATTATCCATTTGGATGTTCTGTTGTTTGTATAGGTGCGACTCATCATCCATGGGTTTTAGCCTAGTGGGTTCTCTTTGGCTATGACATAGGTGGTATGGTCGATCATGTAGTGTCGAAGCTTCTTAGTTGCAAAAATAATAGCTAGGCATAGCTTCTCAACATATGCGTACTTGGTCTCATAACTCACCAAAGTTTGATTGATGTAATAAATGGCTTGTTCTTGGTTAGATTCATTCTTTTGTGCTAGCATGGTGCCAAGGGCAAATTCAATGGTGGATATATACAGATGAAATGGGACACCTGGTCGAGGTGGTGTCAACATAGGTGGGGATACAAGATATTGTTTGATGGTATCAAAAGCATCTTGACACTCTTGATTCCATGTAAAGGTAACCCCCTTTTTCAATAGATGGTTGAAAGGCTTACATTTATCTGATAACTGAGCAATAAAGCGATGGATCACTTGGATTTTTCCTTGTAAATTGCGTAGCTCTTTGAGATTTATTGGGGGTGGCATCTCAGTGATTGCTTTGACTTTGTTGGGGTCAACTTTGATGCCTTGCTTGGAGACTATAAACCCTAAGATTTTTCTAGATGTGACACCAAAAATACATTTCTTGGGGTTGAGTCTCACCTTGTGTTCAAGTAATCGATCAAAATTTTTGCACAAAATGCTAATGTGCTCGTGATGTGTTTTTTATTTGGCCAAGAGGTCATCTACATAATCTTCCACTATTTTATGCATGTAATCATGGAAGATATAAGTCATGGCGCATTGATATGTAGCACCTACATTTTTCAGGCCGAATGACATGACTTTGTAGCAAAATGTCCCCTAGGGTGTTGTGAAAGTTGTTTTATGTTGGTCATCGAGATTAACTCGGATTTGGTTATATCCCAAAAAACCATCCATTAGGGAGAGCATTTCATGGCCAATGGTAGAATCCATGAGTGTATCCATGTTTAGAAGTGGGAAGTTATCCTTAGGGCACACTTTGTTGAGGTCACAAAAATTTATGCAAATGTGTATCCCCCCATTAGGCTTGCTAATGGGTACCATATTAGAAACCCATTCTAGGTAGTCGATGGGTTGAATGAAACCCACATCTAACAATTTTTGTAATTCTTCTTTAACCATGAGGGCTATGGTAGGATGAAGCTTTCATAGTTTTTGCTTTATTGGTTTTGCATCAAGGCTCAAGATGAGATTGTGGACCACTAAATTAGGGTCAAGGCCTAGCATATCTTTGTAAGACCATGCAAAAACTTGTTTGTATTCAGTGATAAGGGTGACAAAATATTCTCATTCTTCGAAAGAAAGGCTCTTTCCAAGTTTGATGATTTGTGGGTGGTTTGGATCGATGTTGAGGTCTATATCGATGGTGTCCTCAATGAGCATGTGGGAACCCTCCTCTAATTGGTGAGGAGTGGGAATGAGGTGGATGTCATCCATTACATTTTCAAAAATGGGTGACTCAATATCACTCATGTCAATATGATAAATGATAGACGAAGAGGGCGATGAGGTAGGTGGGATGTAGACATTGGCTTGGTGGAGCAATTGGTTGGATGGAAGAAAATCGATAGGGGAAGGTGAGGCGAAAATGTTCTCAAAGTCAATAAGACTTGGATCGATGTTGATGGGATTTGATGGATTGCTTGGATTGTGGAGGGGTGTGAATAGGTCAATGGAGACCATGTTGATTTGTGGGATGGTGGGATTTGGCAGATTAGAGGGAGGGTTCCTAGGGGTATGCTCATGAGGTAGGAGTTGGTCCAACATGGGTGGACATGGGTTTGGTTGGATTGGTGGTAGTGGAGGTGGCGGATGCATTGGTGCATTTGGATGCTCCCAAGGAAGGAGCATGGGAAAAATGGGAAGTGGAATAGGGAACATTCATTGGTAAATATCATCATCATCTAGGAACTCTGTTAGGGGGACTATGGGGGAAGAGTCTTCTTCGAAGCTATCAGAAGCAATTGAAAGTGCCTCTAGTAGCTCATCTAATTCATCTTTCGAGGTATCATATGGGATGGTGTGGATGGTGGCAACTTGGAAAAATTCTTATGGTAGGCAATGAACACACTCAGGGTCAGTGTACTCATCATCTCTATCCTCTTCGGGATCGAGGGTAATATGTTGAAAATCTTCCTCGAGGAGGTCATTTGATGAATGGTTGTCATACCCTAATCCAAATTTTTGTTCAAGGAGCTGGTAATGTGGTTCGATGATGTGATGAGCTCCCTACTCATAGCGACCAAGGCCAAATCCTCTCCAATGGGAGTGTTGGAAATATCTTAGAGCAAAGGAGGGATTTGATAAGAAATTGGTATCACCAAAAAATGGTGATTCGGGTCTTTTATCAGGAGGTACATCGGAGGAGGTATCAACTCTAGCATATACAAAATTTGTTGAATTAGATGCAAGACCCATGGGAATAATGGTGCCTATGTATGGGCATCCAAAATCCCTAATTGATTTGATGATGGGAGGTGTAAATGTGACATTATGCACTAGATACTCACCTATTCTTGGATTTGTTATGTGGACTATGACTTGTGTAGGTTGGGAAGTGGATGTAGGAGTTGGTCCAACATCCTTTTCCAAATGGGGTAATGTTGTGGATGAAGGTGGGGTGGTGCCTGGAATGGATGGAGTTATGATGGATGAATTTTGTGGTGGTGGTGGTTTAGGCTGCATGGAGAAGGAAGTGGCTTGGGGCGTTGTGATGGGATGGGGACTGGCGAAGGTGGAGGTGGATGTTGTGGTAACTTGTCTAGTAGTGGGTTGAGGTAGTGGCTTAGGTTGTATGGTGGGAGGAATATTTTGGGCTTTTAATGTGAAGGAAGAGGTGGTGGTGGTGATTTGGGCAATCGTGGATGGAGGAGGTGGGTAAGTGTTTGTGGTTGGTTGGGGTTGGTGGACAAATGGATTGGTTGATGAGTGAAGTGGGGGATACAAAGGTGTAGGTGAAGGTGGGGGTTGTTTGAAAGTGGTTGGGTGTTTGTGGAAGGTGTGGGATGGATGTGAGGGTAAAAAGGGGTACTTTGTGAAGACAAAGGTTGGTTGGGATGGGGTGATTTTTGCCTAATGTGATGGGGTTGGGTGGAAGTGGAGGTAGGTGGATGGTAATATGGAGGTGATGGTGGAGGTTGGGGACTGTATGAAGCAGTTAGGGTAATGTAGTGAGCTAGGTGTGGTGGAATGGGAGGTAAATGTGAATTGGGTGGTGTAGGATAGGTAGGTGGATGGGTAATTAGTGGTGGAAAATATGGGTCAAGGTGTGATGACATTGGTCGAGGGGTTGGTTCGGGCAAGGTCAGGGTAAGGTATAGGTGTGTGGAAGGTAGGGGAGGCTCGTACAGATTGGAGATCATGTTACAATACTTGAAAGGTTCCTCATCAATGGGGATGCAGTGTACGTAGCCCTCATGAACATATTTGAGATAATGATGTAATGTTGAGGGGATGCATCGCATATCTCGAATCCATGGCCTTCCAAGTAGGACATTGTATTGCATTTCTCCTTCAAGGATGTGACATAAAGTATGAATGGTCTTCCCACCTACTTGAATAGGTAGAATGACCATCCCAAGTGTTGAGCACAATGCATCATTGAAGGCTCGTAGAGTGAAGGTGGATGAGGCTATGTGTGAAGGTGGTAGGTGGAGGTGTTGGAGTGCAATGGAGGTGATGATGTTGATCGAGGAGCTGGTATCGACCAAAACTCGTTTGAAGGGCTTGTGGTCTATATGAGCTATAATATGCAGTGGAGGATCTGGTGCTTCTATTGGTAAAGTTTTAATCTCATAATCATAGAAGGTAATTGTAGGCTCCATGCAAGTTTTGATGCTGCCCATAAAGTTTGCAAAGGTATTTGGATCTTGAGTTTGGAGGTCAATGGATTTCAGAATTTCCATCAATGCCTCACAATGTGGGGGTGATTGTTGGATGAGCTCATAAATTGAGAGTTTGGTCGATGCCATCCTGAGGCTCTATGTGAGGTGGTTTGTTAGGGATATGACTGGTCATGGGGGTGAGGTATGGCCTGCACTAGTGGAGGTGGCATAGTAGAGGATGAAGGCATGTTGGGGGAAGTACTCGATTGGATCTATCGATCAGGATAGCATTGATTTTGAGTAATGATGTGGATCATCCCTACAAAGTTGTGATGTTATGGGATGGTGTTGAGGTGGTTGACTTGGTTGGGAGGTGTTGGTGATTGGTGGTATGTGAAGTTGTTGGTTTGGCCCATGTTGTGGTAAGGGGTCTTGATAAATGCCAAGGTTCTAATTGGGTGGTATGAGTGGATTATCTATGATAATGACCCCCTTCTCGATAAGGTCTTGGACTAGATGTTTAAATGTAATGCAATCATTGATGTCATGACCCTTCTACCTATGGTAAACATAGTAGTGATATTCTTTGTATGATATGGGTTTAGGCCTATTGGGGTCTTCTGGTCTTATTTTTGGCAATGACATTGCTTGTGCTTCATAAAGTCATTGAAAGATGATCGAGTAAGGCTCAAAAAGTGGAGTGAAATTATGTGGGGGCCTAGCAGGATGCCTAGGATGGTTGTTTGGTTGTGGAGGATTTTGTAGTTGGGTAGGAGGTGGTGTGGCATGGTATGTTGGTTGCTATGGTGGATGTTGAAATTGTTGTAATTGCAACTGCTACAATTGTTGATGGGAAGATTGTTGAATTTGATTAGGAATGCTTGGGTTGCTCAATACCAACTGATTAACTTGATTGGGCTTTGATTGGTTTTTGGAAGTGCCCTTAAAATTATTATTTGGCTATTATTTCTTTTTTATATTTATTTTGCCCTCTTAGGTTTTGATGTCTTCAATAGTCTTGGCTTGTGCTAAAGCCTCCTCGAGTGTACAATATTGTTGGAGTTGTAATAGTAGAGATATTGGTTTTGAACAACTCCTCATGAATAATCGAGTCAGCTCTATGATGGGGAGAGAAAAGGGGAGTTCTATTATTACAGCTCTCCATCGAGCACCATAATCCAAGATAGACTCATCATCAAATTGATGAAGATTGTAAAGATCAGTAAGTGTCATTTTCCTTTTGATAATGAGGGTGAAACATTCTAGAAATAGGTTTTCCAATTGCTCGAAGTTATAAAGGCTATGTCTGGGCAAGTGATTGAACCAATCTAAAGCTCCTCCCAAGGGATAGCAAAAATGTGCAAAGCATGAGGGGATCAATCTCATTGATAAGGTAGCATGCATTGATAAATGTGCTTATGTGTTCTTGGGGGTCCTCCTTCCCCTTGAATTTTTTGAATTTTGGCATTATGAATAGGGGAGGATATGGTGGTGATGGTATCAAAGGATGAATGGGGTAGTTCTAAAGTTGATTGAGCATCGATTTTTGATATCCAGTACCCACAACTTGTAATGCTAAACTATCGACCTTGTCGACCAATAGTTGAAATTTTTCTAGAGTGATTAGGAGGGTTGTGTGAGACATACCAACTTGGAAATCCAAAGATGGATATTGGTGGTGTTGAGTAGATTGGTGATGGGTGTATGTGGGGTTGGATGATGGATGTTGGTTGAAATGTTGGTGATGTGGGGAGTGGTTGTTGGTATTGTTGTTGATGTTGAATGGGTGGTTGTTGATATTGATGTTGGATGACTTGTTGGTGTTGAATGGGTTGTTGTTGATGATGTAGAGTGGGTGGAGGTTGATGTTGTAGTTATGGTTGTTGGTACTAGATGGGTGGTTGTTGTTGATGTTGTGGCATGGGTGGAGGTTGTTGTTGTAATTGTTGTTGTTGGTATTGGATGGGTGGTTGTTGTTGATGTTGTGGCATGGGTGGAGGTTGTTGTTGTAATGATTGTTGTTGGTATTGGATGGGTGGTTGTTGTTGATGTTGTGGTGTGGGTGGAGGTTTTTGTTGGTAGTACTATTGAGGTGGTTGTTTTTGGTATTGTGGCATGGGTGGAGGTTGTTGGTAGTATTATTGAGGTGGTAGTTGTTGGTACTATGGTGTGGGTGGAGGTTGTTGGTGGTATTATTGAGGTGGTAGTTGTTGGTATTGTTGTGTGAGTGGAGGTTGTTGGTTTTATTTCTAAGGTGATGATTATTGGTGGTATTGCAAAGGTGGTTGTTGGTATTATTGCAATGGAGACTACTAGTATTGTTGTGATGGAGGTTGTTGGTATTGTTGTGGCAGAGGTGGTTGGTCATAGGCCTTGGATTTTGGTGGTTGGGTGGATGGTTGTTGGTATTGTTGTGGAGGCATTAAAGCTTGTATGGTAGGTGGTCGAGTGGCCCATGATGGAGATTGTGTAAAGAATAATTCTTGGGTTGTTGTGGAAGGTGGGGGGTTTGGCACTTGGGGTGGTGGTTGTGGTGGATGGGATGAAGTGGGTGGAGTAGATGTAGGCAAGTGAGATGTTGCATTAACATAGGCCTAGTGGTATTGGTTTGGATCCATATATGTAGATATATGGCCTACATTGGATTGGGGATTAGATCCCCCAAGTGGAAAGTATTTGATGGGCATGCCATACTCAGGATGTGGCTCGATAGGGTGGGTTGCATGAGTATAAACCTACTCTTGGGGCATGGGGGAGACTGAATGGGGTGGAATGTTCAATGGTGGTAGGGATGGGCATGGTGAATCTGGTGGGAGAAAGGGGCCACCATGGAGGGCATGTGCAGCATCAATGTCAATGAGGGTGATGTGGCTCGGGAACACAAGGGTCCCTAGACTAGTGGATTTAGGAATGTTGGTGGGGATGTGGTAGTAAGTAGTACCCAAGTTGTGTGTCTCAAGTGGGTTGGTGGTGGGATGATGGGTGTAGCTAGACAAGCTACCTTGGGGTGGTTGTGAGGCTACCTCCTATTGAGTTGGAGGAGTGGTGGATGGATGGGAGGCTTGACCAGATTGGTCCATTATGGCTTGGGTTACGACTTGGGCTCGAGCTTGGGCTTGGACTTGACTTCGAGTCAAGACCATAAGTTAAGCAAGAAATGGATGGAATGTGGATTTAGGGGTTTGATGGTGATGGTGTGGTGGAGGTGGATTTTTCTATCTACACAAACAAGCAATCAAACAAATAATAGTTTTAATGTTCTTTGTTTTAGTGTGCTAATGTTTGGGTTGATGTGTTTGTGAGATTTTTTTGGAACTATTTTTTGTTTTTTTGAATTTTTATTTTTTTTTTGGATTTTGTTTTGTTTTTTGGTTTTTTTTTTTTGATTTGTTTTGTATTTTCGTGTGTTTTGATGACTCTACACCTAAAACTATAAATGTGGTGGAATGTAATCTAATTGGGTGTGTTGATGCCCACCTCTCTGACGAGAAGTGGTACAATAATGGTTAAAATGGCTTCCTAGGATGGTTGTGGCTTATGGTAACCTAGAGGGGATAAATTAACCTCTCAAAAGAGGTCGTGTTATCTAAGTCTTACTACCGGTCTACCCAAACTTTCGCTTCACCCTCGAGTGGGCTTGGACAATAATGATAGCTACGGGTCCACTAATTATTAAACCTCATGAACAAAGGGGTATCTAACCTAACCCACCCCAAGATATTCTCAAGAGTGGAGGATTTCCTAATGATGAAGTCTGAAAAACTGCTCATGGGGGCTACTATGGTGTCTAGGGGGTGAGCCAATGGAAGGAGGTGAATTCCAACATCGTTGGTCTCGATCGATGGTTGGTGATGAAATCCAATTTCGTTGATGTTTTTATGGAACGTGCACGTGTGTGATTTTGATTCCTTTTAATTTTTTTGATTCCTTCTAAACTATTATGGAAAAATTTCTCAACTTGAAAGACATGCAAACAATAAACCATTCTAGCCTAAGCAAAAGCAATTTTTATCATCTACCACACAAAAATGAAAAGCAACCAAAAATCCTAAATGTGATTATTTAAAACCAGTGTTGATTTAAACTCAAAACAAAATAGAATAACAGTTCCCCTGCCCGTGGTTCTGCGTTGTGTTGAAGACCAAATGTTGGCAGTGACTATGCTTTACGACCATCCAAGGTCAAATGACTTCTGTCTGAGATCGTCCTGTGCTAGAAAACTAAAATCTCAGGATATCCTAGGTCAGACGATTTCATCTACACGCATTGTTTGCAGCCTATGCAAAACTTGAAATAGTAGAATGGTTAGAAATTTCTAAAATGCAAAAAATAGACCTATATTAAGCATGAAAACAAAAAATAACCTAAGCTATTACACAAAATAAAATCAAGAGAAAGGTCCCACCATGATCGCCATCTTGTAGACGAGAAAGCAAGAAAAGATGTATGTATCATATTGTGACTTTTTCCTATTGTGATTACAATTTGACCCTCAGAGGGGTTGTGCAAGTATTAGGGGATTGATTCTCTTTTACAAATAACAATGGTGCCTAAGTCCTTTTGTCACTACAGCATTGGATGGGCGGGTTTCTTGTGACCATCGCTTCGCTAGATCTAGGTCAGTTGTATCTACTGAATCTATGTTTGTGTCTAGATCAGCACCCACTGGCTTGCTTGGAATTGTTGGATCTACAACTGGAAGGTGTTCAAATGTTGACTGTTAGGGAATCTAACAACTTTGTATAATGATCTCTTGGATATAGGAAGACTTCGGCTTGATACCGTCTAAGTTTGGACAACTGAGGGCTGGACATCTACTACTACTGCTGAAATGCTAGACCTGGTGGATCTAGAGGATCTGCGTTTGGATCTGGTAGATATGGATCGACATCTGGGTCTATTCACTCTAAATATGTGTATCTGCACACAAGTGAATTGACAATGTATCAGTAATACCTATCGAGCCTCTTGAGGTGAGGCTCGAATTTCAATGGATTAAATCCATAATGTAGATAGTAATGAAGGTTTGTAAAAGGAAAGTATTGAATGGTACATAGACAAATCCTCATTTTCCTTTGTTGTTGTTGCTACTATTGTGTTGTGTTGTGTTGCATCAAGCTACGTCATGATATAGTAGGTTATATTTCAACCATCTAGGTCTAGATGATCATGGACTGAGACCGTTCAAGGTTGAATGATCATGGGTTATGGGGTCCTAGTACTACCGAAAATCATACTCGGGCCTATGGAGTGTTGCGATCGATGTCTGACATAGGAAGGGAATGGTTCTGTGTGATTTCTTGAGTGATTTGAATGTGAACTTAGCTCAGGATTTTAGTAGTGCTTTGATGCATATACCATCCTCCTCGTAATGAGGACAAAGAGGGTGCATTTATAGAAATTCTAGGGAGGAATGGATGAGGTGGTGGCTCAACCAGTTAAGTGGTGTAACTGGAAGTCTTGTCTTTACCTTGATGTTATCACAAAGAGTGCATGTTTATACAATAAGATAGACTTACCTTATGGTTATCATAAAATGTACATGCCTCGTGGTTATTATCAAAATGTGCGTGCAATTGAAAACAAACATGCTCCTTGGAATATTCACCAAACTTGTATGCGAAGTTAACTGAATGTGCATGGTGAACTAAGTGTGCAAACTGAACTGAAAGTGCAATTTGGACTGGATGTGCAGTTGGAACTAGATGTGCAAACTGGAACTAGATGTGCAATTTGGAACTACGTGTGCAATTTGGAAAGAGGGTAATCATTTTCTTACCATGATCGAGATGAGGGATGTGAGGTGGAACTGGAGTGAGGTGGAGGTGACATGGAAGGGGAGCTTAGATAATAATTAACCAATTATTTAATTTATTAATTTAATTAATTAATTAATTCTTAGGCACATGAGTATTTAATTTAATATTAATTAATTCAATTAATATTAAACATACTAATTAGTTGTGATTAATTAATTAGCATTTAAGATGCTTGATTTTGGTGTCTACAGGTTGGAAAAATAAATAATTTAGTTTATGGAGAGATAAGTAGATTTTTTATTTCTTAATAGTTCTTTCATTAATTTGGTTTATTAGATTTTTGAAATAATGTGATTATCGAATTTTTGTAAATTAATCATTTAGGAGTCAAAAGGTATTCAACCTCAAATTTAGAAAATTTAAATTTGTAAAATTCATATCTTCTTAAATTTCTAAACATTAGGGAGATATAAGGAATTCTACTTCATAGGTTTTGTAACTTAGAAACTTTAAAATTATTTAAAACCTAGGGAGACATAAGGTAGACTACATCAAAGGAAATATTTTCTTAGTATTGATTGCATATCATGGAAGAAATTGTTAAGAATGCATTCAATAATGAAGATATAGTAAATAAACTTAAAGGTTATTTTCAAATAATGATAGATGATTTTGATAATAAGGAGGAATCAACAAGATTATAGAATAGTCAAGAGAATACACCATTGGATCTTGTTATTACAAAATCTTATTCTAGTAATTCATCAATCTCAAAAACAAAGTCTACTAAAAATATTGAAGATCATCATCTACAATTTATCTACATGGAAAATAAAGATAGAATAGCTTTGGTTGTACATAAGTGGTTATGCTATTTTATCAAGAGAACAGATGAACTTGAAATTCTAAGAAGGATGAATAAAGCAGTAAAAATATCTTCAAGGTGTGTTTATTGCAATAGAATTGGTCATGAAAAAGCAAATTGTTGGAATCTTCATCCATGTAAATATTGTGGAAGAAAATCTCATTCATCTATTTCTTGCTACTACAAGGAGAAGTATTGTAGAAGATTTGAAAGAGCATTAATATTCAAATTAGATTGTCTTTTTCAAATACTCATTTCTAAAGCATCTTCTAACAATGAATTCAAGTGTGGAATTTTTGAAGTACAGGAAGAAAAGTCATTTAGAGAACAGGGGAAAAAAAATGGATCAAACATGGTCCAACTCTACCCTATGAGGTAATAAGATCACATGTACTACAAGGTCACTTGTAGATTGAAGGATGAAGACCTTGATTGAAGACTAAAGTCTTCAATAACCAAATAATGTAATACAAAGGGGTGTTGAAGAATATTACATTATTTGGTACATTCTAATATACCCTCATGGTACACTTTGTAAATATTAGACTAGGGTTGAGTCTTAGATTAGAGTGTGAGTAAATATTTTATGTAATGTAATAATGTGCAAGAAATGCACAAGTGTTTTATATGTGAGAGTGCACAAGTGTCTTTAGATTGAAGTGTTCTAAGTGAAGAGTTGTGTCTAGGAAAGGGTCAATTACAGAAGCCAAGATTCATGAGATTTGGCATAAGTAACGAAAGGGTCAAGTAACCAAAGAGTCGTTCTATAATAGCTATATATTACTCCATGGAGGAACATCGCATATATCTCATACATAGCCAACAAGGCGAGCACAATGAGCATTGTGAGTATAGTTGTCCTTATTGTAACAGAGTTTATGATACATTTGTAAGAGAAAAAGGAGTAATAAATATTACATACATTTGAGCAACTAATATTGTAAGTTGTGCTACATGCTTTGTACATGTATGATTCAGGCTATTACATTCATATATTTCTACTTATTAATGAATGTTAGTTGATATATTATAAGCCTTGATTTACATATTAGTTGGCTCATATTATTTTGTTTACATCATTATATTGATCTTACTATATTGTGGCTATCATATATTTGATCATGTGATATTTATCCTATGAGTTTTACATTAATATTAAGGCTTCAAAAGCCATCATGACTTCCCAAGCTCCAGACACTGCTCAAGCTTCTCCATCCCCCATAGCTCTCCAAACCATCCTACCCACATCTCCACCAACTTCTACACTGCTCCACCCTCTCATACAATTTCCATTTGCCAATCTCTTTATTTCTACCTTTAAAGCCAGTTCCAACAAGTACAAGCTAGTGTGCAAGCTTGGTTTGATAGATAAAAGCAAAAAACTAAGACTGATATTGTGCCAACAAGAGTTTTGAGCATGTTATACCCTAAGCAAAGACAATACATTCTACATACCATGATTCCTATTGTGTCCATGTTGGATTCTCAATTAGCTAAAGTTGACTATCAAATAACAATATTATAAACACATACAAGGTCGCAATAAGGGATAATGCTCATTTGGCACATCCATCAGTCGACATCTTGTATATTGATGGAGTATGGACAACGACCAAGTACCACAAGAAGGAAAAGGCAGAGTGAATGGCAAAGTTCCTTCAACAAGAAATAATACAACAAAAGGCCTTAAAAATCAAGAATAGTAGTTGCAACAAAGGCTCAATGAAGCTCCAACGTTAGCACAATTACAGGCAAAGGATGTTGAAAATCAAGCTCTAAAAAAAGAAGTGCAAAACCTACAGCAAGAGTTTGCCATAGCCAAACAAGTGCAAACCTCCCACATCTCCATAGATACATGTTGGAGAATCAAAATAAAGTTTGGGGTTATATTTTTGAAGCTACTAAGACCCTATCTTCGGTTATGGAATTTATGAATTATTTTCTAAGAACCAAAGAAGCAAAAAATGACTTCATCACCATGTAGAATAGTCTAGATGAAAAGGGCCAAGAAGCCCAAGCCATCATTGTTGCATTAAATAATGCCTCTGGCCAACAGATTTTTTCACTTAAGAATGGAACAATAATATACAATATGGTGACAAAAATCATCAAATGGGAGCAAAAAAAAAATTTCAAACAAAAATCCCCCTTATATGCGCCAATTGTAGACAAATTCTCTATCAACATACAAACATGAAAATTTTATAAGTTTCAATTTTCAAAAATTTCTTTGAACTCGTTATTATTCCAAATTCTTTCTTTTGGAGCCTAAGACAACAATTCGGGGCTTAAATCATTTATTCATAAAGTCAAAAGCTTTTGTCCAAATTGACTAGGTTTCAAACCTATAAAGGAGACAAATTGAAGCTTTTTTATAATGACGACAACAACATGCCTCAAAATCTCTAGCACAATGCAAAATCTAGTAGAGAAAATGGTCTTCATTCTAAAAAAAGGCAAGCTAGAACTTTCAAAGCAGTGACGTCAACCCAAATCCAAAAAATTTCCAACTTGGTGAAGAGATTATAAAATTAATAGTAGCCTTAAGTACACGACAAAGGTAAGTAGCATCCCAAAACAAAGTTTCTCAAGCAAAAATGATGATGCCAACATCTAAAAGTTAGGCATGCTAATGTTAGATGACAAAAGCAATATAAAAGGCAATAAAGGTAGCAATATAATCCCTGACTAGAATACCTTTTCATGCAAGGTGCTTAGCACCCAAAAAAGAGTAGCTAAGCTATATGGTAGTTGATATATCCCAAAGGTGACGATCACTCCACCTAAGCATGTATGATGATCTTGCAAACGATAACCACCTATCATAAGATGTGTTGAATGTGCTGAAGATTCTAAGTGATGCTATCTCATTCTAAGATTATGTGTGATCAATTCTACCATGATTGTACATTGTAAGTTTCATTTCGGTCGAGCAAAAGCTATAACTAGGAAAATGCTCCTCGTTGTAAAGGTTTATATGTTTCAATGTTTGTCTATCATCGGCTGAATTCTTATGCTATTCTAATGTAATAAAGAGTTATTTGACTTACCAATTGAAGAACGAATAATTGTCAATTGAATGTTTATGTTATTCTAATACAATAAATATTTGTTTGACTTACATATTAAAGTATGAAGAATTGTCAATTTCTATTATGATATACACTTGTAACATTTATATGTATGCTTTAACCGAAGTCTTTCTATTAGGCATGAAGTTGTTTGGTATGCTTAAGTAAAGTGTTATCTATTAGACTTGAAGTTGTTTGTATTTCTTTGATTGGAGTGATCGAAATGTTAAATGTTGTAATATTTGTGCTTAAATAATCTACATACCTTTGATTGAATAGTCTATAAGCCTTTGATTATTTCAAGTAACCAATACTTATTCAGTTGAAGGGAATGTTATTAGTTGAAGCCATGGCCGCATACAATCAATCTCTTATTCATGTGTCTTTTTCTCTAACCCTTCTCTCTCAATCCTATCCCCTTTATTTTTATTTTAACTTGCACACCATAGGATTTAAAAAGGTAACTAATACTCATTCAATTGAATGGAATGTTATTAGTTGAAGTCATGGCCGCCTACAATCAATCTCTTATTCATGTCTCTTTTTCTCTAACCCTTCTCTCTCAATCCTATCCCCTTTCTTTTTCTTTTATCTTGCACACCATAAGATTTAAAAAGGTAACCAATACTCATTCAGTTGAAAGGAATGTTATTAGTTGAAGCCTTGGCCTCCTACAATCAATCTCTTATTCATGTCTCTTTTTCTCTAACCCTTCTCTCTCAATCCTATCCCCTTTATTTTTCTTTTATCTTGCACACCATAAGATTTAAAAAAGGAACCAACCTTCTCTGAATCAACTCTTTTTTTTTTATCTTGCACACCATAGGATTTAAAAAAGGAATTAGCCGTCTTGAAAGTTTATTCAGAAACAATTATGAATCATCGAACCTTGAACTCGATCTAAGACACATTTTATACTTAAACGAATCGAGCAATGAAGACATGTTATGATAAGTAATATAACCAATCAAATTGTAGGTCTATAAATAGACAAATAAATATTAATACAAGAAGAAAATTCTTTTTAAACCATATAAATAAAGATGAATATAAAAATAAGATAAAACCACATAAAAAGATAAAAACCAAAATAACTAAAATTTATAAAATAATTTTAATAATAATATAAAATAAACCCATATGATCCATATTTTATATGTTATAATCGAGGGGATAGGGGGATAGCACGACAGTCCAAGCTTTGGCTATTCTTCAAAAGATCTTCAAGAGATCCAAGGTTCAAACCACGACTTGACTTGTGTATTAAATTTCCTATTGATAAGTTATAATAATAAAATATATATTATATATATTTCATATGTTATAATAGCAAATTATATGAGCATTACCCTTTACTTTTTATAATTTACACTTTTCATTTTATTTTTAATATTCTTTAAACCATCACTTTTATTATATAGCTACTTTACAAAGCTGATTTGGAAAAAAAAATGTAAGAGTTCATATATCTAGTGGTAAGTTTTTGAGTTTTCATCTAGAAAACCCAAATCCAAACCTCGGTACAAAGGCAACTATAACCCTCATAAAAACTCTTACTTTAATCTAACATTTGTCATACCCCTCATAAAAACTCTTACTTTAATCTAACATTTGTCCCTAGAGGGGATACCTTAGTAGTATGTTGGGTTTTCATCCAACAGATCCAAGGTCAAATCCTGAGTACGAGGGGACCAAGACCTCTCGTAAAAACCCGTGTTTTACTTTAACATTTAGACTTACGAATATCATAGTGGTAAGCCTTTAGGTTTTTATCCAAAAGATCCAAGTTCAAACCCCAATACAAGGAGACCGGACCCCTCATAAAAAATGCACACTTTACCCTAACATTTAGTTTGACAAAAACAATACAATGACTAAGACTTTAGCCTTTCTAAAATTCAAACCACATCGTAACCAGATGATAGTGGTCCTAGCTCACGTTGTTCCACTTGCATTCAGTCCTACGCTGCAGCAAACGGCTGCACTTTAGCGAAAAGACAAAATATTCGTTGAAGAATATTACGGGATGTCGGCACAAGATTCAAATAGATCTTAATACACGAGCAGAGATACTCCTACAGTCCTACTGCTGCAATTATTTCTTTTAAGAGAATGTAAACCCCAATTCTTAATCGCTTGAATTAGTAGCTTTTTCATTAAACAGATAAGCTGACATTGCTTTCACCGGGCCAATAACTGACGTGGGTTTTTCCGCCTTTAACGGTGAAAAACAAAGATAAGACCTCAGGAAAAAGAGAGAGACGACCACACGAATCTTCCCTTATGAAAACACATCAAGACTGCGACGAATCTTCCTTTATGAAAACACATCAAGACTGCGTTTACTGTTACAAGATAACACCGCTTACCTACCCCTCTATCAATGTAAGGAAACAAAAATCCTTCTGTCTTGCAGTCTCTTCAATGAGATCACAAATCAATTATAGAAAATTCGATTGCCCTGCCATATTTACTTACGGACTTTTGCGAGGCGAACTCTGGTTGGCAGATTGTATTTCAGGATCGGCTTTCCGGTCTTCATCTTTACGAGTCGGCGTCGAGTTCCTGTTCATAGCATACAGCACCAGCTGTGCTACGCCCAACGCCGTTCCTAATCCATTCGGAACCTGAAAAACACCAGCAAATTAAAAACTTTCATTGAAACCCTAAAACATCCGGTAAGGTCACAAAATATTCGCGGATGACTGAAAACAAACAGATCTCGGCCCAGAACACCGTACACAAACCACAAGAGACCGCAGAGGAATACAAAAAGTGATAGGAAGAACGGCATATATTTCACGCTCTTAGTCTGAATCATCATTTTCTGCCACAAATTCAGAAAACTCCCAAATCAGACCATTTACATGACAAAGATAAAAAAAAAATCCATTATATTATGAGGTATGAAAAGAGTACAAACAAAACCGTCTCTACCGCGAACAACCCCAAAATATTTTTCTGTTGCAGTCCAGAAAATACCATTCAATCAAACCTTTGATCTCAAAATAATGTCCAATACAAGTTTAATAGCTCATCTTACCATGTATTTTGGAGGAGAATATGCCAAGTAGAGGCACACGTATATTCCAGCCAAGCGCCCGTCCCGTCTGAGATTGTGACCAGAATATTATGAGAGGTGATGAAAAGCAAGCCATACCAGGCGTAGAGAAGGCAACTAAAAATCGCGCCACCACGTACTGAAAACCGGAAAACTCCTCCGTTGAACCTTTTCTTATTATGCGATCAAATGTAATTCTGTCGATAAAAATGAAACCCTTTCAATAAGATCGAACATCCGCTCTTTTTTTTTTGTTTTTAATTTAAACAAGAATGCACAACCTTTCTTCGACAAATTGAACCGAAAATAAACAAGACTATGATCATCTTTCTTCGCCAATGGAACCGAACATTAAGAAAGAGAAGAGAGAGATTCGAACCGAACACGCCGAAAAAAAAATGCAGAACGCTCTTCATCGTTTTTGCTTGAGCAACATGGGAGGCGAGGAGAGCTGCAGTAGCTGTTTATGCCAGCGAGAGAAGAAAGAGGAAAGTGGAGAGAAGAAAAAGTAAAGTGGAGCATGTTCTGCTCTCACACGTGAAAATGACTAGGCCTGTCCAGTGATTTCATCGTGTGATGGACATTGCCTGTCAGACTAAAATCTAAATGCCGGGTAAATCACAGAGGAGAATTTACGTTCCATTGATTCCATTACACCCTGATTAATTTTTTTTTGTTTACTATTAGTAAAGACAAAGCAGTGGAATCCTACCATCTAGTAAGATCTAGCTAATTCCTATGAGGAAGTATTACTGTGGAACCAAATTTTATCATAGGACATTGGAAATAAATAATTTAATAATCTTATATAATATTATAGGAATATGTTATAGGAATGTGATCCTATGGTAAGAATAGGTCATAGGAATGTGCTTCAAGACAAAGTTAATTGGATCTCATTATATAGAAAATAAAAATAGAAGAATCTATCAACAAGTACTTGGCCACTATTAACTACTCTAAATTAATTTGTAAATAAACTTATAAGCCTATAAATATGGCTTCATGTTCAATGAAAATCATTCTATCAAATAATTTAGACCCATATTAATTATTAATGTAGATTATGAAAAATCATTCTTCTCAAGTAATTTGTATTTATACTAATTATTAATGTAGTTTATAGACAAGCATATGTAAATCTATGGATATTTTTTATGTAAAGTTTTTGGACATCATTTATGTAAAAAATAAAGGGTATTTTTAGTGATATTGATTAATTCACTTTTATGGATAATCTTATTAAAGGTTATAATTTATTATTATATTATTGTAATTTAACTTCAAAGTCAAGTTAATGTTAGTTTGAATTTAACTTTAATTGGGGTTTTAGTATCACTATAAATGTCTCGACTAACCTATGGCATTAATGTGAGATATTGTTAGCTTCTTATGGGCACCCACTTCTTATTCCATTTATGACATTTTTTTTTTTATCATCGTTATTTTCAATCACTCTTCCATATTTTCATAAATTGATCATGGTAAATGTATGTTTCAAAATTTTCTTGAAAGTATTATGAATTTGAATACGCTATCAAAGTAAAGAATAAATATGGATCACTTGGAAGAAGAAAAGATCTTCCATCCTTCAAAGCAACAGAAGCTCTCAAAGCAATCGAGGAATTTTTTCACTTGGATTTCACTTTTTAAATTTGTGAATTTTTTGAAACTTCAAAATTTTAAAAATAGAATGCCAAGCCCTTCTTCCTTTAAATGTCATTGTTTATCTTGTCTTGACATGCACACATTTACATGTGTGCTTGTTCTATATGTTCTATGTGTGCCTCTTTCCCTACGCATGGCCCCCATTGCACTTGGAGGTGGAGCATAGTGGTAGGTGCTCTCCCTTGCCCTGTGATGTCATAAGCTTGATACCTCTTATATATTTTTTATTTTTTCTCTCATAAACTTGTCTTCTCTGTCACTAGGTCCAACATCCTTGCATCCAAGAGAATATTATGGTGGTAAAATGCTCCATTGATAGAAAAAATGTTGCAATTCACTCCTTTTTGTGTAAAATTTTGAATGTCTTTCACAAGTGATACAAGAGCTAGCATACACACACTTCCTGCCCTTAATACAAAATTGGTTGCATCAAAGAGACAAAGCATGTTATGGTATAGTGGGTGGTGACTAGACATCACTTGTTCAATCTAGGAAAGTCCCTTCTATAGATATAGTTGTTCTTATTCTAGCTCTAGACCATGTCTATGGTGCAATGACTTGTCATCTTGCTTGTGGTGAGGAAGGTATCATGGTTGTATATAGCATGACGTTTTTGACTATTGAAAAAGGTTTTTCCATGTTTCAACTTCAATCCAAGTGTTATGGTGTAGTGGTTGGAGCACTAAACTGGAATCGACATGTGAGGGGTACAAAACCTGGTGTGTTTTTTTCTTCACCCAAGACAAGGTTTGCTTGATAAAGGATGAGAGTAGGTCATATCTCAAAATGCTCATGTAGCACATTGGTAAGCTTACCCGATTGCTTAGGTAAGGTGAAGTGTGAGCTATGTTGATATAAACCCTTAAATTCAAATTAATAGATGTGTGTGAAGAGTGGTTCTATCCAACCATATACTTGTCAACTTATACTTTGCCAATTGAAGAAAGCAATATCCAATTTGGTTGTGCTAATATTTGGCTGTGACTGCTTCAATTTGATGTTACCCAAGGTTAAAGTCTTAACTGACTAGGATTTATAGTGGCAGCACCCAATGATGTTACTAATACCCTAAAACAAAATTCTATACTTTTGTAACATTAAAAAGTTTAAAATTCGAATTTCTTTTTAGTTTTAAAATTTTTCTAATAATCTTAAGATTATATATACGTAATAATAAGAAATTAAAAAATATATAAAAAATTAAAATAAGTGTATATTAACAAAAGAAAATCTCTTAACTTGAAAAGTAAATCATGCAGTCATTGACTTTCTAGTACGAGGTTTGAAAAGTAAATCGTAGATAATATTCAAGATATATATATATATGCAAAGGACAAAAAAAAAAAATTGTCCTTTGCAAGTCGAAATAAAATTCTGTACAAGGTTTAAGATTTTAATTTCTTTTCCGTTTTGAAAAAATAAAATCTCTTAAAGGTAAGTTAAAAAGTAAATCAAGCAGTCATTTTTTACTTATCAGTACGCCACGGTCGAAGATAATATTCAAGCTAATGTTGTTCGACTTGCAGCCAGTCTACGCTGCACTTTAGCGAAAATACAAAATATTCGTTGAAGATTATTATGAGATGTACGCTGCACTTTAGCGAAAATACAAAATATTCGTTGAAGATTATTATGAGATGTCGGCACAAGATTCAAATAGATTTTAGTACACAAGCAGAGACACTCCTACAGTCCAGACTGCTGCAATTATTCCTTTTAAGAGAATGTAAACCCCAGAACTTAATCGCTTGAATAAGTAGCTTTTTCATTAAACAGATCAGGCGTGACATTGCTTTCTCCGAGCCGATAACTGACGTCGGTTTTTTCGCTTTTAACGGTGAAAAACAAACATCAGACTTCACGAAAAAGAGAGAGACGCCCACACGAGTCTTCCCATACGAAAACACATCAAGATTGCGTTTACTGTTACAAGACAACACCGCTTCCCTACCTCCCTATCAATATAAGGAAACAAAAATCCTTCTATCTCACAGTTTACAATGACGTCACAAATCAATTTTTTTACGCTGGCTCACACACCACAGTGGTTTGGCCACCACACTACACACCAGTGGTTTGAACTTAAACCATCACACAGACACACAGCTCCTTTTACAGTGTTTTGAACTTAAACCACCACACACAACATTCTAAAGTTGTTTGAACCTAAACCACCAAGCACAAACCACTAAGCACAAGCACACAAGTTTCCACAGTGGTTTGAACCTAAACCGCGAATACCACTATTTACAGTGTTTAAATCTAAGGCACCACACAACCACACCAGACCACATCTTAGACCACATCTTACATGATTTGAACCTAAACCACCACACACAAGTACACAGGTTCAAATCACCACCCCACACCAGGTTATACAGTGGTTTGAACCTAAAGAGCGTTACACAGGGACACAAATTGTGTTACACGGGGACACAAATCCGATTGCGCTGCTGCCATATTTATTTACGGACTTTTACGAGAACTCTGGTTGGCACGTTGTACTTCTGGATCGGCTTTCTGATCTTCATCTTCACTAGTCGGCGTGGATTTCCTGTACATCGCATACAGCACCAGCTGTGCTACGCCCAACGCCGTTCCTAATCCGTTTGGAACCTGAAAAACACTTTCAAATTAACAACTTTCATTGAAACCCTAAAACATTCAGTAAAATCACAAAGCATTCGCGGATGACTGAAAACAAAACCCACCGCCACAAACAGATCTCGGCCCAGAACACCGTACACAAACCACGAGAGACCGCAGAGGAATACAAACAGTGATAGGAAGAACGGCATGTATTTCACGCTCTTCGTCTGAATCACCATTTTCTGCCACAAATTCAGAAAACTCCCAAATCAGACCATTTACATGACAAAGATAAAAAAAAAATCCATTTTATGAGGTATGAAAAGAGTACAAACCATTATCGACAACGGGGCAGCGTACATGCACACCGAGAGCGTTGCAGCGATCACCCCAACAAAGAGCGAGCGTGGAGTGTGATTAAGGACCGTCACCGACACGGCCGCGATGGCCCCAAACAAAATCATCTCTACCGCAAACAATCCCAAAATATTCTTCTGTTGCAGTCCAGAAACTACCATTCAATCAAACCTCTGATCTCAAAATAATGTCCAATACAAGTTGAATAGCTCATCTTACCATGTATTTTGGAGGAGAATATGCCAAGTAGAGGCACACGTATATTATTTCCAGCACAGCGCCTGTCCCGTTTGAGATCGTGACCAGAATATTATGAGAGGTAATGAAAGGCAAGCCATACCAGGTGTAGAGAAGGCAATTAAAAAGCGCTACCACGTACGGAAGGCCGGAAAACTGCTCCGTTGTTCCCTTTCTTATTACGCGATAAAATGTAATTCTGTCAATGAAAATGAAACCCGTTCAATAAGATCGAAGATCGGCTGATTTTTTTATCTTTTGCAAAAAGTATCTATATGGGGACCAGATTAGAAGGCTTACGACGGCGCCAAAAATAAAGCTGTTCCAAAGATATTCCCTGCAAGGGCAAAACCAATTTCAAGGTCTCTTGAAGGCCCAAATCCATAGCCAAACTTAATTTAAACAAAAATGCACAACTTTCTTCCACAAAAGAATCGAAAATAAACAAGACTATAATCATTTTTTTTCGACAATGGAACCGAACATAAAGAAAGAGAAGAGAGAGATTCGAACCGAACACGCCGAAAACAAAATGCAGAAGGCTCTTCATCGTTTTTGCTTGAGCAACAGCGTAGGCGAGGAGAGAGCTGAAATAGCTGTTTATGCCAGCGAGAGAAAAAAGAGTAAAGTGGAACATGTTCTGCTCTCACACGTGACGGCAGCCTACCAACAGTGAAAATGACTAGGCCTGTCCAATGATTTCATCGTGTGATGGACATTGCCGGTCAGATTAGAAATCTAAACACGGGGTAAATCATAGAGGAGAATTTACATCCGTTTTTCCATGAATTACATCACACCCTGATTAAATTTTTTATTTTTTTATTTTTATTTTTTTATCACTAGTAAAGATAAGTAGGTAATAGAATTAGAGGAGTCTATCAACTGGATCTCACTATTTAAAAAATCGAAATAAAAATAGGGGAGTCTATTAACAAGTGTTAGACCAATATCACTAATCGAAATAGAGGAGTCTATCAACATAAAGTCAAGTGTATCTCACTATCCACACAATCCAAATAGGAGTCTATTAATAAGTACTAGATCAATATCACTAATCATAAGTTACTTTGTAAAAAGACATATGGAGCTTATAAATATATATTTTTAATACATAAGAGTTGGTTACATTTATAATATTTTTAATAACAGTCAAGTGTAGTGTTCAAATCATACGGACTACTCTTAACAAGTATATATCACCTCGTTATTTTATAATCCGATGTGAAGAGGATCATCGATAGCTCAAAATTTGTACTATTATCGTTGGTCGAGCGTGCACTAAGAGGATTTGTAACAAAGTACTACCTTTGCAAACAGGCATGCCCCCAAGGTTCTCCAGACAAACAATTACCAATCTACCTAACCCTTGGAGGCATTGTTTCATGATCAATGAGAAATCATTCTCATCAAGTAATTTAGATCCATATTAATTATTAATGATGCTTATTTAAAATCATTTTGATCAAGTAATTTAGATCTATATTAATTATTAATGTAGTTTATAGGCAAGTATATATGTAAGTAAATGGACATTCTTCACGTAAAGTCTTTGGATAACATTTATGTAAGCTTATAGGTATGTTTATGTAAGGCTAAAGGGAACCCTTAGTGATTTTGGTTAATCCACTTTTATAAAAAACCTTGATTAAAAGGTGTAATTTATTATTATGTTATTATAATTTAACCTCAAATTTAAGTTAATGTCAGCTTGAAGTTAACTCTAATTGGGGTTTTAGTATCATTATAAGTGTCCTATAATAACTAACCTATGGCATCATGTGTATTATATGGGAGATATTGTTGGTTTCCTATGGCATCCATTCTTTTCATGACATTTATCTTTTTTTGTTCTTCTTCTTTTTCATTATTATCTTCAATGGCTCTTGTGTCTTCTTTTAAATTGATTATGGTGTATGTTTAAAAAAAAATCTTGAAAGTATTATGAATTTGAACATGGTATCAAAATGAAGAATAAAGATGCATCACTTGAAAGCACAAAAAATCTTCCATTCTTTAAAGCAATAGAAGTTATCTAGGCAATTAAAGGAATTTTTCACTTGGGTTTTGCTTTTTAAAATTTTGAATTTTTTGAAACTTCAAAATTTTAAAAATAGGATGCCAAGCTTTTCTTCATGTAAAATGTCATTGTTTGTCTTGTCTTCACATGCACACATTCACATGTGTGCTTGTTCTATATGTTTTATGCTTACCCCCTTTCCCTACACATGTGCCCCCATTGCACTTGGACGTGGAGCATAGTGGTAAGTGCTCTCTCTTGTCCCTTGATGTCATAAGTTCGATATCCCCTTGTATTGTCCCTTGATGTCATAAGTTCGATATCCCCTTGTATATATTGTTTTTCTCTCATCGACTTGCCTTATTTGACACTGGGTCCAAATCTCTTGCATCTAAGAGAATATTATGGTGGTAATATGCTCCATTGGTTGAAAAAATATTGTAGTTTCAAATCTTTAGAGTCACTTTTTTTTGTGTAAAACTTTGAGAGAGTGTCTCCCGTGAGAGATACAGGAGCTAGCATACATGCCCTCCTTAACTCTTAATACAAAGTTAAATTCATCAAAGATACAAAGCATGTTATGGCATAGTGATTGGTGTAAAGCTTTGGTGATTAGACATCGCTTGTTTAACCTAGGAAGGCCCCTTCTATAGATATTTTAGGAGGTATTTATCACTTTTTCTTAGTTATTCTTATCCTAGATCCAGACCGTGTCTATGGTGCAATGACTTGTCATCTTGCTTGTGGTGAAGAAGGTGTTGATCCAAATCTCTTGAAGGTGTTTTTGGAAAAACAAATTAGATGGTCAACACAAGCTCATGGGTCATAAGCTCATGGTTGTATATAGCATGATGTCTTTGACTATTGAAAAATAATTTTCCATGTTCCAACTTCAATCCAAGTGGTACAATGTAGTGGTTGAAGCACTAAATTAGAATCGATATCTAAGGGATATAAAACCAATTATGTTTTTCTTCACCTAATATAGGCTTTGTTTGATAAAGGAGGATAGTAGGTCATATCTCAAAATGCTCACGTAGCACATTTGTAAGCTTTCTCAATTGCTTTGTAAGCTTACCCAATTGCTTAGGTAAGGTCTCAGGTTCGAGTTATGTTAGAGTTTGGGTTATATTGGATATAAACCTTTAAATGCAATTTATTATGTGTGTGTGTGAATAGTTCTTCTATCCAATCATATCCATCAAATTGTCAATCTATAATTTACCAATCCAAGAAGGCAATATCTAGTTTGGTTGTGCCAAGTGGCCAAATTTAATTTAACAATTTTTTTTTGAGGTTTCACATTTGACTTTTTTAATTTTAGTGTTAATATACTAAAAACTTTTGGAGGACATAAATTTACATATAAAAGAGTTTGGAGCCCATTTTTCCTACATTACATGGTTTTTCAAGCTCAATGAAGTGGTGGCATTAGTTTATAGATCTATTATGGTTCTACATGGAATTTGTATATAAAATTGATTCCTTAGAGTAGGCTACTTATCTCAATGGGATGCACTTGGTTAGTTCAAATGGGAAGATTCCTTAGAAGCAATAATCTCTAGTTCATCTTTAATGATGAATCAAAAAAAGGTTTCAATGATTATGAGCTTGATAAAAGGAAAGAGGAAGCTCTCAGACTATTTTTCATGTTGGTGAAACTAGATGTACTTTTTTACAATCATGTTAGTGAAACTAGATGTACTTTTTTACAATCAAAGAAAAAACTGATCCTATTGAGGTATGGTCTAATTTGAAAAAGTAAGTGCTAATGAAGTTAACATAATAGATACAAAGCTTTTCAATCTCAAAATTTTAGATTTCAGTAGTGTTGAAGACTACATATATCACTTTAAAGCCCTAAAAGTTGACTTAGCTACAATATGATCAAGGTAAAGGATGACTTAGCTACACATCTCACTTCTAATTTGTATCCTCTTTTTCATACAATTGGGTTGGTTCTTCATGTGGATATTATGACTATAAAGGATCCACAACCTAATTCTCTTTGAAGGAATTTCAAGCTTCTTATTCATTATGAAGTTGCAATGAAAATTGTGGAGCTCTTTCTCATACACAGGCTCATCCATAGGACTTGAAATCAATAGAATCTAAGGCTCAGTTGCTCAAGGACAATTTTAAGGTTTCAAAGAAGTCAAATACTTGTGAATATTTTCTAGAAGGAAGTTGAGTAGAAATATAACAACAATGATTATTCTAAGGAGAGTTGGGGATAAGCTAATGTGTGAGTTAAATAGATCAGAATAATGCATAGCAAGAAGTGGATATAATGTAAGGCACTAATAAAATAGGAATACTACAAGAACATGAAGAGATATTTGGGTAGCTCAAGCATTCCAAAAGTTAAAATGTTTATTTGGCTAGTAGGTTATTCCAAAAAATTATCCTAGGATAACCTTATGAAAAGGGGTTTTTATGGCCCCTCATAATATGTTCTACATAAAAAGGAGAAAAGTATAGAATATCTCTTAATACACTGCTCAATAGTGTAGGAATTATGGTAATGGATTCTTAATATGTTTGATAAATGCATGGAGATGAATGATAAAACTAAAGTATGGTTAAAGCAATAGTAGAGAACTTTCAAAAGTGAGGTATTAAAGACAATATGGGAATATATCGAAAGATACAATATTTTAGACTATATAGATGGAAAGGAATAAAATAATAGTTAAATGAAAGCAATGCAATTTAGAGGTAATGAAAATGACGATTTGTTTAGCCATAGGAGTCTAAACCAACCCTATAAACTCACCCATTTCCTAATCTTAAAGTAAAGAGCCTTGATAGATGAAGTCAAGTCACCAGATAGAATTATGATGTTCAGTACTATAGAAACAAAAAGAAAACATATTATAAAGTGAAAACTACCAGAATGGAGTTGGCCAAATTGAATTTTTATAGACCATCTAAAGGAAATCCAAGACCAAAGAGGAGGAGGAATAATTAGAAATAATGAAGTTGAAGGTTGGATGGCTTTCAAATGGTTAAAATTAAAGACAAATGAAATGGAACAGATTTGGATGGAAGGTGATTCACTAATAGTAATAAATGCAATTTTAAGGAAAGCAACAGCTGCATGGAACATGCAAAAGATCATTGTGGAAATACAAGACCTTGCTATAAAGTTTGAGGATATTTAGACATACACTAAGGCAAGGAAACAAATGTATAGATAGGCTAGACAATAGATGAGCTGTAATTGAGGATATCGAATTTAAATTCTCTTTTCCATGGTTAGAGAAAGTAGTAAGTTTAGCTGAAGCTTAACAAGAAATTTTTGAAAGTCCTAAATTAAATAATAATTAAGATTTTTTTGAAAGTCCTAAATTAAATAATAATTAAGATTTACTTTAATTTTTCAATTGGTAATATTTGTTATAGTTTGTAACAATAATGTTTTTTCATACAAACTATTTATTACAATTATTGTGGTTGCACTCTTGTTTTAATAAGAAAACTAGCAATCTAGGTCTTGTAAAGCAAACTATGATAGCATGAAATTTGTAGATGGTAGAAGTGGAATCTTGGTATTGTAAAAGTTATTGCAGGAAAATGTAAAGAAAGAAGATGTTGAATTTTGAAATATTTATATTTACACACAAAAAAATTGAAAATCTAAAAAAATTAAAATCTAGAATTCAAATTTATAAATATTTAACTATAACAACTTAATTGAAAAAATTTAAATTTATTTATAAATTTTCCAAAAAATAAAATTATAATTTAAAAAATAAAATACCCAAAAACAATTTTTTTTTTTCAACCCAAACAAAATTCATATAACCAAGTACAATCTTTTTTTGGCAACCCAAACACAAAATTCTGTACTTCTATAGCTGTAAAAGCTTTAAGATTTAAATCTCTTTTTAGTTTTAAAGACTCTTCTAATAATCTCAAGTTTATATCTACATAACCATATATTTATATTTATATAAAAAAAATCTTATCAAAGTATGACTCGTGACCGAAGATATTATTCAAGCTCATGTTGTTCCACTTGCAGACGGCTGCACTATGGCGAAAATATAATATATTCGTTGAAGATTATCATGAGATGTCTAGGAGAAGATTCAAATAGATTTTAAGACACAAGTAGAGATACTCCTACAGTCCTACCCCTGCAATTATTTCTTTTAAGAGAATGTAAACCCCAATTCTTAATCGTTTGAATAAGTAGCTTTTTCATTGAACACAGAAGGCGAGAACTCACGTGGATTTTCCCGCCTTTAACTGTCAAAAATAAAGATGAAACTTCACTAAAAAGACAAACACACAGCAAGATGTCGCTTACAAGACAACGCCGCTTACCTACCTATATATCAATGCAAGAAAACAAAAATTCTTCTATCTCGCAGTCTGTCCAATGAGGTCACAAATCAATTTTAGAAAATTCGATAGCCCTGCCATATTTATTTATGGACTTTTACGAGGCGAACTCTGGTTGGCACATTGTATTTCAGGATCGGCTTTCCGATCTTCATCTTTACTAGTCGGCGTGGATTTCCTGTAGATCGCATACAACACCAGTTGTGCTAAGCCCAACGCCGTTCCTAATCCGTTCGGAACCTGAAAAAAACTTGCAAATTAAAAACTTTGATTGAAACCCTAAAATATCCGGTAAGGTCACAAAACATTCGCAGATGACTGAAAACAAAACCCACCGCCACAAACATATCGTGGCCCAGAACACCGAACAAAAACCACGACAGACTGCAGAGGAATACAAATAGTGATAGGAAGAACGGCATGTATTTCACGCTCTTCGTCTGAATCACCATTTTCTGCCACAATTTCAGAAAATCCCCAAATCAGACCATTTACATGACAAAAGAGAAAAAAAAATCCATTTTATGAGGTATGAAAAGAGTACAAACCATTATGGACAATGGGGCGGCGTACATGCAAACCGAGAGCGTTGCGGCGATCACCCCAACAAAGAGCGAGCGTGGAGTGTGATTAAGGACCGTCACCGACACGGCCGCGATGGCCCCAAACAAAATCATCTCTACCGTGAACAATCCCAAAATATTTTTCTGTTGCAGTCCAGAAACTACCATTCAATCAAACCTTTGATCTCAAAATAATGTCCAATACAAGTTTAATAGCTTATCTTACCATGTATTTTGGAGGAGAATATGCCAAGTAGAGGCACACGTATATTATTTCCAGCACAGCGCCCGTCCCGTTATTGATTGTGACCAGAATATTATGAGAGGTAATGAAAGGCAAGCCATACCAGCTGTATAGAAGGCAATTTAAAAGCGCCACCACATACGGAAGGCCGGAAAACTCCTCCGTTGAGCCTTTTCTTATTACGCGATAAAATGTAATTCTGTCAATGAAAATGAAACCCCTTCAATAAGATCGAAGATCTGCTCATTTTTTTTTTTCAAAAATAATCTATACGGGGACCAGATTAGAAGGCTTACGACGGCGCCAAAAATAAAGCTGTTCCAAAGATATTCCCTGCAATTGCAAAACCAAATTCAAGGTCTCTTGAAGGAAAGCCCAGATCCCTAGCCAAACTTAATTTAAACAAGAATACACAACTTCTTCGACAAAAGAACCGAAAATAAAAAAGAGTGTGATCAGCTTTCTTCGACCATGGAACCGAACATTAAGAAAGAGAAGAGAGAGATTCGAACCGAACACGCCGAAAACAAAATGCAGAAGGCTCTTCATTGTTTTTGCTTGAGCAACATGGGAGAAGAGGAAAGCTGAAATAGCTGCTTATGCCATCACTTTTGCTTGAGCAACATGGGAGGCGAGGAAAGCTGAAATAGCTGTTTAAATAACTGTTTATGCCAGTGAGAGAACAAAGAGGAAAGTGGAGGAATACCAACGGTAAAAATGATTAAGCCCTGTCCGATGATTTCATCGTGTGAATGGACATTGCCTTTGAGAATAGAAATCTAAATGCGGGTTAAATCATGGAGGAGATTTTAAGATCGTACATTCGTTTCTTCATTACACCATGATGAAACATTTATAAATATCGGTTAAAAATTTTATAAACTTTAATTTTGTTTTTTTAGGTTAAAATAAAATTAAAAAGATCTCATCGTTTTAAAAATGAATGGAAGCAATCTATTGGTAATCTCATGCAATTCATAATGCAAAAGGCAGCACACCTCAGCAACTGGGTCACATAGCTACGTGTAATGCCTTTAATGGACAGAAGGTGATAAGGTTATATCGAACTGATGACATTTTTGAAGTCTCAGCTGGAAGCTTTCAAAAAGTTTGAATCGTCTACGTAGTAACAAAATACTGGGCGGTAGAGGCGGACAGATTCCTTTGGGATGAGCTATACACAGGGCATCCCTTGCGGGAGGATAAATGTCTTCCGTTATAAATACAGAGAATGGTGCTTTTAATGAACTCAGTTACTTTGAGTACATTGTGGAGGCCATTCCCTCCATCTATATATATATATAAATATCCCAAAGAAATAGTTCAATTGTTAGTCGTATTGTTTTCATTTATTTTTTAAATAATTTTTATAAATAAACTGTTTTTATTTAATTTTTTAAATAGTTTTTATGAATGGTTTTTTTAAGTTGACTTTACCTCTATAAATGGATAAGCTTGCTCTAATATCCTAAAGATAGTCTGCCTTCACTATTAACCCTTCTCTACCATTGTATTCTAGGCATGATTTTTATCTCAATACTCATCGTACGAATTCCCTAATTCTCGTTGAATTTCTATGATGATTACTAGCAATGTTTCTATCACCAGCCACCTATAAAAAGAATAGATTATAGTGTTGCTGGAGTGAATGTTATGAACCAATGGGACCAGCACCCCATTTAACGTTAATGACGGCAATATTTTTTTACAAATTATTCCCTTCCAAAGCTCACGTTAATATCTTATCTACAATGGTCTGACTCCGTGAGTGGCTCCTGATGCCATGTCATATCATTATCTAATAAAACAATCTGTCACCTCCAGATCTAAAAAGAAAAGCAGACGCATCGTCCGGAATGTGACCCAATAACCAGGGGAGGTTTTCTCGGGCGCTGAAATTCAGAAAGTCTTCGGACGTGAAAGCAGACGCTCTCTTCCGAGCCGACGTCCATTTCAGTCTCTTGAATAATAATTTTTTAGTATTGTGGTAATATAGGACAGTGGGTTCTTTCAAGTTGACGGAAATCAATGCTAGTATATGTGTCACGGGGCCAGCTGGAGAAAGCCAACCAAACCGTGTGGCGTTTATTGAGCCACCCTTAGGGGTCAGCGGAAGCATCACACATCAGCAATAAGATAAAGCACATGCACATTCATCACGGGACAGACGCTTGAGAGAACAAAAGTATTTTATTTATTTACAAAGAAAATTATTGTGAGAAACCCATTACCCTGTATGGACGGTCTCCTCCAACCATGACCCCTCGTAAAGCCGAAAGCTATACTTATCAATAGGGAACTTAACACAAAGCCACCACACACTCACCCCCTCACATGCTCGCCCACACTATACTATTTACAAAGGGACTAAAGGTCCTCTTTTATATCAAAGACTCTTATATATCCTTCGAATGCACCACTAGCTCTCCCAAGGACTAAGAGTTGACAGGAACAATCTCAACCCACATTTAGCTCATTCATTGGGTAGGCAAGCCTCAAGTCTGACAGATTGGTATCTCTCCTCACAAAAGGCTCAGCACCTAGGCGGCATATAGGTCCTAAGATCTCACAGCACAACACTCTACCCTGCTGACACTCTACCCCACCAACGGGCTTCAAAATACAACGCCTTGATTTGCACTCTACCTGGCCCTACCAACGAGCTCCAAGATAGAACACTCTCACTTGTCTCATGTCTGGCCTATCTCATCTAGCACTCACTCTTAGCACGAGAACCTCAAGGCAACAATCGCTTTGTTCCTAAAAAATCGTGAGTGTTGGTGTAGATGTTTAAGATAGAAACATCCACCATAGAATTCCCCCACTTAATATCGATGATGCCCTCGATGTTGGTATAATGTCATACTCTGTTAAGAGGTTGTTCTCTTGAAGGCTCCATGTATGTCAGGCTCCACAAACCAAAGGACCAAGGCTCGGGTTCCTTTTGCATGTTTCCCCATCGAACATGAACAAAGAACCTTGTAGTTGACCAACTCACATCGACTCCACAAGGTACTTGAGGTTGAAACCCTTCTTTCCTACTTGATTCTTGAGGTAACCATCTTCCCTACTTGATGTGGATCCTCCTTCATCGCCTCCTCATATCCCTTGGACATTCGACACCCTTGTTAAATCCCTAAGGTCACCCTTCATCCTAGTTAGATCCCTAAGGCTCGCACCCTTCACCTACATGGGCTTCCATGCTCTGGTGATTGAATGCCCATCCCTTACTACTCTCCAATTCAACGCTAGGTCAGAACTACTTCACCTTATCTCATCCGTCATATACCAAGTCTCGTTTTCCTTCATCTCACTCTCGACTCACTCTCATCACACTACCACATGCCACAACTATTTGTATGCATACTCTCACTTGCTCAGCCCACCTTCGGGCTTGTTCCAACGCACTCGAGGCAGCTAACACCTACAACCTCAACATTAAGTGATTCCCTATTGCTTATTAGTGATGTGCTTAAACTCTCATTTTAGTTTTTTCTTGAACTCACCTCCCTTGGTGACCATGAAGTGAATCACCTTATGACCCAACTCCACCAATATTGTCGAATAGTCGATGGCTCACACAGAGGGTAGGCCACCCTCTCACAAGTTCTCAAAGGCCTAAGGCTTGGTGGCCCACACTAGGCTTTCACTCAGCTCCTTCATGGTTGACTTGTTATGGCACTTTGGGATCTTAGGCAGCTTATCATGCTAATGTTAATGTAAATGTTTGAGACAAAAACATCCACCATAATATTTTTTTATTGATGGTTAAGAAGGGGATTGAAAGGGCCTCATCCCTTTTACAAAACATGTCCAAAGATTTTACATTTCAGTCTCACCATCCAGGATGATAACTAGAACAAAACAACAACTAAAAACAAAAACAACTACAAGATAGACTTCTAAGCAAAAGACCAACAGCTAGATCAGCCAAGGAATGAAAAATACAGAAAGGCCACTTGCACTTAAAACCCAAAATTTCTAAGCAAAAGACCAACAACTATATTAGAGAGTCCATAATCTCTTTCCTGCACCTCTAATTCTCATGAATGCTACCTTCTCTAATCTCCTCTCTAGCCACAACTTTAGTAATTTGGATTAGGAAGTCATCCTTCCAGGTGGTGAAATCTTCAGCCTCCACCCCTATATTCGCCAAGATATTGACAACTCTGTTCCCTTCATGATATACATGATTTAACTAAATTTTTTGAAGAGAACATAAGATTTGTTTCATTTCACTAGTCATATCCTCAATACTCCATCCAACTTCCTGGTTGCCTTTCAGAATGTTGATCAAATTTAATGAATCACCTTCTACTATGATGTTCTTAGAATTAATATTGCTCATCAATTTAGCTCCTAAGTAAAAGGCCCAAGCCTCCACAAAGTGATTTGATTGAATTCCAAGAGGCTCAACAAAAGCCAGTAGGATCTTACCATTCGAGTCTTTGAAGACCCCTCCAACCCTTACTCACCCGAATTTTCTTTTGCTGCGCCATCCACATTAAGTTTTATCCAACCATGGGGTGGGGGCATCCATTTGGTATCACATCTAGAAGGTCTTAATCTCTTTTTAGGGCGTAGAGGTAGAAGGTGGCATCTTAGAGCAATCACTTCTTCCTCTTTATTTTCCAAAACCTCCTTAAAATTGAGGATTCTTATATTTTTTGTTGTTGCACTCAGAATACAAAGAGCCATAGAAGACGCTTCCCTCTTCCTGTCTTTAAATATTCTACTATTGCGCTCCTTCCATACCCCCCAAAGGAAATGAGGGAGGCAAAAATTCCATAGAGTAGTAAGCCTTTTACTCTTAAATGGTGACTCCCACTACAAACACAAATCTACCATATTGTTTGGGTAAATCCAGGAGACACAAAGATGGCTCATCAAGTCACCCAATATCTATCGAGAGAAGGAGCATTCAAGGAATAGATGATGCACTGATTCCCAACTTTGCTCACACAAGAAACATCTATTCACTATAGGAATACCCCTTTTATGGAGATTATCTATCATCAAAATCCTATTTTGAACCGCCAACCAAAAGAAGAAGGCTACCTTCGGTAAGAGGCCTTTGATCCAGATTTTGGAAACTGGAATCCATCCCCTTCCTTCCTACTCTAACATGTGATACCCTAATTTGATAGAGTAATAACCGTTGTCCTCCCCTTTCTAGATGATAAAATCAGTAGATCTAATGTTACTTAGAGGGTTCAGTTGGAGGAGTCTTTGCAACTTCTTAACCACTGATAACAAATCTAACTCCAAACTTGGGATAGCCAAGTCCTTCCATATTTTACCATCATCTCTGACTAACATGTAATCAGCCACAACATTCCCAAATCACTGAGAGAAGGTTGGTTCAAGAATATTTACCTTTGGGTCCTCTATCAAAGGCACATCTTTCAGCCATCTATCCTTCCAAAAACTCACCAACCTTCCATCATCGATACGCCATCGAGACCCTTCAAGAGAAGAGATCTGATCTCCACCAAACTATTCTAGAAAGAACCTTTTGGAAAATTTTTAGAGTGGAGAAAGTTGCTCACATTTCTTAGGTATTTAGCTTTGAGGATTTTGATCCAATCTAACTAATCATTCTTCAATAGTTTCCAGCCTATTTTCCCCATCAACGCTTCGTTCATCTGCTTGATTCTTCTAAAGCCCAAACCCCCCACTTCTTTCCTTGAGCATATCCAATCCCATGCCACCAGAGCAAAACGCTTTCTTCCGAACCAAACCACAGGAAAGATCTCTGGATTTGTTCCATTCTGTCTCTGATTTTAGCTGGAACTTTCAAGAGAGACAAAGTAAATGGGGATACTCTGGAGGGTAGATTTGACTAACTGAGCTTTACCTGCTTGGCTAAGGAGGCTTCCTCTCCATCCAGATAGATTTTTAGTCAACCTGTCAATTACTGGATTCCACAAGCTCGTCTTCATCCTTCCTTTGAACAATGACATCCCCAAGTATGTTGTTGGGAGATCTCCAATGTCACATCCAAAATTTTTGGCAATCCTCCTCTGTCTTATGACAAGGGTGTTAAGAAAGTAGACTTTACTTTTAGAAAAGTTTACCTTCTATCCCATTGTTGCTTCATACAAATCTAGAATAATCTTTAGCTCCTTCGCTTGTGGGATTGAGGATTTTGAGACCAGGATGGTATCATCAACAAATTGTTGATGTGAAATAGGGTCTGATGTAGATGCTGGTTTGAAACCTCCCACCTTGCCTTCCTCCACTGCAGCCAAAATGGCTCTACCCAAAGCTTCTGCAAGGATTATGAAGAGGTAGGGTGATAGAGGGTCACCCTGGCGCAACCCCCAGTTGTTACTGAAGTATCCTGCTGGAGCACCATTGACCAAAATCGAGAACATTGTTGAGGAAACACATTTTCTGATTAGCCCCACCCATCTAGCCTGAAAACCAAATTTCAGCAAAACCTTGGACAAGAAATCCCATGAAACTCTATCATAAGCTTTATTCATATCCAGTTTCAAAAGCATCCCTGCCATTTCACTTTTCTCCATCGAGTGGATAACCTCATGAATGGTTATAATGCCATCCAAGATTTGATGACCTTTAACGAAGCCACCTTGCTGGCCAACAATGATGAAAGGCAAAACTGCTTTCATCCTATTGGCAATAGTTTTTGACAAAATTTTGTATAAAGTGTTACATAAACTTATAGGTCTGAAATCCTTTAGGTCTCTAGCTCCTACAATATTTGGAATGAGAGCTAGAAAGGTTGAGTTCACATCCCTTGGTAAGTAATGAGATCTTTGTACTTCCATAACAACCTTTGTAATATCAGATCCTACAATGTTCCAAAATTTGTGGAAAAAGGCCATAGGAAAACCATCCGGCCCTGGGGCTTTCTCCCCTCCTAAACCAAAAGTTGCCTTCTTAATATCCTCTTTAGTAAAAGGGCTCATGAGATAAGTGTTCAGTTGCTCCGTAACCAATGAGGGAATGTTATTAAGAAGTTTTCTTTCAACATCCTCATTCACAATCATTGTTGATCCAAGCAGGTCTGAGAAGAATCTTATTGCTTCAGCCTAGATATCCTCAATTTCATTAGCAATAGTTCCATCTTCCTTCACCAGCTCTTTAATTTTATTACTTCCCCTATGTCTCAAGGTAGAGACATGAAAGAACTTTGTGTTCCTGTCACCCTCCTTGAGCCATGTTAATCTAGACTTTTGTTTCCAAAATACTTCCTCGCAGGCAAGAATATTATGATAATTTGATAGAAGCTTCCGTTCAGACATCCTTAGCTGCTCATCCATCCCCCCTTCATTAATATTCTTGTCAATTTCCTCCAACTTTTGTTTAATTTCTAGTTTTTGTGAGAATAGGTGCCCAAAAACTCTTCTATTCCAAGATCTGAGATTTTGTTTGATAAATCTTAATTTATAGGCTACTTGGGTGATCACAGGCCCCAAAAAGTCTTTCTTCCACCATTCCTCTATTCTGGATTCTAAGTTCTCATGTCTCATCCATATTAGTTCAAAATGGAAAGGACTCTTAAACTATTTTCTCCTATCCTCAACCTCCCAAATGATCGGATTATGGTTAGATCCTATTTTTGGGAGGGTTGTAAGAGTTGTGTCCCCGAAAGCCACCAGACCTTCTTGAGAAACCAGAAAATGGTCTAACCTTATCTAAATTAACTGATCTTCAAGCCTTCTATTACTCTAGGTATACTTCATTCTTCTAAGATCTATGTCCATGAGTTCATTGTCATTTAAGAAATTTCCAAATTCTTGCATTCCTTCGGAAGGGATAGGAGATCCCCCTTTCTTGTCAGATGGATACAATGGAGAGTTGAAGTCCCTAGCTAGGACCCAAGGGATACCCTTGAAGGTTGATCTGAGTTGACATAACTCCGACCATAGTTGTCTTCTTCCCATCACCAAGTTTGGAGCATAAACATTCGTTAGTATCCAACTCTGTTTTATCTCCAAATTATGACAGAACAAGGAAATGAAATTACTATTGCTAACTATATGTCTTCCTTCAATTTTATTTTTATTCCATAGGCACATAAGACCCCTAGAGAGCCCATTTGTCGAACTCACCAAGCATTCTACCTCCTTCCAAATAACATGTTTTATCCTTTCTAAATTTTGAAGATCCATTTTAGTCTCCTGCAGTAAAATCATATCTGGTTGACAATCTTATCTTAAAGCAAAAACCACCCGATGTTTTGAGGGGGCATTCAACCCCCTAATGTTCCAAGACATTATTTTTATTACTTAGATTTCAAAGGGTGTTTCTTCCCCCCAAAGTTAAGGATCACCTGAGTGCCATTCGCCACCTCAATAGTCATTTCCTTCTCTTTGAATTCTGCCTTCGGTGGTCTTCCCCTCTGAGAATCTGATCCAACATCTACTTTCCCTTTCTTTTGGCTTCTTGTAATCCTATTTGGATTACTACTCTCCCCTCCTGATTTTACTATAATTTCCATTTCTTTCTCAAGATATTGAGGGGTGATACTCAGATCTACTTTGTTTCCTTCCATTCGAACTGGTTCCTCAAAGGGGGGTTTGGGATTTACCTCGCTATGTTCACCAAAACCATCCACTCGGGTTGTTTTATTTTCTAAATCTTGTAGACAACTAAAATAATTTGTTCCAACAATCGCATTATCCTTCATAGAAGGTTCATAGATCGGGAGGCTTACCTCAAGATTTTCTTCTTCAAACTCGCCTTCTTTGAGAGCAACCCCTCCTTTCGTTGGAGCCTCAGATTGAGTCTTTTCTGGAGCATCTCCATTGTCTTCCAAATTGATACTTATCTCTGGTTGTCCCTCCTTCTCAGAAGGATGAGGGTTTGGATTTTGTTTACGTTACCACATCTTTTTCCCTTGGTAGTATCGGTTGCATGGATCCTAGAGCTACCTAGAATATAGGAGGAAGGCATGAGTAGAGGACACCCATAAATTACCTCGAAATGGGTAACCTTGGTTGTTGTGTAATAGGAAGTGTTGTACCACCACTCGACCAAAGGAAACCACTTCCCCTATTGCGTAGGATTATCAGATGTAAAGCAATGAAGGTAGGTCTCCAAACATTTGTTGATAATATCTATCTGACCATCTGTTTGCAGATGATAAGCTAAACTCATTTTGAGTTGAGTTCACTATAACTTAAACAATTATTGCCAGAAGTGACTAGTCAAGGTTGGGTCACGATCGAACACGATGGATATGGGCATACCATGAAGGTGATAGATAGAATCGAGGAAAATTTGGGCAATGATGGAATTTGTGTAAGGATGGGAGAGGGAACAAAAGTAAGCATACTTCGAAAGATGATCCACTACCATAAAAATAGCATATTTACCTCTAGACTTAGGTAACCCTTCAATAAAATCCATGGAGATATCAATCCAACCTGGTCATGAATTGGTAATGGTTGGAGAGTGCCTAGAGAATGCACTGTTTTGCCTTTCATCTGTTGATAGGTATCATAAGTTGCCATAAAATTTTAAAGATTATTTTTCATGCCCTTCTAGGAAAAAATCGCTTACGTTGTTCATATGTTTTGAGGACTCCTAAATGGCTGGCAGATGGGGCGATATGTAGTTCCCTCATGAGAATTTCCCAAAGGGATGATATGTGGGGAACAACAAGGCATTGGTGGTAACACAAATCATGGCCATCCCAAGCGTAGCCAGTACATGAAGCAGAGTCAACGTGTAGAGAGGTAATCAAAGTTTGCAAGCCTGAATCCTGAAGTACCTCCTATCATAAGGAATCAATCCATCGTGGAATAGGCGATGAAATAATGCATAGCATACTGTGATCCTCAAATTGGTGAGAGAGCATTAGCCACAGTGTTCTCCTTGCCCTTCTTATAAGTGATATCATAATCATAACCCATGAGCTTAGAAACCCATTTTTGTTGTTCGGGGGTGGCAAATCGTTGCTCCAAAAAGTATTTGAGACTTTGATGGTCAGTTTTAATGGAGAAATGATGCCTAATGAGATACGGTTACCAATGGGTTACCACATGCAAAATTTCTAGCATTTCCTTAGCATAAGTGGATTTTTCTATATTACGACTAGAGAGTGCTTTACTAGTGAAAGCCAAGGGTCTCCCTTATTTCATCAACACTGCACCAATATCGCGGCTAGAAGCGTCGCTTTCAATGATAAAGGGTTTGGAGAAATTCGGCATCGCAAAAACTGACATAGTGGTCATAGCATGCTTCAATTATAGGAAAGTATGTTCAGTGGATCTCGTCCAAGTAAAAGAGTCCTTTAACATGGAAGTGAGAGTAGCTACAGTTTTACCATATTTACAAATAAATTTATAGTAATAACCTGTAAGCCCTACAAATCCTTGAAGATCCTTGAGAGTGCAAGGTTTCAGCCATTCTTGAACCACCTAGATCTTCTTGGGATCAACTTTGACGCCATCTTTGGTGATAATGTATCCCAAATACTCCACTTCTATCAACCCAAAATAACACTTGGACCGCTTAGCATAGAGTTGATGTTGTACCAACAGCTATAGAGTTTGATCCACATGAACAAGATGCTCTTCCCATGAGCGTTTATACATCAGAATGTCATATAAGAAAACTAGGATGAAATTTCTAAGGAATGGACAAAAAATGTTGTTCATGAGGCTTTGAAAAGTGGAAGGAGCATTAGTCAAGCCAAATGGCATCACCAAAAACTCATAGTGACCTTCATAAGTATGAAAGCAATATTGGTAATATCCTCATCCTTGGTCCTGATTTAATGGTACTTAGAGCGAAGGTCTAATTTGGAAAAGTACATAGTCCCATGTTGTTCATCCGGTAATTCATCCACCACCGGAATAGGAAAATTATCCTTGATGGTGAGTTTATTGAGCTCATGGTAATCGATACACAATCGCCAAGATCCATATTTCTTGTGCACCAGTAAAACCGAAGAAGAGTAAGGACTGTTGCTTGGTCGAATGATCCTTGCTTTTAACAATTCCTGTACTAACTTCTCAATTTCTTACTTAAGAGCATGAGGATACCAGTAAGGTCTAATGTTGGGTAGTGTATTGCTAGGTAACAAAGGAATAGCATGGTCATGAGAGCGATGAGGTGATAATTCTGATGGTTCAGCAAAAAACAAAATTGTGCTTGGCCAAAATAAGTTGCAAATATGTAGGAATGGAATCCTCCTTGAAAGGGTGAGGTTGGATCACAAATATTTGAGCTATGACACCCCGAGATGATTTTTTTAATTTCTCCATCCGATTTTAGTTGATAATCTGTGAAGGCCCTACTCTTGACGTGTCACTCAGTAGGAACAAATTCACCTCGTTACATGCATTTCTATTGGGAAAAAATACAGGAAAAAAATCACCCCAAGAAGCTTTTGCTTGGTAAAAAATTGTAGTGTTTTAAAAAAGCAAAGTAATCGCTTATCCGACTGCTCTCAACATTCCTAGCAATGCCTTCTCAAACAACCTTCAGTATCTATGGCAAAATCTTCTTTAACTGCTTATAAAGTCCTACACAAAAAAATAACACAAAAGATGTCATTGAACAACGACAATTGTCCCTTTCACTCTATCTCTCATGACTCTAATAAGATCTTATCTTGCTCTATACCATTATGATGCAGTCTAGAGGACGGGGTCTAATGAAGGACTGCCTCTTTGAGTAGCCCCAAAAAACTCACATGCAAACACACGTACAAAACCAAAAAATACACGACAATTTATTTTTTTTTCTTGTTTAAAATTTATAACATCAACTAATACCCTCCTTGTTGTCCCTCACCAACTCCTTTTTGGTTATCCTAGATCCTTGTCAACTGCCTTACAAATCTCTTATCGATACCTTGCTAATCCCTTACTAGTTCTTGTCGATCCCTTGCTGACTCCTTATTTGCCCTGTCCAATTCTTTTTTGGTTTTTGGAATTAGTACCAATACACCCAGTTTATACTTTCCAACAATAAGAAACAAAGGTAAGAGATGGAAAGCCATGTCCCTTCCCCTTTCCTCTATAGCTGGAAAGACCCTCCAATTATTATTTTCTTCCCAAATGATATCGCATCAACATGACTTATTAAAAACAAGTATAAATATAAACAAAAATGATTCAACTCTCATTTAATTATATAAATATGTATCTAATAAAGCTTGTATTATTATAAGTAAGGGCTTTGACCTCTCTTTGAGAGGTCTAAGTTTCAAACCCCACTCAGTATGAGGGTACCAAGATCCCTTATAAAAACCCTATGTAAACTCATTGAAAAACAAAATCTTGTATTATTATATATACTTTAGGTTTGATCTCATCTAGTTTATAAAAAATTAATCAATTATATATGATAATCATAAAATTGAGTTGCATTAAATTTATATGTTTATTTAGATAAATTTTATATCAAAGAAACAAGGTTATTTAATAAATATAAATTAATTCTTCAAAATAATATATAAATCTATTTTTTTTTTTATAATATTAATAAATTAAATATTATTTATAAATTATAATATAAATTAATATGCAACAAATGTAAACGAAAATTAATTAAACTCTCATTTATTCATAGGGCAAAATATATTTAATAAGGCTTGTGTTATTATACGTATCCTAGACTTGACCTAATCGAGATTACAACAAAGCTAATCAAGTTACTCTTGAAAATATTTGGTCACTGAAATGTATCTTGACTTCATTTACTCTTCAAAATATTAATGTAGAATAAAATTTTGTACTTAATATTTAAAAGGATGGGTTTGTTGTAAAGGTTGAGTGTTTATTCGAAATTATTTTAATTTGATTTATTTTTACTCAATTAATTTAAAAAATTTAAGTCAAATAAAACATTGTAAAACACTAAAGTTTAACTTTATCTAAATTAAAAAAAAAATAATTAAGATAGATTTAAATGAAACCATCGTAACGAGTTGAAATCATACAATTATCTAGAAATATTTAAGTTTTCGTTAGGTGAGATTCCTTCCAAAATGGGTCACAACAAAATATAAATTCCTTAATTACACTAATATATTATTATACCATTTTGAGAGGCAATAATCTTGGAGGCATGACTTAAGGCATCAATATTATAGATCTACATGGAGTCAAAAAGGCATCAAGTATGACAATGTTAGGCAAAAAATAATAATGGTTTTGGATTTCAAATGGATGCAACAACATCAAGGAACAACAAGACCAGTCGTTCGAAATATCAGAGTAGAGTAGCAAAAGCATGGAGCCAACAGAGTAGTAGAAGCATGGAGTCCATAAAGTAGTTAAGTGGCACAAAGGTAGGTTGACATCATGAAAGACCACCACTAATCAAGATTTCACTTGGATGGATGGATGAACAAGATTGGAAAATGTCAAGAAGGATGCTAAATATTTGTATTTACAAAGAAAATTGAAGAAGATAAAAAAGGAATATAAAAAATTCAAACTTTTTTTTGAAAAACAATATAGGTATTTAGCTATAGCATCTAAATTGAGATGAGAATTTGATATTTTTGTAAACTCTTGAGGGAGAGAGTTATAATTTGTCAAGGGTGGGGGACTCAAGTACAACGCTTTTTCTCAAGCAATAATAATAATAATAAATTTTACTATTTCTATTTATTTGGATTTGAGTTCGCTAGATCGTCGAAGAAGCAGTTCATCGCTAGTTCATTGAAGAAGCAGTTTGTTGTTGGTTTGCTCAAGCAAGAGTTCACCAAAAAAGCAATTCACCAAAGAAGCAGTTCATCGAATCAGAAAGTAGTTCACCGAAGAAGTTTGAAATATCGTGGAAGTAGGAGTTCGTTGAAGGATTTTGCAATATCGCAAAAGTAGGAGTTCACAATATCGAAGCCTTCAATAGTCAACATAAAACCCACACAGTTAGTCAATAGAGGAGCGGCGATAGCAACATCGACATCAGTGTGGTTTATAGTTTGTAATGGAGGAGCATTGAGTAAGTATATTACCTCTCCATTAAATTTGGTAGTGAATACAAGCCAGCCAGAGTAGCTGATAGTGAGGGTGAACGTGAGCTCAGAGTGAGCATAGTTGGTAGCAAGTGTGAATGCGAGCTAGGAGCAAGTGCAGGTGTTAGTGAGTGCAAGCACGAGCCAGGAGTGAGTGCAGCCAGCAGTGAGTGCAAAAAAATTAGGTAACATGGAAAGAAAGTCATTTGTGAAAGTGCTTACTAAAAGTGTGAATGGCCAAGTCGAAATTTTGGATGCCCCACCTAGCAATAAGAAGAAGAGAGAATCTATGAAAAACGTAGCCCAGGTAGCAGATTCTACGCTAGAAGTGATTATCAAGGATGAGATGATTGAACATGACACAATGATTTGTTATAATCACAATGACACTGAGAGGGGGGGTGAATCAGTGTGTTCTTTAAAAACTTAAAAGCAATTTAGACTTTTAAATAAACTGCAGCAGATTAAAACGAAATAATAAAAGTACTAAGAGCATCACACATAACATGGCATTTTAACGAGGTTCACCGATGTGGCTACTCCTCAAAAATACTGCTTGGACTACCATCCAAATCCAGTCAAATGCAAAGCTACAACTTTACATAATCATTCACCAAGCACTAACCGGTAAGAGGCACCAACCTCTAAATTTTATCTCGCTACAACTGAATGGAGCACCAACTCCAATTTTTCCAGCTCCAAGCTGGAAAGAGGCACCAACCCCTTTTACCAAGCTACAACTTGGAGATAGTAATAAAAATTGCAGAATTAAACTGTCACCTCAATTTGCACGATCTGTTGTTTTTCTTGCGTTCTGTTGCTTGTCGGCATTCGGCTACTGCTGTGAAAAATGATTCGCACTTTTTCAACCACTCCTCTATATCTCTCCGCGTTCTCTGCTGCAACTTCACTAAAATATTACTTCTACGACCAGACATCTTGTCATTTCACACTCAGAACACGACTTCTGCATACCGCGTTCTTATCTTCTCTTTGCACCACTCACTCTATTGCACCTTCCATGAAATCTCACTTCTACCATCTGCGTATTTTTGCCTCGGACTTTAAACACGTCGTCTACATATCACTCTCTTTGTTCTCGATCAGTCGATACGCACTCACTCACTATCTCATCGCTGCGATCTCTTTTCTTTAACTCCAAAGAACTATCACCGACTTACACTCTGCTGCACACGAACTTCATTCGCATATATCGCATCACGCCCACACTTCAACCTTGCAACAGTCCCACATTTTTATAGAAGAGAATATCCCATCAAAACATTCTCAAACACGTCGGTTGCAACCCTAATTAGGTCAACATGAAACCCTAGAATTTTTCGGTTGCTTAACCTTGCTTTGTCAGCAGGAAACCCTAATTGATCCGTTGCAAAACCCTAGCAACGTCGGCTTTGAAAACAAGCCGGTGAACAACTTTAATTTAATTTTAAAATATTAATTTAAATTTTAAATAAATAAATAAAATTTAAACTGGATATTTAAAATTAAATATCTTCATCATCGGAGCACCTTTTTCAACAAAACGAAGAGCTAACTTGGGTTTTAAGAAAAACCCATTTCAAAACTACTGACCATGGATTTAAACAAAACCTATAATTTAGTCTGCCTTGGTTTTCACAAAAACCCTTCCGCTCTTTGACATCAATGACAACATCAACACTTGAGCAAGGGCAATGTACCCAAGGTACCCAAAATTGCCAACATGATTCTTAAAACTATAGGGTTAATTTGTAAGTTTCATGGATATTGGCCAGGTTTTTCTGAGATTCAATTTTGGATTAAGTGGAAATGGGGATTGAATTCAAATTACTCCATGACTTTTCTTCCAAAAGGATTTTTTCTCATTATTTTTTGTAGTTCAAAAATAAGAGATAAAATAATGGATGGAGGCCCATGGTTTAGGGACAAAACACATTATATTTAAGTGCTTGGAGTGAGAATTTTCCCGTGGACACATAAACTATTAAAAGGCTTCTAGTATGGATTAGGTTTTTTGGACTTCCTTATCAACTCATCAATAAGGAGGTTTTAAAGAATATTGATAATACCCTAGGTGAATTCATCTAGGAGGGACCAACTACTAAGGAGAGAAGGCATGTTGTATACACTCGAATATGTGTTTCCATGGATATTTCTAATCCTTTACCATAGTCGATTAGGATTAAATTTGAATCAAGAGAATGGGATCATCAAGTGGATTATGAAAATATTGCATTCCGATGTCACAAATGTCATGAAACTGGGTACATGGCAAGAGATGCAAAGTAAAAATGGAGGAAGAGATGGTTTTTTGGGCATGAGGGTATTTTCAATTTTAAACAAGGAGACCATATCACAGGAGAAGCTAGGTCAAATCAAGGATTTTCCACTCCTAAGAAAGTGGTTAGCAAAATACCTCTACATCTTCAAATGGTGAAGGCCATTACAATTCTCTCGAATTAGTTATTAGAAGGAAATAATGATATGGGAGATGAGGAAGTACAATGCACAAGTTCAAATATAAAAGGAGTTAAAGGTGTGAAGGAAGAGGGGAAGACAAATTTTAATATAAAGGAATATGAGGAGACAAAATTTACAGCAAATGATATGAAGGAGGTCAAGCTTAATCCAGGTAAATCACCTTTATTATCCTCAAGTAGCTTAAAATTTTCTCCTTAAAAAAAAAATGAAAGTAGTACGGAGTGTATTCCTTGCACTTTAGGATTTCAAGAGCAGTATAGTAAATAAAATCTTGTAGAGGATATCCAAGGAAATTTAGGTATTTCAGTACAACATAAGAAAGTGATGACTACGGAGGATCATCTATGCAGTTTAGATTTTTCAGGTCAACATAAAGAAGAAAATGTTATTGAGGCTATTCCTTGCACTTTCAACTCTTTAGGGCAACATAAATCTTTAAAAGATAAGTCCCATTTTGAACAATATGAAAAATGGAAGAGATTGATGAATATTAGAGTGGTGGCAAGAATGGAAGGAGAGTAAGGCTAACACAAAAAGAAAAAGAGAAAAAGAAACTCAAAAGGATATTGATCTGGGAAGCCAAATAAAAAAATATCACAAGTGCTAGCAAGAAGTGGGGTTAATCCCACTAATAAAATTAAAAAGTGTGATGATGAAAACAATATCATGGAATATTAGGGGTATGAATAAAACCCTTAAAAAATTTATTAAGGAATTAATAGCCCAAAGTTTATTTTGATACAAGAAACAAAATTACGCAGTGAGGAATGTAAGGATGCTTTTAAGAAGATTTGGAGGACAAGTGATTGTTTAGAAGTTTCTTCTACAGGAGCTTTAGGCAGTATTACAATAATATGGGACAAATACAAATGGTATGGACAACTATTAGAAAAAAAGTAATTGGGTTGTTGGATTATTTTTCAGGAAAGAGGAAAACATCATATTTGGGGTTATAAATGTATATGCTCCAACTATAGTTACTCCTCGTGAAAGATGTTGGAAGGACCTTAGTATATTTTTATCAAATACAATGATGATTCATTTTGATCTATGGATTATTGGGGGTGATTTTAATACTATTATATCTCCTTTGGAAAATAAGGGTGGCATTCTAGGATGAACGAAATCAATGCAAGATTTTGCTTCATTTGTCAATTCAAATGACCTTTGGGATGTTAGTCCCTCAAGATTTCAATACACATGGGATAATAGACGCATGGGGGAAAATCATATAGTAAAAATACTAGATTGATTTCTGTTATCCAATAAATGGTTGCAAATAAAATATACAATCTCTTCAGATATTTTATTGCGAGCAGGATCAAATCACAAACCCATTCTTTTGACTTGTGAGTCACCTAACAATGGCCATTCAAAACCATTTCACTTCCAGTATATGTGGCTCCAAGACCTTGATTTTTACAAATGGTTATGTTATGGTGGGATGAGTCAAAATTCGAAGGATCATATATGTATAGGTTTGTTCAAAAGTTGAAATATTTAAAGGAGTAAATGAAGATATGGAATGTCAAATATTTTGGTAACATTTTTAAAGAAAAAATAAATTGAATCCAAGCTCAAAATTTTACAAGAGATGGTAGAAATTAATGGAATGGACTAGGATTCTTATGTGAAAGAAAAACAATTACTTTCTGATTATCATAATGCATTGAAGAAGGAGTCATATTAGTTCCACAAATCGAGAGATAAATGGCTCAAGGAAGGAGATAGAAATACAAAAAAATTCATGCTACAAAAAAAAAATTAATGTTCATCGTATTAAAAATATTATAACTCCATATGGAAGAAATATTGAGGATGAAGAAGATATAAGGAAGGAAACAATAAATTATTTCAAAAATATTTTGTTAGATTCTAGGCAAGATAAGGAGGCACAAGAAATTTTTTTGTAAAATATTCCATCACTTATCACTCAAGGACAAAATGAAAGCTTGATGAAGAATATTTCTATGGAGGAGCTCCATGAAGCTATTTTCTATTTCCATCCTAATAAGGCACCTGGCCCCGACGGATTTCCTACAATTTTCTTACAAAATTTTTAGGATTTATTGAAGAGTTATATGTTAGATGCGATGGAAGAGGCCCAAAAAGGGAAGGCTATAATAAGTGATATCAATGGTACTTTTATTACCTTGGTTCCCAAAATGGGTGACACAAAATATTTTTATAATTTTCATCTAATAAATCTTTGTAATATGATTTACAAGATCATTTCAAAAATTATGGCAAACAGGTTGAAGGGCATTCTAGGGTAGCTTTGTTCAGGGTAAACAAATTCTTGATGGTATAATTATTGCACAAGAGGCCATAAATTCTCTTCATTTCATGAAAAACTAGGTTTTTTGTTGAAATTAGATACGAATGCCAAGCTCAGGGACACCTCAGATCCCAATGCCCTTCATTGAAAGCTGCCAAATAGGTTCCTCGATCCCAGATCTCCCTTGCTCAGCGTCCGGTCACCCACCTGGGACCCAAGGCTACTGGTGGCCCTTTTTGAGGGAAAACTGACAAAGGGAAACAAGTCCCCTTCCACAAATCCTTCCCCCACCAAGCTTCGTCAAGCTCCAACTAGGTATGTTCGCTTTTTGCCTTTCCCAACAAGTTTGGTCCTCTCTCTTGTGTTGATGACGATGTTCTCCTTCCCAAGTTTGTTTCCTCCCCTTCTCCTTCCCCCTTGCCTCCACTCCCTCCCCTCCCCTCCATTTCCCTACCTGGACCCTCTTCGGCCGCACCACTCTCCCCAACCCCTCCCACCTCTCCGCTCTCTCCCACATCTCCTAAATCCCTTTCACCCCTCCCACTCGAGGAGGGCTTTCCCACCACTTATTTAGCCAAACCTCTGTCTCCAACCAAGTCAATTTTTGACTCCCTTGAGGAGGCGTCCAGCCCGTTCTGCAATCGCCCGGATTCCAGCTCCATCATCACCAGAAGTAAGAAAGGGCCAGTGGATACAAGAGGTGACAAAAAGAGAGGCAGACCGTCTATGTTCGCCCAGCTTAAGAAAGACACTGAGAATCAAGTCACAAATGGGGTTCAAACAACCCTCTTCCCTGATCTATTCGGCCAGACCTTGGACGATCCCAAGAATCCCAAACCCCCTCCCGTACCCACCAAGGGCGGTAAGAAACCTTCCAAAGTATCCAAATGAAGATCCTCTTGGAACATCAAAGGGCTTAACAACTCAGGCAAGCAGAGACTGGTCAGAACCATCAGAAAGGATTCCAAACCCACCATCATCATGTTACAAGAAACCAAAGCTGATGCAGCGAGAACCCTAAACATCATCAAATCAGTCTGGAAAGACTGCTAGTGGACTTACTCCCCCGTAGATGGATCGACTAGGGGCCTTATTTGCCTTTGGTATCCTCTCCAAGTTGAGGGAAGGGTGGTATTCGTCACCAACAGAACCCTCAACATGGTTTTCCATTGCAAGACCAACCAATTCACATGGGTCCTCTCCAATATCTATTACCCCAACAATCCCATGGAAATGCGCCAGCTATGGGTTTCCTTGTCCCTTCTCAAAACTACTTTTTTTTCCCTCTCATGGATGTTAGCTGGGGATTTTAACTCTCCTCTATTTGCTTTCGACAAACGAGACGGTTTATCCACTCCATCCAAAAGCATAACTGATTTCCAGGATTTTGTGTCGAGTAATGAGCTTATAGACATTCAGATCAGAGGCTGTCATTTTACTTGGAGCAACAAAAGAGCAGGGCAAGATCACATTCAAGTCAAGCTGGACTGTTTTTTCTTATCTCAGCAAGCAATCCCTCTCTTTGGCGATACTCTCCTCACATCCCTCCCCAGAATTGGGTCTGACCATTCACCCCTCCTCCTAGAATCCAACAAGGCCCCGTCCTTCAAAACCCATCTTAGGTTTGAAAACATGTGGATTCACCACCCAGACCTCAAACAACAAATTTTTGAGTGGTGGAATCTTCCATGTTCAAGATCTACCATTGATCGAGTTTCTCATAAACTCAAATCAGTGAAAGAAAACATCAAAATTTGGAACAGGGAAGCTTTTGGAAACATCTTTGAGAACAAGCAGCTCATTATTGATAAACTTAATACTTTGGAGGAGCAAATCCATCACGACCAATGGACTCCTCGGTTGAGGAATGAAGAAAGTCAGCTGTTGTCTGAGTATCACAACATATTGGCTAGAGAAGAAACCTTCTGGCGACAAAAATATCGAGCCCTCTGGCTCAAATATGGGGATGCCAATACCAGATTTTTTCATGCTTCCATGATGCGAAACCACAGCTCCAACAAAATCAGAGAACTCACCTTATCTGATGGCTTTTTTTTCCAAGAAATTTTTGAGGTCAGATTAGAAGTGTCTGCTTACTTCAGTAATATGATGGGAAATCCCTCTCCCTCCCACTTGGTAGCCCAGGAATCCCTTCTTTAGAATATTCCCCCCATGGTTACTCCAGATATGAATGCTACCTTGATGTAGACCCTCTCTCCAAAAGAGATCGATACTGCCCTCTTCTCCATGCAAGCTGATAAAGCCCCTGGTCTAGATGGCTTTCCCCCTCGGTTTTTTCAAACCTTTTGGGATATTATAAAGGAAGACATTTGCAAAGCCATCATAGAGCTCCAATCGACTAAGTCCATTCCAAAATGGACTAACTCAACTTTCATTGCTCTGATCCCCAAAACCCACCCCTGCAAGACTATGGTGGACTTCAGGCCTATTAGTCTCTGTAACATTATCTACAAGATCTTAACCAAATCCGTAGCCCTGAGGCTAAAGAAGATTCTCCCTGCTATCATCAATCCTTGTCAAGGAATCTCCGTGGAAGGCAGGTCTATCACAGACAACATCATATCCCTTCATGAAATTCTCCATTCTACTCACTACAACCGTAAGGCAGCCATGTTTCTTAAGTTGGATATTAGCAAAGCTTTTGATAGAGTCAACAGGGATTTCCTTCTGAAAGTCCTTGCCAAGTTTGGGTTTCATAGAGAATGGATCAAGCTCATCAAAGGTTGTATCTCGACGCCATGGTTCTCTGTGCTCGTTAATGGTTCAACTGCAGGTTATTTCCCAACTCATAAAGGCGTAAGGCAGGGTGACCCCCTATCCCATTTTCTCTTCATCATCCTGGCAGAATCCCTGGGAAGAGCTTTCAAATCTTCTTGTGCTTCTAGACATGTGAAAGGGATTGAGGCTTCATCCACCTCGCCCCCCCTTTCTCATCAACATTTCGTTGATGATACCATTACCGCTTCTTCAGCTTCAATCATCCAAGCTAAGTCCATAAAATCTATCCTTGACACCTATGCCAGAGCAGCAGGCCAAGAAATAAATTACACCAAAAGTGAGTGTGTCTTCCTAAACACTCTGGATAGCATACAGTGCAAGATCACTCATATCCTGCAGTGTAGAATCTTGAGCTTACCCACCTCTTACCTGGGCCTTCCTCTTTTTATCAAGAGCCTGAAAGAGTCCATGTGGGATAATGTCATCGAAAGGTTCAAACTCAAACTTGTAGGCTGGAAGGGTGTCCTCCTATCCCAGGAAACTAAGGCTACCCTCACTATGACGATCCTCCAAAAAATTCTAGTCTACTTCATGTCTGTCTTCAGAGCCCCAACGTCTGTTCATGCCAAGATTGAGCAAATCCAAAAAAATTTCCTGTGGTCAAGTCCTGAAGAAAAAAGTAGAATCAACCTTGTTAACTGGGATAGATTTTGTCAACCTAAATCCCAAGGGGAACTGGGTTTGAGAAGGTCTTCCAATATGGAAACTCTACACCAATGCCAAATCAGAATGGGTGGCGATTATCAAGAGCAAATACTTCCATCGATCGTCCTTCATGAATGAATACTTCCCTTCCTTTAGATCTACTTTCTGGAAGGCGATAAGTCAATCCAGACCTCTTATCACTAAAGGATCCCGTTGGCAACTTGGCAGTGGTTTCGAGATCAAGTTTTGGGATGACGTTTGGTTAAACGACCAGCCCCTCACAGTTATCCCAGGTATGTCTGCTCTCAAATCCTTTCTTAAGCATAGATGGGGCAGCAGAGTCAAGGATTATTTCAATGATCAGCGAGAATGGAAGAAAATTCCCATTGGCAGCGGTGCCCAGATAACCCAAGTGGGTGCTTCCTTGTCTCAACTTCTCAGAACCACCATTATTCCTACTGCAACCACTCTAGATTCTCTGGTTTGGTCAGGGATAGACAACAGGGTTTTCTTTGTCAAGTCGGCTCATTCTCTCCTGTTGAACCACCAAGTTTTTGCCTTCCCGTTTGGGTCGGTTTGGATCAAGTGCCTAGTCCCTAAGGTTGGGTTTTTCTCCTAGACTTTTGTTCAAAACAAAGTGCTCAGAGGCATCCTTATCCCTAATAGATGTCATCTTTGCCTATCTAATGGGGAATCGGTCAACCACATCTTTTTACATTGTGAGTTCACCCAAGGGAGTTTTAACCACTTGCTATCCCTGTTCCAAATCTAGTGGGCCCAACCTCGCACTCTCTGGGATCTCTTTATCCAATGGCCTACCCCTTTTCAGAATCCCAATGCTACCTTTCTTTGGAGGATCTGCCTCCACCACCTTATTTGGTAGATATGGCTAGAGCGCAATCGCAAAGTGTTTTCCACCCTCTCTAATAATGCCATATCTACGGCTACCAAAGCCATCGCCTATGCCTCTGAAAACCTCCATTTACTCCCTTGGTCTAAATCCTCGATTGGTAAGGTTGAAGGGGAGATTTTCCAATCCCTCAACATCCCTATCCTCGACTGCCCTCACCCCATTTCCAATCCCAGACGGTTGGCCCTATGGAATCTCCCTCCCATAGGTTTTTTAAAGCTAAATTTTGATGGGGCGTCCAAAGGGAACTCGAGACTATCAGGAGCTGGCGGGGTCATCCGAGACCACAAAGGGATGATCGTTCTCACATTTTTTGAGAACCTCGATCACTAGACAAATAATTTTGCTAAATCTTGGGCTATCTGGCATAGTCTGAACCTAATGAAAGACTTTCGTATCCATCTTCACATCGAGGGGGATTCTCTGAACATCATCCGTTACATCAAAAATAAGAAAAATCCCCCTTGGAACATTAGCTCACTGATCCAGGAAAGCTAAGTTATCATTGGTCAGCAATGCCAAGTGGCAGTTTCCCACGTATTTCGTGAAGCAAACAAACTCGCTGACCAGCTTGCCAACATGGGTCTTATTCAATCTATGCTAATGGTGTGGTGTAATTCTAACTTTTCGGGTGTCTCCCACGTAGCAGATGTTGACAAGCAAGGCAGGTTCGTCTCACCCCCCCTCGCTAACCAATGTGTTTCTTTTCCAGGTTTGCAGTTGTCCCTAGGAGTATATTCTACAGCAAGCTCCTCCTTCATCGTTGGCTCATGATTGGCCTCCGTGCTGACATCACCAGTCATAAATTTCCCATGTGGATGATTGGTATCCTCAATTACGCTCCCCAATATGGTTTGCGATGCCCCAATGCCACCCTTGGTGCCCCTGTCCAATCTGCTTCCCTGCCCATCCTCATCAAATCTAAGTGGATATGGATACCCCCGTTTCCCCGTACCGACTCAGGCCCAAGAACTATCACCAATCCCCAACCTACCTGGCCTTTGTCCACCTGTCCCCTCCCCGATCGGATCAACATGCTTAATCGTCCCTTGCTGGCCTTTTTAAACAGTCCCCTTGTCCTTCCTTTTATCGTTCATCCACCTTTGCCCTAGTCGCTATCTCTTCCCTTGTCCTCTCCTCTTGACACTATGGCATACATCGAACCTAACTCCCTCCAGCTTGACCCTCTAGCAAAACCCTTTATCGACACCTTTAATCTAAAGCCCTTCCTGAGTAAATTCTAGGGCCCCGAAGCTGATATTTCTGCTGACTTCGTCCGGACGTGGAAGAATGGCTTTGTCGTTATCCACAGTGTTTGTTTCAAGGTTAGCCCCAAGTTGATGGCTGAGGTTTCTGGCCTTCCCCTGTCTGGTCATCGCATCTTTCACGACAAGCACAATTGGGATCCCAAGCTGGAGGGGTTCCCCAACTACCAAGAGTTCAAATGGATAGGTGTTTCTCTTGAACGCACTTCCCTTCCCTCCCCTTGGTCCATTGTCGTTATTCCCCTGATCCAGTATTTGGCCTCTGACGACCCCGCTAAGCCGATATCCAGCTTCCATTTTGCTCTTGTTAACCACTTTCGCCGTTACAAGCCCATGAACATTCCTGCCTTCCTCCATCGCTCTGTCCGCTTATCAATTTTTGCCGCTCGCAAGAAACACTCCCCTCCAACCCACCAGGGCATTTTCGTTGTTCTCTTCCACCATATTACCGCCAATCCTCCCCTGGCAGCCACTCCCCTCCAATCTAGCCCTCCTGTTCCCCCCTGTGTCTTTGCCAACTCACTCATTTTCCAGTGAGCCCTTGGTCAGTGAGACGAATCCTAAGTATCAAACCCTTGAAACCAAGAGGACCCCCCCAAGCAGTCTACCCCTTCTAAGACCACCCCTTCCTCTAAGAAGGCAGCGTTGGGAAAGCACAAAACCATAATTGAGGATGTTCCTATTATCCGTAGATCATCGAGGACCAAGAAAATCCAAATGGAGTCAAGCCAGAACTTCCTTGTTAATGTCCCTGATGATAACAACAAGGACTCGGACCCCGCCCCTAAAACATCAAAGCGCATGACAAGAATGTTTATTAAATATTTCATTTCTACGTTCGAAAGTACCACTGAGGCTACAAAGCGCCTCTTGGAGGAGCTCACTATGGACACGAAGGAGAACCCCATGGAGGTTGACCCCTAGGGATTCCCTTTCGGTTTCCCTAGCTTGTTTTTATTATGTTGGTCCTTTTTTATTACTTCAAGTTTTTGTTTTGTGGAAAGCCCTTGGGGCTCTGTCACCATGTATGGGTAGGTTTTTATGCTAGAAAGGAATGTCCTTGCGTGGGCTATTCGATCGTAGATGTTAAGGTCTTAATCCCTTGTGCGGTACTGTTGTCATGCTTATCCCCTAAGAGGGATTTTTCTAGGCCTTTGGCTTCTATTTATAGTTACAAGGTTCCTGCAATATCAATATCCACCACCCTGGCAAGGGTTTTTGTATATTTGGGATTGGGACCCAGTTAAAACCCTGATAATCAAACTACTACTTACCAAAAAAAAAATATGAACAAAGCAAATGATAGGGTTTCTTGGAATTTTTTACATGTTATTCTCAAAAAGTTTGACTTTGTTTGTAGTTGGTGAGAGTGGATTAAATGTTGTTATAGCACTGCAAAATTTTCTATTTTGATCAATGGTTCTCCTGCTGGGTACTTCAAGTCATCTTGCGGACTTCGTTAAGGTGATCCTCTTTCTCCTTATCTATTCATTATTCTAGCAGAAGCATTAGGGAAAGAATTTTCAAAGGAAAAAATGGAAGGAAAAATAAAGGGTATTCAAGTTGTAACAAATGGTCCCTTTGAATCTCATCTCCAATTTGTTGATGATACTTTTCTTTTGGGCCATCCCTCAGTCAGTGAGGCCATGGAGTTCAAATAAATATTATCATTTTATGAGAAGGCTACCAAACAATTTGTAAATACTTCAAAATACGGGATCCTTTTTATTAATATTGCCCTAGATTTACAACAAACTATTGTGAATATTTTAATGTTCAAAATTGAAAATTTTCCATCAACCTACTTGGGTATTCCTATGTCTAATAAAGGGAATAAAAAGGATATTTGGATCTCTTTTTTGGATAGAATGAAAGCTTGCTTGGCAGGTTGGAAAGATAAGTTCTTAAGCATGGCAGGAAGGCTACAACTCATAAAGACTACTGTATAATCCATTTCTGTATTGTAGTAGAAATGGATAAAATTCAAAGAGACTTTCTATGGAAAGGTTGTGAGGAAAATTTAGGTTTCCTCTTTGTAAGTGGGATAGGGTTTGCAAAGGAAATAATATTGGAGGAGCAGGCTTGCAAAATTGCAGACTTGGAAATTTGTCTTTAGGAGCAAAGCTTGGATGGAGACTATTCAAAGACCAAAAAAGAATTGGGAAAAAATATTACTTCAAAAATATATAAGTTCTCTTGATGCAATGAAATTATTTAGGAAAATAACTCTATCCAAAGGATTGTCAACATGGAACTATATCATAGAGTTTGCAATTGATAAAGAAACATATTAGATGGTCATTCAATGAGGGGGATTATGCAAATTTTTTGTTTGATGCTTGGTTGAAGCCTTATCCTCTTATCTCTGACTCAAAATGGAAACCATTGGCTCAAGCGTGCATATCATGTAAAGGTCCAAAGGTTAAAGATTATATTATTATGAGCAAAAAACTCCAGAACATGGATTTATTTTAGTAACCTAGTTGAAGGAGAGGAACTCAAAAAATTGCAGATGAACTTCAAAATATGCTTCGAGAGTTTTATTTATCAGTTTTTCACGAAAGGATGAGTTGGTTTGGAATTTATCAAAGGATGGCGGATACTCAGTCAAGTTGGGATATGAGAGTTGGTTTGGAATTTATCAAAGGATGGTGGATACTCAGTCAAGCTGGGATATGAGGATTTAGAATAATAAAAATTTTCTTCTCCTATTGATTTTCCTTGGAAGAAAGTTTGGTCATTAGAGGCTCTCCCTAAGGCCTCAACATTTCTTTGGATAGTAGTTCAATGTAATATTCTTACCGGAGAGAGTCTACAAAGAAGAGGATATTATGGATCCTTCAGATGTGCCTTATGTGAGAAGGATTTAGAAACATCAGACCACTTACTTCTTCATTATCTGTTTGCTCACACCATTTGGGGTTATTTTTTTTTAAATACGAAATTGTATTGGGTAGCTCCATCAACATTGAAAGAGTTGATAAAATGTTGGAGAAATTATAATAAAGCTAAAGAATTAGGTATTATTTGGAGGACTGACCCTACCATTATTGGTTGGAATTTATGGCTTAAAAGGAATAATAGAATTTTTAAAAATAAATATCAAAATCATGCCCAAGTTTGGAACTGTATTAGTGCCTCTTTCGCATAATGTCTAAAAATATGATGCTCATCATGGGAAGTCTCAATTGCAAAAAAAAGAAAAAGAGGTGCTAACAACTTGGCTACAGGATTTGCACATACATGGAAGAGTCACCTACGATAACGAAATTAAAACAAAGGATCTACTTCAATCTATGGTAAAACGAAAATGTCCAAAAATTGGGTTTATCAAAATTAATTTTGATGGTGCTTCTAAAGGAAATCCAGGAAAAGTCGGTGGAAGTGGTGTTTTTAGAAATAATGAAGGAAAAATTATCCTCACTTATTCAAAATCATATGCAACTTCAACTAACAACTATGCAGAGGCTAGGGCACTTCTTACAGGGATTAAAATTGCAACAGAAAAATGATGGAAATATATTTCAATTGAGGGGGACTCACAAATTATCATCAATGCTGTTAACAAAAATGGATGTGGGGACTGGATAAAAAATAGTATTATTGTTTATTTTATTACCTATTACTTTGGAGAAGGAAATCAATTAGCAGATAAATTAGCAAATTATGGTGTTGATCTTCATCTCGGTGAAATCCAAATTTTAGAAGGCAACTGACCAAGTGCGATTTTATGTCTTAATCAAAATGATGTCAAAGAGCTGATTGTGAAAACAACACTTTGAGGAAGTTGAAGAGTATATTTAGAAGAAAATTAGTCAAGATAAAATGTATGCTACAACAAATGTAATATTTTGATATTGTGATGAAAGTGGCCCCAATAGAAGCCAAATATAATCTATTCAAAAAAAATTATTATTAATATTTTTCAATTGATTATATGAGATTGAAATAGGCTCTACCCATATTACATCATCACCACATAGTTGTATTACAACACAACTTTGATATTATTCATGTATCATTTGTAAATATTTGAACCTTTGTCGAATGACATTTGGTGTAATGGCAGTTGCCTAGTTATTATCATCCATGTGGTTGTGAGGTCGATTCCTCTTGTGTTTGCTCGAACAAGTGTTGATATTTGTAAATATTTGTAAACGATGTTCAATATAAAAAAAATATTTGAACCTTAGTCTCTCCTTAAATGTTGAGGAATATTATTGTTGTATCATTTGGAAATATTTGAACCTTAGTCTCCTCCTTAAATTTTGAGGACATACCACTTGATAGCAAATTTTAATATTAATCAATGAGACTTATTTGATCATAAGGAATGTGTGACATTAAATTTATAATATTTTAAATTATTCAAGATTAATCTTATATGATTTATAGTAAAATTAGTCAAGTTAGGTATGATAGGTATGATTAACAAGAGATAAATATTTTTTAAGTATTTAAATGGGTTAGAAATTATATAACTATTTAAATATGTTTACTCTTTATTTAGATATAATATACCTAAAAATGGGTTATATTAGATATTATTAAAAAATCTTAAAATAGCATTTTAACTATTATAATATTTTTCAATATTATTATTAAATTAATAATAAATTACATATAAACTATTATTATTATTATTATTATTATTATTTGGAGAAAAAGAGGTTGTACTCAAGTCTCTCACCCTTGACAAATCACAACTTTCTCCTTTAGAGCTTGAGAGTTTACAAATAAATTTTCTTATCTCAATTGAGTTGCTATAGCTAGATACCTAAAAAAATTTTCATAAAAAGTATAACTTTTTTATTTTAATTTTTTAGATCTTTTTCAATTTTCTTTGTAAATACAAAAATTCCAAAATTTAGCATGCTTTTTATTGATAATTTTTTTGCAGTAACCTTCACAATTCCAAAACTCCACCTTCATTATCTATGCATTACATTACATCTTAATAGCATAATATTTCCAAAACTTCATACTATCACAGTCTACTTTGCCAAATCCAACTGCTAGTTTCCTTCCTGAAACATAAGTGCAACCATAAGGATTGTAATAAATAGTTTATATAAAAATGGTAATGTTATAAAATATAGCAAATATTACCATTGGAAAACATTAAAGTAAGTCTTATTCCTTATTTGATTCAAATAGTTAACATTTTCTTGTTAGCTTCAGCTAAACTTATTACTTGCTCTAACCATAGAAAAGAGAATTTAACTTCATGATCCTCTATTAAAACCCTCTATTGGCTAGTCTATATACACATTTGTTTCCTTCCCTTAACATATGTGTAAACCTGATTTCTTCAAACTCTGTAGCAAGGTCTTGTATTTCCACAATGATCTTTTATATGTTCCATGGAGTCTTTACTTTTCTCAAAATTGTATTTATTACTACAAGTGAATCGTCTTCCATCCATACTCTATTCCATTTTATTTGCGTGCATATTTTTAACCCTTCCAAAGATGCCCAAAATTCAACTTTATTATTTATCTTAAATCCATTATTAAAAGCGTAATATAACAAAATATCACCCTTATTATTTCTAATTATTCCTTCTCCTCCTATTGGTCTTGGATTTCCTTTAGATGCTCCATCAAAATTTAATTTGACCAACTCCACTTTTGATGGTTTTCACTTTATATTATTTTCTTTCCTTTTGTTTCTCTTGTACCCACCATCATAATTATATTTGATGACTTGATTCCATCTATCAAGGCTCTTTGCTTCAATATTAGGGATTGGGTGAGTTGATAGGATTGGTTTAGACTCCTCTATGGCTAAACAAATCTTCCTTTTTATTACCTCTAAATTGTTTTTCTTTCCTTTAAATATTCTTTTGTTCCTTTCTAGCTATATAGTCCAAAGTATTATATATTTCGATATATCCTAGATTATTTATTATGCCTCACTTTTGAAAGTTCTCTACCATTTCTTTAACCATTCTTCAATTTTGTCATTCATCAATATGCATTTACCAAACATATTAATTATTTGTAGCCATAATCAGTTGGCATTAGCTCAATCGGTTAGATTCTTCAATATGTAAAGAGGAAACCAAGGTTCAAATCTTGCCAACCAATACATGGATAATATCCTAGCTTTGTTGTAACACCACAATGTGGTGATGATATAATACGGGTGAGGATCATTTCAATCCCATATAACTAATTGAAAAATAAAAGAATTTGTTGCCATAGTTTCCAAACTATTGAATAGTGTCCCAAGATATGGTCTATACTCTTCTCCTCCTTTTTACATAAAACATATTATGAGGGGCCATGAAAACCCCTTTTCATTAGGTTATCCTAGAATAAAATTTTCCTATGACCTACTAGCCATACAAACATTTTAACTTTTGGAATTCTCAAGCTATCCCAAATATCTCTCCATATTCTCGTGATATTCCTATTTTATTGGTGTTTTACATTATATTCACTTATTGTTGTATATTCTACTGAGTTATTCAACTCCCAAATCAACTTATTCTCAACTCCCCTCGAAATTATCATTGTTTTTTCTTTCTACTCAACTTCCTCCTGGCAACAATGTTTGATTTGTTTGTAAAAATAACTTATTTCCATTTGTATCTTATTTGTTGATCCTTGTATATAATGTTTGAAACCCTATCACAATATTTATCTTGAAGTAATCTCATCCATGGTTTTAAAATTAGATCTAAATTGATTGGTTTTTTATCACACCAAGTATTCGTCCAAATAGAATTTTTCCTCTAGTTCTCACCACCCATCTTAGACCTGTAATCACTAAATTAAGTGATTTTTTTAAACTGCTCGGTAGTGCAAAACCATCCGGTAGTGAGAATGTAGTAAATAATAAGGTTGGATTATTGGGCTCAATGTACTTAGAAAAATTCTTGCCCATTGTCTTTGATTCTCTTTGTACAATCTCCAAACTAAGTTTACATCCGTAAGACTTCTTAAACTAAGACCTCCCCTAGTTTTATCATCACACACCTTGCTCCATTTCACTAAAGAAAATTTCCTTTTATCATGTAATATTGACCACAAAAATGATCGTATAATATAGATTAAAAAAATTTCTACTGATTTTGACATAATATATAAGGACATATAATATGTTGGAATGACCTATAAGACTGATTTAATTAGTTGCACTCTTCTTGCTAATGATAACCATTTACCTTTCCATACTAATAGTTTATTTAAACTTTATTTATAATTGGATTCCATAATTATATTCTCATTCTCCCCTCAAATAAGGGCATCCCTAGATATGTTTCTTGTAAATTTACCTCTTCCATTTGAAGTAACTTGTATATCTCTTCTTTGATTCTAGTTGGAGTTTTTAGGAAGTAAATTTTGGATTTTGTCCTATTAACTTTGCCCTAATATTTTTTCTTATTTATTTAATAAATTATTCAAAGCTTCTCATTTTCCCCACCCTCCCAAAAAGAGCTATATCAACTATAAACTATTGATGAGTGATTTTGTCGATGTTAATACTAGCCTTAAGTCTGCTTTAGCCCATCTTTGTATGACTTCTTCAATTTCCTTCCCAATACCTATGCCATAATAATATACAAATATGAGGATAGAGGATCTCCCTGTCTAAGACTCCTCTTGGCTTTAAATGATTTTGTTACTAGCCCATTGACCAACATTGAATATGATACGGTTGAGACAAAGCTTTAATCCATCTAAACTATTTCTTCCTAAATTTAAACTCTTCTATTACTTCAAATAGAAAATCCCATATAACCCTATCATAGGCTCTCATATCAATTTTTAAGATCATTGCTCTCTCTTTTTTAGAAGTTGTTGATGCATTACTTCATAGGTACTATGATCTCATTCAGAATATGTCTTCCTTTCACAAATATTCCTTTCTCTTTTGAAGTAATTTTGTCTAATAATGGTCTTAACTAATTTTCCATCACTTTGGAGATTATCTTATATGCCATATTACATAGGCTTATGGGCCTAAATGAATAAAAAAATTCTACATATTTCTTAGAATCAAGGTAAGATATGTTGCATTTTATTTTATAAGGTATGTACTATTTTACCCTATACTATTCCACTACCACAAATAAAGAATCCTTCACTATTTCCTAGTTATGTTGATCAAAATCTATTGAGAGCCCATCTAGACCTAGGTATTTATCCTTATCAAAAGAGAAAAAAGTTAAATGAACTTATTCCAGAGTAATAGGCTCCGTTAGTTTGCTATTGTCTTCATCTATTATAACTAAAGGTACTTATTGCATTAGTTTATCATTGAAAACTTCAATATCCTTTATTCCTATAATATTCTGGTAAAAAACCCTTGTGTCCTTTCTGATTTTTCTCTAGTCTTCAATCCCAACCCATTCTACTAATTTTGGATGCTTGTCTCTATACTATTTCCAAGCTATGCTTCTTCATAGGCTAAAGCCTCAAAAGAATTAGTATTCATTATAATATCCTTATTACTGATCTCCACTATTATTTACTTTCATCTGTTTGAACCTATTTTTTAGAAGTTAAAACCGTCCTTGTATGATTTACTTTCATATGTCTGATATATTTTTTCTCTAAAAAAAATTAGTATTGTTATAATATCCTTATTTAATGACCTCCACTATTATTTACTTTCAATACTACTTGGATTCTTTCATATGATTACCCATTTCAAAGATATTCAAATTGTGCACAAAATGGTACAAGAATCATCTGAATATGATAACTCTATGCAAAGATATGGCTCCTAAAATTTTATTTTTTCAAAACATTTTGCCCTAACTTCGTTGATTCATAATTTCTTCATCACTTCTAGTCCCATAATATAGAGTAAATATAGATATAATGATTATTTCCAAATCTCATTTGTACAACCTAATTAGTTGTTGGATCCTCAAAATCCAACTTAAGAGTTGCTCCTAATTTCAAATTTTGATGGGTCTTATGGAGTCCTAGGTCTAGGTTTTTTGGTTGAGTCGAGGTCATTTTTCTTTTTATGGCCTACAAAATTTTGCAATAATCCCTAAAATGGTCATCATATTCCAAAGTCTTCCTTTTTGTAATCATTTCTGGTAGTCCTTTGCAAATTTTTGTCTTGGTCAAGAATATATCTTCCCTTAAAATATCCTCAAAATTTTATTGTTTCAAAATCATAAGTCCAAAGGCCTGAGACCCTCAAAATTCCCTTTGTTCCTTGGTCAAAAAAGAGTTAATATCCATATTCCTATCAATCCCCCCTTTTTTTTCCATGACGTTAGACATTAAGTGGCCCCATTAATATTTTTTCCACAATTCCAAAGTCATGTTATTTCTTTCCCTGTCGACTTCCTCTTTTTCTAAGGAGCAAATTTTCCTAATTCTAAGGATCAAGTTTGTACCCCTAGAACCCCAAGTTAATTATCTGCAGATATATATCATTCCTAAGGTTAACACCATAAGTTGTGCATTATTAAAAATCAAAATTTATCCAATTCTATCTTCTCCTAAGTTTCCTAAGTCCATGCGCCCCTTTCCATTAAACATCCACCTTTCTCAGATCTTGCAGTCGCAATTCATTTCTGCCCCCCCATTAATCCTGACTGTGCAAATATTGCAAGCCTAGCACTACAATACCATTGACTAAATAATGAGTGGTGTAGATTTAGGTGGAAGAACTTGAGCACCACCTCCTGATTGGCCAAACATTATGTGGCACGATTTGTACCAGGCGGGCCATGGCGCTAATACCTGATTGGCTAGAGAATAGGAGAATAGTGTTGTACCATGGAGAGCTCGAAGGCTTTAGATAAAAATAATTTGTATTATTGTTTTCCTAAGTGTTCAATTCACATTAACCCATCCATTATTTTCATAATACCTAAGTCGTGATGTTCCTTAGATTTTGTGGCAAAATGAAATATCAATCCCTAAGGTCTAAAGTCCTAAGCCTTGAAATTGAGACCAAGCTTTTCTTCAACATCATAAATTTGATTAATTTTTCTAAGGCTCTAAGTCTAGGTATAAATAAATTTTAAATTTCTTGTTCATTCCAAATTCCTAAGGTTTAAATCCCTCCCAAGTCTAAAATTTTCCCCCTTCGCTAAGATTAAATTATCCTTAGGTTGCAAGGTCTCTATACCGAAAAGAGGTGATATTATAATATAACACTCCCTAAAGCCAAAAATATTCATCCACCCATAAGAGTGAGTCTACGCACCCCCTTTCATTAAATAGCTTACATATTTCTCACATCTCATGGTCACTATTCATTCTTAGCTCCCTGATAAATCTTGACCACTCAATATTTTGGCACTTTACGTCCTAAAGCTTCACCATGCCCATAAGGTTTAATTTTTCATTTGCCTAAGTCTACCTTAGGAGATATGAGTGTACGACCACCTCCATTAAATCCCTTGCAACTCCTTAATATCTTGTTGTCACAATTCATTCCCAACTCCCCAATAAATCTTGACCACTCATTACCTGCTTTTTAGTAAAGTCATGCCCTGCTTCTACTAAATTCCTTGCAACTCCCTAACATCTCATGGTTGCAATTCATTCCTGGCTCCTTGATAAATCCCAACCACTCATTTCCTAATTTTTAACAAAGTCATGCCCTACTTCCACTAAATCCCTTGCAGCTCCCTAACATCTCATGGTCGCAATTCATTTTTGGCTCCCTACAAATTCTCGACCACTCAATGTTTTGACACTTTATGTCCTAAATCTTCACCACGCCCATAAGGCTAGATTTTTCATTTGCCTAAGTCCACATTAGGATATATGAGTACACAACCCCTTTCGTTAAATAACCTGTACCTCACCTATATCTTGCGATTACAATTCATTTTTCCCCCCTCATTAATTTTAACTATACAATATGTTGGCCCCTTCCCTCCCAACATTTTGCATTGTACGGTCATGATCATCGTCATGCAATCTAAAGACATGTATGAATGAAACAAAAGTAAATAATGACAAGAGAGATGTACCTCAGTGTGAAGATTGGAATTTCAAAAGCAATAGCCTGGATAGAACAAAAAAGACCAGCTTGACACAGTCAGCAAGGGATGCCAATAATGCACATATATGTACCAATAGAGACTACAAGGAGATAATATAAATATAAAAATGCCTCTTTTGAACCAAAATAAAGTAAATTTGATATGGCACACACAAGGCATGACAGACGGGTTAGATTTGATCCTCCAAAGATCAACGATCATAATTTAAACATAAGATGACACACTATCCAAAGTCTCTCTTATCCAATAGTAGAAGATGAATGTCATGATACAACAGTTAAATTCGTTAAGAATAGTAAGGCGGTAGGCTCTGAGTGGCAAAAGAAGTAATTGTAGTTGATGAAATTAAAGTTGAAGCATACAAAGCTATTTGTGTAATATACTATAAATTACCACCTCTAAAGACCAAACTTAACTTACAATGGATTGAAAACATAAGTACAATACTTGAAGAATATATATAAGTTGTTTTAGCATGGGTTGTAGTAGAATCAAGAGTTTTGAGTTGCAGAGAATATTTGTCACCATGGCATACCCTAGTACTACTCTCACATTACCCCTTCCCCCTGTCATGGCAAAAATCAAGAAGATTACTGAAACCTTCCCATACTAGGAGCTAAATAAAAAACCATGAATATGGATGCGAGAGAATTCTCAATGCTATCCGATCCAAATCAAGAAAACACTGTTGAGCAACGATGGGAAATAGAGCACACATTTATCTTTAGCTAATATTTGACTAAAGAAGATTATCAATACCACCCAACATTGCTTAAAGGGATTTTTAAAAGGGTATGGAGAGCTCAAAACAGTGATAGTCCATACTACAATAGGTGGACCTGCAATTTAGGTAAGCTAATATGCCCTAAGGCCTACTATTCCTTTGACATTTTATCCTGGTTGGTAGTTGCCTATGACCCTCAGACCAGAGTGACTAGAGATTATGCAAACTGAGCATCGTTCAGAATCACCCTAGACAACATCAAAAACATCTTTCACCTGGATGAAGCTACAATGGTTTTGGATAATAATATTATGTTGACATAATCAACATACTATTAGGAGCAAAATATTTGAATTTGGTAGAAAAAGAAGTTATATTTTTTATTATTCAATGTAATAGAAGAAGACAACCTACAATGTATAAATGGGGAGATATCATTAGTAATAATATAGATAAAGACCTTAGGGAATTATAGAAATTCATTACAGAATAGAGGGAAGTGATGTCTCCTTTTTCATATTATTCTTTTCTCATACATTTAATAGTAGGACGTCTTACTAAGCAATTGATTGAACAATGGGAGGGGTATATGATGAATCTTTTCAATAAAGGCTTCCTTGGATACAAGGTCCATCATGTTATACCCATTTTTTTGGCCAGTTCCTCCTTAAAATTCATCATCAACTATGTAACTGCTATCCTCAAAGGGTTGGCTTGGGAATATCTAGCTTTCTGCATTTAAGAAAAGTAGGGGATTTCTTCCTCGCTGAATAATTCACTTATATAAACATTTATTGGTCTAAAATTGTCCCAAAGATATTACGCAAGTTCTTCCCAATGTCCATAGCAGCATTGAAGATTGTTAGACATGCAACAAAGGAAGCCAATATGAGGCAGTAAAAACAAACAAAACTCCCATGGCTAAAAGTTCCTTTTAGAATGGGGAATTACATATACAAAGGATACTTTGGTCTACTGGGGGCCCTAGAGAAAATGGATTCATATGGTTTTACAGAACTTACTTGATGACCATATGACCCTTTTAATTACTATAAGAAGAATATGCTTGAAAAAATATCATATGCTCTAGTAGCTCATAAAGGATATGTGTTTGAAGATGAAATCCAAAGAGCCATCAAGAAAAATTAGCTATTGGAGCTCATATAGAAAAAGTATTAAGGGAAAATACCCTATACCCAAATAGGTAACTACCCAACATAATTGAAAGTGCTAAGGATGGCTTCAGTGGAGTTAATTGCACCATTGGTCCTTAGCGTACATCCAAAAGAGTACCAAGACCCTATCTTGGATATTGTAAACCAGGAACCTAAACAAGTAGAAATCTTGATGGAAGTTAAAACTACCACTACAGTAGAAATAGGGAAATCTCCAGTTTCCCAATATGTTCAAGACACTACTATATATACTGATAAAGGTAAAGAGATTGTTTTTGTTTCATCAGCATAAGTTTATCCCACTCCCCTAGATCTAGCTCAGGTGTTGATATCTTCAGAACATAAGCTAGAACTATCAGTATATCTACCCAAAGTGATCTTTGTGTCCTTGGTGACAGACAAATAAGAGCATAAAATATCCTCAATAGTGCTCAAAAGGATTCAAGAAGCAGAAGGATTGTCAAATTTTCTTAGAGAGCATCAAGTAAAAGTCAAATGTCCTTTGAGATCCCAAAACACAAAAGGGCTAGACACAAACCTACTACCACTAGCTCCAGAAGCTTTATCCTAACAAGAGTAGAGCAAGTTATACAGTTTGATCCCGATGAAGAAAGGCAAATCCAAGATATAGAAGAAAGGATAAATTCCCACAAGAAATAGTTTACAATTTAAGAAACTAAGGAATAGAGTACCCATGATGCATATACCACCACCATTAGGATTCCTTTGATAAAGAATTTTAAAGAAGCTCAAATTAATTTAGACAAAGGAAAAATATTAGCTACTAGAGATATTGTTTCTCTGATGAGATTGAACGTGGTTGCACAAGCATAGATTGCACTTGTTGTAGAAAATAAGTTGCAGAGCTAAAAGTTAAGGCAAAAAAGATAGATCAATTACAAGAAAAAGTAGATAGCCTTAGACAATAGATTTTAGATTTACAAGTTGCAGCTCCAAGGATAGAATCTCAAATCATAATAAAAATATTGATTACTTTGAATTTATCTTTAAATTCAAAAGAAAAATGCAAAATAAAATACAATATAATTTAGAGGATTTAAGGGAGATGTTCTACAACATCAATATGATCAGGAGAACTGTAGATAACCTGAAACATCTCCTAGAATAGACAGAAAGGAGGGTAAACATAGTATATCTTATTTTTCATCTATTTGAAGACTACTATGAATATATATGTGAAGGATAAATAGCATTGGATGAGGGGAACATCATTTTCTATTTTTATGAGTTCATAAATATCTCAATATTCTTGAGAGATAAATCTAGATGGCGTAATTGGAACAAAGATATGGCTTAATGGGAATATGAGATCAGCGATGAACTTCAAGAGATAGGATTTTCTCTAGAAGAATGCCTACATGTAGTTGAAGTTAAAGATATGATTCTAAAAAGAATACAATACTTTGACTATGACCCTGATAATGAGGCAGAATTACCCAAACGAGATAAATTTATGGTAAAAATAGTTAATCACATGTGCATTTTTTTTGAAGAAAGCAAGGCATCGTCAAAAATTTAAAAGATCAAAATCATACAAGACATAAATATGTTAAATTTTACTATAACATTTTGCAAAGAAGCATGGGAATATATTGATATAACAATAAAAGACCTCCAAGAAGAAATAAGTAAAGGAAAAATGTTAAAAGAGACAATATCAAAATGTCTATTAGAATGCATAGAGTTTCTAAGAAAAGAGCTATGGAAGTGGGACAAAGTTCACAAATAGAAAAAACTAAAGAGGTTAGCATAGGGCCCACCACATAAAAAGACACGAATCCAAGGATAGGTCAACCATAGAGCCTAAAGGTCACACAACTATAATTTTATTCTAGCACATTCAGTTGATCAAAGGTAAAGATGATGTCAAGTGGAGGGTTCAGTTGGAAATAATTATAGCAAATAGCGGACACCCTGACATTATAAAAGGAGTTGTTGTGACCAATAAGAGCATCAAAAATTGGATTATCATTTTGCCTAGAGGTATTTTTGAGTGTCCTTGCCTTACCATTGTATTCATTTTGTGTCATGTCTTCTATTGTCAACCCTCATTCCTCCCCTTAATTGTGTAAGTTTTGCTAGAGAAGCACCCAGTCAATTGAGATCATTTCCAGCGACTGGATTGGAATTTCAAAAGCTCTTTATCACTATGTTTAGGATAGAGAGTTGAAATCGTCTGTTACATTATTTGAACAGAGTGAATTATTTGTATTTGCTTAATGAAAACTAAGTATTTTTCCAGTCTCCAAATTGTAATATCTTCCAAAATTTTATTACAAATATGGCTTTCTTCTCTCAACAATTGAGTGCCAATTGTGTATTTGTTTCATATTTGCATATTACATCATTCGAATGTGTAAATATCGATTCTATCGTTGGTAATTAATTAGAATATTTACATAATTTGAACAAATATCCTTTTTTCTCTCTCTCTTTTCATCTAAATTGTTATAATATTTTTTGCAATGGTAATTGATAAGGCACTGGTCTACTGGTAGAAGCATAAATAGTAGGTTTCTGTTAATCTTGGTCAAAGAAAATAAAATACTTTACAATCTAGATGAGCATGGGCTTAATAGTTAATATTTAGGCTCACCTCTAGGGTATCCTTATCCAAATCAGATTGTTTAGATTCATTAGATAATATATTCCTGAGTTAAAGAGGCAAATCCACCAGAGTTTGCAATACTGATTGGAATCAAAAAATTCTTGTAGTGTGACAACTTTTTAAGGGTACAATAAATTTTCTCAATAATTTTTAGCATCGTTGTCAGGTAATGAACTTAGTCTTTGATTTTTGTATCTTTCTAGGTTTTTTTTCCCCTGTGCTTTAATTTTTTTAGAATTTTGAAAAGCAACGGTTATGGGTTTTGTCAGTTTTCATAGTTTTTAATTTCTCTCGCAAAATCCCATAATACTTTAAGTGAAATTTCATGAGATTGAGAGTTTCAAGGCTGACTAATCTTAGCCAGAGAGTGATTCTTCCTTTTAAACAACATTTTGGTGTTGGCGACTTCGAGTTGAACAAATTCAAAAATTCGAGTGAAGAAAGAAGAATCTGACCTAGCTTCCATAAGAAGTGGCAAAGACCTCTATCCAGAGCTATCAAATATAGAGGTACTTCTCCAATCTCGTAAATATTTAACTATATCATTTGAATCTATATCAAACCCTAGTGAATGTTTAAGCGCATATCTTTTTGGTAAAAATTCTAGTAACAGTGCTAGTATTAGTTATTTCCCTAGCATTAATCTTCTGCCAAGTGTTACTGCAAATCCTGTTCTGACTAACCCAGTAGTTAATATGACAAATCCACCTCCACATCAAAATTAGAATAATTAGAATGTTTACCTATGGAGGACTAATAGGTATAGGCCCCTTAAATTACCTCCAAAATTAAATAACCTCCCTAGTAAGGCTCATAAATATCTACCAAAATTTCAAGGTAATAGTGTTGTAATAGGTGAAGTTCTTATCAAAGTTTTATTGAATGCCATGGACAATTTAAAAGTGGAAGAAGATGTATTTCTTAGATTATTCCTCCAAAACTTAGAAAAAGATGTCCGATATTGGTTTAACAATCTTCCAAATGATCACATTGTCAATTTTCACACTATGAAAGATGTCTTTCTAAAGAATTATGGGGAAAGAAAGAACAAACTGTCTTTACTAACAAAGTTAGCTACTATGAAAAATAAAGAAAACTATTTTGTGAAATATTTTAATAGGATATTTTTCAATATTAGAAATAAAATCCCCACAAGTCTAAGGCCAAAAGATAATTAATCCATCTATTTTTATAAAAATGCATTTCTTGGAGAATTCAACTATGAATTAAGACAGGAAAGAGTAACCACTATCGATGAATGCATGGATAAAGCTATTAAAATTGAAATAAACATGATAGATAGTGGCAATATTAAACTCTATTCTTCAGAGCCCAATCAGCCTGAGAAAAAGGCTAAGAGGTAGGATTTACAATGTTGAAGAAAATAGAACAAGACCCCATGGAAAAATTAGCTAATCAAATAATAGAGATGTTCAACACTATGAACAATAGGTTAGCTAGAATTGAAAGAGAGAAAGGAGATAATGGAGAGTCTTCATAGTCTTCGAATGATAACAGATCTCCCTTAAGGAGGAATTTTAAGATAAATTGGAATAGAAACAACTCAGGTGAACGAAGTAAAAATTGGGGAAATATTACTTGGAGAAAGAAAGAAGATCAGAAATATTATCCCTTCAGCTAATGTAGCTGTAGATTTTCCTTTCTATTGTTCAACTTATGATGCTCCTCACAATTTCACTAATTATGGAATATACTTGAGCCTGCACAGTAATGTGAATCTTGAAGATGATTCTGATGAAGATATTATGATTAATGCATGTTGGACTCAAGATGATGAAGTTAGAGAGTTACAATTTGAAGATGATATTGATAATTTGCCTACTTCTAGTCATCATCCTAGAGCATTAGTCCTTGATGATATTGAAATCTTGCAACGACCTCATAATAATAGATTTGAAAGCATAAAATAGGGAAAATTAAATCCCACAACAAATAAATTAAGGCATTAGAAAGAATCCATGCTATAAATTTGAGAAATAAGACAATACCTGATAGGGTGGAAAAAGAAAATAAAGGAACATCCAATCAGAATAAATCAAATAAGAAAAACACTAGAATGCATAATAGTGAAAAACAACAAATAATTCCTGAAATTATAGAAATAGATGAAGATATAAGGAAACAACAAAAAGAAGAGTATGAAAAATAATGGATGTTAAGAAAATTGATTTTGATGTCGAATTAGAAATAACCAAACAATAAGTCAACATTAATTTGGGTGAATTGATGATAGTCCCCAAGTATAGAGATCAGGTGTGTAAGGTATTTAGACTAATTTATCAGTTAGCGGGACAAATATCCAGTACCTCAACTTCAAAAAATCCACCAACTAGAACTCCCTCATCAATTAGGCCTTTCTATATTTATCTTAGATATGCATCAGATTTAGGAGATCAATATGTGATCCATAATTGTATGCTTGACAGTGGACCTCCACATAACATTATGCCTAAAAAAATTGCAGATCAGTTAGGATTAACATGCACCAGGGATTCTTCCCCTATTTTTGTAATGGGTAGTAGACAAGTGTCATGTGTAGGGGTGATAACTGGACTGTTAGTTTTCCTAGATCAGTATCCTAAAAAGGGTATTGTTATAGATGTAGCAGTGGTGGACGTAGATCCTTTCTTCTTCTTATTTCTAAGTAGGCATTGGACTGAACAATTAGGTGGTTCTATTCATTTGGATTGGAATTATGCCACCATTTCACTATCTAGAAAATAAAATTCTACTCTTAGACGAAAACCCTTTAACATATATTCTTTAGAACTAAGAAAATTCGATGACACAATGATCAATTTAGTCAATTCTGTTGAAGAAAAGGAAGTGGGGGTATATTCAGTTTGACATACATATTTTTTGAATTGGAAATTTTTTTATGAAGCTAAAGACATGAACCTCAAAACAATAGCAGAAGTAGATGCAAAATCAAATAGAGTCTTAACTAAAGAAATGTGGACCATGATATTTAATGGAGAAAAGTCACAAACTAGAGTTGGTGCTGGGATTAACCTGATTGACATCAAAGGTAATTATCTTGGTATCCCCTACAGAATTGAATTCCCTTATACAAATAATGTAACAGAATATGAACCTTTACTGCTTGGATTGAGAAAGGCCAAGGAAATGGGTATAAATTGCTTAACTATTAGCGAAGACATAGAGCTCATAGTGTAACAAGTCAGGATAAATATCAAGTTAAACATACCAAATTAATATAGTATTAACAAGCAGTCATAGATGAAATTAATAAATTCTTAGCCTTTAATATATTGTATATTCCAAGAGAACAAAACCATATTGCAAATTTGTTAGTTGTGAATGCATCTGGTGCAGATTGTGCAGAAATAGATACGAAGTATATGGACAAACTCCTAACTATTTCTATTTACAAGCCATCTATACCAGATAACATTGTTTATATTCAATTATTTCAAGATGATATTAACATTATAGACTTCATGACTCTTCAGAATCAATTTGTTGATGTACTATGTGAGGAAGAAGAAGATGAGAAATTAAAGGATGTCATTGGAGAACCAGTTGAAGTTATCCAACTGAAAACAAATAGAATCCCTAGGGGTTTGTTTCTTTATAAAGTTTATTTGATGATTTTGACAAAGCTTACAAACCACTCTTTCAAGAATCAAAGACTGATGAAGTAAATATTGGAACAGAGAAAGAGCCAAGGTTAGTAAAAATAAATAAAGCTCTATCTGAAAAATAAAGGAGACAATATATTGAGTTTCTAAAAAATAATAAGGAAGTTTTTGCCTGGAGTTACAAAGATTTGAGGACATTCAACGTAGATGTTATGACTCATATAATACCTCTACAAGAAGATGCAAAGCCTTTCAGGAAAAAGCAAATAAAATTCAACCCCACATTACATCCAGCTATGCAGAAAGAAGTACAAAAATTATTGGATGCAAAAATTATCAAAAAGGTTAGATTCTCCTCATGGATCGCAAGTCAATAAGAAGAATGGGGATATTAGATTAGGTGTCATTTTCAAGAATTTGAATAAGAGTTCACTCAAAGATAATTACCCACTCTCCAACATGGAGCATTTATTGCAGGCAGTAGTTGGATCAACCAGGATGTCTTTGCTAGACAATTTTTCAAGGTATAATCAGATATTGATTAATCTAGAGGATAGATATAAAACTACTTTTATGACACCTTGAGGAACCTTTGAATATATTAGAATTTCATTTAGATTAATGAATGTAGGTGCCACATTTCAAAGGGCCATGGACTTTGCATTTAAGGGTTTAATATTTGAAATTGTTGTTGTATACCTTGATGATATCATTGTATCTTCAAAGAATCTAGAAGACCACTTTGAGCATTTGAATAAGGTATTTGCCAGATGTAAAGAATATGGGATATCTCTAAATCCAAAGAAATACAGTTTTGGGGCAACACAAAGGAAGTTATTAGGGCATGTGGTATCAAAAGAAGGGATCAACATTGATCCACAAAGGATAGAAGCTATAGCTAAAATCCCCCTCATAAAAATCCAAAAGGAGTTAGATATTTCTTTGGCAATATTAACTTTGTAAGGAGGTTCGTACCCAATTTTTCTAATATTGAAAAACCTATCAATGACATGATTAAGAAATTTAGAAACATAAGGTGGATAGAAGATAACACTAGAGCTTTTTAAAGTATTAAATATGCCATCACTATAGCCCTTGTGTTGAATTATCCTAATTACTCTAAAGATTTTAATATGGATTCCTTTGTATCAAAACATACTATTGTTGTAGTACTATCTCAAAAATATGAGAATAATGAAAAACCCATAGCTTTTATGAGTACAGGACTGAAAGGAGCCTAATTAAAATATTCTATGATAGAGAAATATGCTTATGCCTTAATAAGAGCATTAGAGTATTTCAAGAGCATATTTGGATCTAACAAAGTTATAGCTTACATTCCTTACATAGCCATAAAATATGTCCTTACTCAGTCTGAACCCACAGACAATATTGCAAGGTGGATGGTTAAACTGTTGTAGTATGATGTAGAATTTAAAGTAGTTCATATTGTTAGAGGATAAGGTTTAGCAAAATACATGGCTAACAGAGAAGAAGAAAACATGAATAATAGTATCATGGTAGATAAGATGCATGAAATCAAAAGGATTGACAATAATGAATGCAAATGGTATGATGATATATTGATGTATCTTCAGACCTTATCTTTTCCAAGTAGTATATCTACCAATAAAATTATATCTATAAAAAAACAAGCCCAAAAATACTATGTTTAGGAAGGTAAGCTTTACTGGAGATATCCAGATGAAGTATTATTACTTTATTTATTTGAAAAAGAGGTTCTTAAAGTAGTTAAATAATACCATACTGGATTCTGTGGGGGTCATTTTGCACCTAAAGCCACTACCAATAAAACCATGAGAGTTGGCTATTACTGGACTTATTTGTTTAAAGATGCTCATCACTATGTAAGAAGTTTCCACAATTGCTAAATTATTGCAAGAAGACCTTAGCAACACTGTCTTTCAAGCTAGTAATTGTTGAAGCTCCATTTACATAATAGGGGATTGACCTAATTGGTGAAATCAATACCAATTCTTTAAGGGGTCACAAATGGATAATAAAAACAACAATTAATTCACTAAATGGGTAGAAGTAGCTCCCTTGAAGAAGTCAACAACTGAAGTAGTTATTAGATTTTTAGAAGAAAATATTTTCACCAGATTTGGGGTCCCTAAAAAGTTAGTCACTGATAATGCTACTTATTTTACCTCATTTAAAATGATTGAATTTTATGATGAATATAGTATAGAGATATCTCATGCTACAAATTAATCCTCAATGAAATGGAGTGGCATAATCTTCAAATAAAAATTTGATTACCATGATCAAAAGGTCACTTGGTAAAAACAAGAGAAGTTGGGACAACGAATTGAAATATGCTCTATGGGAAGATAGACTATCAATAAAAAGGAGTACATGAAGATCTCCATATGAGCTAGTGTATGGTGAAAATGCCCTATTATCCCCTCAAGTAGAAAGAGTTTTCCTATCTCTACTATTACAAGATCATGAAAGACCTGATATATTGCAAAGGAGACTAGATCAAATTGTACAATTACAAGAAGAGAGAAGAGAAGCTTTAACAAAAATTACAAAGCAAACACATAAAATAGTACAACTTTTCAATAAGAATGTGAAAGGTAAACAATTTTTTAAGGTGATATAGTGATATATTGGGACCCCAAGAATGATAAGGATGGTGAAAAAGGCAACCTAGAGCCCAAATGGCTTGGGTCATATCAGATCATTTAGATTTTTGGACAACATACTTACAGATTGCAGACACTAGAAGGGGAACAAATGCAGGTTTCAATCAATGGCCAACATCTCAAGCTATATCAACCATGTTTTGGGGTCAGAAGAGAATGAAGTTGTATTTCCTAAAAAAGAAGAAGAGTGTTTTAAGTTCTTTAGTATATTTTTAGGTTATTAGGAATGTCTTTGTCCATTTATTCCTAGTTCTTTAGGCCATTCGATTTTTTTTTTTTTTAATTTACATGGTGGAATCGGTAGCCGCCACAAATTCGGGCAGGCTGTCCAACTTTTATGGCCGTCACAGTATTCTGTGATGTCCACCCTAGAAGTCGCCACACAGATCTTCACGCAGTCCGCCCCTATAACCACCATGCCACAATCATTTTAAACCTTTTACACTGCTGACAGCACCAGGAAAGGGACAAGCGTTCAGTCCGACGATTCTTTAGGCCATTCGTTAAAACAAAATTTTCTTTCAATTTTCGTAGCATTAGGTGATTAAATAGGAGAAGGCATGTTTTTCAAAAGGGTTTTTTGGTTTATTTTTAGATGATTTCAGGAAAGTATGAACAAATATTCTAGGGTTCTCAAGTGCTTCAAGTTTTCATTACTTTTCCTAGTCGGAGCTTGTGTTGGATCCTCAAAATCCAACTTAAGAGTTACCCCTAATTTCAAATTTTGATGGGTCGTGTAGTCATAGGTCTAGGTTTTTTTGTTGAGTCAAGGTCATTTTTCTTTCGGTGGCCTACAAAATTTTACAATAATCTCTAAAATGGTCATCATATTCCAAAGTCTTCCCTTTTGTAATAATTTTTGGTAGTCCTTTGCAAATTTTTGTCTTGGTCAAGAACATATCTTCCCTTAAAATATCCTCAAAATTTTATTGTTTCAAAATCATAAGTCCAAATTTCAGAGTCCCTAAAAATTCCTTTTGTTCCTTGGTCAAAAAATAGTTAATATCCATGTTCCTAACAATTCTCTCCCCCCCCACAGCTCCGGATTCGTGGCGGCTACCGATTCCACCATGTAAATTCAAAAAAAAAAAAAAACAATTCTCCCCCCATTTTTTCCATGATGTTAGCCATTAAGTGGCTCCCTTAATATTTTTTCCACAATTCCTAAGTCATGTTATTTCTTTCCCCATTGACTTTCCTTTTTTTAAGGAGCAAAATTTCCTAATTCTAAGGATCAAGTTTGTACCCCTAGACCCCCAAGTTAATTATTTGTAGGCATATATCATTCCTAATATTAACACCATAAGTTGTGCATTATTTAAAATCAAAACTTACCCAAGTCTATTTTCTTCTAAGTTCCCTAAGTCCATGCGCCCATTTCCATTAAAATTCCAACTTTCTCAAATCTTGTGGTTGCAATTTATTTTCTCCCCGCATTAATCTCGACTGTGCAAATACTGTGAGCCCAAGACTGCAATCCCATTGGCTAAAGAATGAGTGATATGGATTTAGATGGAATAACTTGAGCACCACCTCCTGATTGGCCAAAAATTATGTGGCATGGATTTATCCAGGTGGGCCACAACGTCGAAACCTGATTGGCTAGAGAATAGGACAACAAAGTTGTACCATGGAGAGCTCAAAGACTTTAAATAGAAATAATTTGTATGATTATTTCTCTAAATATTCAATTCACATTAACCCATCCATTATTTTCATAAAACCTAAGTCGTGATATTCCTTATATTTTGTGGCAAAATAAAATATCAATCCCTAAGGTCTAAAGTCCTAAGCCTTGAAAGTGGGACCAAGCATTTCTTCAACACCATAAATTTAATTAATTTTTCTAAGGCTCTAAGTCTAGGTCAAAATAATTTTTAAATTCCTTACTCATTCCAAATTCCTAAGGTTTAAATCCCTCCCAAGTATAAAACTTTCCCCCTTTGCTAAGATTAATTTATCCTTAGGTTGCAAGGTATCTATATAGAAAATAGATGATGTTATAATATAACACTCCCTAAAGCCAAAATTATTCATCCGCACCTAAGAGTGAGTCTATGCACCCCCCTTTCATTAAATATCCTACATCTTTCTCACATATCATGGTCGCTATTCATTCCCAGCTCCCCGATAAATCCTGACCACTCAATGTTTTAGCGCTTTACATCCTAAAGCTTCACCATGTCCATAAGGTTTAATTTTTCATTTGTCTAAGTCTGCCTCGAGAGATATGAGTGTATGACCACCTCCATTAAATCCCTTGCAACTCCTTAACATCTCATGGTCGTAATTTATTCCTAACTCCTCGATAAATCTCGACCACTCATTACCTACTTTCTAATAAATTTATACCCCGCTTCCACTAAATCCCTTGCAACTCCTTAACATCTTGTGGTCGCAATTCATTCTTGGCTCCCTTATAAATCCTGACCACTCATTACTTGATTTCTAATAAAGTCATGCCCTGCTTCCACTAAATCTCTTGCAACTCCCTAACATCTTGTGGTTGCAATTCATTTTCGTCTCCCTAAAAAATCTCGACCACTCAATTTTTTGACACTTTATGTCCTAAAGCTTCACAACACCCATAAGGTTTGATTTTTAATTTGCCTACGTCCACCTTAGGATATATGAATACATTATGCCTTTCATTAAATAACCCACACCTCATCCATATCTTCCGATCATAATTCATTTTTTGTCCCCTCATTAATCCTGATCATACAATATATTGGCCCCTTCCCACCCAAGATTCTATGTTGGATGGTTGCGATCATCGCCAGGTAATCTAACAACATGGATGAACGAAATAGAAGTAGATAATGATGAGAGATGTACCTCAGTGGTGAAGATTGAAATTTCATAAGCAAAAACCTAGAGGAAACAAAAAAGGCCAACAAAAAAGCTTTGACATGATCATTAAGGGATGCCAATAATGCATAGGATATGTACCAATAGGGACTATGAGGAGATAATATCAAGATAAACAAGCATTTTTCAAACCAAAATTAGGCTAAGTTGATATGGCACACATAAGGGATGATAGATAGGTCAGATTTAATCCTCGATAGATCAATAGTCATAATTTAAACATAAGATGACACACTAGCCAAAGTCCCTCTTAGCCAATAGTAGAAGATGAATTTCATGGTACAATAGTTAAATCCATTACGAAAAATAAGGTGGCGAGCTCTGAGTGGCAAAAGAAGTAATTACAGCTGGTGAAAATAAAAATTAAAGCATGCAAAGCTATCTATGTAATATGCTATAAATGACCAACTCTAAAAGTCGAACTTCACTTATAGTGGATTGAAAACAAAAGTACAATACTTGAAGAATATATAGAAGCTATTTTAGAAGGGGTTGTAGCATAATCAATAGTTCTGAATTACAAAGAACATTTATCGCCATGGCATCCCCCAGTACTGCTCTTGCCTTACCCTTTCCTCCCATCATGGAAAAAATCGAGAAGATTATTGAAGCCTTCCCATACCAAGAGCTAAAAGGAAAAACCATGACCAAGGATGCAGGAAAACTCTCCATGCTATCCAATCCAAATAATGAAATCATTGTTGACTAGGAATAGAGCACACCTCTATCTTTGGCTATTGGATAACTGAAGAATATTATCAACGCCACCCAACATTGCTTAAATGGCATGGAGAGCTTGGCACATTGATAGTCCATACTACAACAAGTGGACCTACAATTTGGGTAAGCTAATATGCCCTAAGGCCTACTATTCCTCTGACCTTTTGTCTTGGTTGGAAGTTGCCTATATCCCTTAGACTAGAGTGGTTAGGAATTATGCAAACCAAGCAGTGTTCAGAATCACCCTAGATAGATTCTAAAAACTATTTCACCTGGATGAAGATACAATGGTTTTGGATAATAAGATCATGCTGAAATAATCAACATACTATTAGGAGCAAAAGATATGAATTGGGTAGAAAATGAGTTATTTTTTTTATTGTTTAATGTAATAAAAGAAGGCAAACTGCAATGTACAGATGGGAAGATATCATTAGTGATAACATAGATAAATATCTTAGGGAATTACAAAATAGAGGGAAATGATGCTCCTTATTTCAAATAATTCTTTTCTCATACATTTAATAGTAGGATATGCTACTAAGCAATAGATTTAATAATGGGGAGGGGTATATGATTAACCTGTTCAAGAAAATATTCCTTTGATACAAGAGGGTCAATTATGTTATGCCCAATTTTTTGGCCAATTCCTCCCTAAAATTCATCATCAGCTCTGCAACCTCTACCCTCATAGGCTTGGCTTCTGAATAGCTAACTCCCTGCATGAAAGGGAAGTAAGGGATTTCTTCCTCAGTGAATAATTCACTTATATAAGAATTTATTGGTCTAAAATTCCCCCAAAGATATTACCCAAGTTCTATCCCATGTCCATAGCAGCACTAGAGATTGTTAGACAGGCAGTAGAGGAAGCCAAGATGAGGGCAGTAAAAAAATAAATAAAACTCCCATGGCTAAAAGCTCTTTTTAGAATGAGGTATTACATATACAAAGGATACTTTGGTCTATTGGGGGTCCTAGAGGAAATGGATTCATATGGTTTTGCAGAACTTACTTGGTGATCATATAACCCTTTTAATTACTACAAGAAGAATATGCCTGACAAAATATCATATGCCCTAGTAGCTCACAAAGGAGATGTGTTTAAAGATGAAATCCAAAGGGCTATTAGGGAAAATCAACCATATGAAAAAAGTATTCAGTGAAAAGGTCCTATACCCAAATAGAAATGGTAGGCAACTATCCAGTAGAATTGAAAGTGCTAAGGATGGCTTTAGTGGAGTCAATTGCACCATTGGTCCTTGTCCTACCTCCAAAAGAGCACAAAAATCCTATCTTGGAGATTGTAAACCAAGAACCTAAATAGGTAGAAGTCTTGATGGAAGTTACAGCTATCACTACAATAGAAACAAGGAAATATCTAGTTGTCCAATATTTTCAAGAAATTGTTGTAAATACTGAGAAAGGTAAAGATATTGTTGTTGTTTCATCAGCACAAGTCTAGTATACTCCCCTTGATCTAGCTCAAGTGTTTATGTCTCCACAATATAAGCTAAAATTGTTAGTAGATCTACCCAGAGTGATATTTGTCTCCTTGGTGACATATAAATAAGAGCGTAAAATATCCTCAACAATGCTCAAAAGGATTCAAGAAGCGGGAGGATTGTCAATTTTTTTTAGAGAGTATCAAGTAAAAATCAAAAGCCCTTCGAGCTTCCCAGAACATAAAAGAGCTAGACACGAACCTACTACCACTAGCTCCAAAAACTTTATCCTAACAAGAGTAGAGAAAGTTGTACAGTTTGATCCTGATGAAGAAAGACAAATCTAGGATATAGAAGAAAGGGGTAATCCTCACAAGGAACAATTTATAGTTGAAGAAATTAAGAAATAGAGCATCCATGATGCAACTACCACCACCATTAGGATTTCTTTGCCAAAGAATCTTAAAGAAGCTCAATTTATTGAGACAAAGGAGAAATATCAACTAGTAGAGACACAACTTCCCTGATGAGGTAGAATGTGGTTGCATAGGCATAGATTGCACTTGTCGTAGAAAAATAATTTGTAGAGCTAAAAGCTAAGGCAAAAAATATAGATCAATTACAAGCATAAGTAGATAGCCTTAGACAACATATTTCAGATTTACAAGCTGCAACTCCAAGGATAAAATCTCAAATCATAATAAAAAATATTGATTGCTCTGATTTTATGTTTAAATTAAAAAAATAAATGCTAAATAAAATAAAATAAAAGTTAGAGGATTTAAGGGAGACGTTCTACAACATCAATATGGTTAGGATAATTGTAGATAGCTTGAAACATCTCCTAGAACAGGCAAAAAGGAGGGTAAACACAATACATCCTACTTTCTATTTGTTTGAAGACTACTATGAACAAATATACGAAGGATAAAAAATGTTGGATGATGGCACCATCATTTTCTATGTTGAAGAGTTCATAAAGATCTCAATATTCCTAAGAGACATATCTAGATGGCACAATTGGAACAGAGAGGTGGTTGAATGAGAAGACAAGATCAACGATGAACTTAAGGAGATAGGATTTTCTCTAGAAGAATTATACCAAGTAGATGACGTTGAAGATTTTATCCTGAATAGAATCTAAGACTTTGACTGCAACCTTGATAATGAGGCAGAATTAGTCAAACAAGCTAACTTTATGACAAAAATAGTTGATCACTTATGCACTTTTTCTCAGGAAAGCAAGGCATGGTCAAAAAGTCAAAAGATCAAAAACATACAAGACATTAATATGTTAAAGTTTACAATGACCTTTTGCAAAGAAGCATGGAAATATATTGATATATTAGTAAAAGATCTCCAGGAAGAAATGAGTAAAGGAGAAAATGTTACAAGAGACAATATCATAACGTACACTAGAACGCTTAGAGTTTTCGTGAAAAGAGCTATGGAAGTGGGAGTCAGGACAAAGTTCACAAACAAACAAAATCGAACAGGTCAGTGCAAGGTCCACCATAAAAAAGATACAAATCTAAGGACAAGTCAACCATAGAGCCTAAAGATCACATAGTTGTAATTTTGTTGTAACACATTCAGTTGATCAAGGGTAAAGATGATGTCAAGTGGAGGATTCAACTAAAAATGGTTATAACAAACAATAGACACCCTGACATTAAAAAGGAGTTGCTACGGCCAAGAAGAGCATCAAGAATTACATTGTCGTTTTTCCTAGAGGTATTTCTGAGTGTCCTTGCCTTGCCATTGTATTCCTTTTATGTCTTGTCTTTTGTTGTCAACCCCTTTTTTTCCCCTTAATTGTGCAGGTTTTGTTGGAGAAGCACCTAATCAACTAAGATCATTTCCAGTGATTGGATTAGAAGCTCGAAATCTCTTTGTCACTATGTTTAGGATAGAGACTTGAAATCCTTTGTTACATCATTTAAACATAGTTAATTCTTTGTATTTGCTTAATAATAACTAAGCATTTTGTTAGTCTTTAAATTGTAAGATCTTTCAAAATTTTAATACAAATATGGCTTCCTTCTCTTGGCAATTCAATGTCAATTGTGTATTTGTTTCATATTTACATATTACATCATTTGAATGTGTAAATATCAATTCTATTGTTGGTAATTAATTATAACTATTACATAATTTGAACAAATATAATCAATTCACTTAGTTTTTTTTTCTCTTTTCATCTAAATTGTCATCATCTTTGCTATAATGGTAATGAATAAGGCATCGATCTATTGGTAGAAGCATAATTAATAGGTTTATGTAAATCTTCATCAAAGAACATCAAATACTTTACAATATGAATGAGCATAGGCTTAATAGTTAATATTTAGGCTATTCGTACCCAACTCGATCTATTTAGAGTCATTAGATAATTTATTCATGAATTAAAGAGGTAGATCTACCAATATTTGCAATACTGATTGGAATCAAGAAATTATTGTAGCATAACATTTTAAGGGTACAAGAAATTTCTCCAATAGTAGCCTCACAATAGAGACTTTAGAATTATGAATAGTGGTCCAAGGTTAAAATCCTATAAAAAATACACTTGTATACATTCTTCGGTAAGTGGAGTATGATAGGATAGTCATATATTAAGTAAATAGTATTAGTCTAATGTCTATGGCCTCGTGAATGTTAACAACTACTTTACCCTTTACTATATATATCTTTAAACTTAAATTCATCTAGCTTACAACAAAATTAGTTAATTAGAAATAATACCCTTGCTAACAAACCATATATATATATATAAAACTATAATCTCATCCAACCTACAACAAAATTAGTTAATTAGGTATTATACTCTCCCGACAAATTTAAAATTATGTAATTATCTAGGTATATTTTAACTTTAATTAGGTGTAATAAATATAATAAACATTAGTTAATATCCTTTAAAATAATATATAATTATAATAATATTTAAAAAGAATAAATGTTTAATGATAAATTTTATTATAAACTAGAAAATAACAAATATAAATGTAAATAAAGATTAGTAAATAGTTATCAAATGAGACTAGTTCAAAAAATTACACTGGTCAACTTTTAAGGAGTAAAATGAATATCAAGTCTTGTGAAATGAAATGTACATAATTGGCAATCTATTATAATACTACTGTATGGATGTAATACAATAAGCCCTATTTCAATCTCACATAATCCATTGACAGAAAAAAAAATTAAAACATAATTAATATAAAATGCATTGAATAAAACTTATTATATATTCTAGGTTCAATTTTGTGAAGCTTACAAAATTCAAGTAAATATAATATATTGAAATTTGGGTTTCCAAATTATTTAGAGATTCTTAATTTTTTTTTTTAATACTTCTTATACATATCAGCCCGATCACATCACCCATAATGTATCCGTGGGAATTGAACCCAGGTCATATCACTGATTTCACTTGTATAGACTACAGTCTGGTGAATAATTTTTTTAATTTAATTAGATACTATACCTATAAAATCAAATTGTCAGAAACACTAAATATTTTACGGAGTTTAAAAATAAGGATGATATCAGTATGATCTTTTTAAATATTTAATAAATTTTGAAAAAGTCCAGTTTGTAATTTGGACGGACCAACTAATCAACAATCAATAGGTTTTGACTTAACAGTTGAAGCTGCTTGTAAAATTTCAGCCTGGTTCACTCGTTTGTCTCACTCACCACCGAAACTAAATCCGAAATCAACTGTTTTAAACATTTCCTTGCAATTTAAGGCTGATACGAAAAAGAGGTATTAATGTAAAAAGAAATGCCAGAACAAAAATAACTGCAGTCGTAGGACCATAGACGTTCTTTCCAAAAAGTTTCAAGCAGTTGTCGGTCACGCCAAGTAGACAGAAAATTTCGGTGGCCAGGCCACCATCGATGGAAAAGGAGGGAGGGATTTAATACAATTTTTAAAATGTAAGATTGGATTGACCACCCTCCTTCTCCCTTCTATCTTCCTCTGGTATTCAAGCCTTGCAGAGCATTGGGTTCCGCCATGGTTAACGCCAAGAGGCGCCAGGACATGGACGTCATGAAACTGTAAGATCCTCCCGTCCCCCATGTAATCACCCCCTGTGGAATTATCGCCCATCTCCCGTTTTATTGGATTCTTTTGTTTTTGCTAATGAATTTTGTCTTTTGGTTGGTCAGGATGATGAGCGGTTACAAAGTGGAGTTGGTGAATGACAGCCTCGCCGAATTCTTTGTGGAGTTCAGGGGGCCTTCAAACAGTATGTTTTTATGGCAATTTTTGTTTTTGTTTGACGAGGTTTCTGCGTTTTCTAAAATTTAATTTCTTGCCCAGTCGTGGATTTGTCCATGGAAGAAGCTCGCCTTGGTATTTGATGGGTCTAATTTTCTATGTTAAAACTCCCTTCAAAACAAGGGGCAAATTTATTTATAGGGGTGTGAAGTAGGGCACATTGAATGATATGTAAACCAGCCCATAACAATTGGAGAGGCCATTGCTTTTATGATCGGTATAGTAATATTTATGGTGAGCCTCTGCCATAATGAAATAAATGGGCAGATGTTTTGACAGTCATTTATTGGTTTTTGTTATGAGGTTTTGGTAAAATCAGAAGTGTCTCATTCAGATGTTATGTTTAACAGAAACGGGGAAAGAGAAAACATGTTTGAATGAAGAAGGGGGTTCGCACATTTCAGGGTTTTAGTATATAAAAGCTATTTAAGTGTCATCGTGCATAACGGTACAGAATATTCAACTTTTAGTTAAATTAACAAGACTAATAGACAACAAACAATGTTTGCCCAAAACCACCACCTTCCAAAAGATGACATCCTTCAGTCAAAATTAAAAAAAATCTTGAAGATGCAGGTCCTTGAGAACATTAGGAAACAGAATGAGGTGATAAGGACAATGCAGCCTTTGGCATCAAAGGAGAAAATGGATGCAAGGCAGTCATGCCATCCAGTCCAGCTGTAATAGTAAACTTTATTCAGTGGACCTTTTTGACTTTGTGAACCTCTGCATCTTTGGATTTATTATCTGTTCTAGGATATGCATATTAGATAAGGGGCTTATTTTGGATCTAAGTTCAGGTTTGGGTTCGACAAGCATAAGAATAGAAAAAGAATTGCCATTGAAAAAACCAGCTATAAAATTCACTTTGAAGTTCGAAAAAATGTAAACGTCTGAAATAAATATATGTATGAAAAACTTCACATTTATTTCAAAAATGAGATTAACACGTAAATGCCTTTTATGAATGAGTTTGCCTTAAATCATTTTGCTTCACTGAGGTACAAAATGCCACAGATTCAATCCTTGTTTTTAAACTTTTTCTTTGGTTGTTTTGTTTTAATATTTAGTTTTTTTAGATGTAGAATTAAGCCAAGTAGATGTCGGAACAAAAGACAAAAATGGAACAATTTTTAGGCTTTATACACATAGATTGTCCAATTATGTTTGTTAAATTTGTTCGTGTAAGGTAAAAAATTGCCAAAGTTAAGACATCTTTAATAAAAATCGCCGAATCTCTAACACTGTTTTAAACGATAATGCCCATCAGCTTTTGGTGTTCCATTTAAGATAGTTCTTGTATTGAGTCTAGAGCAGCTAGCATGACTGCCTTGCATCCATATGCTCCTTTGTTTCCAAAAATTGCCAAAGTTCAGACATCTTTGGTAAATTCACTGAATCTAGTAACACTGTTTTGAACAATAACGTCTGTCAGCTTTTCGTGGTCTATTGAAGATAGTTGTATCAATCCTAGAGCAGATTGCATGACTGCCTTGCATCCATATTTTCCTTTGTTTCCAAATTCTGCCTTTGTCTTATTAAATCATTCTGCTTCCTTATGTCTTAAAAGTGTCCACACTTTGTAAAGCATGAAAAGCAGTGAGCACCAAAGTCCATAATCTATGACTAATAAGCCTTTGCATAGTTGGTCAATGTCAGCAGGGCAAGTTTCTTTGAAACATCACTCAAAAGGGTGAAAATTATAAAATTCAACTTATATCTTTCAAGGCATCATTTCCAAAGTGAACACCGTACTAGAGAAGTTTGTCATTTCTTAATCATACATAATTGTGTAGATATAAGCAAAACTACAATTGTGGGGAGCCTTTTGGTTTCCAAACTGAACCCACTAACAGTGAAACTTGTTTGCTACTATTCAGACATGTGTGGAGTGAAGTTTAAACAATGGTCCATAGATAATAACAATGGCCAATTGGGGTATCTCAAAGTTTGCAAACAATTAATAAATGATGTCTAGTTTTGCATTTGTATGTTTTGTGAGTTCTTTGAGCTTAGATGAGGACTTGATTGTTATTTCTGTGATTTTTCTATGATCAACTCTTCTATTTTTGAGGTGGCATAGGATGGGCAGTGTTGGTGCAGGCAAAAAATTGGGAAAGGGCTTGTGTCGGAGGATGGTCGGGCGGGGAGTTTCCCTGGTGAAAATTCAAATGGTAATGGCATGGGAAACCCTGCAGATTCCCAAGCCAAGGCTTTCGATCCTGGAGAAAGACCTTGGATGCAATTGGGCAAAAATAAGTTGCTTGCTTCCCTTTGTCATTTGTCCCCAATCGGTGACCGCATCAATAATCCAGACAATCTTGTAAAAATGGCGGCCTCTCAAGAAGATCTTAGTCTGGTCGGGAAGTTTATGGGGGTTAGGCCTGAATTGGATGTCATTCGCAAGTTTGCGCGTGAAAAGTGGCTGTCTCTCGGCCACATGGGTATTGTTGCCTTGCCTAGGAACTTCTTCTTTGCGAAGTTCAACTGTGAAGAAGATATGGAAAAAATCTTGAATCAGGGGCCTTGATTTTTCGGCCGTAGAGGGTTGTTCTTGAAGCGATGGACTATTGATTTTGATCCTCATTCTCAAAGCCTTCAGGAAGTCCTAGTTTGGGTGCGGCTTCCGAGGCTCCCTCTTTACCTCTTGCATGAAGACATATTTGCTGGTATTGCTAGGTGATTGGGTTAACCCCTTACCATCGACCCAACCACTTCTGCTAGATCCAGGCTCATATATGCTCCCGTCTGCATTAATCTCAACCTGGACGTCCCCTTGCCTAACTCAATTGAGTTGGTTTCAATGTTCCAAACCCAAAATCAGACCATTGAATTTGAAAATCTCCCGATCAAGTGTGGGCTTTGTAAAAACATGGGTCATTTGTTCAAAGATTATCCCAAGAAAAAAGCTCAGGTTCATTCCCGGCATTGGCAGCCCAAGAAAACTGTGGAAGTTGATCACCCTTTGAAGCCAGGTTCGTCTGTCCCCATGCCTTCACTTCTTGCTCAAGCTCAGTTGCCAGTGGAAGAAGGAGAGATCTTTGCAGAGAAGGCAGACGTAAGTAACCTTCTTGTTCCTAATCCTTTTGCGTTGAATGAGGTTTCAGTCTCAAATATGTTCACTTGCCTCCAGGATCAGGAGGCTGGTTTGGATTTTAATACCCAGTCTCATTGTCCTGTAGAACCGGAGATTTTTTCTCTCCTTGGTTCATTGAATGATGATATCTCCCAGATTTCCTCATCTGAGGCCCTATAGAATCTTCTCCCTTCCGACTCAGGTTTTGATGTATTGAAAGCCTTGAGCCCTTTGTCTAGTCGGCATAAAGCTCCAATTACACCCCTTAAAGGGAAGCAATCCAAAAAGGATCAACCTAGTCTGAATCATATAACCAGAAGTAGTAAAAAAGGGATAGTGGATGTTGGGTCTGATTCGAAGCAGGGGCAGCCTTCGCAACAAGATTTAAGGTTAAGAGAAACGCTCAAAGATATAGCGAACGGAACTCAAATGAATTTGCCCTTGGGAGGGGGAAAGAAGCATCCCACCAAACCCCGCAGATGAAAATCTTGTCCTGGAATATAAGGGATCTAAATTCCCCTTCTAAGCAACGTCTGGTTGTGTCTTTGAGAAAAGATTTGAAACCCCAGATTTCTCTCATTCTAGAAACTAAAGTTGGTGAAGGTAATATTGATAAGATTAAGAAAGCCATTTGGAAGGATGCCAGTTTTATAGCTAGTCATGCCTTTGGTGCGTTTGGTGGTTTGCTTTGCCTTGGGATCATTCCAAAATTGAAGGGTGGTTTCCTCTTCTGATAGGTAAATCGACATGTACTTTTTTTGTAAAGACTGAAAGATCTCTTGGATTCTAACTAATATATATGCTCCGAACTCAGTCCTAGGCAGAGGTTGCCTTTGGGAAGAGCTGAGTCTCTTTAGAAGTGCTTTCCAAGATGAAGCCTGGATGCTGGCTGGGGATTTTAACATCCCCCTCTTTCCTTCTGACAAGAAATGAGGGAGTCAAATCCCTTCCATTGGCATGGAGGACTTTGAACATTTTGTTAATTCTAATGAGGTGATGGACATTGAGCTAAAAGGTAGCAAGTTTACCTGGAGTAACAAGAGGCTGAGAGACCACCTTATTCAATCAAAGCTGGATAGATTTTTTGTTTCTAAAGAAGGCCTTCACTCTTTTGGTGATTCTGTTCTTACCTCTCTCCCAAGGATAGGTTCTGATCACAATCCCCTGATTCTGGAAGTGTCCTCTGCTAACTTTTTTTCAAAAGCCCCTTTCGTTTTGAGGCTATGTGGTTAAAGCATGACAATCTCGAGCCCTTGACTGTTGAATGGTAGAGGAAGGACTTTTCTGGCTCCCTTATCTCCCAGGTTGCTAACAAGCTCAGATTCATTAAACTTAACTTAAAGGAATGGAAGAGGTCTGTTTTTGGTAACATTTTTCTAAAGGACTCCTTGAAAAATCATCTCTTAGCTCTTGAGCCCTCTGCGGAAAATTCTCCCCCTTCAGTTGCTGATAGAGAATGTGAAAGGCGTATTCTGGTAGAATTCCATAATATTCTGGCCTGCAAAGAGTCTTTTTGGAGGCAAAAGTCCAGTTCCCTTTTGGTTGAAAGATGGGGATTGCAATACCAGATTTTTTCATGCCACAACTTTGAGGCATAGAAGCTTTAATAGGATTAAGGAAATTGTCAAAGATGATGGCTCCAAAACTGACAATGTTTCGGAGATTTGTGAGGAAGCAGTTCAGTTTTTTGAAAACTTTTTAGGCTTTGAAAATCCAATTGATGAGTAAGCTTCCAATTATCTTTTGAACTTCATCCCTTCTATTATTTCTGATCAAATGAATTCTAGCCTGATCTCCCCTTTCAAATAATCTGAAGTCAAAGATGTTGTTTTTCTCATGGCAAGTGAGAAAGCGCCTGGGCCTGATGGCTTTCCGGCCCTTTTCTTTTAGAGATTTTGGAATATTATTGGGAAGGACATTTTTAATGCTCTGGGTGAGATGCAAAATTCCTTCCATATCCCTTGTGATGTTAATTCCACTTTTTTGACCCTTATTCCTAAGGTGGCAGGAGCGAATTCTTTCAAAGACTTCAGGCCTATCAGCCTCTGTAACACGCTATACAAAATTCTGACTAAAGTTATGGCTAACAGACTGAAGGTCATCCTCCCCCTGATTATTGATTCTTTCCAAGGAGCTTTTGTGAAAGGCAGGCAGATTTTGGATGGTGTCATTACCATTCACGAAGTCCTTCATTCCATTGACAAGAGTGGCAAAGACGGATTTTTGCTGAAATTAGACATGAATATGGCCTATGACCGGGTCTCCTGGGAGTTTTTTATTCAAGTTATGGCAAATTCGGATTTCATCTTGATTGGGTTTCCCTCATAAAAGGATGTTTGTCTTCGGTCATGAACTCTGTTTTGATCAACGGGTCTCCTTTAGGGTACTTTAAAAGCCTGAGGGGTCTCAGGTAAGGGGACCCCCTCTCACCCTACTTGTTCCTTCTTAATACAGAGGCCTTGGGCAGATCCATTCATTTGGCTTGTTCTTCGGGGTTAAATGTGGGGGTTAGGCCAGCCTCCTCCAGCTCCCCTGTCACCCATCAACAATTCGCTGATGGCACCATTTTAGCTTCTAGATCTTCTGTTCCCGAAGCTACAGAGATTAGGAATATTCTTTCTTCTTACGAGGTGGCATCTGGGCAGGAGATCAATATTATCAAGAGCAAGGTTTATTTCCTCAACACCCCCACAAAAGATAGCTGAAAATTGCTAAAATATTTGGGTGTCCGATTGGTAGCCTTCCTTTGTTCTATCTAGGTTTACCGCTCTTCTGTGGCAGGTTGCAAGAAAACTCTTGGTTCCCAGTGGTGGAAAGGGTAAGGAAAAAATTGGTAGGGTGGAAAGGTGCTCTCCTTAGCCAAGTTGGTAAAGCCCAACTTATCAAATCCACCCTCCAAAGTATCCCGGTGTTCTTCATGTCCTTGTCTAAAACGCTGTCTAAAATTCGCCTCAAGACTGATAGTATTCAAAAATCTTTTCTTTGGACAGGCATGGAAGAAAAGCAAAGATTACCACTGGTTGCTTGGGAGCAAGTTTGCTCTAACAAGGGTAGCGGTGGGTTGGGATTTAGGAACCTCAAACAAATGAATATGGAACTCATTGCTAAATAGGGATGGAAGTTTTTTAGAGAAGAAAATGTTGGCTGGGTGCAAATATTAAAAGCTAACATAATCTGCACCCAGCCAACATTTTCTTCTTTAAAAAGGTTTTAAACAGGGGACAAGCAATTTTCTTGACCTTCAGGTGCCTTCTAAGGGTTCTTCCTTTTGGAATTATCTTTTAGACTCTAAACTTAGTATTCAGAAAGGCCTGATATGGAGACTTGGTGATGGCAGAAATATCGACTTTTGGAGAGACAGTTGGATTTGCAGTAGCCCTCTGATTGAAGATCAATTTCTAAATTGCCTCTAACCCCTCATTGCTCAGATATGCGGCCCCAAAGTTTCAGATTTCATTGAAGTTAAGGATGGCAGAAGGGCTTGGAAAACTATTCATCTCATTGACCCTACTCCCAGGCAAGTTCATGCTTTCAGTGTCCTCTCTAGCATTCTTAGAATCCAACTCATCAAATTATCCCCTTCAGCTGATTCCTCTGTTTGGAAAGCGGACTATAAGGGCTTCTTTTCAGTCAAATCTGCCTACTTCCTATAGATGGATGGAGAAGAGGATTGGTTTCCGGTCAACAAAATTTGGCTTAAAAACCTCACCCCCAAAATCAACTTCTTTTTTTGGTCGGTTGCCCAAAATAAAATCCTTACCATCGAAAATCTTCACAAAAGAAGCCTGGCACTTTTGAATAGATGCTACCTGTGCTAAGCAACTTGGGAGAATTCCAACCATTTGTTTCTTGAATGCCGCTTTTCCTTGGATATTTTTTTATCTTCTCCTCAGAATCCTTAATATAGCTTGGGTTCTACCCAACACTATTATGGATTTTTGTTTGTAGTGGTCCTCCCCTTTCCGCAATCCTAAGCTCAGAACCTTTTGGTCCTTTTGTCTGCCTCATTACCTTAGGGGAATCTGGAATGAAAGAAACAATAGAGCCTTCCAGAACGTCAAAAAGGACCCCAAGTCAGTGGAAATCAAAATTGCCATTGCTCTAAAAGAAATTGTTTTGATGCTATCCTTCCAAGATGAGAATTGGTATGAGAGTGAATCCAAGCTCACTTTCCTTTGAGGTCTTTTGAAAAGTGAAGGCTCCCTTTATCCCCCTCCCCCCCAACCCCGTTCTTCTGTTAAATGGGCTTCTCTGCCTCAAGGCTGGATTAAGCTGAACTTTGATGGGGCGGCTAAAGGAAATCCGGGCATCTCTAGTGTTGGAGGTCTTATAAGAGATGATAAAGGAACCATTCTTCTGGCCTATGCTGATCATCTTGGTGTTCAATCAAGTTTTTTTGTTGAAGCGAGAGCCCTCTTGCAAGGAGTTTTGCTACTTGAAAACCTGGGCCCTAAAAAAGTTATTGTTGAAGGGGACGCTCTGTCCATAATCAACATTGCCAAAGGCCTCCATCATTCGTATTGGACCATTGAAGACATGTTAGAAGGAGTCATCAAACGTCTTGAGAATATGGAAAGCTTTCAGTTCACTCACTTTTTCAGAGAAGGGAATAGGGAAGCCGACTTGCTGGCAAACAAGGGCGTTTTGCAAGATTCCCTCCACGTTTGGATAGAAAATTTCCCTAGAAATCTTCTTCTTTTAAATGAAGTCAGCTAAGGTTGCTGCGTTGGACCCCTTCCCAGTTTGCTGGCCTTTGCTTACTTGGCAGCTCCTCTTCTTTCCAATTGTCTTTAGAAGCTTCAGCCTCTTTCATTTCAGCCTTTCTTTTTTCCTTTTCTTTCAGTGTGGGTCCCCTTGCTTCGTTAGTGTTATCCCTTTTGTCTCATTTCTTCTCCTTCGTGGCTCTGGTGATGTGTCGATCATCGGCAAGGAGTTCCCTTTCGAAGTCTTTGGCGCTGATTTATCAATCCTGATTTGTCTTTCTCAATTTGCGAAAGTTCTTGCTATCACGCCGAGTTGCCTTTCCAAGAACTACAGTCTAGTCCTAATGTGGCCCTTGGAGTTCAAGATTTCCATCTTCTATGTGCTTAGGGAAAGCATGGTTTCTCGTAATCCTATGTTCCCTTTGCCCTTTTCGTGCCACCTCAGGCTCGCCCCCCCCTTGAGCTTAGGTGGCGGATGATTCATAATTTGGATCCGACCCTTTCTATGTATGATTGCTTTTCCCATGCCAACTTACGTGTTGACTTAATTGTCAGGTGTGAATTATCATTCATTCACATGCTTGAAGTGCTTATTATTTCATTTGGCTCCAAGGCCATCCATTACACGAAGATTACCAGCTCTGTTTTCAATTTTTCTTCACCCCCAATTTGGCCCTGTGTTTTTCTCATGAAGATGGATAGCAACGACATCTTCAGCGATGCTATCCTGCTATGCTTGCCATGGGGATTGAAACGTTTAAAGTGGAGCCCTTGAAGCTTGTTATTGATAAACGATGTCAATGACATTTTGGATAGAGGGGTTTTTTTGAAGTGCATGCAGAAGTTTGATGGCCACGATGAGCTGATATCTCTGCAAATTGCACACTCGTGGTCCGAAGGAATAGTGAAAGTAAAAGGGATTGAATTCACCATCATTATGTCCCTTATTGCCGAGCAACATCCTTGGCTATCGAAGGGGAAAGCATCAACAGAAAGAAGCACTCTCTTTCTAAAGAGTTGGATAGATTCCTCGAGAAAAATGAAAAGATGCAGAGGTTGGAAAATGGTATTCTCAAAGGCTCCCTCCCCAACCCGTGGGACAGAGTAGTTCTGCCAATCATGAGGCATTTTACCTTGGATGGCAAATTCAATGTAGTGCAGAGTTTACACTTTGTATTCCTAAATCACCTTCGAAGGGGGAAAAGGCTTAATGTTCCGGCCTTCTTGCTGCGCTCAATTGAGAAGACGATTGGTAAAGTTCAGTGTGGGAAATCCAACATCCCCTTACACTAAGGTCGTCTTAAAATCCTTTTCTACCATGCTGTGGAGAAAATGGATCAGAAGAACATCCCAAATCTGGGTCTTGACTATGGAAGTCCCACGGCGTCAGCAGATAATTCCGAAGGAACTGAGGGAAATGAAAATCCTCCCACTTCTCTTGATAAGGAAAAGAAAGACAGCTCGCCATCGCATACCATTTCTGCGGGTTCTGAAAACGGTAAGAGTAGTTCCCTTGGTCAGCATAAAAGAGTTCCATTCAAAAAGGAAGGCTCGACTGCACGGGCTAAGGAAACCAGGTGCTCTGTCCAATTGAAGAATTTGCTGAAGAAAGGGAAGTCCCTTGTTCCTCCCCTGTTCATATCTGACGTGGACTCTGAGTCTTCTCAAGAATTGAATCCTACCTCTTAGGCGATTGGCTCTCCTCCTCGTGCTAAGGGCAAGAAAAGGTTGGTTACTGAAGGAAAGAGAGGCGAATCTTTGGAGAAGAAGAAATCTGGGATTCCCCCCGGAGTCCCCCTTCATGGTTGTCCCAAGTAGCAATTTCGTCATCCTCCAAGACTTCGCAGAATGAACAGGATGACATCTATGCTCATGGAGGAGGTGGTCAACCACTTGGACGAATTCTAGAAAAAAGGTGATGCCCCCCATTCCTAGTAAAGTCTTTTTTACTGTGGTGGGGGGGCCTTTCCCATCCAGTTCTGTTCCAGTTCCTCCTAATTCTCCTCTCCCCTTTGGGCTCAGAGGCTGATGAATTTTGTTTTCCTCTTTGGAGGTCTTCTTCTGCGTTGTTTTTCTTTTGTCAGCAGTTCCAGGTTTAGCCCCGTTTCTTAGGGGTATGTTCTCTTGTTAATCTCTTGGTTTCTCTTGATCTTGTTTATGTGTTCTTTGTAAAGGGTTTGGGAGTCCTTTCAAATCCCTTTTCTACCATTAATAAAAAAATTAAAAAAAATTCTATTTTTAGTTTATTTACATCATTTTGGATGATGTTACACTGCAGGCCCTTATGAAGGAGGAGTTTGGAAGGTCCATATTGAGATACCAGAGGCATATCCATATAAATCCCCATCTGTAGGTTTTGCAAACAGAATTTTTCATCCAAATGTTGATGAAATGTGAGGCTTTCTTCACTTATAATGTATTTGGAAGCTTCTCACGATCCTAATTTATTCCTAGTCTCCCTTAAAATATAGATCCTTTTTCAATGAGATTAGGCTTCTTAAAGAAGAATGAAGTTTGGTTTCTTAGAGCAGTGAAAATTTAACTATGTTTGAAATGTGTTATTAAGGTCTGGCTCAGTGTGCTTGGATGTAATCAACCAGAGTTGGAGTCCGATGTATGGTAAGCACATATATACAATTGTTTAATGTGTATATTGGGGTTGGTATTCATTTGTCGTGTTAGGCTTAATTGTGAATTGCTCATGTTTGTATCCACTGTTGACTTATGAGTTTTGGAATTTGCTGTCTTTAATGCAGACTTGTCAAATGTATTTGAGTCTTTTCTTCCTCAATTGTGAATTGCTCATGTTTGTATCCACTGTTGACTTATGAGTTTTGGAATTTGCTGTCTTTAATGCAGACTTGTCAAATGTATTTGAGTCTTTTCTTCCTCAGCTGCTCTTGTATCCGAATCCATCTGATCCCTTAAATGGCGAGGCTGCTTCTCTTTTGATGCATGATGAAAATCTTTATGCACAGAAGGTTAAAGGTATTGACTATCAAGTACTGGTTTTTTCAATGCCCTTTGCATTTTGGCAATTCAATTACCTACTGGATTTGCACATCACCTTTTTTATGGGTTTAGATCTCTATTACTACCTTTCCTGATCTCTTTGATCCATAATGATACCTTTTTCTCTCCTGAGGTTTCAACTGCATTGTTCTTCCACATTCTTCATAGGTCTAGATTAAATCATTTTATGTGGTATCTTAATGATGGCATTTGTAATTTAATTCATATTCCTTGTTTTTATTCTTTTTTTCTTTTCTACACAGAATACTGTGTAAAATATGCTAAGGCTGAAGGTGCGGGAAGACAAGAAGATGAGGAAAGCAGCAGTAATGAATTTAGCGAAGATGAAAATTCTTCTGAAGAGTAAATTATTGGCATGCAGATCCAAGACTTTTTTGGGTGGAGACTGACCATGTCAGTATAGATATATCTGCAAGCTAATTTTTGTGAATTGGAACTGTTAAAACAGGATCAAACATCCCTTTAACCAGTCTTTGCCTGGAATTTTGCAACGGGGATATTTTCACTCAATAGTGTGCATTCTATCATATGGAAACCTGCTACAATAGCACTTAATGATTTTTGGCTATCCATTGCTGTGTTCCTTATGCATACGCACTTCTTTAAGCTTCATTGTCAAGCTCGATAAAACCAGGATTTTGTGATCTCTGCATCAAAAGTGATTGACGAAACAAAAGATCTTGTTATTGGAATGTTGTCTCTGGTTTTGTTTTTCTTTACAGTTCTGTGTTTCTTTAAGTTTGGCTGGTAGTTTATTTTTAGTTCTCTTTAAACTAGTTATTGTGGAAGAAATTGTCGTGTTATTATGCCGTTGTGAGAATTGTCCATTGTCCTGATTGATTTTTGTTTAGATATATTTCTGTAATTTGGTGTCTTTTGGATGGGATTTGCATAATTTGGCCAGTTGAAGTGATTTTTCTTTTTGGGCTTTGACAATATACACTGATCTTTTGGAATGATACTTTAGAAAAATTGCTCCAGATTTAAGAGCCATACAATTACCAACACATCAAATTGCAATCTAATGTGTTATGATGGGAAAGACAATGAGCAACAACGGAATGTGGGACCACTAATCACAAAGAAAGAGCCATATCAAATGAGAGATGAATCAGAAATTCTATTCATATACAAACTCTTAAAGTGAATCTCTAAGAAGAGCAATAAATATATGGCAAACTACAGTTCACTATAAAACACCATTTTTTCATGTAACTACTTACAATGAGAAATGAGAGACATTGTTGGAGATGAAATGATCCATCTTCCAACTATCACCAAAGATTGTTGCCACAATTCGACCACTAGTGTGGAGTTAGTATTAATGTGGAAAATGTTAGTGGTTGGCAGGTTTAATAGGTCAAGTTTTGGAGATCATATCTTTGCCATTGTAATTCAAAACACCTTGCAAAGCTTTGAATCTGTGGAATGTGATGAAAAGTAGATGGACTCTGTTTGGCAACATGTGGGACATGAAATCCATTGTAGAAGGCTCAAACTTTCAAATACAATTTTGATATAGATTCAAGTCCAATAGAATCTTCTCTCAAATTACCATCTTAATTGGTTGCTAGCTCTTTGGGGGCAGTGGCATTAATTGCATTGAACACTTAAATCAAATGTGCGAACTTCTTGTCCACATGCCCTAATGGATGAATTCTCCTCCTTTGAGAACTTAATTAAGAGGCGTTCTTTGGTTTTAGATGTCCTATATGTTTGTCTCTATGATATAATTTTCCATAATTAGAGTAGAACAATTAGGATTCACCTTTAGGGTTTGTAGTTGTTTTGTTGCATGTGAAGTGTCTAACATAGGTGGAAGTACGACAAAAAAAGTTTTCACACTAAAGGAATCGGTAACTCGTTACATTTTTCATCACCTTTTCGTGGGTTCGAATCCTTCTCCTTGTTGCCACTATAACCTTTAGTTGTGTTGGGTAAACTTTTTATTGTAGTCGGCAGCGTCGGCGCAACATGCCCTCCGATTCTACGAGGCCTGGGGGATTCGAACTATGGTCTCCACCCTCCCAAGGGAGCGCTTTGACCAGCGGGCCAAACCCTCCGACCTAAGGTGTTATTCTATATAGGGTGGAAGATTGAGTTAAAATATATTGTGTTCCACCTACATAGTGATTATATAAATCTTCTATTAATGTAGGTGTTTGAACATTTTATTGGGTCCCGTTAGTCTCATCTATTGAATATGCATCCATACCTTGTTGCAAACCTTGTATTAGTCCAATATCTAGTGTATGTCAGGCTATTTTGGTTTTCTATAATATATAAGGGGCTTTATGTTAAATTGTGCAAAATTTATTTAAGAAATTTAGTTGTTTTCTTCATCACTTTAATCATGCAATGTGGAAAGCTACACAAATTAGAACCCATGGTTAGAACCATGTGCACTCCTAAAATGATTGTGTAAAGTAAAGTTGTGAAGAATTCTAGTAATCGTGATGTACATATTATAGGTTCTCATCCTAGATACTTGGATGCTTCAAGTTGTACATTCTAGGGAGATGGAATTTCATTTGATTACATGACTCTTATTATAGATGGAAGGGAACCAATCTAGTTAATTTTGTGTCCATCATGGACAAGAGGCTTAGATACAAAGGTGCTTAGGTATATGATATTTATATTTGACACAAATGTCCATCACAACTCAAAGGGGACCCACATAGATTTGGAAAAAAAAAATGCAGTCTCTTGTTAAGGTGTCCTTTTATGGGTGTGTATCGAAAATCATTCCACCACCATGTTAACATAGTTATGATCATGTTTTGTAGTGGAAAGTATTATTATAAAGTCCATTTAAATTAACTCAAGTGTTTTTAAGACATTGGTAGTGGCTTATAATCACTTATTCTAATTCATTAAGTTTGTAATGCCACATAAAGTGTATGATCTTTATGTATTTTGTGGCATTATAGTAGCTCATTAATTAATATATATATATATATAGTACTATCAATGTTTGTTTTACATCAAATTGTCTTATCATATAATTATAATTTAATTTTAAATATTTCGGGGGCTCCTTTAATGATATATAGGTGTCATAAATGGCATAGAAATCTATCCTTTAGCAGGGAACATTAAGAACCTATACATATATAAGCATTGATTATGCATGTTTGTGAAGTCCGAGTCTCTTTTATAATCTTGATCCAAGTGGAAGTCTTATGCACATAAGAGCTAAGGAGAATGGTTAATGTTATAATAGTAGAATAAGTAAAGCAATTAGCAACTTTGTTAGCATTGCCCTTTTCGTGTTTGATGCTCAATTGGATTTGTAAATACATGGACTTGTTTTTCAATGGTATAAATTCTACAACTTGGTTTATGTCTGCAATAATTCTAGAACTCTATGATTAATGTGGATGATTTTTTTCCTTGTCAACGAATGTTTATTTGTCTAAAACATAATGTTCACTATTGGCATGCTTGAATAATGGTTTTAAGTTGTTTATGATATTTGGGATATTTTGGGCTATGTCATTGAATGTCTCGTTATTGGTGGGTAAAAGGATGCCTATTTTAAATAAGGACCATGTTGAGTGCTAAATATAAGGAACTTAGTTCTATCTCAAATGGTTGTTATAGGTCTAAAAGGGCAATGATTGGTGTCACATAAAAGAGCATTTTTGCCCTTTGAATGATTTTTCTTATGGTTAATTCCATATAAACTTTGTTTTGACTCCTTTTTTGTCACATAATTATGGATTCATATGTGGGAGGATCTTGGCACAAATCTAAAATATAAATGCACTAGATTGATAACCTTCAGGTAAGCTTATGGACATATGTGATGTATTCTTTATGTAAGGCTACAAGCAATCATTAAGTAATATTTTAATTTATTTAGTTTTAGTGGCATTGCTTAAACCACTAGTGTGGTTAACTTTGTAGCTTATAATTAATCTTAATCCATTATGTTTTGTTGGTTTGGGTTAATGTGATATGTTATTATTAGTGTTGGAGTTTAGGTGTCTACTATAAATACCCCTAACCATCTGATTCATTGCATTGTTGTGTATCCATGTAATATATTGTTTGGATACCCACTATGTTTTCTTTCATCTATTTGATCTTTATATTTTACTTCTCTATTATTTTGCATAAGACTTGTGGTGAATGTTATGCTTCTATTTGTTTTTGGAAAGTATTGTGAAATCTAATAAAAACTATGAAATTTTATGAGGGTCTTTGAGGTAGGATAATCTTAAATACTTCCATTTGTTTTTGGAAAGTATTGTGAAATCTAATAAAAGCTTTGAAGTTTTATGAGGGTCTTTGAGGTAGGATAATCTTAAATTACTCAAATCTTCATTGAATCAACATGCAATCTTTCCTTGTGAATATTATAGTGAAGACATTGGATCTTTTTATACTAAACAAACATTTCCAAGGTGGCATACACTTTATGTTCATAAAGCATATTAAGAATTTATCAAGTTATTCCAAATGCTCCTTCCATGATCCACTAAAAATTAGTATATCAATTAAGTAGACAACCCCAAAGGAAACAATGAATGATTACAAGATGTCATTCACCATTCTCATGAACATTGTAGGCATATGATCAAGTTAGATGACAAGACCAACCACTAGAACAATCCTTAGATTTGTGTACAATCTTCTCACATCAGTCAATTTGGTTGGTATTGATGGACAAATGTACAATGTTGGATAAATTTTATTCATCAAACAATTAGATCTATACAAAAAAATGGAGTTGATTTTCATAACGACTTGTTAACCAATTTTATTATATAGGTGTAATTGGAAGTTCCCAAAATAGTATTCTAACTCCCTAACTAATGATTTAATATTTCTAACATTCCTCCCTATTACATCATATTTCATCATACTTAGCCTCACATTGCTAAAACCCACAACTGAGGAAGAAAGAAAGGATTTTCTTCTACCAAGCCCGAGGAACCTACTTAAGACCATATAAATATCGGGTCAAGCGACACACCAATGGATTGGGTTCCTCTAGATCAAATCTAGGTGGCTATTGCATCTAGACTTCTTCTTGAAGCTCTATTTTATGAAAAACACTCTTCATGTCCATCTAATGCACCTTCCATCCATATGAGGATGCAATAGAAAGAATCATTCTCACATAGTCCAACCTAGCTACAAGTGCAAAAGTCTCTGAATAATCCACTCCCTCCTGTTGAGAGAATCCCTTGATAACAAGGCATGTCTTGTGCTTTTCAATTTGACCATATGATATGTACTTGGTCTTGTAGACCCACTTACACCCCATAACATTCTTCCCTACTGGAAGAGGAACCAAGTCTCATGTCATGTTATTCATCAATGCTTCATATTCTGCTACAATGGCACCTTCCCATTCAAACTTCCCCTTAGCCTAGGAGTAGGTGATAGGATCCTATGAATGAGTTTCCTTCAAATATCGAGAAGGAACCTTTTGATGCCTCTCTAGGGATAAAATGGGTTGTGCATCCTTCATAAGCATCTTGACTCACTTGGGTGTGGACATTTAGAAGGAGCATGAGTATCTTGCACCAACTCAACATCAAAAACTAAAATAGAAGAATCCAACACATTACCACTCACCTCATCATGCAAATCTAGAGCATTCTAAACTGAACCATTCTGCTCATCTCGTTCTACCCTAGAGGAAGAAGAAACTGCTTGAGAAATTGTTCATGATGAAGTTAAATTGATAGGCAATGAACACCCACTAGAAGAGGAAGATACTCTAACAAGAATGGAACCACCCAAGATATCTAAAGAACCTACTAAATCTATTGTAGTCAAAGAATTAGAGGAGCCTGTAGCTAAATGATTAGGAGGGTGAATGGAAGGAATACCTAGAAGAACCTCATCAAAGATAACATCTCTCATGATCAACACCTCATGTCTTTGAGAATCATATAGGCGATATGCATTTGAGATATGAGAATATCCCACACAATATGCACTTATGACTCTTAGGTGCCTCCTTTGTCCAAATATCCTTGGGTATGTGAGTCTATGCTAAAGACCCAAAGATTTAAAACATAGATAAATCTAGTTTATTACCCAATATTACTTGTCCAAAGAAATACATAACATATAAAAACATAGTATATGATGGGGTGATTGTAGACATCCAATTATCTTCACTTAAAGAGAATCAAAATTACACTCAAATAAATAATAAAATGATCAGTGAGAAGGGATATTTATACCCAAGTATATGTTGCCTTTAGGTCAAGGTTGTGAGACTAACCCTTGGGAATAAAATATTAAAAAATTACAAAAAATACCCCTTTCAACATTTACATGGGCCCAAAGGGTAATCATAACAAAAAATCAGTTGTGTCCTCAAGAGAAGCTTAACCACAACATATTTTAACACATATAAGGGCAGAAACACTGATAACTAGATTGGGAAAAGACAACAATCCAAATATCTCTAATCACTTGATGAAGTAGGACATACATAGTTCATAAAGATCATAGACTAGGATATATACAATAGTCCACGATGTACATCATTTGAGAATAGAAACATTCTCAACTACTCTAATGGCCTCACTAACCCCTTAACTAAGGGTAGGGACAAACATAGGGATAAACATGACTACCCATGGTTTTACATCAAATATGGAAAGGGACACACATGTTATCCTTCTTCACAATTGCAAATAGGGACACACATATATCCACAACACCTTTATGACCAAAGATACAAACAACTAATCATAGATAAAACACTCCTTTTGTGAACATGAACACATACTAGTCATCATGGATATAACACTCTTCTTGTAGACAAGGACACAAAACCATTTATAAGATCATGTGCAAATATGAACACACACTATTGTTCACAAAACAATAGTTGGATTGAGCCTCATTATTTATAAGAATAACTTGTGAATATGAACACACATTTATTCATAGGTAAATATCTCTAATATAATGTGAGTGTAGACAATTAGTCAGATAAGTCCTTATTGAGCTCCAAAACAAGATTAATGGGGTGAACTCAACTATTCACATCTTGAAGTGTGGCATAGAACTCCACTTTTTTTAGAATCAAAGATCTTGAAGTGTGGAATAGGCCTTTACTTCACTTTGAATGAAGTATTATCTCTAATGGAAATAGATAATACATTCTTCATCTTCTTGCAACTTCAATGTTTGAAATGGATCAAAATATATGTGGGTCAAATGTATGAACCCCCTTAATCAAAATAATTTCTTGATCATGTGGTCTTCCAATAATTGACACAATAGTATTCCATATATTTATTTAAATAATAACAAAAGAGTGTTTGTTGTATAGGGCTGAAAAAGAGTTTTCCGATGACTATACATAAGCCTATGTTTAAAAAAATCTTGATGTCACATGGAGTAAAACAACATAATCTTGATATGCTTCTCAATTCACTATCAAAACCTTTATAAATAAAATTCCACAACTTGAATAAAGAGTATGGTATAAAAAATTAAGTTGTCTTCTTACTTGATACATGTGGGATAAAGTTTTACCAGGATGATCCTTCTCTCTTAGAAAAAATTTTCTCTATAGACACGTTCTCATATTTTTATCCATGATGCATCTTCATATGTTGCACCATCCACATCAATTTGCTCAATTTGTGAATATTCTAAAATTACATGCATCCTCCAATTTTTATTGTTTAGGGTCTTTTCCTTTAGAACATTGTAAAACTTTTGTGGCAAATATTATAGAGACCTTCACAAGGACAAGGATAAAGACATGCACGAGGGCATAGAGGTAGCAATACATGATGATAAAGTCTATGGTGAAGCCTACCACATAGTTGTATATATGGTTGCTCATATTTTCTACATGTTTTATTTACACCTTTTCTATCACAAACCAATCTACATAATTTCCACTTGCTTGTGGTTCTTACATTCTAACTTCTCTAAGCCCTTGATTGTGTGATCAAATAGATTCTCATATGAGGAAGGCACCATGGTGGGAATCTCCATTTTAAATTCAAATTCAAGGTGTTATTGCACTAGTGAGGAGTATGAGGCAACACCCAAAAATTTTTCATTTTGGATTCAAATACTCACATTTAGAAAAATATAAATTGTAGTACCCTTTTTGTGCAATGTATCTCTTATTGATTCAAATGAATAATTACCTTGGTGGCCTCTCTTCGCCAATGTTCAGTGCATCTTCTCCTTAGTGCATGCCATGAATGATTCCTCTAACACCCACTCCACATTAAACCACATTCTCACTTCAATATGATGCGTTGTCATCCAACAATGAATTTGTCCATTAGTAAATATCCTTTATGTCAACCTTTATTGACTAAAACTACAAAATACAATCTTCCATACTAAACCACTTAAAACACGCTTGCAATATTGATCTATTCATCTAATAATGACCTAGGTTGTCCTTGGATGACCTTGGACAACTAAATGCTTTGTCTAAGGTTTGACAAATGTGCTTACTCTTCCTAGAATGACAACAAGATTTGGTGCTCTTTGTATATTTACAACATTCATTTGCATGCCAATGAACATACCTCTCTCACTCATAGAATGGAATGGCCATGAACATATAAGTTTTCTCATACCACATGATGGACAACATACAATACTTAAAAATTTATATTTATCAAATAGTTGGATTTATACAAAAATATGGATTTGGTTTTTATAACCACTTATTAACCAACTCTGTTATACAAGGGTAATAGACAGTTCCCGAAATATCTTTATAACACCCTAACTAATAATATTTGTAACAAGTACTTAATTGTAGCTTTAAAATACATCTTGATGAAGTATTTAGCGTCTCTAAGATACTAAAAAAAGGTCATTTGATCGAGATATCGAGTAGCTAGTCTTCATGGTGTTCTAGTTCAAAATTTCATAGTCATTACCAAGTCATTTTCCATCCTTAGTTTTGGGTCGCATAGTTGGTCTTTCATATGATGATCCTCTTGGGCATATATGTGACCTTCCTATATGAGATGCTAAATTTGGCACTTAGTCTTATTCTTTTCCAAGACAGAGTGTCAATGATATATAAATTTCATCAATAAATCACTAAATAAATCCTTTGAGAGTTCAAAACCGTATTTCAATTTCATGTATGCACCATTTATAACATATGCATCAAAACTAGGCAAAAACAAAGAAATAAAGTTATCCTCACTCAAATATGGAAAAATAACTCTATGATAACATAAACATTACTTAGATGGAACAACACATGCAAGTGGAAGAAAAACCCTTTTAGGGAATAAAATTCCCAAGGAAATAGGAAGACTTCTATTTTGATGGTAAAAATAATTTATAGGGCAATCAAAATTACAATTTGAAGGTACCTATTACATTTAGATCCCTATGTGCTTGTTATGCCCTCTAATGCCTATGCCAAAATTTCTCTCTCCTTATCCTTGCTTTTGTACACTATTACTAGCTTCTCTCTTGTTTTTTCCCTTCTTTTCTAACCCTTCCTCTTCTTTTATTGTCTTTTCGACTCTTTCCACTTTGAGATTTCATCTTCCAAAAGAAATGAGCTAAACAAGAAATTAATATTTGTTCTCTCTGAAATTTGATTTAACCCCAAATACCTATGACATTGCATTTTAGTTGCCATCTATTTAGGCCCACTTCACAATGCAAATAAGTCTATATGACTTCCAATATTCAAATTAAACTCATTTTCTATATTTTGGCATATCCAATTATTTCATCATAGTTTGCTTTTTGGTCAGAACATGAATAATATGAAGAATTTATAGCAAAAAGAATGAACTCATTTTGAGCTTATATGGGAGAGAAGTTGCAACTATACTCTAGACTACATTTTGTCATTTAAAAGTATCAATTATTATATTTTTCTATAACATTTGTGTATTAAATATTATAGATTTTTACTTCATCTAAAAAATAATAAATTATTCATAATTTTGTTTGATCAAGTTATGATAAAATGAATTTTTCTACATGGCATTTGAGGGGACAAGTAACAAAATATTGGCAATTTGAGTTATTTTGTGTTGTCATTGATGTCACATGGATCACATTGAGTTTTGGTGGCAAAAGCACTTCATAAATAATCATTTATGATATTTTGGAGAGCATGGATATTTATAGGGTTTTGTGGCACAAGAGGCATATAATATTTAATTTTTTAAATATTATATTAATGGTTTTTATTAAAACCAATGGTAAAGGTTTTTATTAAAACCAATGGCAAGGGTTTTTATTAAAACCGACGAAAAGGTTTTTTATTAAAACCAACGGAAAGGGTTTTCATTAAAACCATTGGAAAGGGTTTTTCATTAAAACCACTATGCGAAGACTTCTCCAAATTATGATGAATGAAAAGGATTTCCAATAAAACCTAGGTGTAAAAAGTTTCATGGCGAAATTCAAAAGAATGAAGGAGATATCCCAATTCAATGTTAAGAGATGAATTATTAAATTTTTATTTAATAATTCTAAGGTCTAAAGTTGAATTACATCATTCGCCGACGTGCAAAGGTAGGGGAGATTAATAAAGTTCGTCGACGTCATTCGAAGGATGGAGGTGCATATAAATAAAAGGTTAAAACCTTTGTTTTTGTAGACTGGACATAACGCATGAGAGAGAGTAGTCGAAAGGGGAGTAGTGAAGAAAGAAGGATAAATAACTTTCGATTTGAGAGCAAGGTCAAGTAAACAATGCAGGAAAGTGACATCACGTAGGAGCCTATAGCGCAGTTGGTAGTGCATGAACTTTGCACAAGGCAGGTTTGCTATTCGAATCCCGCCAAGGGCAAAGTGTTTTGCTAAGAAAGTAAAATCAAGTTTTAGATTTGAGCGCAGGTTAAAGTTGGGTGTTTGGAATTAAAATCCCAACGTGGGCTAGCGCCCACGTGGTAAGCCCTCACAATGCTAGGCGAGAGGAACAGAGTTCGACTCCCGTAAGGGTGTGAAGACGCATTGATTTTTGGCAATGCATTAACGATTTTGAAGGTGGTGAAGGCGCATTAATTTTGGCAAAGGCATTAACGATTTCGAAGGTTGCAAAGGCTACGAATTTTGTATATCTAGCGCATGGTAATATTTGATATTGCCAAATTTTTGGTGCATTGAAAATCATTTCTATTATAACTATGGAGTCATAAGGCATTTAGTGAAAATAAATGATTGTTGTATGTGCTTAGGGAGTTATAAGGTGTGAATTTAAATATTTGTGATTGTTGTATGTGGAGTTATAAGGTGTGGAATTAAAAATAAAATAATAGGTGCTTGTTGTATCTGTTAATGAAATTAGGGAGTCATAAGGTTGAAAAGTGTTGAACTTGTTAGATGTCCTAGTGCATAATTTAATTATGAAATTAAACTAGGAACTTGAGACCTAGTTAATTGCTACCTTGAGTTAGAAGACATGCACATGAGTTAGGGTTTGAAGTTGAAGACAAATTACTTGATTATGTGCCTCGGCTATTTAGAGGGAGTCGATGGATTAGAAAATCAATTTTATGGATAAAATTGATGCTTGAGTTCCATGATTGCTTTAGTGGAGTTCATTGAGAGTATTGCCATTATTGAGGAGGTTTTTGCTATTGCTTTGAGGAGATTATTGTTGATTACTTATTGAGTACATTGCCACTATTTGAGACCATTGAGGAGATCATTTGCTAGTCACTTGTGGATACATTTGCCTTTCATTTGAGGAGATCATTGTTGGCTATTTAAGTGCTCTTTGCTTGAGGGAGTTGTGCTTGTTTCTTGAGAGCTTTTTGACATTGCATGAGGAAGATATTATTGAGAACCTATTGCTATCACTTGTGGAGATTGTCCTTGGTTGGTTGAAGTCCTCATTGTTATTGCTTGGAGAGGTTTCCATTTGAGAGATTATTTGTCATCCATTTGAGAGTACCTTGTTGAGCATTGTTGTCATACATTTGAGAGTACATTGTTGAGCATTGTTGTCATCCATTTGAGAGATCATTTGTCATACATTGTTGAGATGATTGTGGATCATTGTTTTCATCCATTGAAGAGTACATTGCCATTCATTGTTGAGCACATTGTTGAGTATTGTCATCATTAATTTGTTATCCATTGTTGAGTTTATCATTGAGCCTTGCCTTCATTGATTTGTGGTTGATATTTGAGTGCTACTTAAGAGCCATTGGTTGAGCCTTTGAGAAGGATTTTGGGATAGATTTGTGGACATATTTGGGAAAACATTTGAGCAGGATTATTTGAGACTTTTGTGAAGGCTTTGAGAACATATTTGGGACAATATTTGAGCAGGATTGTTTGAGCCTTGTGAGAAGGCATTGAGGTAGATTTGTGAGTAGTTAAAGATACAGGAAAAAAATAGAAAACATATCAACACCAGTTGCCTAGCTAAGAAGATCAATGGATAGCCTAGCTAAGCAGATCAGTGGATAGCCTAGCTGAGAAGATCAGTGGATAGCCTAGTTGTGTAGATCAGTGGAGAGCCTAGCTGAGCATATTAGTGGATAGCCTAGCTGAGTAGATCGATGGATATCCTAGTTGAGCATATCAGTGGAGAGCCTAGCTGAGCAGATCAGTGGAGCCCACCTAAGCAGATCAGGATAGCCTAGCTTTGAGCAGATCAAAGTAATCATTTGTATTGGGATAAGGATCCCTATTTATTTGTGAAATATTATAAGGAGAATATCTTGTGGAACCCCACATTGGGGGAACCACGATAAATCTTGTGTCTCAATTGTGTGTGATGATTTGTGCACTTGCTTACTATTGCTATCTATGTTATTAATGCACATTGCTATGTTAGGTTATTGCAATTGAGGACACTAATTGATATTGGTTTGGAAAGAAAGTAAAAAGTGGGTGCTATACTGTTCACCCCCCCTCTCAGTATAATATTGTGTTCTTCACAAAATATCAAGCTGAAAATAGGTTTTGCACATTACTATAGATAACTATATTAGTATGAAATTTCATTCAATTTTGACATCATTTAATATAGTTATAACAAACTCACCTATGACCCTCTAAGGATTACATTTTTAAATATAGCTTAACTTTCATCCTAATATCCAATATTAATTAATGATAAATTATTAGAAACATATTTGAAGTATGCTTCCAAGAGTACAAAATTTATTGAATGAAACTTGAGGGTGCTCCTTAAATGATTTAGATGCCTATCAAACCTATTTGTATATAATGCATGTGAAAATTTTTGAAAAATATTGATATCATTTTGAGTATATTTTTCCATCAAAATATGTATTTGAGTGCTCATGTAGCCCTAATATGACTCAACATGAAACCTTAACCAATAAATATAAAAATCCATTTGGCAAAGGGGACATAAGATCACATCTATCAAACACTTCACCTAATAATTTAATGGTATTAATTGAAAACCACTCATAATTGATTTATCAATTGGAATAGTTTTTAAATACATGTATTCATTAATAATTATGTATTTGCATACATTAGGAATGACCAAGAGAAATGATTTACTTGATGATTGGTAATATATGTTTCAAAGTATAAAACATTCAAAAGAAAAATAAAGAAATCAATAATAAAAGGCAAGTTGCTACAACTAAGTAAATTAAGTGATGATAATATTGTTGAAATTAACAAATATGATGTCTTTGTATAGGTTCAAGGTTGTGAGGATTATAAGAGTAGGCCTCAATCACATATAATAATCTAATAAAAATATTTTTCATTGGAACCAAAAATATCGACCCAAAATTCAATTACAAGAGACATTGAAGATCTTAATGAGTAAGTTTATATATTCAAACACCCCTAAATCATAGATTGAAGAGATCAAGAAGGTGGTATCACACTATTATACCAACAAGAACTTCCTAAGAATCCATCATGCTTTGAAACTTAATGAACTCCTGAAGCAATATCTTCATGAGGATATCAACACTTGTTCTTTAGTCCTACAATAAATGAGGGAAATGGTATTCTCTTGCATATTTTCTTATAATTAATTTACAATGACTTACATGTGCTTTATCTTACTATACATGGCAAGTTCTTTACTGCATTGATAGTGCTTCAATTGTCAAATAAATGATAATAAATTCTTTTATGGTATTTTGATCACTTCAATTTGCTCCCAAATAGACACAACTTGCTTCTCCATAATCTACTTCAATGGTTGATAAAATTTATAATTGCTTATGTTTCTATACACCAAATAATAGGCCCTAATATAACTAGGTTGAAGACATATCTTGAAGTAGACCTCTTGGAATGAATGCATGAAGCCTAATTAAAGATAATATAGCTTACTAATTTAATTATATCTCTAATATATTTTATGCCCAATGTGTGAGTGATATTTATATGCTTTTGACTTCATTTCTCGCTAATGACTATCCCTCATATCTTGTGTAAAATATTGGAATTAGAATAAAAACTAAAATAGCATCATGATGACTACAAAATAGATAATACAATCTTCTTAGATTTGTAGATAAAGAATTATATCAACTTTTATGGTCAATTTGACTTTTGACTTGTATGGTATGGATCTAAGGTAAAATTTGGAGCAAAAAAAATAGGCAACATTCACAAAGAGTGTTGCCACTTTTTCCTTCCAATAATATTTTATTTCTTCAAAATTTGTTAGATCAATTCAAATAATATCGATATTTTAGGTATTCATCAAATGGAACTTTTAGAAGGAAAACATATAGTTTTCAAATCCATGTATTTATTAATAATTATGTGTTTGCATACATTAGGATGATTGGTAGAGATCATATATGCTTCAAATTATAAAGCATTGAAAAAAATAAAGGTATCAAGATATGAAAGATAAGTTACTACAACTAAGTAAACTAAGTGATGATAATATTATTGAAATTAACAAATATGATGCATTCGTATAGGTTCAAGGTTGTGAGAATTAAAAGAGTAGGCCTCAATCACATATAATAATATAATAAAAATAGTTTTTCTTTTTTTTTAAGGAAAATATTTATTTACTTAACAAAAAGTACAAAACTCTCTAATCAAAGAGATCAAAGTGAACAGAGCATTCTAAAAAATAGAACATGAAGATAAAAAATGACCTCGTCATCCTCGCATACCACCCTTGACCTTCTGTTTCTTGATGCTTTGATGGCAATAACTAGATCAAATACATGATCATCTTGGGAATAACATCTAACAACATGGCAAAGGCTATTGGATGTGAAATCGACTTAAAATTGGTGGCAAAGCAAGGAATCACTCAGGTCATAGTTTACAGGGATTCTAAACTGATAATAACAACTCTTGCCAAAAATAAAGATTTTAGATCTTTACAATTGAAGATTATTCTAGACATGATTAGATAACTAGGTAGGATAATTGGCAAAATATCATATCAACAAGTAAGATGAAAATTCAACAAAGAGGAAACATTGGGTGGAAATGAAAATGGGAGGTCAGAACAATGGCACCGACGACATTTACGATTTTGGCAATCAAAGTTTTAGGCATCAACCAACCACCAGTCAAAGAGAGGGCGCAATCACAAGAAGTCCTCTGTGACTCTCTCAATGAATTTTCCCAAGCACAAGCAACGCTAGGGAAAGCCTAATTTTATTCAACCGTTAACCATGGGAGTGTCCGAAGCGATGTTGATCGGGGAAAATAACCACCCAAAAAAGTGGGAGGCTCTGGGAACCACCAAGATATCTTGTCGTATGTAGACCGTCTACAAAACAACCGCAGACCACCTTCGGATGGGTTGAAAGACTTCGTTACTCAAGGGTTTGATGTTATGTGCCCCTAAACCCTCATGGAAGGGTACGCCTCGTGCAATTCATTCTCCCTTGTGGGAAAATTTATAGGGGGATTCCTTTACATGGATGCAATTCACCTATGAGCATCTTCAAAATGGAAAATTTTAGGAACTATGAGTCTCTCCGCAATAACCAGAGGGTTCTTTATGATACAATTGAATACTCGGGAGGACTTAGAGCGAATTTTATCCAGGCATCTATATTTCTTTGGGAGGTAGAGCTTGTTTATGAAGAAATGGGAGCTAAGTTTCGATACTGAATTGCAAAGCATGAATATCGCCCCCATATGGGTTTGGCTCCCCGACCTCTCGGCCTATTTCTTCTATGAGGATGCTCTGCGAGGTCTAGATAGGGATTTTGGGGAATTAGTGGCCATTGACCCGACCACCCATGCAATAACTCACCTTATCGAGGCTCATATTTGCGTTAGTGTGAATCTGGAGTCTCAATTACCAGACCACCTCAATCTCATCTATAGGAACTTTAGGTGGGAATAGCCGCTAATATTTGAAAACAAACTAACATTTTGCTCATACTGTAATTCTCAAGGGCACCTCCCCTCTCAGTGCCCTAATCATCGAAACCCTAAGACCGACCAACAACTAGTGGAGCGCACAGAGATTATCACCAGGTGGAGAACCACTATTAGCCAAAGGTAAATTTTGAAGAACTAGCAGCAGATTCGATCACCTCCAACTCAAAACCTCCAAAATGCAAGTGCCTCGGTAACCACTACAAATAAATTTGATTTACTTATAGATTCTAGAAACAATGAGGATGTTGATGAAGGTGAAATCTCAGTCATTCCTGGCCAAACCCCCAATGCTCCCTCCCAACCGAGCTCTGTCCCCAATTTTACCCAGAAATATCCCTCCCACCTCACTAGGGATAAATCCCCACTAGCGAGGATAGCCCTCAAAGCCCCACCCAAAAACCCCTTCGAGTGCCATCCTCCCCAGTCCTGTCACCACCCCGTGGTGGGTCCATCCCTCTTGCCTCCCCAACCAACTCTAGTGCATCCAGTTCTTATAGAGAAGAGGCTGCCCTGGAGTCCCCTGACCATTGGAGCCCCAAACAAACTAGAAGCTTCAAAAAATTCCAAGTTGTTGTGGGAGTAGACAAGAAAAAAGGCAGACCTTCAAACACAGAGAGGAGAAACCGAGACACAACGAAGGATATAGCTAATGGAACATAGAAAACCCTGTTTCAAGACATCGTTATCCACCCTCAGGCACAAGGGAACCAACAGAATTAAAGGCTTCATCAAGCAGGATGGAAACTTCACTTCGGATATCCACCAGATCAAGGACAAAGTTGTGAGCCACTTCAAGAATCTTCCAGTCTCCCCTCCCTCCTCCTACCCTTCGACCATGGATTCCCTCTTGGAGAAAATCCCCCAGACCATCTCTGACAATACCAATAACTTACTCCTTAGCCCTGACCCACAAGGAAATCCATCAAGCCCTCTTCTCCATGAAACCCGATAAAGCCCCCGGTCCTGATGGCTTCTCCCCCATATTCTTCCAATGCTTTTGGGACATTGTGGGCCCTGACCTATGTCATGCCATCACAGACATGCAAAATTCTAGATGCATTCCTAGAGATATAAATTCTACCTTTTTGGCCCTAATCCCCAAAGGCTCTAAATCCCAGTTCATTTTTTATTACCACCCTATTAGCCTGTGCAACGTCATCTACAAAGTGTTGACCAAATCTTTGGCAAACAGACTCATTGAAATCCTTCCCACAATCATTGATCACTATTAGGAAAGCATAGTTAAGGGTCGAAACATCCTTGATGGGGTAATCACCATCCATGAGATGATTCACTCAGCCCATATGTCTAACTTTACAGCTTTCTTTCTGAAGCTGGACATGAACAAAGCCTTCGATAGAGTGAACCAAGAATTCCTATCCAATATTATCCTCAAATATGGTTTCCATGAATCTTGGGTGAATCTTATTTCAAATTGTATTTCTTCCTATTGGTTCTTGGTCCTTGTGAATGGGTCAATTACTGGTTACTTTCCCAGCACCAAAGGTCTGAGACAGGGGGACCCCTTGTCCCCCATATTATTCATCATTCTAGCTAAAATTTTGGGTTGAGCCATCAAGAATGCTTCCTACAGGAATCAGATATCTGGTATCAAGGTAGCTTCTAGGCTTATCCCCTCCACTCACCAGCAATTTATGGATGACACCTTGTTGGCCACTAAAGCTTCATTTTCTAAAGCCAAAGCCATCAATATCATCCTAAATTTGTATGAGGAAGTGGTTGGCTAGAAGATCAATTACACAAAAAGTAAGCTCTACTTCATCAACACTCCCGTCAAAAGGTATGCCAAAATTATAGAGATTCTGGGGTGCCCCATTGCGGAATTCCTAACCATCTACTTGGGCCTTCCAATGTTCAAAGGGAAACATCTCAAATAGATGTGGATCAACGTCACAGAGAAGATTCATAAGAAGTTGGCAGGATGGAAAGGGCCCTCCTTTCCAGTGCAAGAAAAACTACTTTGGTAAAGTCAGTCCTCCAAAGTATACCTACCTACTTTCTATCGGTCTTCAAAATACCTGCTGCAATGGGAGAGGCTATTAAGAAGGTGCAAAAATAGTTCCTTTGGTCTGGGAATGATAGTCAAAGAAAGTTCCATTAGGTTTCCTAGAAAAAAATTTGCACCCCTAAAGACAGGGGAGGTCTAGGTCTTCGTCGCATAAATATCACCAATCAAGCCCTCCTAGCCAAACAGGCTTGGAAAGTGGCCACAGATGCCAAATTGAAGTGGGTGTCAATTGTCAAAAGGAAATATTTACAACATCACTCTTTCCTAGACTTTGAGACTCCCTGTAATGGTTCCTATTTCTATAAATCCATCAGCCATACCAAGCAGCTCCTCCAATAGGGTTCTTGGTGGCACCTTGGTGACAGTAAGTCTATCGACTTTTGGAAATATGCATGGTCTAGGAAAGACTCTCTCATCAATGATCTCGATCTGACTCCTATCAAGCATCTCACTAAAAGTAAGTATGGAAGCCAGGTTGCTAACTTCATCACTTTCGACCAAGGTGCCCTGAGATGGAAGTAGGTTAAGTTCAAAATCAAGAATGACACCATCAAAAAAGGTCTAGCAAATATTCAGGATATTTTCAAAGTAAACTTCATCCCCCAAACTCTAAATAAGGATGAACATTGTTGAAAAGGTTCCAATGATGGTAGCTTCACTATCAAAGCGGCTTCCTAGATGTTGGAAACCCCTACCAGAGGCCATAAATGTGATAACAGTCAAAACCTTTCCAAAAGCATCTGGCTCAAGTCCCTGATCCCGAAAGTGGCCCATTTCTATTGGTTGGCTGCTCACAAAAAAAAAATTTACCACTGACAACCTTATTCGAAGAGGAGTAATGGTTCCCAATAGATGTTACCTCTACTCTCAAGAATGGGAATCTACCCAACATCTTCTGCTGAATTGTCCTTTTGCTACGAGTGTTTTCTCCACCCTGATCAGCATTTTCCAGGTCTGTTGGACTTGGCCCAAGGCAGTTATGGACATTTTTATTCAATGGCCAGCAACTTTCAAAAATTCTAGACTCAGATTCCTCTGGAGTTCCCTCTATCATGTCATCTGGAAAATATGATTGGAACATAATAATCGCATCTTCATGGAGGTCACCAAAGATCTTGAAGTTGTGGCCAATAGAGCTCTGTCCTTCGCTATTGAAAATAGAAGCCTCATTCCCTGTGGTGACATCCCCAGATTTGGACTGGAAGCTTCCCTATTTGCTTCCCTCATAATTCTAGTAGAATGTAGCAAATTCCAAAATACTGGTAGCATCCGCACCATGGCTAAATGGTCCCCCCTCCGTAGGGATGGCTTAAGGTCAATTTTGATGGTACTTCCAAAGGAAATCCAGGGTGAGCTGGAGCAAGGGGAGTCATCAGGGATCACACTAGTAGTATAATCAAGGCATTCTTTGAGAATCTTAGGACCAAAACCAACAATTACATAGAAGCTAGAGCATTGTGGAGAAGCATTGAGATAAGCAAAGCCCTCCCCAAGCCAATCATCTTCGAAGAAGATTCCTCAGTGATCATTGGCCACATCATTAACAAGAGCACTGGGGGAAAAAATATTCAGAACATCATCCAAGACTGTCAGCTTTCTCTCAGTGGTAACTCTCATAATCAGATCATTCACGTGCTCAAGGAGGCTAATAAGGTGGCTGACATTCTTGCCAATAAAGCAGTTGATCAGACCTCCCTATTCGTATGGGAAGAAGACTTTATGCATGATATCATCATCCAAGCCAACCAAGATGTTGACTCGTGACTTGCTAGGTAGTTTGTGCTACCTCCATCATGGTATTTTTTCAATACCCAAGGTGGATTGTCACTACTTCAATTCTTTTAGAAAGGTTACCACCAAAGGTGGCTTTCACCACCCAAACGATGTTCGTTCAACACCTAAGGTGTTTCTAAACACCAAGCCCACTGAAGCTTTCTGTACGGTTATTTGTGCAAAATTTTTGGCTCATGTTTTCCACTAGTGCCTTCCCACCTAGACTCTAACTTCACAGTCAATCTGTTCGAGCTATCTCTTTCCTCCCCTCCACCCCGAATATCGCCCTTTACGCTCATCTCTCCACTCTCTTTCGTTGTGACCCTATCATCTCGAGCCACGCTTGCACCTTTTTTCATATTGTTAGCCTCATGATTTGGGGCTTTTTCTTCGAGTCCCCTACCATTTGCTTCTTTATCTTTATCCAGGCCGTTCTCCCCCTCCCTGTTTTCGCTAAGGTCTTTTCTTCCCATTCCTCTACGCTTGCCAAAATATTTTCCCTAGCAAGCTCTCTTAGCCCTGGTTTGAATTGCTCCATGGCCATTCCAGAGCCTTCCAGCATGCAAATTGAGGGCGGGACCGCTGACCTACTTGACGCCAAACACTTCATCAATTTCTTCAAGCTGTTCTCTGGCTACGAAGAGGAGGTGACTAAAGCCTTCATCGATTCATGGAACGAAGGGGAATTGTAGGTTCATGGCATCTATTTTGAGGTAAGTGTCCACTCCATTTCTCAGATTTTTGGCATTTTGATTGAAGGCAGAGTGGTTCGCCGAGATAAACATAACTTCAAAGAGGAAACTGATCAATTCCCCGATAAGGGAAAGAATCTCATTTGGGAAAATAAGGGAGTAGTTCGTTCTTCCTTGCCTCGACCATGGGCCATGGCAATTGTCCTCATCCTCTAGTATGTCTCAGTTGACAACCCTAACAAGCCCCTTCAAGCTTATAATCTTGCCCTGGTTAACCACCTGCGCAACGTTCATCCTGTCAATATCCCAGACTTCCTCTTTCGATCCATCACCCTTGCCATCACCAATTTTAGAGAGAGCAAGCTCTCAAAACCCCCACACCACCAGGGCCTTTTAATGGTTCTGTACAAGCATACCCTAGCCCATTAGGTGTTTAGGTCTATGTCCTCTAAGTCGCTATGCCCCGCTTGATCCTCCAGCTTCATCCGCGTCGAAGTCTCCCATCATCCGAAGTCCCCCTCAGTTTCCCCTCCCCTGAAGCACTTCCCACCCCCTGCTCAGGGCAAAGAATACTCATCCCCTATCACTAGGCCCAAGCAAAAATTAGTTCGCCCCCCAGAAGTGCAAGAAATCCAAAATATTGAAATCCCCCAAGGCGAATGACCAACAACCGGACACTGAATTCATCAACGATGACAAAGACAAGCATATTGTCAATGCCAAGGAATCATTGCGGTCCATAGCCATCAAGAAAGCCAGTGATGTCAGCCACCTTCAAGTGGCTACCAATATCTACAGGGAAGGATGCACCATGATGTCCAATGCCATGGAAGAGATCAAAGAGTTCCCAGCCCTGATAAAGACTCTCCTCACCTCTGATGACAGTGCACAGTAAGGAAAGAACAGGGATTCCCAGTAACCTGGGAAGGATGTCTGCAGGCAGCAGTGTTGTTGGGTTTTTTTTTGTCAAATATTGTAATAGATGTCTCTTTTCTATTTTGGAAGGCTATGGCCTTGTTTGGATTTTGTTGTATGAGGTTAAACCTCAGTTGGTTTTTGTCTGTAGCCTTGGGAAGGCACAGTTGTCACTTTTTGCTACTGATGTAATAGGGACGGGACCCTTTAACCCGTAAAGCAATACAATTTTTTTACCTACCAAAAAAAAAATTCAACAAAGAGACTGACACACTAGCAAATCAGACAATAAAAAATAGTTTTTCAATGGAACCAAATATATCGATCCAAAATTCAATTGCAAGAGACATTGAAGATCTCAATGAGTAAGTTTATATATTGAAAAACCCTCCTTAATCATAGTGTGAAGGGATCAAGAAGGTGATATTACACTATTATACCAATGAGAACTTCCTAAGGATCCACCATGCTTTGAAACTTAATGAACAACTCCCCAAGCAATGCCTTCATGAGGACATTAGCACTTGGTCTTTAGTCCTACAATAAATGAGGGGAATGGTATTATCTTGCACACTTTCTTATAATTAATGCACAAGGACTTAAATGTACTTTATCTTACTATACATGACAAGTTCTTTACTGCATTGATAGTGCTTCAATTGTCAAATAGATGATAATCAATTCTTTTATGGTATTTTGATGACTTCAAGTTGCTCCCAAGGTAAAGAAGAATATGTCTACAAGTTGAAGAAGGCTTTGTATGGCCTCAATCAAGATCCAAGGGCATGGTATACACGAATTGATGGATATTTTCAAGAAAGAGATTTTATGAGAAGAGTGAACTCACTCTCTACTATAAAAAGCAAGGTAATGACATTCTACTTGCTTGTTTATATGTTGATGATTTGATATGCATGGGTAGTTGTTATCGGATGAAAGATGAGTTTAAAAGTGCTATAATGAAAGAACCTGAGATGGAATTAGGGCTAATACAATATTTCCTAGGAATGGAAGTACATCAAAATAAAATCTGAATTTTTTTTTTTAAGCCAAATATGCCAAGGATATGTTACAAAGTTTAGAATGTAAGAATGCAAACTAGTCCCGACTCCAATTGCTCATGGAGTAGTTTTATGTAAAGAAGATGAAGCTGATAAAGTGAACATGCAACCTATAGAAACATAGTTGGAAGGTTAATGTTTTTTACTCATACTGCAGTATACATTACATATGCCATATATGAGTGAGCCATCAAAGATACATATGAAGGTATCCAAGAGGATATTAAGGTATGTGAAGGGTACAATTGATTTTACATTATCATGCATCTAACAAGATTGATTTGGTTAGTTATAGCGATGCTAATTGGGGTGGTAGTTTCGATGACCAAAAGTCAACATCCAATAATTATTTCACACTTGGTTTAGGGACAAACACTTGGACTTAAATAAGCAAGGATAGGTTACACTCTCTTCTATAGAAGCAAAACATATTGATGTCACTTCAGTTGGTACACAAGCACTATGGCTCAAAAAACTTTAGAAATTTGGGAGAAGTAATGCCATCAAACAATAATCTTTTGTGATAATATGAGCACCATCAAATTGGCAAAGAATCTAGTTCATCATAACAAATCTAAGCATTTTTAATTGAAATACCATTTCATTAGAGACATGGTTCAAAATAAATTGAATTGAGGTATGTGAATACTCGTGAACAACTGGCTGATATTTTTACTAAAGAAGTAGCAAAATTTTAGTTCCTAAAGCTCAAAGACAAGATTGTTTATCTACTCAACATCAAGAAGGAGAATGTTCGTATTTGATGCTAATATTTGTAATTTCCAAGAAGGAGAACAAGAAAAAAAATAAAAATAAAAACTAAAATGTTGTTAAAGAAGAACATACATGGCTTTCAACCTTCTATATCCTACCTTTTTTCTCATTGTTTGAAAAGCATAAATTATATGTATTGTTGCATTTTTTAAGTTTATATGCAAGAGAAGCATTTATAGAATTTATATGAAGGCTTTTGTAAAAAATATTATCATCATGGATGTCTTAATGTTGGTTGTTGTTGGTTTTAGTTAGTGTTATTTTTTTTTGTTGTTGTAAAATAGGGGATTGCATTTTTTTTCTAATAGGGGTGTTCTTTCAAATTCTTCACGACCACATAGTGGTATTATAATAGCTTGGCAATTGTGCATGTATCACTTGACAAAATTTGAACCTTGAATTCCTCATTGAAAGTCAAGGAATTTAATTTGTCAAGCCCATACCATTTGATTATTGTGGAATTAATTAGATAACAATAAACAAATATTTTTTGTAATAATCTTATTCCCATGTTTTAACTATAACATTTTTAGATAAATTGAGGTAATGATTCACTTAGAGTATCCATTGGTTGGAAATAATAATGCATTATATTATGAATAATAATATAACGTCAGAAGATCCATCTACAATTTTTTTGTGAATCTGAACAACAGTTTGAAGAAGTTTGTTTGGCTAGAATCGTGGAGTGCACGCAACAAAGCTAGGATTTGCAAAGTTACAGTAATTTATTTTTTTGGAGAAATATTTTATTTGTTGGAGGAGGAACGAATTTGGGGGAAGACAAAAAACCCTAGAGAGATCGTGAGTATCAGTTCAAGTATGGTACTTCTTTGGCTTTAGCTTTAAAAATATTTCATTGGCTAGGGCTTTAAAAATAGGGACCTCTTCTTTGGGATGAGATTTATGGTAGTCTGTTGGTTCCAATGACGACTGCAGCCTCACTTTTCAAACAAGCAGGCAATGAGGCATTCTCCATTTTTTCACAATAGTTTCCCTTTGATGAGGAGAAGTTGGATCATATGCGTCGAGTGCTTAAAGTAAGAAAAGCACCCCATCCAAAACCACCTACTCACTCTAACAATGGTACCTTTGTGCCCAAGTTAGATGAGTAACCTGAGATTGAGGTACCTTCAGCTTACATCTAGCAGCCTTTGCTCACACTTTCCACCCAAGCCCTTGCATGTAAATTTATGGGAATATGGCCTAGTCCAATCACAGTCCATAACTGGATTAACACACATTGGGGGAGTAAAGTCTCCTCTTATGAATTCATTATGATAGGTAGGGGATACTTTGTTGTTACATTTTCCTCTTTGGAGGATAAGAGTACTATCTTTCATGGAGGTCCTTGGTTTCTGGGATCCAGCCTACTTTACATTACCCCGTGAAGTACAACATTTGATCCTCAAGAGGAGGAGCCTAAAGAAGTTTTTGTTGGGAGGTTACAATTTTTGCCACTACACCTATGGAACAAACCTTCGATGGAATTAATAGGAAACACTATTGGAACATTCATTGACTGGCCTCCTCCAAAGGCCAATAATGCTATATGCACATGCATCTATGTGCAAGTTAATCTAATAAAGGATTTGCCTGAATATATTAGAATAAAGGTGTTTGATTGGATACATAACCAACCCCTATACTATGAGCATATACCATTCAAGTGTATAACATGCCATAAGCATGGGCATTTCTCCTGAAATTGCCCAATTAAACAAGCACAAGAAACAAAAAAGGAAGAACTAGGATTCCAAGAAGTTAAAATGAGACCACGCAGATCAAGAAGCAAGAATCGACAACCTCAACCACAAGATCAAAAAAGGTTCCAGCACAAAAATAAATTTGCAAGTCTTAATGAAGGAGAAAAGGAAATCATCTCTCTAGATGTGATGGTTCCTAAATATAAAGAGAAGATACCTACAACTGAAGCTGACAAGTCACCAGAGATCTTAGAAGATACACCAGAGAACATAATAGCTGGAGAAGAAACTGATGGGAACTCAGGGGAAGAGGTAGAAGAAACACAAGTGGAGGAAATAGTGATTTCTAAGGGCTTGTCGACCACATAATCTGCAGCTAAGGGAAGAAAATTGAACCAACAACTCATAAATGAGCAAGCACATAAAGACTTGCAATCCAAAATGTAGGTCAAAATTAAGGAGAGCTTCATAAAAAATAAGAAGCAATCCAAAAAATGAATATTATGTCATGGAATTTTAGGGAACTGGGAAGTCCTCTGAAAAAAAACTATCTCAAATTTCTAATACAGGAGCAAAAGCCAACAATAATTTGTATTCAAGAAACAAAAACAGTAGAGGCAACATTGATTACAGAAAGGCAGAAGATATGGGTATAATCAAAACTGATAACTATTGATTATGTGGGAGATTCAGGGAGACTAGCTTTGGCTTGAGACCCACAACAATTAGTTTGTAGGTTACAACATAAGCATAATAATTGGATAAGTACAAAATTTGTCTTACCAGATGGAACTAGTGTAGCAGTAATAAATTTTTATGGTCCAAATAATCCTATCTAGAAAAGAGAAGCATGGCAAAACTTAGCACAATGGCTAGACAATGAGAAGTTTGACAACATAATACTGGGATGAGATCTCAACATGATTCTCTACCATTGGTAGAAGGCTGAGGAAATTTTAGCAAGGGATCCAAATAGAGATATACTCAATCAAATTGTGACAGATGAAAGCTTACAAGACATTCGATCGACCAAAGCAAAGTACACTTGGAGCAATAGAAGAGTAGGGACAAACTATACTATAGAAAGATTTGATAGATTTTTTATCAGTTAAAATCTCCTAAGACACTTTCCCCTCATTTATAGTCACATCATTCAAAACTCTATCTCATATTATAAACCAATTCTATTGGATAGCGGCCAAAGCCTACAACCTCAAAAAATTCCTTTTAAATACAACTCTGAATGAGTAGCAGAAGAAGATTTCAGTGAACTTGTGGAAAGCACTTGGAACTAACAGGTCCAATCCACCAATACCCAAGAAAAGTAGAAATCAAAATTTAAAAATTGAAGCACATGACAAAAAATGGTTGGTAGAAAAAGCGAGAGTCAAACCAGACAAGAAGCAGTTGATGCAACAACTAGAGTAGCTAGAAACAAAAATTGGGGATCATCCTCCTCAACCATGGCAAGAAGATGCAAGAAATGACCTGATTCAAAAGCTCAATAAATTAAGCACTAAAGAAGAAACACATTGGAGGCTTAGATCCTGAATGGTTTGGCTAAGCAAGGGGGATAGAAACACCAAATATTTTCATCTAAAAACCATGCAACGCTGCCAAAGAAACATAATCAAGGAGATAGAGCATGAAGGAACCACTTATACAAAAAAAGAGAAAATTAAGGAACTTGCCAAGCAAAATTACTTAGCTTTGCTCTCCAGATAAAATGGTAACCCTCATTCCCAAGAAATACTGCTACAACATATACCAACAGTATTAAGTTTGGAAAACAAACACGATCTCAGTCAGCCAAACACTATGGAGGAACTTAAGGAGATTATAGCAGCTCTACCAAAGGATAAAGCTCTATTGGTCATGAATCTGCCTAGTCATATAAAATGCGCCCTAGACCCGACCAACATTGAAAGGCCGAGAGAAAGAAAAGTCTCCCGGGCCAATCTCCAGAGAGGGTTGGCTCCCAAACTAATCTAAATTGATTTCAAGGTTTAGGGTTAGAAATAACAGAAAGAGATGGAAATATGGTCGAAGCCGATAGTTGATAGGGAGAACAACCTCAGATAGCATATAACCTCAAACTAAATCCCTAAGATAAGCAGCAATTGATTCTTAGAATGCACATACAGAAATTGGATCAAACATTGACCATAATTTTGCCTTCAATTATACTTCAAATGTTCAAATGAAAACATAGCCAAATTCGAAACAGTAGAATTCAACTTATATTTTAGCACTTGACTAAGAAGAAGTGAATTACATAGAAAGCATCACATGAACATCAGTTTGGATCACCAACTCAAAAGACTCTAAGAACAAAGCAAAATACGTTTAGGATTTCTGCTTCAATTTTTGCAAAAAGTCCTCCCTTTTCTTGAGATGTACATTAGTATTTATAGAGGTCTTCCCTCTCCCTTTCGAATCGCAACATTTAAAACATAAAACATATTTTGAAGAGGAGATCCACAAAATATGCACTTGAAAAGAGAAACAATCCCCCTAAATCTGCCTCGGAGAAATCACATTCCCTGCTTTTATGGATCAAGTTTGAAAATCGAACGAAAACAAGGGACCACATTTCTTCATTAAATGACTGTTCTCGGGGCATGCTTAAAGTGTTAGGAGATCACGAACAAGATCTTTTAATATCGAAGGCATCTTTAATTTTGGTGGCTTCAAAAATTGCATGATTTAACACGTTCCCCCATCTTGCGCACATAGGTAAATAGCGAAAAATTTAATTTTGGAGCCTCTTTGACCTCGATCTCAAAACCAATTGGAGAGCTTTTAAAGCATTACTTTGTTCGATCCTCATTTTCTCCTTACGTTCTCCTATGCAATATGAAGAAAAATGCGGACAGAACTTTATTGGGCCTTTATTGTCGCTTCTGTCATGAAAATGCGATGTGTCCCAAAATCGCGACATTTTTCCCTCGTTGCTTTCTCCTGTTGCTACCAGTCGCAAAAACACAACGTGTCACGAAATCGTGACATCCTCCTCTCGCTTGGCTTTCGTCTTCATGCACTTTCGTGAAAACACGATGTGTTGCAAAATCATGACATCCTCCTCTCACTTGGCTTTCATCTTCATGCACTTTCACGAAAATGCGACAAGTCACGAAATCGCGACATCCTCCTCTCGTTTGGCTTTCGTCTTCATGCACTTTCACGAAAACGTGACAAGTCACAAAATCATGACATGTGAAATCATGACAATCTGCCTTCGTTTTGTTCCTTCGCTGCTCCTTGTCGCGAAAAATGTGACAAGTCACGAAATCGCGACAATTTGCCTTCGTTTTGTTCCTTCGTTGCTCCTTGTCGCGAAAATGTGATAAGTCGCGAAATCGTGACAATCTGCCTTCATTTTGTTCCTTCGCTGCTCCTTGCCATGAAAATGTGACAAGTCATGAAATCGCGACAATCTGCCTTCGTTTTGTTCCTTCGCTGCTCCTTGTCGTGAAAACATGACAAGTCACAAAATCGTGACATGTCGTGAAATCGTGACAATCTGCCTTCGTTTTGTTCCTTCGCTGCTCCTTGTCACCAGCGAATGGTAATCACCAGGTGCTGTGAAAGGGTCTCCATGGTAGTGGTGAGAAGCACCTGGGTTGCAAAAATGGGAATGAATGGGGTGATGACCGGTAGATGTGCAGGCCGTGGAATGGGAATGGTGAATGATGGAATGGTGGAATATGGAGGAGTAGAAGTGGTAGATACAACAACTGAAGAGGGCGCTACTGTGCTACCAACTGCTGAGATTCCATGAAAATAGATAATAAAATGGAAGTAGATGGGATGGAGAAAGCGGTGGGAACTGTGGAGAAGTGCTCAAAAGACAAAGGATTGGAAGAAAGGGGAAGTGAAGAAACAGGAACATCAGAGAGGGATGTAAACACAACAGTAGTGGCTTGATTATGTACAGTGGAAGGAGTGGGAGAGGAAGGGAATGAAAATAAGGAAGTGGAAGAAAGAAGTAGATGGAAGCCACTACCTGCTGGGAAGGAAAAGAAAAAGAAAGAGAAATAGACATACCTGCGAGCTCGTGTGCAAAAGGAGCCGAAGTTGATGAATTTTGTACAAAGGGGGACTCCTACAAGTGGTGTTTTTTTTTTTTTTACAAGGTAACACTGTGTTTTCACATCATGAAATGTAGGCTTTCAAATGAAAGGCGTTCACTAAGATAGGAAGTGAATTACCTTCCAAGTCCTCGAGATAAAATGAATTTGCTGCACTTGTACTGGCAATCCGAAATGGACCTTCCCACAGAGCGTCAAATTTCTTGTGCATCCCTGGCTTGGCCTTCTTTTCATTCCACTTTAAGACTAAATCACCCGCTTTGAATGTGTGGTCAGTAGAACCTTTGTGAAACCATTTTGAAACTGCCTATGAATGCTTAGCAAACTCATCATAGGCCAAAGAACGTTGCTCTTCCAACTGCAACAACCGAGCCAATCGTATGTTCATAGGATCCATATTTTCTTCATCGTCCGGGAATTCCTTCAATTGCTGCAAGGCAAGCAGTTATAAATGAATAGGCAATCTTGCCTCTTTCCCATATACCAGGGCATATGGTGAAGTCTTGATAGACTTCTTGATTGAAATTCTATCTGCCCATAAGGCCTGATTCAAAAAAAGGTGCCAAGATCTCTTATTATCCCCCAAGGATCTCTTTAAAATCCGTAGCAAGTTATTGTTTGTAGATTTCGCCAAGCCATTCCCCTGAGGGTAATAATTAGAGGATGTCTTCAAAAAAATACCATACTTTTTTGCAAATTCTCCTAGCTTGGATCCAATGAATGGAGTTTCGTTTTCTATGATAATGGCGTCAGGAATGCCAAAACGCGTGATCAGTCCTTCAATGAAAGTGATTACCACATCCTGATTTGCAGCCTTGGTTGGAATGGCCTCAAACCATCTTATAAAATAATTAGTAGCCGTCAAGATGTACTTGTGTTCGACTAAAGAGTTTGGATCAATGATCCTAATAAATTCCAGCCCCCACTGCTGAAAAGGTGCTTGTACTTGAATTGGATGTAGGGGCAATGGTGCATTTCTGATCCGTCCCGTATACCTTTGGCATTTGTCGCAAGCTTGAGCAATCTTAAAAGTATCCACAAACAAATTTGGCCAATAATAACCAGTCCGAATAATATTTAAGGCCATAGGCCTACCAGCGTAATGTCCTCCCGACATGCCAGAATGAAACTCCTCCAGGAATCTATCTTTCTTGGGTTCCTTAACGCACCTTAGGAGAACTCCATCAATGTTTTTGAAGAACAATCCCTCAGGCAACAATACATACCTAAGAGATTGTAGGCGAAACCTTCTTCGTTGCGAAGCATTTAATTATGAGGGACATCTACCCATTGAAAAATACTTAACAAGGTCATCTGCCCAATCTTGGCCTTGTGCAAAGATGTTCACTAGATTCCTTTCTTTAGCAGGGTCGTTCACTTGATGATCAACTATCTCAAAGGTCACAGTTTTTGCTAATTGCTGACATAAGGCCTTACCCCGCACCAACTTGGTTGGATGGATCTCAACATCGAACTCTTGAATTTTGGTGACCCAACCAGCACACTTATCGCCCATCTCGCCTTGAATGATGAAGTTCCTTACATCGGGGTGGATGACGTAGATGATCGTCTTGCTCTGAGATACGAAGTGCTTGAACTTTTTGAGAGACTTCATATAGCATAGACCTGCTTCTCAATGAAATATATCTCCTCATGGGGTAAGATAACCTGGCTAAGGAAAGCAATGGGTCTTTCATACCCATCGTCTCCTTTCTGTGTAAGCACTGCAGCATAGCTTTCATCCTCTCCAACTGCGTATAGAATGAAGTCCTTAGAATAATTCGGATTGGTAAACATAGGGGCTTGTGCAATTCTAAATTTAATCTCCCAAAATGCGTCTTTCCTCTGAGTTGTCTACTTGAACTCCGCATATTTCTTTAATAGCTCAATCATGGGCTTGACTACTCGGGCAAAGTCAAAAATAAATTTTTTGATAAAATTGATTTGCCCGAAGAAAGATTGCAACTCTTTCTTATTGGCAGGGAGCGATAGTTTCTTCAAATCTTCATCTCTCGATGGATCAATTGCCAAACCGTTCTCTGATATGACATGTCCCAAGAGCTTACCTTCCTTTACTACAAAAATGGACTTCTTTGGGTTGACGAAAATGCCAACTCCCGAAATTTCTCAAATATCTGCCTCAAATGAGAACAGTGTTCTTCTCGTTTGTGTAAAAATACAGTCATATCATCGAGATAGATGACAATGATCTTATTTAAAAGCTCCCCACATGTGATGTCCATGGCCCTTTGAAACGTAGCCCCAGCATTGGATAATCCGAAGGGCATGCGCTGATAGGCAAAGGTACCCCACTTGGTTGTGAACACGATTTTGTGCTGATCTCATCCCTGACCCAAATTTGATTGTATCCAGAGAATCCATATAGCAATGAAAAGCGTTGAGCCCCAGCAACAACATGAAGGATCTGATCAATGCGAGGCAATGGGTAGTGATCCTTCAAGGATGCTCGGTTCAAGTTTCGAAAATCCACACACAACCGTATATCTCTATTTTTTTTACGGACCAGAACCAAATTAGCAACCCAAGTTGAGTGCTTAATCGAATATATAATCTTGGCCTGCAACATCTTCGCAAGTTCGGCCTTCATGAGGGCTTCAATCTTCGGGTTCACCAGTCTCTGCTTCTGCCTGAAGGGTTTGACTTCTTCTTCTAGCTCGATAGTGTGCTAAATGATCTCTTTATCATATCCCCTCAGATCCTCGTAGCTCCAGGCCACGATGTCAGAAAATTCTTGACACAATTGTCTGATCTCTTGCAATTCAGTGGGAGTAGAATCAGTTCCAATTTTGATGACCTTATCAGCCTCCAACTGAAGCTCCATGTACTCTTTCTCGTCGACCTCGATCCGATGCTTCTTGGATCAATCATTCTGATCAAACAAGCTTTCTAGAGTAATGAGGCCTTTAGGAATGTGGTTATTCCACAACTGAATCAGGCCTTCAGTTTCTTCACGCTCCAAGGCCCTTCCCTTGATGGTGGCAGCTTCTTGAACCAAAAAGTTAACAATTTTCTCATCGCTATCGAAGACTTGCCAAAAGGTGTCCTTGTCTAGGACAGAGGGCCTATACACCATTCTCACTATTTTTGGCCTTCTCACCACCTGCTCGATTGGTGAAAATTTTGCTCCCAAGGAAGCCAACAGGTTAGCATGTCTATTTTGTTCTCGTGGAATGAAACGCATGTTGAGAGCAGAGAACGATTCGAACAGGTCCCAGACATTGTTGCGATAGTTCTTGAGATAGTGGTGCTTGGACACACACTTATTGGTAACCTAATTGACAATCAGCTCAGAGTCACCAAAGATTTGCAACTATCACGCTCCAAGTTTCTCAGCCTTCTTGAGGCCTAGGCATAAAGCCTCATATTTTGCTGCATTATTTGTGCAAATCCAGGTCAAATGATATGAATAGGATCATTGAATCCCATAAGGTAATACTAGAACAATCCCAGCTCCAGCGCCATTTCTACATCGTGCTCCATCGAAATAGAGCTTCTAAAGCTGGTCTTGACTTTCATCATTCTTTTCTTTAGCCTTTTCAAGCTTAAAAATGGAGTAACACCCCAAGTCAGTTTCCATCATGGCGTTGAAATTGGCCATGGAAAATTCATTTTCTGGGCGGAGCTCTTCCAAAGCTTCTTCCATTAAGTCAAGCTTGCCAAATTCTTCAGACATCATGTGCACCGAATTTGCTAATCTGTCCATTTCATCTATTCTCTCCACATGAAATGTGGAAGGCTTCTCATTGAAAATTTTCACCTTTTTACCTTTATGGATCACCTCCAAATGAGTAAAATCCAAAGAAAGGTAACCCCCGAGTTTAGCCGTGAACTCTCGAGAGAGACACATACCAAAACATGGCTCTAGGTCCACTACTATGATCTCCTGGATCACAGTAATCTAAGGCATGGCGTGCAGGGAGATAGGAACATCCTTAATTATACCCACCATTTTTACTGAGGTACCATCTAGCTGCAAAACTCCCATGCTAGTCCTTGTATATTCCATGCCTATGACATCACATACTGCCTTAGGCGTGACAGTAGTAGCTGCTCCTGAGTCAATGCGGCAATTATGCACCACATGTCCCTCCATTCTCAATGAAAGATAAAAAGGTGGTGGTCTATTTTTTCCGATGGATCGAAGAGGTCGAGTTTGAGAAATAACTACCTGGGTTGGAGCATTCCCCTTACTTTGTGTGGTCTTCAGGGATCCCTGTAAGAGATTCACCTATCCAGGCAGCTGCAAGGTATCATATAGACTTACCTTGGCTAGTATCCTTTTGAGTTCTTCGACGATGTTGTACTCCATCGAAATCGGCTCTCTCCCTCCACTAGCAGATTCAAATATGTTTTTATATTGTTGGGTGGCCTCCACTCGCTGTCGTTTAGTCAATGATGGATACCGCAACGTCTCTCTAGCTTGTTCCTTCGTTTTCTCTTGCGGCTGGGAGGTAGACGCCTTAGCTTGCAACCTCTCTTTTGCTTGTGGTGGAAGCAAATCCTTTGACAAAACAGGTGGGTATTGTTGCGAGGTTGGAGGATCATGAGTCTTTGCAGGTATTTGTTGCTTTGTTGCTTGTTCAGGAGGCACTTTCAATGACTCCATCTTAGCCAGATCTACCACAATTGGTTTCTTGCCACTGCATGTCAAGACTGCCATGTATTCCTCAGGAGACATCGCGAAATTATGATCCACCTCTCGAATCATGTTTATACGGCTCCCCGTAAGAACTTGTAAATAATTTTGGTGGACCATGCAAGTGGACTCATCATGTGGGTTGTTGCATGAAGAACACCAGTAATATGGCTCATGTGAAACTTCAGAGGGGCCAGCCTCTTCACTTACCAGGATCGCTGAGTTCCTCTCAGGTACTTTCTCTATAACCTTGCTAGGAGCAACTTGCTCTCTAGTTACTGCTGGAATAAATCTTCGTGGTTGAAAGTTCCTTTCCGCCTCTCTCTGCTCCATAGATGTCATCTTGTTAGTGAGGGCTCTCATGGTCGACTAAATTTCTTGCAAAACAACCAATTGAGGATCTGGGCTTGAGGACATAGGCGGTGCCGGTAGAGGTAATGGAACTGGTGGAGAAGGTAATGCAGGAGTTGGAAATGGAGAGGTTAACTATGGAATGGGAATCATAGGTACTGAGGTTGTGGGAGGATTCCATGAAGATGAAGGGTACATGGATGGAGCAGTGTAAGATGTGGAGGCTGCACCTGTAAGCTAGTATTGCGAAAGCTCAAGAAAAATAGGCATAGTCATTTTCGGAGGCAATTTCCCAATGGCAATCAGATCAGCCTCAGCCTTATGTGCCTGGGAATATAGTGCAGGAAAGGTTTGAATGTTGGACATCCTAATGTTCATACTAATATCTGAGTGGAAAGCCCTAAGATAATAAAATACCGCTTGGTCATTAGTAGGGCGGAGACCATCAGGAACTCTCTGCCAAGTTCGGGCAAACCTATCGTTGAAATCCACTATCTCCTCTTGAGGATACCTCTTGATATTATTAAATTGATGCAACAAAGAAAATGGGTCCGCTTGCTCATTGAACCCTTTGATTAGCATCTCTGCTAATTGATCCCACAGATTTATGGAGTTGGGAGACAAGGATCTATACCAGCACAATAACTTACCGCGGAGTGACAGCACGAGCAATTTTATCATGACATCTTTGTCTGTGATATTATGAATTGTAGCCAAGGATGCCACATCTGACACATACTCATACATGATATTTCTAGTCCCATCGTATGTAGGCAAAGCCTTTAATGCTACAGCAAGAACTGGATTTTGAAAAGGCAGGTCCAACGCTCCCGAATGGTTCCAATCAAGAAATTGACGTGGAGGAGGTTGTTGACCAGTCATTTGCACTACTATATTTTGATGTACTAGCAAGATCGTAGCAGTACTGGAAGGAGTCGGAGATGGCACAAACTGACCCGCCGCCTACGAAGAGATAGCAAATGACGGGATCACAAGACTTACCAATCTTGAGCGCTCCCTCTAGTTTTGAACATTGATCTCGAAGAATTCGACTGGGTCTATCGATTCTTTGGCTCTTGATCTCGTGATCATGAAGCAAAGATTTTCACTAGCTTCATGATTGGAGATTTCTAGGTACTATACAGTTGCCCCCAGCAGAGTCACTAGATGAACTTACAATCTTTGCTTTGAGGTCAAGACAGTTCATCAAAATCTTGGTTCCTCCGGGTGTCAAAATATGGGACTTGTGAGTCCCACCGGGCGTGCCAAAAACCGTTGGTCACAAATCCACCTAGTCATATAAAATGCGCCCTAGACCCGACCAACATTGAAAGGCCAAGAGAAAGAGAAGTCTCCCGAGCCAATATCTAGAGAGGGCTGGCTCCCAAACTAATCTAAACTAATTTCAAGGTTTAGGGTTAGAAATAACAGAAAGAGATGGAAATATGGCTAAAGTCGACAGTTGATAGGGAGAACAACCTCAGATAGCAAATAATCTCAAACTAAATCTCGAAGATAAGCAACAACTGATTCTTAGAATGCACATACAGAAATTGGATCAAACATTGACCATAAGTTTGCCTTTAATTATACTTCAAATTTTCAAATGAAAACATAGCCAAATTCAAAATAGTAGAATTCAACTTATATTTTAGCACTTGACTAAGCAGAAGTGAATTACACAGAAAGCATCACATGAACATCAGTTTGGATCACCAACTCAAAAGACTCTAAGAACAAAGCAAAATGTGTTTAGGATTTCTGCTTCAATTTTTGCAAAAAGGTCCTCCCTTTTCTTGAGATGTACATTAGTATTTATAGAGGTCTTCCCTCTCCCTTTTGAATCGCAGCATTTAAAACATAAAACATATTTTGAAGAGGAGATCCACAAAATATGCACTTGAAAAGAGAAACAATCCCCCTAAATCTGCCTTGGAGAAATCACATTCCCTGCTTTTATGGATCAAGTTTGAAAATCAAACGGAAACAAGGGACCACATTTCTTCATTAAATGACTGTTCTCGGGGCATGCTTGAAGTGTTAGGAGATCACGAACAAGAGCTTTTAATACCGGAGGCATCTTTAATTTTGGTGGCTTCGAAAACTGCATGATTTAACACATTCTCCCATTTTGCGCACATAGGTAAATAGCGAAACATTTAATTTTGGAGCCTCTTTGACCTCGATCTCAAAACCAATTGGAGAGCTTTTAAAATATTACTTCGTTCGATCCTTATTTTCTCCTTATGTTCTCCTATGCAATATGAAGAAAAATGCGGACAAAACTTTATTGGGCCTTTGTTGTCACTTCTGTCACGAAAATGCGACATGTCGCGAAATCATGATATTTTTCCCTCGCTGCTTTCTTCTGTTGCTACCAGTCACAAAAACACGACGTGTCACGAAATTGCGACATCCTCCTCTCACTTGGCTTTCGTCTTCATGCACTTTCGTGAAAACGTGACGTGTCGCAAAATCGTGACATCCTCCTCTTGCTTGGATTTCGTCTTCATGCACTTTCGTGAAAACGTGACAAGTCGCGAAATTGCGACATCCTCCTCTCGCTTGGCTTTCGTCTTCATGCACTTTCGCAAAAACGAGACAAGTCACAAAATCGTGACAATCTACCTTCGTTTTGTTCCTTCGTTGCTCCTTGTCGCGAAAAATGTGACAAGTCGCGAAATCGCGACAATCTACCTTCGTTTTGTTCTTTCGCTGCTCCTTATCGCAAAAATGTGACATGTCGCAAAATCACGACATGTCACAAAATCGTGACAATCTGCCTTCGTTTTGTTCCTTCGCTGCTCCTTGCCGCGAAAATGTGACAAGTCGCAAAATCGTGACAATCTGCCTTCGTTTTGTTCCTTCGCTGCTCCTTGTCGCGAAAATATGACAAGTCGCGAAATCGCGATAATCTTCTCCCGCCTTGTACTTTTTTTTCTTTCTCCCCGTGAAAACGTGTTATGTCACAATTTCGCAACATTTTTCTGTCTTCTCCTTCGTTGCCGCCTCCGTTACGAAAATTCGATGTGTCGCAAAATTGCGACATTCCGTATCATCTTGCTCCTTCCTCTCTTTCCTACCGTGAAAACGTGACAGGTAGCGATATCTCTTCAGTCCATCCTTGGCGCTCCCCTTTGCTACTGTATTGCGTGAAAATGTGACATGTCACCTATCACTTTGCTTTCTTGCCACTGTCTGCCACGAAAATGCGACAAATCGTGAAAATGCGACATGTCGCAATGTCACGACAACTTTGCCTTTACTGCTCCCTTTTGCTGCTTTCTAGCGCGAAACCGTAACAGGTCACGAAAATGCGACATGTCACGATTTCACGACATTTTTCTATGCTTAGCTATTTTCTGCATCGGACGTCGCGAAACCGCAACAGGTCGCGAAAATGCGACATGTCGCGATTTCGCGACATTTTTAACTTACTTTGCTTTGGCACAAAACTTGTAGAGATTTTTGTTTTTTACTAATTCGAGGTGCTTGGAGGGACAAACAGAGGAGTGAGTATCTCTACAATTTGTGCATTATTTTGCATGAACAACAACAAAAAAAAATGTGGCAAAAATGCCAACAAGCTCCTAGACCTGATGTTTTCACAAACAACTTTTACCAGCAATACTTACACATCATTGGAGAGTATTTTCTATGCATTATTGAGGATGTTAGGGTGAAAGGTAAGCTTCTTGGAGCCATCAACTCCACCTTTCTAGAATTAATTCCTAAAGAAAAAAATGCCACTACTTTCTCTAGATTCAGACCAATTTATCTATGTAATTCTTCCTATAAAATTATTACCAGGTTTTTGGTAAATAGAATAAAGAAAAAACTTGACAAACTAATATCAGAAGAGCAAAGAGGGTTCATTCATGGAAAACAAATATATGATAATAACATAGCAGTGCACGAAGCCCTCCAAAGTAGTAGAAAATAAAAAAAGAAACAAATTATTATAAAACTTGATATGGTAAACGCCTTTGATAGAGTTAATATACAATTTGTAGAACAAGTCCTTCAAAAATTTGTATTCCCACATCAGGTCATCAAGTGGATCGGACTATGCATAAAAAACCCATGGATAGCCCCCTTAATAAATGGAGAACCAACAAATTTCTTTTAGGATACAAGGGGAATTAGCCAAGGGTGTCCACTATCACCATACCCTTACATCATTTTAGTTGAGACTCTTGGAAGATTAATCAACCATCTTCAAAGAGAAAAACAATAATAGGGATAGAGGTTGCAGTAGGATGCAAAGTTGTAACACATGGCCAATTTGCAGATGATATCATTATTCTAGGTGAAACCACCAAGAAAAATGTTAGACAATTCAAGCAATATCTGGATTGGTTCACACAAGCTACCGGGGCTCATATAAACACTCAAAAGAGTCAGTTCTATACACAAAATATTGCAGCAATAATAGTCAAACTCTTTTGCACTATCCTAGGATTTTGGTCTGGCATAGAAAAATACTTCAAATATCTAGGAGTGCCCATGAGCTTCCACCTCAAAGCCTTAGATTGTTGGACCCCAATATTGGACAAGATGGTTAGGAGGATACAAAGTTATAGTAATAGTTGGCTTAGTCTTGCAAGAAGGGTAGTATTGATCAAATCAATGTTAGCTTCTCTTCCAGTCTACCAACTATTAGTATATCATGCTCCCAAGTTTATTTTGCAAAAGGTATATGGAATCATACACAACTTCCTATGGCAAGGAGGTAGGCAATCAAAAAGAAAAAAGTTTCACTTGGTCAATTGGGAGATGATCACCAAAAGTAAAATTCAAGGAGGACTAGGAATAAAAAAATGGAGATAGTTTCGAAAGCACTAGGAGCAAAACTTCTTTGGAACATGCTTAAACACAATCGAGCATGGCAGTGCATACTAGTCAGCAAGTATGTAAATAATCAAACATGTATTCAAATGCTCAAACATATAGATAAACTTCCTAGAGCCTCGTTGGTTTAGAAACATATAGTGGTTGCAAAGAGCATAATAAAGGATAAAATTTCTTGGCTACCGGGAGATGGTAAGTCAATTAATCTATGGAGGACCCGATCCTAGGAAATCCACCATTAAGAGAGATAACTCTAATCGAATTGTAGAATCACTTGGAAAGTTAAAGAATACTCAAATTAAGTGACTTGTTTTATTGGACCTCAGAAACTTTGAACTGGATCTTCCCTCTCATTCCATCTCAGCTTCAAGGAGCTTGGGATTATTTTAAGTCCCATGTGGTGAGCATTAGACCTCTTCATCCCATGATTCCAAACAAACTTATCTAGGGTAGCATCAACAGTAATGGGGAATACTCGGTGCATCTAAGATTCCAACGTCAACAAATTGGACCTACCAACAAAAACTATCGATATTATGGAAAGCTAGAGTACCACCTAAACTGCAAGTATTCAGCTGGCTAGTTTCTCAAAATAAAATCTTAACAGGTAATAATTTACAAAAGAGTATAGCAGGGCCTCATGTTTGTTACAGGTGTAGGCAGAACAGTGAAACAATTTTCCATATTTTGTTTGAATGCCCAAAGGCAATTTTAATTTGGTTGGGAATAACCAAAATTCTTGGCATTTCCTACTCTAGAAGGTTAACCATAGAAACATGTTTTACCAAGTGGAACAAAGAATATAAAGGTAAACTGGTAGGTAAGCCCCTCCTAAAATATTTGTGGAGCTCTATACCATATTTTGTCATCTAGCACATCTGGTTGGATAGAAACCAGAGGATTTTTGAAGGAAAAGGTAAGGACAATAAAATTCTAATATGAAGGATAAAAGAAGAATTAGTCCTAAATGTCAAATCTAGTTTTTGTCAAAAATAGTATGAAGAATAGTTTTCGAGAGGGACCAGAGTTTGAGAAAGGAAAAAAAAATAATTAAGGAAAGGGTTGCCATCAATGACAAAGGGGGATATTGTTGGAAATTTTGAGTAAGTTGTGTTGTCATTTATGTCAAAAGGTTTAATGTTATACCACGCGTGGACGGATGGAGCAGCAAGGAGGAGGAGCGAGAGGTCTAGGGGCATCAAACCCTAGGTGTGGGACTTCAGAGGGCAGATCAGCAGACGCGGTAGGTGGGGGCTACGGCGAGATAGCGAGCCCCCGAGCGGAGGATGTGGACAAGGAAGTTCTATTGGAACCGGTCCAAGGGCGTTGGGCGGATGCGGTTGAAGATTTCTCTGAGGGGGACCAGGACTCTATGCGTCGGGATCAAAGGAAGACCCAAGAAGGAGACAAAGAGAAACCTGGAAACTGGAGACCTTCATATCTTAATGCTCTTCGCGGTAAGCAAAAATTATCCGACTCTTGTTTTAATCTAAAATCTGTCAATGGTAGGTTGCACGTCCCGGATTCCTTAGCTCGAGCATGTGGCTATGGAGGGCGAGAACATCTTTGGTGGCTAAATTTATGGGGGTGAGGCCGGACATGGAAGTCATAAGGAGATGGGCCATCCAAAAATGGCGACCAAGGGCCGGTATGATGATTAAGGCTTTACCCAAGAGTTTTCTTTTGGTGACATTTCAATGTGAAGAGGACATGGAAAGGACTCTCCAAGGAGGTCCTTGGTTTTTTGGGAAAAGGGGCTTGTATCCGAAGCGTTGGTCCCCCAATTTCAACCCCCGGACTCGAGTCTTGGATTTGGCTCCTATTTGGGTTAAGATGCCGGGATTACCTCCGCTTTTCGGAACGAACAAATATTGGTCGGGATAGCTACAGATATTGGAGAACTAATAGCTATTGATCCTGCAACCTTGAGCAAAACAAGATTCCTGTCCGCTCGCATGTGTGTGTTGGCGGACCTGAGTAAAGAGCTCCCTAAATCCATTATTTTGTCGTCTATGTTTGGCCTTCATACTCAGGTATTTGAATATGAAAATATGTCTTTTAAGTGTAGTGTTTGTGGGAAGGTAGGGCACCAGGGTATCCACTGCATTTCCAAGAACCAGCTCCCACTCCAAAATACTGATCCTCAAACCCAGAATAATATCCCTCCCCCATAGATCTCCATTCCTACCCAACCTCGGGCCTCAAGGACGTGGAGCTCGAAATCCGAATATCAGAGACCCTGTTCGCCCTATTGTAAGCAAGAGGCAACGTTTTAACCCTCCTCCCAAAAATTCCTATGCCCCAAAACCCTCTCACAGGGGAGCTGGTCCCTTTGATGGGAACCCTCAAGCTCAACCTGCTCCTAATATGATACAACAAGCCTCAGATCCAAATCACAAAGGAAAGAACCCCATAGATCAACGCCCCGGGGCAAGTAAGTTTGATTGGGTGATACGGGAGGCCTATGGAGGCTCGGTGGAAGTGGTCCCATGCATTGCAGAGGAATTTATGGGAAGAAATTCCAAGGAGATCAACATCCCAGTGGAGAACGGTTTTGATGCATTAAATCATTTGAAGGGAGATCGGATGGACGACCAAGAAGTGGAATCCGAGGTAGAGGAGACTCAAGAGAAGGATTTAGAGGAGAAAAATCGGAGGAAGGAGCAGGAAACTAATAATACGAGGCAAGGATACTCGGGGAGGAAGAGGTGAACCACCAAGATCGGTGTAACCCCAAAGCAGGGAAAAAGAATCTACTAATCAAGAAGCTAAGAGCACGGAATCATCTCCATTGTCAAAAAGACCGGTTAACCCGGAAAGCCGATTGTTACCCCAAATACCAAGACCGACCTACCCAAGATGGTTACTAGAAGCCAAGTGAATCCCAAGGAACTTCAACCTAGAGCGGATGTATGGGGATATGGTTCGGTAGGAAGAGGGAAACCTAGCAATGTCGCCTTAAGGCGAGAAAGAAGCGAGAGCGAGGAGTGGTCGATGGCACTCAAGCAATATTGCTCTTTGGGGCGAAGGCTCGAGGATCCAAAGCCCATAAATGAAGATCCTTTCATGGAATATTCGTGGGAGTAATCCTGCAAAAATAAGAGCTTTGTATGCTCTTAGACAAGAACACAAACCGGATATGATTTTACTGCAAGAAACTAAAATGGAGGAGAGTAGAGTTATTCCTTTTAAGAATAGGACTTGGCGAGAAGCTGAAGTAGTATGCCAAGAGGCCACTTGGAACAGCGGGAGGGTTACTTGGTTATGTGGAACAAAAATGTGATTGATAGTAGAGTGTTTCGATGTCTAGTTGGTTTATTTGTCTCTTATGTGTGGATAAAACCACACGGGAAGAGTGGATCTTAACGAATGTATATGCTCCGGTTAGACGAGGGATCGAGAAGGGTTCTTTGGAGTCAACTAGCTGAATTGAGGGAGACGGTCCCCAACTACCCTTGGATTGTGGCGGGGGATTTCAATTGCTACCTTAATCCTGTAGATAAATTGGGGGGCTCTCAAAGAATAACTGCTGATATCTACGAGTTTAGAGATTTTGTTGAGCAACATGAGCTGATGGATGTGGACCTGCGTAGATTCTCCTATACATGGTCTAACAAAAGATTGAAGGAAAACCAAATTCAGATAAGATTAGATAGGTTTCTTCTTTCTCAAGAATGCCTGGAGAGGTTTGGGGACTCTTCATTAACGGCACTCCCAAGAATCGGGTCCGATCACAACCCAATTCAGTGGGAAACAGGGGGAGGACTCTAAGAAAAGATACATCGGACCCTTTCGATTCGAACTTATGTGGTTCCAACATCGGGATCTCAAGGATCCGGTTGCCCAATGGTGGGACAAAAAGTATAATGGTTCGAAACCGGCCCAAGTGGCATGTAAACTAAGGAATGTGAAGGCTAACATTAGAGAGTGGAACAAAACTTCCTTTGGCAATATTTTTGTTAAAAAGGCAGAACTAAAAGACAAGATCAATGAACTACGGGAGAAGTTGAAGTCGGAAGCGACTTACGAGAGGATTTGAGAAACTAGGAGAGGGAGCTATTAGCCGAATACCACACGATGCTAGGATTTGAAGAAACCTTTTGGAGGCAGAAATCCAGATTGCGTTGGTTAAAGGAGGGTGACAGAAATACAAAGTTCTTCCATGTCTCTACTCTTCGCCACAGGAGTACTAACAAAATTAAGGAGATCAAGATGGCCGATGGGTCTAACACCAAAGATATGGAAGACATAAGGAGGGAAGCGGTTGAGTACTTTAAATCATTGCTAGAAGATGTAAATCCGACTATTGAAGAAGAGGACTCTCTGTTGGCAGCCATTCCACCCCTCGTAACCGATAATCTTAATGGATTCTTACTTAGTCCTTTCACAAAGGAGGAAATCAAGAAGGTCATTTTTGACATGGATGGTAACGACTCCCCGAGGACCGGATGGCTTCCCTGCGACTTTCTTCCGAAGTTTTGGGATATCCTAGGCAATGATGTAGTGGAAGCTATAATTGAGGCTCAAAAGGACATGGAAATCCCGGAAGGAGTTAATGCTACTTTTTTAGTTCTCATCCCTAAACTAGTGGGAGCAATGGAATTTTCCAGTTTCGCCCTATCGGTTTATGTAACACTCGATGAAGATTCTCACAAAAACAATCGCCAATAGGATGAAGGTTATCCTTCCTTTCATCATTGATATGAACCAAGGTGGCTTTGTGAAAGGGCGACAAATATTGGATGGTATCATCACAATTCATGAGGTTATTCATTCAATGGTGACTAGTAAGGAAGCAGGTATGTTACTAAAGCTTGATATGAATAAAGCCTACGACCGGGTCTCATGGCGGTTCCTCACCAAGATTTTGGGTAAGTTTGGTTTCTGTCCCGAGTGGATTAAGTTGATTTTTAGTTGTATCTCTACTACAAGATTTTCTGTCATGGTGAATGGGTCACCCTCCGGTTACTTTAAGAGTGAAAGGGGGTTGCGACAAGGAGATCCTTTGTCTCCATACTTGTTTATTATTTTAGCGGAAGCATTGGGTAGGAACATTTCAGCGACGGTGGCGAGATGGTCAATTGGAAGGTTTTAAACCAGCCTCAACAACGAGGGCAGTGTCTCACCAACGGTTTGTGGATGATACAATCATTGTGTCCAAAGCCTCGGTGCCTCAAGCTAGGAAGTTGAAGAGAATTCTAACCAAGTATGAGACGAAAGCAAGAGAGTACATAAACTATAAGAAGAGTAGCATCTATTTCTTTAACACGCCTGGTGGGAGGGAGGAAAGAATAGCTAACCTCTTCGGTTGTGGAAAGGAGCTTCTACCAGCAACTTATCTAGGCATGCCTATGTTCGAAGGAAGAATGAAGGCTACTTTGTGGAACTCAGTCATTGACAGGATCTCCAAAAAGTTAGCAGGGTGGAAGGGCAGCCTTCTCAGCTCCGCAGGAAAAGCCTTATTAGTTCAAACTACTTTACAGAGCATTCCAATTTACTACATGTCTCTATTTAGAATGCCTGCAAAGGTCCGAGCTACATTGGAGCTAATTCAACGCAACTTCTTGTGGTCAGGTTCAGAGGAGAGAAAGAGAATTTCGTTGGTAGCATGGAATCAGGTGTGTGCAAGCAAGGATCAGGGGGCTCGGGGTTAAAGAGAATGAAAGAATTGAATCAAGCTCTGATTGGCAAACAGGTATGGAGATTTATCAATAATGATCAATTGGGATGGGTAAAAATTCTTAAGGTAAATAATAATCGGGACTTCTGAAAGCTGATAATCTTCCTAGAGGATCCTATTTTTGGAATTGTTTGCTCGAATGTCGGGAGGTAGTCGGGAAAGGCATCAGATGGAGAATTGGTAATGGAAGACAAGTGGACTTTTGGAAAGACCCGTGGTTGGAAGAGGCCCCTCTGAAAGATAACTTAGACCTTCAGGTCCTCCAACATAAACTTTCGAAGGAAATGGGAGGAAAAGTAGGGGATTTTATTGCCGTAGCACAGGAAACTTCTTCTTGGAAGAAAATCACAGTTCATAATCTGTCAGAGCAAGAGAAGGTGGCCCTAACCAAACTCAATGATGCTTTAAGGGTGTTCCCGATCATTCCTGGGGGAGGAAGAGACAAGGCGATTTGGGGCAAAACTACAAGTGGGATCTATTCAATAAAAACTGCCTATAAGTTAATCCACTCGGGATTCAATGGCTGGACTCCGACTTCTGTTATTTGGTTAAATAATTTAACCCCAAAAATAGCTTTCTTCTTTTGGTTGGCAGTTCAAAATAAGATCCTGACAATAGATAATCTGCAAAGGAGAGGTTTCCAATTCATCAATCGATGTATCTTGTGTGAGAAAGCAATAGAATCTGTAAGTCATATATTTCTAACTTGTGATTTTTCTTGTACAGTCTTCCAAATGATCCTGTCCAAATTTCATATAGATTGGGTCTGTCCAAATAGCATGTCCGACTTACGCATACGAGTGGGCTTCCCCCTTCGAGGGCAAAGCTTTTGACTTGGCTCGGAAGCTCGACTTACCCCATTTTTTATGGGGGATATGGAATGAGAGAAATAAGAGAGTATTTAAAGGACGTAAGAAAGATCCGAGGTTATGTGGTAATAAAATAATCGAGCTTTGAAAGAAAACTGGAAAACTTTCTTCTTCAAAAATGAGACCATGTCTCTAAGGGAAAGGAGGATTTTGCGGAGCTGGGAGAGGAACTTCCAGGACCTAGACATTACAACCAACCCACGGGATGGTGTCAAGTGGATACCCCCACACAAAAGTGGGTTAAGTTTAATTTTGACGGGGCGGCTAAAGGAAATCCGGGAGCTGCGGGAGCGGGAGGAGTTTTGAGAAATGAGGAAGGAAAAGTGGTCCTTGCCTTTGCAGAGCCTTTGGGAACTCAAACAAATCATTTTGCGAAGCCCGAGCCTGCATGCGGGCAATGAGAATTGCCAGACTTGAGGGTTATAAGGAAGTTATCTTTGAAGGGGATTCGCTTAATATAATCAAGGCAATTAAGGAGGATAAAGACCCCAGCTGGACCATATTGGAGCTTATCCTAGAAGCAAAGATTCATAAATCTCATTTGGTTAATGCCCGAATCCAACACACCTTCGAGAGAAGGGAACCGAGCGGCGGATCTAATGGCAAATATTGCGGTTTCGTTGGGGAGATGCAAATTTGGAAGGATAACTTCCCTCAAGAACTATTGGTGTTGGTCGCTAGAGAAGAGCTAAGATCAAACCTGTTAGAGCATCGGGGAGATCGGAGGGGCTGATGATGAGTAATCCGACGAGATGGAATTAGGCGGAAAAGACATCCCATTTCTTGGGGCACTGGGAGGTGACAAGTGTACGATACGAGCAACCTAGTGTTAGTAAGTGCTAGGTGTTGTTTGGTTTTTGTTTTATCCTGAATAGTCAAGCGACAAGTATAGGACTGTGGACTCTAAGTATGGCTTAGTGTGAGTCTTAGAAAGATCCATTTTGTATTTTGATTATACGGGCTTGATGCTAGAACCAGCCCATTTTGACTTTGTAAAAGGTTTGTGGACCTTATAACCACCTCTACCTTATACCAAAAAAAAAAAAAAAAAAATAGTATGAAGAATATATGTCACCCACAGAAAGAAGAACTATCTACCAACTTAATCTCCAAGTTTTCCTAACACAAGGAGGATGCAAAGGAAACAATTCTTTGCCTGAAATATGTTTTTCGGCACTCTTCTTTGATGGTGCCTCCAAGTCCAACCCTGATAAAGCAATGACAAGGGGACTGATTCTTACAGGACCTTGTGAGATCCTACTCAAATACATGATCAACTTGGGAACAATATATAACAATGTGGCAGAGGCTATTGGATGTGAAATCGGCTTAAAATTGGTGGTAAAGCAAGGAATCACTCAGGTCATAGTTTACAGGGATTCTAAACTAAAAATAGCAACTCTTGCCAAAAATAAATATTTTAGATCTTTACAATTGAAGATTATTCAAGACATGATTAGAAAACTAGGCATGATCATTGGTAAAATATCCTATCAACAGATAAGGCGGGAATTCAACAAAGAGGTCGACACACTAGCAAATCAGGCAATAAATATAGCCCCTGGTTATTACCGCCAAATCATCAAGAAGCAGAAGGGCAGGGGTGGTATGCGAGGATGACAAAGGCTCCAATAATGAGGTTCTTTTTTGTCTTCATGTTCTATTTTTTAGAATGCTCTGTTCACTTTGAACTCTGATTAAAGAGTTTTGTACTTTTTTTATTAAGTAAATAAATATTTTGTTTTAAATATATATATATATATATATATATATATATATGTATATGTATATATACATATATATATACATATATATGTATATATATACATATATATGTATATATATATGTATATATACATATATATATGTATACATATATATATGTATATATACATATATATATATGTATACATATATATATTTATATATACATGTATATATACATATATATATAAATATATACATGTATATATACATATATATATATATATATATATATATATATATATATATATATATATATATATATATATATATATATATATATATATATATATATAACGTCAAATGAGACATCAAATTAGCAGTTTCTTAAATATTTTTTAAAAATCATATTATAAACTTATAATAAGATGAAGATCCTTTATAAATAACCTTTAACATGCTAATAGATAATTCTATTTTATTAAACAAGATATGTGTGGATTCTATTAGGGGCAATCGTCATTAAAATACCAATATATATATATATATATATATATATATATATATATATATATATATATATATATATATATAATAAATTATGTGTGGCTTCTATTGGGGGCCACTCCCATTACAAAAACAAAATATTACATTGCTCTCATTACATTTCTAAGTTAATTAAAGTATACCCATCTTTGTCTTTCTATCAAATATATTCTCCATCTTATTCAAACTGCTAAATTTCCATAATCAATTTTTTTTTTTAGGAACTAACAACAAGAACCCTTACATGACACATAACTCCAATAGATAGAAGGAAAACAAACATAACGGTCATCCATCAAAGAGGAAATCAGTTCGATTATTTTTTTTTTGTGGTAGAGATTCTTCCTCTTTTAGAGTGGCAAGATATGAGAATGCATTTTTACACTTCAAGCTCCTAAGGTAATATCTAGTTGTAACACATTTTGTAGGATCTTCATTTCTAGAAAATTGTCTATCATTGATTGTTTTATAATTAGCTTCAAGAATACCATCTGAGGTGCTAATATTTTCTATGGAACCGTATGGATGGTCTTTAGTAACCATTTGGCTTTTATCAATGATCTTATTCAAATTATTCTTTTGGGGTTGAGTCTTTTGTTTCTTGCATGATTTCTATTGGATAATTGGTGCATCTGTAGGATGAGCTTCTTTCTTTTGAACTAGGACATTTGAAGGTTTTAAATCATTCGCATGTAGGGACTTCTCCTCCACCAAGGAGGAATCAGAGCATGATCGGATGACAGAGCATTTCTTCTTCAGGTGGTGATATTTCTAACAATCATAACATATTAGGGAGAAGTTTTCATATTCAATATTTTGGATCTATTACCCTTTGCTTGAGGAGATAGTAATGAATTGAGGCTTAGGAACTAAAACATCCATCCAAACAACCAATCTTGATTTACTCATATTAATTTTATTGGATAAATTTTTCTTTGTTTGGGCATCCATATACTAGAATGCACCAATGGCATTACCGATTTTGGTGATTATCTTCTCTCCCCAAAACTCCATAGGAAGAGCATAAAGATTCACCCAAAATGAGAAGACATTAACTTCTTCTGGAAAGGGGTTGAAACTAGGAGTCCAAGGTCTTATATAGACACCCCTTTGTCCGAAAAACCAATTATATCTATAATTTATTACCCTATCTCTATTCGCTAAATTAGAAAAGGAAATAGAAAATAAATTTTTGGGTAGGAGAGTTACTTGGAATTTTGTACTAGTCCACCAATATTTAATGTATCCTTTGAGCTCCTCCAGGCCTGGTCTTTTGCCCTTGATTTTGCAGATAATTGTTTGAGCTTCATGATCAATCAAATCCAACCCAAATTCATCCTCCAAAATCCTAATAGAGGGCAAAGGTTCATCCACCCACAAACCCAAAGATCCTTGAGAGATATTTCTTTTGACCAAAGAGGCTTTCTCACAGACTGAAGAGACGGTCTGCAAACAACCCTATTTCTTCAATGCTCGACTACACCTAGAGTTTGCGTCCCTTTCATGAATATTGTAGCCAAATTTATTGCTTTGTTCCATCGCTTGACTACACCTAGGGTTTACACCCCTTTCATGAAGACTATAGCCGCAGCAAAAAAATATCCATTAAAATGCCAAAATATTACATTTTTTATTAGATCAATTAAACCATATCTAGCTTGCCCTTTTATCGAATATATTCTTCCTTTCCTTTTCTATTAAATATTTTCTTCAAAAGTGCTATGTTTCCACAATCAACTTGACATCATATTCATTAAGAGATAAAATCTAGCTTGGTGAGTTACCTTCTAAAATTTGAAATCCACTAAGATGAAGATCAACGATTCAACACCACAAATGGCTAAATTATCTACTATTTCATTTCCTTCTCTATGAATATGCTCACATTTCTAATATATTGCCTTCAATAATAGATGTTGAACATCAACAATAATATTATTTTTTATCCAATCCCCACATCCATTTTTTTTATAGCATTAATGATAATTTGGGAATCCCTGTCAATTAAAATAAAATTTCACCCATTTAAAATTGTAATTTTAATCCCTATAAGAAGTGACCTAGCCTCTACATAGTTGTTAGTTGAAGTTCCATATGATTAAGATAAGTAAGAAGAAGTTTTTCTTCATTATTTCAACAAACACCATCTCCATCAACTTTTCCCATATTTTTTTTGGAAGCACCATTGAGATTAATTTTGATAAAACCAATTGATAAATATTTTTATGTTACCATTTATCAAAATAGACCCTTTGTTTTAATGTCATTGTTGCATATGACCCTTTCATGTATATTAAAATCTAGAAACAAATTGGATAGCACCTTCTTTTTTGCACTTAAACTTTCCATGATGAGTACAATATCTGTAAATATTCTACATGAGAGGCAATATTATGGTTTCAAACTTGGGCATTATTTTTGAGATTATTTTTTTGAATTCTATGATTCCTTTCAAGCCATAAATTCCAACAAATAATGACAAGATTGTAAGGATGGTAATTAGATACCTTTCCTTACCTCGATATGGGTAAGGTACAAATACAAGGTATTTGGGACTTAAAGATTATGTTTTATGTATTCATTTACAAACACCTATGTTTTGGGTTTATTAAGATCATTGACCTACTTCTTACAAGTTTAACAAAAATATAAAAGAATGCATATGGTCAAAGAATCTAGCAAACATATTTCCTATGCTATATGTTTCTTTTCCCTTTGTATGATCTAAAACAAAAATAATATGTTTCTTTCTTAAAATAGTAAGTTTAGAAATAAGAAGGTAGTGAGAGCCTATCCTAATGCAACTATATGTATTTCAATTATGAATGTATACAAATTTACACTAAACTATTCCCCTTCATGTACATAATGTGTTTAGGCTATTAACTTGAACTAAATGACTAAGACAATGGTGATATAGACAATACAAAACGAACTGGTAGATTATGCAACAAAGGGAAATAACAAAGCAATAAGTAGGTGCACCTAAATCGAATTGATCAATGGACTTGTTGCGAGGGACACATTTTCAACTGACAATGCTCCTTGCTATGTCCTACTAGCACAACAATCTCCTATGAACATGGAAACAAAGAGAGCTGCAAACAAAATGTCAACTATGATTAGCATTAAGGGCTCTATCAAAATTAGAGAAAATAGTGAATATCCTTGGTCATGAAGTTAGACCCCTCTTCCTTTTATGGAATATTTGAAAGGAAATGATAAACGAATATAAAAGCATGCAAAAGTGATTCTATAAAACCAATGACAAACGTTAAAAATAATCAAAATAGAAGTACTGATAGTAGAAGTCTTCTAAAGAAACTAGGCATGAAAAGATACAATAGTTGTGAGATAATAAATTATTAGCTAATGATGTAAGCGCAAGAATATATTGCACAAATATCATAGAAGCAAAGAATAGAGGAAATTGTTAGGGAGAAGTAGGGGACAATTGATCCAATGAGTAGCACGAGTTCAATGAAAAGCAAGAGAAGGATTTTGAATCACAATAGGAACTAAAAGAGGCTCTAGAGAAGACAAAAGGTAGAGAAAATAGAGAAGGGAAATTTGGAGTTGAGCAATTACATGTTTCTGTTCATCCAAACTTGTCCCAACATTGTATGGTCATAGGGTGACAATGCTAGAAAACACCCGACCTGATGAGCCAGGTGGCAAGAAGGACATTTGCATAGACTCTAAAACCTGGAGCAATGTCAGTTGAGTAACATTAGATGAGTATGGCAGTATATTATGAATACATAAACTCTCTATCAAAATTTTAATAACATTTATTAGCATATGATATTCTCTATTATCAAGGCTATCACAGGGATAGTATTTATAGATAAACTTTGGTAAACTTAGATCATTGTAGGGAAGATAATATTGAGTCATGCACCATTACACTAGAAGATAACTATTGATTCTTGGTGGATCAAGTCGGTGAATACCTAGGTGCCACATCAATCATGGCTTGGTGTGGGCGACCAATAACAACATGTCTAAATGAGACATAGTTGATTTATAAGGTAGGCCTAGATACAATCTTTAGGGGCAACCAATGGAATACCAATAGAGTGAATATTTATTGATTCGATCAAAAAATAGGAATTTGAGATGCACACAACTTAGACAACATTGAGGAGACAAACTAGTTGGCACATTTATTAACATACATGCAACAACATTCTTGTTATGTAAATGCATGTTAAGATTTTAAATTTTCAAGTTACCATGGTTACAACTGGACCATTCTCCAAGATTTCGTGCAACAAAAGTCCTAGAGTTAAGTGGTGGGGGATATGTTGAAAATTTTCCCAGACTTAGCATACAAAAATGACCAATGAAATTTCACCTGGTAGGATGTACCTAGATGAAAGCATGTTGAGCATGTGTCAAGACACATCCTTAGAAAAATGACTGACACATGGAGGATCTATAATATCTTGTTACCATGGGTAGTCTTGACGGTGTGATAAGGGATCCACAACAAGGAAGGAGATCTACAACACGATTAGGGATTTGTAGTGTGGACAAAGATATATAGAATAGATAGGGATCTATAGTGTGGATGGAGATCCTTAGCATAGACAGGGATCCATAGTGTAGATGGAGATTTGTAGCACAAACATGGATCTGTAGTGCAAATGGAGATCCGTAGCACAACGAAAAGTCTTTAATACTAAGAAATATCTAAAGCAATTGATTATTGAAAGGAATATGTGTATATTTATGCTCATTGGATAGCTTTTTGTAAGCTAGTTTTGGAAAGAGTGTGTATTTGCTTAATGGGAATTCATAAGAAATATTCTTGCCCCAAGGTGAAAACATTAGATGGGTGAATCGAAGTGTGCAAAATTGGGTGTCTACAAGGACCAATCCTCCATAGGATACATAATGCTTTAGCTTTGAAATAACTAATCCAACGTTTTATCAACTCTTTTAATGTTGATGGAGATACCCAATATATTCTCATACTTTTGAAAAAGCAATCCCAAAAGGTGTGAGCAAAGTGACAATGAAGAAGTAAATGGTTTGATGTTTTGAAATCCTTCTCACAAAAGACATATCTAAAAGGTCCATCTTATCCTCTTCTTTGTAAAATCTCTCTTGTAAAAATGTTACTTTAACTACTAACTAAATGAATGTTGAGGCCTTAAGGAGAGACTTTGGTGACCAAATATTCTTCCAAGGGAAATCTTTGGGAGTAAGAAATTTCAATTGCTCTAATTCCTCATATCCCAACTTGACCAAGTATTCAACACCTTTTGATAGATTCTAAACCAATTCATCCTTTCATGTAAAAATAAGCAAATAAATCTCTTGGAGCATCTTTTGGATCTCGTTTACAATTTGCTTGAGTTTTTTTTCTTCAACCAAGTTACTAATAGAAATCCATGGTTTATATTTATTGCTGATATTAATATAATCTTTGACCTTTAGACCTTTTCAAGCTAGATATACCCCAATCAATGGTTTCCATTTTGAATCATAGATAAGAGGATAAGGCTTCAACCAAGTATTAGACCAAAAAATTGTATGATTCCCCTCATTAATTGTCCATTTAATATGTTCCTTGATCAATTGGAAACTATTTGATATGAAGTTCTATTTTGGAAATCCTTTGGATAGGGTTATTTTCCTGAATAATTTCATTATATCAAGGGAACCTATATATTTTTAAAGAAACAATTTTACCCAAATTTTTCCTTGATATTTGAATAATCAACAACCAAGTTTTACCCCTAAGGCCAAACTCACAAGTCGACAATTTTGCGAGCTTACCCCTTCAAACCTTTCCTTTGCAAATCCTATCCCACTTACAAAGAGGAAACCTAAATTTTTTTTCACATCCTTTCCAAAGAAAATATCTTTGAATTTTATCAAATTTTCATGCTATACCTATTGTCAATCTTAAAAGGTACATCATATAAATAGAGATGGACTGTAATATAATCTTTATGAGTTGTAGCCTTCCTACCATTAAGAACTTACCTTTGCTACCTGCTAAACAAAAGTTTAGTTTATCCAAACATGAGACCCAAAGATCCTTTTTAATGCCTTTATGAGACAAAGGAATACTTAAGTAGATTGATGGAAATATTTCAATTAAATATAGGCTAGTGTTAATGAAAAAAGCCTAGATTTTATAGTATTAACCAATTTTCCAATAGCCTTCCCATAACATGATAATATAAATTTAAAATTGATGGCCTCACTAACTAAGGGATGACTGAAAAGAAAAGTATCATCAACAAATTGAATATGAGATTCAAAGGGACCATTTTTTGCAACCATAATACCTTTGATTTTTCCTTCCATTTTTACCTTTGAGAAACCTCTCCTTGACGCCTCCACGAGAATAATAAATAGATAAGGAGATAGTGGATCACCTCCATAAAGTCCACATGATCGTTTAAAGTAACCAACAAGGGAACCATTGATTAAAATAAATTATTTTAGAGTGTTATAACAATATCCAATCCATTCACACAAACCTCGATAAAAATCAAACTTTTTGAGAATATCATGTAGAAAACCCTATCAAACCCTATCATATGCTTTGTTTGTATCTAATTTTATAAGCATACTTGATTGACTTCATTGAATGAAGATAATGTATAGCCTCCTATGCAATGATTACACCATCGAGAATTTATTTACCACAAACAAAAACACCTTGTTCCTCTAAGATAACCTAATTTATAATGCTTTTCAATCTGTTTGACATAATTTTTTAAATTATCTTAAAAATCATAGTACAAAGGCTTGTTGGGCGAAAATTATCAAAATATTGTCTCGTCTTTATTGAGAACCAATGTAATCAAAGTGACATTGATCTCACTTATTGTACCCTTCCTTTTTCGGGCCTCTTCAACTACAACCAACATATCACTCTTCAATAAATATAAAATATTTTGAGAGACAATTGTAGGAAATCCAAATGGGCTAGGTGCCTTGTTAGGATGGAAAGAAAAAATTGCTTCATATAGCTTCTCCATAGATATCTCCTTCATCAAGTTTTGATTTTGTCCATGTGTGATAATTGATGGAGTATTTTGCACAAACTTACCTTGTGCCTCCTTATCTTGCCCAACATTTTTTAAAATAAATAAATACTTCCTTCTTGATATCTTCTTCTCCTATATTTCTTGCATCTAGAGAAAATATTTTTGATGCGACAAAAAGAAAAAAATGTAGCATGATTTTTTTGGGTATTTCTAGCTCCTTTCTTAAGCCATATCTTCCTAGGTTTTTAGAAGCAATTTGACTCTTCTTTCAATGCATTATGATAATTAGAAATTAACTGGTTTTCTTGCATATAAGAATCATGGTTCATTCCATTGATTTCTATTGTCTCTTGTAAATTTTTGAGCTTGAATTCAATTTTATTCTTTTCTTTAAAAATGTTACCAAAATATTTGACATTCTAGATCTTCACTTGTTGCTTTAGATATTTCATCTTTTTAGTAAAATTATACATTCGTGATCCTTCAAAATTTGCTTCACCCCACCATAATATTGCTACTTGGAAGAAATTGGAGCCTTGGAGCCACATAGACTTGAAGCAAAATGGAATTGCATGACCATTATTGAGTAAATCACAAGTTAAAAGAATGGGTTTGTGATTTGATCATGCTCGTAATAAAATATAATAGATTGTATACTTTGTTTGTCACCATTTCTTTAACAACAACAATCTATCTAGTCTTTATAATATATGAGTTTGCCCAATATGTCTATTATCCCATAAATATTGACAACTTGAAGGAATAACATCCCAAAGGCCATTTGAATTGACAAATGAAGCAAAAAAATGTTTTGATTTAGACTATCAAGAAGTACCCACCTTATTTTCCAAAGGAGATAGGACTATGTTGAAATTGCCCCAATAATCTATAAGTCATAATTATGAACCATTATTGTGTTTGATAAAAATATGCTAAGGTCTTTCCGACATCTTTCACGAGGAGTTACTATGGTTGGAGCATATACATCCATAATCCTAACTTTCATGTTTTCCTATTTCTTGCAAAATAATCCAACCCAATTACTTGTTGCTTCTAACAAATGTCCATCCTATTGCGTTTGTCCCATTTTATCAAAATACTGTCAAAAGCTCCTATAGAGGAAATTGCTAGATAAAGCCTTCTTACACAGTCTCTATCTCCACACAAAAAGTCTCACATCATGGTCTTAAATATAATGCATCTTTGCTCTTAAACCAAGAGCCACCATCCATTATTTTATCCCTTATTTTCGAACTAGAGAAGATAATGATGAAAAATCCTTTTGAAAAGACAGAGTAATTTGAATTCAATCCTCACTTCCACATTATCCATTTTTTAATATTTCAAAAACCTGTCTAGTATCCATGATACGTATATTTATTTTTTTTGTTTATTGAGGTTAGTGTGAGAAATCCCTACGACCAACGCTCAAGGCTGGGCATCCCCATCCCAACCATAACCTCTGATAAGGGTGAAAGCTGAGCTTATCAATAGAGCTAAACACACAACCATACACACACCCACCCCCTCACACACTCACCCACGTCGTGGTTTGAACCTTAGACCTCTCAAAGAAGATCCAAAGCGCGAACCATTGTGTTGTCCCCCAGGACATCAAATAGGTATATCTTGAAAGCATAGGACCATGATACTTACATATTAACTCTTTGCTTTTAAAAACCAATATATCATGCTCAATCATCTCATATTTGATAATTACTTCTAATGTGGTATGTGATACTTGATAGGGTTTGCCATAGGTTCCCTTTTCCTCTAATTGTTAACTAGGGCATCCTTACTTCTAATAAAGACTTTCTTGCGATGTTACCTAGATTTTCTTTATACAAATCCTTTAGTTTTTGAATTTCTCTTAAGTTTTGGAACAAGAAAAAATAACATTTGCTCCTGGCTCACATTTTACTTCTTGCTCATACTTGCTTCCTACTTATAGTTGTAACTGCTTCCTACTTATACTTGTAATTGTGATGCTTGTTTTCTAAAAAAAGAAAATGATAAGGCTCGTTCATAATTTACACTCACTCTTCACTCTTAGAAAACATGAAAAACAACAGATGGCTTAGGGCAGTTAGGGACGAAGAGTTGCATAGGCAAAATAACACATGGATGAAACAAAATAAAAAATGGATGAAACATTGGGAAATCAACATAAATGAATGCCCAAATTTCAATAAAGACATAAAAAACTATGTGAACGAAAAGTTTAGAAGTGGAATGTGGAAAAATGCAAGTAAGAAAAGACAATACTATATTGCAAAGTTTAACCAAACGTATGACCACATATAAGGAAAAAGCATATATAGCCGCTGAAATCAAGTTGAGGGAAAAAATTCTCATTGCTCTGATAAGGAGTAGCTCTCATAGGCTTAGATGTAAAACAGAGAAATGGACAATGCCCAAGGAACAATGAGAAGAAAGGATATGTACTCTATGCAACAAAGGGGCAATAGAGACAAAGGAACATTTCATTAATGAATGCTCGAGTTTTTCAGACATCCGTGACAAATACATAAAAATGCTTGGAAACGATAGAGTTATTTGAAGACGATAAAATAAAAAAAGTTGTGGAGTTGCTAACCAAAAAAAAAACCTTCTCAAGAATATTAATGGTCATATGATTTGAATAACTATGCTTCCATATTTGGGATCCCATAGGCCATGCTTAGGTCTCACGGACGTAATTAAAATCTTTCATTTCACACTCATACCTAATGAACTCTAAAATATTTTTTCAATGATTTTACACAAGTTTTTACGAGAGGTCCCGTGACTCTAAAATTAAATTTTGGATAATTTTACACAAGTTTTATGAGGGTTCTGATCCCTTGTAATGAGTGAGGTTTAAACCTTAGACCTCTCAAAGAAAGGCCAAAGCCCTTGTAAAATCCACCTCTCTCTCTCTCTACATTGTTTTCAATTGGTTATATGGGATTGAAATAGACCTATCCGTATTGCATCATCACCACGTAATGACATTATAACAAAGCTTGGATATTGTCTATATATCGTTTGACAAAATTCTTCTTTGAATATTGAGAATCTAACCAGTTGAGCTAATGCTACTTGATTAAGTTTATTTGAGTTTACATGGGTTTTTATGAGGGGTCAAAGTCCCCCTTGTACCCGAGTTTGAACTTGAAATCTGCTATATAAAAACCCAAAGACTTTATCTTTCACAAATCAAAATTTACTTTAAAATTTTAATTTTTAATTAAAAAATATTATAAAAATATAAAAACGTAATTTATGTTTTATTTTAAAATGAAATATTGAACTAGCCTAAATGTTCTCAATATCTCTAAATCTAAGTCAAATAATTTCATATAAAAGTTCGAAGGTAGTTGTAAGACTCAAATCCAAACTCTAAACTCTATGTGAGGTCAGTTGGAAGACTCGAATCCGAACTCTCGTTAAATTTAGCTATATAGGAAATAAAATGTAAAAGCCTTTCACACCCTAACAGTGCAAAAATTTGCCCGCTTTTTTGTTTTAGTTAAAAGGTCGAGGTACTGCCTGGCGCTCAGGTTCGATTCTTCGATTCTTACAGGGTAATGTTATACACCATCCTTCGTAAAAGGTAATTTTATACCCCATCCTTCGGTAAATGGTTGAGATAGCAGTATATTAACCTCTTACCCTTCAAAGAATAGGAAACGCGGGAATTTGAACTGCCGACTACTTGTAAAGAATTCTGCAATTGAGCGCTTGCTGCAGGTAGTTTATTTGTCATATTCATGAATGCAAAGGGAGCAATGAGCTTCTGCACGTTTGCACCGTCTGTACAATTCTAAAAAAGTATTTGGGTTATGAAAATTTAATCATCAAATTATGATATTTTTCAATTTTCATCTTTAAAATTCATATTTTGATCTCTTTTTGATGCTTGCTTTCCTTTATGGGGGAGATTTTTTATGTCTAAATTCGGCAGAGACCTTTTTCTTGTTGACAGGTTATGTCTGTACTTTGTTATTTTAATATTTTTACCTCTTTACGTTATGATTAGACAAAACTTAGGGTAAATTGGGCTTGCTACTATGTGTAAGATTGCAGGCTTACATAACTAAATTTCAGCAATTCTAAGCTTCACTTTAATTGGGCTTGCTGCTATGTGTAAGATTGCGGGCTTACATAACTAAATTTCAGCAATTCTAAGCTTCACTTTGTGGGTTTACACTGTAAATAAGCACGTTTCAGCAATTCTGAGTTTCGCTTTCCACGCACTTTAGAGGGGCTCCTTTTATATGTTTTTCGATTGATAAATTGGGCTAATTACTTATGTGCTGTTAGTCTGCCCTGCCTCTACAATATATAAAGCATCATTATCATAGTACGTTATATCTATCATATCGGAGAAGTGAACTGCTCATCGCATTGTCCACGGTTACACGATTATTGATTTTCCAACTGCTGTGCATTATCCACGAGCTGTATTATTGTTTTTGCAATCAGTTTACACATGTTTGGATTTTGTACGTTTCAAAGAAAAGCCAAAGTCCTTACTTGCAGCTTCAAAAAAATTGAAGATTCAAATTTATTTCAATGAGTTTACACATGTTTTTATGATGGTCCCTGTCCCCTCATACTAAATGAGGTTTGAACCTTAGACCTCTCAAAGAGAGGCCAAAACCCTTACCACTACATTGAAACTGTGTTATTGTTAATGAGTATGCTTGCTGGATTTTAAGCGTGGGTGCTTGTTGCAGTGCCCACATTACTGCAAGGCCATTGACAAAGGGAATCATTTGCATGCTCTTGAAACCCTAGCTCATTATTTTGAATTCCTCAGAGTCTTGCATATGGCGGATTTAGATGGATTTTATATATATTTATATATTTTTTGAACTTCATCCCAATCTTCATACATCTACAATGTGGAAAGAGACTTTACATTTACATTATATAGTTCGACAATAAAAGTATTGGCTTTTTAAAAACCTTTTAGGGAGGATTAATAGCTCCATTAATTATGGGCTAACAGTGGCACTTAACTAGATGGTATTCTTGTGTTCTCTGTTCATTGTAGGCAATGAATTTTGCAAACCATTTGTAAAGGACCCAATGAAACATTGTCTGTTTGCAATGCACAAACCTTCATTGACCTGCGGTAAGCCAAAATCCCACTGAAGGATCTTTATTTTGTATATGCACTGGAACTGTTCCATTAAATTCCTGGGACAGAGATGGTGCAAGACAACGTGACAGGTTTCTGGGATGGCTAGACATGTTATTGAGACATGGAACAATTTTTCAAGTTATCCCTCTTTAAAGCAGAGACACATTCCCATAGAACAAAGACTTTAGTTAGGTGAGACAAACTTTGGCGTCTACTCTTGTAATTAAGAGTTAAGAGTTCATTTTTTCAATTGGTTATATGGGATTGAAATGGCCCTATCCATATTATATCATCATCACATAGTGGTATTGCAACAAAGGTTGGATATTATTCATATATCGTTTGGCAAGATTTGAACCTTGGTCTCCTCTTGAAATATTGAGGAATCTAACCAGTTGAACTAATGCCACTTGATGATAATCAAGAGTTCATTGAGTGGAAATTATATTCTATTTGTTATTTTTTATTTTGTATATGAATGCATAATGTAGCATCTAGAGATTAACAATCCAATAAAGTGCTTCGTAAAAGGATGTAGCATTATAGGGATTAGTGAGCCAGTTAAGGATAACATTGAAGGGTGATGCAGACTTGCTTAATCATCTATGCCCCAGTTAGTTTTTGAGTATTCTTTTTGGTAGAACATGCCGGAAGGACAGGTTACATATTTTTGATGTTATTTAATTTTCAAAATACACAACATGAAGGAAGTTTCGTTTGAGAATACATTGTCCACTTTGGAGTTCTTGTGAATTTGCTTTGCTAATTGGATATAATTGATATGTTATATTTTCTTTTTAATTGGTTATATGGGATTGAAAGGATCCTACCCGTATTACATTGTGATCATATATTGGTATTAAAACAACTTGGCAATTTTGCATGTATTGTTTGAGAAGATTCAAATCTCAGTCTCCTCTTTGAAAGTTGAGGAATTTAATTAGTTGAGATCATGCCATTTGATAAATATTAAGGTTCACCCATGGGATTGGAACCTTGGTCCAGGGTGTGGAACTCTTTGCTCCCCACTGCTTGCCCCAAACCCCATGGGCAATCAATCTATTACAATTATACTTACATAATTCATCCAATTTCTATGAATGCACAAGTGATGCCATCATAGCAGAACTTCTATTATACATGATGTTAATTTGGAAGGGTCTTTTTTTCCTAAAATTTCTGTTAGTAATTTAGTCTCTATGTTGAAACATGATATGTTTTTGAGACTAAAGACCATTCATGTATGATTTGGGCCACTTGAGCAATCATATACAAATTTTATGTCAATTACTTGGATATGGCCCTGCACCCTTGATTTGATGTAATCAAATTTCTAAACATATAATTTAAGCCATGTGAAGTGTCAATTCCAATAACTTTACATATATTTATAAGGCCAGATAATTTATTGATTTATTACCTGTGAAGTAATTTACATTGGGGATCTGGCCAAAGTGAAACCTATAGTTTCTTTGCAGCCACTCTGGAACCAGTCCTGATTAAAATATATCCTCTTAAAGGTCCATTGTATCGTAGGAAACTTATCTAGACCTATGCTCATATTGCTTATGCGCTAGAGAGGCTATTTTTTTTGAATAAGCCATGTGTGGCTTCTATTGGGGGCCACTCCATTATAAAAACAAAACATTCATTGCTCTCATTCCATTTCTATCAAATTAATTAAATCATATCCAACTTGCCTTTCTGTCAAAAATATTCTTCATCTGCCTTTCTTGTCAAAGAGATTTGCCATCTTCCTCACTGCTAAGTTTCCGCAATCAACTCCATTTTATCATTTCATACAGATGCCTTTCGAAATTGAAATTTTGTCAAGATAAAATTCAACACCATGAATGGTTAAAATATTTGCTGCCCATATTTCATATCAATAAATATAAATATATTGTCTACAACAAATTGAGAATTTCTTAATAGCTTTTTTTAGGTTCTTATTCATGCCCCTAATATTCCAAAATATATGTATTTTTTGGTTGGATAATAAGGGGTTGTACTTGGGTCCCCCACTCTTGACAAATTACAACTCTCTTCTTTAGAGCTTGAGAGTTTACAAATAGATACACTTCTCATCTTAATTGAGATGCTATAGCTAGAAACCTACATCATTTTACATAAAATGTCTGAATTCTTGATTTTCATTTTTTGGATCTTTTCAATTTTCTGTATGAATACAAATATTCCAGAATTTAGCATCTTTCTTGACATTTTTCTATAGCAGCCTTCACAATACCAAAACTTCACCTCTACTATCTATACATTGCATCTTAGTAGAGTAATATTTCCAAAACATCGCACTATCATAGTCCGCTTTACCAAATATGGATTGCTAGTTTCCTTCCTGAAACACAAGTGCAACCGCAAAAATTATAATAAATAGTTTATATGAAAACACATTTTTGTTTGTTATAAAATAAAGTAGATATTACCATTGGAAAACATTAAAGTAAATCTGAATCATAGGCAGTTAACATTTTCTTGTCAGCTTCAACTAACCATGGAAAGAAGAATTTAACTTCACGATCTTCAATCAAAACCCCTATATTGGCTAGCCTATCTGCACATTTGTTTCCGTCCCTTAATGTATGTGTAAACCTGATTTTTTATAACTCTTTAGCAAGATCTTGAATTTCCACAATTATCTCTTGTATGTTCCATGGAGCCTTTGCTTTCCTCAAAATTGCATTTATTACTATGAGAGAATCACCTTCCATCCATACTTTGTTCCTTTTCATTTGTTTGCATTATTTTAACCTTCTAAAGTTGCCCAAGCTTCAGCTTCATTATTTGTCTTAAATCCACTATTGAAAGTGTAATGAGACAAAATCTCTCCTCTATTATTTCTAATTATTCCTCCTCCTGCTGGTCCTGAATTTCCTTTAGATGCTCCATCAAAATTCAATTTAACCAACTCCACATCTGGTGGTTTCCACTTTATATTCTTTGCCTTCTTTTTGCTTCTCTTGTACCCAACATCATAATTCCATTTAATGACTTGACTCTATCTATCAAGGCTCTCTGCTTCTAGATTAGGGATTGGGTGAGTTGATAGGGTTGGTTTAGACTCCTCTATGGCTAAACATATCTTCCTTTTCATTACCTCTAAATTGCTTTTCTTTCCTTTAAATATTCTTCTATTCCTTTCTAGCCATACAGTCCAAAATATTGTATCTTTTGATATAAGCCCATATTGTCTGTAAAGCCTCACTTTTATAAGTGCTCTGCCATTGCTTTAACCAATCTTCAATTCCGCTATTCAACACTATTCATTTACCAAACATATTAAGAATCCATTGCCATAGTTTCCATACCATTGAGCAATGTCCCAAGAGATGGTCTATACTCTCCTCCTTTTTACAAAGAACACATTGAGAGGGGCCATGAAAACCCCTTTTCATTAGGTTATCCAAGGATAAAATTCTTCTATGACCTACTAGCCAAACAAACATTTTGACTGTAGGAATGCTTGGGCTATCCCAAATATCTCTCTTCCATATACTAGTGATATTACTATTTTGTTGGTGCTTTACATTATATCCACTTCTTGTTGTGTATTCTCCTGATCTATTCAATTCTCAAATCAATTTATCCTTGGCTCCCCTCGGAATAATCATAGTTGTTATCTTTCTACTCAATTGCCTCCTAGCATCAATGTCTTGTATACTTGTAAAAAAATTTCTTTCCATTTGTATCTTCCTTCCCGATCCTTGTACAAAATGTTTGAAACCCTATCACCATATTTGTCTTGAAGCAATCTCATCCACGGTTTCAAAATTGGATCTAAATTGAGTGGTTCTTTATCACACCAAGTATCCATCCAAATAATTTTTTTTCTCCAGTTCCCATCACCCATCTTAAACCTTTAATTATTAGATCAATAGATTTTTTTAAACCATTCCAAAGAGCAGAACCATTTGGTAGAGAGAATGCAGTAAATATTAAACTTGGGTCATTGGGCTCAACATACTTACTTAGAAGAATTCTTGCCCATTGTCTTTGACTCTCTTTGTACAATCTCCAGATTACTTTTCCCCTAAGAGCTAAGTTTGCATCTGTAAGAACTCTTAAACCAAGACCTCCCCTAGTTTTATCAACACAGACCTTGCTCCATTTCAACAAAGGAAATTTCCTTTTATCATGTAAACCCGACCATAAAAAGGATCGCATAATATAGATTAAATTTTTTTCAACTGATTTTGACATAGTATACAATGACATATAATATGTTGGAATGGCCTGTAAGATTGACTTAATTAACTGCACTCTTCTTGCTAACGATAACCATCTACGTTTCCAAGGTGGTAGTTTATTATGAACTTTACTAATAACTGGATTCCATAATTCTATCCTCATTCTCCCCTCAAATAAACACATCCCTAGATAAGTTGTTGGCAAATTTGCCTCCTCCATTTGAAGTAACTTGCAAATTCTTGCTTTGATATTAGCTGGAGTGTTAAGGAAGTAAATTTTGGATTTTGTCCTATTAACTTTTTGCCTTGATGCTCTTTTGTATTCCTTTAAAAAGTTATTCAAAGCTTTGGTCTCATTTATCCTTGCCCTTCCACTAATATTCCAATATGTTATTTTCATTGTTATTTTTTTGTTTTTATTTGTGGGTTTAGCCCCACTTCTTGTTAACACTTGTGATATTTGCTTTTGTTTTCCCATATCAATATCCCTCTGGGTTTCTTTTTCTCTTTGTTTTTGCTTCTTGGGTCTTCCTCTTTTTTTTTTTTTTCATTTCCACCAATACTTTCATCTTCATCCATCTCTTCAATCTTCTCACATTGCTCAAAGTAAGACTTATCATCTATAGGTTTGTCTTGTTGTGTAGGATTTGTAGAACAAGGAATAACCTCAAAAGCACATTCTTCTTTATATTGCCCTGGAAACCCTAAAGTGCAAGGACACTCTTCCAAAGCAATTACCTTCTTATTCTGCCCTAAAAACCCTAAATTGTTACAAACTTCCTCCATCCTCATTTCTTTATTATGCTGCTCTTGAAAATCTAAAGTGCAAGGGATAACCTCTATACCACTTTCACTTTTATTACCAAGAGAGGATTCTATACTACTTGAGGAAAATGAAGATGATTTACCTAGAAAGATCTTGACCTCTTCTGTCGTCTTTGTGTTTGGATTTTCCTCCACATTTACCTTTGCACCTTTAATTCCTTTTGAACTTGAACTTACATATTGTACTTTCTCATCCCTTATATCCTTCTTTGTTTCTTCTAACTGTTGATCCACGTGAGTTATGGTGGCCTTTTCTATAAGATGTAGATAGGCTTTCTGCCCCTTCTCTAGGAGTGGAAATCCTTGATCTGATCTAGTTCTATTAATGTATTATTTCCTTGCTTCGCCTGGAAGTTTTTCTTATGACCAAAACTTGTTGTCTCTTTCTTCATAGTTTTCACTTTGCAAAATCTTGTCAAGTGGTTAGTCTCATAACAATTGCGACAACGAAATGCGATGCTTTCATAATCCACTTGTTGATCTATGTTCTCTTGATTTAGATTTAATCTTAATGGAATGTGGCAAAGGTTTTGAAATATCTATAACAACAAATATTCTGGTATATATAGCCTTCTTCCACTCCTTAATAGTTAGTCCTTCGTTGATGAATTCTCCTAGGGTATTTCCAATATTCTTCAAAACATCCTTATTGGTAAGCTGATATGGAAGTCCAAAAAGCCTAACCCAAATCAGAAGCTTCTTAATAGTTTTTGTCTCAATAGAAAAATTTTCATTCCATGGTCTTAAATAAAGGGTATCTCTCCCTCTAAACCATGGACCACCACTCAATATTTTATCCTTGATTTCTGAATTAGAAAAGATGACAAGGAAAAAACCTTTAGGAAGAAAACTCACAAAGTAATTTGAATTCAATCCCCACTTCCACTTGATCCAATTTTGAATCTCCAAAAACCTTAGCTAGGATCTATGGAACTTACATATTAACCCCTTGCTTTTCAAAACCATTATATCATGCTCAATCATCTCATCCTTGATGGTCACTTCTGGTGCAACATCTGCTACTTGGATCGAACTTTCCATATATTTGCTCTTCCACTTATCTTCAACTTGGGCATCCATACTTCCAACTAGGGCATCCTCACTTCCCATTAGGGCTTTCAAATATGACTTTCCTTTCAAACTAACTAGTGGGGTTGGGGCTAGGGATCACTCTTGGCTTGCACTCCCTCTTAGCTCGCACTTTCCTCCCAGCTTGCACTCCCTCCTGGCTCACACTCGCTCTTGTCTCTTCTTTCTCGCTATGTTCCTTTGCTTCGGCAATTTTTTGGAAACAATATTCGTTGCATTCATAGTAAGGGTTTGAAGCATTGATACACTCCGAACGAATCTGCTGCTCTTCTGCCATATCTGAATATCTCAAGATTGGCTCGCACTCCCTCCTGGCTTGCACGCGCTCTTGTCTCTTCTTTCTCTTGGCGTTCCTTTGCTTTGGCAATCGTCAGTTAGAAAAATCGTCAGTTTTCTTTAATTCCTAGTGAAAATTGTGAGAAATTGCGGGGAACAATTTTTTTTTAAATTTTCTTGGCATTGAGAAAATCGCCAGCTTGCAACTATATTTCTTGTTTTTTTTCACCATTTTCTCACAAGAAACTCAGCAAGCCTCGGGCAGTTAGCAAAAAATGGCAGGAAAAATAATTTTTTAAAAGGCCATTTGGCCTTATTTTTGCATTTTTTCTTCTCTCCGACTATGGACAATTTTTTATAGAGTTTCATTATTAATAATTTTGAAAATAATGTGTTTTCTATATTTAGAGGAGTTTCAAAATTTCAACTACATCCACATAAATCTCTAAGAAAGTGACCATGGTATTTATGGTAAGCTTAAGTTCTTAAATGCAATAGAAATATAGAGATCTCTTAATAGTTCCATGTACCCTTGGGGAAAGAGACTAATTGATGAAATAGGCAAAATATTTGTAACTGCATTTGATTAAAAATCTAGTATGTTGAATGTTGATCGCCATTCTTTTATTATTATACCAAACAGATTCTACTTGTCACCTCTTCCTAATATAATACTATTAGAATTTAAATTTGGGAAAATTGAAAGAAAATGAACAATAACGAAGAAAGGGAATACAAAGCTAAGAGTGGTAGTAAGTTTCATTGAAAGCTTGTTCATTTTTCGAGGCACTTGAGGAGGAAGCGGAACATTTGAGAGGATTGGAGGAGATATACCATGATGATCCTGCACCTGAGGAGCCTCCAATTTGACCACCCGTTCAGAGCCAAGGCCAACCATCTAGTTCAAGGGGGAGGAGGGGAAAACAAAAAACAGTTTAAAAACTGCTTTATATTTTTGAAATTTTGCATTTGTATGATACTATGATGTATTTGGTTGGATTTGATGATCATGAATTGTAATTGTGCTCTTTTTTATGAATATCTAATATAAAATTAGCTTTCTGGCTCTCCAATTGTTGTTAAAAAATTTTCTTTTTTAATTGAAAATTTTTCTTCTTCTTTTCCCCCCACCCCAAGTTTTTGTCTAGCTTTCCCAAGTTGCCAATTAAATCTCCAAAACTAGGGTGTCGAGTTTATCACTTGTTGCCAGTTTTCCAACTATGCTATATGATCCCTTGTCTCTGGTGGGAAATGTGTAATCCCTTCCATCTCTAGTCAATGTAAGCCCTCTTGATAGGATATGTATCTTAAATATATGTCCTAGATTTCCTACCAACTTATTGATTAGAAAAGAAAGAGTCTCCATCCTTTTTCATAAGAGAAGCTCTTGACCCACCATCATCATGCAAGCAAAGATCTATTGCTAACCTTACAACATACTTGTCCAATGTATAAGAATTACTCAAGCAAGTTAGTGTGGATACTCAACTCTTGCCATCTCATCCTTCCCAACCTCATTAGATCCCCCTTCCTTTCATAAGAGGAACAATGAGAGATAATGTTGCTATCCATGCATCATGACTTTGAAGAGTATTGACGATTGACTTATCAATCAAAGGACTAATGCTAGCTCTAGCGAGATAGTTATTTTGTTTACTCTTTAATTTTGAAACTTAACAAATTTGTCCTTTTGATCAAGAATGCCATATTTTGTGAACATTGGACTTGAATGTTCTCTTCTTGGCATGACACATCCCTTCAAAGCCCCCTCTCGAAAAGACTTTTGTCCACTTTGGCCAAAGTCATTGGTCAATGAATGTTAATGTTCACAACTTGTGATGACATTTTTATCCATGATGTTAGTTCATCTAGTAATATTTTGTTTGTCTTTTTGAATGGCATCAAGTAATTGAATACCTTATCCCTACCATGTTGTCCTTCATAACCTCGATTGGAGTGAGAACCTTCTTCTCCCCTATGGATATTGTGATAGGAGCTTAGGTTAGTAACCGGGAAGAAAAAGTTAGGAGAAAATAGAATAAACTTGCATTAGGAATTAATCTGCGGTTACAAGGTTTAAATAGAAGGAAATAAACCATAATCGCTAACTTAGGGGAAAGAGAAAAGGATGAAGGAAAATAGGGAGGAAAGAAGAAGAAAATTAGAATTCGTTCTCTCTGCCGCCCATGCCGTCAAACCTCTGCCGTCCAGTCTCTACCGTCCAGGGAGGTAAAAGGTAAGGTCCAACCTTACTGTGGTAAAAATAAATTTTTACCATGCGTTATTTCCAACATTCTCCCCCTTAAAGTTGAGAGGACTGACTATACAGTCTCTCAGCTTTATAAATTGAGCTTTAGCCATGCCTTTGGTGAAGATGTCTGCTAGATTATCCAAAGTGCTGCAGTATTGAAGCTCAACTATCTGTTGTTCCACCATATCTCTTATGAAGTGATACTTCATATCAAAATGTTTTGACCTTTTGTGGTGGATCGGATTATATGCCAACTGTATGGCACTAATATTATCACAATTCAGTTTGGTTGGACCAATTTGATTTTCGCCAATCTCTTCAAGGATTTTCCTCAACCAGAGGATTTGAGTACTAGCATGGGTAATGGCTATATACTCAGCTTCCGTAGATGATAATGCTACAACAGATTGCTTCTTGGAACTCCAAGTTATTAGTCCTGAACCTAGACTAAAACAGTTCCCCGATGTAGATTTTTTGTCATCTATATTACTGCCCCAATCGTTGTCACTATAACCAACTAACTTCACAGAGTTAGACTTGTGGTAATGGATTCCAAAATCCAATGTACCTTTTACATATCGTAAAATTCGTTTGGTTGCTTGAAGGTGCAGCTCGGATGGGCAAGCCATAAACCTTGATACTAGAGAAACAACATACTGTATATCTGGCCTAGTGTTGGTGAGAAACATTAAACTCCCAACCATGCTTCTGAAATTGGTCATGTCAACCTTTGGTGCTCCATCATCTTTGCTTAGCTGGATTCCATGTCCTGTTGGTGTTGCAACTGATTTGCACTGCTGCATAGCAAATTTCTTGATCATGTCATGAGCATATTTCTGTTGACATATGAAGATCCCTTGCTTTGATTGATGTACTTCCATGCCTAGGAAGTATCTCATTAATCCGAGATCCTTCATCTCAAACTGATTCATCATGGAGTTTTTGAACTCCATATTCATCTTATTATTACTACCCATAAATATTAGATCATCCACATATAAACAAACTATGAGGATATCTACTCCATTCTTAAGGTAGTATAGAGTTGGTTCACTCTTGCTTTTTGTGAAACCATACTCGCTAAAATAGCCGTCAATGCGTGAGTACCACGCTCGTGGTGCTTGCTTGAGGCCATAAAGTGCTTTTTTCAATTTATAAACAAGGTTCTCTTTTCCTTGTTCTTGGAAACCTTGAGGTTGTTGAACATACACCTCTTCTATCAGGTATCCATTTAAAAATGCACTTTTCACATCCATGTGTTGAATGTTCCATCCTTTATGGGCTGCCAAGGAAAGAACAGTTCTGATTGTTTCTTGTCGAGCAACTGGAGCAAAGGTTTCCTCATAATCTATGCCATATTTCTGAGTAAAACCCTTAGCTACTAATCTTGCCTTGTGCCTTTCAATGCTTCCATCAGCATTGAATTTGGTCTTATAGACCCATTTACATCCAACACATTTTTTTCCCTTGGGAAGCTTCACAAGCTCCCAAGTATCATTCTTTTTAATTGAGGATATTTCCTCTTCCATGGCATCTTGCCATATACTTTCGATACATGCTTTTTCATAGCTAGATGGTTCTAGCTGTGCAACAACCAACAAAGCATAATTGACTACATCACCCCTTGGTTCATGAGACTCATCATCTCCTGACATGTGAAGATTTTCAAGTCTTGACAAAATGTCGTCCATCTCACTAGCTTGACTCCTAGTGTATCTTTGTTGGAAATTCCTATCCAACATTTGAGAAGATGGATGACTCTGTAGTATGCGCTTTCCTTTATTTGTTTCTTTCCTTTGAGAAACTGGATCAATATCCATCGGACTTGGAGCGCTTACAGATCTCTGAAATCATTTCGGAGAGTTTGGGGGTGCCAACAAAGGAGTTCCTCTTGGACTTGATGTACCACTTGATGTACTCGATGAAGATTCTTGATGTGGACTTTGTGGAGGGGAACTACTTCCACTACTTTTCTTGGGCTGTACAAATGTGGAACTTTCAGAATTAGAGTCTATATCAACAAATTTTTTATGACCCCATTCTCCCCCTTCATCAAAAATTACATCCCTGGAGATAACTATTTTATGTGTCTTGGGATTGTACAATCTATACCCTTTGGTAGATTCACAATACCCTACAAAAATACATGCTTGACTCTTGGGATCAAGCTTCTTTCTCTTCTCCTCAGGAATGTGTGCATAAGCTAAAGAACCAAATACTCGAAAATGTTTGACATTTGGTTTCTTACCGTACCATCCTTCATAAGGAGTGATACCATCTAAACTAGAAGTCGGACTTCTATTTAGAATATATGCACTAGTTCTCACTGCATCTGCCCAATAGTTGTATGTTAGATGCTTTGTTTGAAGCATCGTACGTGCCATTTCAACAAGGGTGCGGTTCTTTCTTTCGGCCACACCGTTCTGCTGTGGGGTATAGGCAGTGGTGAACTGCCTTTTTATCCCATTTTGCTTACAATAATTTAAAAATTCATTTGAGGAGTACTCTCCTCCTCTATCAGTGTGAAGACATTTGACATAGTAGTCACATTGCTTTTCTACATTATTTTTGAAGTCTATGAAGCAATCAAATGCTTCATCTTTGTGTTTCAGAAAATAGATCCAACACATTCTAGAATAATCATCTATGAATGTTAGGAAATAAGAATTGTTTCCAAGGCTTTTTGTTTGCATTGGACCACAGATGTCCGAATGTACTAGCTGAAGAGGATAGCTTGCTCTCCACGCTTGCCCTTTTGGAAACTTCGTTCGGAGTGCTTTCCCAAAGCACATGCTTCGCATACCTTCTTATGTTCTTGAATTTTTGGTAGTCCTGTCACCATAGCTTGTGAAGTTAACATTTTCAAGCTAGCGGAATTGAGGTGACCATATCTCAAGTGCCACAATACACTTGGATTTGAAATAGCAATATTTGCAAGTTGAGCTCCCCCTGGCTCACCAAATTTTAGAGGGAATAACCTATTCTTTGTCATAGGTACTTCTGTGATGACTCTGTTACAATTGTTTTTATCAAGGATTGTACATTTTCCTTCATCAAAAACTAATTTGTAATGCTTCTCCATCATTTGGCCAACACTTAACAAATTGTGTTGTAGCTGTGGAGTATAGTATATGTCATTCACCTTTTTAAGGCCTTCTTTTGTTGGAACTTCCATAGCTCCAATGCCTTCAACTTGCAAAGATTTATTATCCCCTAACTTAACATGGGATTTATAATTTGAATCTAATGTAGCAAAGAGATTTTCTTTGCCACTCATGTGGTTGGAGCAACCAGTATCTAAAATCCATGTGTCTTTGAGATTTTGATCTGACTGTCCATATGAAAGAAAAATATTTGAGGTGCCTTCTTCTTCTCCATAAAATGAGCCATATTGACTGCTTTGATCTTTTGAAGACTTTGACCAGCAATCACGAGCGAAGTGTCCTTGTTTCCCACAATTGAAACAAGCCGTTTTAGTTTTGTTACTTCCTCGTCCTTGATTTCCATGGCCTGCATTGCCGCTTTGGTTCTGATTGGCTCCTCTATTTTGATTTCCACCTCTGTTTTGATTTCCTCCTCTGTAGGAGTTGCTTTGGCCTTTGCCTCTTTGTTGTTGTCCTCTGCCTCGGCCTCTTCCTTGTCCTCGTCTTGCAGCTTCGTTCGAAGTGAAGGCTTTGTCATCACCTCCATAGCTTGTTGAAGGTGTTCCTTGAAGGCGCTCTTCATGTGATGTTAATGATCCAATCAAACTATCAAATGTAAGAGTAGAAAGGTCTTTTGATTCTTCAATTATGATGGCAATGTGATTCCACTTAGGAAGAAGTGTTCTCAACACTTTCTTCACAATTGTTTCAACTGTTGTGTTATCACCTAAAGTTTGCATCATATCAACTATTGCTTTGACTCGTACACAATAGTCACCGACTCTTTCATTTTCCTTCATTCTGAGATTTTCAAAATCTCTTTTTAAGGTCTGAAGCCTGACTTGCTTCACTTTATCACTTCCTTGGAATCCTTCTTTCAAGGCATTCCATGCATCTTTGGCAGTTAAGAAAGATGCAATTCTAGGAAAGATACTTGGATCTAATGCTGATTGAAGATGGTATAAGGCAAAAGAGTTATTTTTCTATGCATCTTTGAAGGTCTTCTTGTCGGTTGCACTCAAAGTAGTCCAATCTGTTGGAGCAGTGTAACCGTCTTCAATACTATCCCATAGTCCTTTTCCTATGAGTAATGTCCTCATTTTGATGGACCAGTACTCATAATTATCCCCATTGAATTCGGGGATTGGTAGATTGTTATTTGATCCCATTACAATCTATTAAAACAAGAAACCTTTCTTATATAGTCTTATTACAAAAAGACTTTACAAACTATCAAGCCTTGCTTGATTTATCCTTCAAAAAACAACCTATTCTTGTTGTGATTCAGCAATTACAAAATTGTCAGCGACTTGTTCGTCGTCGTCACTGATCAATATAATTTTAGGTGAAGGAGGTTGTAGGATTTCAACTGAATTACTATAATGAGTATATTCAGATCCTTGTGGAGCAATCTCCACAGATTCGGATTGTTCAAATCTACTCCCAAAAGAGTTATCTTCTGAATCTGCTTCGTATCCTAGATCAGGATTTCTCTGTTGTGCAATAACTGCGTTTTGCAACTGTGAAAAGACTGAATTTATGCCTAGTGTTCTCACATGCTCATCAAAGTTTTCGGCGTTCGTTCTTAGTAACAGTTTACAAAGAGCCTGATAACATCCATTCGATCTTATCATCTAAGAAAATTTCCCTGAAATTTTCTTTTACACAAAATTTCCTCTTAGGAAATGTTACTAAATTTTTACCTCTCAAAGCGTAAAAAAATGTTACAGCAATTTCCTCTTAGGAAATATCTTTTCTTCCACAATTTTGATAGATAGATTCCCCTTTTTTTTTTTAAAAACTTATTTTTAAATGCATAAAAATTTTAATTTTAATCAATTTTTTTTTATAAAATATATCTTCTATAGATAAGATTTAAAAAAAACTGTTAAAATAATTTTTTTTTTAAATATCTATAAAAAATATAAATTTTTATAAAAAAATATGAAAAAAATAAAAAAATTTAATTTTTATCGTGCAAAAGATTATATATGGCGCGCGTGGGGTTCGACCCCGCGACCTCCCGCGCCAAGCCTTAACGCTGGCCCGAATGGCCAGTCGGGCTAGCCTGTCCGACGCGAATGGAAGGCGCTTGCCTTCCTTCTATTCCGTCGGGCTAGCAAATATTTAAAAAAAAATACGGGACATTTGTCCCACATCCGCCCTACGGATGAAACTTACAGGCTTTAAAAGCCTGTATTCGACGGATGAGTTTCGATTGCCTGCGGGCAATCGGGACCACGCCTTTTGCCTCCCGCGCGTTGCCCGTCCAGTCGCCCGCCTGTCTGCTCGCCACTTGTCGCGTCGTCTCCCTGCCACGTGTCGCGCTGTCGCGTCCGCTCCCTGCCACGTGTCCAGTCGTCGAGTCCGCTCCTTGCCACGTGTCACCTCTTGATTAGCTCCTCGGGATCCGTGCCTCCTGCTGCCTCGGTTCGCGTGTTGTGGGCCTCTTGCCTCGGTTCGCGCGCTGTGGGCCGACCTCCTCGGGATCCGTGCCTCGCTCGCCGTGCCTTCCAGCCAAACGTGAACCAGCTCTGATACCAGATATTGTGATAGGAGCTTAGGTTAGTAACCAGGAAGAAAAAGTTAGGAGAAAATAGAATAAACTTGCATTAGGAATTAATCTGCGGTTACAAGGTTTAAATAGAAGGAAATAAACCATAATCGCTAACTTAGGGGAAAGAGAAAAGGATGAAGGAAAATAGGGAGGAAAGAAGAAGAAAATTAGAATTCGTTCTCTCTGCCGCCCATGCCGTCAAACCTCTGCCGTCCAGTCTCTACCGTCCAGGGAGGTAAAAGGTAAGGTCCAACCTTACTGTGGTAAAAATAAATTTTTACCATGCGTTATTTCCAACAATGGCAACTTCACCATTTATCTGTCCTATCTCTTGGAGGCATCTTGAAACCAAAACTCTTTTGTTAAAAATACACTGTATAGTATGGATGCTCCTTACTCCAATGGAAGAACTACCATAGACATCCTTTGTGTTATCACTTTGAGAAGTTGTCATAGACGTCTTCTCTAATTGTAGGTAAAAATAAGTTCCAACACAATTTTGAATTGACTTTAGCTCCTTATTTGTACTTCAGACAAGGATCAATGATCCACAATCATGATCAAGAGATCTTTGGCAAAGCATGGTCCACTATGGAGTTGAACAGATGTTCAAATTATATGTGACTTTTGAAAATCATGAATGTTCTCTTCATGACTTTGGCCATATTTTGTGAACATTGGACTTGAATGTTCTCTTCTTGGCATGACACATCCCTTCAAAGCCCCCCTCTTGAAAAGACTTTTGTCCACTTTGGCCAAAGTCATTGGTCATGGAATGTTAATGTTCACAACTTGTGATGACATTTTTATCCATGATGTTAGTTCATCTAGTAATATCTTGTTCGTCTTTTTGAATGGCATCAAGCAATTGAATACCTTATCCCTACCATGTTATCCTTAATAACCTCGATTGTAGTGAGAACCTTCTTCTCCCCTATGGCAACTTCACAATTTATCTGTCCTATCTCTTGGAGGCATCTTGAATCCAAAACTCTTTTGTTAAAAATACAATGTATAGTATGGATGCTCCTTACTCCAATGGAAGAACTACCATAGACATCCTTTGTGTTATCACTTTGAGAAGTTGTCATAGACGTCTTCTCTAATTGTAGGTAAAAATAAGTTCCAACACAATTTTGAATTGTCTTGAGCTCCTTATTTGTACTTTAGACAAAGGATTAATGATCCACAATCATGATCAAGAGATCTTTGGCAAAGCATGGTCCACTATGAAGTTGAACAAATGTTCAAATTATATGTGACTTTTGAAAATCTTTGTAGGTGGCCTCTAATTGACTTGAGAGTCACACAAATTTGTTTGAGTTGTAGATGGTTGAACATTTATTTTGGTGTTATATTGTGGAGAATAAATGATGTGATAATGCTGTTATATATATATATATATATATATATATATATATATATATATATATATATATATGAGTTGTTGATACTTTTGACTTTTTTAGTGTATGGGGTGTTGGATATTTATGATGGTTGCACTTTGCCAAACTTTGCCCTTTGGACTGTATGTACACCCAACCCTTTGGTTTAGAGCATTATTGAGGCATGCTCTACTAAGGTCAATTCGTAGATTGTATTAGAGACTTGCTGGGAATGATATTGATTCATGCCTTGGTCTATATTAATTAAGAACTTTCTACATAGTTGTGCATGTGAGTGATCTATTTTTTCCTTCATTTCCAATACATAGTATTCCATTAAGCATTACTTTGTTACATTACTATATTATGTGGTATGATGTTATGTCACAAGATTGGAATATTGACTTATACTACATTTTGGTGCCGTTGTTGACGCAAATTTGGGTTGCTTACTTGTTGAGTTGAGCGAGAGTCTAAACCTTGCTCTAGTAAAAAGACAACAACAAAGTAAAGTAGTTTTAATGTCCACAAGGCCGTAGGCCATATGGGAAGATCCTTATGGAGAATTTTGTCTACCCAATATATGTTTATCCAACTAGACTTTAGATACCAAAGCATTTGTATAACCTTACCTCCTTTGAAATTCGAACCTTGGACCTCCTATTTGGCGTTCTAGAGTCTTCATTGTTGTTGGATTCCCACCAATAATGGGGAGATCAACCAACCAGGAAATTAAAGAGAATTATGCGCAAAGCATGTAGTCAAGGTTTGCCCAATGACAAAGCTTGTACCAAAGGCCATAGAACAAGTAAGCATGGTGTGAGTATTGCACCTTTCTCAATTGAAAGGTAGTGGAGAAGTTATCTTTTAAAATATTATTATTATTACTAGTTACAGTGCCTCCTTAGAATGAGGGAAGTTAAGATTTACCTCCAAACCAGTTGTTAGAGGAAAGAGAGGTTTTGTAGATGCCTTCGTCCACTTAGTGGGAGCAAAAATGTAAGGAAGTGTGGTAGATATCCAAGAAGGGGAAGCTTTTCTATTGTTAGAACATGTTTGGCCCTCTTGGGATGAGGGAATTTCTTTGCTAGAGTGAGTTGAATGTGGCTTGAATGGAGAGGTTTGCAATTAACAATTGAAGTGCAAGAATGTGAACTTAAGAGGAAGAGTGAAGAGCAAGCAATCAAGATTTGCCCTAGCGGTCATTGGTGACAAACATTGTGTTTGATAGTACACAAAGGAGGAGACCAACATGGAAGCAATTATAGGGTGGTGCGTTTGATAGTGCATAGAACGGATGTTTTGCCATAGGAGCAACCATAGAGGAGTGCATTTGGCAATGCATGGAATTAGAGTCCAACATGAGAACTTGTATGTGTCTTTGAGAGGTGGAGGTCAAGGGATGTTAGTAGTGAGTCTAGTGGGAGGAGATGTGAGGAGGCTAGAGAGAGATACATTTGCAAGGTAGACTATCCTCTCACCTTTGAGGACAAGTTCGATGAAGCTGCCATCTTCATCAACAACAAGAATTATGGCAACAATAGGAGAGAAGTAGAAACGCTCAAAATTTCATGGTGATTATAAGGAAGGCTAGGTTGGACAATGTAGGATCTGTGTGACAATATGGAAAGTGAACACGTAGATAGATGGTGCAGATTGGATAAGGACATTGTGTGGAGTTGTGGTAGATTGGTAAATGGAGTTACTAGATAATCGATATGTGACTTGGACTAACATTGTTGTAAAAATCTATAATATGAAGCAAAATAAGAAGAAGACAATTTGATCTTACAACAAGTGCTTGAAGGAGTTGGTCCATATTGGAAAAGGAACTGTTGGATGTATTAAAGAAAAGATTGTTTGTAGAAAGCCTTTCCTAATTCAGGAAGAAGATGAAGGTTGTTCCTTTGACATTGTATTAAGAGGCCTTTGATTGGGAAATGAATTTGGAGAGTAAGTATAATACGTTGGGAAGACAAAATAGATTAGCAAGTGACTTTGAGAATGGGAGTGACGAAGAAGGAACATCAATGTGATGTGTCTGGAGAAAGCATTATATATTTATGATATGAAGAGACCCTCAACAAAGGAACCTTACCTTCAACATGAAAAATAGTTAGAACTAAGTGATGGTGGTCCATGTAGTGAATATACTCAACAATCCAAAAGGGGATGCAACTAGAGGAGGATATTGAAATAATCTCCAAGGGGTTTGGAAGAGATCAAAACCACAACCAAGGAAGTGGCAGTGGCCAAATCCAATATGGTATAAATGGTATGCCGATCGTTCAATGCCACAAATTTCATTAGAACGAACACTTTGTGCAATAATGCTAGATTAATCCTAGTTAGAATGGAAGAATGATGTGTTAGTGGTGTGGTGATGTGGTCTAGGGAACCATAGCAATATCTAATGCATAAATAAATAGCAATTTTCAATGTAAATATGATTCAAGGGGACAAGAGGATGCATAGCACACCATGGCTGTGAAAGAAGTAGAATGAAGCAAGATCAAGCCTAAACGTAGGTAAAAATCTATAAGAATAATGTAATATTGGGGGAGGTTGGGGTAGGTGTTGACATGCAAGTACTAGAAAGGTAATTTTGGTAGGAAGACAAGTATAGTAGAAGTATAGATAAGATAGAAGCCAAATCTTGATATGAAGATGAGTATAGTAGAAGTATAGATGAGAGAGAAGCAAATCTCGGTAGGAAGACAATTATAGTAGAAGTATAAACAAGATAGAAGCAAAATCTAGCTAGTAAAAGTAATATGAAAGCAAGCAATTGGAGATAGGATTTTGAAAGAATCCTTAAGAATACTTAAGGATTCTTAAGGATAGTAGTGGCTAGAGCTCACTTTAAAGTTAAGCAATATCAGAGTGAGAGGGACGTTTTTCGCAGGACTGCCCAAACTGCCGAACTCGTTTCGGCCATATCTCACTCATCCGGACTCGGATTGAGCTGAAATTTTGAGGGTAGATGCCTGAAAAACCCTAGAACGTCTCCACCAATTTTCATATCATTTGGAGCAACACAGATCCTAGCGCATCCCTATGTGTGAACGAGATATTTGGCAAGCGGCTATGCGAGGGTTTCATTCGGGTTGAGTGCAAGCAGCTCCAGAGGTTGGTTTTTAGGGCCTTCGGGCCCTAGCGGCCAATATTTTTGTGGTTTATGCTCAATATTTTAGCAGGAAATGTTGCAGGGGATCCAAGATGGGTTAGAAATTTGTCTTTCAACAGATCATACTGTGAACTTGAGTGACAACGGCTTCCAATTTGCTGCACAAAAGAAAAGTGAAAACCATACCTTTCCACGGCGTCTAGGGCAAGGATTAAAGAGATCACGAAACAAGTTTCAACCAGTTGATCAAAAAATGGCTCATATCTCAAGTGAATCTGGTGCTAAGGTGCACCCACAAAATAATTCTACTGTGAAAACCCCTGTCAAGGGTAAGAATTTCGAAGACTCGGTCCCAAAAATGAATTTTAGGGATGCCCTTCGTGGTGGACAGCCTCAGCCCAATGCTAATATCAATCTTAGGGCTTCCCATAAACCTCTAAGAATGCCTAAGATTGATCTCAGGAAAACGGAGTCGGGATGTCTTAAAGCGCTGATGGAACTCCTATTGTTAAGCTTGATATGGGTAACATTCAGATTGGCATTGAAGATTTGGAAAAAAGAGGACTAATTTGTCGGTTCGTGGGTTTTCGTCCGAGTCTATCTGCTTTCAAAGTCTGGGCTGCAAAAAGCTGGAAAACTAAAGGTGAGTTACAAATCTCTATTTATCCAAATGGTTATTTTCTTGTTTTATTTGCTAATAATGAAGATAGAGAGAAAACTTTTCAAGGGGGTCCTTGGTTTTTTGGAAGGGCGGGGCTTTTCATGAAGCCCTGGCATACTAAATTTAAAGCCGAAGAAGAGATGCCTTCTATAGCTCCCGTGTGGGTTAGACTCTTTGGCCTCCCTATTGAATTTTGGAATCCTACTGTTTTTTCTTCAATTGGAAACTCTTTAGGAACTTTTATGATGACTGCTGATTGTACTCAAAATTTTGAACATATTATTTATGCTCGGATTTGTGTTTTAATGGATTTTGACAAACCCCTACCTAAAAAGATCACATTACAATTTGGGGAAGACACTTGGGAGCAAGTAGTGGACTATGAGAACATTCCTTTTCGTTGTAGAATTTGCCATGAATATGGTCATTTGGCCAGTGCTTGCCCAAATAAAATTCCTGATCAAAAGAAAGAAGATATAAACTCAGCGAGGTTTCCAAATACCTAAGAAGAAGAACACTCAGAAAAAACCGGTTATGAAGGATCAATCAAAGTCATCTGCTAATATGTTTGAAATCCTTTCCACAAATGATGTCCCAAGTGAGGAAGAGGAAATAATGGAAACTGAAATCTTAGAAACACAATTTAAATATGAAGGGAAGAACTCGAGAGACAAACCAACAAATCAAAGGTTTTCAACGAGAAAAAAAAGCAGAAAATTTACATAAGAAAAACAATCTTTCAAATGTCAAAACTTTAAATAATATGAGGTCCCAATATAGACTCCGTTGAACCATCTAGTAAAATTTTGGTTGTGTACGAGCATTCTTCAAGGTTAGAAGCCATCTCAGATTCAATTGGAATAAGTCAAGAAACAGGGAAAAAAAATTGAAGATGGATTCTAATCAAAAAGCAAGTCGCAAGACCAATCAATATCATATGGTAAAAGAAGGTGAAAAGCTTGTAGAGGAAGGTAAGATTAATGCCCTTCCCAAATTTTTTAGCCCTGGTATTAATGAAGATCATCACTTGGAATATTAGAGGACTCAAAGGGAGTCTTTCAAAACAAAATGAAATTAGAAGAATGATTCGGATAAATCATCCACATCTTGTTTTCCTTCAAGAAACAAAGATGTCAATGGAGGATATGGACTCAATTGCCGGTAAAATTTGGCCAGCTGGAAAAGTGGTTTCCCTCGGTTCCCAAGGGACTTCCGGTGGCATTGCTTGTCTTTGGGACCCAAAATAGGTAGTTATTCACCATATGGTTGGCAGTTGGGGTTTGTTGGCTATAGCTATTCAAAGTAGACATTCCAACCAGATTATGCTCTGCATTATTGTTTATGCTCCGACTTCTTTGGAGGAAAAAAGAAGACAGTGGAAGGATATTACTCATATTATCTCTCATTTTCCTGAAGCTTGGATCTTGATCGGAGGAGATTTCAATACCATCCTCTCTCTGGATGAGAAAAGGGGGAAATAGAAATTTGGACAAAAGCAACGACCTCATGAGCGAATATATTGCAAACCTCCATCTTGTGGATATCCAACCGAGATAATGGCCTTATGACTTGGTCTAACGAGAAGGCAAGGCTTAGCTTGTATAATGGAGAGATTGGATAGGTTTTTGCTCTCTGAAAATTTCTTAATCCATGGTCACATTCCTAAAGTGAAGACTCTTAATAATGTTGGTTCGGATCATTGGCCAGTCATGGTGGAAATGTGGAAAACCAATGTGAGTTTCTCTCCTTTTCGTTTTCAATTAATGTGGCTTAGAGACATTTCCTTCAGACCTCATGTGCAACAATGGTGGAAGGAAGGTAAACCTAGGCATGGGACTAAGATGTTCTGTTTTGCCAAAAGACTGCAATACATTAAATCCAAAATCAAGACTTGGAGCTGGAAAGAGTTTGGGGATGTTCATAAAAAAAAACATGAAGTTATTGCTCATCTTGAAAATTTGAATAAGAAAATCCGTTTAGATGGCCTCACGAGAGAAGAGAAGTGCGAGATGAAATTAAACTCACAACTCGAGTTAGAGGAATGGGAAAAAAGAGAAGAAATCTTATGGAAGCAAAAATCTAGAATTCAATGGCTCAAAGAAGGAGATCGAAACACAAATTTCTTCCACAAATCTCTTCTAGCTCGAAGATCTCACAACTTTATTTCTTCCTTAAAATCAGATTCTGGAGATGTTGTTTATACTTGGGATGGCATGAACTCTATTGTTGTTGATTACTTTTCCAATCTTTTTGTTGCTACTCCTCTTGACTCAGCTTCACAACAAAATGTTCTTCAAGCAATCCCTTCTCTTATCACTTATGAGGAGAACTCTATTTTGACTGCTCCTGTTACTATCAATGAGCTTCAACAAGTAGTTTTTAAAATGCAAAAAGGAAAACCCCAAGTCTTGATGGTTTTCCCATTGAGTTCTACCAAGAGTTCTGGGATATCCTTCATGTTGATTTATTAGAGGTGGTGGAAGAAGCCAGGAAAGCCAAAGAAATTTTGAAGGTTATCAATAAAACTTATATTACTCTTGTTCCAAAAGCTCAAGAGGTTGATCATATCTCAGCTTTTAGACCTATTGCTTTATGTAATGTTCTTCTCAAAATCATTACTAAAATCATGGCTAGAAAGGTTGAAGCCTCTTTTGCATAAGATTATTTCCCCAGAGCAAGGGGGTTATGTGGAAGGACGTCAAATAGTAGATGAGATAGTTCTTGCTCAGGAAGCCATCCATTCCATGGATATGCAAAAATCTCCTTCCATGTTCATTCGGTTAGACTTATCCAAAGCTTATGACAGAGTGGATTGGCACTTCCTTATCAAAGTTTTGAGGCAATTTGGTTTCTCTAAGGATTGGATGGATTGGATTATGGGATGTATCTCTTCGGTTTCCTACTTAGTTCTTATCAATGGCGAGGCCTTCTCGGTCATTCCCAGCTTCCAGAGGTATTAGGCAAGGTGACCCGCTATCCCCTTATTTATTCATCATTCTTGTTGAATGCTTGGGTAGGACTATAACCAAAAAGAGGGAAAACAAAACCCTTGAGGGAGTTACCATTGCTCATGGAGCTAGACCTATCTCTCATCTTCAATTTGTGGATGACTCTACTCTTTTAGGTAAAGCTACGGTTAAGGAAGCTTCTAATATTAAGCAAATCATTAGCTGTTTTTCTAAGGCTACTGGGCGGTTGATCAATGAAGACAAATCTAAAGTTATTTTCTTTCACTGCTCTCGCTAGAGAGGAATCCATGGTCTTGGATAAATTAAGATATAAGAAGACCTCCCTTCCAATCACTTATTTAGGTATTCCCATAAATATTCAAAGGCAGAAAAATAAAGATTGGAATTGGTTGTTGGACAAAGTCAAGAAGAAAATTGGAAAGTGGACCAACAGGTGGCTTTCTTATGGGGGTAGAATCACCTTGGTAAAATCAGTCCTTCAAGCTATTCCTATTTATGTTTCTTCCGTTTTGAATATCCCAAAGGCTGTTCTTCGAGAATTGGATCAAATCAGTCATCGTTTCCTTTGGAGTGGTACTAAGGAGAAAAGAAAATGGGCCTTGGTGAAATGGGATACTTTATGTCTTCCTAAGAGTGAAGGGGGTTAGGATTCCGGTCTTCTATTAATAACAACAAAGCTTTAGCTGCTAAATTATATTGGAGGATGTTGCATAACCCCAATGCTCTTTGGGCCAATAATCTCCGTGCTAAATATGCTGAGAACAAAAGTCCCGAAGACCTTGTTCGCTATCAACTTCCTACCAAAGGTTCTCCCATTTTAGCGAGTTCTTAAGATCGGTGAGGATTTGATAAAGAAAAAATTATTTTGGATCATTCATAATGGTCAACAGGCAAATTTTTGGACAAATTCTTGGGATGGTCACAAGCCTTTGATAACTCGGTTTCCCGATTGGAGGCCTTGGATGGAGGAGCTTCACCGAGCTAATTGGATAAAGGTGGCTAATTACTGTCGGTACCATACTTGTAATTCAAAGGTTGGTAGATATTGGATCCCTATTGAGGACTGGCCTATTCAAATCCCAGAAAGGCAAAGACAAGATATCCAAGGCATCCTTCATATGAGATCCCTCTCTTGGTCCCATGAAAAAGATTGTTTTGGATGGAACAACACTACTAAGGGTGAGTATTCAGTTGCTCAAGGTTATTTGACCTTATGCCATAATAATCCCAACCATTCTTTCGACATCTTTTCTCGATTGTGGGCTCAAAAGCTCTGGCCTAAGGTGAGGTTCTTTAATTGGCTTTTATTGCATCGTAGGGTGCTTCCTGGTGAGCAACTTATGAAGCGTGGTTTTCATGGCCCTTTTAGATGTGAAATGTGTGAAGAGAATGTAGAAACTCTCAACCATCTTTTTATTGAGTGTACTTTAGCCTCTGAGCTATGGAGGAGAATGGCCACTTTACTTGGCTTACGGTGGTCCAATTTTTTTACTTTTGAACAGCTTTGGAGGGATTGGCCTAATCAAGAGGGTGTTGATCATTTTATTAGGCAGTTAGTTTGGATGGGTTCTACCATTCTTCTTTGGAATATTTGGAATGAAAGGAACAATCGAATTTTTAATCAAGATAGGAAGGATATTCACTATATTTGGCAAAAGACCATAGCCAACTTAGTTGAATCAGTCCATCAACTCCTTAATCACCCCCAAAACTCCCACCAAAGATGGGATCAAGTGATGCAAAGATTGAAGATTAAATCTTCTAAGGGCAACCAACTTAAAGGGAATGTGAGTATTAGTAAGATGGATAGGACTAGAAATTGGCAACCTCCTCCTAAGGATTTTGGAAAAGTCAATACTGATGGAGCCTCTAGAGGGAACCCTGGAAAAGCCAGTGTGGGAGGAATTGGTAGACTTTCGGATGGCTCCCTGGTTTTTACTTTTGCTTGAGAATTTGGGTATTCTTTCCAATAACCTTCCTGAGGGGTATGGTATCCTCGAGAGGCCTTCAGGAGGCTACTAAGGTTGGATGGGAAAAGGTGTTAGTTGAGTCTGACTCTCAACTTATGATTAATCTCTTGAAGACTCCTTCTAAGAATCATAAGGTGGATTGGAGAATAAAAAGAATTATTGAGAAGATTCAATTAATCCGGATGGGATTTTTGAAAGTTGATTACAATCATGTGGTCGGAGATCAAAACAAGAGTGTTGATGCTTTAGCTAATTGGGCTTTGGACAAAGGTGATCTTACTTGTTATGGCCACCCTCCTATATGGTGGGCTTCTCAAATTAGGGAAGCTCTTCTTTCTATCATTTCTTTGGATGGCTCCAGTTCTGAAGGTACCTAGTTTCTTCTTGCTTTTTTTTTTGCTTCTCTTTGGTTCATTCAGTTTTTTTTAGTTCCCTAGCTCATTCTATTCTTTATTTTGTTTCCTCTGTTGATTCTTGCCTTATTAGTCTTCTGGTCTAGATAGGTCATTGTTATGTTCAATTTTTTTTTTTTTTTTTTTTTTTGTTTAGTTTTTTTAAGGTGGGTGGGTTCTTTTGTTTTGTTTTTGTGTTCTTTGTGTTGTTTTTTGTTGTTCATGTGTTTTTGTTGTTTTGTGTTTTTTTTTTATGTTTTTTGTTATTGTTCTTGTGTTTTTTTCGTTCTTGTTCTTGGGTTTCTCTTTGTTTGTGTTAATTCGTGTTTTTATGTGTGAGTGTTTTCTATGTTTTTTGTTTTTGTTTATTGTCTATTGTTGGTTGTTTTTTATTTTTATTTTATTTTATTTTTTTTTAGGTTTTGGTTGTGTTTATTTTTCATGTTTTTTTTTGGGTTATGTCTTTGTAGTGTTCTGTTGTTTTTGTCTTGTTTGTGTTTTGTTATGTGGTTCTTGTGTTTTTCTATGTGGTTTGTGTTGTGGTTTCTTTTATCTTATTGTGCGTGTTTGGTTGTGCTTTTGTTTTTGACACACTCAAGGAGCATGTTTTTTATTTTATTTTATTATTTTTGTTGTTATTTACTTATTTTTAAATTGGTTTTGTGTGTTTGTTTGCTCCTTGAGTATGTCAAAGGTGGTAGGCCAGGTCCGAGTCCTGGGCGTTTTTGGCGGAATGGATACCCCTGCCTCCTTGGGTCTTACCCGAAAGTGGCATCCCTTTTGGGATGTTTTCCACAAATAAAAAAAAAAAAGAAAGCAAGCAATTGGACCAACGCAAAGAATAATACAAGCTAAGTGCAAGAAATGTAGGAAGTGCTAACCTCTTAGATGATGCCCCTCGATGAAGATGCTTGATGTCCTTGAGAGCTTGAGTGCCCGAGTGTCCTTTTTTGCTTTCTAAAATTCTTGATTGATGGGAGCCTAACCATTGACCTTGAGTAAAGGACTCCTTGATAGGAAAAGAGCTAGTTTAGGAGAGAAGAATAATAATTTCTTCTTGCAGGTGATGAGCAAGGATGCTTGAATGCTTAGGTCTCTCTAAAAGGGATTTGTGAATAGAACATTGTGCTAGATGAAGAGATAGAAGAAGAAGAAGGTCAAGTGTCTTCTTCTTGTTTTGTCCAACTCGACCTTGTCTATTGCAATTTGGAGATAACTCGCTTGGAATTCGACGTGGAATGACAAATTGGACTTGGTATTTGTTGGAATTGATTGTTTGGATTTAATTTGATGAGTGCGTTGGTTGACATTAGGCGCACTAGTTGACTAGGGATTAATTTTTTAAATTGGCAATGGAATTTGACTTTTGGGATCCACAAAAGCCATTTGTGGGGTCAAGTTGGCAAGAAACCCCAAAGTTGATGAGTGCATCATTTTTTGATAGTCCAACACACTAGTGTGGTGCACTTGTTGCAAAGCGACGCAAAAATATATTTAAGTAGCACACTAGTCAAAATTTACAAATTTGAGAGTGGTATCAAAATCATTGGATCTATAATGGAGAAAGTGGATTTTGAGATGTTTAGGATTTTGCCAACACTTAGCCAATTTCATGATTTTAGGATTCTAGACTTGGTCATTTTTTTGGATGCATTTTAGTGTTGGGAAGTAATGTACACTTTCCATGTATTACACCAGTATGGGATTTACACTCGTACCCCAATTTTTGCAGGTTTTGATTTACGTCAAAAAAAACATGCACCCGTGTATACACAAATCCATGTGTTACTCATGTTTTTTTTGTATCGAGTGGTATTGTAAAACCATGGGTTGTTTTTTGCCCATTGAAATGAGAAATTGCTTTTGGTTTCTGGTATTGGTGTGACCATAAAAAAACCCATAAAGGTCATGTAAATATGTAATGTATTCTTGGCAGAAGGCGATATTTGTATTGAGGGTCCTGTTGGCCTTTCTGCCACATTTTGTAAAATCTAAGTTGTATGCAGTTTTGGGAGTTAATCATTGTAAAACTTCTCTTTTTCCATGAAAAATGGTTAAGATGTTATGTTTGTTGTGTTTTCACCAGTTGTCTCCTTTTACTCAAAGTTGTTTTCTTTCAAGTCCTATGGTTTCTCTGGTTTTTCTGCACTTTTCCTGTCGTTTCGCATGCAAAATTGTAAACGTTTTAGCATGGGGCGATGTTGTGGATAAATTTTCTGCTTAAGTCTGGTTTCTGCAGGTTCGCTCCACTCTGCTCATATGGTGACTTTTTCTGGCAACTTAAATAATTTTCTGAGCGCTTCCCTTTCGAATGCAAGGAAGGGGCACTTTCACTCCAAGTTGTGGAGCAAAAGTTCCTAATGAAGGAGGGGGAAGAAAATGACTAAGTTTTGGCTAAGGCACGAAACTTCCATTCGCTCCAATGGAGCGAAAGTTATTTCTTAAAAACCGCAAAAATCAATGCAAAGGAAGTCAAAGTCGTGGTCAAAGTCCTGTCGCTCCACCAGTGGAGCGAAAGTCCCTGTCGCTCCACCAGTGGAGCGAAAGTCCCTGTCGCTCCACCAGTGGAGCGAAAGTCAAGTAAAGTGCAATGATAGGCAAGTATGAAGCCAAGGGTGCAAAGGAAGTCAAAGTCGTGGTCAAAGCTCCTGTCGCTCCACCAGTGGAGCGAAAACTCCCGTCGCTCCACTAGTGGAGCGAAACTCCTATCGCTCCACCAGTGGAGCGAAGCTCAAGAAAAGGCACAATCGTCTTAAGTGTAAGGCCAAGGGTGCTTTCGCTCCACTTGTGGAGCAAAAGCTAGCCAGAAAGTAAAGAGGGCTCCGAGCAATGGATAAGGTATGCTTTCGCTCCACTCCTGGAGCGAAAGTACTTTAGCTCCAATTGTGGAGCGAAACTCCAGGCGGGCCCCAAACACAGCGAAAGCTGCCCAAAACCGTCATAAATTGCTCAACCGACCCCGAAGCTACGCTCTGAGCCGTTCGATCATGCTAGATTAGGGGAACCTTCTGCATTCAATGCTAAGTTATCTACAAAATCAAATTTATGTTGTTAAGTCGGTTCCGGATCAAATCTATTTGCCATCATCACGAAGTGGTTGGGCATTAATGTTTTGAGAGGCGGAATCCTCTATAAAAACTAGAATTTTCTCTGTAACTAAGGATGGACAATCTCTGCTAGAAAAGCAGCTGTATACCTTGAAATCTGCTTCCGAAATTTAGACTTCTGGTTCCGGTCTTGAATCTTCTGTCTCTGTGTATGCCTTCTATCATGTTATTTCTATTAAGTTAGTCACTTTGTCATACGACTTGAATTTTGTTTCTGGATTTAGCTGTCGGTGAAGGATTAATTCTGGAATACCCCTGGAGGTTATGCAGGCGAGAGGTTTTAGTGTCGGTTTCTATTAAAAGTCTATTGTTTTGATTGCTGTTGGTTCGAGTGATAGTTGTGTATTGTGCTTCCTGTCCGTCACCCTGTATTTCAGGCTTTTAGCCTTTTTTCCTATTCCTTTCAGCACTTTCCATCTCTTTCCGCATCTTCTCGAACCCTTGTCTCAAAACCAATTTTATTTTATTTTCGGAACCAGCCCTACTGGAGATTGGCACAGAGGACATTTCTTTCCTTTGACCATTCAATGCTCGGCAGCGGGTCGAGGGCGTTGTAGACTTAGAAAATCTATATCTAGGCCGATGCGATTGCCAACAGGTCCGTGAAGTCCAAAGTAATAAAAGGATTATTTTGGCTAGGGTTTTTTCCCGAAGTAAGGGTTTCCCCAAGATAACTTTGTGTGTATTCTGTTTTCGTGTGTGTTTTTAGTGCATTACTCTGTTTTTTATTATCATTGTTTTAACAATTGGTATCAGAGCCAGGTTTGGCTTGTAAGGGTTTATTTCTATACCTTGTTCAAGTGGGAGTTCTGTAGCTAACATGGCGAATACAACCAGATTGGAGTTGGAAAAATTTAATGGACACAATTTTGAGTTGTGGAAACTCAAAATGGAGGACATTTTGGTAGAAAGAGATCAGTGGGAAGCGATTTCTGGAACGGTTTTAGGCATGCCTGCAAAGGATTGGACAAAGTTGGACAGAAAGGCGAGAAGTACTATTTGGCTGTCTTTCGGACTTGGTGTTGTTGAATGTTTCGAATGAAGGAATTGTTGAAGGACTGTGGAAAAATATGGCTACTTTGTATCAAACGAAATCCCTAACAAACAAGTTTCTGCGGAAGAAGCTATATTCACTGCGGATGAGCGATGGGACGCTTGTGGCATATCACTTAAACGCATTTAACATCTTGGTAAGTCAGCTAGCCTTTGAAGACATTAAAATGTCTGAGGAAGAAAAATGTATTACTTTGTTATGCTCACTTCTAGACTCTTGGGATAATTTGGTTATGGCGATTAGTAGCACTTCTTTTGAGTTAAAATTTGAGGAAATAGTAGGAGCCTTGTTGTCTAAGGAGATGAGAAGAAAAACCTTTGTCAAAGACTCGAATAATGCCCTAGGAGATTAGCAGGTACATGTCTAATCTTGGAAAGGAACATTGGATGGCTGTAAAGAGGATATTCAGATATTTGCGTGGAACATCAGTTTATGCTATCTGTTACCAAGGAAATCTAGACAGTAATAAAGAAGATAGCCTACATGGTTATGTCGATGCTGATTGGGCAGGTGATATTGATAAGCAGAAATCTACCAGTGGATATGTGTTCAATCTCTTTGGAGGTGCTATAAGCTGGATGAGTAAAAGGCAACCAATTGTTGCTCTTTGGACAACTGAAGCTAAATATGTTGCTGCTACTCAGGCCTGTAAGGAAGCTGTATGGTTACAGAGACTGAGTTCAGGGATTGATTTCATACAGAAATTGGTAAAGATAAAGTGTGATAATCAGATTGCATTTTACTTAGCAAAGAACCCGACTTATCGTGCTAGATCGAAGCATATTGACGTTCAATTTCATTTTGTAAGATCCATGATTGAAATAGGAAAGGTGATGCTGGAAAAAGTTGATACAACAGAGAATGTTGTAGATGCATTGACAAAGCCAGTTACTGTTGAGAAGTTCTGCTGGTGCAGAACTGCAATGGGCATGGCTGCCCATTAGATGCCAAATGATGGACCTTGTTGAAGACATTCTGCAAAGTATACAACAAGTGGGAGATTGTTGGGAAGTGTTGTACACTTTGCATGTATTACCCTAGTATGGGATTTAGATTCGTACGCCATTTTTTGCGGGTTTGGATTTACCTTAAAAAAAACATGCACCTGTGTATACACACATCCATGTGTTGCTCATGTTTTTTTTGCACCGAGTGGTATTGTAAAACCGTGGGTTGTTTTTTGCCCATTGTAATGAGAAATTGTTTGGTTTTTGGTATTGGTGTGACCATAAAAAAACCCATGAGGGTCATGTAAAGATGTAATGTAATCTTGGTAGAAGGCGATATTTGTATTGAGGGTCCATGAAGTCCAAAGTAATAAAAGGATTATTTTGGTTGGGGTTTTTTTCCCGAAGTAAGGGTTTCCCAGGGATAAATTTGTGTGTGTTTTTGGTGCATTACTCTGTTTTTTATTATCATTGTTTTGACATTCAGGACATGTAAAATTAGTATGAACTATGAACCTATGGTCAAAGATCACTATATGCAAACTATAGGATATCCTAAAGGCAAATTAAGTGGTAAATCACATGGTGGACCCCGTTCTAGTTGGTTTGGACATAAGGGCAAGCACCTTAAGGAATCTAAGGTTTATGAACTTCAAGGTGTATCCACCACCTTATCGGGGCATTCATCAACTAGGAACGAGTTAGAAGATACATACCTTTACCTTTGAATTTCCTTTTGGCACTTTTCCCAATAGACAATTACCAAGGTAGTCTAGGTGTCTAGTTTAGATGCAATTTGTGTAAGTGTAGTCCCAAAGATTGTAGTCTAAAGAGGCATAGTCCAAGGAAGTATAGATGGAGAGTGTTTACTCTAAGAAGCGCCCATGGCTTGAGTTATGTCATTCACAGCATGAGGATGAAGGTCATTTGTTAGGAAGTCGTCTGTCTGGGCACAAGTGTTGTTAGGGTGAACGTAGATATTGTCACCTTGAGCTTATGGAACCCTTTGCTAGATGAGGGGCATTGTTTGCTAGGAAGATAGGAGCCTTTGCCAAGAGTCTGTTCAAATGAGGAAGGATGTTTTCTGGATATGGAAGAGTGTCATCTAACTGAGGATGAAAGCTATCTACATGAGGATGTGGATGTATGCTCTTGAAAAGAGCAAGGAGTAGTTTGCAAGGAGAATATTGTAGATTGTAAGCATGTTGGCAACCAAGAAGTGAGGTTGAATATTGTTTAAGTGATACCAAGTGATGTCTAGGAGAAAGAGTAAGTTGGATGGGCCTTGGAGATGCCTCCTTTCCTTGCACAAATGAAGAAAAAAGGTCATGTTGTCAAGGAAAAGATAAGTCACTTTGTGGTCAAGGAAGAAAATAAGGAAAGTGAGCGCTGTATGGGATCTTGGGGCGGGGGGTGTGGGGCGTCCACGTAGAGCAAGAAGATAAAAAGGGAAGTCATCAATTTCATTGTATAATTAGCTATTGTTTGGAAGGTGCAAGTGTGTGCCGTCTAATAAGAGCAAGTGCATGCCATCAAGGTAATGCAAGGACCAATTGTTTAACATATCTAAGAGGATGTTGTCCATTAGATGCAAGTGAGTGCCATCTAACACATTACAATGAATGCCACTCATTATTGCAACTGTTCGTCATCAAAGAAATGTGAAGACTTGTATCCAACATGAGGAGTATGCCCTTTGAGAAAGGAGGCAAAAATTGTATGCTATGTAGGAAAGGAGATAAAAGTGGTATGCCATCTGGGAGAAGAGACAAGTGATGCATGTTGTATAATGGGTTTACATTGTCAAGCAAGTAATGTAAGCCATCTAGTAACTAGACCATGTTGACTAACAATTTACATTGTTGTCTAGTGGAAGGCCCATTTTGTTAGTCTCATGCATGTTGTCAATTTGAATACTGTCTCAATGATCAAGTTTGCCATTTTGGAGATGGAGGGAGCAAGTTTCATTAGTCTAAATGGTTTGAGTTGATGCCATCCAAGTGAGTGTAATTAGTAGGGTGTCGTCATTGACAACTTCCAAGAGCCAAACAAGAAGAATAATCTAATCAAGAATAAAAGGTTTGGAGAGGGGAGCCCTTTTGGGTGAACCATTAAGCAAAGTTTTGCACAAACTTGATTAGTTTGATAGCTACTCCTTGGAAGAAAGGTTGCCTCAAGCTATTGCAGGTTTAGGAATTAGAGAGACTAGATAAAAATGAAGAAGCAAGAGTGGGATAAGTCTCTCCTCTACTTGGTAATTTAGCTAGTCAATGCACAAGGACATTGATGAATCTAAAGGAGTTGGTTGATGTAGGTAGGCATGTTAGTTTGTTTAAACCTTCCAAGTTCAAATGAGTTGGAGATGGTTGAACATATGTTTTGTTTTGTTGAGAATAAATGTTATAATTATTTGTAGCTATGTTGAGAATAAATGATGTAGTAATGGTATGTGTTGTGTATAATTTTGTTAGGGGTATATTTAATTTTGATAGTGTGTAGGCAGTTGGACAAGTATGGTGGTTGCACTTTGCCAACCTTCGTCTCATGGACTATTTGTACACCTAATTGTCCAGTCTAGGGCATCGTCGAGGTATGCTCGACCAAGCCAATTCCTAGATTGTATAGGAGATTTGTTGGGAATGATATTGATTCATGCCTTGATCTATATTGATTGCATACTACGTACTTGGTGGTGTATTTGAGAGGTCTTATGCTGTCTTCATTAACCTTAGATGGTATTCCTTTGTGTACTTATTGTATTGTTTGAGTTGAATGCTTGTCCATGCCACATTCTTACACCAAATGTTGCCGAAAAAATGGTGCCTTGTTGGGATACCAAGACATGTCAAAAGGGTGGTGACTCTTGGGTGGGCCACACAAATAAGAAGAAGCCAAGGCCTATTCAAAGAAAAATCATAAAATAGACCATTATTTGCTATGCTCACAAGATGTTGGAAAGTCATAACTAAAATAGTGCCTTCAATAGATGCAAAAAGACCCAAAAACGATGTTGAAAAGTTTGCTTTCTTGAACCATATTAGATAACTATAAGTTTCAAAATGGACATTATTAAATAAAGATATGAAAAAGTAAACCAATAAAAAGGAGCTGCTGAAAATAGAGCTAGGATGAAAAAGTCACGACCTTCAAAAGAATGAGATTAATGCCTAAATCTGATTTTATGAAGTTTCAGAAGGTACTTCTTGTTTCCATATGTTGTGACTCCATTTGTTGGTACAAACATCTTAGAAGCCTACTACTTGTCCCCATCCAATTTATTGACATCAACTTGTAGGATTTTGGCACTTCAAATGTTTGGTAGTCATAGAATTTCTCATATATATAAATGAAAAATTTGGGTTTATGGACTTACATGATTATGTCACATTTGTCACTACATTAGGGCTACCTTAGAGTTGACCTTTGCCTTGCAATATTAATATAACAGTTAGATGGTGCCATGTGTTATGTTAGCTCACCACTTTTAGATTGTGTTGAAGGTCAAAACCGCATGTTCCAATCACTAGTTGCCATATATGCTTGTTGGAAGGACTAATTTGCCATTTTATTTGCAATAAAAGTTTTCTTCATAGAAGGTTGGGGGGTTGAACTTGTGATCACTAGGAATAGTTGCACGAACAATTGCTTTTAATAATTGTAAATGCACCTACAATTATTAAATAACTCTTGGTAAAATTTAGGTAGTTGTTGGATATCATGAAGTGTACAAGCTTACCCTATAATGCCAATAGAAATCCTTCCATTATACCCAACCCTCTTAAGTTCTTTGTTGCATCAAGAACATCCCAAGCAAATATTGAGGATGTGCATTGGTATTGTGAGATAAGCTTGTTCACTTCCAACTAAACATTTGGGATTTTCAATGGTTGCATGATAGGAAAACACAATGGTAGGGCCTTAAAGAAAAATACAAGCAAAATCTTGTTCTTGGACAACAAGCTGGCATACATTAGTAGGTAGAATACAATCGAAGAAGTCAATTGTGCGAGCAATGGTGGCATACGTATTAGCACTTTTGTCATTTTCAACAATTATTCAAATAGATGTGAGTAGGATGTAAAGGAATATTTTGTGCAAATGTTTGTCACCCTGATTCAAATGTCCTGTGTTCGTGTTATGAAAAGAAAACAAAACCAACTTTGAGAGGGGGTATCAACAAATGGGATCTATAGTTGTTCAATGGAGCATTCACAATGAGATTAGAATGGGAACATTACTTTAACTGAGCACACAATTGATGTATTATCATCTATCAAGGGTCTTCAAGAAGGTTGCTTAAGAGCAATATATTCTTCACATAAAAATTGAAGTTTCCTCCATCTAGCAACATGTAAGGGGCTTGTAGGAATCAATGTCACAATCAAGTTTGGGACATTCAAGATGGAAAGAAGGTATGTTATGATATGGATGGTACAAATATAAGACTTAGCAACGAAAAGTTAAGCCTATACAATAAATCCCTAAGATATCGGTTCTGCTCCCTAGGACCCTCGGATCTTGGTATGGGCCATGCCTGGTCCGGTCTCGGTACCGGTACACCTGTGGGTCCATCTAGGGTTCTGCCTGGGGATTCGGGTACGTTTGGGTTCGTCTAAGGACCAACCCGAACGTATCCGGATCCCCCAGGCAGAACCCGGGGCAAACCCGAGGAGAACCCGAATAGCAAAGGGGCATTAGGACAAACCCGGACGTACCCGAATCCCCCAGGTAGAACTTGGGGCGAACCCGAGGAGAACCCGGATAGCAAAGGGGCATTATTTCCTAGAAAAAGCGTTTTTTAATTTTTAACTCGCTTTTAATTTTTAACTCTAATTTTTAATTTTTTGTTAATTTTTAACTTGCTTTTTTAAAGCGAAGAGAATTCATGCTAAAAGTCGTACGTATAAAATGATATAATTCGAATCAAAGGCTGGAACGCCAAATCAGAGATTTGATTATGAAATATGTAAGATCATAAACCTTACTCCAACATTAAAAAAATAAACATAAATGTTTATACCTATTTATTGCAGGCCGCTTGATAACAACACCACGGACGATTTCCTACACGGCTTTAAACTTCAAACATAGAATTAATATTAAATTTGACTTAGTCCGAAAACGGATATGCTACGTAGAACAATTGTTCTCAATATTTGACCACTATAATTAAAAGATGGGAACACCTTTTATTAACGTATTTGAGCGATTAAGATAACTTCCGAAAAAAAGTGGAGGCATGACTTATACAAATGTTTGTATATCAATAATAATTTATCATTGTATGTGGAGGCATAACAAATAAGAAAACCGGATCTACAAAAAGTCAAAATTTAGGTTAAACAGGGAAGTAAAGAGGGCACCACATCGACGGTCCGCAATTATTCAAGATTCAAGATCTCATCGGACGGTTCATTATACACCAACACAAAATTGCCTACCATTGGTTGGAACACTATGTCCCTCTCTCCCCATTAGTCCACGTCATAAGACTAAGACGTCAAGCCACGTTCGACCTTGCATTTTATTGGTTCATGTCGGCAGTCAATAGGCATAGCACTGCATGGCAAAATGAAGGAATATGATTGGCCCGCAACACAAGTGAAATTGGCCTCGCGCTAAATATATTCACACGTATTGTCTATATATCTTTGCGAAATTCAAACAAGACTACGATATCAAGAGAAAAATATCTCTACTATGATCAGCCCGCTTCACACCTGGATTGTGGCCTGCTCCATATGACTCTGCGGTGGCCCCAGTGCTAGCCCGTTCGGTATGTTTAGCTCTTCCTTTATCCGCAACGTGTTAAACCTTCTCTTCGTGGGCTCCCCGGTCCAAGTCACAGCTTGCTTTTCCTCGCCATTTTTAATTTTTTAGCTGCCATTGCTTATTTCAGGTTCAAAGTTCATCAAGTAAAGGTGTAAACTCATTGTTATTGCATTCCTAAGCTAATACAAGTGCTAAAGGTGATTGAGAAGCTTGCAAAGGACAAATTTTTAGACTTTCACTTGCAGATTATAAATTAGAATGGCAACAAGTGCAAGCTCTGTAGGCAAGTCCCGATTTAGAATTGATCCAAAAGCCCCATTGTGGAAATATGTCACTATGTTAGAGCAGATTTCAGGGGGTGGGGGCTACGTATGGGTTTGTAATACCTGCAATGTTCGATATAGCAGCTCATACAGCCGAGTGAAAGCTCATTTGTGTGCCATACCTGGCCAAGGCATCAGAGCTTGCCCAGGGTCAAAAGATGCACCAGTGCCAACATCTGTGATCATGCAATATATAAAAGAACAAGAAGACGCAGATGCTTTAGCTGCCTTACAATCAGGTCATCCTTTGGCAAAGAAAGGATCTCGATCGAAGAAGCCACCTACTGCCCCACCTCATGCTGGCAGCCCAGTTGTGGTTGCACCCCATCCATTTTCAGCCACACCTTCCACACATGAAGAGGATTCTTCTCTTTCACGGAAAAGAACAAAAGGACCGTTGGAGAAGGCATTCCAAAATGAGTCTAGGGACATTGCAGATCAGATGATTGCGCGTTGTGTGTATGCCAACGACTTGTCTTTCAATGTGGTTAGATCACCATATTGGCAAGATATGGTGAAAGCCATTAATGAGGCTCCAAAAGGGTACCAAGGCCCAGGTTATGAGAAGGTGTGCACCACTTTGTTAACAAAAGAAAAAAAAATTGTAGAAGATTCATTGCAGCCCGTCAGAGATTCATGGGTTGAAACGGGGTTGTCCATCGTTTCTGATGGATGGAAAGATACAAAAAATCATCCTTTGATAAATGTCATTGCAATAAGCCCCAAGGGGGCAATGTTTTTTAGAGCAGTTGATTGTGAAGGGCAAGTGAAAGATGCCCAATTCATTGCTAACATTTTGATTGAAGCAATCGAATCGGTGGGCTCTCAAAACGTTGTCCAAGTCATAATGGACAATGCCAAAAACTGTAAAGCAGCGGGGATGTTGGTGGAGGCGAGGTACGGGCATATATTTTGGACACCTTGTGTTGTCCATTCACTCAACTTAATGCTGCAAAAGTTGGGGAATCAAATTGAATGGATAAAAGAAATTTATGCCGAGGCCGAAGACATTCAAATGTTTGTGACAAACCATCACATGTCGCAAGCTATCTTCAGGCAATTCTCAAACTTGGAGGTGTTAAAGGTAAGAATTTTGTATGATTATGTTTAGTTTGTTTTAAATTTTGAAAACATTTTTGTTTTGTTTAATTTTTTATTTTTATTTTACTAGGTTGTTGAGACTCGATTTGCCTCGCACACAATCGTCTTGAGGCGACTTGTGCAAGTGCGAGAGGCATTGCAAAATATGGTTATTAGTAACCTTTGGAGTATATGGCGACAGTCAAGCACTGAGAGGGCACAAAAAATAAAGATGTTGATCCTCAATGATGATTGGTGGGGTCGTGTTGATTACTTGCTCAGTTTCACTGAGCCTATCATAAGCATGATCTGATTCGTAGACATGGATCAACCATGTTTAGGAGAGGTATATGATGGGATCGACTCAATGATTGAGAAGATCAAAGCCATCATCAATGCAAAAGAGCAAGATCCCCATGAGACATTTTTCAAACAAGTGCAATCATTTCTAATTGAGCGGTGGAACAAAATGACGACTCCATTGCATCTCCTTGCCTTCGCATTGAGTCCCAGATTTTATAGCAGTGAAATCCTTTCTTTGCTCGGTAGAGTGGCACCATATAAAGATATTGAAGTTAGTGAAGGGTACAAGGCAGCATTCAGAAGGCTCTTTCCCGATCCTGAGATTGAGGACATAGTTTCAGCTGAGTTCGCAAACTTCATTTCCTCTACAGGACATAGCCTTAGCGCTTGTCGTGACAAATACAAGAAGGATGCCCATATGTGGTGGTATTTGCATGGGCAAACAACCCCAACCTTGCAATCTCTTGCAATCAAAATATTATCACAGGTCTGATTTTAAATTTTAAAATTAAAATTTATATTTTCTAAATTTTGAACTCTATTTTTATAGGTATAATTTCAATTTTTTATTTTGCATTGGTTTTGAAAAAATTTCACTTGTGATTTTCTTAATAGGTTGCGAGTTCGTCTTCATCCGAGCGGAATTGGAGTACATACTCCTTTATCCACTCGCAGAAGCGCAACAAGTTGGCAGCAAAGAAGGCTGAGGAGTTGGTCTACGTGCATTCCAACTTGCGCCTTTTATCACACATGCAATCAGACTACAAGGAAGGGCCAACAAAGCATTGGGATGTTAGGGCAGAAGATGTTGATTTAGATGCTTCCCACTCCCATCGTTTATTACTTGACATAGAGGCTTTGGCTTCGCCAAGCCAACCGAGTGGTGCTGGTGCTAGTGCCAATGGGAGTGGGAGTGCTAGTGCTAGTGTTACTGCTACTGCTTGTGGTTCTAATGAACCACATGTTGATGTTGATGCTTCCGATGAAGACATTGAAGAGGAATATGATGATATTTAAGTTCAATTTGTAAATGTTGATTTAGTAATTAATATATGATTTTTATTAATTTTTGTACGGCCGAACCCAAAACGAACCCAAGACAAATTTTTTTTTGCCGTACTAGCGAACCGGGTTCTTCGAACCCGAACCCGAAACCAAAACGAACCGATAACTTAGACAAGGTTGCCATAAAGAAGATACTGATATTTGGTGTTGATCATATGGACTGTTTAGTGGAAGAAACTGTTGTTCATGCAAAGCTGCACAGCCTTTTCATTGTTCAACTGATGGGTGTCTACATTACAGAAAAAGGCAACGTTTGCAAGGCCGCTGTTTACAGGTACGACCAACATGGTTAATCATCACTGCTGTTGTTAACAGTCGTTTGCATGGTGAGAGAACGGACACAGAGGTGTTTGCCTCTGGAGCACATCGGGAGGGGCATGCAAAACTCATTTGCTGTACACTGCAGAGGTCGAATGTCATCTGGGAAGCTGCATTGATTGTCATTCAGAGGGAGGGGTGCAGGAGATTAGATTAGTTTTTAATGGCAGCCACGAACCCTTGTGAAAAACCCCAAAAGTCCCCCCTCCCATTTTCTGTCAGAGAACCAAATCTTTGCGATGGATGTCCAACCAAGGAGGTGCACACCCTTCTATGATGGCAGGTTCACTTAGGATTGTTGCCTGCAGCATTCCCAAAAGGAATTTGACAATATTAACCTTGTTTTCCCTCTAGAATTCATAGTCAGCAATCTTGGCATGGACCAACAATTGTTCCCTTCAACCCCTTCAATCAGAGCCATCTGTTCAGAAGCCTCCAACAGCATCCTGTTGTTCATTGCAATTATTATGGCAAATTTGAGTTGCAGTGAACATCCCAGCAAATTTACTATGGACTGCTTTGATGTAGCTCTTCTCCCTTGGTTATGAATATAGAAAGTTTTGCTCTACATAAAACGGACAAAGCAGGTCTTGTTTCGTGTGTATATATTTTTATATTATAATATAATACATTATAGAATAGTATATTAATATATTATACTATGATTTATTATACTATAATATATTATATTATAATATATTATATTATACTAAAATATAATAATATATATTTTTATGTGAAATTATATTCTATTATGTATTTTATATTAAAACATATATAATGATTTTGTATTGTCATCCCCTCATTGTCCCCTTTTTGCCAAAATTTGCGGGTGGCTTCTAGTTGTCCCCTTTTCTCATCTCCATGCTTCCCTGTCCCCACCAAAAGGGACTCCTAGTAACTTAGCTTTTTGCTTATCAAAATACTCAACTCTCAGTTCTTTAGTCTCTTGATCAAGACTATTTTCACACTCTAATTCAAGTCCCAGAATTTAGCATGTTCAAGACTTTAGCATGATCAGTTGAGTGGCAATCCATTCCTATATAGTAAACCAGGACAATTTTGCTTTTAGTATTAGTTATGGATTTATCCTTTCCATGGTTCCCATGGTTGTCTTGGAAGCTTAATGAAAATTTGATATACACATATTCTTGGGAAAACCTCTCTTTGGGTCTATTAATGTTTATATTTGGTCTGCCTAATGGCTTTGCTTGAATGATTAAAACTATGGCCTTGTTAGAAGGTTTTCTTTGGGTCTATTAACGTTTATATTTGGTCTGCCTGATGGCTTTGCTTGAGTGATACAAACTATGACCTTGCTAGAAGATTTTCTTATTATTTCATATGAAATTTAAGAACATAGCAACCTTTCTGAATTTCAGTAGATTTAGGGGACAGATTGAGTGATTCTACTTACTGGTCAATTTGTTTTTTGAAAGAAAGCAGCATTCAGTATAATGAAATAAATAATTTTTATATATGCCATTTACCGTGGTTACAATTGAAATACATGGATTGTTGTATTTTTTCAGGTCAGGAATTGAAGAAAATTGACTTGGTGGGTGGACAGCAGAGCATCTTCAAACAGCAATGTCTGCAGCAGATAGGATTGGTGTGACTGTTTCTAACCTGGAGGCATCAAACAATTCGCTGATAGCGGTAAGTTATAGGTATTATTCCTGATAGAACTAGCCTGTAGCAGGCAGTTTCAAACATTTTTTTTCCATTGCATTCCCCCTGGAAATGCATTTATATATTTTTCATTGTTCACATGTTTACACAATTTATTGATTTCTTAGGATGTGCGGAACTCACTGGTGACAATCAAGTTGATTGCAGAGCAGTTGGAGAAGGAGAGCAAGTCTGATATGGTAACTTGCTGCTTTCTTTTGTTCTGCATTGATATGAGTTGCAGACTTAGTTATAATCAGGGTAGATTTACATGCCTTTTTATATTGATATGAGTTCAAGTTATGATACTCTATTACATTTCATCCAATGCTGAAATTAATTTTTAACTTTATGGTGGTCTTCACACACTGTATTATGTTAATAGGATTGTAACTAGTTTCTCAAACCCAAATTGTGGGGAGTTCACATTCATGGCTTTACTCATGAAGTGAACCTGAGATGCTTGCTGAGATGAACCTCAGAATATCATCAATCAGGTGTTTAATCCAAATTTCTAGGATCACTGATTTTATTCTTAAATTTAAGAATCTGCTTATTAAAGTTACCCCTTATTTATATGAATTATAGTGTCATGCTTCCAAATTAGTAGCTAAGTTTCTAAAGAAGTCAATGTCTGCAAACATGCATGCTGTTGAGTTCAGATTTCAATATCAGCACTCTGAATTCTTCATGTTCTGTAATTACCCAAATCATTTTACTACCTCATTCAGCTTGTTATTTGATTGAAGAGTTTTAGTTTTGTTTGACCTGAAATGGCTGTATGGCACTTCATCAAAATAATTTATATGCATTTCACCATGGTTGGTATATTAAAAAATAATGGGGTATACATTTTTTGATAGTTTTCTACCACTTGCACTCTGGATTGTATCGTGTGTTTGTTCTGTTTCAGAAGTGTGTTTGTGTATTTTGTTTACTATGAAATAGAAATTATGTCAAATTGGAGGTGGAGTTCTCAAGTGACATCTCTAATATGTTGATGGTATTTTGAGGGATCCCAAAAAGGTGAAGCAATTGGATAAAGCAACCTTGGAATTGATCCCTGTTTGTGATGATGTTGTAAGATTAAGTTCAGGTCTTCAGTCAATAGGCAGAGATTACACATCTTCAAATGAGGTACTCATCCTATGAAGGTATTTCTTTAATGTCTTCAGAAAATTTTCGACTAGAGATTATACTAACGCTTTTTGATTTTGTTGTTTAATATTTCCTGGTCTGAAGCCAACCAATTTTGAAAAGCTTTTGGATGAACATATTTCCCAACTTGAAGCAGAATCCCCTTCAGTTCCTGAAAATCATATCTTCTACAAGCAGTTTAAGGAAGCTGTTTGGGTAAGGTCATTATTTTCAGGATGAAATATTCTTTTTTACATTACCTGAATAAGAATTTAGATGATAAGTGTTTGTTTCAGGCCTTCAGCTATCGAGTGCTTTCAATTTGCAGTTTAAGTCTGAATATGAATATTGATCCAGATGGATGCTTTTTCAATTATTGAGTGCTGCCTTAAAGTTATGTTCTACTAACAGTTAAGAAATCTGTTTGGGTAAAGCTGATATTCTCAGAATTGAAATTTGTTTGCATTACAAGAATAATTATTTAAATGATGAAGGCATGCGTCAATTGTGTGGTGGTTGATGTCTGGGTATCTTTCTTCTAGTTCAATCCTTGTGAAATCATGGCTTACATGCATAATACAGGCATGGAGATCATCCAGATGGTATTTGGGGTTTAAGTTTATTTAGGGTCTTAATCATCTGACAGAGCATGGCTTGCAATGCTTTACTTCAGTGCTGTTTGTTATTGCCACAGTTTCTTGTATGAAGCATATCAGACTGGACATCAACATAGTATTCAGTTTACTCTGAAAAAGGTTTACATTAGCATTGTTGTCTCACAGCCTGTATACTTTGAATCCATGGTAAAGCAAATACTTAACGTCTTTCTGTTACAGAAAGTCCATGATTATTTTTAAATTTTGTCATGATTTCTTTTGTTAAATAAAGAGACTTATTGTCTGTTTTATTGCAATTTGTTTGCCTAAATCCTAGCTGTTTAATTATATTTTATAGTCTAGTAAAGGTTGGGACTAAACGTTTGACTTGTCTTTTAATTCATCTTCATGTGGATTAAACCTAGTAGTGCTTGGGAGCATAGTAGTCACTGCAATAATATCAATTACAAGATCACAATTTTATACCAAGTGTTATAGAGATGATATTTGAGAAAGTTTTCAGATATGCCCCTCTTTAATACTTGTTTCTTTTTAGATATATCTTCTGCAGAAATTTAATATATCCAGTGCATTTTTACTTTTCTGCAAAGCAATGCTTTGCTTTACTATTCCATGGAAACTAAGGATAATTTATTGTTCAAAAGATAACATTGGAATTTTGTATTTCTTCATTTGTTTACTTGCAGAGGGTTCATCATGCAGATGAAGCAATGCCTGGAGAGGAGCAGGAGGAGATTATTATGACTAGCACTCAGTGCAACCTTGTAAACATGATTTGTCCATTGACTGGGAAACCTGTTACTGAACTTGAAGATCCTGTGCGTAGGTATGGCTAGTGTTTGTCCATTTCAAAGATCAAAATTTTGTTATTGTGTTGGTAAAATGTTGAGTGTTACATTAGCAAAGTGTTATGCAGAAACTTATGCAAAAGTAAAATTGCTGTGAAGATGTGTTGAAAACAGCTAAACACAGAAGTTGTCGTGTGCCTGCATCCAGTTGGTTTTGTCCTCCAATAAGTGCACTTTATATATTTGTCAAGATTCTCAATCTAAACAGAGGTCTAGGTTAGTGGGCATTAATGCATGTTGTTGGAAAACACCATATAACCTTTTAATAAAGGTATATCTATCTGAGGTGAATATGATACAAAGGGAAGTGTCTTCAGACATTTCTGGTTCCTGTTGCTTTTGCTTGCAACCATCTGTTTAAAGTTTTCAAAGTTGCAAATTTAGTTTTTGCTGTAAATAACTTTTAATGCTTCTAGCAATGCACTTTCACACAGGACTATCTGCATTATGGTCTGTCTGCCAATAGGTGACTTTACTCTAGATTACACATGATCAGATCTGAGTTATTTCTACGTCTTGAGATGCTTTGATATGGGGTTTCAATGAATTGCCTTTTTAAGTAATATAACTGCACTGCAGAAAAGGAATATTTGACTGATGGTTGTTTGCAGCACGGAATGCAAGCATATATATGAGAAGGAGGCAGTTATGCATCATATCAGGATTCATGGAAAAAGGCGTGGCTGCAAATGTGCTGCTGCAGGTGACATTATAGACTTATTTTTCTGTTAGTTAGGATTTCTGAGTGCAATTTCTTTGTTAAGTCCACATGCACTGATCAGTGGTGCTGAAATTTTTTCCTAGGTTGCCCCAAAATGCTTACTGCTGAGAAACTCATCTGTGATCCACTACTAAAAATAGAAATTGAAGAATTGCGTTTGCGAGGAAATCAATCTACACAGGCCCAAATTGTAGCAGATTGCACTGAGATTGATGAGGATTGATAAAATGTACCTGATGGAAAATCAGATATTCTTAGAAATGGACTTCTGCTGAGGCCATGCAAAAGCAAGCAATTTTTTGCGGCACACGTAAATTCTATGTATCAGTAACTGTAGACTAGTTTGTTCTGAAGGATGATCATGGACTTCTTGACATGCTTGTCAGGTGGAATTATTACTTGATTCATAACATGCTTTTTGGTGCAATGCAGGGCAAATATGCTGCTGTAAACCATTTGATTCTTAAGCACATTATTATAGAAATTTGGGCTGTATGTTGCAGGCTAGAATACATTGGTTGAACAATACTATGCCTTGCGTCTATTCAAGCTATCTAGATGTAATCTATATTAATTATTTTTGATGTGTATGTATCCTTTTAAATGGTATCATCTATGTAATCTATATTAATTATTTTTGATGTGTATGTATGCTTTTAAATGGTATCATCTTTCTGCATAATGTTGTCTACAGTTTGTCATTTGGCTGCATATCTAAAATCATTGTATCTTACCTTTAAGAAAACATCCAACTTGCCTAACCTTTACAAAGCTAAGTCAAGGTCAATCTAAATGGTTGTAGTCTTTAGATAATCATATTCGCATTGAATCGTGATGTGGGGGACTGAGTTCTTGCATTAGAAGTCAGCAATACTATGTTTTCACAATCTAGGTATTCCTTGTTTATTTGTTTCTTGACTTGTAGTTGACACCCTACTTAAGCATTGAATATGTATGCTAGAACTAGAATTGTCAAGCGGATACATTTGGGAGAAGCCTAAAGTACATTACATAAAAGTATAAGAAATTTGGTGATAGAATGTAAAAGTATGATGACTAAGTTAAAGCCAAATAGCACAGCCCAACAGTATGGGATGTTGATAATTTAGTAACTATATCAACAATCTACAGAAGGGTCCTGAATTTTGTTAACCCCAAACAATTGCCATCATGTCGAAAGAACCACTAAACGTCTGCCAATGCTTGCAAGCGGCACACCAAGAAACAACATTTCCTTGATATCCAGCACTATTTCCTTTGCAGCAGGCCCACATAAACGAAGTACCTTGATGCAAACAGGTAAACAGTTGAGGCCTCAAAATTCCTATTATCTAAGCTTTGCACAAACTATTACCTAGCATTATTAGTTGAACTTGGGAAACTACTAATACCAAAAATGACGTGAAATCAAATAAGATAACATTTAATATCATTTACATCAAATTTGGTTTTTAGTTTTAAGATTATAGTTTTTTAATGTCTATACTAGATTGTTTTTAAAACCTATCAAATTATATCTTCTTTGAAAGATTGTTTCCACACCTGTTCAGTTTGAAGACCAACTCTTCTTTTTAAATTTTTCTTTATTCAAAACTTAGTATTCTAAATCACGAGTGCAATTTCTGCATATATATTTACAATTTTATAAGTTGCTAAAACTTGCTTATGTATGATAAATGTGTTTTCTACCTTTCTTAAAAAAATATCATCAAAACTTTATCAAATATTTTTTGGTATTTGGTTGTGCTTTTGCAAAGGGGATATATAAGTGTTGAAAATTCAACTAGTTGTTGGAGGAATTAGAAGGATGTTAAGTTTGAAAGCTAAGAATCTTTTAAAATTAGTCTAGAGAATTTGTTGACAATTATTTGTCTCCACCTTGTTCTCATTTACAAGCATGCCATTGAAAATGATAAAACAGAACTTTAATTTTGCCATGAATATAATAAAGCATTACTCAGTTATGTAGAGCATAGTAGTTGTAATAATTGGACATCTAAGTGCGAAATTTATTGCATTATTTTTTCTCTATTAAACTCATTGTATATGAGATAGATTTTTGGTCTCAAACTTATATTGTTTACTAAAATAATACCTATCATATGGGTTGAATTACATAGGTTTTGTAGATGAATATTACATGATGTGAGCTATACACTATCTTGTGTTAATATTCTAAATACCGAATATTTTGACTTAAGCAATCCTAGTTCTATAGGCATACATGGAGTGACATTATTTATTTTATATCATTTGGAATGGTGGTAGGAGATACAACCCATCGTGATTTCTACTTAAACAAAGAATATAGAATATTTTGGAGCAAAGTCAAGTGTTGTAAGTTATAACAATTTGTTATTTAAGATGATGTGCTAGCATCTTGAAATGATTGGAGTGATATTGTTTCTTTTTATTAATGTCATTTGGAGTTGTCAAAGGAGTTATAGACCATCATGATTTGGATATGAACATGTTAGATCATATAATATCTTGGTGTAATATCAAGGGTTACACAAGTCATAAACACAATTTGTTCTTTAAAATGCCTTGTTCTAGTATTTTGAAATGACTCAAGCCAAAAGCAAGTGGTGTAAGGGTTAATAGATACTTGCGAACATGCTGCCTATTGAGATCTCATACATAGACTATAAATAATAAAACTTGTTGAATTGACAAATGGCTAAGTCAAGATGAAATGTCATGAGACCAATATATATTTACAAGATGTAAAAAAAAATGTTAACGAGTTAAATAGAACATATGCCTAGGTTGGAAAGTTTGGAAACAACTTAAAACTAAAAGTCAATATAGCATATTGGAGATAAGAACTTGTGAGTGGAATTAACTAATTTGAATTTAAGGTTGAAGTTTGAAATGTGTTTTGACTGTGACCTAAAGTTGCAAGTCCCACAATTTTGAGTGAATCTTTGGTTGGATGGTTTTGTCCAAAGGTTGAATGGCTTGTCCAAGTGTAGTTAGGGCTTACGTGAGAGACATGCAAAGAAGTTACCATTTGTGCAACTAAACACTCCTTGACTTTCTCAACCAAGAAAAAGAAAACCAAGTGTAGTTGTGTACTTGGAATGTGACATCAATAAATGAGTTGAATGATAGAAATAAGGATGTTGGTCTTGCTTGGCTTTTGAGTTGGTGCAAACAAATTTGACTTTAGTTGGTTTAACATAATAAACATTACTAGTGACAACAATCAATCATATTGAATTTGATAACTTATCAACATTAGTGGTAAAATATAAACCTTAATAAATTGACCATGATAATAAAATTTGTCAACCTCATCATCATAGAATCAATGTGCAATCACCTTCAAATAGTTTACCATGTTTAATGTTGGTTTCACTCTCAAGTTAAATTTGCATGCCTCTATATAATCAAGTTTGAGGTAGCAAGTCTAGTGTATTGAATTCATGTTTTTTTTGGCAAGGCTTCAATGGTATATAATTGCAACACATGGTAACATTATATAACACTAATATTAGAAGGCCTATATTAGAACTAATAGAGTCTATAAGAATGGATCCAATATTACATGCGAAAACATCAATGCGTAAACATGGGAAGATTTAGTGCAAAGAAATAAGTAAATAAATGATTTCTAAAAATTTGGACTATTATCATCTATTGCTTTAATTAACACTCTATCATGTTCAAAATACATGAAAATTCTAAAAATTGATTTGGGCCTCTGGAGTTTGGAGGAAGTGGTGGGGAATAAAGAGTTTCACACTATAGATCAAGTTTCACATCCCAGGGTGAACCTTAACATTTTAACAATTCAAAAAATGTTCAAAAGTGATAACTAAATGCAGCCATCATTATCATCTTGAGTCAAGAACTATCATGACATTATGGGGAAGGAAATTGGAGATCTAGCTCATCTTTTTATCAAAATAACATTTGTATTCCCTAGGGATAGGAAAATAATGGATAGGAGGAAAGCATTAAAAGTTCTTAACAAACACAAACAACTACACGAAGAGATAAACATTTTCTTTGTTCAATGGTATGATTATGTTCCAAAGCTTTACAAAGTCCACTTCCAATCCAAGTTTAAAAATAATTGTCTTGTTAATAAATTATACCTCCATGAAAGTACAATCCATGATTTTAGTATAGCTTATTTACGATGATTTAATAGTAAAATGAAGTGAGTATAGATCATTTATGATGCCTTGCAAGACTAGTAACAAAGGGTGAAACAACATTAATATATTTGATATAACTCCATAGCTTATTTGCTTCTTACTTAATTTGATTGATCAAATCACAAAGGAACTAAATTGTTATTTAAGCAAGGTCACCAAATTCTTTTCTACTACCGAGACTTTCATGTTGCAACAAGAAGAGTTCAACATAAAATGTTTTTTTTTTTCGTTCTAGGTCAAGGTAAACTTATAAGGAGAAAGAGCATCATGTTCATTAGTTTATAGAAGAAGAAACAAACTTACAATAGAGTCTATATTTTCAAATGGAAGCAATGTACTTTGCCTTGATACATTCACGATATAATTTTATTGAAGGAGTTTACTAGACAAACTATTGATATTCATAATTATTTCAACAAAGTATTTCACAAGACATGCTAATTTTCCCATGCAATTTGGAAAATATCATTTACAAGTAAATCATCTAGTTCTAAGCTATGAAATTGACCCATCTTACAATGATTTTGGGAATGTTTTGGGATAAAATTTAACTATAATAAGAGGGTGGGTGCTACAAAAGCACAACAATAAATAAATTAATTTCAATTAATAACTTTCAAAAGTAAAGATAATTTTCCTTAATAATACATGCCATGAAAGGTGGAATCACAACTCATTCACACCTTACCAGAATCAAAGAATAGGAAAATCTTGAAGATAATAGAGGATATGATAATGATGAGTTACCTTTTATTACATAAAAAAGGTTCAAGGTCTAGTCTTCATGAAACAATGTTATAAGAGTATTGCTCAATTCTTTGATTACAAGTGGTACATGAAGAAAATGAGACTTCTAGTATGGATCTCAAGGTAATAGAGATTGTTCAAATTAGCACATAAGCAAGTAGAGACATCCAAGTAAATTTCGATGGTCTCGATTAGTTTGACTCCAAAAGGGCCACTAGTAAATCTCCTAATTTTGAAGCCTTGTCATTATTGTTCGAACATGTAGACATGTTTGTTGAGCCATTTGGCATCTTTTGTAAGAGACCTATCATGATTGTATATTTGTTGTTGGGAATATTTAGCATTATTTGTAAATGTGGGAAGACAAAGAGTTTATCATTCTAAATTACATAGAATTTGAAAGAGAGAAACATAAATTTGAGAAATGGAAACTTAATAAAATACAAACTTTTACTTTGGTAATTGATCTCTTCTTCACTTTGCTTCTTACTATCAAAGTCTAGTCTTGGGTAATTTCCACCATGGTAGAAAAAGAGAGAAATAGTATCTCTTGTCATTCTTAGTCCTTTGGGTGGGTATTTTACCCCATTTTCTCTCCTCTAGTAATGGTAGCAATTGTTTTCATATAATATTCACTAGCAAATCCATTAATGTGTATTCTTTTTAGATTGTTGAGCAAGGTGCAACAACAGTATTGTCATTGTTGTCAACACAATCAGATAGATCTGTTGATGCAGTGGACAGGAAGTTCAAAAGCTATTCAGATGCAGAAGACAGGAGTTCAAAGGTTATTCAGAGTATGTACAGTGATTTTCCAAGAAGACCGAAGTGGCCCATATGCAAAAGATCAAAGAAAAAGACAAGTAAGAAAAGTGTCGCGATATCGCGACATATACAGCAGGCAAGAAAAACTATCACGATTTCGCGACATGTTGGAAGAGAGAAAAAAGTAGGAAAAACTGTCGCGATTTCGCGACATGTTGGAAGAGAGAGAAAAAGCAGGAAAAACTATCACGATTTCGCGACATGTTGGAAGAGAGAAAAAGCAAGGGAAAAACTGTCGCGATTTCGTGACATGTTGGAAGAGAGAGAAAGGGGAAAACCTGTCGCGATTTCGTGACATGTTGGAAGAGAAAAAGGCAAGTGGAAAAACTGTCGCGATTTCGCGACATGTTGGAAGAGAAAGAAGCAAGAGGAAAAACTGTCGCGATTTCGTGACATGTTGGAAGAGAAAAAGGCAAGTGGAAAAATTGTCACGATTTCGTGACATGTTGGAAGAGAAAGAGAAAGTAGGAAAAAGTGTCACGATTTCGCGACAAGTTCGAAGAAAGAGAACAAGTAAGAAAAGTGTCACGATTTCGTGACATGTCGCATTTTCGCGACTAAAATAGGAGAGAGAAAGTAAGTTGGAAAAGTGTCACGATTTCGTGACATGTCGCATTTTGCGACTAAAATAGGAGAGAGAAAGTAAGTTGGAAAAGTGTCACGATTTCGTGACATGTCGCATTTGTGACTAAAATAGGAGAGAGAAAGTAAGTTTGAAAAGTGTCACGATTTCACGACATGTATTTTCACGACAAAAGAGAAGAAAGAGTTTGAAGAAGTGTCATGATTTCGTGACAAAAGCAAAAGAATAAAGTACAGAAGTAGAAGTGTCACGATTTCGTGACAAAAGCAGAGAAGAAGACTTCGAAGGTAGAAGTGTCATGATTTCATGACAAAAGCAAAGAAGTTAAGTATGAAAGCAGAAGTGTCACGATTTCATGACAAAAGCTAAGTTGAAGACTATGGAGGCAGAAGTGTCACGATATCGTGACAAAAGCAAAGTCGAAGTCTTTGGAAGCAGAAGTGTCGTGATATCATGACAAAAGAATAGAGAAAGCGTACGGAGGCGAAAGTGTCATGATATCGCGACATGTATTTTTTCGGGCCAAAGCTAAGAGAAAGAGCAAGGAGAAAAAGTGTCACGATATCGCGACATGTTTATTTCCGATGCAAAGAGAAAGAGCAAGGAGAAAAAGTGTCACGATATCGTGACATGTAGCATTTTTGCGGTCCGATGCAAGGAGAAAGAGAGAGAAAGAAAAAGTGTCACGATATCGCGACATGTGTTTTCGTGGCAACAACAACAAAAGAAGCTTCAGAGGCAGAAATGTCATGATTTCATGACAGGTCGTATGTGCGCAAGACAAGAAGAAGAACCCAACTAAAATGAGAAGTATGATAGTGGACCGACATCTCTACAACATTTACAGGGATATAGAGTGAATTCATGCAGCTAAAATATGAAGAGTGAACAAAAGTCGGTGGGGCTACAGGACTATTACGAATGAAATCTTTGAGCGGTGGAATTATCGAATATCTTCATGAGTTGAAGCCGACTAAGACCGATGAAAATCGACTAAGATTAGGGTTTACATTTGTTATGCAAGTCGACTAAGATTAGGGTTTTCATCATGAAAATATTGTTATAAAAGGAGGGTTGTTTGGAGAATTGTTGAGTTGTTGAATAAGTCGTTGAATGCGTGTCGAAGTGTGAAATGTGGTCGTAAGAGCGTAGAAAGTGCAGAAGCGGTGAGATGATGGCGAAGTGCACAAAGTGAGCGAAGAGTCATATCAAATTGTCCTAAGTGCGTCTATGAGTGCGTAGAGAGAGCAAAGTGCTAGAGAGGAAAGGTTGAAATTCGACCAAGTGGGTGATGATTGTAGAGAAAGCAGAAGGCGTAGAGAGTGCAAAGGGTGAAGACGAATGCAAAGTGCAGTTGTAAGGGCGTAGAGTGTACGAAGACAGTGCGTAGAGGGTGCGTAGAGAAGTGACTCAAAGAAGGTGAAGTGCGGCTGTAGATCATAGAAGATGTGTCTATTCCATAAATAGTGAGAGAGATTGGGTAAGCAATAGACCAGTTAGGGTCTTGTAAAAGCGAAGGTATTTTTTGTTAAACTTCTAGATTCAAAATTGAAGTCCAGGTTGTAGCTTGGCATCGGGGTTGGTGCTAGTTGGTGCTCCTTCCAGTAGGTGTTGGTAAATCGGGGGTTGGTGCTCCTTTCTGTTGGTGCGAGATAAATAAGGGGTTGGTGCTCCTTCCGGTGGGTCTTTGGTAAATTGATTGTAAAGTTGTTTCTTTGCAAAGGCTGGATTTGGATGGTAGTCCAAGCGGTCATTCTTGAGGAGTAGCCAAATTGGTGAACCTCGTTAAATCTTGTGTTGTGTGATGTTCTCTTGTGATACTTGCTTTATCTGGTTTTAAGGTTTCATTATTTCAGTTTTAAGAGCTATGAATTTAAGTTTAAAGAACTACACTGATTCACCCCCCTCTCGGTGTCATTATGAGACTAAAAATTGGTATCAAAGCCAAGTTCCCTTCTCAGGCTAAATCAGTCAGGGTTGATCTTGGATTAGTATGCAATGGGTAAGAAGAATAGATCCTCCTCCAAAAGGGCATCTCAGTCAGTTTTAGTTCCTGTGGAAGAGAAAATTGAACCAGAAAAGGTTGAAGACTTCTCATCAAACAAAGCACCTTTGTTTGATGGAACTAATTACGTGGTCTGGAGAATCAGGATGCAGACATATCTTTGTGCTTTGGGATACGACATCTGGGATTCAGTAGACAGTGAATACACAATACCCATCACTCCTCCAACCGATGCTGCTAGTAAGAATCTGTTTGAGAATGACTCAAAAGCAAAGAATGCTATCAGGTGCGGATTAGTAGACAGTGAACTGGTAAAGATCATGAGTTGTAAAATGGCAAAAGAAATATGGGACAAACTGAGGAGTATTCATGAAGGAGACGATGAGATCAAGGAGGCCAAGTTACAAACACATCAAGCTCAGTTCGAAGCTTTAAAGTTGAATGACGATGAGAACATAGAGGAATATATGTTGAGAGTTAATGAAGTCCTAGAGGATGATTCTAAAAAGAAACAGGTGGAGGTCTTTTCATGACACTCGAAGAAGAAACAAAAAAAGAATAGGAATGTGATGAAGAAGAAATTGATGCAGAAATAAATTTGAAAGAGGAACTAATTGCAGCTCTGGATGAATTGAAGATAGAAAGAAAAAGGAATAAGGAAATCTCAAGAAAGCTTGAGGATGCAAATGAAATAATAACCAGTTTGAAAGTACAGGTAGAAGAATTCAAAAGGATTGAAGAAACTCTCGGGTCACGAGATCAATGAGAAAGAGATTGGTTGCTTGCAAACAAGAGGAAGAGATTGTTTTATTGAAGAAACAACTAGAAGAGGCCAATACAAATCTCAAATTCGAGAAGAGCACAGAGTTGCTAGATAAAATGATAAGCCAACAAAGAAGCTCCACGGATAAGCGTGGTCTTGGATATGAAGCTGAACAACCTTCATCTTCCAACTCTGTAGAGAAGAAGAAGTTCACTGTTGAAGGATCGAAGCAAGAAAAGTTTGAAGTTGAATCTTCAAAAGGAAGAAAATATCAAAGGAGATCTACAACAAAGCAACCACAACAAAAGAGGTTCTATCACTCTCACTCTATTCATAATAATACTTTTAATGGCTATTGTTTCAGATGCAACCAGTATGGTCACAAGGCAACTTATTGTGGATTGAATAATAAATCAAAGAGTTATGCTGGTAGAAATACATCTGCGTTTCTGAGTGAACACTATGTACAATGTTTTCAATGTAATGGTCATGGGCACATAGCAAGGTTTTGTCCAAGCACTTTTGTATCTAATCTAAGGCAAAACAGTAGATTTCATCAGACGCAAAGAACGCAACACAGACAGGGAATAAATCATGTACATAAAAGAAAGGAAAATAATCATTCATCAAGGATGCACAAGAGACAACCACACAAGAGAAATGTTCGAGTTCACGAAAAGGTGCAAAACAGGGATGTAGTTGAAAAATCCAAGCCCGAGTTCAAGAAAGTTTGGAGAAAGATAGAAGAAAGGAAATCGTGTCTCCTTGGACTGAAGGAGACTACTCCGCTATTGCACTAAGCAACTCCAGGTAGCACATCCTCAGGGGGAGCAATCTTGAAGTTTCATTTTAATGCTCCTATGTATTTGTTTGATTACCTGAGGATGAAAGGCAAGTAGTCAGGGAAGTTGTCGTATAGTTGTCGAAGTGTGTTTTCTGTTCATGTAGTTGTTTGTGGAAGTGTCGTGAAGGGTGGTGATTAAATTGAGAGTTGTCATTATTGGTAGTATTGCTATATGTCATTATTGTATTGGTGATGGTTCTTACTGCCACTGTCCAAAGTTAAGGATTATGACAGTTCGAGATAATTTGGTTAGTGAAAGAATGTTGCCCTAGCCGCATATATGTGTTTCGATAAAAGCGGTGTGTATTTGAACTACACATTGACGTGAAGATTGTTAGATCTATTATGTCGTTGTGGTGAAAAATATTGAAGTCTGATTATTGATTCATGTTTAGCTCATCAAGATGAGCAACTTTGCTTTGTGAATCATACCTATCCGAGGTCCGAAGTATGAGTTTGAGTAAGGTGCACTATAGTTGGCCGTGAAGTGTTTGACAAAATGTTGTCTCTGATTCGAACAGTTGAAAGTAAGGTGTGACCAGCGGTGACTGTAGAAAACATAGACCAAGTTGAAAATGTAAAAAGGGATTTGGTTGGTGTTGTGGTACAGTGTTTGATGCTTGCACAGAGTTGGCAGTAAAATTGCAGTGTCGGTACAGTGTTGGACAAAAGTTGGTACAAGTGTGAGTCACTTGACAATTTTTTTGACAGATGTGAAATCAGCATTTTTGAATGGGAAGCTTGAAGAAGAGGTTTATATTGAGCAGCCAGATGGTTTCCAACTTGGTGATGATCCCAACTTGGTTTGTAAGTTGAAGATATATGGCTTGAAACAGGCACCTCGAGCATGGTATGCAAGGCTAGACAACTATCTCACTCAACAAGGGTTTAAGAAAGATGATATCATATTTGGCAGCAGCAAAGATGAGTCGTGTAAAGATTTAGCAAATAAGATGCAAAAATAATTTGAAATGTCAATGATTGGTGAACTTTCGTATTTCCTCGGGTTGCAAGTTAATCAAAATAAGAAGGGCATATTTATTTCTCAAGTTAAATATGTGAAAGAGATGTTAAAAAGTTCACAATGGAGGATTGTAAGCCAGTTAGCACTCCCATGACGACAGGTTGCAAGTTGAGCAAGGATGACAAATCTCCACCTGTTGATCAAACCATGTACAGATCTATGATTGGGAGCTTACTGTACCTGACAGCTACTGGACTAGATATTTTGTAGGCAGTATGCATGGTAGCACGATTTCAGGCTAATCCCAAGGAGACTCATGTGACAACGGTGAAGAGGATTCTTCGGTACCTCAAGGGTACTATGGAGTATGGGTTATGGTATCCGAAAGGTAAAGACTTCACCCTTATTTCGTATTCAGATGCAGATTGGGCAGGATGTGTCGATGACAGAAAGAGTACCAGTGGAGGTGCATTCTATCTTGGAGACAGGTTGGTCGCATGGCACAGTAAGAAACAAGAGTTAGTTTCCTTATCGACAGCAGAGGCAGAATATATTGCAGCGACAACATGTTGTACGCAGGTATTATGGATGAAACAAACCTTGAAAGATCTTGGTATTAACTTCAGTGAGCCAATATCAGGTTAAGTGTGATAACACAGTGCCATTAACATCTCCAAGAATCGGTTATGCATTCACGCACAAAACACATTGCTATCCGGTATCACTTTTTGAAGGAGAAAGTTGCGGAAGGTGAGGTTAAGTTGGATTTTGTTCCAACTACAGAGCAAGTAGCAGATATCTTCACAAAACCATTGCCCAAGGAAGTTTTTGAGTACCTTCGCAATAAATTGGGAGTGGTCACACTTCCCAAGAATTGACTAGCTACGGGGATCACATTCTCGGGGGAGCATTTAAGTATTTGATTATCTTTTTGCTCATGTTCATGATTTTTGCTAAGTGTAATAAATTTTGCTCGAGAATGTTGTGCATGGACTCGGGGAGTCTGCAGTAGCCCTTTGGTATTATTGTCAAAGGGGGAGAAGAGTTATAGGAAATTGCACATGTGTTGCCAACAATTCCAAAGGGGGAGATTGTTGAGCAAGGTGCAACAACAGTATTGTCATTGTTGTCAACACGGTCGGATAGATCTGTTGATGCGGTGGACGGGAAGTTCAAAAGCTATTCGGATGCAGAAGACAGGAGTTCAAAGGTTATTCGGAGTATGTACAGTGATTTTCCAAGAAGACCAAAGTGGCCCATATGCAAAAGATCAAAGAAAAAGACAAGTAAGAAAAGTGTCACGATATCGCGACATATACAGCGAGCAAGAAAAATGTCGTGATTTCGCGACATGTTGGAAGAGAGAAAAGGTAAGAAAAACTGTCACGATTTCGCGACATGTTGGAAGAGAGAAAAAGAGAAAATTTGATGTTGGAAGAGAAAAAGATAAAGATTTCGCGACATGTTGGAAGAGAAAAAGAAGGGAAAATTTGAGAAAAATATCACGATTTTGCGACATGTTGGAAGAGAAAAAGGCAAGTGGAAAAACTGTCACGATTTCGCGACATGTTGGAAGAGAGAAAAAGCAGGAAAAACTGTCGCGATTTCACGACATGTTGGAAGAGAAAAAGGCAAGTGGAAAAACTGTCACGATTTCGCGACATGTTGGAAGAGAAAGAGAAAGGAGGAAAAAGTGTCACGATTTCGTGACAAGTTCGAAGAAAGAGAACAAGTAAGAAAAGTGTCACGATTTCGTGACATGTCCCATTTTTCGACTAAAATAGGAGAGAGAAAGTAAGTTGGAAAAGTGTCACGATTTCGTGACATGTCCCATTTTTGTGACTAAAATAGGAGAGAGAAAGTAAGTTGGAAAAGTGTCACGATTTCGCGACATGTCGGTTTTTTGCGACTAAAATAGGAGAGAGAAAGTAAGTTTGAAAAGTGTCACGGATTTCGCGACATGTCGCATTTTGTGACTAAAAGAGAGAGAAAGTTGAAAAGTGTCATGATTTAAAAAAAGAAGAAAAAGGATAGATTTGACAAAAGAAAGAAGAAGTACGAAAGCGAAGTGTCATGATTTCATGACAAAAGCAGAGAAGAAGACTTGAAGGTAGAAGTGTCACGATTTCGTGACAAAAGCAAAGAAGCTAAAGTACGAAGCAGAAGTGTCACGATTTCATGACAAAAGCTAAGTTGAAGACTACGGAGGCAGAAGTGTCACGATATCATGACAAAAGCAAAGTCGAAGTCTATGGAAGCAGAAGTGTCATGATATCGTGACAAAAGAATAGAGAAAGCGTACGGAGGTGAAAGTGTCATGATATCGCGACATGTATTTTTGGGCCAAAGCTAAGAGAAAGAGCAAGGAGAAAAAGTGTCGCGATATCGTGACATGTATTTTGGTCCGATGCAAAGAGAAAGAGCAAGGAGAAAAAGTGTCACGATATCGCGACATGTAGCATTTTTGATGCAAGGAGAAAGAGAGAGAAAGAAAAAGTGTCATGATATCGCGACATGTGTTTTCGGCAACAACAACAAAAGAAGCTTCAGAGGCAAAAATGTCATGATTTCACGACAGGTCGTATGTGCGCAAGACAAGAAGAAGAACCCAACTAAAATGAGAAGTATGATAGTGGACCGACATCTCTACAACATTTACAGGGGGATACGAGTGAATTCATGCAGCTAAAATATGAAGAGTGAACAAAAGTCGGTGAGCTACAGAGGATGTTTACCGAATGAAATCTTTGAGCGGTGGAATTATCGAATATCTTCATGAGTTGAAGCCGACTAAGACCGATGACAGCGACTAAGATTAGGGTTTACATTTGTTATGCAAGCCGACTAAGATTAGGGTTTTCATCATGAAAATATTGTTATAAAAGGAGGGTTATTTGGAGAATTGTTGAGTTGTTGAATAAGTCATCGAATGCGTGTCGAAGTGTGAAATGTGGTCGTAAGAGCGTAGAAAGCGTAGAAGCGGTGAGATGATGGTGAAGTGCACAAAGTGAGTGAAGAGTCATGTCGAATTGTCCTAAGTGCGTCTGTGAGTGCGTAGAGAGAGCAAAGTGCATAGAGAGCGAAAAGGTTGAAATTCGACCAAGTGCGGTTGTGATTGCGTAGAGAAAGCAGAAGGCATAGAGAGTGCAAAGGGTGAAGATGAACGCAAAGTGTAGTTGTAAGGGCGTAGAGTGTATGAAGATAGTGCGTAGAGGGTGCGTAGAGAAGCGACTCAAAGAAGGCAAAGTGCGGCTGTAGATCATAGAAGATGTGTCTGTTTCGTAAATAGTGAGAGAGATTGGGTAAGCAATAGACCAGTCAGGGTCTTGTAAAAGCGAAGGTATTTTTTTGTTAAACTTCTAGATTCAAAATTGAAGTCCAGGTTGTAGCTTGGCATCAGGGGGGTTGGTGCTCCTTCTAGTAGGTTTGGCTGTAAATCGGGGTTGGTGCTCCTTTCTTTGGTGCAGATAAATAAGGGGTTGGTGCTCCTTCCGGTGGGTGCTTTGGTAAATTGATTGTAAAGTTGATGCTTTGCAAAGGTTGGATTTGGATGGTAGTCCAAGCGGTCATTCTTGAGGAGTAGCCAAATTGGTGAACCTCGTTAAATCTTGTGTTGTGTGATGTTCTCTTGTGATACTTGCTTTATCTGGTTTTAAGGTTTCATTATTTCAGTTTTAAGAGCTATGAATTTAAGTTTAAATAACTACACTGATTCACCCCCCTTCTCAGTGCCATTGTAAGTCTAACAGAAACAACATTAATATATTTGATATAACTCCATAGCTTATTTGCTTCTTACTTAATTTGATTGATCAAATCACAAAGGAATTAAATTGTTATTTAAGCAAGGTCACCAAATTCTTTGCTACTACCGAGACTTTCATGTTGCAACAAGAATAGTTCAACATGAAATGTTTTTTTTTTGTTCTAGGTCAAGGTAAACTTATAAGGAGAAAGAGCATCATGTTCATTAGTTTATAGAAGAAGAAACAAACTTACAATAGAGTCTATATTTTCAAATGGAAGCAATGTACTTTGCCTTGATACATTCACGATATAATTTTATTGAAGGAGTTTACTAGACAAACTATTGATATTCATAATTATTTCAACGAAGTATTTCACAAGACATGCTAATTTTCCCATGCAATTTAGAAAATATCATTTACAAGTAAATCATCTAGTTCTAAGCTATGAAATTGACCCATCTTACAATGATTTTGGGTATGTTTTGGGATAAAATTTAACTATAATAAGAGGGTGGGTGCTACAAAAGCACAACAATAAATAAATTAATTTCAATTAATAACTTTCAAAAGTAAAGATAATTTTCCTTAATAATACATGCCATGAAAGGTGGAATCACAACTCATTCACACCTTACCAGAATCAAAGAATAGGAAAATCTTGAAGATAATAGAGGATATGATAATGATGAGTTACCTTTTATTACATAAAAAAGGTTCAAGGTCTAGTCTTCATGAAACAATGTTATAAGAGTATTGCTCAATTCTTTGATTACAAGTGGTACATGAAGAAAATGAGACTTCTAGTATGGATCTCAAGGTAATAGAGATTGTTCAAATTAGCACATAAGCAAGTAGAGACATCCAAGTAAATTTCGATGGTCTCGATTAGTTTGACTCCAAAAGGGCCACTAGTAAATCTCCTAATTTTGAGGCCTTGTCATTATTGTTTGAACATGTAGACATGTTTGTTGAGCCATTTGGCATCTTTTGTAAGAGACCTATCATGATTGTATATTTGTTGTTGGGAATATTTAGCATTATTTGTAAATGTGGGAAGACAAAGAGTTTATCATTCTAAATTACATAGAATTTGAAAGAGAGAAACATAAATTTGAGAAATGGGAACTTAAAAAAATACAAACTTTTACTTTGGTAATTGATCTCTTCTTCACTTTGCTTCTTACTATCAAAGTCTAGTCTTGGGTAATTTCCACCATGGTAGAAAAAGAGAGAAATAGTATCTCTTGTCATTCTTAGTCCTTTGGGTGGGTATTTTACCCCATTTTCTCTCCTCTAGTAATGGTAGCATTTGTTTTCATATAATATTCACTAGCAAATCCATTAATGTGTATTCTTTTTAACATATTTTTATTTGTTTTCCTTTCATAATGTTAGAGTATATTACATTATTTGGTACATGCCAATGTACCACCTTGGGTACATCTTTAGATTAGAAGTGTGTCTTAGAATAGAGTGTGAGTATTTAATTTATGCAATGTAATAAATGCACAAGTATTATTAGAGTGTGCAAAGTATTTAATAATGTAAATGTGCATATTAGTCCATGTGCACATGTGTCCTTAGAGTAGGAAAGTGAAGAGTCTCAAGAAGAGTGAAGGCCAAGAGTACTCCATATGAAGAGTCACATCCCATTATATGTGTCTATGTGTGTGTGTTTGAATAACACAATGTAGAGTGAGTGTATGGAAGTATGGTGTATTTGAGATCTTTATTCTATATCAAGATACTATTTTCGTGAGCATTTGTTAATGGCAATTTTATGAGTTGTTGCAAAAGTTATTTATGAGTTTTATATGATTAGATATTACCATTATATTATATTTCATACAACTTTATTTTAAATCTTGTGGTTATTTTGCTTTAAGTATTAAGCATCAAAAGCTAACAGTGGTATCACAACCACAAGGGAGATTGATAGGAGATAGGGAGATTTCGTTTACAAAATTTGAAAGTTGCTATTTGGCTTGAGTCTTTCCACAGGGTTGCAAGAAAACTCGTGAAGACTAATGAAGTTTATTGATTTTAAATTTTTGTATATTTGAATGTATTTGGTTGCTTATGTCTAAGATTTTGTTGCAAAAAATTAGTCCTCAGAAGTTGAGAAGCTTCCTACAAAATATAGAGAAGAATTTCACCTTCGATTGCTTAAAAGTCTATGTGCTTTCCTTGTGTAGGTATTAGTTCTAGAGTTGTATCAAAGGAGTAGACATTGAAGAGTAAGGAGGTCCAAGAAGAGGTCCCATTGAAGATTGAAGATTGAAGATTGAGGAAGACCCAAGAAGGAGGTCCCCATAGAAGATAGAAGATTGAAGATTGTAGATTGAAGGAAGAAGAGAGAAAGAGGCTAGAGAAGCTCTATTGAATATTGAGAAGGAGACCCGAGATAAGAGGTCCCCATTATAGATTTGAGAAAGAAGATTGAGGAGGCCTAAGAAAAAGGTCCATTGAAATTTTGGATGAAAAAGGAGAAGAGAGAAGCCCTATTGAGAGATTGAATAAGTGACCAATGTAGAAGATTTGAAGAAAATTTAAGATAGAAAATCGTAAGAAGAAACTATTGAAAATAGGTAATCACATCAAAATTTGGAAAATTATTGTCATCCAACAAGCCCAAAAGGATTTGTGAAACTGATATAGGGAGAAGCTTTTTGGCAAGAAGTTTGCAAAATATGATAATTTTTTTTTGAAGACTTCAAGACATTCAGATTATTGAAGAAGAGGCCAACAAAGAGGCCAAATTTAAAGACAAAATTCAGTGGAAGTTGAGGAGAGAATATTGAAAGAGGCCATAAATTGACATTTTTGGAGACAACCATTAAAATTTTGAAGGCTGATTTTTGAAGAAGAAGATTGTAAAATTTCAGGGTAGAATTTGAAGAGTTTCAAGACAACAAGAGGAGAAGAAATCAAAATTTTGGAGTAGCATTTAAAGAGTTTAGGACTGTGAATTTGGACAACATTAGAAGGAGTTAGAAGAGTTGTGAATTGGAGAAGTTTTGGGTAGATTTAGAAGTGTTTTTGGATAGCTATTTGAAGGATAAATTGACAATAATTTAAGGTAGAGAATTGAAGGAGACAAATAATTTTTGGACAACAAAAAGGCAACATATTGGCAGCATTCAGAGCTGTAAAAATACAGAGTTTGCGAACAAAAAAATAAAAGCAAATTGAAGGAGTTTTGGGGTAATATTGAAAGCTGTAAATTTTATAAAGTTTGGACAACAATTTGAGAAGGAAATTAGCTAAGAATTTTAGAAGTTTGAAGGCAACAATCCGAGAAGAAAATAGCTGCAAATTAAAATATTTTTGGACAACAATAACACAGGTTATTGATAAGCAATTTCGAGAAGCAAAGGAGCTGGGGTTTACCATTTTGAGCAGCAAGCTTGGTGAGCAAAAAAGTAGCTATAAAAGTGTTTCATTAAAGAACTAAAGAAAGTGCTTTATTAGCTACGTATTCAAGTTCTAAAGCTATAAAAAATAAATTCAAAGTTGAGTGTCTCCAAGCTAAAGAAGGAGATATTGTTGTCTTCCTCAATTTGCAAAATACAACATAAAGTACAGTTAAAAATTTCTTGAAAGGAGTAATAAGGAGAAGGATATATTACATAGTGAATGCTATTTTTTAAAGATAAAATAGTGCAGTATTATTGAAGCATTTGGAGGCCAAATAGAGTTCAATATAAGGCAGGATTAAAGGTGTCTAAAGACACCAAAATTAAGCAATAAAGGTTGTAGGAGATAGTGATGAAAAAAATCTACCAAAGAAGTGGCAACACCATGTGGGTGAAATTTTACACCCTTCACCCACTCTTTTTTTAGATGATGCTTTTCAAGAGTTTGCCATGTTTTGAAGCACTAGCGATCGAGTGGAAGATGGAGGCAGTAATAACAGTGATGGGTGACTACAAGCAGTAGGTGGACGAAAGATTCTTCGAATAGTTAGGGCGGAAGAAAGGTGGGTGGACATTTATGTCCTACTTTCGGGTAGAGATATTTAAAAGGACCCACCCATGCACTGCACAATGGTCTTGGTAGGACATTAAGGGCGAAAATTTATTAAATTATCACCCTTAGAAAAGATGAAAGCACCCACCCTGGGTTGTGCAAAAATTTAGGACTCTGGTGAGGTGGATCCTCGGTAAAAATCCTATCCTCCTTCACAAGGTTACCATGGACAGAAAAGAGGTTATCTAAATGGTCGACCAACATATAAACTCTTGCCATCACCTAAAAATTCAAATAAGGAGGTATTCATTACTATAGTTTCCTAGTACCAGCCATTCGTGTGTAGAAGTGATTTATTTGAAATATGCTACTCCTAAGGTGATCAATTCATGATATTCATCACCTAACGGGAGGACCACCGATTAGATTAAGGTGCAAAGTAGATAAGGATTAATGACCTAGGCAAACATAACAAAATAATCATAGGCTTAGAATAACATAGAAGCATCCACCCCCTTCCAGAATATCACCACCATCTCGAGGAGCAAAGTATCGGTTAAACCATCAGATCACGTCGATACCATATTCCTGCCTAGCGCCATTAATGTTTGAATTTTGAATTTATTGTAATTTATCTATAAATAGTGGAATGCTGGTCATTCCTAGTGTAGCTCTTTGGCCATTAGAATTCTCATGTAATACTTATCATTGCTATGTGAATACAAGAATACAACTATTTGGATTTCGATTTTTTCTTGCACCTTGTGTTGAATGTGAATGCTTATTTCTATTTTTGCTACTCAAGTAATTCTAATTTAATTTTTCTAAACTAGATTTTGTGGGGTTGACTTGGTAGTTTATGGAATTCGTATTTGCAATTAGGGTTTGGGGTTTATTTTTGCAAAATCGGTTGTCTAATTTTGAATCCTAGATTTCATGCACCCATCCTCCTATCCTGGAATTCAACTTTAACTCGCTGTGCTAATTGCTAAGTGAGAACCCGATTGGGTGGTCTAATAGATTGTACGCTTGTGTTCGCAACCAACGATGTTGAGGGTGCATGCGTCTTGATGTGGTCATAACTCGTTCTTGTGTGTTTTGGCTATGATGTCTCTTTTTATTCCTTTCCCTCTTCTCTCTTCTCTTTCATTGCTCATGATGTAGGTAGCTAGAACCTAATAAGAAACCAAACTTCTTCAGATATCGACTACCCAGTCGTTCCTCCTTTCTTAGATGTTGCGATAGCGATCATTTGATGTTGGCGCTGGTCCGCACCCTCGATGTCGGATCCCTGACCAACAGTTTTTGGTGACTCTATTGGGGAACCAAAAGGTCTCCATTGTTTTACAAAATCAGAGCCTAGTGATGCTTTGGTTTACCCATATCTTGCAAAATCACCTGGTGACTCCCATGTGCACTAGATCTAGATCATGTGACCAGTTGCTTCGTGCATTATGCTGATATACCAAAATAATCTGGAGGACTTAAGGTTTGATGAGCATCCTTTACCTTAGTAGCAGAGAAAGTATACTCATCTAGCGACTCCAACTTGGTGACAACATCCAGAGGGTCTGAGGAACCAACAATTCAATGGCTCGATTCAGTTTTCCATCCTCGAATGATGCGGGTCCCCTTAATCTCCCTGATTTGCATGATATCCCAAAGGTTGCTCTCTATGCTTTATCAAAATATGATGGCATTGGATGAACTGTGAAGGACCACCTTGAAAATGTGGCTTCCCTAACCACCTAGTTAGAGTTAGAATATATTGCATTATTTGGGTCATGTAAATGTACTACCTTAGGTACATAGTTAGAGTAGGAGATTACTTTAAGGGGAAGTTAGCTAGTTACTTCAAACAATGTAATAAATGCACAAGCGACAATGTGCAAGTTATAATGTGCACGAAATACCTCTCCATGATGTTTGAGAAAGAATTTATAAATTACCTTGGTGGTAATTTTGCAAAGGTAAAATATTCATTAATGGTGGCAAGGTTATCCTTAAATAAAAGGCCCAAAAAGGTTTTTAATATTTAATTTATAATATTTAAATCCTTTGGATTTAAATTATTATAATTAAATATAATAATTTAATTCGAAGCTCTAAATTCGAATTATAAATACATCGACGTCAAATGTATAAGAGGGCATATGTATTTATAGGCTAAGGTTTAGCCTAAGCCTAAGGTGTATTCGATTTTAAAATATTCCCCAAATCATTTTCCTTGCTCGTTCGACGCGATGGAGGAAATAGATAAGAGGTTTCATGATTTTCAAAGCAGAGAGTTTGGTCAAAGGCTGGAAGGGATGTGTCCCCAATCAAGTGATGTGGTAGTCGAGCTAGCAAGCATGGCTTGCATAGCGTGTTGAGGGCAAAGGGTGTTGTGTTCGATTCGTGTGGAGGACTTTTGATTTGCGTTGTCAGATTCATTTTTTAGCACTGGTGGTTGAGGTTAACAAGGTGATCGTGCACCTTGGTTTCATGTGGGTTTGCTAGCCCACGTGGTGGCCTATCCGCGACTAGGGCGCGAGGCTAGCAGGCAGCGTGGGTTCGATTTTCGATGATAGGTGGTAGGCAACATCAAAGGAATTAATTTTTATAAAAAAATTAATTTATGCTCTAAGGTCCTAAGTTGCTAAGGTATGTGCTAGGGAGATATAAGGAGTTTTGCATTGATTTTATTTTTGCAATAAAAGGGTTATGAAATGATTTATTTTTCTTGAGCAAAGAGTAAGGTGGTTTGTTTGGTAATGCATTGGGATAAAAATTGAAGTGGTGATTTATTTTATCTTTTGGAAATGCATTAATGACAAGTAGGAGATATAAGGTGTAAAGAAATATTTTTCCCATGTAATTTGTGATCCTTTATGAAATTTTGTTTGCAAAGTTAGGAGTAATAAGGTGTAAAAGTGGTTTGATAATTTATTAAATATTTGTATGGTGAAATATTTGTTGAGGTGAAATATTCATGTGGAGGTTTTGAAATATATTGTTGCACAAAAGGATTGGTTATTTGTGAGATAGGTTTTTGAAGACATATCTTCAAAAGAGCAATTAAGAGGTATGGGCACATCATCCTTTGTTTGAAGTTTTTTTTTGAATGAATATTTCTGAACATAAGGTGGAGTGAAAAGGATTGTTGGAAATATTTGAGTGAGTTTTATGTGCTTCATTGATTGAATAATTGTGTGAATATTTTGAGTATTGGTTTGAGTATGTTTGTGAATGAGCAAGTCTTGAGAAGACTTTAGAGATAGATTTTGAGCAGGTTTTGAGACAAATTTTGAGCAAGTTTTTGAGACAGATTTTGAACAGGTTTTGAGACAGATTTTGAGCAGGTTTTTGAGACAGATTTTGAGTAGGCTAGAGATAGATTTTTAGCAGGTTTTGAGATAGATTTTGAGCAAGTTTTGAGAAAAATTTTGAGTAGGTTTTACGACAGTTTAGAGGTAGATTTTGAGTAGGTTTTGAGATAGAATTGTGAGCAGTATTGATCAATGTTGAGTAGATCAGAGTGGATCCATGAACCAAATTAAGGGGAAAGAGGGAGTGTGATCCATGAACCAGTTGAGGAGATAGATTTCTTCTATGGAGAGAGATCCACGAACCAGTTGAGGAGATAGAGTTCTCCTAGACCAAGTTTTATGAACTAGAGAAAAGGGAAAAGAGTTGTCCTGTGGAGAGAGATCCACAAACCAGAGTATAGGGGATTGGTGTCTCCTTTGGATAGAGGTCCATAAACATTGTAATAGGGAATTGATTCCCAAAATAATTTATTAGGAAAATTTATAAGGAATATTTTCTCCATGGAGTAGCCCATATTGGGTGAACCACGTTAAATCATGTCTCTCATGTGTGTGATGATGTGTGCAATATTTACTGCTTTGATATTATTGATGTTATCATTTGTATTGAAAAGTAATTTTTTTTATCTTATACTGTTCACCCCCCTCTTAGTATAAGCTTATGTTCTTCAATTGGTATCAGAGTGGGTTCCTTTGTGAAAAGCCTAACAACTTGGAGGAAGATCCCACAAGAACATACATGACCTCAAAAAATGGAGAAGAGGCCATGATCGACATAAAATAGGAATTGTTTGCTGATATTAGAAACTTGTAAAAGGTTAGAAAGAAGAACTCAAGTTTGAAGGATCAAATTCAAGAGGATGAGGAAGCGAAGATGAAACTTCTACAAAATCTCATAGAACTCAAGGTAAAAGTTGAAGATGGAAAGAAAATTGAACAGGATATGACATAAATGTTAAAGGCAAGATAGGTAGAATGTGAAATATTGTAATAAAAAATTGTCTCTAAGGAAGTAAGTTGAAAATACTAAGGGTAAATTACAACAAGACATAAAGTTAGGGAAATAAAAAGAGGAGTCAAGCTCTCAAGAAACAAAGACATCAAATGAAAAAGAGCCCATGACTTATGCTAATGCACTAAAAGGAAAAGGCATAAAGAAATAAGAGGGTAAAGAAGATACATGGACAAAAGTCAATTACAAGAACAAAAAAAGAAGAAACACACGACCATATTATCCAAGGTACTCCAACAAGTTACAAAATCTCTTCCATGGCTATTGTTTTTTATGTAACAAATATGGTCATAAAGTTGTACATTGCATTGGTTATGTGAAAGATAATGTTGATAGAAATTTCAATTCTTTTGCACCTCTTATGAATGACAATATCATATGTTACAAATGCAATAATTTTGGGCACAAGGCAAAATGGTGTAAAATGGTATTTCTTGAATTAAGAAAAAAGAATACAACTTCAAAAATTAGCAGAGAGAAAAAAGAGCAAGAGAAAGTTAAGTCAATGTTAGTACAAACAACTCTTCATATACAAGATAAGGGAAAACAATGGTTCCTTGATAGTGGTTGTTCTAGTCATATGACAGGGGACAAGAGTAAATTTCTTGTATTTAAAGAAATCAATGGAGGATCAGTAAAATTTGGTGACAATGGTTCAAAAAAAATCTATGGGAAAGGAGCTTTGAGTTTAGATAATGGAAAAACAAAGACAGAGAATGTATTGTATGTCAAGGGATTGAGGCACAATTACTAAGTGTAAGCCAACTTTGTGATCAGGGTCACATGGTTACCTTTTATCCAAATAGATGTGAGATCAAAAAATCTAAAATTGGAAAGCTCATTGCAGATGCAAATAGAACTACAAATAATCTCTACATGCTAAGTGAGATTAAGGGAGAAAAGTGTTTTCTATCACAAGAATATGAGAGTTGGTTGTGGCATAGAAGAATGGGTCATCTAAAATTTGACAACATAGTGAAAAAAAGTGACAATTTCACTCTCATAACATATACATATGCAGATTGGGAAGGCAATATTGATGAAAAAAAAAGGACAAGTGGAGGAGTCTTCTTCCTTGGAGATTGTTTAGTCTCTTGGCTAAGCAAGAAACATGCATCATTATCCTTATCCATAGCAGATGCAGAGTATATTGCAATGGTTGCATGTTGTACATAGGTGTTATGGATGATGTAAAATTTAAAAGACTTCAAGATAGAGCATGATCATCCTATCTCCATACTATGTGATAATACAAGTGCTATAAGCATTTCAAATAATCCAGTGATGCACTCCAAGACCAAGCACATTACGGTCAAATATAATTTTCTAAGAGAATAGGTGACGAATAAGCAAGTCAGATTGGAATATGTTACTACAAAGGAGTAGATTGCAGACGTTTTCACTAAGCCACTTCCAAAAGAGAATTTTGAGTATCTTAAAGGAAAACTAGGAGTAGTTTTACTCCCACCCCAAAATTAATCACCTCAAGGATAAAATGTGGGGAGGGGGATGATCTAAGAGTCTTATATTTAGCCCCAAAGGAGTCCCTTTTCCATTGATGTCAAAGGGGGAGAGATTTGAGTTAGGGGGAGAGCATTCAGTCAGGGGGAGCAGTTTCTCAATGGGAGAAAATTGGGAAAAAGGAAAATTGAATGCTTAAGGAAAAAGGGTTGCAATCAATGACAAAGGGGGAGGTTTTTGGAAATTTGAGCATGTTTTTTTGTCATTGATGTCAAGAGGTTTGATATCCTAATTTTATGGAATTAATATCAAGAGTTTTGATTAATGTCAAAAGGTTTAATGTCCTAAGTTGATGGAAATATTTGTGAGAATATTCCTCATGGTGGCACATGAGGTATAAGGTAGCAAGAAGAAAGGAATACCTCTCCATGATGTTTGAGAAAGAATTTATAAATTACCTTGGTGGTAATTTTTCAAAGGTAAAATATTCATTAATGGTAGCAAGGTTATCCTTAAATAAAAGGTCCAAAAATGTTTTTAATATATAATTTATAATATTTAAATCCTTTGGATTTTAATTATTATAATTAAATATAATAATTTAATTCGAAGCTCAAAATTCGAATTATAAATACGTCGACGTAAAATGTATAAGAGGGCATATGTATTTATAGGCTAACTTTTACCCTAAGCCGAAGGTGTATTCGATATTAAAATATTCCCCGAATCATTTGCCTTGCTTGTTTGATGCGACAGAGGAAACAGACAAGAGGTTTCATGATTTTCAGAGCAGAGAGTTTGGTCAAAGGATGGAAGAGGTGTGTTCCCACTCAAGTGAGGTGGCAGCAAAGCTGGTAAGCTTGGCTTGCATAGTGCATTGAGGGAAGAGGGTGCTGTGTTCGATTCACATGGAGGAATTTTGATTTGCGTGGTTGGATTATTTTTTAGCTTCGGTGGTTGAGGTTAACAAGGTGATTGTGCACCTTGGTTTCATGTGGGTTTGCTAGCCCACGCGGTGGCCTAGCCACAGCTAGGGCGTGGGGCCATCAGGTAGTGCGGGTTCGATTCCCGACCATAGGTGGTAGCAAAGGAATTAATTTTTATAAAAAAAATTAATTTATGCTCTAAGGTCCTAAGTTGGTATATGTTAGGGAGATATAAGGAGTTTTGCATTGGTTTTATTTTTGCAATAAAAGGGTTATGAATGATTTATTTTTCTTGAGCAAAGAGTAAGGTGGTTTGTTTGGTAATGCATTGGGAAAAAAATTAAAGTGGTGATTTATTTTATCTTTTGGAAATGCATTAATGATAAGTAGGAGATATAAGGTGTAAATGAAATATTTTTCCTATGTAATTTGTGATCCTTGTTGATGAAATTTTATTTGCAAAGTTAGGAGTAATAAGGTGTAAAAGTGGTTTGACAATTTATTAAATCTTTGTATGGTGAAATATTTGTTGAGGTGAAATATTCATGTGGAGGTTTTGAAATAGATTGTTGCACAAAAGGATTGGTTATTTGTGAGACTATTTTTTGAAAACATATCTTCAAAAGAGAAATTAAGAGGCATGAGCACATCATCCTTTGTTTGAAATGTTTTTTTGAATGAATGTTTCTGAACACAAGGTGGAGTGAAAAGGATTTTTTGATAAGCATTGTTGGAAATATTTGAGTTTAATGTTCTTCATTGATTGAATAATTGTGTGAAGATTTTGAGTATTGGTTTGAGTATGTTTGTGAATGAGCAAGTCTTGAGAATACTTGAGAGACATATTTTGAACAGGTTTTGAGATAGATTTTGAGTAGGTTTTTGAGATAAATTTTGAGCAGGTTTTGAGATAGATTTTGAGCAAGTTTTTGAGACTAATTTTGAGCAGGTTTGAGATAGATTTTGAGCAGGTTTTGAGATATATTTTGAGCAAGTTTTGAGACAGGTTAGAGGCAAATTTTAAGTAGGTTTTGAGATAGACTTGTGTGCAGTATTTATCAATGTTGAGTAGAGCAGAGTGTATAGAGTTCCACGAACTAGAGTAAGGGGAAAGATTTCTCCTATGGAGTGTGATCCGTGAACTAGCTGGGGATATAGAGTTATTTTTTGGAGAGAGATCCATGAACAAGTTGAGGAGATGGAGTTCTCCTGGATCAAGTTCCATGGACCAGATAAAATGGAAAAGAGTTCTCTTATGGAGAGAGATCCTAAAATCAGAGTATAGCAGATTGGTGTCTCCTTTGGATAGAGGTCCATAAACATTGTAATAGGGAATTGATTCCCAAAAGAATTTATTGAGAAAATTTATAAGGAATATTTTCTTCATGGAGTAGCCCACATTTGGTGAGCCATGTTAAATCATGTTTCTCATGTGTGTGATGATGTGTGCAATATTTATTACTTTAATATTGTTGATGTTATCATTTGGATTGAAAAGTAAAAAGTTTTATCTTATACTGTTCACCCGCCCTCTCAATATAAGCTTATGTTCTTCAATATTGGTGATCTCTATTCAAGATTAATAACTGTAGAGTGCAGAATAAGAATAGGCCAAAGAAGCCAAGAAGAAGAATATGCCAAAGAATCCTAGAAGGAGAAAAGGCCAAATAATCCTAGAAGAACAAAAGGCCATAGAAGCCTTAATTTTGAAGAAAACATCAAAAAAAGAATTCTTGATTTAGAAGTAAAATCCATAGAAGAGTTTCTGAAGAAAATTTTAGAAAATTTCCTGATTTAGAAGATAAATTCTTGATTCAGAAGAATACTCCAAAGAAGATTTCTTAAATATTTTCTATTTCAAAAGATAAATTCCTGACTCAGAAGAATACTCTAGAGAAGAGTTCCTGAAGATTACTTCAGAGAAGATTTCCTGATTTAGAAGATAAATTCTTGATTCAGAAGAAAACTCCAGAAAGGAGTTCCTAGAGAAGACTCCTGAGAAGAGTCCAAGAAATAGGAGAATGGTGATCTCCTTACTGATTAAATATTTCCTTCAAGAAGGAACTGAAGAGATCAAGAAAATATCTCATTGAAGAACTTCCATTCCTGGAAGAAAGAGAAGGACTAGGAGAGTCCTATTCAAATATAGAAGTAGTAGAATCAGAGATCCGAGAAGAAGATCTCATCACAAACACTTCTAGAAGTAGAAGGTTGAAGAAAAGGTCTCAGTTGGAAGACCAGAGAAGTTGTAAGATAGAAGACCTTGGAGAGCCTTGTTGCAGAGCTCATAGAAGCATCATTAAAAGAGTTCCTAGGAGAACTCATTGGAGAAATCCACTACCAAGGAGAAAGCTCCTAATAGTGAAGGACTTGGGACAATTGTCGCCATTCGACAACAAGCCCAAGAGAAGAAGAATTTGGCAAGGAGTGCCAAATCCAAGAAGAAGAATTTGGCAAGGAGTGCCAAATCTAGAAGAAGAATCCAGTGAAGACCTCAAGATATTTAGAATATTGAGAAGAAGAAGATCCTGTTTGAAGTCAAAATTCAACAAGAAGCTTGAAGGAAGATTCAGATAGAAGAAGCCTACCGAATCCAGGAGATTTGGAGATTACTTCCCATAGCAAGGAGGCATAGTTCAAAGAAAGGATTTATCTAAATCTATAGCATAAATCAAAAGAACACTGGAAGGATTAAGCCACCAAATCCAAGGCTCAAGACAGAGAGTTCAAGGCCACAGTTTGGTGAAGCAGGAAGCTATTCGGGATAGCCAACGAGAAAGCTGTAAATTCATCCATCTACTACAAGGCAAAAACTTGGTGAATCAGAAGCACCAAGATCATCATCTACTTTAGAAGCCATCAAAAAGGTAAGCAACTAGGGTGCAATTAGTTGAACTTCAAATTAGGGTTCATTATCAAATTCTATTAAGCACCATATCTGGATTAAAAGTTGCAGAAAAATAGATTCCATTATAGTCTTCAAGTGCAAAAAGGGAGAATTCATTTTAAATATTATTTGCACATTAAATAGGAGTTGGATATTTTTGAGAGAAATAAAATTATCATCTACCTATTTTCTATCTAGAAAGCAAGAAGACTATATCCTACAATATTGATTGTAGTGAAAAGTTGTAGAATATTCATTACGGGTAAATTACAAATTACTCTTAAAAGTTGCAGAAATTATTAAGTGCATTTAGAATTACTTTGAGAGCTTATTATTGGGAGGAATAAGGTGATATTATTAAAGTGCATTAAGGTAGAAATTATAGAGATTCATTGCACTAAACTAGTTGATCATTAACTAGTTACTCTCAAAGGATTATTGTGTGTTTTGATTGTTAAAGATCGAAGGGCACAAAATCAACATATTATCAAGGTGTCTAGAAACACCATTTGATGCACAAAATCTATAGCATCTTGTGGCCAAAATAAATCCACCATTAAAATATACAAAGGAGCTAAAAATCAAGACTTGGAGAGTCTCAGATTTAAAGTGCACTTAGGGTTTCATTAAAAGAATAAGTGCAAAATTTTCTACTTAAAAGGGTGCATATTATTAGCTTGGTTTTACTCTTACTAAATTGTCCAAGCAAATTACTAAAAGGAGCATTCGGCCCATCATATTGGTGCAAAATCTATCTAATACAAAGCACCATTCTTGTCCATTCAAGAAGGAAAAAAGGTCATATAATACAATGACCATCATCCAAGCAGGTATAAGGGCAGGTTTCAAGCAAGAAAAGAAAGTCATCGAGGAGCACATATTGCTCAAGATTTAAGGTGTCAAAAGACACCATTGCTCCACATCAAAGCATCTATATGCAAGCATTCACCTACAATATCAAAGCCCACACAAGGCCATTATCAATCATGGACAAAAAGGACAACATTAAGGTCCATATTAAAGGTCGCTCATCTACAAAAAAAGACATAAAAAATCTACTTCGATCAACATGGAATGAAAAAAATTATGAGAAGCTATTACAAAAATATATCTACTTTACAAAGGAGCACAAAATCAACACGTTGATAGCATAAAGAATGAGGTAAAAAGGTGCTACATCTGAGGTCTCAAGCTTGGTGAAGAACGTCCACCAAAATAAGCACCAGAAATGCCATTCAAAGATCCATAGAACCAAGGAGCATCACAACCAGCACCATTTGATATCCTCATCAAAAATGCTTGAAAAAGAAAGAGGTTGCTTACTATCCAAGAAACGAAGCAAGCCAAAAAATAAGCATACAAAAGGGCAAAGAGGAGTTATAACACTCTTTCTGGAAGCGTTATAGTAAAGGTCTACATGCAAAGACCTTGAGTGCCACTTGGCACAAATATTCTAAGGTGCCATCTCAACTCTTAATGCTCAAGAAAATTTAGGTGCCTAATCAAGAGGAGTTACAAGGAATATTGAGGAGGTTACATACGTTATCTTTGCATGGGCATTGAAAGAATTTCAATTCGTAACTCCCATTCACCACTTGTCCAAAAGGAGGAAGATTCCACTCTATTTAGAAGCACCCATATTGGAGAAAGCATCATAACAAAATCAGAATTAAGTAAAAGCAAAGTCGAGCAGTGAAGGCCGAGCTCGTAGCAAAATCAGAAGCTGAGCTCATGGCAGAATTACACAACAACATTGGTGTCATAGCAACATCAGAAAGAGAGCATTAAATACTCCTAGTCAAAGCGATCAAACAAGAAGCCTCCAAGTAGTGCCATCAAGGAAACCAACCACCGTCCAAGTTAAATCCTACACCCATACGTTGGAGATAATGGTCAAAAGAGCACTTAAGAGTGTTGTCATCTACGTCTAAGAATCAATGTTGGATACATAGAGGTTTGGGGCATCACAAAGGTAAGACTATATCTATTCCAATTTGATTTCATTAATAGGGAGATATAAGGTATAATATAAGGTTGAAACATTAAGAAAAATCAACCATATTTGAAAGCAATATTATTAAAATGTATATATATATATATATATATATATATATATATATATATATATTATATATATATATTATATAGCCTAATATTTGCAATCTAAAGCATAGGAGAAATAAGGATTTCTACCTGGATAGATTAATTATTTAACATTGCAAATATCATTGTTTTCTAAAATTCCATATTAGGGAGTTATAAGGAATATTACACCAAAATAGGTAGTTGGAATTTAGAAACATTAAATATCAAATTATCAAAGGCTATAAAAGAAGGTTCTACAAGGAAAATCAAGAGTTGGAAACTAATTATTATACTTGTCTCAAAATCACATTAAAGGGATAAAATAATTCCAACAAATAGAACCTCATCAAATTAGAAAGTGCATAAGTTCAATAGGAGAAATAAGGTGTAAAAGAAGTTGATATTTGCTATTTACAAAAATTTTATAAAATCAACTCTAAATTGAACTACTATTCTCAAAAGCACTTTATCTATCATTCAACATTACTAGGGAGACATAAGGTATTCCACAATAACTTGATAATAATAGAATTCATTCAAAATTTATCAAGTACTCAATCCATTTGGGAATCATAAGGAGCCTACAAATCTTACAGGGATTTTACTAATGCACATCTCTTAACTAGGGAGATATAAGGAAGCCTACAAAACCTAAGCTAAAAGGTTCCATCAAATTCACATACTCTAAACTAGGGAGTCATAAGATAGATTACTTCAAAGATTCAATTTAGAGTATTCAAAGGACTACTATCAAATCCATATTTACAATTCTAAGGATTAACAAGAAACACTATCTCAAAAACTATCAAGAAGGAATATGGATGAAATAATAAGAAATACCTTTATCAATAAAGAATTATTTCATGAAATGGAATTATATTCTCAAAACTTGAGAGGTGGCCTTGAAGGATACGAGAATATATCAACTAGCGATAAGGAGAGATTCTCCTTATTTCTTAAAGAAGCAAAAGAGGGTAGCTTTGAAGCATTAATTGGTTATCTTCATGAAAACCTCTTCAAGACATGGTGGAATTCACAAAAAATAGTTATATTCACATCCAAGGAGTGTTTTATGATTTACCTATAATTAATTGTGTTTGTTCTCACTCAACACATGAAGCAAGCCAACAATACAAATTTATATTATTGTGATGATAGACTAACCCCTCATAAAGCTGAAATTCCACTAGTATCAATAAAAAATCAGAGGAGGAGGAAAAGGAAGAAAAGACATGCTAAAAGAGATCTTAGCAAAGAAGACATAAATAGAAAAAAAAATCATAAATACTGAAGAAACCTCAACTACAACTCTCCTTGCATCGTATGAAGATACTAACTACTTGCTTGATCAGATTACAATAAGCAATGAAGGAGAATACAAGTCCCAGTTTTGACCCCAATAAAGAAGTTTTAATGCATAAATGTATACTTCGTAAATTAAAGAGTGTCGAGATCAAGTTGAAGAACATATGAAGACAAAGATCCATATTGAAGATTAAAATCTTCAATACCCAAATAATGTAATACAAGGGGGTGTTAGATTTAGAGTATATTACATCATTTGGGTCATGTAAATATACCACCTTAGGTACATAGTTAGAGTAGGAGGTTACTCTAGGGGGAAGTTAGCTAGTTACTTCAAGTAATGTAATAAATACTCAAGTCACAATATGCAAGTTATAATGTGCAAGGTGTTCCCTTGTATAGCTAGGTAGAGTGTTGGCCAAGAAATCTATTTTCCTATATAAATGGCCTCATAGATCAAGTTACAATCATCAAGTCAAGTTCTTATCTAGTGCAATGTAGTAGATAGTAGAGCTCTTGTATGGAGCATAATGTAGCTCTTTAGCTCATTGTAATGGAGTGACCATTTCCTCCATACTTCATTGTAATTTCATCATTTCTATTTATAGTATATTTTAGTCATATTGCAAACTCACTTTCTTTCATATTTATGACATCTTATTAGGACCCATGTTAAATCTCTTCCATTGCATATATCCTCAAAAGCTAGCACACCCTTCACAATATCATGCATGAAGATGTAATGATCAGGCTGCTTGTTTCCTCTCTTGAAGGCCTAGCATTGCTTTGGTATAAAACCTTGCAACATGGGAGCATATCCACATGGGAAAACTTGGCTAAGCCTCTCCTAGATGCATTTGGCAAACCCGAGGACATCTTTCAGCTACTAACTTAGTTTAAATTTATCAAGATGATCCCTCTTGAGAGTGTGGTGGAATTCAACATCCATTTTGATAGGAGTTAGAAGAGAATTCCCTGCTTAATCCTCCCATCCTCTGCCCAAGGCTATCTTTTATACATCCAAGCCCTCAGTCCTGATATTGCTATCCTCCTATGTCAATATAGGGAAAACAAATTTCCCTAACTTTATGAGGAAGCTATCATATTTGAGTGAGTGCTAGGAGGAAGACTACGAACATTACATCCCTATACAAGCATTGACACAACTGTGCTTGTGCCAGATCAGGTAATGGGTCCACCTCAAGAGAAGGAACACCATGGCATCCATGTTCTCCAAGACAACTCATCAGATCAACCCCAGGTCCAAGTGGACTTATGAGAGGACTAAATTAGAGGATGCAATAACCAATACCTAATGACGATGGATGAATAAATAATGAGACTGACACAACAAGACAATCTCAAAAAAGTGCAGCATTGGAGTCAACCGCCTAACATTTCAACAAAAGTTAGGCAAAAAAATCTGGTAAAATTAGTTGCCATTTTGTTTTTTGACAACCTAAGTACCAAGATGCTTAGGTGGAGTAATAATAATAACCATGAGCTAATCACGATTTTAAGCCACTATGGACGGTGCCAGGTGCAATACAAGTAGCATCTCAAATACAATGTAATCTGGTCTGACCACTGTAGATTCACAGGATGAAGAACCAAATCCTTGGCTCAGGTTTTCTCGAGACATCATAATTTTGTGTAAGTAAGCGATAAGTAAATAAGAAGCATGTGATAAACATGGTTTCTATAGTGGCATCATATTTTTGCTTGTGACTTACAAGAAAATTGCTTCTGTAAAATTTTTTTTCATATGATCAAGGCGTCAAAAATTGTTAGAGAGCAAAAGAGGGTTCCCTAGGAACTATCTTAGAAATATCACACTCTCCCTCTGTTTTCGTGTTGTCTTCCTAGTTTTCTTTCCACATTGTTTGTTTTTTGTTGTTGCTGTTGTGACTCCATAGCCCAATGGATGAATCTAGCAATTACCAAGGCCTCATATCTCATCCTTGGGAGTTACATGAAGAAAATACCAAAACTCGTAGAACAGATCCACCACCCTTGTACAAAAAAAGAAATGTGAGTGCAAAGTAGGGTGAGCACATTATAAATAGTACCCTGTGGGTAGTTGCAAGTGTGGCCAACAAGTATAAATCGCAAGGTGAAGTTGAAACAAAATGATCTCCTAGTGGATAACAGTTAGTAAAAGAGGACCCTTGCTAGATTGTGTAAAAAATAAAACCTGTAGCAAGAGAGGCAAATATCAATGGCAATCTATCTGCTCTTGGAATGTTTTAGGTCCTTGGTGGGCTATGTGTAGGGGGATTCAATCTGTGGAAGTGCCTCATGGAGGAGGGTCGATGCCATATTAGTTTTACTTGATGAGCCTCGGGTTGCTTTTCCCATTGCGTATTCTCCATTCCTCACTCTCCTTGTTCTTTTGTCTTCCTCTTGCCTTTGTTGTTTGCAACTCTTCAAGTTGTTGACCTTCCTCCCCGTGCTCTTGATGTTTCCTGTTCTCTCTTATTTTTGTTGCTTTTTGGATTTCTTTTCCTTGTATTCACCCGTTGTCTTTATTTTATATTCCCCTATCCTCCTTCTTCCACTCATTGTTTCACCATATCAAGTGTGCTGATTCCTCTGACGTCCTCTTGTGTCCTGCAACCTGTCCAAGTTGCTCCTTTTTGTGTGGCTTCCTTTTATCTTTGTTGTTTCATCTTCTTCTTTGTATCTCTGCTTGGTCTGTCATATTTCCTACTTTTCCTGGGTTTCCCTTTTCCACAAGGTAGAAAATCCCTGTGAGTCATCAGAAGTGTGGGTGAAATTTTAGACCCTTCACTCACTCTTTTTTTTATATGATGCTTTTCAAGGGTTCACCAAGTTTTGAAGCACTAGCAATAGGGTGGAAGATGGAGGCAACAAAAATAGTGATGGGTGGCTACAAGTAGCAGGAAGGTAAAATATTCTCGGATAGCTGGGGTAGAAAAAATGTGGGTGGACATTTAGGTATCACTTTTAGGTGAAGATATTTACAAGGACCCACCTGCACACCGAGCGATGGTCTTGGTAGGACATTGAGGATGGTAATATCTTAAATCCATGCCCTTAAAAAATATGAAAGCACCCACCTTGGTTCGGGTGGAAATTTAGAACTTTGATGAGGTGAATCCTTAGTAAAAAGCCCTCCCTCCTTCATAAGGTTTACATGGGTGGAAAAGAGGTTATCCAAATGGCCGCTCAACATATAAACTCTCACCATCACCTAAAAATTTAAATAAGGAGGTATTCATTACTGCAACTGCCTCGTACCAACAATTCATGTGCAAAAGTTATTGATTTAAAATATGCTACTCCCAAGGTGATCAGTTCTTGATATTCATCACCTAATGGGAGGACCTTCGACTGGACAAAGTGGTAGAGTAGATAAGGATTAATGACCTGGGTAGACATGATAGAAGAATCAAGGGCTCATATCAACATAGAAGCATCTACCCCCTTCTAGAATATTGCCATCATATCGAGGAGTAGAGTATCAGTTAACCACCAGATCACGTTGACATCATCTTCCTGCCTAGCACCATTAATGTTTGAATTTATTGTAATTTATTTATAAATAGTGGAATGCTGGTCATTACCAGTGTAGCTCTTTAGCCATTACAATTCTCATGTAATACTTATCATTGCTATGTGAATACAAGAATACAACCATTTGGATTTTGATTTTGTTCTTGCATCTTGTGTTGAATGTGAATTCTTATTTCTACTTTTGCTACTCAAGTAATTCTCATATAATTCTGCTAAACTAGATTTCGTGGGGTTGACTTGGTAGTTTATGGAATTTATATTCGCAATCAGGGTTTGGGGTTTATTTTTGCAAAATTCGTTGGATGGGAGCACTCTAATTTTAAATCCTAGATTTCATGCACCCATCCTCCTATACTAGAATTCATCTTCAACCCATTGTGCTAATTGCTAAGTGAGAACCTAGTTGGGTGATGCACCTTGTCGGAGCCATAACTTGTGAACCGTACGCCCGTTTGCCTTGAAATTTAATAGGTGGTTCCACATGCATGTTATGCATCAGGATGATCTTTGATCCTCCTGACCCTCCAAAAATCATGTTTTCAGGACCTAAATCCGACATCTAGTACCCCAAAATTAGCTTTTAGAATAGGTTCCCGGGTTTTTTAGGTTTTTTTGGCTGTTAGAAGTTTATTATATTTTGTTATACCTTAAGTTGAGACCTAATATTTTAAATTAAGGTTCATTATTGTAAGAGGGATGTGTGCACCAAATTTGGGCGTAATTCGACTCATTTCTATTTTTAGCAGTTTTTAGGAAAAAGATCTATTTTTAGCAATTTTTAGAAAAAAGACATTTTTAGGGTTTCTTTGGTTTTCGGTTGCTATATGATGGATTGTAATATTTTGTACAAGGGGTGTGAATTCAAAAATGAGAAGAATATCAATTGGCAATTTTCTTCCATTATTGTATTTGTGTTATGTGATTAAAGTCCATTTTGTTCGTCTCTTATAGCTGAGTTTACACCATTTGGTATCAGAGCGGGTGTGATCTCACTAGTGAAGGGAAGATGCCACCTAGAAGATATGCCCATATGAATAGGAAGATTGAGGATATAAATGCAGAAATAGCATGCTTGACTGGTGTGATTGATCGCATGGGAGAGAGACATCCCAGGGCATGTGCAGATCAAGGATCTGATGATGAAAACATACCCAAGGAACATGGATCTGAGGTCCACGTAGAAGTAGAACTAGAGGGCCTAGAGGAAGAAGGACATGATTTTGAAAATCGACTGATACAAGCTCTAGAGGGGCTTAAGGGGAATCAAGATGATATCAAGATCGAGGTTCTCGAGTATGCTGGTGGGTTGAAACCAGAGGATTTGATCGATTGGATCAATAGCCTAGAAAAATATTTTGAATGGAGTAACCTTGCTGAAGAGAAGAAGGTTAAGCTCACATGTGCAAAGTTGAAGGGATATGCATTGATTTGGTGGGATCATATACAGACTACACGACAGAGGAATAGAAAGGAAAATATCAGGGATTGGACAAAGATGAAGAAGTTACAGGAAAAAATTATACCTATAGACTACTCCCAAACCCTATTTCATAGATTTCAGAATCTCCTACAGAAGGATCAAAGCATTGAGGACTATACTAATGAATTCTACAAGCTATCCATTCGAGTGGAGCACAATAATACGGAGGAACAAAAGGCTGCCAGGTATGTAAATGGCCTAAGTTTTGCTGTTCAAGATGAGATGAGCATGCATCACACTCTTACAGTGGAGGATGCGTATCAAATGGCCCTTAAGACAGAGGAGAAATTGAAAAGGATTAATAGAAGAGGTAAGAAGGGATTCACACCCTCTTCAGGTCGGGGTCGAAGTGGATCTAATTTTCTCAAGGGAGAATCCTTAATACCTACTAAAAAAGAAGAAGATGGGCATAATCTGAGAGGAAGAGGATACCAATGAGGTAGAGGTTATGGTGGTGGAAGAAATGGGAATGATTCGATAAGGTCATATACCTATTATGGATGTGGTGAGGAGGGGAACAATGCATTTGAGTGTCCCCAACATGATGTCCAAGAAAGGGTTTAAGGAGGACAAGGAAGGGTCAATCTGGTTGAGATGGAAGAGCAAGATGAGGATGAAGTTGCTGCTAACATGGGGGAAGCACTTATGATAAGGAGGACGTTGATTGCTCCTAAGAAAGAGATGGTGTAGAGCAAAGCAAAGGGGTAGACCATATATGGTGAAGATTCTTGGCTACGAACGAACATATTTTGAACAAGGTGTACATAAGGAGGGAAGGTATGTAACATTGTTATTGATGGTGGTAGCTGTGAGAATATGGTGTCAAATATCATGGTTGATAAAATGCACCTAAAATATGAAAAAAATCCTTATCCATATTGCATATCATGGGTTAAGAAGGGGAATGAGGTAACAGTAGATCAAAGGTGTTTAATTAAATTTTCAATTGGGAGCACTTACAAGGATGAAGTGTGGTGTGATGTGATCTCAATGGATGCATGTCACATTCTATTGGAAAGACCTTGGCATTACGACAGGGATACTAATCATAATGGGAGAAAGAATACTTACACATTTTGGAAGAATGGTGTAAAGGTAGTTCTTGTACCTCTGAAGGAGGATGGGTCGATTGAGAGCTTGTTGATGATGAAGGAGTTTCTTGCAGATATCAGGGACGCTAGCTTCTGTTATGCTTTAACAGCTAGGAAGCTAGAAATAGAGGAAGTGGTTATGCCTACAATAGTAGCTAAGTTGCTAAGTGAATATAAAGATATCACACTAGAGGAGGTACTAGATGGGCTACCACCAAAAAGGGATATCCAGCATCACATGGATTTTATTCCAAGATCATCGCTCCCAAATCAAGCAGCTTATCGGTTGAACCCGACACAGAATGCAGAGTTGAGTAGGCAAGTGATAGAGTTGATAAATAAGGGATTAGTTAGGGAGAGTATGAGTCCATGTGCGACTCCAACATTGTTGACCTCGAAGAAAGATGCTGACTGGCGAATGTGTGTAGATAGTAGAGACATAAACAAAATCACAATAAAGTATCGATATCCTATGTCGAGAGTGGATAACATGATGGATGGATTGGCTGGAGCTAAATACTTCAGTAAAATTGATTTGCGGAGTGGCTACTACCATATCATAATTCGAGAAGGGCATGAATGGAAGACAACTTTTAAGACAAAATATGGATTTGGTGATGCCATTTGGGTTTTTAATGCACCCAATACATTTATAAGGTTGACGAACAAAGTACTACGGGAATATAATTGTAAGTTTGTGGTTGTGTATTTTGATGATATTTTTATTTATAGTAAAAGTGAAGAAGACTATTTGTTACACCTGAAATTAGTGTTAGACGTGCTCAGGAAGGAGAAATTGTATGTCAACCTAAAGAAATGTAGATTTCTTCAAGATAGTTTAGTGTTTTTGGGATTTGTAATCTTAAGAGATGGCATGAGGATGGATGATGAGAAAGTGAAGGTAATTATGGAATGGCCTCTTCCACGATCTATAATAGAAGTAAGGAGCTTTCATGGACTAGCTACCTTTTACAGGAAGTTCATCAAGAACTTCAGTAGTATAGTTGCCCTTATAATTGAGTGCACGAAGGGGAAAGAGTTTATATGGACTACGAAAACAACATAGAGTTTTGAACTCTTGAAGAAGAAGGTGTCGAATCCCCTGTTCTAGTGTTACCAGATTTCAGTAAGGTGTTTGAGGTTGATTGTGATGCCTCATTTGTTGGAATTGGTGGTGTCTTAAGTCAAGAGGGCCGACTTGTAGCATTTTTTAGTGAGAAGCTGAATGATGCAAGGAAGAATTATTCTACATATGATGTGGAATTTTATGCAATTGTGCAAGCATTGCAACATTGGAGGTACTACTTAATATCAAAGGAGTTTGTGTTGTTTACTGATCATGAACCATTGAGGTATGTCAATTCTCGAAAAAAGTTAAATAGCGGGCATGCCAAATGGGTTTCATTTTTGCAATAGTATACATTTGTCCCGAAACACAAGTCGAGAAAATAGAATAAGGTTGTTGATGCATTGAGTAGGAGAGTCTTGTTGTTGACCACTATGGAGAATGAAGTGGTAGGATTTGAGGGGATTAAAGATCTGTATGAATCTGATGTAGATTTTGGGAATATTGTGCAACAGTGCAAAAGTACGGTAGGGGGTGAGTCCCGTACTATTTTTGAAGAGTATTTTTTACAGAATGGTTACTTGTTTAAGGGTAATCGATTATGCATTCCCAATGGCTCTATGAGAGAGAACATCTTGAGGGAAGTACATAGTTGGGGTTTGGATAGTCATTTTGGAGTAGCCAAAACTACCACTCTTGTAGAGAAGTACTATTGGCCAAAAATGAAGAGAAATATAATAAAGTTTGTCTCTAGATGCAGAGTATGTCAAATGGCTAAGGGCCATGTGCAAAATACAGGGTTGTATATGCCACTGCCAGTTCCTACAGGACCATGGACCGATATGAGTATGGATTTTGTGTTGGGGTTGCCCAAGACACAGAGGGGTAAGGATTCAATTTTTTTTGTGGTAGACATATTTTCAAAAAATTGTGCATTTCATTGCTTGTCAAAAAACTAATGATGCAACTAGGACTGCAATCTTATTCTTTTATGAGATTGTGTGGTTGCATGGTGTTCCAAAGACTATTACTTCTGATCGGGATACTAAGTTCTTGAGTCACTTTTTTAGGATTATGGAAAAATTTGAATACCAGGTTGCGGTTCAGTAGTGCTTACCACCCACAGACCGATGGGAAAATAGAGGTAGTGAACAGAAGCTTGGGAAACATCTTGGAGAAAAATCAAAACAATGGGATTTAGCCTTGTCACAAGCCGAATTTGCATACAATAGTTCAATGAACAGGTCAACAGGTAAATCTCCTTTTCAAATTATTTATGGTTAAAATCCTAGAGGTGTATTAGATTTTGTTGAGTTACCAATTGGGGAACAAGTTAGTGATGATGCAAAAGCATTTGTTGAGCATATCCAAAAAGTGCAAGAGTTAGTGAGGGAAAAATTGCAGAGTAGTAATGCTCACTACAAAGAGTCTGCTGATGCACACAAAAGGGTGAAAGTGTTTGAAGAGGGTGATATGGTCATGGTTCATATTAGGAAAGAAATATTTACTAAGGGGACGTATAACAAACTGAAACTTAAGAAAATTGGGCCATGCAGGATTTTGAAGAAGATCAATGATAATGCCTAAAAAGTGGAGCTGCCCGATGAATTTGATATTTCATCCATTTTTAATGTTTCTGATTTATTTCAGTATCCTGGTACTACCGAGGATGGTGAATTATAGGAGACAGTAAATTGGGCACGACAAATTCCTAAGAAGAAAATATATAGAGTTACACAGGTGCTCGATAAGAAGGTGATCACCACCAGACATGGGAGCTACAACAAATTCCTGGTTCAATGGGAAGGATTACCATAGTCGGATAACACTTGGGTTTTAGATTCAGAGCTAAAGAAAACCGATAACCAAAAGCTACGAGATTTCAATTCAACTGAACTCACAGGAGCCGAGTTCTTTTTCACCAGAGGAGAATGATGCACCTTGCCGAGCCATAACTTGTGAACTGTACGCCCGTTTGCCTTGAAATTTAACAAGTGGTTCCACGTGCATGTTTTGCATTAGGATGATCTTTGATCCTCTTGACCCTCCAAAAATCATGTTTTTGAGACCTAACTCCGACATCTAGTGCCCCAAAATTAGCTTTTAGAATAGGTTCTCGGGTTTTTTGGGTTTTTTTGGCTGTTAGAAGTTTATTATCTTTTGTTATACCTTAAGTTGAGACCTCATATTTTAAATTAAGGTTCATTATTGTAAGAGGTATGTGTACATTGAATTTAGGCGCAATCCAACTCATTTCTATTTTTAGCAGTTTTTAGGAAAAATATCTATTTTTAGCAGTTTTTAGAAAAAAAATATTTTTAGGGTTTCTTTGGTTTTCGGTTGTTATATGATGGATTGTAATATTTTGTAGAAGGGGTGTGAATTCAGGAATGAGAAGAATATCAATTGGCAATTTTCTTCCATAATTGCATTTGTGTTATGTGATTGGAGTCCATTTTGTTGGTCTCTTGTAGCTGAGTTTACACCATTGTGTGGTTTGTTAGATTGTACGCTTGTGTTCGTAATCGATGATATTGAGGGCGCATGCATATTGATGTGATCATAAACCATCCTTGTGAGTTATGGCTATGATCTCCCTTTTTATTCATTTCGCTTTTCTCTCTTTCATTTCCTTGCTCATGATGTAGGTAGCTAGAATCCAATAAGGAATGAACCTTCTATGAATATTGACTGCCCAGTCATTCCCCCTTTCTCGGGTGCCACGGTGGTGATCGTTACGATGTTGATATTGGTATGCATCCTCGATGTTAGATCCTTGACCAACACACCACCAGACAAAAGTGGAGGAGCCAACATATTGGAGGAAGTAGCCATTGTTACCAAATAGCCAATGAAGAGCATTGGAAAACTACCACCATTTACTAGAGAAAAAAGTCGAGGAAGAGCGCCATTGCTGGAGAGGTACTAACCACCACATAGCTGAAGAAAAATCATCCACCATTGGAAGAGTTAATGTCAAGTATGCCGAGAAGCTAAATAGATCTCTTTGACATTAAAGAGGAGATAGATTTTGTAAAGGTGAATGATTTTCTAAGAAATTGCAGTGTGGAAGAAAATGTCTTTTGGCATTCTGAATAAATTCCATTCAATGTGGAGTGGTCGTTGAAGAGAAGACAGTGAGGAGTTACTCATTACCCACACCATTTTGAGGTGGAATCTTGTGTAATTTTCATTGGAGTAAGTTGAAATGTTTGAGTAGCACCCTATGTAACATCTAGCATATGAAAAGACAAAGTGCCACTTGTTGAAGTAGAAGGAATAGCACCAACTACATTTTGGAGGTGATTGAAACATCTCAGGTCCTCATAAATGCAAGGGAATTAGACTCCATTTGACACATTATCATTCAACATCAAACTGAGCATGACAAATTCATCCATATTCGTGGATCATCAGGTCTAAGTGAAAAAGAGTGGAGAGAAGCACCATACATGCGGTGGAGGAGTGAGATTTCATGGAAGAGTGCCATTCAAGGGTAAGTCAAATATCTTTGATCAAATATTTTGTGCCTCAAGTTGGGAGGTAAAGCAAGTTATTTAAAATTTGATTATTTACCCAAGTTAGGAGTTATAAGGTTGGGTAATATTATTATTTTTCTAAGGTTGAAGGAAAATTAATCTAGTTGCTTATAAGATTAATTTAATTATTGGAGAAAAGTGCAATTTGAAACCTTAGAGATTTTAATTATTATTATTGGAAAGTTTTGAGAAGCTTTGAAATATTTTTGAGAAAGTTTAGGAATTCATTACAGGTTTTGAGAAGACTTTATAGTTTTCTAATTGAATTAGTGAAACATTTTTAATATTTGCAAATATTTTGAGATTTGGAGAAATAAGGTGTCCTACATCAAATTAGGAATAATATTTTTGCAAATACATTTTACTAAATTTCTAATTTCTGATTTTGAAGTTATAAGGAATTCAACATCAAATTAGGTTTTTGAAATTTAGAAACCATATTATTGAAATTTGGGAGATAAAAGGAATTCCACCTAGAGTTTTGAAGAATTGAAATATTTGTCAAAACTATTGTTTGATCATTATCCAAACATTAGGAAATACAAGGTATTCTACAAAGTTTGAGAATTGAAATTTCATTAGAATTTAGAAGTTGAAAATGATTTCATTAAAGCTGATCAATATATTCAAAATTTGGAGATATAAGGTTTACAACATAAAATATTTTATTTTTCATCAAAACCAGGAAGACAAGGAATACAACAATAAAACTATTTTTGAAGATAGTAATGGATAAATTAGCAAGAGGAACATATCATCACAAAGTACACTATGAAAGGATCCAAGATCAAAGTCCATACAATATTTCATATAAAAAATGTAAAATTACTTCAAGCACAAATAATTCTACAAGTCAAAATGGAAAAGACCTTTGGTTTATTGATTTTGGTGCAAGTCATCACATGATAGGAAATTTACAATGGTTTGATTGCCTTGAAGTCACAAATAATCTTGGGTTGAAAATTGCAAATGAAAAACCTATCTTGTGCATGGATATGGGTGTGTAACACCCAGTACATCTTTTCCAAATCTTTTGTTACATGATGTAATGTATGTTCCTAGATTAAAATCAAATCTTATTTCAGTAACCAAATTGGTTGAGAACAAAAGGATGATTGAGTTTAGATATCTAAATGGTGTCAATAAGTATCTCATTTTAAATCAAAATGAGCTAGAATCTACAAGATAACTTTACAATGATATATATTCTCTAGACTCAATTGTGATTTCACAAGATATTGTTGTAGTTTAAAACAACACTAATGGATTTTCTGAGGAACAGTTTGCAGGAATTGAAAAATATATTTATCATAAAATTCAACGAGAAAATTGAATATTCAAAATGAAAAATATGAGAGGACAACAATACTTTGGACTACTTGGTAATATACAGATTAAGGAAGAAGAACAAAAACCTGATCAAGTTGAAGGACTTATGAAAGATGAAGATAATATTGAAGACTAAAGTCTTCAATAACCGGATCATCCAGGGGTAATCCTGGACATGCTGGAATTGGCAGTGTTGGGAGAGATTCTACTGGTGGTGTCAGTTTTTTCTTTTCCATTTATAAATGTGTTCACTCGAACAATTTTATGGAATCTCTTGCAATTATTGAGTCCTTGCAGAGGGGGTTTTCTCTTGGCTAGCATAGGATTATCTGTGAGTCTGACTCTCAAATTGTGGTTAATATTTTAAATAGTAAAAGGGTGGAGGAAGTTAATTGACAGTTGGCCTCTGTAGCTGTTTAGATTCTTAGAATGAGTGAAGAGTTCAAATTTATATCCTTTGTGCACATTCCAAGGGAATGGAATGTGTTTGCTGATTACCTGGCCAAAAGGGCTTCTGAGCTACTGGATCCTTGGAGTATCGATAATTGGGAGAATCTCTCGTCTGGGGACTCTCAACGCCTGTGGGAGTTGATCCACAAGGATGTACAGACTTAATGTGGTTTATTCTTGTTGTCTTTTTTGGGTGTCATTCTAGTCTAGTGGTTTTAGCCTTTTTGGCTGTTTATTTGAGTCCTGGTTGTAAGCTCAGTTGTACTCTATAATCCAGACTTTTTATCAATAAATTTTTACCCCTTTATTTAAAAAAAAAAAAGTGTTCAATAACCAAATAATGTAATACATGGGGTGTTAGAGTATATTACATTATTTGGTACATGCCAATGTACCACCTTGGGTACATATTTAGATTAGGAGTGTGTCTTAGAATAGAGTGTGAGTATTTACTTTATGCAATGTAATAAATGCACAAGTATTATTAGAGTGTGCAAAGTATTTAATAATGTAAATTTGTCTATTAATATATGTGCACATGTGTCCTTAGAGTAGGAAAGTGAAGAGTATCAAGAAGAATGAAGACCAAGGGTACTCCATATGAAGAGTTACATCTCATTATATATGTGTCTATGTGTACGTGTTTGAATAACACATTGTAGAGTGAGAGTGTGTGGAAGTATTGAGATCTTTATTCTATATCAAGATACTATTTTCATGAACATTTGTTAATGGTAATTTTATGAGTTGTTCAGAAGTTATTTATGAGTTTTATATGATTAGAATATTTCCATTACATTATATTTCATATAGCAACTTTATTTTAGATCTTATGGATATTTTGCTTTAAGTATTAAGCATTAAAAGATAACACATAATGCCTCTACATATTTAAAACAAAGGTATTTTTTGCATCAATCAATATTTGTAGCAAGTCTCCCATCCTCTTCTTTGATGGTTAAAAAATAGAGGAAAAAAGTGGGGTTGATTCTTAGTAAAGCTTATTCTTACACTATTGGATTAGTTTTATGGGTGGTCTTATTGCAAGATCACTTTGAATACATTTAGAATAGTCTTATACCTATTGAATGCTAACATCAAATGTATATTGCCTAAAGATCTTGAAATATCCCATAACATATTCTTTGAGTCCATTAATATACATAACTACACGCTTGGACAAAAGGAGTCTAGCAGTAAGTTAGCTTGATAAAATATCCTCGAACATTGTGTGTTTATACCTTATTGCTCTATGGTTCTAAAAATTATGATCAAAACTATCATAAATTGACACCATGTAGTTATTCTTGGTTGATCACCTACAATATCTTACTCATGCTCAACCGCTACCACTAATTAAAGGATAAGATGGTAAATCAAAATTTTCTTGTATATGATTTAGTCATAATAAATAAGATAGATCATTTATGTAGACCTTATGTTTAAATATCTTTTCTAGACCTATCAAAACTTGGGAATAGGTATTTTATAAAATACTATTTGGTTTATACAATTTATTTCTAGGTGCTACTGATTGTAGACACCTAAAAAACATCATGTTGAGGAGGCTACTCATGTGGACACCTCTTCAGGCCATATGATTGATCTTGGACCTTACCAAAACCAAAAAACAGTTCTAACCACTCAAAAAGGGGTAATAAATCCTTTTCAACCTAGGCTACTATCCCCCCTAGCGGTGGTCTCGCGGTCTGTAGGCCCAATGATGGCCCTAGGTCAAGCTACTCTAATCAAAGATGACCTCGTCTGTAATGAGCATAGGATCTCGAGCCAAATAAAATTTAGTTTTCAATGGCCATTCAAGAGCAAAGGTAGTTACAAATGGTTGCATAAAGCTTCTCTAATGTTCTATTGCCCTTATTGATTCTAACCACTTCTTGGATTCTCAAGGAAGCCAAGATTACCACTTGGAATTCTATAAAATGGAGCCCTACCTTCATACAAATCCTAGAGAAATTAACTCAATGAAGTGCTGTCATTTTTGTGATTAGAGAGTTCAATCTCTCATAAGCATCATGGTGCTGCTAAAATTGCATCACGAAGCTTACATTCGAATCCATGGATTCCATTGGAGCTTAAAAGACAAATCTCACCAATGTTTACCATCAACCCACCATGAATTTGAACCAAATCCTGCCATAATTCGCTCCTCAAGAACACACCAAGAACGTCAATCGATTTGACAAGTGAATTGGACGTCACCATACATCGACATTAGAGAATAGAGTCTCTATTCGGTAGCTACTATTTTCAGCAATGGTCCATAGGCACCGTCGCTGAACCCAATGATGACCAGTAGAGCCTGTCGTTCTGATCAACAACGACCTTCTGGTGACATTTGATTTGCTTGTATTTTCCATTTATATTAGTCTTAGTTGCTTTCAATTAGATTTCTAACATTGTTTAATGCATTTTTTTTGGTATTTCATGCATTTTTATACTGATTTTTAGTATTTACTTTCCAATTTGCATTATCAAAAAATAGGCCTCATATTGGGAGGCTTACATTTGCTATTGATGCTTTGTAGGTGCTTATGTGTGCAGGTTATAGGCCTAATAAAGAGTAAATCATCATCAAGATCATCCTGCTTGGCATCATCGAGTGAAGGTAACTAGGAAAACCCTCCATTATCAGTTTAGAAAATTACAAGAGATATTTTGGAATACATCTATTCTTGGATTATTGATGAAATTTTGTATCAATTTGGTGAATCCCTAAGAGGGATATTTTGTAAAATTTTGTAAATATATTTTGCAAATATTAATGAGAAAAGCACTTTAATTTCTTTATCTTTTTATCAATATGGTTACAAAATTTACATTTATCAAGTTGATTTCATTATTACATTCTATAGATGTTAGATCTTTTGTACATCTCACATTGACTATTTTTTTCTACAATAAAATATCTTTTCATTCAGATTCTAACAAGAGGGTTTTTATATTCTTGTAGTTGAGTAGCTTCTTTTCTATCTTGAAGTCTCATATGCTCTTTCTCTTCTCTACCATTCTCATATCCTCTTTTTCTCTTTCAATAAACAATATTATTGAATAAAAAACTTAATCTTATTTATATATTTTTAATTGCTTCTACAAAAAACAAAGCAAGTTTAGACATCAAACTACCATCTATTTTGTGTTTGGATAAGGAATCCACCAGTGGTGTTATTATAGACACCTAAAAGTCACACATTGTCCCTCTCCCTATTCTCATGGTCAATCAATTTGCAAAACCCTCAAAAATTGCATAAATTGGCTAAAAATACTATTCATTAATCAAAATCACTATTCATCATCCTTAGCCCCTTTGGGCTACCTAAGCCCCTCCCTACGCTTAACCATAGGTCCTCATGTGACCTCATGCAAACTCAACTAAGGTTGAACCTTCACCATGGTCAAAAAGCACTTTATGGTAAAAAAGTCAACATTTTGGTCATTCTTTATGACTAATTACATGCTTAATTAAATCTAATCTTGATTTGATTTGAGCCCTCCACCTCACCTAGTCTACTTTGACTAATATAGCCTTCCACCTCACCTATTATAGCCTATCCTAGCTCTACCACCTCTCACCTAGATATTTCTCCACCTCACATCCTCCTGGGTCATAAATGAAAGATGGAGACTTTTGCACCTAAAAAGAAAATTTTAATCCTAAGATATTCCAATAAAGGTGATCATTAATGCCAAATTGATATTTTAGAAATTCATCATTATTTATGGATGGGTGAGGAATTCTATCACCCAACCCCATTTATGATCTAGGACACCTCAGGGGACACCTCTTTGGTGGACACCTCACCATTGCCACCTCACAGGGGACACATCATACCATTTCTCTCACCTTGGCCCACTCTGTAAATAGAAGGCCATTTTCACCTTTTACCAACAACCAAATTTTACATATCGAAACTTTGCCAAAATCATTACTGCCATTGCATCCATCACACAACCATCACACAACCATCATACGAACATCACAATAAATTTGTCACTTTCATAACATTGTTTGTGAGTGAGACAGGTTAATAATTTCATCAAAAGTGCACTTTCAAAAGTTGAACCAAACAAAATTCAAAGCAGAAACTACTTCAGACATCCAAAGAAGCCATCTGATAAATCCGATAAAAAAAGGACAGGTTCACACCTCACACATGCGAACCAACTAGTTCGCACACCAGGTGTGCGAACCTCTGTTACAAGAACCAGAATCACCAAGACATGTAAGAATAGCTTAATTTAGAGTTTTATGTTGTTTTAAGCATTTATTTTCATGTTTTAAGCATAATAAATGAGTCTTTTGTCTTCATAACCATGGGGTTTTACTGAGGCAAACCCCCCAATGCACTAATAGGATTTTACAGGTTAATAGGTATAGCAAAACACAAGGACATATCCAACAAGTGGTGGCCCATGAGCAAGAAGCCCACCTACACTGAGGACTCAAAAAGACTGATCTTGCTACTTTTGTTCCAAATTCGAAAGGGCTTCCTTAGGGAAGATCCCATTGTAGCCTTCAGGGCAAATTTGTAAAAGGATATCGTAGTGTAACCTCTTTTATGAATTCAATACAAATGTAGTAGATTCTTTGATATTTAATGAATGTATTAGCATCTTTTTGGTAGTTTCATTCTGGCATGCCCAACCTTGGTAAAATATATAAATAGGATGATTGGCAGGTGTTCCAATAATAGGATGATTGGCATGAGTGGACACAACACACCACTCGACTTGATGACCAGTTAGCTCAATCTGATATTTCCACTTCAACCCCTTCACCCGCCAATCCACCTACACCAATTCCACCATATTCTACACCACCCAGGGGTCCTCCCCTCCACCTGAGCATATGACCCCTCCTCATGTCTCAATACTCATGACCACCCCAGGTCCTGGTGAGTATAACATAAGCAATGCTCGAGTCCTTCCATCCAACATCCAATCCACCCATGACTTTGGCCGACCTCATGATATACCCTTGACTATTGGGGTAGTGGTTCCTTTAGGTCCTCCCGATAATTGCATGAATTTTATATATGGGGGACTTGACTCATCTGTAGAACCTCCAACACCTCCACCACCACAAACCAGATTTTACGATAACCTTGACCACATGTCAAATCCCAATTTTTCTTGGCATTATCTATGTATGTATAACTAGCATGGGTATGGCCTAGGGAGATATGAATAGGGGTGTCGCACCTATATCCATCCTCCCTCATGCAAACCTACTGATCGATCCGACATTGGTTACCATCCTCCAACAATCAGTACACTCGAGCATGAGTTGCAAAATCTGGATCTTGATCCTGTGGACCTTCTTTTCGATGAGGAATTTGAGCTTAATCTACTACATAGTTCTTCCCCACATTCCATAATTGATATTCCATCCGCATTCTTTCCACCATCCCCACCACATGAACCTCTCTCTCCCCATGAAGTCGAAACCCTTGCTCACCACTTCACCACCTTATCCCTTGATCCACCTCTGATCGTTGATCCACCTTTGCTAGAAGATCCTCCTTCTTCACCCCCACCCACTATTCCATTCTTCCCTATTCAAGAACTACCACCACCTCGTGGCCCACGTTCTCATTCCCCCTCACCACTTGTGGTGTTAAACCCAGGTCACCACCAACCTTTTTTGGATTCATTGCTATCCTCATCTGATTCATCACAACCCTCATCACCTACATCTCCCTTATCTAGTACTTTGGTCAACATGATCTCTGTTGACTTGTATGCTCTGCTATGATATCCAAACCATCCCACTTACATCCCACCACCTATCCTTGATTTCATTGCTCTTGATGATATCTTTGAAACCCCCATAATCATTGAATTCCTCCCAACACCACACATATTGCGATCTACCAATGCACCATTACCCTCCATCCCACCTCACCTCCCATGGATTAATCATACAAATATTTATCTAGATGATGAATTCTAGCTCCCTGAGTCCATTGATGACCTTCACCTCATCCCCACACCCGCTCAACTTCATGATGGTTCTCACATGCTCGTCGAGGACACTATTGAAGTTGATATTGGCAATGATCCAGAACACCCTCACATCGTCTACCTCACTGCCATCCTATCCGAAGAAGAGCATGTCCTTTATACCAATTTCCTCAGATACTACATTAAGGTGTTTGCATGGTCCTACATGGATATGCCTGGCCTTGACCCATCGTTAGTCATGCACAACCTTGTCCTTGGATGACAATGCCAAACCTATCCGACAAAAGTTGCACCGCATGCATCCCACCATTGTGCTTATTGTCAAAGAGGAGTTACAGAAACTCCTTGATGTAGATTTCATACAGCCTATCGATTACCTTGAGTGGGTTTCAAACATGGTTCCCATCGGAAAACCCAAGGGGGGTATCCGCATTTGCATCGATTTTAGGGATCTTAACAAAGCTTGTCCCAAGGATAATTTTCCACTCCCTAATATTGACACTTTGGTCGATGCTACAGCCAGACATGAAATACTATCACTCATGGATGGTTTTTTAGGTTATAATCAAATTCGTGTCAATCTAGATGACCAGCATAAGACCTCTTTCATGACCCCCTAGGGGAATTTTTGTTACAAGGTCATGCCTTTGGCCTCAAAAATATTGGGGCAACTTACCAATGTGCCATGACCTACATTTTCCATGATATGATGCACAAAACTATCGAAGACTATGTTGATGACCTCATCGCTAAATCCAAAACCCGTGGTCAACATCTTGAGGACCTACGTCAAATCTTTGATCACCTCTTGGAACATAATGTCCGATTAAATCCAAAGAAATGTGTCTTTGGTGTCACCACTAGCAAAATCTTGGGTTTCATCATTTCACAGAAAGGCATTGAAGTAGATCCTACCAAAGTCCAAGCTATTCTTGACATGCCTCCCCCTACAAACCTCAAGCAGCTACATGGCTTACAAGGAAGAATTCAATCCATACGATGATTCATCGCCCAACTTTTTGACAAGTGTCAGCCATTTAATCATATTTTATAAAAGGGGGTCCCATTTAAATGGGATAATAAATGCCAAGCCACCTTTGATGACATCAAATCATACCTCACATCTCCACCCATCCTCATTCCACCCCATCCAGAATGCCCATTCCACCTATACATTTCCACTACCGATGTCGCATTGGGTATGCTTCTTGCTCAAAAGAATGAATGAGACCAAGAGCAAGTTGTATACTATATCAGTTACACATTGATTGATTACGAGATGTGGTATGCTTACATGGAGAAACTTTACCTTGTCGTTGTCTTTGCCACCCAAAATTTGTGACACTACATGATTAACCATACTACCTACGTAGTTGCCCATGATAACCCACTTTGCTACATGATGGGTAAGAGCTACCACAATAGTCGAACAACCAAATGGATCATGCTCCTCATGAAATTTGATCTCGAATTCATCAGTCAAAAATCCATCAAAGGCCAAGTCATTGTTGATCAGTTGGCTAAGGCCCCATTACCAAGTGATGCGCCATTGCTTATCCAACTTCCAGATGACTCTGTCTTTCATATAAGCAAAGTCAAAGAACTAGTAGAGCCTGAATCAATTATTGAATTGACCCTTTTCTTTGATGGCTCTCATTGCACACATGCTAGGGGTGTAGGAATAGTATTTTTCACACCACAAGGGGAGCCTCTCCCCTTTTCCTTCAAATTAGGCTTTCCCTGCACCAACAACAATGTTGAGTATGAAGCTCTTATCCTTGGCCTAAAGCAAGCACTCTCCATGCACATTCATCACTTAGACATATTTGGTGACTCCCTCCTCATTGTAAATCAAATCAAGGGAGAATGGCAATGTCGTTTCCCAATCTTACAATAATACAAATAGGTAGCTGAAGACTTATTGGCCCAATTTGAATGGTATGACATCACCGCTACTCCACGATCCACAAACCATTTTTTCGATACCATGGCCTCGCTAGGCTCACTCATTCCACAAAACCCACTTTTTGACACAACTCACGTGTCCATCCACACCCTTTTCCATTCTACCATTTCCAACAATCCGCCTTCTCATGACGATGGCATCAATATCATCGAAGCTCACCCACATGACCCATGGTTTTCCCAAGTCAAGGATTACATTAAGCTCGGTATTCTACCACCTGATCTAAATCATACTCACAAATGAGCTTTTAAATTGTGTGCCATTCACTATACATTGCTAGGCGATATCCTTTACAAGCGAAGTTATGATGGCATTTTATTGCGTTGTCTTGAGCCCTTCAAAGCCCAACGCATCACTCAAGAGGCTCATGATGGTACTTGTGGTGGCCATTTCAGTGGCATGGCCATCACCAAATGCATTCTATGAATGGGCTATTACTAGCCCATAATGGAACATGACTGTTGTGCCTATGTCAAAAAGTGTGTTAAATGCCAACATCATGCCAATCTTACACACTTGCCTTCTCAAGCTCTGCAACCTATCCAATCAATGTGGCCCTTTTCACAATGGGGCTTGGATCTCATTGGAAAAATCACACCTGCATCATCTACCAATCATAAGTTCATCATTACTGCAATCGAGTACTTCACAAAATGGGTTGAGGTCATCCCTCTAGTTCAAATGATCGGTCCCAAAATTGTTGATTTTATCACTCAACACATCATTTGTCATTTTGGCATTCCATCCAAAATCATTATTGACAATGGCACTCCATTCAAGAATAAGAATGTTCATGCACTATGTGAAAAATTCAACATACAACATAGCTTCTCTACTCCATACTACCCACAGGGTAATGGCCAAGCAGAAGCTACAAACAAAACCATTTGCGCCATTCTTCACAAAACCGTTGTAGAATCACATCGTGATTGGCACAATCAAATGCCATTAGCACTATGGGCCTACCGTACTAGTATCCACACTCCAACTAGGGCAACCCCATTTTCCCTTGTATATGGTGCTGAGGCCATCATGCCCTTGGAGCTTGAAATACCATCTTTATGGGTTTCCATGCAAGAATTCATTGATGATGATACAACCCGTCAGGCCCGACTTGACCAATTGACCTTATTAGATGAACATCGCATTCATGCTATTGAACACACGTGAGTTTATCAAGACCATCTCTGATGTGCCTACAATTCCAAGGTACACCAACATGAATTTCAAGTTGGAGACTTAGTCCTCAAAGAAAACCAACAAATTACTAGCCAACCGCGCCATCTCCATGACAAATTTGCACCCAATTGGCTAGGCCCTTACATGGTTACTCACAAGTTTGGATCTAGGGCATATCACCTGGCCACATTGGAAGGTATTGTAGAACTTGAGCCCATTAACATTATTCATTTACAAGCATTTTATGCCTAATTGTAGGCATTACAGCTCATCACCACTTGTATATATGTATATAATTCAAAACAAAATCCAAAAACAACAATCAATCCACACAAAAACAACATCATCATTTTTGACATTCTGTGGCACTAATTCAACTTGCATTTACATTTAAATCTACTTCATCTATCTCTTTCCTTTCTTCCCCCTTCTCCCCTTCTTCTATAATGAATGTTGTATGGTCACGCTTCGAGCGGCTACATACCTTTCATTCTCTTCCCCCTTCCTCTTTTCCTTCTTTTTTTTTCCTTTTCTTTCTTATCTTCTTTTCCTCTAAGTTACCCATCAATGTTGTATGGTCATGCTTTGAGCGGCTACATACCTTTGATAGGTTTCTTTTCTTCTTTCTCTTATATTATTTTTCCTCTAAGTTACTCATCAATGTTGTATGGTCACGCTTCGAGCGGCTACATACCTTTGATAAGTTTCTTTCTTCTCTCCTCCCTCTTCTCTCTCTCCTCCTTTCTTCATTCTTTTCTTTATTTCCATCACCCATTCAACTCACGCCCCATTCCATTGTCCATAACACTGGGGTAACCTTGCACATAAATTCTCACTTTTTGCATCCATATAGGCATCTATACATAATCATTGTAAATACCATGTGAAGGGAATTAAACATGCACATGCTAGCACACCAGTGTGATGCCCAAACCCCTTTTTAGGAGACAGGATTATTGAAATGTTTTGAGTGCTTCACCCATAAATAGTTATATAATCAACCACCATCCAAAGTTGGCACATTTCAAAAATATTTCCAGACTTCCCTTGGTTACCTTGCTCTCATTCCTGGATTTACTCACACGTCCTACACACTAACTACATTTTGGAAATAGGACTAGCTACACTGCATGTCGACTGATGCTTAGCAAAAATCACTCCTCTCATTATATCATTCACATGATTTCTCTCGAACCTAAGGATTGACAAAAGGACAAGTTACAAAAAAAAGAGAAAAAGGGCAGAAAACAAAAGCCAACGCCCACAAAAAAAAGAAGAAGAAAAAAAAGAAAAGAGAACCAAACAAGAAAATCATCATACAAGGGTAGAAAACAAAAGGAAAAGCCTCGAGAGTACCATCAACTTGAATCCCTACATTCCTCAGGTCTTTACCAATGAGCTAGCTTATCGGCTAAGTTACCATGCAATTACGAACCATCCTTTTTCAAAATGGTAAAATGAACATCACTTTACACACACAAATCCAGGATTGAGGTCTTGTTTACCAAGATAGCCTAGAACCTGTTCAAGAAGTTTGCTCAGTTAGTCAATGGGTTTGATTACTTACAAACTATAGTGTTCGAATTTCCTCACTACAATATTCATATCCAACTTCCTTGGAATAATGGAATGGATTACATCATCTGGCTATTGTAATGATGCAAATGTTGTCCCTAAGCAACTTGTTTATATCTTTTGCATTATCATCTTATGCATACTCATTTTATGTCACACCTCACTTTAGTTCATATTTATTTAAGCATATCATCATTGCATTCACATCTAACTACCTATTACCACCTCTACAATAATCATGCATCACCATAAGCAGAAACAAGCAAACACAAAAATACAAATAGACACAAGTGCCACAGAATCTCATATGTATATATATATATATCAAAATTGATGCCATCAGGCTACAATAAAATGTGTGGGCCCTTACGGGTATATCATCACATATCCATGTACATACATCACCATAAAAAATGCCATACGACTACAATAAGGAGTGTACCCTCATAGGCACATCTCCCCAAAAATAATCCGCTCATCCTGAGCACCTACAAAAATCCAAACAATGCCAATCTATCTGCTACCACAACCCCCTCATGACTACCACCCTGTAGGTGTCTCACCAATCCCCTCATCTGCTGGAGCTCATCTCATCGCCACCTATGATGACTCGGCCTCTCCAGCCCCTACCCCTTGTACCCCACCTACATCGGTGGTGCCATCCTCACCGATGCATATGACATCGTAGGTGCCACCACCTACTGACCCATCCCACCAACCGATGGCATACTCCATTGACTCCTCTCTACCTGAGGGTGCGACAAGGAAATAGACCCAGAGTATGTCAGAATAGGTATCCCATTCACCATCAGCTCATTCTCTACCCTCATCCTCTTGGTAGCCTCCTTCATGTTGGCTGCCATCAACTTCTCATTCCCCACCCGCAGCCATGCCACCTCCCTCCATGCTACCTCTAGCTATGGCACTACATCCCCTAGCTAAGCAATCTCCTACTCCACCCGCTCCCTCACCTACTGTGCCTCTCACATAGTCTACTCGAGCTCCGCCACCCTCACTAAATGATAGGCCTTCACGACCTCTATCTCTCCTTCATGCCTCATCCAACAATCTCTAAAGCCACTCCACAGCCTCAATCATCTCATCCCGCTCTTCGTGGATGGTGTCATGCTCATGCCTCAATGCATCCCACTCAATCCTGAGCACCTCCATCTCCTTCATCATCTATTGCACTCGAACCCTGGCCTCATCTCGCTCCTCTAAAGTGGCCCTTAGGTCTACCTCTACCTCCTTCTCCTCCTCCTATTGAGCGGAGTGGTCAACACCCCAATCTAGCTCGATGTCAAGAAGCTTCTCTCTAAGCCTCTTCACCTCCCCCCTCAAAGCCACCACCTCACCCTCCACCATGATCACCATCACCAAATCTCCCCTGAAGTCATAATCATTGAGCTCCCCTCCCACATCCTCACCAACCATTGGTGACTCATCACCTACCTCCTCATCAACATCCATCAAAGGAATATCCTCCATCTCCTCTAAGCCAACCCCCATCCCCTCACCCCTCTCAGATGATGGCCCTACACCACTCTCACTCACCAGCCTATCCTGGTCATCACATCATGGCCTCACCTACCTAATCAAATGATCTAGCTCCACCTCCTCCTCCTCACCTAGCTTGGGTGATCCCACATCCTCTTGCTCCCCCATATGCCTTGGTGATGCTGCTCTCACCCCACCCGATAGCTCCCTATTAGGAAGCACTCCTACTACCTCCACCCACTCATCCATAACACCCCGATCGGGCTCCCAAGTCTACCTCGACCACCACACATCATACTCAGGAGTAGTCCCCACATTGTCCACATCAGGGACAACCATCGGCTCATCAAGAGTCACATCTAGAGGTGGTACCATGGGTTGTGGTCCTCTATCACCCTCTACTCTATAAATCACTATAGGCGGCTCTAGAATCCCCTACCTCAATCCAAACTAACGCTGCACTCTAGAAAATGGGAAGTACTCCACCTACCATACGTACTTCCCCACCACCCATCACCCTCATTGAATGCATGCCAACTGCACAACATCCTCACCCCAATCAGGTCCTCCTCACCATGGCCTCCATCTCACCTGCTCCATGGTCAATCACCCTAGCTCCTCCTGGTGATACATCAAATCACCCACCTACACCCTCCTCTTCTTCCGCTCCTTATCCACTCTCCACCTCATCGCATAGGGTACATCCTCTCCATCCAACTCATGCACCTCATATGGCAAATGGATAGGTCTCAAAATTGTCATATGCTCCCAAGCCCATATCTGTAGCAATGGACTCACACTGATACCTGTCCTCTCTATCCTCACCACCCCATGCAACTCCTGGTAGACCTATGCCAATAGTACGGGTGCCCATGCATACACTATCTACCACTCCACCATATCGCACACCATCCCCATCATGTTCTAGGGGAACTTAACCCCTGAAGTATCTGGTAGCGCATGGCTAGCTATCAATAACATCACCATCGCATGGCGATTGGAAAGAAACTTCTTCTTCCAATACTTCACATAGTCTACTCCCTTCTTGGCATCCACCTGCTACCAATGATGCCCAAATGTCCTCTCTAGGATACCCTCATGCAAATCCTTATCCATCATCATCACTGTAATCCCCTCTATCAACAACCGATAGATGCGGTATATATCCTCCAGGGTCACTGTCATCTCCCCTGTAGGTAAATGAAAGGTGTTCCTATCAGGATCCCACCTCTCACACATTGCTGAAATATAAGCATGGTTCACATGAACCTCGCGCATCACCCACACTCCATACAACCCAACTACCCTCAACCAATTTTCATCATCCATCATCCACTCATCCTCCAAGGCCTTCCTACATTTTTGAAGTTGATGGCATGCAAATATCTTCTTCACCTGCCATCACACACACATCACATGTCAAAAATCATTCATGGTTTCGTACATACAAACATCATTGTACATAACATAAGCACATACATTTTTACAATTTTTTGCCATCATTAGGAAAATATTTTATTTTTGTAAATAAATGATCAATTTTTATTTCCAATCACATGCATTCCATTTCATTTCATGTCACTTTGAAAAAAAATTGGTTTGCACACCACACGTGCGAACCAATGGTTCGCACCCCACCCGTGCAAACCACCCAAAATGAAAAACAATTTACACGTGCATGTTTGTAATCACATCCCTGTCCCATCCATACCATCCATGCATGCAGAAAATTTCAAACACGTACCAAAAAACATGAAAAATAATGCAAACCCTCCCACATTGGCATGCAACACGAGGTAGTAAAAAAGAAGTCAAATCAAAAAATAGAAAATAGATCTGGATACCCATTTGGCTTATTAGAAGCCCCCACTTGTCGGTTTTCACATGCATTCAATTTTCATACCCCATCCCACACATCACATCAAACACACGCTCTCCCACAAGCACAAACGTCACATGCAAAAATAGACAACATATCGGGATACCCATTTTCCCCTTTTACACAAAGTACATGAATTTTACCCCGTTCATGCCCCCACATTCATTTTATACCATTTAAAGTAAAAAAATCAAATTTCCAAACCCTCTCTAATTGCACATTTATCGAGAGAGAATAAAATTCTTACCTCTGGTATTTCCACCCCCGAGCTCGTGCTCGCTGATGCACTGGCCATCCCATCCCATCCATTCTGCAAACTGACAACAACCCATTCTATTTCCACTCTCCTCCACCTCTCCAATGTCGTTTCACGTGAAAATGACGTCAATCACATCTTTTTACCCTTAAAAACCCCATTATCCAAGTTCGCACCCCACACGTGCGAACCGACTGGTTCGCACGCTAGGTGTGCGAACCACTTGGTTCACATGTGTGAAGTGCGAACCTTCCATGACCACTCCAAATTGCGCCACCCATACAGAATTTCCTCGAAACATCCATCCATTCATCAATTTTTTTTGATTTTCACGTAAAATTATGCAAATTCTCACATTAATCTTCATCAACCGCTTCATCATCGATATTCGTCTCCTCCATCACCAATTCATCACTTGAGGGGGTAATCATCCAACACATCAAAATCTACCTTGCACATGGTCAAACAACCAAACATCCAATCATGGATATAACAAATACCTAAGAAAATTTTTGTTGAAGATTATCTCAAGTCCTCATGCTAGGACATATACAAAAAATGAAACTTCTCTTCTCAATCAAAACTCCAATCCAAAACAAATCAATGTTTGATAGACCTCAAAATGCCTCTAACTGTAGACACCTCATGGATTCCAATATTCATAGTGGCAGTCATAAGACCACTCGTGAATGAAGCTCCTGAAAGTTCTACCCCATGGCTCCAACGATTTGTCAAATATTGTCAAAAGAGCTCATCAATCAATCAAAAGCAAAAATAGACAAAGGCATTTGTTCCTTCCACAATTTGGAACACCTCAAATTGATCATAATGCAAGGCAATCTTACGCCTTCCCCCAAAAGCAATCATTACAATACTGCAAGGTGTTGTATCCAATCACAAACCATTTTTATCAATGCGTCTCTCTCGCAATCATCCACAATTCATCAATCACAAATTCTTTGCCTTCCAAATCATCCCATCAATTCACATCATCAGTTTTTGTACTAAACCATGTTTTCACACAATCCAGTACAAAAAGGGGTAAAATGTAGACACCTAAAAGTCGCACATTGTCCCTCTCCCTATTTTCGTGGTCAATCAATTTGCAAAACCCTCAAAAATTGCATAAATTGGCTAAAAATACTATTCATTAATCAAAATCACTATTCATCATCCTTAGCCCCTTTGGGCTAGCTAAGCCCCTCCCTACGCTTAACCATAGGTCCTCATGTGACCTCATGCCAACTCAACTAAGGTTGAAACCTTCACCATGGTCAAAAAGCACTTTATGGTCAAAAAGTCAACATTTTGGTCAAAACATGCTTTATGGCTAATTACATGCTTAATTAAATCTAATCTTGATTTGATTTGAGCCCTCCACCTCACCTAGTCTACTTTGACTAGCCTAGCCTTCCACCTCACCTATTCTAGCCTATCCTAGCCCTGCCACCTCTCACCCAGATATTTCTCCACCTCACATCCTCCTGGGTCATAAATGAAAGATGGAGACTTTTGCACCTAAAAAGCAATTTTTAATCCTAAGATATTTCAATAAAGGTGATCATTAATGCAAATTGATATTTTTAGAAAGTTCATCATTATTTATGGATGGGTGAGGGATTCTCTCACCCAACCCCATTTATGAGCTAGGACACCTCAGGGACACCTCTTTGGTGGACACCTCACCATTGCCACCTCACAGGGGACACCTCATCCCCTTTCTCTCACCTTGGCCCACTCTATAAATAGAAGGCCATTTTCACCTTTTAACAACAACCAAATTTTACATACCGAAACTCTACCAAAATCACTACTGCCATTGCATCCATCACACAACCATCATACGAACATCACAATCAATTTGTCACTTTCATAACATTGTTTGTGAGTGAGACAGGTTGATAATTCCACCAAAAGTGCACTTTCAGAAGCTGAACCGGAAAAAATTCAAAGCAGAAACCACTCCAGGACATCCAGAGAAGCCATATGATAAATACGGTCGAAAAAGGATAGGTTCGCACTTCACACGTGCGAACCAACTGGTTCACACACCAGGTGTGTGAACCTCTACTACAAGCACCAGAATCACTAGGAAAGGTAAGAATAGCTTAATTTATAGTTTTATGTTGTTTTTAGTAGTTATTTTCATGTTTTGAGCATCTTTTATGAGTCTTTTGTCTTCATAACCACGGGGTTTGACTGAGGCAGACCCCCCAATGCACTAATAGGATTTTGCAGGTTAATAGGTCCAACAAAGCACAAGGACACATCCAACAAGTGGTGGCCCACGAGCAAGAAGCCCACCTACACCGAGGAACTCAAAAAGATGGATCTTGCTGCTTTTGTTCCAAATCCGAAAGGGCTTCCTTAGGGAAGACCCCATTGTAGCCTTCAGGGAAAATTTTGTAAAAGGATATCAACATTGTAACCTCTTTTATAATTCTAATACAAATGCAATAGATTCTTTGATGTTGAATGAATGTCTTAGCATCTTTTTGGTAGTTTCGGTTATATCATATGATTCAAGCATATTAGGGTTAGATTAAGCATGCAAATTCGAGTGTACTCAAGAATGATGCACCTCATTTCTTGTAAATGATTTTGAAACCTTACATAGGAATTCATCCATTCAAATTAATGAAGATTATGCTTGGGAAGTTGAACCACTAGATAAGGAAGATCAATTTCCATGCTAGGTGGAATCAACCACATTGATGCAAAACATTAAAAATATGAAGAGACTTATCCATGATTCCATTCGAGAAGTTGGATTGCTTGTATAATTGACATTGCTTGGCTTTGTGTATATTGTCATCATCCATAGATTTTGTTAGAGCTAGCAAATTCTATGTACTCTATATTACTTATGAAAGGATATTTTTATTGTGTATTTGCTTGTTACCTTGTTCTATTGTGTAACTTCCACTCATAACACTCTAGGCTCACCTCTAAAGTAGAAAAATATTAAAATCTTACTAATGACCATAATATTTTTTATTGTACATGTAACTATGTATTCACATTAATTTTAAAATATCTAAACACATTAATATGAATTTAATAATATACCTTGCAAAGCACAATGTAATTTATGTAGGATGCTCATCATAATATGTACAACTTAAGGGTTAAAAATAATATCCAATTTAAAACCATACCAAATTCATGTAAAATTCATACATTAATAATATTTGGCTCAATTCTTAATTCAAATTCAACTAAGAAAATATAAATATATACACATCAATACACCATAAACATTTAAAGGGTATCTAAATTAATAACAAAGGAGCTATATCCATCATCCCAAATAGGTAAAAAAATGGGACATGAAATCTGTGAAGGTGATAGGAACAAAAAAATTATTTCACACATCCACCATAAGGCATAGGAGCAATAATAGAGTTAGAGAAATTGTGAAATCAAATGGTGTGATCTCAAAGGATATTATAGAAATCAAGGAAGAAGCGGTCAAATTTTTCAAAACCCTCCTCTGCTCTAGGGATGATAGGGATATTCAAGATGAAAAGAGGTTGCTGCACCACATCCCCATCGTAGTTTTAGATGATATGAATGAAGACCTCTATGCTTCCTTTCAGGATGAGAAAATTAGAGCTACTATCTTCTCTATGAGTGGTTTGAAAGCTTCAGGGCTGGATGGTTTTCCTCCTATTTTCTTTTAGAGGTTCTGGCACATTATAGGTGGTGACTTTTGTTCAGCTATGAGGAAAATTCAAGAGTCTAATTTAATTTTGACTGATGTAAACTCAACATTTATAGTTCCTATCCCAAATTCGGTGGGTGCTAAAGATTTCTCTGATTTTAGACCTATTAGCCTCTGTAATATACTTTTTAAAATTCTCACTAAAACTATGGTGAACAGGCTCAAAGTACGCCTTCCAAAAATTATTGATCATCCCCAAAGTGGATTTGTAGTAGGCAGACAAATTTGTAGTGCATGAGTTGATTCATTATGTAGATAAAAGTATAAGGCTAGGAAATTTTATCAAACTTGATATGAATAAAGCATACGATTGGGTCTCATGGAGCTTTTTGCTTAGAGTTCTAGGGAAATTTAGGTTCAAGCCTTGCTAGATTAGATTAGTCAAATATTGTATATCATCATCAAAATTCTCAATATTAGTTAATGGATCACCGACTGATTTTTAGTAGTTGTAGAGGCATTCGTCAAGGGGATCCTATGTCTTTGTATCTATTTAATTTATTGGAATAGTCTTTATGAAGATCTCTAAAGGTGAATCCCACAGTGGTGGGAATCAAATGTACAGTTTCCATTGACCTGCTCTCATACCACCAATTAATGGATGATATGTTATTATCCTTTTTAGCTTCAATCCCTCAAGATAGAGTTGTCAAAGAGATCCTCAAGGACTATAAAAGAGTGGATGGGTAGAAATCGAATTTGAGGAAAAATAAGGTGTTCTTTATAAATACTCCTCTTGGTAGGTAGAGGATAATTTTTGAGATCTTGGGATATGATATTGACTTCCTTTAGTTTTTATGGGATTGTCAGTGTTCAAAGGGGGGATTAAGACTTATATTTAGGAATTTGTTGTAGAAATAGTTCAATAAAAATTGGTGGGATGGAAAGGAGTACTTTTAAGCTTGAAAGGAATGATAATCAGATCATTCCAAGCTGAAAGGATCTCAAGTGTTAACAAAATACCACATTCAACCAAAACAAGAATATGAAAGCAAATTGACAACATAAGCTTACAAATAGATATGCAAAATAAAGAGCAACAATATCATATATTAGATATATAAAAGGAACATCCTCAATAAGTACAATGAAGGTGCCTTGCTTATAAAGGTAAGGATGATCAACCATAGCCATAGGATCAAGCTAAGGATAATTATACACCATATAAAAGGAATATGTGATATGGTCCATAGATTTGTAACTGCTATGGGGAGAAAGAATCTCAATCCTCCAAATATACCTAAAAATATCTTCACTGCACCTAGGAATAGTCAAACCTAAAATATCCCCATAATATCTAAGAAATAAATATGTAGCATCTCATAATATCTAATTAAGATAAATGAAATATCCACACATAAGTGGGTGGAGAAAATACATGGAATAACTAAATAAAAAGGAAATAAATTACCTAGGTGAACATGAGTTAAGGTAAACAACCTACTCTAACACCCCCCCTCAAGTTAATAAAGGTGCCAAAAAATAAAGTGGTATATCCATAGTATGAGTCTCGATAACAAGGTCTGATCAGGTACTCATGTACAATGTGTATCCAAAAGCTCTCAAACCAGAAGTGAGAAAAAAACCATCCTTCTAGAAAGAGAGAAGAAGTAAGAATGGAGCTAAGGAGTGCTCCCAACACCCCCTAGGATGATGAGCTCCATGAATAAGTCCTATGAAGAAGTGGATGCCTCTACAATGAACAATGTGTCTCCCACGAGGAAGAAAGTAGCCATGAAGCATCCGTCTAATATCTTCCCACTCCAAGTGAGTGTGAGAAGATGGGAATAAAATGTAGAATGATGACGTAGAATCCTTTAAATAGATCTAAAGTGAATAAGATGTCAACAATAAATTATGAAATGAATCTCCAAGTATGTAGAAGCCCAAATCAACACCAAAATAGGGTAGAATATAGTCCCAGATAACATCCAAAAGATCAATGTGCACAAAACCATGAGTGTGCAAAAGTGGAAGAGATGTGTGAAGAGCATCCATCAAGGAAGAATCACAAATGTCTTACTACATAAGTGAATATGATCCCATGGAAGCAGCAAGAGAAAGAAGTGGAGGCTTAGAAGACTCAAAATAATCAACATGGTATTCAAGATCTCCAAGTGAGAGTCCAATTAAAGACAAAATCTTTATATCCAACTCCTGTAGGAGTACATCACCCAATGTGAAAGAAATAGGAGAAGAAAATGGCGGACAAAGTGGCTCAATAAAAGGAGGGCACACCAAAAAAGGGCCCACAAAATAAGAAGTACATGGAGGAGATACAATGTATACATCATCATCACATAAATGAGTGAGCTCCTCATACATGTCAAGAAAATCACATGTGTGAATATCAATGAAGAAAGAGGTAACACCATCCAAAAAGCCATTTGTATGTAAGGATGTAACATGCCATGAAATCTCTGTTGTATATACTGCAACATCAACATGATGATACACAAAAAATAAATGTGGAGATGTATCCTTTAAAATATTTGAAGGAGGTACTGTAGCATCAACCTCATCATCCAAAACATCATGAGATAGTGACTCCAAAAACAAAGATGAAATCTCACAAATGATGTCCTCCATGCAAGCAATTGTAAGAGAAGGTGCCTTGGGTAAAAAATTTATTTTCAACATATGATAAGCTAGGTGATGTGTGTTCTTGTGAACTCCAATAAATTTTTGAAGCTCCCCACAAATTGAATAATAAATCATGCTAGAGATTCTTAAATTATTCATGAACCATGTCCTATACTCCTTATCCTTCACCATTGGTTTGGGTTTTGAAGTTATGAACAAAGGATCCAAACCTTCACTTTGACATAATGAAAAACATTTTCATAATGCAATATTGAGAGTGCATTAATAAAATCACCATAAATGTCTAAATACAGATCCAAATGATCTAAAATTTTAGAGATACTCAGAAATGATTTTACAGGCCCAATTTTTTTTTTGCTGAGCAACTCCCAACATTTATCCCGAAAGAATGAGTTTATAGAAAATAGTAAAATTACTGTAACAATTAGAATATAGCTCCAAATGCTCAGATATTTTATGGAAAGGTCAATCATCTAATTTTACACATTCTGTAAAAACTATGCAACAAATTCAAAGACTTGATGAAAATATACACATATTACTAAAAATGTAGGTTTTCATAAAATCATGATATATTGAAGAATACTTATCCAAACGAGCTGAAATTTTGGGCACAAATCATATGAATGCATCTACAAAACTCCAAATTTTTTTGTGGAAAAATACCATTTCTATCAGGAGATACATGTAAAATATAAAAATGGGTTGGGTTGGTGACCCTACCAAAAAAGGAAATGCTTAAGAAAGAAATGCTTAGGATAGATCCAAGGGAATGATGCTATTGCAGTATGGGAAGAATATATTTAAGGAGGCTGGTGATGATCTGACAATGGAAGAAGAGACACAAACTGGCCAAAAAACTCCACCAAGGATTCGATCACAAAAACTTAAGCTTCCACACCAATCTTCGAACCTGTAAGAGAAAAAATTGCATAACACTCACAAATGGATGACTGCAACACCTATTGCTCTGATGCCATGAAAGGAATGATAATCAGATCATTCCAAGCTGAAAGGATATCAAGTGTTAAAAAAATACCACATTCAACCAAAACAAGAATCTGAAAGCAAATTGATAGCATAAGCTTACAAATAGCTATGTAAAACAAAGAGCAACAATATCACATATTAAATATGAAAAAGGAACATCCTCAACAAGTATAATGAAGGTGCCTTGCTTATAAAGGCAAGGATGATCAACCATAGTCGTAGGATCAAGCTAAGAATAAATATCCAATGTATAAAAGGAATATGTGATATGGTCCATAGATCTGTAACCGCTATGGGGAGAAAGAATCTCAACCCTTCAAATATACCTAAAAATATCCCCATTACATATAGGAATAGTCAAACCTAAAAATATCCCCATAATATCTAAGAAATAATTATATAACATCTCATAATATCTAAATAAAATAAATGAAATATCCACACATAAGTGGGTGGAGAAAATGCATGGAATAACTAAATAAAAAGAAAATAAATTACCTAGGTGAACATAAGCTAAGGTAAACAACCTACTTTAATAGAGCCAAGCAAGTAAAATTATACTAGCTAAGTCTACTATGTAGAGTATACTAGTGTACTTCCTTTCTCTCTTTCAGATTCCAGGAAATATTCTTCAAAAAATTGAACAAATTAAATGATCCTTTCTCTAGTTTGCTTATGAGGAGAAGAAGAAGTTCTCACTTGTGGTGTGGGATCAGGTGCGTAGTAGGAAAGAGTTGGTAGGTCTAGACTTAAGAAGAATGAAAATGTTAAACAAAGCACTTATAGCTAAATAGGGCTGGATACTTGTTTAAAAAGATAACATTAATTGGGTTAGAATATTGTTAGCCAAATATTTAGGTAACACTAGTAATTTTCTCATAGATCCAAGTTCTACCGTTGGCTCAGCATTCAGGCGTAACATTGTTAACAACTGCTCTGATATCGTAAATGGGGGAAGATAGATTTTAGGTAATGAGTAGAGCATTAATTTTTGGAAAGATACATGGGTAGCTAATAGACCGTTAGAATCATATCCTCACCTAAGTTTGGTGGAACCAATCACAAGCCAAGCTTTTGGGCCGAAGGTATGTGACTTCATTGTCTCTATTAATGATAGAAAATATTGGAAACCATTTGTTTTTCTAGTAATTTTATAGGAAGAAGAAGCTATGTTAAAAAATCTAATGGACATCCTAAAGTGGATGGTTATTCCTAACTAGGATAGGCTAGATAGATTGGTGTGGGGGGTTGAGAAGAATGATTACTTTTCTGTTAAGTCAGCCTACCTGCTATTAGATGTTCCCTTTGATCCCTGGTTTCTCATTAGTAATATCTGGTTGAAGGGTCTTACCCCCAAAGTTAACATTTTATTTTGGTTGGTGGCTCAAGAAAAGTTCTTCACATTGTTTATTTTACAAAAAAGAGGATTGGTTATATCGAACAGATGCTACCTGTGTGGTAGTGCTGAAGAATCATCTGTATACTTATTGCTTGACTATTCCTTTTCTTAGTCTATTTTATCCCAGTTCCTGAGGACCATTAGTGTGGTTTAAATTTTTCTAAAGTTGTTTGACTTGATCATTCAATGGAGGTCTCTATTTCTGTCTCTGCATCTTCAAGCTTTTTCATCCTTTGGTTTACCTCATATTTGGTGGCATATTTGGAAGAAGAGGAATTCTAGAGCCTTTAAAAATATCTCCCATATGGTTGAGTTCATGGCACTTTGTGCTATTGCTACCATTTTTGAGAATGTGGATGCAATTTATTTAGATAAGGTCACTTCTATTGGGGAGTTTGCGGTGGAGTCGACTCTTGGATTTAGAGATTATTCTCTTGAACATCATCCTAAAGCTCTTGCTAGACATACTACTATTTGAGAACCTCCTCCTCCTGGATGGTTAAAGCTAAATTTTGATGGAGCTTCTAAAGGGAATCTGGGACTAGTTGATACAGGGGGATTGGTTAGAGACTCTAACGAGAACATTTTTTTATCTTTCACTAAATATTTAGATCATTAGACCAGTCATTTTGTAGAGGTGCGAGCTATCTTTCAATGGGTTTGTAATCTAGAAATTTTGAATGGTAGGAAGGTAATTATTGAAGGAGATTCCCTTAATATCATTAATATGCTCAAAGGTGTTCAGGTATCTTCTTTGATGATAAAAAAAAAACTTGCTAAAACCTAAATATGGATTTTAACCCTTGATGCGGTTGAGATTAAGCATGTTTATAGGAAGGGAAATAGATCAACATATTTTTTAGCAAACTTGGTACTTATGTAGGAAATATGCACAATTTGACAAGAGGATTTCACAGATAGATTAAATCAAATAGACAATGAAATCTTGAGGATATAATTTGTGTTTTCAAATGGCTCTAATATTTTCTAAGCCCTCAAGCAACCTAAGGAGCATCGGTAAGGTGAAAAGATGATTTTTTTGAACCTGTGTGAGACATGAGGTCTTTTTTGGGGTTCTAGCTATTGATAGTGAAAAATATCTTGTATTTATTATTTTAGTTTGGGTTTATCCTACTTAGCTATAATGTAGCTTTGTTGTTTATCTGTTTTATGGATCCTTTTTGGTTTTCTATGTTGATCTCTGTATTACTTGTTTCCACCAACTGGTTGGTTGATCGACTATTGTAAAATGTTAGGGGCACCTTTCAAAACCCCTTTATCCATCTTATAAAAAATTATTAACATTCTAATGAATGGTGGTTATACACTATTCCATTTAGTAGTTTTGTCCTTTTATTTATTTATGTGAACCACTTGTTTATTCAAATATGAATTACTACTTGTATCAATACATATCTACATTTGGTATGGTTAGCACTGCATATTGGTATATTATTACATGGTATGTAACTTGACTAATTGGACACGATTCAATTTTATAGTTGCTTCTTTGTGCTATTATATTTTTGTATTAATTCATATGGGGTTGATTAGCAATAATATTCATTGATTCAACGATATAATTGAAAACATGGTATGCCATATTTTATACCTCATCATACAATATGAACTTATGACATTTTCAGATGCTATGTTTTTGTAGTGATTTATTATTAAATAAACTTATGATATAAACCCCCATGGATGGAAATACAAATTCATATGAACTTTATTGATTAAAAATTTGACATTACTAAGACACATACACCCCCACACCTATACACATACACCCCCAAAACACACACATCCACAACTCTTGACTGATGATATAACCGTGTTTTATATTGATGGTATGACCTTATTCAAACATGATGTGTTATCTAGGTTGAGTTACCTACATCGGTGTATGTCGGATTGCAATAATCTATCAAGATTTTATGCTATTATTTTAGGATTACATAACCAATGCTAAAGCATGTTTACTTGATTATCATGATAGGTTATGATAACATTGTTAATATTCATTAACTTATGGGTTAACTAGTGATGCATAATTATAAGTTAAAAAATAATTATAGATGAAATATTGTATATCATGGTAGGGTGGTTATTTTTATCTAGGATCTAAATAGATTTATAGAGGATTTGCTTTGACCTTGTTGATTTTATGTGAGAATGGTTATGCATAATTGGTCATCTCACACTTGGATCCAAATGGTTGGATAATGGATTATATCCCCCTTGTTAATTTTATGTGGAATATCATACATATAGAAGAGGGAAAATCTATATCTTGTTTACATCCCATGGATTTATAATGCATATAGGTTGAATACAACTCTATACATTTATTACACACTATGAAGTTATATTTCATAGAGGACAAAGATATTATGACTTGGGTTGGAAAAATATGATGGTGGGAGTATTGGTAACTATCCTTAAGATAATTAACAAGTTTCGAACCCTATCAGAAAGTGAGCTATTTCATCAATATGTCTACTTGTATTTGTACATCCATGCTATATTGCTTATAGATTATGAGGATTTGGATTCAAGGCTATTAGAATGGAATGGTTAGGTTAGTAAAATATCTTTAGAAGGATGAAGTTGAAGCTTTCATTTCAAGGTATTGATAGGCACTCTTGTGTTGTGCTGTCTACATTACATGGATATAGATATATTATTGTCCATACTTATCTTGGAAGTCTTAGATCATGAGATAATTGTTACTTGTGATGTCTATGAAGTATGAATTTAGTCCTATTTAACAATCACTTATAATATGACATGATATTATTGTTTATCATTCTATGGATGTATAATATATGATTTTTTCTAAAAATATGTGTTTGAGATCAAGTTGTGAGAATTTGATTCATTGCTATTGTGAATTAACTAGTATCATATTTCTATTTTATTTTACTTTATATGTGGTAGAAATGATTGCATATATGTCTTCTTTATTTACAATTACCTATAAGCATTATATGCCAAAAATAAATCACATAGAATTACATTAAATTTAAGCAACTATAATATAACATTGATGTTGGTATTATGATTACTACCCATAATTTTGGTTATCCATATTTGTAATATCCTAGCTTCAAACATAATCTATAATGCCCTTTACCATGGATATACTCACTACATCCCATTATGATCTATGTATCATTTCTATTTTAGATTTTAAACTAATATTTCTAGATTATACAACCTATACATATGCTCAAGGTTGAATGTGACACCCTTGTTATTCATTATTTGAAAAACATGATAATTTGGGTTTCATCTGCTAACATGAAATAATATGGTTTTATATAAATCTATTATTTTGTCGTATAACACTCTCCTAGCATTGACCTTATGAAATATGACCATATTAACAATAATGCATTCTATACTTCTCTTCATGTGATAGTTTGGTCTCCTCTCATGGTCTCTTATAGATAAGAAATCCCTCAATTCCATTTAGATATAGATATTTATAGCTTCTATATAATCATGAATATGGAAAAATATATTATTGACAATTAAAAATCTTTCTTATGCTTTCTCTCAAATGCATGATGCAATTTTTTGTATTAAATTATTATTTTTATTGTATTTTATTATAGTTCATTTTAATCTCCATGATATCACAATGGTTTGTCCAATCCCTATATGAACACAATATTCGCCTACATAACTTGATGATGACTAGATAAGGAAAAGATCTTATATGAAAACATGAAGAAAAAACACTCTTGTTCAAACTAAGTAAATTCAAAATGTCAATGAGTGAGACACTTGATTACATGTTTTACCAAATTTTAGTTGTAAAATTTGATCAAATTTATAATTTTTTTACTCTTGATATCATTAGTAGTACTGAAAAGATTTTTTTTTTAATCTAAGTAACATAGTTGATGTCCTATTGTGGTCCTTTTGCATCATTGTATACATATAAAAAATGGCAATTAATACTTTTTACATGGAGTATTGTGTGTTATCCTTTGTATAAGGACAAGAGTGACTTGAAAAGGAGTTATAATTTGATATCTTGTAATTATACCTTTCCAAAATTCATTTCCCCTTTGATGTATTAATTATTATTTGATATCCACTCATACATTCCCTTATAATGGTTCAACCACATTAATGTATTTTCATTATCCAGATACTATGATCATATCAATATTTAATTTTCATCTTTGGTATGCCTAAGTATCATTAGCTATAACATATTTTTTGTTGAAAAAAAGGGGTTGTACTAGGGTCCCCCACCCTTGACGAATCACAAATATCTCCTTTAGAGCTTAATAGTTCACAAAAAAATCAATTCTCATTTCATTTGAGTTTCTATAGCTAGATACCTACATATTTTTTCATGAAAAGTCTAAATTCTTGATATTCATTTTCTGTATCTTCTTCAATTTTCTTTGTAAATACAAATATTCTAAAATTCAACATCCTTCTTGAAATTTTCTTGTAGTAGCCTTCACAATACCAAAAATCCACCTCTACTATCTATGTATTGCATCTTAGTAGAGTAATATTTCCAAAACTTTGTGCTATCATAGTCCACTTTACTAGATCTAGACTACTAGTTTCCTTCCTGAAGCATAAGTGCAACCACAAGAATTGTAATAAATAGTTTATATGAAAACACATTAATTCTATAAAATACAACAAACATTACCAATGGAAAACATTAAAATAAATCTTAATCATTATCTGACTCATGTAGTCAACATTTTCTTATCAATTTTAGCTAAACTTACTACTTCCTCTAACCATGGAAAATATAATTTAACTTCACGATCCTCTATAAAATCCCTCTATTTGCTAGCCTATCTGCACACTTGTTTTCTTTCCTTAACGCATGTGTAAACTTGGTTTCTTCAAGCTTTGTAGCAAGGTCTTGAATTTTCACAATGATATCTTGTATATTCCATGAAGCTTTTACTTTATTTAAAATTGCATTTATTACTATTAGTGAATTACCTTCCATCCATACTCAGTTCCATGTTATTTGTTTGTATGTTTTTGACCCTTCCAAAGCTGTCCAAGCTTTAGCTTCATTATGTCTTAAATCCACTATTGAAAGTATACTGAGATAAAATATCACCCCTATTATTTTGATTTATTCCTCCTCCTCATCCTAGATTTCCTTTAGATGCTCCATCAAAATTCAATTTGACCAACTCTACTTCTAGTGGTTTCTACTTTATGTTATTTGCCTTCCTTTTATTTCTCCTATACCCAACACCATAATTCTATTTGATGACTTGAATCTATCTATTAAGGCTCTATGCTTCAATATTAGGGATTGGGCAACTTGATAGGGTTGGTTTAGACTCCTCTATGGCTAAAAAAATATTTATTTTCATTACATCTAAATTGCTTTCCTTTCTTTTAGATATTATTATTTTTCTTTCCAACCATACAGTCCAAAGTATTGTATATTTTGATATATCCTAGATTATCTATAATACCTCACTTTTAAAAGTGCTTTGCCATTGCTTTAACCATTCTTCAATTCTGCCATTCATCACCATGCATTTACCAAACATATTAAGAATCCATTGCCATAGTTCCTAAACTATTGAATAGTGTCCTAAGAGATGCTCTATACTCTCCTCCTTTTAACATATAACACATTATGAGGGGCCATAAAAACCTCTTTTCATTAGGTTATTCTAGGATAATTTTTTTTCTAAGACCTACTAGCCATACAAACATTTTGACTTTTGGAATGCTTAGTATATCCCAAATATCTCTCCATATTCTTGTGGTATTCCTATTTTATTGGTGCTTTACATTATATCCACTTATTGCTATGTATTATCCTGAGCTATTCAACTCCAAAAATTAGCTTATCCTTGACTCCCCTCAGAATTATCATCGTTGTTATCTTTTTTCTCAATTTCCTCCTAACAACAATGCCTAGTATACTTGCCAAAGAATCTTCTTTCCATTTATATATTCCTTCTAGATCCTTGTACATAATGTTTGAAACCTTATCACCATATTTATCTTCAAGTAATATCATCCATAGTTTCAAAATTGGATCTAGATTGAGTGGTTTTTTATTACAAGTATCCATCCAAATATATATTTTTCTCTAGTTCCCATCACCCATATTATACCTTTAATCACTACATCAATTAATTATTTAAAACCATTTCATAGTGCTAAACCATCTAGTAGTGAGAATGCAATAAATATTAAGCTTGGGTCATTCGACTCAATAGATTTATTTAGAAGAATTCTTACCCATTGTCTTCTATTTTGTTGGTGCTTTACATTATATCCACTTCTTGCTATGTATTCTCTTGAGATATTAAACTCCAAAAATCAACTTATTCTCGACTCCCCTTGGAATAATCACTATTAATATCTTTCTACTCAATTACCTCCTAGCATCAATGTCCAATTTATTTGTTTAAAAATTTTCTTTCCATTTGTATATTCCTTTTTTGTCCTTGTACATAATGTTTGAAATCCTATCACCATATTTATCTTGAAGTAATCTCATCCATGGTTTTAAAATTGAATCTAGATTGAGTGGTTTTTTATCACACCAAGTATCCATCCAAATAGAATTTTTTTCTCTAGTTACCACCACCCATCTTAGACCTTTAATCACTAAATAAATTGATTTTTTAAAACCGTTCCATAGTGGAGAACCATCTGGTAGTGAGAATGCAGTGAATATTAAGCTTGGGTAATTGGACTCAATGTACTTAGAAGAATTGTTGTCCATTGACTTCGAATCTCTTTGTACGATCTTCAAAATTTCCCCCCATTAGAGTTAAGTTTGCATGTATAAAAATTCTTAAACCGAGACCTCCCCTAGGTTTATCATCACACACCTTGATCTAATTCATCAAATAAAATTTCCTTTTATCATGTAATTTTGACCACAAAAATGATCACATAATATAGATTATTTTTTTTTAGACCGACTTTGGCATGATATAAAAGGACATATAATATGTGTATCGCTCCAAATTTTTCGCATCCCTACCTTCAGGCTATAGGATCCATGCCCAGAAGGAGGATGGGAAAAGGATGGCACGGTACCTCGGACTGAGAGGCCTTGCGAAGGTCCCGCCTCTCGAGGGAGGTGTATTATGGTGATTTTTCGACTGGATGGTGGGTTCACCAGGAAACGTTTGAATGGCAGCTTCCACGCCTAGGTTGGGAATGTGTTTTATGTGTTCAGTTTTATCCTTAAACATCCAAGTCCTAGGTTTGGCCAAAATGAATCTAAGCTATTCTATATGAAAATGCAGATTAAATGAATACAGAGAACAAAATTAGACAGAAAACAGAGAGAATAAGGCTAAGATTAAAGAGTCATACCTGATCCGGATGTCTGATGAAGATTCTGATTTTTGAAGCAGTCAGGATCGCCTATGATTTGACAGGATCGTCTACTATCGACAAGATCATCTGAGATTCGACGAATTCGATCGTGAGACCTGCAATCAGAGAAGTAGACACAAAATACAGAAAATGCAACTATTCTAACAGAGGGAAACAATGTAAAATGACAATAACAATATCAAACTGAGAATTATAAATAGAAACATGAATGCATTATACTGATTTAATGACAATTATAACTTAATTATGCATTTGATCTAGATGGGTGAACTCCAAGATGCAAAATAATAAGAAATAATCATAATATTAACTAAATGCAATAATAATACAATAGAAAAAGGATGAAGAAATGCAAACTCGGGCACTGATTGCCCCCAATGTGGACTGTAGTCAAAATCATCTCTGATTCGACAAGATCGCCTCCGATCTGAACAGGATCGTCTGCGACGATGTAAGCTTGCTCCGGCTGAAAAATACTAAGGTACCTGCAACAAAATTTGGATAGAACAAGTGCAAATAGTAATTTAGGATGTCTAGTGTGTGTAGAATTCGAGTTACAGGGAATTTCAGCCAAGGGGATGCTAAGGGGAGGGCCTAGGATTAAATAGGCTTAGGAGGGAGGTTAGGAGGTTGGAGATCATCCCTATTTGGGAGATCTCCAACGGGGAGGGTCTCTAACGGCGCAGACACGCTTCTGCCCGGATTAGAGACGCCGTTGGAACAGAGACTAATTGTGAAAAATCAGTTTTGGGACAAGATCGTCTGGACGTCCTAGCCCAGACGAAATCGTCCGATCTGAGGCGATATCGTCTGATCGACGACGATATCGTCAAACGGTCAAAACAAACTCTAAAAATGGCATGGGAAATGAGGAAACGGATTAAGCGACGGTTTGGGAGCGGTTTTGGAGGTTAAAATTTGAATTTGAATTATTTACTAGAGTAAGTGTAATTATTAAGGTTTTATTGCGCCAATTTTAGGGTGCTACATTTTGCCCCCTCTTTAGCGAATTTTTCAAAGAAAATGCGTTAAAGATGAGTTCTTCTCGATCTACGAGAAAGCAAAAATTATTCCCATTTTTAGGCGACGATTCTTGGTCGAATCGTACGACAACTTACTATGGTGCCCCCTCCGTGTTTTTACCCAAATCGAACGTTTGAGGTAAAAACGCGAAAAAGCAAAATTTTAAAATGTTTTTAATTGTGTTTTGAATAAAATTAAGAAAAATAGGGTAAAACCCTAATTCATTTTTACTGTTCATTTTTCTGGTTTTTAGAGCTCTGGAGAAAAAATGGTGGAGACAGCGCACAGATCGACAGAGGTCCGACGCGGGCTACGGGTAAGAGTCTAAACTTAGCTTAGAATGGTTTAAGTTGAATTTACATGCTTTTTAGGTGAATTTTAAATAAATTTTGAGCATCGCGGCCGTTTTTGGGCCGTCGACGTCGTCGGGACGAAATCGTCCCGATTTCGACGAAATCGTCTCAAGTTCGCCGATTTCGTCGAAGGGCGAAATCGACGAAAGGGGGACGATTTCATCAAATAAGGGACGATTTCGGCTTGCGAAATCGGAGACGATTTTGCTCAAATTTGGGACGATATCGTCCAATAGTGGACGATATCATCATTTGTATAAAATTGAACTGATTTTACTTGCATTATTAATCACTTGAGTTTTTATTAATGATTTTTTTATTGTGTTTGTTGTTTATGTTGCAGAGAGGTTTACTAAAGAGCAGAGAATGGAAATACGATGGGTTGAGAGATGACTTGGCCGCTCTATCACAGGCAGAGCGGGATCAGCTGGCTCAAGCCGGCTTACAGCATGTGGCAGAGATGCCACAAGTTTCTACAGACATGGGGCTACTGACAGCCCTTGCAGAGAGGTGGTATCCGGGTTCTTCCTATTTTTGGTTACCCACAGGGGAGATGACTCCCACATTGGAGGATGTATGGAGGATTCTGAGGATCCCCATACAAGGACGGTTGATCACTCCTGTAGCCAATCAGGGCCATGCTATGATGCGGTTGTGTGGCGATCCGAGCTTCGCCTTGGAGAAGGGCGGAGTGAACATCGAGGCGCTGCGTCGATGCCTGGGGCATCCAGACTCACACAGGTTTTGGCTGGAGTGGTAGGTGGACTTCTGCTGTGCCACCAGAGTGGGTGCAGGGTACCATGGGTGCTAGCAGATGTGATCTACGACATGCGTGACCATGGTTACAGATTCTCTTGGGGCAGCTTTGTTCTATGCCGACTGTACAGGATCCTGCATGGGGTCGTGTACAAGGGCGACCGATGTCTGGTTATGACATCGCTACTACAGGTTTGGTGCTGGGAGCACATTGCAGTGCGGAGGCCGGTAGGGCTTCCTTTGATAGGGATTGATGGGGAGAGGCCCCGAGTTTTCTACTGGTGGCTCCGAAGAGGGGCACAATGGTGGATTGATCTGCCGATGTCCCGGAGACTACTGGATGACCTTGTCCCAGACCAGATCACCTGGAGGCCTTGGAGGGATCATCCAGGGTGGGCCGAGGATGGACAGGAGCTGGCTCGCATCAGGCGAGTCTGCTGGCTGAGGATGGAGAGGGGAGAGGTGGAGCTCCACCGCTATGACCGAGTTTTGTGATAGTTCGGTCTACAGCAAGGGATCCCATCTCTCAGGGATTACGAGTTTTCTTGGACTGTCCGAGATAACACTACAGTTAGCGGGGCTCCAGATATGCAGCGCTTCTGGAGTCAGGACGTAGATGATGCCCCCATTCAGCCAGTGGATGGGGACGACGCAGGGGTAGTCGACGGCTATGATGCCTGGTATGTAGGCATCCGCCCTCCTCGGATGACGAGGGCTCAGGGTCCGATTCATGCAGTTGTGCATCGGATGGGGAGGCGGTGCCAGGCGGCCATTGAGGCGGCCCAGGGTCATGGTGGGAGAGAGCAGAGGAGACCACAGGCTCAGCAGAGGCCATGGCAATGGGAGAGGAGGGAGGAGAGACCCCCTTCTCCATAGAGAGAGAGGCCACCATCGCCCGATAAGGGCAAGGGTGTCGACACTGGGGAGAGCAACGAGACAGCGACTCTCCGAGCGGAGACAGTCCATCTCCAAGCACAGGTGTAGACCCTGTAGGAGGAGGCTGCACGACACCGAGCTGAGGTGACACAGCTCAGAGATGAGATTGCATGCCTCAGAGCACGGGGCGGAGGGGCGAGCACTCGGGAGCTAGCACGGGCTATTGCCCAAATCACTTTTTATCAGACACTATACTACCAGATGGTGCCAGAGGAGGAGAGATTACCACTGTCGGCTACCATCGTGGATCCGATCAGGATTGGGTCATCAAGGACTTCATCCCGATCCATGACTAGGACTCGCAGTACCACTCATACTACGATGGGGCCACCTCGTCCACCTCAGGATGGGGGAGGAGATGAGGCTGAGAGCTCGAGGGGTTCTCGAGGCTAGCTACTACAGATTGCACTACACATGTTGAGACATAGTTTTTATTATTTTTGAGAGAGGATTGAGTATGCCGAGGTATAGATTGTGGCATACCGATCTGGTTTTGATATGATGTATATATATTTGTGATATATATAGATGAGATATTTTTTGATCATATGACTTGTGTCTTATGTATTTTTATGATGCTTTTATGTTTGATTGATTGATTTGATGATTGGATTGAGGATTCATGTAATTATGTCATTTTGAAATATTATAATTTTGATGTCATGCTGTAAGATTTTAAATGAAATAATCTGATGTAACAAATTGGTTGTTTGTGATGTGATGTGATAAAAGATAAAAAGGGACTTCTAACAATAATTTCAAAGGACATTGTCGCTATTATAGACCATTTCATGGAGTCGCCGCTCACTCGGTCGTCAAGCTAATCCCAGTATAGAAATATTGTTAAAAGTAAAAGAGTGCTTAAGAGACTGTCTTAAGACTTTGGTGCAATGGTGCAAATGATGATGATGATGATTTTGTTTTCAGAGTTTCATAAAAATAGTATGCATGAAATAATGTTAAAATGATTTTTGCTAGGCATAAATTCCTAAGTGTGATAAATTTTTTGGATAATTCCCTAGGAATTATACCATCATTGCAAAATTGAAGGTTGACATAATGACATGAAATAGTGATAATGTGCATGCCTTTTGTTTTAAAGCATAATTGTATAACAGTAATGATTTAAGTCATATGGTTTTCATGATTTTTAAATAAATGGGGAATAAAAATTGGTACAATGGTTTGCGCTAGGCATAGAATATGTAGGTATAGACTTATACCATCATCGCGAAATCCAAAAAGAGAGTTTTATTGCATGGTTGATTTTTAATAAATAGAAAATATGAAGATGAGGACTTGCGCTAGGCATAAAATTCCAATTTTGGTTTTAGAACTATACCATCGTCACGAAAGTCGATAATATATATATATATATATATATATATATATATATATATTTTTTTTTTTTTTTGTGTGTGTGTGTGTGTGTGTGTGTGTTTTGATTGTATGGTTTTGAAAGAAATTTTGATCTTTTTGATTATGCATGTAGTTGTCTTTATACTAAACAACTGTACTTTAAAGAAGAAAATGAATTTATTCCAAACAATTTGCAAAAAAATATTTCAAAGTATCTTAAAGACAAAAGTTAGATTTATAAGGAATCCCATGTGCATATGTGAGTTCATTTCCAATCTTGATTTATCATAATGATACACAAAATCTCTCAAATACAAAATGTGTGTGCAATTGCTATGTTCATTTACCAGTTTTGAGCAAGATAATATGATACAAGTGATTTGAATGAACCAAATAAGTGTTCATTAACCATGATGTAGATGCATATAACCATACTAGACTACTATGTAAGTCGGATTATCAAGAGCTAGCTAATCCATAAGCAGACATAGGTCTTGTACAAAAGAAGGTCGCTAATGTGACAGATATATCGCCACGCTAGGAGTTACCCAAGGCCAAGCAGGTTGGGCACAAACCACCCGTTATGGGGCTTACCTCACAGTTTTCGAATAATTGAGAATTCCAGGGATTCAAGCTCATCAACCCTTCTTTTCTTTTCAAAGGGTAGGGAAAGGGATTTTATTGCTTTTGCTTTTGCTTTCATTTGCTTTCTTTTGCTTTTCTTTTGTATTTTTGCTTGATAATGCTGTAATGATATAAAATAATATTTTTCTTTTTCTTTTTCTTGAACTTTGCTTTTTCTTTTTGTTCTATGCTAGGGATACTTGCTCGGATTAGCCGTAGAGCAAGGGATTTTTATTCTGGGTAGGGGTGAGCTTGTCCTTTTGCCAATTCTCAAAGATTCTAGACCATGTGCATGATAGGATAGCAGGGGAAACTTTTCGCTCAAGAAACCACTTCTACTATGTAGCAAAGCATGGAAATTACAAATATAATCATTTTATTGTGAAAGGATGTGCTTGGTTTAAGTAAATAACAAGATCAATTCTCTGTGCTCAAACTTTATTTAATTGAATTTTGTGGACTTTGATATAAGAGAGATTAGTAATCATGCCATATAAAATCAAGATATTTATTTTTGTGATTGTGAAAGTGAGGGATTCCAAATAAATGCTAATTTATCCAAAATAATTTGAAACATAATTGCAACATTTGTAAGAAGATATATATATATACTTTTTGAGAAGTTTTGAGAATGTTGACTCTCTCTTTCTTCTTTATGTTGTTTTGGTTTCGAAAGAGTCAAGAATATTGTCTGTTTTTTTATTTTTATTATTATTTTTTTGTTTTTGAAAGAATTAACAAGTGCCATAAATAAATACAACAAGTAGTTTTGAATATTTTGATGATTATGAATGTTTTTGGTGTTTTTGAATTTATAAATTGAAAGAAATACAAGATAGTGATTTTGAAATATTTTAAACAAATATATACAAGGATGAAATGACCAAATTTATACATAGTAACGTTTAAGATGCAAAATGTTCATGGGTTCTTTAAGTTCTTTACCATCTAAGGTAGATAATTTGTATGCTCCCGATTCAAATTTAGCAAGTGATAATGTATGGTCCAAGCCAGTTGGGCTCAAATTTACCTTTAAGGTCCTTAGTTGCATTAGTATTTTTTTGATTTTCTTTTAAAACAAGGTCGCCGATCTCAAAGGATCGATGACGAACTTTTTTAGCATATGATCTTTTAAGCTTGTTTTGGTAGGCACGGAGATGCTCCAAAGCATTGATGCATTTTTCATCTAGGAGTTCCAACTGATCGAGTCTGCCAACTCGATATTCATCTCCTACTTCGGTATCTTGAAGTAGTAGAGCCAAAGAAGGAACTTCTAATTCAAAGGGAAAAATGGCTTCAACACCATAAACCAAAACAAAAGATGAAGTTTCAGTGAGGGTTCGAACACTAGTTCGATAGGCCCACAAGGTCGGATATAACTCGAATGTGCCGACCACGCCGCTTTATTGACCAATATTTTGAGAATTTTGATTAAGGTTTTGTTAGATGCTTCTGCTTGACCATTACCCCGAGGATAATAGGGAGTGGACCAACGATGTTGAATCTTATATTTTTGGCATAATTTTTTAACATCTTTATTTTTGAAACAAGTTCCATTATCAGAGATGAGATTTGCAAGAATTCCGAACCTACAAATGATTTGATTAAAAATAAATTTAGAGACTTGTGTGCTGCAGGCAGAAGCTAAAGGCATAGCTTCAACCCACTTCGTGAAATACTCAATGGCGGTTATGATGAATTTGTGTCCATCGGATGACACAGGATTGATTTTGCCAATAATATCTAAACCCCATTTTGAAAAGGGCCAAGGAGATGAGAACTACAGGCGCATGGACAAGGTCAGCATGTTTCTGCACTTGTCACAATGGCGCACATAATCATGTGCATCATTCTCCATGGTAGGCCAAAAGTATCCTATCCTAAGGAGCTTTTTAGCAATGACACTACCATCGAAGTGTCCTCCACAAGATCCATCGTGGGCTTCACTCAAGGCTGATTTGGATTCTTCTAAATTCAAACATCTTAATAGGATACCTTCAAAAGATCTCCTATATAAAGTATTGCCAATTATTACAAATCGACTTGCTCGTCTACGTAATAACCGATGCTGGTTTCTATTAGAATTGGCAGGGAAAGTCCCATTTTGGAGAAAATCAAATATATCAGTATACCAAGGTTCAGGAGTAGTTTCATTGATTAGAAACACATCCAAAGGTTCTAAGCATGACTTATTTGAAGCGGGTTCCTAGAGTCGACGAATAATGATAGTGGCATATTCGTCATCTAACTCCAAGGGCAGGAGAGATGCAACTACGGCCATAGCATCAGCTGCACGGTTGCAAGTTCGAGGAATAGCTTCCAAGGTAACTTGATCAAATAGAGACATTAATTGTAAAACATAGGCTTTATATGGGCGCAGTTTATCATCTCTGGTCTGATAAACTTCATTAATTTGGTTTATAACAAGTTGAGAATCACCAAAAACTAACAGATGTTTAATTTTTAGCGCTAAGGCAGCTCGTAATCCAAGGATTAGAGCTTCATATTCAGCAGTATTGTTGGTGCAAGCAAATGTTAATTTGAAGGATAGAGGAATAAGATGTTTTTGCGGGGATATTAAAATAATACCCGCACTAGCCCCACTCATGCATCGGGCTCCATCAAAGTATAAGGACCATTGTTCAATATGGTTCGCCTCTAATTGAAGGCATTCATCAGAAACTCAATGATGAGGGGATGGGTAGACTCTAAGGGTGCAGCAGACTAATTGATCTCGCTATGATTTGACCCTTAACGGACTTCTGTCCTATGAATGTGAGATCAAACTCGCTTAGAGCAAGAACCCACTTGGTTGTGCGACCCGATAAATAAGGTCGACTCATGAGATACCTCAAGGGATCATATTTAGCAATGACATAAGTTTTCTGACTAAGCATATAATGGCATAATTTTTGCGTAGCAAACATGACTCGCTAGACATAGTTTTTCTAATGTTGTGTAGCGGGTTTCATAACCGATGAAGGTTCGGCTAATATAATAATTAGCACGTTCTCTCTTCGCATCATCAAGTTGAGCTAACATAGCTCCTAAGGCAGAATCTAAAGCTGAAATATACAGGAGAAATGGGCGATCAGGTCTAGGCGGTGAAAGCACAGGTGGGTTAAGGAGGTATTGTTTGAGAAGTTCAAAAGCTTCTTTACATTCGTCGTCCCAATTAAAAGGGACATCCTTCTTAAGAAGTTTAAGAAAGGGACCGGTTTTGTCCGCCAGCTTATCGATGAAGCGACGGATGGCTTGAAGCTTACCTTGTAAACTTCGTAACTCAGATATATTAGTAGGTGCGGGCATATCAGTGATAGCCGCAATCTTGAGAGGGTCGATTTTGATACCACGTAAAGAAACTAAAACCCCTAATAGTTTACCGGACTTAACTCCGAATATGCATTTGGCTGGATTTAATCGAATAAGATATTCTCGTAATCGATTAAAAACTTTTCTCAAATCATCTAAATGATTATCTTCATTAATAGAGCGAGCTATAATATCATCTACATAATCATGTAGGATATCATGCATCATATCATGAAAAATATAAGTCATAGCTCGTTGATAGGTTGCACCTGCGTTCTTTAAGCCAAATGGCATCACTTTCCAACAAAAGGTACCCCAGGGGGTAATAAAGGCTGTTTTAGCCTGATCTTCAGGAGCTATCCTGATCTGATTATAACCGGAGAATCCATCCATTAAGGACATCATCCCACTCCCGACAAGTAAAGTCAATGATTTGATCCATGTTTGGAAGAGGAAAATCATCTTTAGGGCATGCAACGTTAATATCTCTAAAATCTATGCAAACCCTAACTTTGGTGGCTTCTTTCTTGGTAACTGGAACTACATTTGAGATCCATTCAACATAATCAATAGCTTGTATAAAAACAACATTCAGGAGTTTTTCTAACTCCCCTTTGACTAGCAAAGCCACTTTGGGATGCATTTTTCTAAGTTTTTGTTTAACAGGTTTAGCATCCGGATGGACCACTAGGTGATGCATGACTACAGAAGGGTCCAGACCCGGCATATCTTCATATGTCCAAGCGAAGACATCTTCATATTCTTTAAGGAATGCAATGTATTGTTCTTGTTTTTCTTGACTTAATTCTGATCCAATATTGATTATGTGAGGACTATCCTCAGCTCCAATATTAATTTTAATGACGTTTTCTACCTCCATGTGTAGATCTCTTTCAAAATTAGGTGGGGCGGGTGAAACGCCCAATTCTTGTAATTCTTGTAAGGTTAATTTGGATAATTCATCTTGAGGATTAGCGGTCTCAAGTTGGGCTATAGTTGGTATAGAACCATCAAAATAAAATCCATTGTGTAACATCTCTTCAACGGAGACATCGTGGAAGATATCTCCTTCCAACTCCTCATCGGAGTCAGCAATCATTTCAGGGTAAGCTATGGATAGCATGTTACATGTAAATGGCTGATTTTTTAGAGGCAAATCATCACGCCTATCCAAATAATCTTGATAACATATGAGTTGATCATCATCTTCAAAAGGAAAGGGTTGACCCTTACTAGGAAATAGGCCCACACCACAACGAGTGGGCCACGGTTCTACCTCGAAAGGTTCTTTCATGCCATTTTGGAAAGGTCCCAAGCCTTTCCCTTTATATCCCATTTTAAGCATTATGGGTTTAGCTTTAATATATTCATTGGTAAAATAACATCGAGCATATCCCTCATGATGAGTTTTGATATTCCGAGGGATTCTTCCCCACTCATATCCTTTATAAATGAAGGCACAACTCCCGACTTGGTAAGTACTTCCCATAGGTTGTGGGAGGCCCAAAGTACGAGGAGATGGCGGCAAGTTATTTAAAAGAATTGAATCTTGCATGAAAGCATTTGTTTTTTTTGATATTAAGATTGTGGATAAATCTGGTAAAAGTTCATCATAAAGAGCATAAGATGTAGAAGGATCATTCCCTATATCTTTAGATGTGGAAGGTATGATAGATGTTGATAATGTGGAAGTGTTAAGAGATGGGTCTATAGGTTTTGAAATTATAGGGATAGAACATGAAGGATTGGTTGTAGATTGAAGATCTTTTTGAGGTTCTAGAGTGGTTTGTTTAGAAGATTGTTGATCTATATATGAGGATGAAATTAATGGAGGGGAAATAGGTGAAGCTATGGGTGTGTGTTTCACAGTTTTAGATGAAAAATAAGAATTAGGATGTGTGGATGACAGAGCAGGGCAAAATTGCACTCCAACAGGTTCTGCCAAAGCACACATATCAAAGGGTCTAGGATCACCGTGGATAGTGACCAATTGATTTTTAAATTCGAATTTAACACATTGGTGTAAAGTTGATGGGACAACCCGCATTGCATTGATCCAAGGATGACCCAAGAGTATATTGTACGATGCGGGGCAATGTACAATAAACATGGTGGTATCTAGAGTTCGAGGACCAACTTGCAATGGGATGGTAATAACTCCACACGTTTCTTGTGTTTCATCATTGAAAGCTTTGATAATCATGTCAGTTTTCTTCATTTCATCACTTCTAAAGCCAAATCGTTGGTAGAAGTCAAAAGTGCAAATGTTTAGAGATGAACCATTATCAATCAGGACTCGTTTAACAACTACATCTCCAATTAGAGCAGTAATATATAAGGGATTATCCTTATGTAAACTGTGTTGTGGGATATCTTTATCCCGGAAGTCAATACAATCAACTTCTCGAGTGATGATAGTATTGGCCATGGCTTCAGAGTTGAATATTTTGAGGTACCATCATTTGGCTTAATGTAAGCATCAACTCATCCCTATGGGTAGGAGAAGATCTTAATAAATCCAAAAGGGAAATTCTGGCTGTAGTATTGGATAATTGCTCATTAATATTGTAAGGGGGTTTAGGTTGAACATTGGAAGCATGATTCCCTTTATTGGGATTTTTCAAAACAAATGGAGCTGATCCATCATTCTGGTTTGGTTCTTGTTGAGAATTTTGAGCCTGTTGTCGGGTAACGACTCCAATGGTACCTACAATGTTATATTGAAGACGCTCGAACTGGTCTCGATCGAGCATTTATGGCTTGTTCATTAGGGAGGAATTGATTAGAAGAAGGTCGAGTAGTAACTCTTCTAGGAAATGGTTCTTCTGGAACCATAGCATCTGTGATGGGTTGAATAGGATCTGATTCATTTTTAGAACTATTCGATTGGTTTGAAGTGATGTCTATTTCACTTTCAATATCTGATTCTATATCACTAGAATCTGGAGTTTGAATATTATGTAGGGGCCTGGTCGTAACCATGGATAAGGTTGTGTCAAATATTTGAGGATCATGATTAAGTAAATGTCCACTAATAGTCCCTACATATCGGGTAGGAGGAGGAACATTATGATGTTCGATTTGATTGGCCACCTCTTTACCATGTCTTGGTAAAGGGTGTTGAAATATGTCTAATGATTGATTAGCATTTTGATTTTGATTTTGGGGAATGTTCTTTTGAGGATTATTAGGAGCATTTTGTTTAGGTTGGAAGGCTTGCACCTCCATTTCATTATTATCAATCAGATCCTGTATTTTATGTTTCAACCTTTTACAAGCGTTGGTAGAGTGTCCAGGTCCTCTATGGAAATCACAGTGTAAGTCAGCTCTGTATCCGGGTATAGTTGGATCAGGTTCCCGGATAGCTGGTAATTGGATCAAACCTCTTTCGAGTAATTGAGGTAAAATAGTTGATAACGGTTGATTCAATCTAGTAAATTCTCGAGGAGGCTTATCAGGCGGTTTCAATATAAATTTTTTTGTTGTTTTCGTTGCATTGATATTAGCAACATTTCTGCTATTAGTGACTCCGTCACCTACAACTTGTTTGTTTTTATACTGATTTCTGGATGTTTTCTCATCATCCTTCTTCCTAAGTTGGCCTCTCCTAATGAGGGCATCTTCTACTCTTCGAGCTAAATCTATAGCCTGATCGAAGGTAGTTAAAGTAGCAATTGATAGCTCATAAGATATTTGTTCTTGTAAATTATTAATAAAAATGTCCAACATTTCCCTATAAGGTAGCACAAAGTGCAGTTTTCCTGTCAACTGCCTCCATCTAGCTAAGAAATCGGCAAAACATTCATCCTTGTCTTGTTTTAAGTTGTATAAATCTTTAATGGTTACATGCCTCTCGATGTAGGCACTAAATTGATGGACAAAAGATTCAGCTATTTCTTCAAAGTTTCTCAAAGAATGAGTGGGCAATTGATAGTACCACTCTAATGCCATTCCACCTAAACTTTTTGGGAACATTTTTAGTAATAGCAAGTCATCATGTGATATATCATGACATGCTATCCTAAACATGCGAAGATGCTCTATGGGATCTTCGGTTCCTTTATATATAGGCAGGATGGGCATGGGAAAATGCTTAGGGTAAGGTTGTGCTACAACTATGGGATCCAAAGGTTGACTACATATCTCTCGATAATTGTACGAGGGACGATAAGGATCTATCCGGTCCATACGCGAAGCTAACTGTTTCACCATGGCTTCCAGATTACTAGTTTGCCCACCATATTGGTTCGGTAGGGCATTGATATGGGATTTGTGAGCATATGATGGAGGGACATGAAGATTAGATGCTATGTTGCTATTGTGTAAATTGTTGGTAGGAAAGGTGTTATGAAGGAATTTTGAAGTTGTATTATGTTGTATTCCAGATTGTTGAAAATTGGTGTTTGACTTCATTTTAGGTTTTTGTTTACTTGAAGCATATTGATCAATAGTTTGGCGAAGTAAAGCAGTGAAGGAAGTTTTCTTTTGTGTGGGAATGATTTTAGGCTCAATAACAGGTTCCTTAGGAGGTTGGGTAACCTGTTGTTTTGGCATGTTCTGAATCATAGTGACCATATCTCTATTGGATGGTCCAGCCTTATCACTTTCTTGATCAATGAAAGACAAGGGATTAGTGTGCACATCAAACATATGTTCCATGGCTGCTTGAGTGTCACTAATTTGCCCTTTATCAATACGAACTGCCATATTAAGAGCGCCAATGTTATTATTGAAAAATTTCCAGAAATGATCTAAGTTGTCAAAAGCAATAGTTCCATCTGGAGCTACTCTAGGGGATGAGGATCCATCCTCTTTAACATTTTCTTCTTGTTCATTGTCTTCACCTAGGTCATCTTCTGGTTGATCTAGAGTTTCTCCTTCCGGAATTGGATCTTCAGGAAGGAGATTTGGGTTTCTAGTTTTATCTTCTAACCAATCTTCTTCTTCTCCTTCAGTTTGTTTACCATTCCTAAGTTTAGGCATTGTGCTTAATTTAGATTTCAACAAATATATATATATATATATATATATATATGCAACAAGCTTAAGAGGTATATATTAATTATATACCTACTACAATATTTAAAATGAAATGTTTTGGTTTTTGTTATGTTTTTTTAGTTTTTCTTGTTTTTGTAATAATATTGTAAAGATAACAAACAACACAATAAATGCAAGAACTAATACTGAAAGTAATGATCTAGTTTTCTATAAACAATTTATAAATATCATTAATGGGCTCGAGTTCTTCAGGAGTCATGAAGTGTTCTTCAAATTGAAAATTTTCTTTCAAAAATTTAATGAAAAGAGCTATAGTGATATTATCTGTCTCAGATTCTGGTTGATAGAAGTAAAGCTCGTGGCAATACTCTCGATATAACACAGCTCGAGGAACTCTATTCCATATTTCCCTATCCGTAAGAACAACCTCTTGGTCTTCTACATGACCTAGGAACTGGTGTATAATGGCTGCGTTCTCGAGGTATTCCTCGAAGGTGAACAATTCTGAAGACACAAGAGCTCTCCTATAAGCTAACCATCTATGGCAGGCTCTCTGAAGTTCATGATAAAAGACGAGTTGATGAGGATCCAGGATTCTATCTAGGACAAGCCTCTTGATTTGTTTAAGTTTTGTTGACCTAGATGAAATGACACTTAGTCTTCTATCAAGTTCATCCCACAAAAGTTGATTTCTATCTGTTTCAGGCACACTAAGCACATAATTGATTTCTATGGCTGCCAATTGGTTTTCAACATTTATAGTAACTGCTAATATTTTCTTAGGAGCTACCATCTAAACATGATATGCAACTTATTAATTTTAAATGATTTGAAATGCATCTATGTTTTGGTTGTTTTATTTTTTTATTTTTTTGTTTTCAAAAGGTTTAAAATGTATTCACGTCGGGTTCACCAAAATGTATCGCTCCAAATTTTTTACATCCCTACCTTCAAGCTATAGGATCCGTGCCCGAAAGGAGGATGGGAAAAGGATGGCATGGTACCTCGGACTGAGAGGCCTTGCGAAGGTCCCGCCTCTCGAGGGAGGTGTATTATGGTGATTTTTTGATGGATGGTGGGTTCACCAGGAAATGTTTGAATGGCAGTTTCCATGCCTAGGTTGGGAATGTGTTTTATGTGTTCAGTTTTATCCTTAAACATCCAAGTCCTAGGTTTGGCCAAAATGAATCTAAGTTATTCTATATGAAAATGCAGATTTAAATGAATACAGAGAACAAAATTAGACAGAAAAAAGAGAGAAAGGGGTAAGATTACAGAGTCATACCTGATCCGGATGTCTGATGAAGATTCTAATTTTTGAAGCAGTCAGGATCGTCTGGAATTCGACAGGATCGTCTCCTATCTGACAAGATCGTCTGAGATCTGACGAATTCATCAGAGACCTGCAATCAGAGAAGTAGACACAAAATACAGAAAATGCAACTATGCTAACAGAGGGAAACAGTGTAAAATGACAATAACAATATCAAACTGAGAATTATAAATAGAAACATGAATGCATTATACTGATTTAATGACAATTATAACTTAATTATGCATTTGATCTAGATGGGTGAACTCCAAGATGCAAAATAATAAGAAATAATCATAATATTAACTAAATGCAGAATAATACAATAGAAAAAGGATGAAGAAATGCAAACTCTGGGCACTGATTGCCCCCAATGTTGACTGCAGTCGAAATCGTCTCTGATTCGACAGGATCGCCTCCGATCTGAACAGGATCGTCTGCGACGATGTAAGCTTGCTCCGGCTAAAAAATACTAAGGTACCTACAACAAAATTTGGATAGAACAAGTGCAAATAGTAATTTAGGATGTCTAGTGTGTGTAGAATTCGAGTTACAGGGAATTTCAGCCAGGGGGATGCTAAGGGGAGGGCCTAGGATTAAATAGGCTTAGGAGGGAGGTTAGGAGGTTGGAGATCATCCCTATTTGGGAGATCTCCAACGGGGAGGGTCTCTAACGATGCAGACACGCTTCTGCCCGGATTAGAGACGCCGTTGGAACAGAGACTAATTGTGAAAAATCAGTTTTGGGACAAGATCATCCGGACGTCCTAGCCCAGACGAAATCGTCCGATCTGAGGCGATATCGTCTGATCGACGACGATATCGTCAAACGGTCAAAACAAACTCTAAAAATGGCATGGGAAACGAGGAAACGGATTAAGCGGCGATTTGGGAGCGGTTTTGGAGGTTAAAATTTGAATTTGAATTATTTACTAGAGTAAGTGTAATTATTAAGGTTTTACTGCACCAATTTTAGGGTGCTACAATATGTATAAATGGCTTTTAAGATTGATTGAATAAGTTGCACTCTTATTGCTAATGACCATCTTACCTTTCCATGTTGATAATTAGTTATGAAATTTACTTATAATTGTATTCTACAATTCTATTCTCATTCTCCCCTCAAATAAGGGCATCCCTAGATATGTTGGTAAATTTACCTCCTTTATTTGAAGTAACCTCCATATCTCTATTTTGATTCTAGATGGAGTGTTTAGAAAGTAAAATTTGGATTTTATCCTATCAACTTTTTGTGCTGACTCTCTTTCATAATCCTGTAATAAGTTCCTCAAACCTCTAGCCTCATTTATCCCTATCATCCTAAAAAGGGCTATATCATCTACAAACTGTTGATGGGTGATGTTGTCGATGTTATTACTAGCCTTAAGTTTGCTTATTAGACCATATTTGTATGCCTTATTCAATTTCCTTCTCAATACATCTACCATAATAATGAATAGATATGGTGATAGAGGATCTCCTTGTTTAAAACCCCTCTTAGCTTTAAATGATTTGATCACTATAATAAATATAGTATTATGAAAGGATTTAAATGTTGGTTGTTAACAACTTGATGATATTTCTAAAATATTTATGTAGAGATTTTTAATAACTTCACATCCTAGAATTTATAATTTTGATATAGCTTTATAACAATGATTTTTTTGTCACTCTTTGACACTTGATCATTTTATAAAGCTATAATAGCACATCCATTAGACCTACCATGCATATCTCTTAATCATGAAATATATTTTATTACAAATAATAAGTTATGATAACAGGCCTTAGTTTTGTTGGAAGGCATAGATAATGGATCACTACATGGTCTACATATAACCAAAATAGTTTAGCTTTGATTCTCCATTTTTTTAATAAGGTATATGTGGATTCTATTGGGGTTTACTCCCATCAAAATTTTTAAATATTACATTTTTTTTCAGGTCAATTAAACAATATCCAATTTGCCTTTTTGTTAAAGATGTTCTTCATCTTCATCAAACTACTATGTTTTCATAATCAAATCCTTGATATGCTTTTTGTTAAGAGATAAAATATCACTTGGCTAGTTGCCTTCCAGATAAAAAAATTTCGAAGATGAAGGCCAACACCATCATTGGCTAGATTATCTACCACTTTGTTTCCTTATCTACAAATATATTAATATTTTTAAGATACTGCCTCTAATAGTAGCTGATGTACATAATATATAATGCAATGATTGATCTAATTACAACATCAATTTTTCTTGATAGAATTAATAATAGTTTGTAAATATCACTTAATTTATAGATTTCATTTGAAAGCACCATCAAAATTAATTTTGATGAACTTAAACTTTGGGGCCTTTTCACTTTACCATAGATTAATAGAGATATCCTTTGTAATAAATCCATTTTAACAAATAACCCTTTTCATGTATATTCAAATTCTATAACCAAGAATCTAACACTTGTTTTACACACTTGATACTTTCCATAATGAACACCATGCCTATACACATTCTGCAAGATAAAAAAATACAATTCTAAACTTGGACATGATTTTTAGATTTATTTTTTAAAATACTATTATCCTCTTCAAGCCATAAATACCAAAAAATACTAACAAGAAAAATCCTCTAAATAATGTATAATACTTTAGCTTTGAAATAATTAATCCAATATTTCATCAAATCTTTTAGTGATGATGAAGCTAAACAATATATTTTGATTTTTTTGGAAAGTAGTCCTAAATGGTGTAAGCAAAGGGATAATAAATAAGTAAATGATTTATTGTTTTTAAATACTTCTTACACAAGGCACCTAAAAGGTCTAGAATATTATTTTCTTTGTAGTCTCTCACCGATAAGAATCTTTCTTTGGACAACTAAGTAGAGAATAATGAGGCCTTATGGAGGGTCTCAAGTGACCAACCATTCTTCTAAGGGAAATATTTGGAAGTGGTAATTTATAATTGTTCTAATGCCTTTATCCCAAATTGAATGAGTATCCACCATATTTTAATGGATTTCACACCAAATCATCCTTCCATTTAAAAATAAGCAACTTGAACTCTTGAAGCATAGTTTTAAGCTCATTTTGTATTTGTTTAAGGCCCTCTCTTCCAACCAAGTTGCTAATAATTCCATGATTTGGTGTTGTTGCTCATATTAATAAATTTTTTGACCTTTGAACCTTTACAAGCTAAACAACCTAAGCCAACACTTTTCATTTTGGATCATAAATAAGAGGAAAAGGATTCAACCACACATCATACTAAAAATTTATAGAGATCCTCTAATTGACTGACCATCTAATATATTTCTTAACCAATTACAAATTATCTAATAAGTTCTATATTACTAAGCTCTAGGGAGGATTTATTTTTTGAACAACTATAGTTCATGAAAAAAAACTTATATATTTTTAAGTAACATTTTTTCTAACTCTTTCCTTGATATTCAACCAAGTGTTTCCCTAGTGCCAATTATAAGTCTGTAATTTGTAAGCCTAGTCAACCAATATTATTTCCTTTGCAAATCCTATCTCGCTTAGAAAGAGAAAACCTAGAATAATTTTCTCACATCCTTTTTGAAGAAAATCTCTTTGAATTCAATTTTGGATGTTATACTTATTGGTAATATTGAAGTGACATCATACATATAGGGATATAATATAATGTAATGTATATGAGTCACAACCTTCCATCCATGGTTAAGAACTTACCTTTTGAACCTGCCAATTTTTTTTCTATTCAAAATTGGGTTGTAAAGATCATTCTTTCATTTATCAGATAAAAAAATACCTAGATATGTTGGTGGAAATTTTCCAATTATAGGAGGAACTACGGGTGAAGTTGGAGCTTGGTTGTCTAGGGTAGAGAAAGTATGGGTGAAGTTGAAGCCTGGTTTTTTAATATAGAGGAACTACGAGTGAAGCTGGAGCCTGGTTGTCTAGGATAGAGTGTGAGGAACCTATGTATTAATTTTTGAAATAGCCTTTGCCAATGTGCACCACAAACTCCTTGTGCTAGAAGAAGTGTTCATGCTAATGCAAAGAGAAAAATATTAAAATTGTGTGTTTTTATTGAGAAGACTACAAATGAAGCTAGAGCCACAATACACGAACTAGAGAGATTGATTGTCTAAAGGCCACCTAGAAAGCTAAACTATCATGCAGAGTTCCATAAGCAAAGGAGAATTCACAAATAGCAAATCCTAGGAGTTCTAGAGTATAGTGAGAGGATTTTATGCTACTTAGAGTGGAGAAGATTTCAATTCTTTTTGAAATATTGGGATCTTCAGATATGGTATATGAGTAGTGGGTTCATCCAAAGTGTATCAATGCTTCAAACCCTTACAATGTATGTGATGAATATGAGTTAAAAAAAAAAACTAAAACAAAAAAACATTAGAAGAAAGAAGAGACATGAGGGAGTGTGAGCTGGGAGGAAGTGTGAACTAGGAGGAAGTGTGAATTAGGAGCAAGTACGAGCCAGGAGGGAGTGCAAGTTAGGAGTGAGCCTCAACAACTAGTATGGAGGGAAATTCATATTTAAAATCCTTAATGGAAAGTTAGGATGCCTTAGCTGGAAGTATGGATGCCCAAGTTGAAGATAAATGAAAGAGCAAATTTATGGTAAGTTCGATCTAAGTAGCAGATGTTACACCAGAAGTGACTATCAAGGATGATATGATTGAGCATGAAATAATGGTTTTGAAAAACAAAGGGTTAATATGTAAGTTTCTATAGACACTAAAATCAAGCGTAATAAACACTAATTAATTAGTAATAAATAATTAGTATATTTAAAATTATTAAAATTAATTAATATTAAATTAATATGCATTTGCCTAAAGTATAAATTAATAATTTATTTATTAAATAATTGATTAATTATTTTCTAAGCTACACAACTACTCACCCCATCCTCAACAAGACCACTCACCCTTCCATCCCCCATGGCCACATCATCCGTAGTTCACTCCAGTCCCACCTCCCATCTCTCGTGATCGATCACACACAAGAAAGAATCACCATTTTTCCATAAATTGAACTCCAATAACTTGTAGTTGCACATATGGGATATTTCAAATGCACATTAATTCAATAGGATAACTCAATATGCACAACATGCACATTCAATTCAACAGGATAAATAAATATGCACAACATGCACAGTTAGTTCAACAGGATCACTTAACTCAATATGCACATCTAATTCATCATGCACAACCAGTTTAATGTGCACACAAATTTGGTGATAATCATGAGGTGAGCTTATATTATTTTTGCAAGCATTGATTTTCAGTGATAAAATCAATGTAGAAGTGAAACATCAATTAATCTCACTTAACTGATTGAGCTTCCACCTTATCCATTCTCCTTGGAATTCTATAAATGCATCCCCTTTGCCCTCATTACAATGAGGATGGTCTATGCATCAAATTGTTGCTAAAATCTTGAGCACACTTCATACCTAAACACCCAAAGTAAAACTCATACAACCATCTCTGTCCCATGCTAGACCTTGATCACAACACCCTATAGGCCTAGATATGGATTTCATTAGCAAAAGGATGCCACATCCCGTGACCATCCGATATTGGATGGGCTTGGTTCATGATCATCTAGACCCGAACGATCATCATCTAACCCGTACACAAACCTCTGGATACAATACAGTGCAATCCAACACATCATGACACAACCCAACATGGCACAATGCAACAACAAAGATAACAAAAGAAGGGTAACATTTTAGATTGTTAATAATTTCATGTGCCACCAGCCACCAAGACCCTCCCAAACTAGGTCAACCACCTCAAAACTACCATGAAACATCACAACTTTGTAGGGATGATCCACATCATTACTCAAAAATCAATACTATCTTCATCAAAAAATCCAATAGAGTACTTCTACCAACATGCTTTCATCCTCTACTATGCCACCCCCACCAGTGCATGTTGTACCATACCCCCCATGACCGATCATATCTCTCACAAACTACCTCACACCAAGCCTTAGGGTGACATCGTCCAAAATTTGAATTTATGAGCCAATAGTCACCCCCGCATTGTGAGGCATTGATGGAAATATTGAAATCCATTGACCTTCACACTCAAGATCCAAATACCTTTGCAAACTTTGTGGGTAGTTTCAGAACTTGCATGGAGCCTACAATCACTTTCTATGATTACAATATTATAAATTTACCAATAGAAGCACTAGATCCTCCATTGCATATTGTAGCTCATATAGACCATAAACCCTTTAAACGAGTTTTGGTCAACACCGGTTCCTTGATCAACATCATAACAGTCATGACGCTCTAACACCTCCACCTATCACCTTCACACGTAGCCTCATCCACCTTCACTCTACGAGCCTTCAATTATGTGTTGTGCTCAAAACTTGATATGTTCATTATACCTATTCAAGTAGGTAGGAAGACCATTTATACTTTGTGTCATATTTGTGAAGGAGAAATGCAACACAATGTTCTGCTTGGAAGGCCATGGATTTGAGATATGCGTCAAAATTACATCATTATCTCAAATATATTCATGAGGGCCATGTACACTACATCCCTACTAACAAGGAAACTTTAAAGTATTGTACCTTGATATCCAATCTGTATGAGCCTCCCCTACCATCCACACACCTATACCTTACTTCAGTCTTACCCAAACCAACCCTTCAACCAATGTCATCACATCTTGACCAAGCTTTTCCACCACTAATTACCTATCCACCTGCCCAGCCTACATCGTCCATTACCCCTCATTCTACCACACCTAACTCACTACATAATATATAATGCTTTGTATAGTCCACAATGTATACCATCATCTTACCATCCACCTAGTTCCACTTCCACCAACCCTATACCATTGGGTAAAGCCAAACCTATCCCAGCCAACCTTTGTCTTCACAAAGCACCCCTTTTCACCTACACATCCATACCACACCTTCTACAAATACCTAGACACTTTCAAACAACCTACTTGCACCTACACAGTAGTATCCCCCACTTCGGTCATCCATCGATCTATTTTCCCACAAAATTTGACCAACATAAAACACTTACCTACCTCCTCCATCCATTGAAATCCAAAACATTCCTCCCACCATGCAACTTGAGCTGCTACCTCAATCCCTCATTGGACACGTTATCATAATTTCTACCTCCACCTCTACTAGTCCTTAGCCCACCCTAGTTCCTTAAGCAACTTCCTTATCCACACAAAATCAACCACCACCATCGTCAAATGCATCCACTGTAGATCCATCCATTCCAAACATCACCATAGGTTCATCTACAATATTACCCCATCAAAAAGAGGATGTTGTACCAACTCCCACATCCCCTTCCCAACCTATGCAGGTCGCAATCCACATAATAAGTTTGGGAATATGCGAGTATCTAGTATGCAACATCACATTTACACCTCCCATCATTGAATTGATTAGGGATTTTGGACACCCATGTATAGGCACCATTATTCCCATGGGTCTTTTATCCAATTCTACAAATTTTATATACGTTAGAGTGGATGCCTCTTTCAATTTCCCTCATGATGAAAGACCTAAATCACAATTTTCTAGTGATGTTAACTTTCTATAAAGTTCCTCCTTTTCTCTATGATGTTTTTGACACTCCTATTGGAGAGGATTTAACCTTGGTTGCTATGAGTAGGGATCTTGCCACATTATTGAACCATATTACTAGCTCCCTGAACAAAAATTCATATTAGGGTATGACAACCATTTTCCAAATGACCCTTTGAGGAACATTTTCAATATATTACCCTTGATCTCAAAGAGAATAAAAATGATGAGTACACTGATCCTAAGTGTATTTATTGTCCACAAAATAGGCATTTTCCAAGTTGCCACCATTCACACCATCCCATTGGATACCTTGAAAGATGAATTAGATGAACTACTGGAAGCACTTTCAATTTCTTCTGATAGCTCCAAAGAAGGATCTTCCCCCATAGTCCCCTAATGGAGTTCTTGGATAATTATGTCATTTATCAATGAATTTATACCATTCCACTTCCCATTTTCCCCATGCTCCTTCCTCGGGAGCATCCAAATGCACACATGCATCTGCCACCTCCATCGCCTATCCAACTGAACCTACGTCCACTCATGTTGGACCAACTCTTGCTCCTTGAGCATACCCCTCAAAATACTCCCTCTAATCCACCAAACCTCATCATCCCACAAGTCAACATGGTCTCCATTGACCTATTCACACCCCTTCACAATACAAACAATCCATCGAATCCCATTTACATCGATCCAAGTTTTATTGACTTTGAGAATATTTCCACCTCAACATCCCCCACCAATTTCCTTCCATCTAGCCAATTGATACATCAAGCCAATATTTATATCTCACCTGCCTCATCACCTTCTCCATATGCTATTCATCGTATCAACATGAGTGATTTTTAGTCATCCATTTTTGAAAATATAGTGGATGACATCCACCTCATTTCCACTCACCAATTAGAGGAAGATTCCCACATGCTCATCGAGGACACCATCAACATAGATCTTAGCACTGATATGGAACATTCATAGATCATTAAACTTGGAAAAAGCCTCTCCTTCGAAGAGTAGGAATAGTTTGTTACATTGCTTACTAAATACAAACAAGTGTTCATATGGTATTCCAAAGATATACCAGGCCTCAAACCTAATTTAGTGGTCCACAATCTCATTTTGAGCCCTGATGCAAAATCGTTAAAGCAAAAATTATGAAACCTTCATCCTATCATATCCCTAATGGTTAAATAAGAGTTATAAAAATTACTAGATGTGGGTTTCATTCAACCCATTGACTACCCAAACTAGGTTTCTAATATGGTACTTGTTAGCAAGCCTAACGGGGGATACACATTTGCATAGATTTTCATGACCTCAACAAAGCATGTCCTAAGGATAACTTTCCACTTTCAAACATGGATAAACTCATGGATTCTATCACTGACCATATAATGCTCTCCCTAATGGATATTTTTTTGGGATATAACCATAACCAAGTTAATCCCGATGACCAATCCAAAACAATATTCACAACACCCTAGAGGACATTTTGCTATAAAGTCATGCCATTCGGCCTAAAAAATACAAGTGCAACATATCAACATGCCATGGCTTATATCTTCCATGATTACACGTATAAGATAGTGGAATATTATGTAGATGATATATTGGCAAAATTAAAAATATGTTATGAGCATGTAAGCATTTTGCACAAAATTTTTGATTGACTACTCGAACACAAGGTGAGACTCAACCCCAAGAAATGCATTTTTGGTGTCACATTTGGAAAACTCTTAGGTTTTATAGTCTAAAAAAAGCATCAAATTTGATCTAAACAAAGTCAAGCAATCACTGAGATACGTTCCCCAATAAACCTCAAAGAGCTACATAGTTTACAAGGAAAAATCCAAGCGATCCATCACTTTATTGCTCAGTTGTCAGATAAATGTAAGCCTTTCAACCATTTATTGAAAAAGGGGGTCACCTTTACATGGATTCAAGAGTGTCAATATGCTTTTGATGCCATCAAATAATCTCGCATCCCCACCTGTGTTGACACCACCTCGACCATGTGTCCCCTTTCACCTGTATATATCCACCATTGAATTTACCCTTGGCACAATTCTAGCGCAAACAAAAAAGCAAATAGAGAGCAAGCCATCTATTATATCAATTGAACTTTGGTGAGTTATGAGACCAAGTATGCATATATCAAAATGCTATATTTAGCAATTGTCTTTGTAAATAAGAAACTTTGACATTACATGATCAACCATACCACATATGTCATAGCTAAAGAGAACCCAATATGCTATATGATGAGCCACACATATACAAATAGTATAACTTCCAAATAGATAATGTTTGTAACAAAATTTAATCTCGAATTCATTAGCCAAAAATCCATCAAAGGCCAGGTAATCACATATCAATTTGTTGAAGCTCCATTACCAGATGAGCACTCGCTTATTATCGAGTTGCCTGACAAAAAAAAATTCAATATCATAGAGTATGAGGAGAATGTTGAACCTAAGGATGAAGATGATTTTGTAATTTTATTTGATGATTCCAAATTTAAATGATGGGAAGATACTAGAGTTGTCTTCTTCATGTTTTAAGGAGCTCTTATGTCATTGTCATTTAAACTCAGCTTCCCTTGCATAATAACAATGCAGAATACGAAGCATTAATCCTAGGCCTCCATACTACTATTGCCTTAGGCATTAAATGGATCAACATTTTTGGTGACTCCCAACTCATTGTCTATCAAGTTAAGGAGATCTACCAGTGCAAATACCTAGTTTTGAAGTAATACAAATAGATTATTGATAATTTTCTTAAGCACTTTGATTGGTATAAAGTCGATAACACACCTAGGTTGAACAATCGATTCATAGAAACTATGGCCTCTCTTGGATCACTCATATCATAGAATCCTGTTGATATCACTACATGCTCAAGATCAAAACACTATCTCAATCAACTATTGAATACGAATATTCTCAAACTGAAGAGAATGTGAACTTTGTTTAAACTGAGCCATACAATTATGAATTCTTGTAAATAAAGGATTTTATAAAAATGGGTACTCTATTTGCAGATTTGTCCTCAATCGCTAAACACATGTTCAAACAAAAAATGGTTTGTTACACTCTCTTAGAAAATATCCTTTGTTATCATAGCTTTGATGGATCTCTCACAATGAAATGACTTCTTCACCCACTCTTAAAATAGATGGGAGAGCGATTTTAAGATAGGGGTTGTCTTGAACCATAAGAGGTAAATTGGATCATTTCTCAAGCCCATGATGGAACATGTAGTGGTCATTTTAGTGGAATGACCATTGCAAAGTGTATTTTACACATGGGTTACTATTGGCCCACCATGGAATGTGGCTATTATACATATGTAAAACAATGTCCAAAATATCAACATCATGCCAATTTAACCCATGTACCATCATAGACATTACAACCAATTCAAGCTCTTTGGCCTTTCTCACGATGGGATTTTGATATTGTAGGAAAGATATCTCCTCCTTTATCAAGGTAACATATGTTCATCATAACTACTATTGAGTACTTTACAAAATGGGTTGAGGCAATTCCTCTTACCAGCATGACTGAACCTTGAATCATGGAGTTCATACTCCATCACATCATTTGTCATTTTGGTATACCATTCAAAATTATTTTTTATGACAATCTATTCAAAAATAAGGATGTTCAAGCACTTTGCACTAAATACAATATTCAACACAGCTTATCGACTTCTTACAACCCATAGAGTAATGGGTAAGCTAAGGCCAACAACACTCGAGAGAAAGCACAATAATTACACGATGAAAACTATCAATTACATTGATTAAAAATATAATTATAGGCATGTATGCCTTTACAATCGACATTTAATGTGCTCAATCTATGTGATAAATGCAATACCATCCTAATCCCTATCAATTAGCATAGGAATTTTTTGTTATTTTTGTGTGGTTGTAGGAGTGTTACATATTTTACAGGTTTTTCTAATTTAGATCTACAGAAACTTTAGCATTGACACCATCTAATAGTAGTACCAATTATAGGTGGTGCTTTTGATGAGGATCACACTTGAGATTCCCCCTCATGTATGTATACTTAGGATTAGTTATATTTTAATATTTCTTAAAGTCTAAAGTCCTAAGTCACACTTAGCAATAAATCATAAATCCAATTCCAACTTGTAAATGTCAACACATTTGGATGGCATAGTCTTTGGATTGGATTTGTTAGCTTAATGAAAGTTAGCAATTTTATTTTGAATGCTTAGTCATACTTTATGGTTAGCATCTTCTTGAGAAGATGATTTTTGTAAATAGCGCTATTTAAGCACAAGTTGGAAATTAAATATTGAGTTAGTGTTTTTCATAGTTTAATTTTCTCATCACTAGTATTAGAGCCTGTGATCAGGCTTGTGATAGATAGGCTCCTCGTTTGGACAGGAAGCTCTAGTTTGCATAGGAATTAGTTGTTAAATTCCTTGCAAAATCACCCCTAAAATTCTAAGTTTAGGTTCCTCATTGGCCTTACCTTAGTTGTATTCAGTTAGTTGGATTATATGCATAAGAATTGGTAAAATATTATCTTATTTTACTCTAGTTTCAAAGTGCATCAGGGAGAGTACTAAGGTTTAAATAATATTAATATTAATTTACTATTACTATTAATATTTTTTCTAAGGTTAAAAATTACCCTAAATAGGGTACTTCAAGCGCTTCATACCCAATTGATTCCACCATAAATGACCAACAAACTTTATACCTACTGCTATCGATAGTGGCAACTGATCGACACTGCTAACAAAGCTAGAAACCAATGACCATCTCATTCGATGGCCAACACAACTGATACTATTGACATCGAACTTAGCTTCCTTTATAATTTACCTTCACTTTGGCCAACACAACACTCAACCAATGATTTTTTGTCGATATTTTTGAAGAAACACCAATCGTCTACTTGCCAACACAGTCTCTCTGCTACCGATCTCCACGTCTCGAAGACTGTAGCCTAGAACTGTCATCAGGTTGATACTGATTATTATAGGCTGACCTCTCCTACACAAGCTTGATGACATTTCAATTTTTGGTGATGTCTCACCCTATGTCATTGCAAGTTTTATCTAGCAAATTTGATCTGCTAATAAGTTATTTATTGACTGATATCATTGTATATTGACATATTTCCAACATCGCAGCCCAAATAAGATAGGCCATTTCTTAATATTTCAATCAGTTTTCCAATGTATTACGAAGATTCTTGATGGCTCCTACGATTTTTGATGATGGCTCATACAATTTTTTATGATACCTGGATTACAAAGTTGCAGGTTTCCTAAGCCTTTAGTCCTATATTTGGGATATGGGAATAATTTCTACTATTTAAAAGTGCTTCCCTCCAAAAATATATTAGCCAAATTTACTGCTTGGCATCTCCTATATAACAATTTTTTAACTATTTTCAATTGATAAAATGGTAGATCCTAGCACTAATTATTAAGACCACGATTGAACCACTTTTGGGCTTGTAGAATTAATGACTCATTTTTTGTGTTTGTCTTGATTATGTTTGTAGGAAAAATCCCACATCACCTATGTGGAAAGGTGAGAGGGGTTCAAAAGGTGTAGCACACCTACTATCACTCAACCAGCCCATGGGGCTGGCTCAAACATGTTTGCGAGCACTCATTGACCATTGGTCGATGTTGACCACAATCTTAATTTGACCCTGTATTGTTGTTGACTTGTAGATTCACCTTGTTAACTAATTAGTCTATCATTGACTTGGTGGTTGACACCCCAAATATATATTGATAATTTGTTTGTCCCAAGCCACATCTATTTTTATTTATTTATTTGGCTTATTTTGCAAACATTAAGAAAAATTGATAATTGATAATTTGTTTGTCCCAAGCCACCTCTATTTTTTGCTCATCCTCCCTAAGTTACATTCTACATTTTCTTGGGCATAGACATTGATTTTGAGGTGCAATTACTTAAAATTAATATCTTTGTAAGCCTTATCAAGATCTTGTTTTTGATATTTTTGAAGGCAGATTCACCTTGTTAACTAATTAGTCTATCATTGACTTGGTGGTTGACACCCCAAATATATATATATATATATATATATTTATTTATTTATTTATTTATTTATTTGGCTTATTTTGCAAACATTAAGAAAAATTGATAATTGATAATTTGTTTGTCCCAAGCCACCTCTATTTTTTGCTCATCCTCCCTAAGTTACATTCTAAATTTGCTTGGGCATAGACATTGATTTTGAGGTGCAATTACTTAAAATTAATATCTTTGTAAGCCTTATCAAGATCTTGTTTTTGATATTTTTGAAGGCAGTTATATTCAGGATTGTGCCTCTTTAGATATTCTGGCTTACACTAGATTACTATAGACACCAAAATCTAACCACTTGTCATCCATCCATGCTTCCCAATCTTCACCATCCATTATTTATTTATATATATGTATTTTTTAATATATATTTAAATATTATATATATATATATATATATATATATATATATATATATATATATATATATATATATATATATATATATATATATATATATATATATATGAATTAATTCTAGCCCTCTGCCATGTTTTAATCTTAGCCATCCATCCACCTTAATCCATGCCACTTGCCCAGATTTAATCTCCACCCTTCCTCATGTTTTAATATCGGTCGCTCAAATTGTGTCGTGAAAACCTAATATGTCTAAGGGAATATTATAAAAAAAGAGTCATTTTGATTACTCAACCCCTAAGTTCCTTAAGTCCTAAGCTCTCTAAGTACCCTGAGTTCTAAATACCTGATCTTCTGAGGTTGAATTCTATCGATGTTCATTAGCAAAGAATTATTAGAAGGTCCCAATACCTAGCCCTTATATTTTTATTCTAGCCCCCATCACCACCATTTGTAACCCTTTACTTATACCACCACCCTTCCCATGCAAACTAGATCTGGTTCTGCACCACTTCTGTCATTCCCCAAATGCCCTCCAGAGCCAGTCGAGCACCCTCCAAATCTAGTCGAGCACCCACCAGAGCCAACCAAGCACCCACGGGCATCTCACACACTAGATCTATAGCCCTACAACCCTTAGGTGTTGTTATGGAATCTTCGTAAATATCACTGGCATCACTACGTAAATAGAAAATAGAAAGTTAGCATTGTTGACAAGGTAATAACTCTTGGCATTCATTTTTATATTCTTATCCTTTTGTTTATAGTTTTATTGTAGCATCTAGGGTTAGTGATTTTATTTTGAGGGTCTCACATAGTGGATCCCTCATAAGTATTCTAATATTTGTTGTTGTTGACTGTGTACAGGTATAAGGATTACAATTTTTGGAAGCTATTGAAGCTAGGGTGGCTCTATCCAGGATACACAAGCCCACCTACAACCTCATTGGGATCGAAGACAAGCGCAAATACACCACCCATTTATTGCATTAGGGATTCAAAAACCCTACTCTTTTTAACTAGTATTTTAAACCCTAGATCTATAACATTTGTATCAATACCATAAATCATGTTGTAAACATTGGAGATCAAGGCTCCATTTTTATCAATAAATATCATCTTCATTTGTAGTGCAACATATTGTGTATTGGTTCTATCTATTTATTTTGGTGTTGTTTGAATTTTGATTCAAAAATAGTGATCATGATGGGACCCCCAAAGGGTTCTCTATATTAATTTACTTTATTACTAACTTCAATTTTTTGTTTTTGTTCTACAGGTTTTGAGACCGACCACATGATTTTTGCAGAGCTAGGATTTATGGAAAGTTGCAGAAGTTATCCAAAATTTATGTAGACACCATTCAACACTCGAGGGATTCCATCCAATGCTCAGTGAATGCCTTGCTACGTTCCAGTGTCTCTGGGGTGTGTTTCACAGAGTGGGGAAGAGATACGTAGGCTTACTTGTAAGTTTGCTTTAAACCCTAACCCACTTCTAATTTATTTTTTATGATTTTTACAGATAAATTGATAAAAAGAACATCATTAATTTATGTTAAAAGTAGTCATATTCCATTTATATTTTAGGAATTTAGAGTAGACTTGCATTCATATTCATCATAGTTCACATTTTAGATTTAAAATTCTATTGTTTTCTGGTGTGTTTTATTCAATATTTTGTATACTGTTTTCATGTAAAATAACAATTACATAAAATAGTTGCATAATAGGGTTAAGAATTCTATTTTTACTTGTCTAAATCAAAATAAAATCATAATATTTAAGTATACTCATGCATTTGGTGATTCAATGTGGAAGAACTAGGTGAACCTTCCACTATTGGAATCACTTGATGATTCAGAGTGGGACTTCAGCGGTGTACCCTAAGTTCTTTTGAGGAACTTAGTATTTCTATTTTTGGCTTCTGATTTAGACTTGTAAAATAGGTTATTTTTGACATTGTATGTATTGTGGGTGAAATTTTATACCCTTCACCTACTCTTCCCTTTAGCAAGTGATTATCTTTGTTCAAAAAGAGTGCACCAGTTTTGAAGGAACATCAATGGATGAGCAGAAGACATCAAGTAGTGACAACAACAACTACGATGGACCAAACTGATGGGTGGATGATGGATCAAAGCGAGGTAGGCGATAAGAGCGGGTGGACACCCACACTTAACATTGGATGGAACTTCCCAAAAGACCCATCCAACTGGTTGGGCAAAAATTTCAAAGGGCTAGCATGGGTAGACAAATTGTAAAACCCTACCCTTGGAAAGGATATAGACACCTGCCCATATTGGGTGGAATGTACAAGTACAAAAGGGGAAGGACCTCAAAAAATACCTGCCCTCGCTCCCCATTACCACCGTGGGCAAAAAGAAGAGCAAAGGAAGCACCTACCCGATGCATAAAACTATTGCCATCATCCAAATTTCAAAGCTGAAGATGTACACACTCTTACAGTAGTTTAGGTACTTGATAACGTGCATGGGTGTGACTAATTTGATGCGCATCGCTCTCTAGGTGCCTCAAAACATGTCACTCATCGCCTAACCAGAGGATCACCAGTAAATGAGAAGGATAAGGTAGCTAAGAATTGACAAGTGGGCAGAAGCATCAGATGATCTAAAGGCCCAGATTGGATAAAGTACATATACCTCCTTCTAGAAGATTGATGTTATCCAAAGGACCAATGTACCAGTGCGATGCTTATCTGCTGTAAGGATTGTCTTCCTGCCTTCTACCATTAATGTCCAAATTTTGAAATCCATGTAAATGTAATCATAAATAGTGGAATGATGGTCATTTCTAATGGTGGATCTTTAGCCATTACAATTATTATGTAAGGTTTCTCCTATGCAAATGTAAATTATGCATTATTTAGTCTCTTGATGTGTCCTCTTGTTCTTTACCGAATGCATGAATGTTCATTTCTATTTGGTCGATTAAGTTATCCCGTGTTATTCTACTGTCTAGATTTAATGGGGTTTACTTGTGTGACGTAGGAGTGACTGTTCATTAATATGCGTTGGGGGTTTATTTTTGCTAATGACAATAAGATATGAGCGCTTTGATTCTACATCCTGGATCTCATACACCTATTTGTTGGTTCTAGAAATCACCTCCCACTCACTGCTGATAGGAGCTAGAACAAAGGTAAAATTGGGTGATATTTTAGGTGTAGGATATATGTTCATATGGGGTATCACACCTACATAAGTCTTGATGTGGATCTACTCGTCCTTGTGAGTTTTGGCTACGACCTTCCTTTATTTCTTTCCTTCCCTTTTTACTTTTCCTATTTTACAATATAGATAGCTAGAACCACCACCGAAGGAACCGACCTTCTACTAAGATCATCCATCCCATCATTCTAATGCAACAACCATTCTATGCTTGTCATTGATCCGCCCTCCCCATTTTGTGCATGATGTTGGATTAGCAACCAACAATTTTTGGTGAGTCCATTGGGGAACTCATTGAGTCCCCGTGTTTTAGGAAATCAAAGTCTGGTGGCTCTCTGATTTACGTAAATCTTATCAAAGCCACTTGGAGAATCTAATTTCATGGCACGTTCAGATCATGAGACCAGTCACCCACCCATGTTGATGACCCAAACATCTCGAAGGACTCAAGGTATAATGAGAAGCCTTGATCTCGCTAGTAGAGATAGAATGCTCATCTGGTGACTTTGACTCTGACTCTGATATCACAGCTAGGACCTTTGAATACTAGTGCCTTAATGGCTCAACCATTATTCCCCTAGTGGAATGATCTCGATCCTCTCAATATCCCTTATCAGTATGATATTTTGGAAGCCACCTTTGAAACCCTGATAAAATATAGTGGTATCAAGGAAGTTGTGAAGTAACACCTTGAAAATATGGCTTCTCTGGCCACTTTTCACAATATCATGCATTAAGATGCAATGATATAGCTGTTGGTTTCTTCCCTCTAAGGTAGAGCATGGCCCTAGTAAAAAACCATGTAGCCTAGAAGCATCTCTATATGGGCGGATCTAGCAGAGCCTCTCATGGATATATTTAACAAAATAAAGGACCCCTTCCAATATCTAAACCAATTTACATTTATCAAGAGAAACCCTATTGAAAGTGTGGTGAACTTCAACATACTTTTTGAGAAGATTTGGAAGAGGATTTCATGACAAATCCTCCCAACCATTGCCTAGGTGTATCTGTTCTACATCTGAGCACTTGGTCCTGAGATCAACTTCCTTCTACACCAATCAAGGGAAACCAGCAACCTGCAACTCTATAAGGAAGTTATCAAAGCTGAGCAAGTTATGATGTGGAGGCTCCATCCTATCAGTTCCTTTCAGGAGCAAGTGTTGGATCATGCAGTGGATACATAGTAGGAGGAAGTGTGCCACAACAACCACATATACTAAGGCAATAAAATAGATTAGTCCCAAACTCAACAAGACCTAGGCAAGGATGTGGATGCACATGAATGGGAAGAGTGCCTCAATATGGATGAAGAGTTGTCCATGGTATTAGCACAGCTAACCAATATTAGAGAGGGACAACATGAAAATCTGGTCCCTGACAGCTCACCACCCGAAAGGTGGAATATGATGGCAAAAGGCATTGCCACCCTAGGATTTAAAGGCTTGAGTGCTCAGATGCTCAGTAAAAGAAAGATGAATTATGATTTTATTATAATTCTATTCCAGTGTGGACAGTGCCATATGAATCACAAGTGATGCCTCAAATACAATGTGATCTGGTTTGGCCACTGCAGATTCAGAGGATAATTTATGAATGACATCTTTGCTCAAGCTTGCTTATCACACTACAATTTTATGACCAGTAAATAAAACCTTGCATTATGTAGGGCCAGTGCATTAGGAATCATACATTTTATCACCGACCATTCATACAACAAGGTCCTATAAAAAGTTACCACTTGGTCAGGTTCCAGAGGGCATCAGCAAGGATTTCCCCAAAAATTGTTTAGAAAATATAACATTCTCCTCTATCTCTATGTTGTTTTCCTATTTCTATGTTCTTCTATTCATTGTTGTCATGATCCCATAGCCCAATGGAAACATTCAACAATTTCCAATACCTCTTAACTCATCCCTAGGAGCTCTAGCAATCCTTGGAACCCATAGATGCAGGCACATGGCAAGGTGAGTATCATATAAATATCCCCTGTGGTAAGATGCAAATGAGTCCATAAAGTGCATACCACAAATCGTGGTTGAAGCAAAATGGCCTCCTAGCTTATAAGAGCCTGTAAAAGAGGATCATTGTTGGATTGTGTGAAGAAGAAGGTTTGGGATAGAAGAGATAAGGAGCATTGACAATATGTTTGCTCTTGGAATGTTCTAGATCTTCGATGGGTTATGTTTAGGGGGACTTAATATTTAAGCATGCCTCGTGAAGAAGGTTCTATGCCCCATTGGTTTCACTTGATAGGCTTTGGATTGCTTTTCCCTTCGTGTCTCCCTGTTCTCCTATTCTTTCCTCCACTTCACATTATTTTTCCCTTTTTTGCCTGTAATTCTTCCAACTAGTAGCAAAGGCTTCATTGTCTCTATTGCTTCATGTTCCCTTTTCCTCCTGTGTGTGTCTTATATCAAGCTTCTTAAGCATTTGCTTATTGTTTCCACTACATGTCTTCTTGCTTCTCTTGTTTCTAGCACTCCTCTCTATGTTGGCCTCCTTGACCTTGTCCTTTTGGATTTCTTTTTCTTGTTTCCCCTTTTTGCTCTCATTGGTTGGGTCCATATTCCTGTCCCTCTGCTATGCTTTTCATCATGTTAGATGTCCCATTTCTTCCAACTTTTTTCACGCTTATTTTTCTCCTCGCATCATCTCATTCATCACGTTCTCCTTTCCTTTATGCCCCTCCTTCCTCTCCTTCATTTCTCTGTTGTGTTTGTTATATTTCCTAATCCTTATGGGTTCCTTTTTTCCATGATATGGAAAACCCCTATAAGTCACCGAAGTATGGGTGAAATTTTGTACCCTTAACCCACTCTTACCTTCAGGAAGTGATTCTTTTTGTTCAGAAGGAGTGCACTAGTTTTGAAGGAACATCTATGGATGAGCGAAAGACATTAGGTAGCGATAACAACAGATACAATGGACCAAACTGATAGGCGGACAATGGATCAAAGTGGGGTGTGCGACAAGAGCAGGTAGACACCTACCCTTAACTTTGGGCAAAACTTCCCAAAATATCCACCCAATTGGTTGGACGGACATTTCAAAGGGCTAGCATGGGCGAACAAATTGTAAAACCTCACCCTTGGGAAGGAGATAGACACCCATCCATCATGGGTGGAAGATACAAGTACAAAAGGGATAGGACCTCAAAAAATACCTACCCTCACTCTGCAGTACCACCATAAGTGAAAATAAGAGCAAAGGAAGCACTCGCCCGACACATAAAACTCCTGCCATAGCCTAAATTTCAAAGCTGAAGATGTACATGTTGTTGCAGTAGCCCAAGTACCAGACAATGTACATGGAGATGACTGATTTGAGGCACGTCACTCCCGAGGTACCTTAAAACCTATCACTCATTGCCTAACTAGAGAATCACTAGTCAAGGAGAAGGATGATGTAGATGAGAATTTACAAGTGGGCAAAAGCATCGGATGATCTAAAGGTCTAGATTGGACCAGGTACATCTACCTCCTTCTAGAATATCGATGTTATCCATAGGAACAACGTACCAATGCGGTGCTTGTCTACTGTAAGGATTGTCTTCCTTCCTTCCACCATTAATGTCTAAATTTTGAAATCCATGTAAATGTAATTATAAATAGTGGAATATTGGTCATTCCTAATGGCGGATCTTTAGTCATTACAATTCTTATGTAAGGTTTCTCCTATGTAAAAAAAAAAATTGTACTATTTGGTCTCTAGCTGTATCCTCTTGTTCTTTATTGAATGCATAAATTTTCATTTCTATTTTGTCGATTAAGTTATCTCGTGTTATTTTGCTATCTAGATTCTATGGGGTTTACTTGTGTGACTCAAGAGTGAGTTTTCATTAATATGGGTTGGGGGTTTATTTTTGCTAACACCAATTGGACATGAGCACTCTGATTTTGCATCTTGGATCTCATGCACTTGTTCATTGGTTTTGGAATTTACCTCTTGCCCATCACTGATAGGAGCTAGAATAAAAATATGGTTGGGTGATCTATTAGGTGTAGGATCTATGTTCATATGGGGTATCACACCTGCATAAGTCTTGATGCGACTCTACCCATCCTTATGAGTTTTGGCTATGACCTTCCTTTATTTATTTCCTTCCCTTTTCTCTTTCCTATTTTGTGATGTAGATAGCTGGAACCACCCTTGAAGGAACTGCCTTCTTTGAAGATCGTCCACCTTGTCATCCTGATGCAACGACCATTCTATGCTTGGCATTGATCTGCCCTCCCCGCCCTGTGCACAATGTCGCATTGATAGCCAACATGTACACATTAGAAAATATCAAATTTTAAAAATGAATCACACAATGCACATTTCACAATAAACAACAGTGAATTGGATTTCATCACCAACCATTTTTTGAGAATTGGCGATAGTGGGCTTCATCTCCATCCATCAATCTCTGCCCTTAGCAATCGTAGATACCCATGAGCAAACTTTCTAGATTTCATCACCAGGAAGAATCTATTTGCCATCCAACCATAGATTTTACCTTGCATTATTTAGATTAAGCACATTCATAATACACAAACCTCAAAAAAACAAAAACAAAAAAATATATAAAAGCGAGATAAAAAAAGGAGGTAAGAAAATTTGTTGCAAAAAACATAGGATTGAATTTCTTGTTTAATCTTGTGAAATTTTCATATTTGCATTTATTTCCTACACATTTTACACATTCCATGTTCAACATTGCATTTCACACATTACATTTTACACATTGCATTTTACACATTGTATTTCATACATTCCATGTTCAACATTGCATTTCACACATTACATTTTACACATTGCATTTCACACATTTCATGTTAAACATTGTATTTCACACATTGCATTTCACACATTGCATTTTACACACTGTATTTCACACATTCCATGTTAAACATTATATTTCACACATTGCATTTTACACACTGTATTTCACACATTCCATGTTAAACATTGTATTTCACACATTACATTTCACACATTCAATGTTCAATATTGTATTTCACACATTGCATTTTAAACATTCCATGTTAAACATTGTATTTTACACACTACATTTCACACATTCCATGTTCAATATTTTATTTCACACATTGCATTTTACACACTACATTTCACACATTCCATGTTCAACATTGTATTTCACACATTGCATTTTACACATTGCATTTTACACATTGTATTTCACACATTCGATGTTCAACATTGCATTTTACACATTGCATTTCTCACATTCCATGTTAAACATTGTATTTCACATATTGCATTTCACACATTCCATGTTCAACATTGCATTTCACACATTACATTTTACACATTGCATTTTACACATTGTATTTCACACATTTCATTTTACACGTATTTTACACACTGCAATTCACACATTCAATGTTAAATATTGTATTTCAAACATTGCATTTTATACACTGCATTTCACACATTCCATGTTGAACATTTCATTTCACACATTGCATTTTATACACTATATTTCACACATTCCATGTTCAACATTACATTTTACACACTGCATTTCACATATTCCATGTTAAACATTGTATTTCACACATTACATTTCACACATTGCATTTAACACATTGTATTTTACACACTGTATTTTACACATTCCATGTTCAACATTGTATTTCACACATTACATTTTATACACTGCATTTCACACATTCCATGTTAAACATTGTATTTCACACATTGCATTTCACACATTGCATTTTACACACTGCATTTCACACATTCCATGTTAAACATTGCATTTCACACATTGCATTTTACACACTGTATTTCACACATTCCATGTTCAACATTGTATTTCACACATTGCATTTTACACACTACATTTCACACATTCCATGTTCAACATTGTATTTTACACACTGCATTTCACACATTCCATGTTCAACATTGTATTTTACACACTACATTTCACACATTCCATGTTCAACATTGTATTTCATACATTACATTTTACACATTGTATTTTAAACATTACATTTCACATATTGCATTTCACACATTGTATTTCACATCAATTTCAATTTCATTTCATCATATCCTCCCAGTCACTCACACCATAAATCATCAAGCATACTGGGGATTCTCAAGATATCGCATCCTCCCAGTCACTTACACCATCAATCATCAAGCAAATCGGGGACGCTTAAGGTATCGCACCTCCCTCCAAAAAAAAAACTCCAAAGGTACCAAATCCCTTTGGTCACATTTCATTTCCAAAAAGATCCAAAGGTACCTAATCCCTTTGGTCACATCTCATTTCCAAAAATATCCAAAGGCACCTAACACCTTTGGTCACATTTCATTTCCAAAAAAAAAGCTCCAAAGGAATCAAAATTCCTTTGGTCACATTTCAATTTCAAAAAGCTCCAAAGACACCTAACACCTTTGGTCACATATCAATTTCAAAAAGCTCCAAAGGAACCAAAATTCCTTTGGTCACATCTCAATTTCAAAAGTATCCAAAGGCACTCAACACATTTGGTCACACTTCAAAAACAAAACAAAACAAAAATTATTGCATTACATTTGCATAATTTTATCATTTGGATCTATACGTGTTGCTTGTTGCTATCCGAGTTCACAAGATTCAAGGAGCACATAAGCTTACCAGGCTAGGGGGAGTAGAAGAACCCGAGCCATTGAACATCATATACTTGAAAGCATTTCATGCTTATTGTGATATATATATATATATATATATATATATATATATATATATATATATATATATATATATATATATGTGTGTGTGTATATATACATGGCTAATACACAAAAACAATATTGCATTTCATACATTACATTTTACATATTGCATTGCACAACATTACATTTTACACATTGCATTTCACACATTTCATTTCACAACTCTCATTTCATAATTAAATTTTATACATTGCATTCACAACCACATTCACACATTTCACATTTCATATTAGGGGTCATTTAGTCAAGTTTAGATAGTAAGTGATCCAATACAATATGTTGCCTTAATCATGGGTACCTTCAAATCACCATCCATTTCATTGCACCATGCCAAATTTTCATTTACAACCCACATTGCCATAATTCCTAGGTGTTTTTGGTCACTTAGCCACTCCTAGGGTTTCAAGCAACCTCCAAATACATGTCTAGTTTTATTTAGGACCAAAACACATTTTCACTAAAAAATATTGAGTTTTTGGAATTGACTCTAAATATTCTTGAACCAAACACAAATCACACATCTTAAAAACTACTTGTGTTAAAGAGGGATAACACCATACTTGTGTTGTACCTCAAAGTAAAAAGGGTATTCCTTGCTTGTCCCATCATGCACATAGTCCACAAAAATAGTGGCTTTCACTAATATCATAAATTAAAAAAAAAAAGGAGTAGGGAAAAATCCTCAAAACTCTAAATATTTTACACATCACACACCACACATACTCAAATTGTAAGGATAGAACTACATTTCCAATCAGACGGTTAGGTAGTCTAAATCCCCAAATCTTAGAGATCAAATTCTTGGACTATGGATTCAATCTTCATCGGGGCTATAGACACGTGATTAGCATTGGAGTACACTCATGCGTGGTGACATGTCTCTTTTAAAGAGACTCTGACTGCACATAAGGACAAGATAGATTCTTGGTCTCATCCATAACAGGTTTCATCTCTATTTACTCAATATGGGTTAATGAACTCACTTGCACACACAATGGTTCTTGATTACCTCGAGTCATTACCATACTCATGATTCGGTAAATGAATTCACTGTACACACATTTGGTCCTAGAGAAATTAGGTAGTATTTAGTGGGTTTGTTTTATGTCACTAGAATTTTTGAGTCTCTATAAAACAATCAGTTTTCCATATGAATTTCCATGTCAACATCCATGTCAATCATCCATATCAACATCCATATCAGTATTCCATATCAACATCCATATCATTACATGAGTCTTCCATTTCACATACCACCATTTTGGTATTCCTAATTAAACAACAATACTAAACATGGTCAAGGAAAATCTAAACTATGAATGATCCTTAGAACATTAATTCATTTGCATTCATACACATTATCATTGCATTATCATCCATCACACATATACACATGCATTCAAACAACAACATCCACACACATGCATTCACACAAATCATAACACAAAAGTAAAATCCATGTATATATAATTCACATATGCAAAGATTGCTAGAAAGTTCTATACAACAACACAACTTGGGGGTGTTCAAGGTATCACATCTTCCTCCAATCAAACAAACACACAACTTGAGGGTGTTCAAGGTATCACATATTCCCCCAATCAAACAAACAACACAACTTGGGGGTGTTCAAGGTATCACATCTTCCCCCCAATCAAACAAACAAGCACACAACTTGGGGGTATTCAAGGTATCACACCTTCCTCTAATCAAACAAACAAGTACACAACTTGGGAGTGTTCAAGGTATCACACCTTCCCCCCATTAAAACAAACAAGTGGCACAACTTGGGGGTGCTCAAGGTATCACACCTTCCCCACCAATTCAACAAACAATTCAATCACTCAATCACATCACATCATCAACAAGTTAATTGCTAGGTTCAAAAGGTTGTGTCTTTTTATCAAATATTAATCACTTTGCCTCACAAACATACATCAAATTCAAAAATCTCCAAAGGGCCTAAACCCTTTGGTCACATTTCAATTCAAAAGGCTCCAAAGGAACTAAATTCCTTATCACATTACATCATCAACAAGTCAATTTATAGGTTCAAAAGGTTACATTATTTTGTCAAAATTTGAGCCCTTTGCCTCGCATACACACATCAAATTCAAAAAGCTCCAAAGGAACCAAACTCCTTTGGTCACATACACATTACATCATCAATAAGTCAATTGCTAGGTTCAAAAGGTTGCATCCTTTTGTCAAAGGTTGAGCCCTTTGCCTTGCAAATGCACATCAAAGTCAAAAAGCTCCAAAGGGCCTAACCCATTTGGTCACATTTCAATTCAAAAGGATCCAAAGGAACCAAAATCCTTTGGTCACATACACATCACATCATCATACACATGCCAAAAATCCCTCTTCTGTTAGGGCATAAATGAAATCAATGATACACATGTCAAAAACCCCTTTTTTGTTGGGGTAAAAATATAATCAATCATCTGCATTTTCAAAAAACCCTTCTCTATTGGGTAAGAACAGATTCAATCATCTGTATTTTCAAAAACCCCTTTATCTTTTGGGGAAAAAATAGACTCAAACACTTATATTTTCACAAACCCTTTTTCTTTTGGGGTAAAAACAGAATCAATCATTGCACTTTTCATAGTCAGCACATTTTCCCAAGTTAAAAATCTCCTCATATGTTGGGGAAAAAATAGAATCATTCATTTACATTATCCATACATCCGCATTCAATATCATCAATTTCATTCATCATTACACCTTCATTCAACATTTTCCAAGTACATTCACAAGTACAAGTGAACCTTGTATTTAGTGATTTATCCTAGTCACCTGGCGATTACAGTGACCGGTTATCGATGTAAATCGATAGGATGGGTAGATCACCATAAGTACACTTACATTTTCACAATCCCTCTATTGGGGTTAAAATAGACTCAATCACTTACATTTTTACAAACCCCTTCTCTATTAGGGCAAAAATAGATTCAATCACTTGCATTTTCAAAAACCCCTTTTCTGTTAGGGCAAAAATAGAATCAATCATACACATGTCAAAAACCCCTTCATATTTTGGGGCAAAAATAAAATCAATCATTGCACTTTTCACAGTCAATGCATTTTCCAATGTCAAAAACTCCATCTGTTGGGGCAAAAACAAAATCAACCACTTGCATTTTACAAAAATCAATTTACATCATTCATATCACTCACATTTAACATCATCCATTTAATTCATCATTACACCTTCATTCAATATTTGCATTTCAACACCATAAAATCCATCAACAATTGCATTTACATTCAATATTTGTCAATTTCACATACAATTTCAAGTGAACCTCGTATCTAGTGGTCTATTCTATCTCCTTGGTGATTGCAATGATTGGTTGTCCATGCAATTTGGTAAGATGAGTAAATCACCATAAGGAAACTTGGCCATCTTCATCATCCAATATCTTATTTTTCAAAAACAAAATCAATTTTTGTCCCTCATCCTTTGAGTGAGACTATGCCAAGACCAATTTTCTCAACAGTTATCATTGATGTCCTTTTCTATGGGATTCCCAACATGGATAACTTTCATCATTTCCTTTGCAATTACACTAGTCTCTGAGGATATGGGCTGGGTAAAGTTATTGAGCAACCGTTTAGGAATTCCATATGGGAATTAGTTACAATCATGAGTGGTCTCGAGGATAGACTATCTTTCTTTTCTTTTTTTGCATTTGCATCTTTGCATTTCAATGACGCCAAAAGGCACTTTCTTCAATAACATGGAATCACCCCAAAACTTGGGGCAACTAAATATGATTCTGATTTTCCAAAATGGGATACATCATACATGATCATGGTATCTACATTTGGAAACAACCCCCTTTTCTCCGTTGGGGCAAAAATGGAATCATTTACATCATTCATATCATCTGCACTTACATCATACACTTACACCATACATTTACACTTACACTATTCACTTGCATTTTCACCACACAATTATGTCAATTGGCTTGTGAGATTTATTCTTCACTCACTCACCAATTGAGGGGGTAAGCTACACAATCAAATTTATTTTTTTTAAGATCATATTCGCATTTCAAGGAAAGAAAGTTGCTTTTGCATAAGACCAAACCAGGTGTCTCGTATTTTTGCATCGCATTGTGTTTCACACAATGCAATACAAAAAGGGGTATCTGTAGACACCAAAATCTAGCCACTTGTTATCCATTCATGCTTTCCAATATTCATCATCCATTATATATATATGTATGTATTTGTTAATATATATTTAAATATTAATATTTTATATATTATATTTATATATATATATATTTATATGAATTAATCCTAGCCCTTTTCCATGTTTTAATCTTAGCCATCCATCCACCGTAATCCATGCCACTTACCCAAATTTAATCTCCACCCTTCGTGTTTTAATCTCGACCGCTCATATTGTGTCATTGAAACCCTAACATGTCTAAGGGAAGATTATCAAATAGGAGTCATTTTGATGACTCAACCTCTAAGTTCCTTAAATCCTAAGCTCCCAAAGTACCCTGAGTTCTAAATCCTTGATCTTCTAAGGTTGAAGTCTATCAATGTTCATTTGCAAATAATTCTTAAAATATCCCAAGCCTTAGCCCTTTCATTTCCATCCTCGTCCCCATTGTCACCATTTGTAGCTCTTTGCTTCTGTTGTTGTCCTTCCCGTGTGGACTAGACCTGGTTATGTGCCACTTCCATCATTCCTTGAATGCCCTCTAGAACTAGCCGAGCACCCTCCAGATCTAGCTGAGCACCTACCAGAGCCAACTGAGCACCCGTGAGCATCTCATACACAAGATCTGTAGCCTACAACCCTTGGGTGTTGTTAGGGCATCTTCGCAACTATCACTGGCATCATCTATGTAAAAAAAAATAGGAAGTTAGCATTGTTGACAAGGTAATAATTCTGTGCATTTATTTTTATATTCTTATGCTTTTGTTTACAATTTTATTGCAACATCTAGGGTTAGTGATTTTATTTTGAGGGTCTCACACAGTGGAGCTCTCACAAGTATTACTAATTTTTGTTGTTGTTGACTATGTGTAGGTATAAGGATTACAATTTTTGGAAGTTATTGAATCTAGGGTGGTCCTATCCAGGATACACAAGCCCACCTACAACCTTTTTGGGATCGAAGATAAGCATAAAGACACCACCCATTCGTTGCATTAGTGCTTTGAAAACCTTACTCTTTGTAACTAGGGTTTTTAAACCCTAGATTTGTAATATTTGTATCAATACCACAAATCATGTTGTAAACATTGGAGATCAAGGCTCCATTTTTATCAATAAAATATCATCTTTATTTATTGTGCAACATATTATGTATTGGTTCTATCTATTTATTTTGGTGTTGCTTGATTTTTTATTCACAAATTTTAAATGAACCTTGTATCTAGTGGTCTATTCTATCTCCTTGGTGATTATAGCGATTGGTATCCATGCAATTCGATAAGATGAGTAAATCACCATAAGGACACTTGGCCATATTCATCATACAATATCTCATTGTTCTAAAGCAAAATCATTATTGGTACCTCACCTTTAGAGTGAGACTATGCCTAGACCAATTTTCTCAATAGTTGCCATTGATGGTCTTGTTTGTGGGGCTTGAAACACGAACAAAATCATAACTCATCATTTCTTTTACATTGAAAGTCATCACGAAGACATGCCCTTCCTAGGTTGATTGGTTTCAATTGAGGGAATTATCCTACAGTCACTAGCCAACCCTCCAAGGTTGACTCTTTTTCTTTTGTTGCATTTTCATCACTTTGCATTTCAATGATGCCAAAAGGTACTCTATTCAACAGCATGGACTCACCCCAAACTTGGGGCAACCACATTTGACTATAATTTTTCCACAATGGGATACATATTACATGATCATGGCATTTACACTTGGTAAAAATACCTTCTTCGTTGGGGTAAAAATAGATTCAATCACTTGCATTTTACAACAACCCCCTTTCTCCATTGGGACAAAAATGGAATCCATTTACATCATTCATATCATCCTTTTACATCATTCATATCATCTACATTTACATCATACATCTACATTTACACCATTCACTTACATTTTTATTGCACAAATCTATCAATTGGCTTGTGAGATTCATTCTTCACTCATTCACCAATTGAGGGGGTAAGCTACACATTCAAAAAAAAATTATCTTCAATATCATCTTCGCATTCCAATGAAAGAAAGTTGCTTCTGCATAAGGCCAAACTAGGTGTCTTGTATTTTTGCATCGCATTGTGTTTCACCCAATACGGTACAAAAAGGAGCATCTATAGACACCAAAATATAGCCACTTGTCATCCATACATGTTTCCCAATCTCCATCGTCCATTATTTATATACATATATACATATTTATTAATATATATTTAAATATTAATATTTTATATATTATATTTATATTTATTTAATATATATATATATATATATTTATATGAATTAATCCTAGCCCTCCACCATGTTTTAATCTCATCCATCCATTCGCCTTAATCCATGCCACTTACCTAGATTTAATCTCCACCCTTCCTCATGTTTTAATCTCGATCACTCAAATTGTGTCATTGAAACCCTAACATATCTAAGAGAAGATTATAAAATAAAAGTCATTTTGATGACTCAAACCCTAAGTTCCTTAAGTCCTAAGCTCCCTAAGTACCTTGAGTTGTAAATACTTAATCTTATGAGGTTGAATTCAGTCAACGTTCATTTGCAAAGAATTCTTAGAAGATCCCAAGTCCTAGACCCTTTCGTTTTCATCCTCGCCCCCATCATTGCCATTTGTAACCCTATGCTTCTGTCGTCACCCTTTTTGCGTGAACCAGATATGGTTCTGTGCCACTTCCATAAATCTTTGAAAGCCCTCTCGAGTCATCCGAGCTCCAACCAAATCCAATAAAGCATCCACTAGAGCCAACCGAGCACCTGTGGGTGTCTCCCGCACTAGATCTGTAGCCCTACAACCCTCGGGTGTTGTTAGGGCATCTTCACAACTATCACTGACATCATCTATGTAAACAAAAAATAGGAAGTTAGTATTGTTGACAAGGTAATAAATCTATTCATTTATTTTTATATTCTTATGCTTTTGTTTATAGTTTTATTGCAACATCTAGGGTTAGTGATTTTATTCTGAGGGTCTCACACAGTGGAGCCCTCATAGGTATTACTAATATTTGTTGTTGTTAATTGTGTGCAGGTATAAGGATTACAATTTTTGGAAGTTGTTGAAGCTAGGGTGGCCCTATCTAGGATACACAAGCCCACCCAAAACCTTATTGGGATTGAAGACAAGCATGAAGACACCAACCATTATTTTCAACTAGGATTTTAGAGAACCCTAGTATCTATAATTTTTGTATCAACATAAGCATTGTAAAACCCCATATTTGGGGTATATTGATTGTAATATTTGATATCCACCTGCAATAATAAAGAGTTTTATCTAATTTGTGTAATCTTTGTGTATTACTTTACTTACTGTTATTTTATATCATTATTGTATTGGTGTTGCTTGATTTATGATTCATAAATTTCAATTGAACCTTTAGATATTCAGGCTTACACTAGATTACAAATGGCATCTGATTTAGCTGACTAAATATTTTCCTTGGTAGAAACTATTGGTTATTTTGTCAACAAAGTGTATGACATTTCAATTTGTTATGCTCCTAATGTAAAAGCCACTAAATATACTAAGACCCATAAAAAATGTGAGGTCAAGTTGTATGATGGATCTAGGAACCCTGATGTGTTAAATAGTTAGATCATGGATATGGAAACCTGGTTTACATATACAAAAGTTCCTATCAATGATCAATTCCTTTTACAAAACTCAAATTGAGTGGGTTAGCTAAAATAGTCATCATGGATAGACAAACAGACCAAAATCCCATTACCATTTGGAAAGAATTGGTACAAGAATCGAATGATTTATTCTATCCTTTTGAATATGAAAGAGAATTGAGAGTAAAATGGTTTAGATTACGCTAAGATTACAATATGTCAGTGCAATATTATATCTCTTCTTTCATCAAGTTACACATTTTATTTCATGTAAATATCCTACATATGAATTGATTGTAAAATTTACAAGTGGCCTTCAAGAGCACTTGTATAGGGAGCTCAAATATACTCCCTTGGAAACAATATATGCGGCCTTCAACCATGCACAACTAGCTGAAGAGAAGCTCATTGCTCGATCATAAGGAGCTTCTTGATATTCAAATTAGCAATAGTCTTCGAAGGCCAAGATGCCTTCAAATTCTTCTCCTTCCGTCTCCTTTTCTACTTCTCATAATTCAAGGAAATATTGTAATCATTGTAAAAGACATGGACACTTACAATTTGAGTGTTTTAAGAAACAAAAGAACTTACTTGTTGATTTTATGGGAGAAGAGAGATAATATGTTGAATTATGAGGTAAATTAAACAATGTTACATTGTTGAATCAAAAAAGTGATCATGACCATTTGTTTATCATAAAAGCCCACCTCATTCTAACTCATACATCACAAACACTTGCACTATATCCTTCACTTTTGGGCCTCATTATATGGATAGAGTCATTTGTGATGTGACTTCCATGGACTATTGTGGTCTTATTATTGGCCAACCCTATCAATTTTATAAAATAGCTATATATTATGCATACCATCAGGCATACACTTTTCATTATAAGCATAAGCAAAATATTAATCATAACTTGCCATAGATCACACTTATAAATTTTTATTATACATCACAAAAGATAGCATTAGTCTTCAATCAGCCTCAGGAAACACTTGCTTCTATTGCACTACCTCCTCCCAAGGAGGCAATTTCATCATCTTTCACTGCATTACCTCCTTCCAAGAGGTAATTTCATCATCAACACCTCCTCCTGCTTCTCTTACTGCTCCTATTGTTCCAGTGATTCTTGTTATGGTTCTTCCTCCAGTTTTAGCATAACCCTCTTCATCGCTACTTTCATTGGCTCTTATTGTGCCATAGATTTTGTATAATTTGTAGTAGCCTATTGGTGCTTCATCATTGTATTATCGAGTGGTTTCATAGATTGGTGATAGAGTTGCTCTCTAGCATGGTCTTATGGCATATACCTCTCATGGACTCGATGACCTAGATTAGCCACCTGATGTTGACCCATCTTTGCATCCACATCATCCTCTTGGTGGGCTCTGTTTGTTTGGCATTATATCTCTTACCCTCCTCATTTTTTCTTTCAAAAGCATTGGATTTGAATGCTTCTATGGCGAAGAGGGATGATGAGGATCACACTTGAGATTCCTCCTCATGTGTGTAGACTTAGACTTATGTTTGTGTAGACTTAGACTTATGTTTGTTAGGCTTAATTGTATTTTAATATTTCTTAAATTCAAAAGTCCTAAGTCACACTTAGCAATGAATCATAAATCCAATTCCAACTTGTAAATGTTAGCACATTTGGATGACATAGTCTTTGGATTGGATTTGTTAGCTTAGTGAAAGTTAGAAATTTGATTTTGAATGCTTAGTCATAGTTTATGGTTAGCATATTCTATTTTAGTAAGATTATTATTGTAAATAGTGCTATTTAAGCATGAGTTGAAAATAATATTGAGTTAGTGTTTTTCATAGTTTAATTTTCTCATCAACTTTTTTTAGTGAGGCCACAAAACTATTAACACCATTTCCCCTTAATACTTTTTCCAAAAGTTTTGTAAAACTTACTTTTTCCAATAAAGGCTATTAAAACTCTATTTCTCCTTGTCCTTTTTATACATGTAGTTTCAAAGTCATTGGATAAGTACTACATTGGATTGATAGTATCGATTTAAGAAGTCTTAATTATTTGATTGGATCATTCAATCTATAAAACATTGAAGGTGTAAAAAAACTTGATTTTTGTTTACTTTTTCCTATTTTATTAATCATAGTGACTTGCATATCTTTTAATTAGTACTATATGTAATCTTTAAATATGCATTTACACATAAAAATAATATTAGAAATCTATCATAAATATTGACCTTATTCACCTTTGCATGCGTCTTTTACTAAAAAAAATTCATAAAGTAGCTTCTATTCTACACCTAATATATATTGCATGAGAAATTATAGAATAAGACCTTCATCAAGATGAAAAATTTGTTTGAGAACAAAAAAATTGGTTTCAAGCATTGCTTCTATAAGTACAACTATGAACTTGTTAGCATCATCCAGTAGTAGTGCTTTTATCATCATATTATCAAAATAGGTAAACAATCAAGTATTGCTTCCAAATTTTTCCTTTTGTAAATTGTGTTTATAAAACTTGAATGAACTAGGGTATTGACTAATAAAGGCCTACAAACAAATCTAACTAGGTTTTTATTTGTGTATAGGTCCATGAAATAAATAAAGGTTAACAAAATTGTATCAAGTGATCATGTATATTGTAAGCAATCAGAATCACCTTTTAGAATCAAGTGTTGTCAATCCTTTATTCTTTTATTATGTTTAGGATCTACTGTTTATCTTTATTTTTGTCTCCTCTTGATTGTATTCAAGGAAATCATAAAGAACATATCTTGAGAATGCATAATAGACATCTTGTTTTGAATCTCTTTGTTTGCATACATTTTAAATTCAATGTTGGTATAGCTTCTACCCCATTATAATTTGTTATTATACATATAACTTAGTAAAACATACAATATGAATAATGCATCTAATTTATAATAATGATTCTATTAGAAATATAACATTTCTATTAGAAAAACTATCTCTAGCACTTTTGTTAGAATCAAAATAAAGCCAAATTTGATTACAGATCTATTCGAGAATATCTAGATTGTCTATGTAAACTATGGAAGTATAATTGTTTTATTCTTTTGTATTAAAAATCTATCTTGCATCTCAAGGAATCAAACGATCATATAATTTGCATTATCATTAGCATAGGATATCTTCATTGCATCCTCTTGTCAACTCCGTTTTACTTAAAAGGTTTTGATTTACTTAAGGAATTTAATGTCTTTCTTATCCCTTTAGTTAATTAAAATTTTTATTAAATAAAAATACTTATAAAAGGATATAATCATGTAAATGTATTAGCTTTTATTAATAAACTTACATTATTCCCAATCTAATTGATATATTTCAATGAATCCATTATCCTAGTTGCATTTAGCCCATCTAGACAAAGGATGTGAGGAAAAAATTAGGTTTCCTCTTTGTGAGTGTGATAGGGGTTCTAAAGGAAAGAATATTGGAGGGACATATTTACAAAATTGTAGACTTATAAGTTTGGCATTAGGGAGAAAATTGATTGGATATTATTCAAATATTAAGAAAAAATTGGCAAAAAAATATCACTTAAAAAATATATTAGGTTCTATTGATTTCATAAGATTTTCTAGGAAAATTAATCCTACCTAGAGTATTGATAACATGGAATTTCATGTTAAAATTTTTTCAATTGATCAAGAAACATATTAGATGGCCAATAAATGAGGGGGATTTTATAAATTTTGGTCCAAGGTTAGACTTATTGTCTTATTTCTAATCTATTTTGGAAACTATAAACTTGGGCATGACTACCTTATAAAGGTTCAAAGGGAAACTATTATATTAATTTGAGCAACAATTCTAGATCATTTATATCTACTAATAACCTAGTTGAAGGAGAGGACCTCAAATAAGTTTTAAAAAAACTTCAAGAGTTTTATTTTTCCATTTTTATGCAAAGTGATGAGTTGGTTTGAAGTCCATCAAAAAATAGTAGATAATCAATGAACTTGGAAATATGATTTTAGAGGAATCAAAATTTCATACTCCTAAAAATTTCCCTCAAATAATGTTTTGTCACTAGAGACCCTTCCTAAGGCATGAACATTCCTTTAGTTAGCATTCCAAAGTAATATTCTTATAGGTGAGAGAATTCAAACAAGAGGATATCATGTAACTTTTAGGTGTGCCTTGTGTAAGGATCTAAAAACATCAAATAATCTACTTCTTCATCATATCTTTGCTTAAACCATTTGGGATTACCTTTTCAAAACAATAAAAATATATTGGGTAGCTCCATCAACATTCAAGGAGTTGATGAAACGTTGGGTTAATTATTTCAAAATTATGGAATTATGAATTCTACGAAATATTGGTCCTACCATTATTTATTGGAATTTATAACTTGAAAGGAACAATCATTTAATTAAAAACCAAGCTTAGAATCATTCCTAGTATTGGAATCATATTATTTCCTATTTTGTAGAATGCTTACATGCATGATATTCATCAAGGAATATCTCAAGTATGGAAAAAAAGATGTTAGGCTCTTGGTTATAGTATTTGAATATACATGCAATATCTATGACAATGGATTTAACACATATTATCTACATTAATCTATGGTAAAATAAAAATATGTAGAATTTGGCTTTCTCAAAATTAATTTTGATGGTGCTTCTAAAGGAAATGTGGAAAAAGCTAGTGTAAGTGATATTTTTTGAAAACTATAAAGGTAAAATTCTCTTCGCTTACTTAAAATATTAGTTAAGTTTAACAAACTATGTAGAGGCTAAGGAAATTATTATAGGGATACAAATTTCCATTGAAAAAGGATGGATATATGAGGAGAATTCATGAATTATTACTAATGCTATCAAGAAAAGTGGATGTGGAGATTGGATAAAAAATAACATTATTTCTAACTGGAGCTAATATTTTAGAAATATCAACATGTCCATAGAGAATGAAATAGGGTAGCAAATGATTTATCCAATCATAGTGTTGATCTTTGTCTTGGTGAAATTCAAATATTAGATGGTAATTGTCCAAGTAATATTTTATCTCTTAATATAAATGATATCAAGAAATTAGTTTTAAAAAGATAGTGATTTGAGGAATATGAAGAATATCTTTGATAAAAAAACCAAGCTAAATATGGTTTAGTTGACAATAAAAGTAAGTATAATGTTTTGTTATTTTTATGGAAGTGATCCCAATAAAAGCCACATATAGCTTATTAAAGGGAAAATTAAATAAAGTTTTTTTAAATGGAGGATTTTTCTTAAAATTTTCAAATAAAGTGAAATTGCTCTAGAAGTAGTAGCAAAATTATCATGTTGATCTCTATCCATCATTGAAATAAAAATAATAAGCAACTTATAGTGAAACTAAATGTATAATTTATTTTTCTTGAATGTATAAAGAAAGAAAGCTCTTTCAAGTTACCACTATGTTTTTATTTTTTCCATAGAAAAAATAACATCTAAATATAATCAAAATACCTATTATGTCCAAACTATAAACATAATATAGGATTTTCTTACTAAAATTGAATAAGTACAATTTATCCATTTTATGGGTTTTTAACATAAAATTTATATAACTTGACATAGAATTTTTCTAGGATATAACATAAAGTAAACACCTAAAGCATAACACTTGCATTTGAATAATTTAATGCTCTACAAATAAAATCGCTTATAAATTATTTCTATTGGCCTTTATAAGGAAGGCCTTAATGGTAGCATATTACAATTACTCAAAATTTTCTCCACTATTATCAAAACCAATGAAATCAATTTTAGGCTATGCATATTCCATCTAAGTAAGAATCTACATCATTATCTATCTATCAAAGAGGTAAAATTACCAATGATAAAATTGCTTTGCCATCTATACCTCCTCTAATCCTTGTTTTGTAACTTACGTATAACATTTTAGGTAAGTACATATTTCTAAACAATGATCTCAACAAGACAAGACAAGGTCTTAAGACACATTGGAACCAGATACCCCTCAAAATCCTTGAATTTTCATATAGGTCAATGTGTACTAATGGAAGACCCCATCTCCAATACATTAGAGGATCCCAACTTAACTCCCTTTCCATAAACTTTCATAGGAGGATCTTAATTGAACTCCTTATTAATGCATGTTTAAGAAAGAGCCTATCTCAATTTCAAAATTCATTTCTAAGGAGGATCCTAGATAAGATATTATATGATGATCCTAACTCTTTCCCATAACATACCAACATGAAACCCATACTTCCTTGAATAATCAACCCTATCCATGAAACCCTAGGGTGATTTCCACTTTCATATATAGATAAATATTACGGTGACTTAATAACTTAAGCAAAAATATACTAGAAAAAAAATTAAAAATATCTTTAGGACATATCCTAATCATTTCACTTGCATATATAGGTAAATTTTATAGAGGGGTAAAGAAATTACTTCTGTTAAATTTTATGCATAGAAAGCTATATTATGGTACTTAGCTTTATTTTTTCTTATGTAATGTTAATCTCTCCACCTTTTGTTAGGCTTCTTATCCCTACTTCTACCTTTTTTATTCTTTCCATTTATCCTCTTTTCTTTGCATTCTACCTTCCTCTTTATCCTCCTCCTTTTCTTCTTTTCCAACATTACTCATTCTTCTCTTCCACTCCCCATAAATATTCTTTTCATTCTTATGTCTTTTCTCTAACTCTTGCTCCACTTCCCTCCTCCATCACCTGCCACCTTATCTCCTTATTCCTTGTTCTTAACAATATTTCATTAAATATTTATTCTTATAAAAAATATGCATAAATATAAATGCATTCACACACATATAGTTTTATTCATTTATAAATTAAATTTCATCTAAATCTAATTTTATAATATTACTTTTCAATTTTAATTTACAATTCATTTTTAAGGATTATGACTCATTGATAAACTTAATAACCTAGTTAAAAACATTGATTATGTTAATTTATGAGAATTATCTTTAGTATCATGCACCAAATGTACATAAATCATCACTCCTTTATATTCAATGATCTTTTGTATATGCATCCAAAATATCTCAAAGTTTATGTCAATATACATTATATACAAATTCCATATAACATTCATAAATAATGTATTTATTCAATATTTCTATAATAAAAAGGAAAATATACATTTACCATTGATAGTTAGATCGACAACTACCTCTCTATATTCAAGAGCAATGTTGTTTGACTTATCATAGGTATCCCTTCATTATGCATATATCATAATAGAATCATCAAACGTCATCAAAATGGCTCAAGGATATAAATATTTATCAGGCATCACAATCAATCCTAATGGAGAGCATCGTAATTTATAATAGACTTGATCAAATCCATATAGGATGCATTTGGTTTCCTTTAACTATAAATCCTAAAACTAAGGGATTCAATACTATGGTATTTGAATTCAATACTATACATGTAGGCTTCTCTAAACATACCCATTGATACATAGTTTAATAGCAATTTCAAAAAATTCTATGTTAATTTTTATCCTAAACTAAGACTTATAACCTTTAAGATGAGATCCATAGAACTCTAAATAATCTAATCATAAGGATATAACTCCATCCCTACCATGGAAAAGAATTATTCGAGTCTATATCTATGAATATAAACATAGAGGATCTTCTAGACTTTAGATCTATAAGTCACATCATAGATGTATGATTAAGGTTCTTGATAATATTTATGAATAATATAGAATTTCAAACTAGACATGGATGTAATTTTATCATATTGTGAATTTAAGTAGATATGTATCATGCCTTTTAAGACCTCAACTTAAAAATAATATTATGATTTACTTATGAGGTTCAAAGAACTATAAGAACTCAACAATAAAGATAACAATGCATAACAATGAATATAGTGAAGTTTTAGAACATAATGATCCTAATGCCATTGCCTCTCTTACTACCACTTAGAAATATAACTAACATAATGTTACAGATGATATCAACAATATATGACTATTTAAATCTCTATTGTAATCAATGATGATATTATTTATGTAGAGGATTAAGAAGAATATGCATCCCCATTTCCAAGTATCCATGGTAAAGCAATAGAGAGAACCCTCATGATACTTAAATCCCACAAGATAAAACTATTGATTTTATGTCATGTACTCAACATAATAAATGAACACTATTGAAAAAGGTTGTGCTAATAATTATAGTTAAATTTTATAAGTTTTAAATATTTTATTTAATGATTATAGTTATATACAATAAATATGACCTAATTTATTTATTAATTTTGCATGCCTTTAATAATTCTAAATATTGTACACGTATATTTTTTGTTGAAAAGTACCTTTTATTACTTAAAGAATAAATAATACATTGATCACAAAAAAAATGTGGGTGTAAAACTGGGTGCACCCTAAAAAGTCAACCTAAATAGCCAACCAGAGCAAAAAAGAGAACCCTCTAGGGATTACAACAATAGATCAAAGCTTATCAACAACAAAATAACATTTGTGTCAAGGCAGAAGAAATTAGGTGGTTATGGAACCATCAAAAGGAGTATATTTATATTTAGTATTGCCCCACCCAAGCGGGGGTTAGGCTCTTCAAATATAGGCTCCCATCCAAAAGAGCAACAGTAGAGAATATCGTCAATGTTTTCAGGGTGTCATTACTGAGCACCCCATCAGTGGAAGGATAGTCCTTGGAGCCCTAGCCCTACTCTTGACTGGAAGTTCCCTAGCCTAGGCCCTGAGTAGCAATGTCCCATACCCATTTTAGTATTTAAGAGGAAGAGGGTAGGGTGCTAGACCAACCACAGAATCAAACATGGGAATGATGCTTCTACAATGGGTTTTTGGATCATCTATCTGAACATGAGCTACAAGTTCATCAGGCATGAGATATGTGGTCCCGTTGATTCTCATTCCAAGCAGATTGACCTCTACCAGAGATCGAAGGAGGGACCCTAGCCATTGAATAGGGTAAATTTACCCAATGATCCAACAAGGTGTGTAAATTTTCAACTTTAAGTGTCATATTATTAGCCTATGCTTGAATCTATATTATAACATTAGAATAAACTATGGATTTAGCATAAGCTAAAAAATTTGTAGAAACATTTGGGCCAGAGAAAATAACATTGTTATTATCCTTCCAAATGCTAAATAGGATATTTTATCTAAAAATTTGTGAAAGGTGATCAATGCTCGCAGGCATGCTCGTCTTGTCTCCTCAAAAAACCATGTGCCATGAGAAACGTCTAGGATAAAATGGTTGGAAAAAATCATGAATCCAAGACCATATTTCTTGGGATATTAGACCAAACCAGAATAAGTTCTTGACAGTCTTATGCCATTGATAGAATGTTCATTTGGGGTTTCTAACTCCTAAATTAAGTAAGCAGTCCCCAATTAATAGACCTTGGAAAATGAGGCACCAAGATAAGTGTGTCAATTTGGATTCTAGAGTTTGGTCCCAAATAGTGGAAAATATGTTTTATTAGTCCTCTTGAGAGGACTAAATATGCTAGTGAGCATTGAGGATAGGAATTATGGGCAAATAAGGGGAAATCCAATCAGGGTTATGCATAAGAGGTAGTACCAAAAAACTAATTATAAAATCAGGGTGAATCTAGGCTAACGGTGTATAAACATTGAGGTAATTTTTTTCAAAATTTTGCAGAAAAATTATCAAAATATGGTGAATTTTTTAAAATTTTGCACATGAATTTTCAAAATTTTTAAATGGCGACTATCACAAGGCGACTGGCAGAAGCGACTAGAAAAAGGTGATTGGCACAAGGTGACTGATATAAGCGACTGGCACAAGGCGACTGACAGAAGTGACTATACAAGATGATTGGCATAAGTGACTATCACAAGGCGATTGGAAGACAACGACTATCACATGGTGACTATCACATGGCAACTATCACAAGGCGATATACATAGGGTAACTAGAATATGGTGACTGTCACAAGGCGACTGTCATATGGTGACTGGCAGATGATGATTAGCATATGGTGACTGTCACATGGCAACTATCACATGGTGACCGGTAGATGGCGATTGGAAGGTGGGTGATAGATGGCGATTGGCAGATGACAATTGGCAAAAAACAATCGCCAAAGATCATCAATAAGATGCTACCATGTGTGCTCACCTCTACCATGTGTCATGCATCCATCGACTTTAGCCATGCAGACTTCTATAAATAGAAATGCAGGGTCATTTTTCACCTTTCGCACAACGTTTTCCAGAGCAATTTTAGAGCGTTTTCCAGCATTTTTAGAGCAGTTTTTACAGTGGTTTCAGAGCCTTTTCAGATGATTTTCAGAGCATTTTTAAAGGGTTTTTGCAGCGTTTTCAGATGGTTTTCAGAGCATTTTCAGAGTGTTTTCCAAGGCATTTCAAAGATTTTCTAGGGTTTTTAGAGCATTTTCCAGGGCATTTTAGAGCATTTTCCAGGGCATTTCAGAGCATTTTCTAGGGTGTTTCTAGACCGTTTAAAGACTATTTTTAGAGCCTTTTTCAGACCCTTTCAGTGTAGAAATGGCTAGCTCTTCCTCTCCTCTGCCTTCCAAAGTGACATTCAAGAACTACTATTGCCCCAACATCAAGAACATTTTTAGCACTCCTAGGACTTCGAATGTTGAGTAATGAAGATGCCATAGTTGGACATCAACGTCCCCCTGATGCAATGGATAGTTAGTTGCTACAACCATGATGTGTCCACTATTCAGATCAAAGTGGATAACAAGGATATTGTTTTTACTGTGAACCCCTCGGATGTGCAGCGACTAACAGGGCTACCATTTTTGGATGGTCACCTAGTGAACAACTAGTACGCCTTGATCGAGGATGACAAATCAATGCTAGCATCCAAATATGTTGTGAATTCAGACCATTTGAAAGGTATGTTTTTAAAATTTAGTTTTTATTTATCTTAAATTTTGATGTATTGTAGTTTCCATTCTCTAATAATGTTCTCCCTATTGTAATTTTTGTTTTCTAATAATGTTCTTTTTTTTTAGTTAATTCTTCTAAGTCGAAAAGGGGTTTAAACATTTCCAACGTATTAGACAAATTTCTTTATGCCTGCATTGAATTTTTCCTAGCAAGGCTTATTTTGTAGGGGTGACCAATATAAATACCATTTTGGGCATTGTCATTATTGATTCGATGTATTGATGGAGGTAGATATGATTGGTCCACACACATTTCCAACCACCTGAAACAGGACCTTCTTAGTGCCCAGAAAATTCAATCTGCATATACAGTGACAACCAACAACTTTATTCTTTGTCTTTTTAATGAAGCATACTTCAATATTCAAAATAGCAATCCTCCAACTGCATTGCACCCAAGTTTGTTGGCTATTGGCATGATTGAGAATGAAATACAGGTAAAATTATTTATTGGAATAATCTCTCTTTTCTTTCTTTTCAATCAATCTTCTTATTTTCTAATTTTCTTTTGAAAATAGAGAAGAGCAATTCATTCTTCTAGTAAAAGGGATGCCACCATTAGGATTCAAGAAGCATCTACCAATTCTGACATGTAATCACAATCATCACCAATAACTCCCATCGCTAAATGTAGGAGGTCTCCTGTTCAACAACATACACGTACGACTCCTGTTACTTCTGGACATGCATATTTTGCAGTCGACGTTGAAGAAGTAACCTCCAACTCACAAGGTAACCTTATTATTCAAAAGTACTATTTCAAATAATGTATTTTAATGATATAAAATTATATTTAGTTTGAGAAAATATTTTAAATGTTTTTAGAGCAAAGGCAAATGGATGCATCATCAATGACAATGGTTGTAGAGTCTGAGTCTGGTATGTTTAGTTAAAATTAATCTCTTTTAATGGTATTGTTTTTAACACTAGTTTTAATTTATATTTTCATGTGAAATTTTGTAGATGCATCAACTAGATTTAAAATATTGAGAAAATAGATGCCTCCATCGGCTGCACAACCACAAACATAGCAACAACAAGTTCCAGTGCCACCGCAAGTCCATCCACAACAAGTCCATCCAACTCCACACTCATAGTAGGTACCACCGGTGAGGAACCAATCTTGCATGCATGGGAAATAGTTCCTCACACCACCACCTTCGAGAACCAAAATTCAGGTTGAGACATAGACTCAGACTGTGTCTCAGTCTCTTGTTTCAGCGTTCCCAATGTTAAACCTTGAGAATTTATCAAATGTAGAGAGCGCATCTCAGATGCCCTCTGGGAATCTCGATGACGATTTTCTTTATCAGGATATGAATAATTTCCCACTAAAGGCAAGTGATGTGCTTCAGGGTCTAGAGATCGATGATGAAGTAGAGGAGAATGTTGAAGCAGATGCCATCGGAGTTTCCTCTTCCCCCCACCAACAAGTCGACACCCATCATCATCCGAATGATGATGATAAAGTTAATTTTTTAGAAACTATTTTATTAGCTAATAGATGTAAGGCTACAATTAAGAATAGTCTACTTGTAGATATTGATACATTAAAATAATGGGAATATCAGGCCAAGGTTTTGATAAAAGCAATAAATGGTCGATACAAGAATTTTGCACATAGAAAGGAGTTGTTTTCAAAGGTAGAGAATGAGCCACAAAATCTCGATGCTCTGTTACGTAAAGCTGAATCTGGCACCGTGCAGGCCGAGTCTACATACAATGATGAAGTTCTGGCCATTATGTTGGATCGATTAGAGAACCTCAATGTCGAGGCCCAAACATATTTCAATGAATGGGAACTAGATAAGAAAAAAGTAGCAGTTGCAAAAACTGCAAGACTTACCATTGATGTAAGTTTTACATATAACTGAAAATCATTTTTTCTTAAATATATTTTGTTTATAAATATTAACCTTTTTCTCTTCTATTTTGTAGTCTAATTATCAGCACTTAAAGCAGCAAGTCACTGCCATGAAAATGTTGATCAAGACTACAAAAATTAGTGTGAATAATGCTATTGAAGTGAAGAAAATATTACAATACACTGTTAGAGAAAACAATTGGTTGAAGAAGTTTATCAAAGATAAGGGCCTGGATGTGGAGGTTGTATTAAAATAAAATGAGAAAGTATTGAATGCACCGTTTAGAGAAGATCCAACGAAGGAAGAAGGTTTATTGCTATCGGGGATAAACACTACAGTTGAAATTTTGGTAAGGGTTGGTGCATTGGAAGCAAAGGATATTGAGGTAGATGCAACTGAAACTTCAGGCACTATGTAGGAAGAAAAGTAGAACTGTTGCTTTTTTATTTGAGGAGAAACCAAACATGTTGCATAGTTTTTTTTAAATTGTAAAAGAATCGTATCATTTTGAAATCAATTAAAGAGACAATTTCCATAAATTTTGTATTACTTTTTGATATTTTGTTTTCAATATTGTGATGTTTTGATTAGTTGTGTGGATGCAATAAATAATTTTGAATTATGTGGATGCAATAAAATGTTCTTTTATGTTTTATGAAATAATTTGAAATGACTGAAATGCAACACAAATATTGTGATGTTTTGGTTAGTTGTGTGGATGCAATAAAATGTTCTTTTATGTTTTATGAAATAATTTGAAATGATTGAAATTTAGCACAAATATTTAGTTTGTCATACATGGTTTATTCAATACAAATATTCTAAATAATTTGAATATCATAGACTAATAATCCATAATATGTGAAATCAAAATACATGTGAAAATCAATAATATCTGTAATCAATATTCTATTGAAAATTGATAGCAGATTTGTAATCAATATTCTATTGAAAATTGATAGCATAATATGTGAATTTGAAATCAAAATATCATGTTCCAAAATACATGTCTCAAAATATAATCAAATCTCAATATTCTATTGAAAACTGATAGCATAATATGTGAAATCAAATCAAATGAAAGAATCAAATCTCAATATTCTGTTGAAAATTGATAGCATAATATGTGAAATCAAATCAAATGAAAGCATATTTGCATCATAATGTTGGAAGCTGGAACAAACTCTTTTCAGATTGTACAAAATATTCTGCACTCATACCCAAAATTTTTGTCATCACAGTCTGATCAGTGTTACCATTATCCTCATCATCCTGAGTATTCGTGACACCTCTTCTCTCTACCAGAGATTTCCAATATGACAAAGCTCTTTCATAAGGAAACTTCTCTACCTCATAGGTCGACACATATACTCTCAAACAATTTTCCAAATTTTTGTCCAACCTATTTTGAACTTTAGATTTTACATATGATAATGCACTAAATACCCTTTCATCTTCCATAGATCCTAAAATCATCATTTGACATAATTCATATAAATTAAAATATTCACTCATAGTATGTTGTAAGATACTACTGGGATGTAATTGTTTCCACAAACGTGAAATAGAACCTGTTTCATGATGGTTAGTGAGTTGTGAAACTTGAGCAAACATTGTTGTTCCAAAATAGTTTGATTATTTTGTCAAGAGATCTTTGTTGAGAATGCCATTGATTTCAATACCATTGACTACCACACTTTTAGTGAAATGGCTAGCAAGAGTGCCCATGTATTTGAGAAACAAACCATTTATAATCTGGTATTCATTACAAGGATCCCAAAACATCGGGTTAACCACACCCATAGCCTCAAGCAATTCATCTCTTTGAAATCGATCTCTGATTTCTTTTGTCAATGATTCTGCTATTTGTTTCAATTTAATTTTTGTATCTGTTACAACTACATGAAATCTGTTGTATGTTATGGGTATTTTTTCAACTTCATTTGTAGCTATATCCATTCACTGACCAAAACAATATAAAGGAATTTCCTTTCCATGGACATTAATACATAGATGATCGTTTATATTGAACTTCAAAAATTTTTGAGGATCATTCACGTTTGTCAATGCTCTCCAACTCTCAAACATGGGATCCATAAAACTTTGACCAGATGCGTACATCGTATCAATATGTATGCAAATTTGTTTTCTCACCTTGATGAAATCCACAATATAAATCGATCTTTCTTGTGCAATTTTGATCAAAGTATTCATTTCTTCCAACATTGGAAGAATACCACACAATGTGAGAAGTGTTTCAAAGTCACTCATTCGAAATAGCAAATCTTTAGCCTTATCAACTGCCCTACGATTTGCATACATAAACCCTGCCAAGGATTGATATTCTTTGAAAACTCTATATATCGGTTGATACATCGAAATCCACCTAGTATCTACATCTTTTAAGAGTTTTTTACCTTCAGTAACTCCTAGTGCAAACTGTTGAAACTCTAAAAATATTTTTGGACTATGCAAAAAATAATCATGAATTTCATGGACAAGCTCTTCCACTCTTGCTACATTTGTAAATGTATCCACAATTTTGTATGCAAGATTCATTCTATGAGCCATGCAATGAATAGGGATCAAATATGGGGTAACAGATATTTGTAGTCTAACACAAAGACCATTCTTGTGTCCTTGCATTGTAGCAGCACCATCAACTCTGACACATATTAACTTAGTGGCTATTTCCATTTCATTCATTCTTGCTATTTCCTTTAAACTAGATACAACAACATTGTAAATATTTTCTGCATTGCAATTTTCCACCATCTTGCGTAATCCAAGTAAATGAGGTTGCCTTAAATGATTTTCCAATGTGTAAACATGCATGCAAATCCAAGATGTGTTGTCAATAGCAGTCACCTCATCAATTGAAAGTGAAATGAATTTGGCCTTTTTTACTTTCTCTTTGAGGTCATCTTGCTCAACCAATGATAGATATTTTACCATTTTCCAACCACTTCGATCTGACCAATGGGCATTGGGTAAGTTCTGCACATCAGCTAGTCAAAATAGAGATTTATAATCAATGAAATCAGATATAGGTCTACCCTTTTTAAGAATAGTGAGTACAACAACAAACTATAAACTTTTTGAAGCTAAAGTGCACTTATTCATTTTTTGAAATTGGGCTTGAATCGTTGCACCTTTCTCAACCAAAGTTTGCTTTTGTTTCATTTCTTTATCATATTCTTGTGCATATCTAATATGTGCACACTCTGATGCATCCTTCCACCTATAATTTTTTGGTTTTTGTCCATCACCATCACTTTATTTTGTTTTTATATAAACCTTTCCAATATGTTTTTCTATTGTATCTTTCTTAACTTGCAATCTATGATCCTTTTCATGTTTCCAACTACAAATTACGCATCTCAATTCTGTTATTACCTCATTACTATTCTCTGGCAGTACTGGCTCAATAAATGGAAATTTTGAAACCCAATCAGGTTGAAATGATCTGTTAATTGTCCACCTAGATAACCTTGCACGTTTATGTTTTTTAGAAGAAGATTCTTCGAAAGTAGGGACTGCATAAGAACTACTATTTTGTTTTCCATTTGGCATGTTAGTTTTAGGAATCTCTTCATGTTGTTGTTCCATTTCTTTAAGAAAATTTTCATCTGTGGACTTTTCATTATCGTGGATATGTGGAAGTGGAGGCATACCAGGGTCAATAGTGTTTTCTGTAGAGATAATACTAGGGTCAATACCAGGGTCATTATGATTATTCCATTTAAAAGCATACCTTCTATTAAAAAATACAAATAAACAATGGACAAAGCCATCAACCAAAAAGCACCCTTCTTAATGAATGAAGATATTATATATAAAATTAACAATGTTCATACCTTCAATTTGTGCAGATGTTGATGGTTGACTAGATTTTGAAATATTATGAAAGTATTTGAGGATACTCCTTTTATTGAAATATTGGCCTCCCTTCTTTCCACTGCCAATAGGTGATATTTTACCTGTATAAATAGAAGAGTAACATGAACATCATTTTGAAAAATGAAAATAACTGGTAAAAGAGAGAACTATTGTTCAAGACAATAGAATATCTGACCCAAGCAGGCTTGAGATTGGTGCCCAAATAATAGGAAAACCTCCTTATTGAGTGTCCATGAACAAAAATGATTAAAAAGGAACATTAATGGTAAAAGAAACTTACCGGTAAATGGCTTCTACTAGTCGCATTCTACTGAGTCACCTTCTACCAGTTGCCTTGTGCTAGTCACCTTGTGTCAGTCACCTTGTATTAGTCACCTTGTATCAATCACCTTACCTTGTGTAGTTGCCTTGTGTTAGTCACCTTATGTTAATCACCTTGTGTTAGTCACCTTGTGTCAATCACCTTGTGTCAGTCACCTTGTGTCAGTCACCTTGTGTCAATCACCTTGTGTTAGTTGCCTTATGTTAGTCACCTTGTGTCAATCACGTCCTACTAGTCATTTGTGTTAATCACCTTCTATCAGTCATATTCTGCTAGTTGTCTATGTCAATCACCTTCTATCAGTCATGTTGTGTCAGTCACCTACTTTGTATCATTCTCTATCGAAGAAAATTAATGTTTTAATTGTATGAGTGTCGTTGTCAGGGTTACCTATATATAATGGGGTACAAGAGGTGAATTGGGTGGGATAATTTTTTTTATTAATTTTAAGGTAAAAATTAGGTGGGAAACCTTATGGTACCGGGGCAAATTTACCCTAAAAAAATTTGATCCCAAAATTTTTGGGCGAATGGGCCGACCTCTAGGGTCCCAAAATTTGCAAAATTAAAATTGTGAAAATCTGAATATTCATGCTAAATTGTGAAATTCGCCCCTGTGCATAACCCTAAAGCCAATGATATGTATATTTGGGTTTGTAACTTTCGAAAGGGTATTTGGATACCACTTCTGGTCTTCCACCATGGGAATGAGGTGCAAACTCTAATCTTGTGAAGCATATCATATAAAATTAATTCTTGGATTGTTTAAAATATCTCTGTATCCTGCTTCTAGAGTCTAAAGTGGGGTTTAACTTATGGCCAAGAGATCCAATATTTTATGTGACTGAGAAAAGGTAAACGATGACTCTTAATCCCTTATTAAAAATGGAGTGCCTTCATCCAAGGAAGCTTCAGTAAAGGTTGGTACTACTGTGTGATTATAGGGGATCACCAAAGTGAGAGGTGGTTCACAAATAATCCTTATCGTAAGTCACTATCATCCCATTGGATCCAAGGTTTGAGGGACTCCCAGACCCCCTAGATACTTTTTGTAATAAAAATATCTTGTATCTGAATAGGCACCTTCATAACCAAAAGAGAGGAAAATCCAAGACCCCTCCAAGATTTTTTCCTATAAGGGACACCTGAGGAAATATAGTGTCGAAGTAGCACCTTGCAAGCTTCGTTGCCCTGCACAACTCTAATGACCCGTTTAACACCAAAGAGTTATTCCTTGTATTTGGGTATCAAGAAGGCCCAAATCCCTAGAGGCCCTTGGAAGACAATAAAATTCCCAAGCAACCTATTGAAAGCCTCTTTTTCTATTGAGGCCTCCAAATTTTAGTATGATACCTTGGACAAAGCCCAACAAAACAAATAGTAAACATGAGAGGCAACTAATATTATTGAACAAACCTAAAACTTGTCAGCAAGTGATAGTGGCTTAAAATTCTATTTTTAAAGCTTACTCTCCACTCTATCTATAAAATATTACCATAGAATAGAAGAAGAATATTGAAATGTAAAGGAAATGCCCTAAAAATAAAATACTTTCCCATGTTGCATCCATTTCCACTAAAATCGACATAACCAATCAGGCTTGGGAAAAAATACTATTTGTAGCACTAAATTTTCTTCCACTAGATACTAGACCCTGATGCTTCACAGAATGTGTTAAGGCACTACAATGCATTATCAATGGAGCTTTCTTCTTCATGAAGCATCAAGTAGTCATTTGCAAAATAACCATTAACAAGCTGTTGAGAAGAGTTAAGAAGAGCAAATTCCTTTCACTTTGTCCTGGGAAAAAACATCGACCAGAAGGTATCCAAGTCCCTTAGTAGCTAGAACTAAATAATATAAGCTTATACTGAGAGGGGGTGAACAGTATAAGATAAAAATTTTATCTTTTCTTTCCAAAGCAATAACCTCAAATAATATCAATGCAATAATGAAACAATGCACAAATCACCATACACATAAGAGATAAATATTTTACGTGGAAACACCCTCTAAGGAGAAAACCATGACAAAATATTGCTTATATATTTCTTCAATAAATTTTGTGGGCACCAACCCATAGGATACACCAATCCCCTATACAAGTTCATGGACACTAATCCATAGGAGACACCAATCCCCTTGCTCAAGTTCATGGACACCAATCCATAGGAGACACCAATCCCCTTGCTCAAGTTTGTGGACACCAATCCATAGGAGACACCAATCCCCTTGCTCAAGTTCATGGACACCAATCCATAGGAGACACCAATCCCCTTGCTCAATTTTGTGGACACCAATCCATAGGAGACACCAATCCCCTTGCTCAAGTTCATGGACACCAATCCACAGGAGACACCAATCCCCTTGCTCAAGTTTTCTCCAAAAATTGCTCATAAAACCTACTCAAATCTGCTCCAAAACCTGCTCAAATCTAATCCAAAACCAGCTCACAAAACCCATTGCTCAAATCTGCTCCAAAACCTACTCACAAAACCTGCTCAAATCTGCTCCAAAACCTGCTCAAATCTGCTCCAAAACCTGCTTACAAAACTTGCTCAAATCTGCTCCAAATTCTTCCCTTTTCTTGAGTTTGCTTTCTCCAAACCAAAATGTATTCTACCCAGAATTCGTTTATCCTTATGAACATATAGAGGATGATATTCTGGTGTTGGAAGCTTTACTTCTTCTTGTAGATGGCTGAATTATCCTTCTTTGTCACTTGGATGCTTGGGTGAAGTTATGCACTAATCTTCATACTCTATCTTTGCTTTTTCTCAACCTCCAATTGACCATGCAATAGATGGAAAATGTACAAAACAAAAAGCCTCCAAAATCTTCTCAACAATGGCATCAAGTTCTATTCTCAAATCTGACATATAATTTTCTTTTTGCTTCTTTATTTAAATATCAAATCAAAACACTTCCATTATCCCTTATTACTCCTTTAAAAATCATACATGGTAAAGCTTATTTAAGAGACAAAATAACTCCTTATAACACCAACAATTATAATAATACCACAAAAATAAATTATCTTACTATACCTCCATGGCTGCCAACATCAAATGAACCTTCCACCTTTGAAATATTTATTGCCACTCTTTTCAAAAATCATGCACGAGACTCGAACCTGAGTCTCTCAACTCCAAAATTTACCAACGCAAAGCAAACCACCTCGGATACACTATCCGATGAGAAAAATATTCTACCACCTTCAACTTGAAGTAGCACCATCAATGTTACACAATCAAATCAACGCTTGTCTTTACACGATTCTTCAGCTCCTTTCCACATGCAAATTCAAGATGAAAATACAAACAATTTCCAATCTATTTTTGGCATTCACAATTTTTTTCAAGAGTCTTACAACTAATGCAAACTCTTCAATTCCAAAAATGTTCAACAAAATCTTCTTTTCAAATAATTTTTGTCCATAAATACCTTTTCACTTGATGATTCATTATTGAGCAAACTAATACTGCATCTGCATTCTGTTATCTGAGAACACAAAATATAACTCACCAAAGACTCATGCGAAGGCTACCAATAAACCAATTTTCTTTCTCACAACTTCTGTTGGGCTTCACCTTTTTAATATTCAAATTCGACGATTGTTGGCTTCACAATTTCCTCTAAGTTTCAACGTTCGCTGGTTTCACGATTTCCTCTAGGCTTCGATTTTTCTTGATGTTTGCTGACTTCAAGATTTCCTCTAGCTTCAATATTTGTTCACTGGCTTCACAAATTTTGCTAGCTTCAATCTATTCTCAATTGTTCACTGGCTTCACAACAATATTGATAATATATTTCTTCTCACACTTTTTGCAATCACTTTCGATGATTGTGCACTGCCTCCTTCCACAAATCAAAATATTTTCTCATGTGTTGTCTCTAGCGATAGTGTGCTACCTCCATCTACAGATCCAAACACTTTCTCAAGTGTTGTTTTTGGTGATACCTTCGACGTTTGTGTGCTACCTCTACTCCAACATTCGTGCACTGCCTCTTCTCTAATGTTCATGCACTACCTCTCTTTGGTGTTCGTGCATTGCCTCTACTCTGGTGTTCATGCACTGCCTCTATTTTTTTATCGTTGATAGGGAACAATTGCATTCTTCATTCACCGTAGGCTCAAGTCTCCATTCACTCTCAAACTCTTCTTATCTACCACAAGCTTAAGTTTTTGTTCGTTGCTCCATTAGTATTGCACTTATATATCGAAGGCGTCAATGAAAAACTCTCCCAAAGTGAACTTTAGTCTTATATTTATATGCAAACGTTTCACTTGCTTATGGTGCCCAAGGTCGGCCCACTTTTCTTTTTAATAATATTTATATTTAAATATTTTGATTTAAATATATCATATATCAAACCTTTATTACTTTAATATTTAAATATTTAATTTAAATATTAAAGCATACATCACCACCTTATATTGAAATGTACAATGGTGCTTTTGACATCAATGACAACTCAATATTTCATCCTTGAAGATATTTTTGCCTTTGACATCAATGACAACTCAATATTTCTAACAATCTCCCCCTTTGTCATTGATGGCAACCCTACAATGAAATTGTCCTTTATTGCAACATGATCACAAACTGCTCCCCCTGACAAGTTGCTTCCCCTTACTAAAATTCTCCCCCTTTGACATCAATGGCAAAGGCTCCTTGGGGTTGTAAGATAAGACACTTGACAATGCCCCCTTACTCCCTGCTCTTCTTTGAGACTTCAATTATGATATGGGAGTGAAACTCCCAAATTACTATGCTCCTCTTCTTGTTCTATTTTCTTTCTCCAAACTTTGGAGGTCATACCCTTTTGAACATTTTGACCATTCTCCTTCTTGCTTGACTTCAAAATTTTAGGGAACACTGTTCTACACCATCTAGCTGTATGCCCAAAATTATTACATTTGTAACATATGATGTTGTAGTCCATGAGAGGTGCAAATGAATTGAAATTCCTCTTGGTGAAGCCAAAATTATTCTTAGCACAGACCCTACAATTTACAGCTTTATGACCAAATTTGTTACATGAGAAACAATAACCATGGAAGAAATATTGAAACCTGTCTGATTGCCTTGGAGGATATTACCGCATGGTTCTCTCATTGTTGTTTCTGTGATGGTCCTTGGTCCTTGATGATGCTTTGTTTTCTTCCTTCTTGATGCTTCCACTTCTCAACACATCAGCATAGGTCTTAGGTTCCTCTTTAATCATTTTATTTGATGCCTCTTTTCCTTTTGAGCTTGACTCCCCCTTTTGTTTTCTTTGACCTTCTTCAAAACCAAGTCCAATATTTATAGTCGAAGATCTCTGTGTTTTGATAATATCACCCATGATTTTTATGCTTTTCCCAAACCTATGTAGCTTATCATTAGAATATTCCACTTCCTTCCTTAGAGAGACAACCTCATGTTCTAATTTTTCACATTCCAACTCTTTTGCCTTTAACTTCTCAACCATACCTTCTTCAATTTGCTTTACCTCTTCAAATTTAACTTTCAGGTCAATGAGTTCTTGTGACAACTTTACCTTTGTCTTCTCATCCTCTTGTACTTGAGCCTTCAATCTTGAGTTCTTCTTTCTAACCCTCTTCAACTCTTCAAGAGCAACAATAAGTTCCTCTTCTATGTCAACCATGGCTTCTTCTTCATTTTCTGAATCTTTTTCTTCTTCTTGGTCTTTGACAATAGGAGCATCTTCTTTCTCTTCTATGGCCAAAAATAGGATTTCTTCTCTTTCACTATTTGAGAGACTTTCATCACTACTGCTGGAAGAATTTCTTGCTTCTTCAACATAAAAATTTTTCTTATGTCTTTGAAAGATCTTCTTCTCATGCTTGTTTTGACCATACCTATTTTTCTTTTCATGATAAAATTTTCTTTCTTTCTTTTTCTTATATTCCTTTTCTTCTTCATTGCTACTACTTCTAGCTTGTGGGAAATTAGATGCATAGTGACCAAGGTTACCACAATTAAAACATTTCATAGAATGCATACCTTTATGTTTTCTTGGACCCTTCTTATTCCTTTGCACAAAGTTAGCTTCTTCTCCGTTGCTTGATTCTTCACTTGATTCTGGTTCCTTATTCTTTGTCTTCTTTGAAGCTTTAAATGTTGCTTCCCATTTGGATGTTTGATATTTTTTAGTCCTCATCTCATAGGTTGTGAGAATTCCATGTAGCTCATCCATGCTTAAGGTTTTAAGATCCTTCATCTCTTCTATTGCTGAAACCTTTGCATCAAACCTCATGGGAAGTGACCTTAAGATTTTCTGAACAATCTTAGAGTCTTCAATATTTTCTCCAAGTCCATGAATGGTGTTGACAACCTCATCAAATCGGAGTAGATACTTGGCAATATCTTCCTCATATTTCATCTTCAAATCTTCAAACTTTCTCCTATGGGTTTGAAGTTTTGCCATTTTAACCTTGTCATCTCCTTCATATGTTCTTTGTAACTTGTCCCATATTTCTTTTGTTGAGGTGCATTGCATGAATTTCACAAACTTTGATTCACATAACCCGCTTAATATTGCATTCATTGCCCTGGCATTATTTTCAAATAGTTTCTTGCCATCTCTATCCGTGGGAGGAGTTGTAGGTGGTGTGAACCCATCCTCAATGGATTGCCATATATCATAGCCATGTGCCATCAAATAAGTCCACATCCTTATGCTCCAGAAATCATAGTTAGTCCCATCAAACAATGGTGCTCTATTTGATGAAAAACCTTCTTGGCTAGCCATGTGTGTTCTTGTAAGATCTTCCTTCAAGTTGTTAGGCTTTCACGAAGGAACCCGCTCTGATACCAATTGAAGAACACAAGCTTATACTGAGAGGGGGGTGAACAGTATAAGATAAAACTTTTCTCTTTTCTTTCCAAAGCAATAACTTCAAATAATATCAATGCAATAATGAAATAATGCACAAATCACCATACACATAAGAGATAAATATTTTATGTGGAAACACCCTCTCGAGAGAAAACCATGACAAAATATTGCTTATATATTTCTTCAATAAATTTCATGGGCACCAACCCATAGGAGACACCAATCCCCTATACAAGTTCATGGACACCAATCCACAAGAGACACCAATCCCCTATACAAGTTTATGGACACCAATCCACAGGAGACACCAATCCCCTTGCTCAAGTTCATGGACACCAATCCACAAGAGACACCAATCCCCTTGCTCAAGTTTGTGGACACCAATCCATAGGAGACACCAATCCCCTTGCTCAAGTTCATGGACACTAATCCCCTTGCTCAAGTCTGCACCAATACCTGCTCATAAAACTTGCTCAAATATGTTCAAAAACCCACTCATAAAACTTGCTCCAAAACCAGGACTCACAAAACCTACTCAAATCTACTCCAAAAATTGCTCATAAAACCTACTCAAATCTGCTCCAAAACCTGCTCAAATCTACTCCTAAACCTACTCACAAAACCTACTCAAATATGCTCCAAAACCTGCTTACAAAACTTGCTCAAATCTGCTCCAAATTCTTCCCTTTTATTGAGTTTACTTTCTCCAAACCAAAATGTATTCTACCCAAAATTCGTTTATCCTTATGAACATATAGAGGATGATATTCTAGTGTTGGAAGCTTTACTTCTTCTTGTAGATGGCTGAATTGTCCTTCTTTGTCACTTGGATGCTTGGGTGAAGTTATGCACTAATATTCATACTCTATCTTTGCTTTTTCTCAACCTCCAATTGACCATGCAATAGATGGAAAATGTATGAAACAAAAAGCCTCCAAAATCTTCTCAACAATGGCATCAAGTTCTATTCTCAAATATGACATATAATTTTATTTTTGCTTCTTTATTTAAATATCAAATCAAAACACTTCCATTATCCCTTATTACTCCTTTAAAAATCATACATGGTAAAGCTTATTTAAGAGACAAAATAACTCCTTATAACACCAACAATTATAATAATACCACAAAAAGAAATTATCTTACTATACCTCCATGGCTACCAACATCAAATGAACCTTCCACCTTTGAAATATTTATTGCCACTCTTTTTAAAAATCATGCATGAGACTCAAACCTGAGTCTCTCAACTCCAAAATTTACCAACACAAAGCAAACCACCTCGGATACACTATCCGATGAGAAAAATATTCTACCACCTTCAACTTGAAGTAGCGCCATCAATGTTACACAATCAAATCAATGCTTGTCTTTACACGATTCTTCAGCTCCTTTCCACATGCGAATTCAAGATGAAAATACAAACAATTTCCAATCTATTTCTGGCATTCACAATCTATTTTTCAATGACGTCTTACAGCTAATGCAAACTCTTCAATTCAAAAATCTTCAACAAAATCTTATTTTCAAATATGCTAAAAAATTTTTTTCTAAATACCTTTTCACTTGACGATTCATTATTGAGCAAACTAATACTGCATCTGCATTCTGTTATCTGAGAACACAAAATATAACTCACCAGAGACTCATGCGAAGGCTACCAATAAACCGATTTTCTTTCTCACAACTTTTGTTGGGCTTCACCTTTTTAATATTCAAATTTGATGATTGTTGGCTTCACAATTTCCTCTAAGTTTCAACATTCATTGGTTTCACAATTTCCTCTGGGCTTCAATTTTTCTCGATGTTTGCTGACTTCAAGATTTCCTCTAGCTTCAATATTTGTTCGTTGGCTTCACAAATTCTATTGGCTTCAATCTATTCTCAATTGTTCGTTGGCTTCACAACAATCTTGATAATATATTTCTTCTCACACTTTTCGCAATCACTTTCGATGATTGTGCGCTACCTCCTTCCACAAATCAAAATATTTTCTCATGTGTTGTCTCCAATGATAGTGTGTTGCCTCCATCTATAGATCCAAACACTTTCTCAAGTGTTGTTTCTGGTGATACCTTCGATGTTCATGCATTGCCTCTACTCTAGTGTTCGTGCACTACCTCTTCTTCGATGTTCGTGCATTGCCTCTACTTCGATGTTCGTGCACTACCTCTATTTTTCTATCGTTGATAGGGAACAATTGCATTCTTCATTATCCACAGGCTCAAGTCTCCATTCACTCTCAAACTCTTCTTATCTACCACAAGCTTAAGGTTTCGCTCGTTGCTCCATTAGTATTGCACTTGTATATCGAAGGCATCAACTCAAAACTCTACCAAAGTGAACTTTAGTCTTATATTTATATGCAAACGTTTCACTTGCTTATGGCACCCAAGGTCGACCCACTTTTCTTTTTAATAATATTTATATTTAAATATTTTGATTTAAATATATCATATATCAAACCTTTATTACTTTAATATTTAAATATTTAATTTAAATATTAAAGCATACATCACCACCTTATATTGAAATGTACAATGGTGCTTTTGACATCAATGACAACTCAATATTTCATCCTTGAAGATATTTTTGCCTTTGACATCAATGACAACTCAATATTTCTAACAAGAACATAAAAGGTTGGATCAAGGGGGCACCCTTGACTAATGGATCTAAAGATGCTGAAGAGCAAATATTGATGAACATTTATCATCAAAAAAGTAGAAGCATCCACAAAGAGCATTTGAACAAAAAGAAGAAAGTGGTTTCCAAACCCTGAGGCCTAAAGCATGACCAAGATGAAAGGCCATTAAATACAATTATAGGCCTTAGAAAAGTTGATCTTAAGAAAGATTTTTTTTAGCTAATACTATATTTCCCATTCCATGCCTTCCCAGATAATAATGATATTGTCCAAAATGTACCAGGTATGGATAAACCTAGTCTATTTAGGATAAACAATCAGAGGGAATAAGTTTATGATCCTGAGCACCAAAGCTTTGGCTATAATTTTATATGATATTTTAAGCAAGGTAATGGGCCACTAGTTGTAGATGTCCTCAAGTTCCCCTATTTTGGGGATGAGTTTGATATTGCTCTTATTGATCAAAGGACCTAAGGAGTTCATGCTTAAAGCCTCTAAATACACTTGGTGCAAATCCAACACCATCCTATCCCATAGGGTTCTGTAAAATTCATAGGGGAACCCATCATAACCAAGGGTCTTATCATTGGCCATGTAAAAAGAAACAATTCAAAGCTCATATTGTGACAGAGGGCTATCACAGAGGGCTTGCAAGGAAACTAAAAGGCAACAAGGAACCACTCTAACACATTTTTAGAGACCTTTCTCCCAATTTGGGGAGGGCTCTTGGGCTTGAAACGCCTTCTAGTAGTGATTGATAAAAGCACACATGTTTTGAATATTTCCTTATATAATTCCTCAATAAAAATTTTATTCCGTTATTTCTTCAAAAAGCTTTCATAAATCTATTATGTTCCTTTTCAAATAAATTTTTAAGATTTTTTTATACTTTTTACATATAGTTTAATACAAATCATTTATGTTACACAAAATTATGAAAAAAAAATTGGTGCTTTTTTTATTTGTTGCAATCATACTCCATCTCATATCCTAAGTGCATGGGGGGGTCACTTAGTTGAAAGCCTTCAAAACATGTGCATTCATGGGCTTCTTAAAAAATCCCCTATTTTTAAAATTTACCACCTCCCCTTCTAATTTATTAAACCCCTAGTGGTAAACCCCTATCTAATAAATAATAACCCCTTTTCAAAACTTACCATTTTACCAAAAATATTTGAATCAATTTTTAATATCCCTTGGTAGGTTTACCATTTTATCAATGTATATCCATTGAGCATGTTTGACTCCATAAAACTATCAAGTCTTTATGAGCATAACAAAAATTAGTGGTTTGAGCTCTAACTTGAAGTAAAAATATGTATATTCTTAGTCTTCACACATTTCATTTAACTAGTAATATACAAGAGCAAGTTTTGATTATATTCTAGGTCTCTCACTCTGGGAGGGAGGACCCCGTTTCAAATTCCTTACTTCCCCCTACTCCTGTCTTGTTGATATCTAGCTGGGTAGATCTTCCTGGGATCTCCTGTTGCATTTCCAAGACCTCCATGGATCCTCCTGTGCTTATCAGGATGTGTCATCCCATTTTTGACGTGACTACGGTGGTTTGGTTGGATTGACCTAAAGATTCTTTCCATGGTGGCCTTTGGTGGTGGCTGGATTTCAGATGGCTTGGCTTGGGAGTTGGAGATGCAAAGCCTTTCTCGATGGAATTTTTTGGTCTTCGAGAGGGCCCCATGCTTTATTGTTCTTGAAACTCAAGGATGCCTCTATGTATCTTTGAAATTTTAGGTCTCTCTAGGCTTCTTGTATTTGGAAATGAGACATTCAACAATGTTTTCAGACAGTTGCAAATAAGAAAAATAGAAATTTCTTTATATACATTAAATATCAATATATTTATGCAATATCTCAAACTTGATGTCAAACTCAAAAAATATTTTTATGCACTGAATAACATTTTCCAACTCCAAGCTTACTAAATTTGAACTTGAATACTAATCTTCTCACTAAATGCCTCAATGCAATAGACCATAACTCACCTAAAACTTGAAAGAGTATACTAGTTTGTGATTGCATCATTGTACAACTGTATTAAGATTCCCCCATGGATTCCATCAATCACAAAATTTTTGCATAAATTACATGATCGAAGCCATTGTCTACTAACTCTCTCAAAGTCCTTATTAAACTAGCAATTCTTAGACAAACCAAAAACTAAACAACTTAATCTAGATGTTGTTGGTTATTATTTGATGCTTATTACCAAAGTGAAAGTTCTCTACCAAGCCCATATTTTGTTGGAAAATTGCAAGCAAATGATAAACCGTAAAGCAACCAATAAAATTTTGGGACACATTTTGTTGTTTGGTTGACAAATGAACTATCTTAGGGAGATGAGCATTCACTCATTGACACAGACTATTTGAGGAATAGGCCTGATTCATAGATTTTCAAAAACTTCTTGATCTTGATTATGTTTACTTATCACAGGTGTCCATGCTTCCTCTAAGATAAAAGAACTTCCTCACCTATTGCTAGGAACAGAGACTTCCTGGATCAGGAAAGGCCTCAATTTCTGGAAAAGGGTATGAGAAGCATCTTCTGTCAAGGAAAATGGGCCCACCTCAAAACCCACAATTGGGTGCAGGTTAGGAACAACTTGACCAAACCACCACTCCAAAATTCACCCTAGGGATGTGAGGGTTCCGCAAGAAGGGTCCTATAACATTGCTCTTTATTTTTACTTTTCTCAAAAGCTTACTTGTTAGAGCAAAACTTGCCTTGGCCCTTTTGAAGTTTATATATGCTCCTTTAAGTATTGTCAACTTTGACTTTGAAACAAATTTTGTCATTAACATTATAACCTTGGGAAAACAAACAAGATTGCCAGAAGTCTCAACCAGTTGTTTACATTTTCTATATCATGCCTATAATTAAACACATCAATTTGTTGCTCAAGCTCAAGTTTAAAAAGTAAATTGACCATAGAATGACAACATGCAGGTCAAAACTTTAGAACAAAGCTCTGCAAGGTTTCTTTAGACAATAGTGATCATTTAAGAATGTAAAGGCACTACTAACTTCAGCAAACTAACTCCAAGAGAATCATCGTCATAATATCTTAGGCCCCAAATCATGGCATGAGGCAGTTTGTAGTTAAGGTATATTATTTTTAGTTGGCTAACATGGGAAGAGTCTTACAGTGATGCAATTGCCTTCTGGTACGAACCATATCTACTTTATTTCCAATAGGTATAACTTTAAACAAATTGATAGATTTACACAAAAGAATGATATAAATAAGATGTCCATTCATAGATTCTGAGTACATTCACTTTAAGGATTTTTCATTAACATAGAATTCATGAGTAAGTGGAGCTAAGCCATAGATTCTTGGGCCGAAAACCCTGAAAGAAAAATAGTAAATTGTCTTAAAAGAGGTATATCTGTTTCCATAGGCACTTAACTACCTGAAACCCACCCTATTGGAAAGGTTGTTCCAAAATATTTTTAAAGATATATAAGGTGACACTTTAGATCAAAATTGATAGACTTATGGTTGCTTATATTTGACTAGCTTCGTAGTTGATTTGACATATGCCTTGCAAATTTTGCACCTGGCTCATTTTTCTTAAAGAAAACAAACAAGTTGGATCCTAATCGTCAAGCTAGAAAACCACAAGATTGATGGGACAAGCAAAAAGAAAATGCAATCAATAAACACAAAAATTGATTTCATGCAGTTGTTAGAGAGCATTAAAGATAGATTCAAAGGGATTGATATTACAATTGAAGAATCCAAGAATTACCCCTAAAAAACCCATGAATATAGCAAGCTTTAGCATTCAAGTTTTTCATATTGTTAAACCATTGATTTGAGGTTGAATTCTGCAGGATAGCATGTTTTCTAGTCAATAGTGTGTGCAACTATATTTACATGTGGCAACAATCAACTAGGTGGAAAAGGAGTTTGCTCACTTGCTTACCCTCTTTTGACACCAAGGTGTTGTATTTCATTAGTGAGATAAATCAAATACCATAGACTCAAGGGGCTAGAGTACACCCCTTGCCCATCCAGTAGACTAGCATAGGAGTTCATTGAATAACAATGTTAACTGGGTACTTCAATGGACATATTAAAGATATTATATTTGGTTTCAGCTGGCTATTACTTCCTAGAGGTCTTTTATTGAGTGTCTTGGAGATCTATGAAACCTTAAAGGAGCTAATGAAACTATCTAATGGCTCGAGGAATAACAATATTTAAAATAAAATAACACATTATTCTTTGTAATTAGCAGTGCATCTGAGGCATCATAAAATGATGCCAACAAGATATATGCATCAACTAAATATTATTAGAGCATAATGTCGATGTGTTACCATGTATTACACACATCCATAATAGAACATATATATATATATATATAGCCAATAAAAAAAAGGTAAAAATCCTAATAGATTTTGATGGTTGCAGCCTAATGTACCATACATAGTGTTTTTTACTCTTATTGATTATTCAACTATATTTGAAATGCTCATTGCAACTATGGTTGCATTCTATGCCAAAGGAACACAAAAATCAAAGTAAGAATTAGCTCAACAATCTCAGGAATTCCAACACGTCCTCTACACCCTACCATTGTTACTGCAATTAGACATCTCCAATTTCAAAATTCTCATCTTAAATGAGAAAGCAAAGGACCACACCTATAAAACATGCAAACAACATGAAATTCTAGAATTTTATAGTAAAGAACAAACCAAATTTCAAATTGGAATTCCACGATAATAATCCCTCTTGGTTTGTATGAGTTGTTTGTTCAAATCATTCATAAACATTTTTTAAGATAAATATGTTAAAGTTTTCATTATCACCAATTCTTTTCATACCTCTTTGGGAAAAATAAGGAGAATGGATGCACACTGAAACCTATAATAGACTTGAGTTTCTTTAAGATATGTTCTATGCTTTGCATTGAGACTGTGGCCAATCTAAGCCTTGGTTTACTATCACATATATAAAACTTGTTTCTCAATAAAATTTATCAATATATGCAAAAGATATCCTTGTAAAATGTACAAGGAAGAACATGGTAAGACCTGTTTCTATTCTTGATAAAAGTAAAATATAAAATAATTGTCTGAAGAATGTATACTAGACTTTTCAACAAAGCAAACCTTAGATGTTCTGCATTAAGCAGATCAGATGTGAATATGTTGACATACTTTATGGCCTTTCAACAATCAACCGTCATCATCTAATGATTTTTAGAAACAACTGCATGACTTCAGGAACAAGCAAAAAGCAAGAGACTGCCATTGGCCAACAACAACAAGCATTCTATAAAAAAGAGTAAATTCAACTGAAATCATTACCAAAAATAAACAATCTAATATGTTGATAACCATTTCTGTTGGATAGGTGATATGTCTCATGTTGATGTCTTATTGCCACTTAAACATGTTCTCTTAAGTTCCACTTAATAAAAGAGTTTTAATGGCATTATCTGACTATGTTACCAATATCACTGGTCAAAATTTCAACATATACATTATTACATACTCATAAACCACAGTATAAATCTGGTTTAAAAGGATTGGCGAGACTTATGATTTATCATGGGCTTGGTTAGAGGGGATGTCTCATACATCCAAGAGATATGTTGTCATGGTTGTAGCTTTGAAAATGGCCTTTGCCTTTAGTGACTTAGAGATTTGCTACAACTTAAAGAAAAAAATACTAATGCAGTTTAAGCTCTTTGCATTTTCCATGTCTTACTTTTATACCCATCATTAGTTTTTAAAAGTGTCTTTATGTTGATTAAGTTTGTCAAATATTAACATAAACTAGCAGGTGTGATACACACACAGAGCTAAAAAAGAACAAATGCAAAGATTTTCATTGAATATTTTATCTTATTTCTTGAAGGAAGCATATGATGATTGATAATCCTGTCACCCCCAGGAAAAGGAGGGGAAAACATATAATCCAAGACTTTCCTCTATTATGTGAACTTGTAAATGATTGTATTACATACATTATTAAGGAAACAACATGAGCAAGCACATAGTACATACATTCAGAAGGCCAATAAAGTTAAACATGAGCAAATCTATTAAATAAATAACAAATATACAAGTGTAAGACCTATCTTGATAATTTGTTCAGGTAAACTGGCCCCTGCCAACCTGACTCAGATGTTTCCTATCACAATATACATGTTGCTTCAACAAACAATGTTCAGTAACAATTCTTTCTGAGAAGCAGATATATAATCAAGTACAATATCATAGCCAAAATTTAGTAAAGAAAGTTCAAGTTCTAGAAGAAATATACTCAAAGTACAAATCTCACAGCCATGTTGAAATTGGAATCACTTGTGCAAGAGATTAGTTAGAAGAATGAATTGTTTATTCTTTCAGAAGGTACATGCCCTTGATTAGCACGTGGCCTAAAGACTGAAAAACAACAATGCTATTCATGATGTAAAATTCTGGCAATGTAATAATAGATGCCAAGGCACAAACAATTCAAGGCATATGAAACTTCTTGTGGAAGCAAAGGAACAACTCCATTTTGTTTCATATATTGGTTCAAGAGTATACCTCTTTGGGTTTCAAGCCTTTGACCAAGCTCATCTCAAACCAAAACTTGCAAATCCCTTTAAACCAAATATACAAAAATTAAAACAAAAGGATACATTCTTTCATGAACACCCTGCATACTACCACTTCTCATCAACTTAACATGTACTGAAGGCCACAGACTTAATGACATATATACTCCAAAATCCAATCCCTTCTCAAAAAATTGTTGGCCATTTATACTCTCCCATTCAACCCATATATGGCGAAACAAAAAAATAGAAATTTAACATTATATCCCATGTTCCAATCCTCTTTCTTAATCAAACCCGTATTCAATGCACTTGTCACACCATTTAAATGCAAATAGATAGAAATGTTTACAAAGCCTTTGTATTGTATCCTGAAAGAATGAAAGATTTTTCATTGCTTGTACATACTGATGAAAAACCCAAGCTTAATTACCCCACATGGCTAGTTCTAAATAAAGTGCTATATGCTCTTATCTACCTAAATTGATATTCACAAATAAGTAGCAGGGGCTTTTACTAGGCAAAAACAAGGCAACCTTCACCCATTTCTGGAGGGATTTTTAGAGACTTTTCTACATTTCTTCTAGCTGATTTCTCTTCCAGTCTCATGTGCATTGGAGGGTGGACCTGTTAGAAGAAGCAGGGCTTCATTACATGGATCAATAAATTCAAGGTCTAACTCTAGAACTACTGTTGTTCACCAGAAAACTGATTGGAGATAGATACTTCATCAAGGGATATGAGGCTCAAAATGGACCTTTGAATCTCTCCATGAAAAAAGAGTTTCTTTCCAATGCAAGTGGGCATGGGACTCATACTCTATCCATAACAGGAGGGATTTTTGTACAAAATGCAAGTATTTATGGCTATACAGAAGGGATTGCAAAGGGAGGGATATCAGAGAAGTTGTACTCCAGGCAAGCTGGTAGCATAACTGACCATGGTATTTTTGGCAGTCCAGGCAAGTTGTACTCTCTTGTTATTATTGAAATGCAGTGGTGCATTTATCACATATATTGTTAGTTGTGCTTACAAGTAAGAAATTAGACCACCTACACTTTGGTAGGGGATTACGTGCATCTGGACAAGTGTTTTCTATTGTCAAATTTCAAATTTACAATTCCAAAAAAAAGAAAAAATAAAATGAAATAATCTACAATTCCAAGTCGTCTATCTTCATGCTGAAAGCAATATTTTGAGCCTCTCCTTTCCCATATGTGAGCAGTCCCAACATTAATGAATGTTTGATTTGTCATGCCAGAGTTTGGTTAAGCCTCTCTTTTACGTTTGTACTTTAACAGGCTTATCTTGTTTTATAGAATACGTTGAATATGCAACATATGATGTAACACTAAGTGATTGATATTTTTTAATAGTTAACTCTTTAGGAAGAGATATCACTCTTATTCAAATTTTGTAAGAGGGAACATAATTCTAATACCCAATGCAAAACACACATTTCTTCTTGTCTTAGGCATTATTAAACTCTGTGAAAACAAAGACTTGTTGCAAATGGATTTTATACAATGCTCCAGTGGATTTGTTGAATAAATGCTTATCGAGAAAAGATAAAACACAATTTTCAGGTCTTGGAAGTGTATTGGCTCGAGAACAAGAGGAAAAACCAAGCAACAGTTCATAAATATCTAATGAGAAACATAAATGGATAGTTTTCGACAACTGTTGGGATAGAATCAGATACTTCTTATGACTGGTCCTGTTCAACAGTGTGATTTCATTTAACATGCAACATTTATTGGCTTTTCAAGTTTAGAAAAATTAGATGCTTTGCTACATTGTTCAAAGCTTGTTTCAAGGCCAGGTAACTCATTGAGACATACAAAATATGGTTGATGAAGTTCACATGGAGGAGCCAAACCATGCTTGGTTGCAAGCTCTTGTGAGCCAACCACAACACCAGTCCACAAATACCATAGTTAGAGAGATCTTATCCCATAAAATAGTGGTTGCATCTGTTCCAAAGAGATTGTCAAGCAGTCAAGCAATATATTGATCTTTTCAACATGATCTTCACCAGGCTTAAGATTATTGACTTTCATGAAAAACTTAAGTTCAAGTTCTTATTGAAATATTTTACCAATGAGATACATCTCTTGCACATAATTTCTATTTAATGGGCCTTCCATTTTCCTTAAATTTCAAAGGCACATAGCCAATCTCAACTAGATTGTATTGATGGATGAAAATGACAACTCCAAAGCAAACAAGGTTAGTTCCTGCTATGTTTTCTTTTTCACCAGTCCCTTCTCCTTTACACTAAAACCCAATTCGAATGGGAATGCTTCTTGCAAATGTGTTACTCAAATTAAGAAACCCTGAAACAAATCTAAGTCTTTGATGCCTGCTCAATGTTTACTCAATTTTTCTCAATTAAGTGCTTTGATTTTGAAACAAATCATCATCATCTTATTTTGCTCAATGTTTACTAATTTTTGCCCCAATTAATTGTTGATCCAATTTTTCAGGGCCTTGCCAATAAATTCCTAATCAGGATATTTCATGTTTGATTACAGATACATATGATATGGACATATCTCTTGTTAAAAAATGTCAAGGAATACAAAGTAGAAGAACAAAAACATTACAGTTGATACAATTCTTGATCATAGTAGCCATTAAATAGTGTTGTTTGTTCCCTAACCAAAAAAATCCAAGAAAGAAGAATATAAATGTCAAAAACTTGCACGTAAGACTAGTGCATATATAAACATAATTTTTAATATTCATCTTGAGCCTTCCAACCCCATATAAAGCCATTGTGCCCACATTTCTGTGCAATATAAATTTATTTAGAAAATAGAACATTGACTACTAAAAGCCAGTGGTGTTTTAAAACAACTACCTAAATCAGATGTTGGTTTGCTTTGCACCTTATCAATTGATAAGGCTGCCTCTATCCTTTTATCATCTTGCACTATTGAATCAACTGGCACAGGAGCTTCTATACCACCTTCAAAAACCTCTTCATCAGTTTGTTTGGTGTCATCAACCTCTGATGTAGTGCAAGAATCATTTATCTGTAATGATTCCTGAGATGTACCAGTCACAACTTGCTCTAGTGGCAATGTAGATTCATGAGGATTTTGAAAAGCTACAGATCTTGAATGACCACATTCACCTATTCCAATCTCGATCTGTGGAACTTCTATTATAAGTGCAACTTCTATCAATGTCTCATTTGACCTATAATACAAATTTAAACATTAGTATTCATGAATTATTGAAATGAATAAAACTTCAAACAAATGAAAATATTAAAAGAATAAGTAAATGCAATCATACAACTTAATAAATAAGGTCAATTCTACCTTTTTGCAAACTTTTGGCATAATCATTAAATATTTTGAAATCATTTTCCTCCAACTGATAATGATCCTTTTGAGGGAAATAGGTTAGATTAGCAGTTGCAATGATAGATTCTAATGATACAAAATCATGATCTATCAAATCATAAGTAAATAGTCGTGACCCTTTTGTCTTATTATACCAATTTAATTGAATCTCAACATCTTCTAGACGTTCCAAAAGATCTATTGCATTACGATATTCAACCACTTTGTTGCCCTCATTTTTCCTCATCCTTTGCACTCTTCCAAGGTACCATGTCCCACATCGAACACCTTGCTTAGTACTACATGGGACACCCTTTCTTCGAGGTCGATCACTTAAATGTGATGCTTCTTGCTCAAATAAAACCCCACAATCAGACCCAATCCCTAAGTGAGAAGCATTCTCTGATATTGGAAATATTTCATTTTGATTAAAGTATATTCCATGTCTTACTCTAATCAACCTATATTTTGATAATGTGGGATTTCCATTCAACTGACTAACAAGTGTTGACTTATATATCTTTTTCCCATCTACTTTTACCACTGCACTAAATTTTTTTATTAGGTTCTTCTGCATGATCTAGAATTTCATCAATTTCATGTCGCCATTCGCTCTCCATGACATGTGGATCAATAAGTGGAATGGTTTCATTATGAATATGGTTTAAATTTGTAGAAACTCCATCAAAAATAGTGCTTGAATGTGAACTCTCTAATGCCAAAAAATCAATACATTCACCAACTACTTGGACTGTAGGAAAACTATCACCACAATCCCATGGCCTAAACCACCATGAGTCATCTTCATGCCTTTGAGGATTTATACTAACCTGTACAATATTATCCTATGCATATTTTAATCCTTGCCTAAGAGCTTCTACAATATCAATATCAGAAGATATACAATTATAATATGATAAAACTCCATACTTCTTTTTCATTTCTGGATTTAGTTTATGCCATAAATTTTCTTGTTTTTTATGAGCTTTTCCAAAATGTAATCCTTTTGGATTACTCTCTTCTTCTGATACCCTATTTAAGCTTCCAACTGTATGCAATAAATCTACAAAATCATATGCCCTTTCAACTCCAACCATACCACCTACTCTACTAAAAAAATTCTCACAAACATCTGATCCTATTGAATGTAGTATGCATGGTAAAGAAGGATACCTATCATGAAAGAGCTTAATCAAAAGTACAACAAAATGATAAGAAATATTCACATCTTGATATGCTTCTTTACTGATAAAGTTTAGTTGGGCATTTGTAGTTGCATTATTTCACACCCAAGAAATCCATAGTGTCAAGAAATGATATACTCTGGATGCATTTCTTACTCTTTCCCAAAGGCTTAAATTATTAGATAAGAATATGTCGATGTAGTCAACAACCATTGATAAGTACATTTCAGTACCTAAGGTTCTTTCTGTCTTACCCCTGGAAGGACTTCTCATCTGTCTTAGACATCTTTGCACATTCCTTGATGCAATGCATTGTGTTGATCCCCAATTTTGTCGATCATTTCTTTTTATATCTTCCTCTGTTAGTTGGTGCTCCTCCATTGTGAATGAATCATAAAGAACAATTATATGATTAAACATTATCAACTCACTTCCTAAAATCAAATTATGTCTACCACTAAATAGTGGGTTGATTAGTTTTTCCCATTATGGATGAAGTCTTGATCATGAAGCCCAGTTACACTACCATCATTCAATATAGATGCAGTTAATTTCCATCCTTCCCAAGGAATTCCAAATCTATTTCCATTGTTGGAAGTATAACTTTTCAACATTAATTGTCTACACCTACTATCTCCATCTGAGGCATGACCAATAATTGGGCCCAATGAATCTTCAACATATTGCTTCCATAGATTCTCAATATTGATCCATTGAGCTTGAACAAAATCAGCATTAAATTTGTTGCATGTCGGGTGCACTACCAAAACCAAACTAGGAAGTTTTTCATGCAAAGGATTGGCAATAATAACCCTTGCATAATGACCAATTTCATTGTCCTGAAAAGCATTGACAATTGTGTTGTAACCATCTGTATCTTTTCCTACTATGATGGAAAACTTTGATTGACATTGATGTTGTTCAATCTTCCCATAAAATCCAACCAATATGTCTTTGCTTGCAATCCATCTACCAAAAAAAATTGTTAGTATTCATATAATAAATAATATTATAATATTAGCTATCAACATGATTAGAACTGAAATTCATAAAATACCTAACATATTTTTTAACTCTGGTTTCATCTTCTACAAGAATCACTGGAACATGACCTTCAATACCAAGGCTTGCTTTATATCTTGCATATATTTTACCAATGGCATCAAATATATATCCATGCTCTCCTGGAATATAAGATAGAGCCTTTCTAGTTTACCTTCTAGTTGTAGTAGTTGATGGTCCATCTAAATTTACACTGAGAAAGTTGTGTAAACGAGGACCCCCCATAGCTTGATCAATTCATATATTTCTGCTAAAGATTTTTTAAATCTTCTACCTTGTTTACAACGTAGCATATTCTGAATTAAATCTTGAACAAAATCCCATAGTGCTTGCTTTCCTCTTAATTTTCCCAACCTATGTGCTTCAAATACATCTTTACAAAATTTATAAACATCCTTCCTTTGAGTTGATTCAAACAATTTTTCCTTCAATGATCTATTTCTTATTGATAAGCTTGCAACCTTGGTTTTTCCCCACCAAATGGTTCTTAATGCAGCTTTGTAGCGTGTTGAAGAAACCCTTGTAAACTTTTGCAATTCATGTTGTGTTAAATAGTCCAACCGTCTTCCTTTTCCTGTATTTCTATGGTCTCTTTTCACTGTACTAAGTTGCTCTCGATATAAACACATTCTAAAATCATGGCAATTTGGTATCTTTGAACAAAAATGGCATGAAAATGACTCAAATGGTATTGATATTTTAGATATCCTTTCACATTCATTGTGCCTATAAGTTCCATCAATAGTAATCTTACAACCTAGGTATTCCACTGTGCCTATTGTGTGAGATTCAATGCTCCATTTTTTCCACCTCTTTGATCATCCATTAAAATTTTTACATCTATTTCTGTTCCATTATATGTAGCCTTTGGTTTCCAATAACCCCAACATAATAGTGATAAAGAAATCAAACCTATACAAGAAATTACATGCTATTAATACAAGAAATAAAATATTGGTAAAATAATAAATAACTAAAGAACTATTCAAGAATGGTGTTATAAAAAATGAAATGTTGATCTCATAATATACAAATAATACCTGGAGTTGAAGTTCTTGTGCTTGTGGATCCTTCTCCTACACTGCTTGATCTAGGAACCAAAAACTTGGATAGACTTTGTTGTTTCCCATCATTTGAAGCCTTCTTTGGTCATCCCACTAAACCAGTCCTTATCATTGCTTGACTTGTTGAATTTTGGTTATGTGACTTTGATTTTATATGTTCAGAGAGAGAAGCTACAATATTTCCTATCTTGGGGATCAATGCAAACCATTTATTACATTTTGTACATTCCACTTTTACAGTTGTCCTATCTGTATAATCTCCAATTGTGGATTCTACAACTTTAAATGGAGAATCAATATCTTTCTTGATGAACTCATCAAAAATATTGATTGCATTCAGTATGTCATGATGATCTGATGGTTCATATATTTCTTGAACATCTTGTACATCTTTCTCACCTGCTATGTTTTGACCTGAACTATGAGAATTCCTTTTCAAGTGGCGTGATGATGTGATATGGCTCCGTCTAAAGTTACGTATAGTATCAACTGCATTAAGTATGTTACCTGATCCGTAATCAACATTACAAACATCACAATGAATTTTTATCATGGGTTTATCACCTTCTAAGGAGAATCAAAGACTTGTACTCTCAGTTGGAAGTGTTTTTTGCAATTCAAACAATTTGGAGTTCCATAAATCCATAATTTTAGAGTCAATCAAACTTTGTACTTTGATTGAGTCTGGATGATCATTAATATTTGCATGTATTGTTGATCCTTCTGAACTTATAGTCTCTTGAATGGATGTATGTGGAAGTTTATTTTTATCATTTTCTGTTGATCCAATATTTTGTTTTATTTCATGATTCATTTGTTCTCCAGTAAGCTCTGTAAATTTCCTTTTAACCCCAATGACTGTTTCTTCCACATCCCATGTGTACTCTTGCCTTGGATTGATAGGATGTCCCACTTCACTAATAAACTCAAATGGATATTCTAAAATATTATATCTATCAACTTCTGTTCGAAGATCAGTAAGTGTGCATACACTCTTATGCTTAATTACAACCACAATCTCACCATTTGTATCTTTTAGAGAATACACTTTTTTGTCACCCATAACTAGCTATGCTTCCAAAATAGAATAGCTATTGTATGAAGAGAATAAACCTGAAAAAATCCACAAACCACCCACAATCAATTAGTTCTATGGATTTTTGAAATAAGAGGGTTACATAATTATATGATATAATACAAGCTCCTTAATCCTAAATAGAAATACAATTAAGGAGCAATTGATAGCCATTCAAGATCATGATTATATGCATCAATCATTCTTGGACCTATCACACATACCATTACAAAGCCACTAACCAGATTGACAATCATTCATAATCATGATCAACATGCATCAATCAGTCTCAGACCAACCACATATGCCATAACAAAGCCACAAACTATCCAAAAAATAGAAATATGTTGCAGTGTAGCAATTTAACTCTCTAGAGCCCAGTTAGCCCCTTGATGGAATCATTGTTTCTCTGATCTATCACAAATAAATAGAAGACTATTTGTATAACCTACAATACTACCAATCTAATGTTGTATGTGCATCAAATGGAGCAACTAATAATAACACATAAATTATCATAGATTCCAACAAATTAATCTTAATTAACCTGACAATAAAACAATAAACTACTTGTGTAAAAAGTCTTCTATAACATGCTTTCAGATTCTACTATATTAAATAAACCTTACAAAACCAACATATCACTATTTAATATATCCCAAAAATTTTGAAAGAAAATTACAAGAAATCCATCGGGACCTCATTTAGCTCCTATATAGATATCTTCATCAAGCTTTCATTTTGTTCCTATGTGATAGTTGATGGAATATTTTTCAAAATCTTACCTTGAGTCTCTTTATCTTGCCCAACATATGACAAAATATCTTTGAAATAATTAATTGCTTCCTAATATAATTCTTAATTATAATTTTCTGAAATGGAAATCTGATTTTTCTAAGCTAAAACTTTACTTATGAGCTCTAACCCAGTAATCATTATCCAATTCTCAAAAACTGCTATTTCAACTGAAACAATAAAACTAAAATATGAAACTTTGAAATAGACTGAATATTGAAATCTAATCTGAAGCAAGAAACCATCTAAAATTATCTTTGAAAAACTTAGCAATAAGTTCAAAAACAACAACTATATTATTTCTAGCAAATAACTCAAAACAATACATAACATAACAAAAACTTTTTTAGAAGATATGGATGACAACTCAGGCACAAATCCAAGAAAAGAGTGGATGTTGCCTAGGACAAAACACAGATTCAACTTGTGCACAAAAACTTTCTTCTGACAAAGAGTTGTCCTCCTCTAAAAGCAACATCCTATTTAAGCATTTCCTACATTAGCTCCTTTTGTGGGGCACATACGGGATTATTAGGTTACATGGAAAATTAGTGACAAAGGACTAACTAGGCCGCACAAACCACTTAGATGAAAAATATTCATATGAACTTTAGTATAGAGAAGGTGGGTTGGTCCCACCTATCTAATATTTTCACAGAATAAGAAAAGGTTCATAACAGTTTCCCCTCCTTGAATTGCTTTCTCCCCAAAGCAATTGCAGTGTTGAATCATGATTTCTTCTTGCCTCTATCATATGCTAGACCATGTGGTATGTCCCAATATTTATCTGCAAAATCATCAATATTGTGCCTTTGAAGGAGTTTTTGGGTATTAGTGTGAGAACTCTCAACTTGAAGAATGTCTACTAGCAATTTCTCATACTCAACCTGCAATCTTTGAGATGCAGTCCTATCAACAACTACAATACCAAGAACCTAACCAACCATTGACCCACAAGCTACAAATTGTGATGCAAACTTCTCATCGTTTGTGATAAATTCAATTCTAATCTCCAGGGATATTTGTTGGTGTGAAAAACCCTTCAAAACTAAGAAAATATTTGCCAGCTAAGTCATCAATAAGACAACAATGCAAAGGTGGCCTTTTGTTGAAGACTAATGCAACACATAAAATGGTTAGAGGAATCAGTAAATTACTAGTATATCTTGCTTAACCAATAACTCAGAGCTTCCTTGAGAGACACACAAGAGGAAACCCAATGGACATGCCCTTTTTAAGACTTTCATAGATCTGAACTTCATAAGGAGTTTCCTTCCATATGAATCCATTGTAGACTTTAAGAACCAAGGAAACCCTACAAGACAACAATGGCAAGTCCAATGTTGTCATATCTTTGGTATGCTTGCTTAAACCCCTTTGCAAAGTCACCCACACCTTCTTGGACTAAACTATTTGCATCCTTTGTCACTTTGTTAAGTTCCAATAACCACTTTTCTTCTGATCTGCTTTATAAAGCTCAACATATTATGGAAATAAGAGGTCTTCAGGGTCCTAAAGTGCTCTTATATGTTATGTTCCAAATATAACATGAAATCTAAAACTACAACTTAGCAGAATTTTCCCGAATAATGGGTTATGGTAGCATTGTTGCATTCTAGATCTGGAAACTTAAAAGCTAAATTAGGTGGTTATGAACAATCTGAAAATTTTTCAAATCATAAACTAGGCAAGTTCTGTTTTGGAATTTGGAATTGGAAAATTCAATTCTGAAATCTGAAATATCTAAGATGTTCCTCCTTTTTTAATTATAAAGCTAAAAACCCTAAAAATCTAGCCATTTAGCCATGCCAGAATCAAAAACTCTTGGAAACTACTGAAGTAGAATATTAAAGCTGCAAAAAGAACTTACATGATATCCTTGAGGATTCTGAACACTTAAGTTTTTTTAAAGAATCTGGAAAGAGAACATGACATTACCATTATAAAAAATAACTGATAAAATACATAAGTAGCTAAAAGAAACTTTCCTGTAAGGATATGAGCACCAACTCAACCCCGAACCCAAAAACAATGTGGTCACTACCTTGGCCAGAACACAACTTCAAACTGTGCACATAAAATTTCTTCTACCAAAAACTGACCTCCAATAGTTCAATCTATATATAAGCATTTCCCACTTTAGCTCTTTTCACGGTGCATGTTGGATTACTAGCTCACATTGAATAAGTGCCCATAGTGACCAAAAAAACTAGTTGAACCCCACAAACATCTTACATACAGATATTTCTAGTGGACTAAATTGTACACAAAAGTGGGATGGGCCCAACTATCTAATATTTCCATAGGATAAGAAAAAGTTCCATAACATTGTCCCTATCTATTATAGTTAGTATTAGGGTTTTCTAGGTCCTACCAAGGTGGGTAGTCACAGAGCCACCTTCAAGAATAGATAATATTTTATCAAGCCAAATAATGTTGTAAGTTGACAAATCACTGGAAAATGTTTATAATTATGGTCCAGTTTTATGTGCAACAAGAAATCAGTATGGTCCAGTTTTTTTACCATCAATTTGAGAGGGTCATACCTATATGCTTTTCGGTTGTGCTTCTGGTTTATTCTCCCACTTTCTGGTTGTGCTTCTAGTTTATTCTCCCACTTTTCGGTTGTGCTTCCCTGGTCTACCCCTCTCCTGAGAATCCCTTCCAAAAAGTGATCCTCCCTTTTTAATTTTTTTAAATATATCCTCCTTGTCTTTTCATGAACCCCCAAAACATCAGGGTTTTCTAGGTCCTACCAAGGCGGGTAGTCACAGAGCCACCTTCAAGAATAAATATTTTATCAAGCCAAATAATGTTGTAAGTTGACAAATCATTGGAAAAAGTTTATAATTATGGTCCAGTTTTATGTGCAACAAGAAACCATGGCTTCAATGCATGTGTCTGTTATCGTCTAGTTTGCTTAAGGGACACAATTTATAAGTTTTTAAATATCTATAGCTTGGTTTGGTGAAGCATTGATATTTTTGTACTTGCAACTCCCAATAAAATATATAATCCTATTCCATTAATTTCTTTTTAAAGTTTCATCATTTTTACTCACTTAATTCCAAAGTGATCCAAACTTTTGCACTGTACCTGTTATGTCATTTGCCCGACAGGCTTTAGAGTCAAGTTTCTCCTTCTTTGGTCTACTTAGGGGATGTCCACAGGACACGCACCTCTCCATGGCGCGACGGCGTGCCCGTACCGTGCAGGAGCTCTTCAGGGGTGTATTTGTTTTTTATAGTTGTGACACGTGTAAGATATGATAGTCGGGAAGGTCTTATTGTGATGTTTTTTATAGTCATTTGTATTTGTTTTTGGTTTATTGTGAAGGTAGTTGGTTTGCTGTGATGTTTTACTTGTAATGTTTTTAATGCAAGTTTTTTTATTGATAAGAGTTATTATAAAATTTCATTCTACATTACTATCTTTCTTTTATATAGGTTTTAGATCATAAATGTGATCTTTTATTATTTAAATAAATTTTATTTTATTTATTGGTTAATAAAAGTTAAAAAGTTATTTGAAAATTATATAATAGTATTCATAAGAAAAAATTATTAATGCCACCACAAATCTATAATTTTTTTTAAATTATTATTATTTTTTAATGGGTTATATGGAATTGAAACGGCTTCGCCCCCTATCAATGCCACCACAAATCTATACTTTTTTTTAATTATTATTATTATTTTTTAATGGGTTATATGGAATTGAAATGACCCCGCCCATATTACATCATGACTGCATAGTAGTATTACAACAACTTGGTAATTATGCATGTATCATTTGGCAAGATTTGAACCTTGGTCTCTTTCTTGAAAGATGAGGAATCTAACCAACTGAACTAACGCCATTTGATACCACAAATCTATACTTATAAAAATAACCTTCCAAAACTCACTTTAATATTTTATTTATAGAGCTTGTACAAAAATAAAAAAAGATACTCACTTTAATTATGGTTATAATTTTTATTTAATCTATGGTTATAAACTCACTTTAATTATGCATGTAATTATTTTTATTTTAGTCCTTGTAAGAAGTGTCCTAACATCTTTATAAATATTTGGTATGCAACTCAAATATAACCCCCACCCCCTCTTCTCCAGCCCCTTTTTTACCGGTAGAATCTATATGTAGGTATGCATGAATTTTAAATACCCCTCCCCTATAAGATACTTACCAATTTACCGATGGTTCAACTTGATATTAAAAATACCCCCTGTATGCACTCACGTGGTATTTACCATTTCCTCAGAGTGACCCCCCATGCCTAAGTGTAAGGCTATAAAATAGTCAAAGTGACTCAAAATCATTTCTAATACCTTTTGATATATGAATTAAAAAAATTATAATAAATTCCCTTTGTAATCATGAATACGGTTGCTCTCTTTTGGCACCTTGACAATTCTTTTTAAAGCTCTTTCAAGGTTAAATTTGATGGATACAAGAATTATAATATTTTTAGGTATAATTTTTAAAATATATATATGATTTGTATTATCATTATTAAACTAATAATGATACATCAAAACCAAAGCAAACATTGTGAGCCCTAAAAACCATATTTAACAATAAATTTGAAATTAATCATAATACAAAATTTATTCAAAATTTAGGTGTTATAAGAAATAAAATAAAGCACATGAATTGAGATAAAGAATTCAAAATAGAGTTTCAATTAGAATCAAAGCACAATGAAAATAAAAATCAAGATCCAAAAATTTTGTTACTAAAAAAGTAATCACATTTGCATACATTATCTTTTAAATGAAACATGGATATATACAATATCTACACTTATTTGTAACAATCCAAATTGTTAGAAAAATAAATTTATTTCTTTCCCAATGACTCTTCTTTTTAAGTTGGGGTTTTCATAAATTGATGGATAGGTTATTATATTTTGATAATTTCATTCATCTGACAACCATCTAGGATCCGCAAGAAGACCATTTTTATAAATTTTAATTCTTCTTTATATAATAGTTTGGCTAGTGTAACAACCACCATTTTTCAACCCAAGAAATCTTCATTTGCAACATTTATTTTTCTACTTAGTTAAAAAACAAAGCAGTATTATAAATTTCTTTATCGTTACAATGCAACTGTGGTTGTCATGATGCATTATCGACCCACAATTCTTTGACATGTTGACATACTTCAATAATATTCTCAACCATACCAATTCATTTCATGCATAACGAGAAGAGACATGTTTTGCTTCAATACTTAATAGTCAAAAGGCAATAAGTTTACCCATTAAAAATACTCTTTTAAAAAATGATAACAATATACATCATAAAATCCCATAAGCTTTAATGCATTATTTGAAATTTTATTGAATATAATATCCATGTATAAAGTATCATTAAGGTGTATAATCACTTTCTTCATTGCTTTCCAATGTTGTAGTATATAATTTATAGATAATTAAATCAATCTACTTACAATATAATCAATGTCACATTTGGTACTAAAAATTGCATGTACTTTTAATGTATAACATTTTGATGTAGAATGTTTTGCATTGTATCTAAATTAGCTTATGTTTTTGTACCAATATACTTTAACAATTTTGCATTAGATTCCATTGGAATTTTCATAGGATTGCATTCACTCATTTCAAACTTTAATGAATATTCTCATTATATCTTCTCTGACTCAAGTGATCTATCTATCTGGTTTATCTCTTTGGATTTGACTTCGAATATAATAGTCGACCTTACCATGATCTATCATTTAAAATCAAGCATAATTTTATGCTTTGAATTTATTTAACAAGCATATATATTTACATAATATGATACAATAATATACATTTAAATCCAAAATGACAAGTACCCCATCAATATGATTTATGTAGATACTTGAGTTGCATCTAAGCTATGAAAATATTTCTTTGTATTATCTACCAATTCAATACCTTTTGTCATTTGCATACCAGGTATTCTAAATTCTTGGTTATGAATATGATCATTAAGTATGTTGTATATAATTTATTCCTCCAAATTTCCATTACTTAATGTTGTGATATCTTCACATCAAATTGATTCACATGCTAATTTCAAAGTTACAAATAGTACCCACAACATTCTTATTAAAGTCATGTGCACTATTGGAAAAAATATGTGTAGGTAGTCTAATTTTATTCAAGTATTATACCCTTTCACCACTAAGCATATTTTCTAGTTAACTAAATTATCATGATTATATATTTATTTGAAAACCCATTTACAACCTATTGCCTCTTTCATATGAACAATTCTACAAGTTTCTACGTCTAGTTTATTTTGGTCTTTAATTTATTATTTATTGTATTATTTTAAATCCTTACACTATCATTTCATCCTTCCTATATAAATGGGGCTTAGATCATTTTCTAAAACTAATGCTTTTAATATTGAATCCATTTTAAAAATTGCAAGTCTCACTGATTTCCTAGGCATTATTGGTTCATGGACAGTATGTTTTTATTTTTAAAGTTCCTCTATAATTTAAATATTGGTTGCACTAGCATTTTTTATATCAATATCATGTGAAAAGTTAGATTTAGACATTACTATTTTTTAAAGGATCGATTTCATTACACTTTGTTCAAAAATTGTACATTGAAACATGCTTTATATAAATTTTTTCTATTTCTAGGTTTTCTACTTGTTTCAAAAATGTTATATTTTCATCAAGTATAACATATCCACTCCTAAAATATTAGTTATTATTTATATTATAAAGCCTATAGATGCATGCATCATTATCATACCCATTCATGATGTGTTTCGTGCTTTTGTTATCAAATGTATTATGTTTCTCATTTGGTAGATGTCCATAGCCAAGGTGCTAAAAAAACTTCAAATACAAAATACTTGTTTTTGTGTTGTTCCATGATTTATTATTATTTATTGATTATAGTGTTATAGATATCATGTATTGATCATATGTTGATATTAAAATAGCTTCATTCCAAAATATATTTAGAAAAATAGTAATCTTTGATAGACAACACTTTCTACAAGTGTCTAGTTGTTTTTTGCAACACCATTTTGTTATAGAGTATAAGGAATTGTATATTCAAATTTTGATTCCATTTTCCTAATATAATGCTTTCAATTCCTTGAAGGTATTCTTCCCATCCCCATTATACCTTAATTCTTTAATGGATTTCCTACAAAAATATCAATATAATTTTAAAATGTTCGTCATTTCATTTAATTTTTCAAATTAAACATAATACATTATTTAAAATTCATCAATTAATGTTAAAATATTTGATTCTACTGTGTTAGAGTATATTACATTATTGGGTACATGTCAATGTACCACCTTGCTTACATAACTAGAGTAGGAGTTTACTTTAGAGTAAATTTTGAGTTACTTCTTGCAATGTAATAAATGCACAAGTATTAGAATATGCAATGATGTAAATGTGCATGTAGTCCACATGTACATGAGTCATAGGATAAGGTATATGAAGAGTCATGGGTAGAGTAAAGGCCAATGCACATATCTAACTATATATAGGCCTTTAAGATATAGAGTGAGTAAGGAGAGAGAGAGAGAGAGAGAGAGAGAGAGAGAGAGAGAGAGAGAGAGAATGTTACTATAATGAGTAGTGAGTAGGTACAATGTAGCACTTCCATTAAAAATTATGGAGTTTTCATGTCCTCCATTATATTGCATTGTACTATTTTCATGAGCTTTCATTAATGGAATATTACTGAGTTATTGCATAAGTTTATCTCATTATTTTCTTGCATATTATAGTGTCATTATCATATAGTTATCATAGCTTAGTTATTTTACATCTTGTGTTTGCATTTCCTTCAATATACATCCTCAAAAGCTAACAGTGGTAACAGAGTACACGATAGATCAATAGGAAATAGGAAGAGCCATAAGAGAGATTGAGAGGAGTTCAAAAATCTCATTTGCAAAATTTTTGAACATACATTTGGTTGGAGTCTTTCCATAGAGTTGCTAAAAAACTTGTGAAGATTAGAACTCAATGTTGATTCCACTAGATTGATAAATCAACCAGTAAAGATTCAAAATCTCTAGATTTAGAGATTTTTTTCCAGTTTCAAACACTTTGTTGCACGAAAAGGAGATTCAAAGAAATTTGGGAAGCTTCCTACAAGAAATCTAGGAAGAATATCTTCTTTAGAATCAGTTCAGTACTTGCAGCAACAAGTAGAATAAATATTTTAGAGACTTGAGAAAAGGGTCCCATTGCAAGAGTTGCAAACCTACAAATTGTAGAAGAAAGAAAAAGGTCAGAGAAACCTTATAACAGATTGAAGAGACTCCAAAAAAGAGTCTAGGAGAATATTAGAGGTTGGTGATCTCCATTGAATATTGAAGACTGCAAATCAAGGAGGAGGTCCTAGAAAGAAGACCTCATTGAAGGAGGAAGAGACTCAAAGAAAATAATATTGAGGAAGATTGGAGATTGGAGATATCCATTGAAAGTTGAAGAGAAGACCCACAAAAGGTCTCATTGAAGAATTTCCAGTCTTGGAATACTGAAGATTAAGGACTAGCAAAGGTCCAATTCCATAGGGAGATCTCATTGTGAAACTTCCACAATAGAAGGTTTGAAGAAAATATCTCATTGAGCAGACCAAAGAAGCTGGGAGATTGAATACCCTAGAGAAAATTTGTCAAGGAGAAATAAGGAGAAGGCTATAAAAGCCTTATTGCATATCTCAGAGAAGGCCATTGAAGCAAATTTCAAAGAAGGTCATTGAAGGAGTTCATAGGAGAACTTATTGGATAAATTTACCAGCAATGAGAAGTTCCTGATAAAGGTTTTTGGGTCAATTGTCACCATCTGATAATAAGTCCAAAGGAGAAAAATTTGGCAAGGAGTTTGCCACATTTTGAATAAGAATAGTGAAGATCTCAAGACAATAAAAATCTTGAGAAGAAGGCCACTAGATTGGCCAAGATTGAAGTCAAAATTTGATAAGGAGGTTGAAGGAAAAAGGAGATAGAGAACCCACTAAATATAAGAGATTTAGGGATTGCCATTGAAGTTTGTTTTGGAGAAAGGAGATTGTTGGTTTTACAATAGAAAAGTGAAGGCTTCTTGAAGGAAAATCTCAGCTACAATTTGGAGGAGTTTCCTACCAATTTTGTGAGATTCAAGAACAACACTTCCAAAGGATAAATTGACTACGAAATGGTAGCGATTTGGGTAGCATTACTAGCTGCTAATTAACAATATTCAAGGGAATATCCTGAAGAGAAGTTAAAGCCACTAAACTATAATTTTAGGACGACAAGTTAGAGGGTTTAAAAGGTGCAAATAGGTGAGCTAAAGAGTTGTTTTGGATAGCAAGGAAGAGTTGCAATTTCATCCATTACAAGGCAATAATTAGGTGATTCAAATCACCAAGACAACCATCATCTTCAGAGGATATTAAGGTAAGCAACTTTGGTGCAAAAAGGTTCATTAGTTGAACATTACTTATTCGGTTCATTATTAAGTTTCATTAAGCACCATATTAGAATTTAAAAGTTGCAAGAATAAGGTTGCATATTAAAGTCTTCAAGGAAGTGCAAAAGATATTTTTTACAAGGGTTATAACCTGCACACAAAAGGAGGAGTTAGATATATTTCGAAAGAAAGGAAAATATCAACATTCTACCTTCTAGTTAAAGCAAAGAAGACATTATCCGTAAGTGAAAGTTTGAATAGATTATAGTTTATATTTTAAGTTACTTTTAAAGAGATAATTTATAGGAGCAATAAGGAGAAATTGCTATTGCACTATACTAGTTATTACAGGTCGATTAAGTATTCAAGTTAAGTTGAAAATTAGTGCAAAGTTAATATTAGTTGCATGATTAAGAGCTTGGATTTATTATATATAAGTTAACAAAGCAAAGGATATATTTGTCTAGTGAGGAAGACAAAATCAAATTATTGCTTACCATCAAGGAGTAGTGCAAAGTAATTGCCTCATCAAGGAAGAAACAAAGCTTGGAAAAGGATATTTAAAGTCTCAAAATATAGGTTCAAATTTAAGGTATTCTATTCTAACTATTGCAAAGCTTTTTGCATTAGATTATTGCACTATAATATTATTTTTCTACATAAAAAAAGAGCACAAAGCTAGAGTGTCTCAAAGACACTACAACAACTTGCAAAGCACATCTACAAAGCAACCATTTCAACAAATTAAAGGAGTAAACTTTAGCTGAGGAAGAGAGCCAACGAAGGGCTCACATTAGTGATGCAAGGTAAGTCAGATGAAATAATTATCAAATTAATCTAACTCAACATTAGGTTTAAGACTAATGTTTATATAATACAATGAATAGTAAACCTAACTAATTCCCCACTAACCAAGCTAACAAACGCGTTAGGCTAGGTAGAGAGTTAGGTTTAGGATTGACTACCCTAGGATATTTAGGAACTAACCTAGGATAAGAATAATAAATATCTAAAGGATAAAAGTAAATAGTAAATGTAATAAAATCTACCTATGTAGTATAATGCAATATACTACCTATTTTACCTAGTGGAGTAAATGGTAAATATCCCAAGTAATGGAATATTACTCTAACATCCCCCCTTATTACATTATTTGGGTAATACATACATATCCCTCTATACAACAATATTTGGGTAAAGTATATAGCTATCCCAATACAGTGAAGAAGATGTTGATATGTTGGTTCTTTGCTCTATCACAGTGCTCTGGAAGCTTCTAAGCAAAAAGTGGATCATTCCTCACTTTTTCTTCACACCAACAAATGTCCTTTTGGTAATCACATCATCCAATCGAATTGCATGGGTAACCAGTCGCTACAATCGCTAGGTGTAGTAGAATAGATCACTTCATACAAGGTTCATTCATTTACAATATGAATTTGTAAAAGATAAGGTAGCTAAGGTTCGATCACTACCAAAAATACACCCTTATAAGTTCCCCCTTCTCGTTGCAAAACATAGTGTAATCAATTTATGAAGGAAGTGTGACTAAGGTATCGGTCAAAGCCAAAAATGCACCCTTATAAGCCATATTCCCTTTTTACAAAAAATTGTGAAGAAAATAAATTTATATCCCCCCTCAATTGCAAAAAGTGTGCAACGCAAGAGTGTTGTGAAGGATTTTACAAATATTGCCTCCTAGATAATTTTACATCACAAAAAGTCGCTCCTCTTGTTACAAGTACTTCAAACACCTAGAATTTGCTATTTATGAAGCCTAAAAGAGGTTCAAGCACCCCTTATTGCAAGGTCTTCAAACAAAATACTTATGCTATTTATGAAGCCAAAAAGAGGAGAGAGAGAATATGGTGTTTTTGCCCAAGGGACACATGTGTTTTCCCTCTACAAAATTGTGTTTAGCAATTTAGCACTCCTTGTGCTATCTTTGAACCAGAAACAGAATCAGAATGAGACACTTCACAAGAAAGATGGCTTTTGTGTTGTGTCTTTGCCATTTTAGTTTTACTTGTTTTGAAACCAACACTGAATGGTGTCTTGGTTGTCATTTTTACAATTTGTGCAAAACTATGCTTTCTAGGCAATTTGATCAAAAAAGTTCACCAATTTGTCCTTTCTTATTGTAAGTACTTCAAGCATGATTGCTATTATGAAGTCTAAAAGAAAAGGTTTAATGTTGATGACTTGGACTTTTCTGATTGCCTTTACAAGTTTTATTTCCCTCTTATCAAAATTTATGTTTGAAGGAAGAAAGGAATTATCCCCCCTTAGTGCAAAGGATTGCAACTTTTAAGGTTCCTTATTTTCAAAAAACTTGTTATTTCTTTTGATTACCCTAAAAGAGTACCAAAATATAATTCACTCAAACAGATATTTAATGGCACCTACCTTAACTCCCTTCAAGAAGGATGAAAATTTTGAGGAAATTAAGCCAAACAAATAAGAGTGAATTAGGGGTTTTGTTGATTTAGGAGAGAATATCAAGTAATTTTGGCTTTAAATATGTGCAAGGATTTACACAAATTTGTGAAATTTTGAGGTATGGATGTTCTTGATTATATGACTTATAGTTGCAAAAATAATGATGCAACAATCAAACAAGAAATGGCCTCAAAATTCTTATCACCTAGTTTGCCAATTTAAGGTGTCGAGTAAAATCGAAAATGCACCTTTTATAAATTTTTGCAACAAAATGTGTATTTGTGTTGTGCAAAAAAAAATGATATTTTTATGTCTCCTACTTTGTTTTCCAATTTTGCAAAAAGAAGTACAATGTTGTCTTCTCCCCTGAATTTTGCAAAATTAACAATTTTGAGCACTCCTTCCAAGACAAGTCGACACACGACCCGCATTTGGAAGGCTTCCAGAACTAGTCGACACACGACTTAGTTTTTTTGGGCCTAAGGCTTTAAATTCTTCTCAATTTTGCAAAAGGAAAGTGCAATTTTATGTCTTATATCCCCCTCTTGGAGAAAAACAAATGCACTCTTTGTCTATGAAATTCACAAAATTTTCAGATTCCTTGTTTTCCAAATTTGCAAGAAAGAATTAAAGTTTTGATTGTTGCCTCCCTTTCATGGTGCAAAATGGACAAGGTTTGAGAAGAATGGGAGGTTCTCTAATTTGCAAAAAAAAATATGCTCTTCTATGTCTTATATCTCTGTTTTGGTGAGAAAACAAAATCACTATTTTTGTTGTGTTGCAAAAGAAATACCCTCCAAATTTTCTATTTTTAATGCAATGTTTTCATAGTTTTAATCAAATTTTTATAATGGAATATAGTTAAGAAAGAAAAAAAAAATTTAAAATTTAAAATTAAATTTTTATCATAAAAATATTAAATTATAAAGTAAAATGATTAAAAATAAAAAAAATTACAAAAAAAAAAATTTACCTTTGATTTTCTTGTCGCGGGCTCCTTGTGGCAAAAAATATTCTTGCCCCGACGGGAGTCGAACTACCGACCTCCCATCGGGCAGCGCCTTAGCGCTGGCCCCTCCATCGGTCGAGCTAGCTGGCCCGACGGGAACAGAGGTGGCACACCTTCTCCTTGAAGGCTTCCCCGTTGAGCGACGGGGAAATGAGTGGGATTTATCCCACATCGCCCATGCGGGCAATTTTTCATTGCTTAAAAGCAACAGAGCACACAATGCTCTTTGATTGCCTACGGGCAATCAAGGTCTGTCGGACCCCTTTTGTTGTCGCCCACGTGGCACGATCGGAGGGGTCCACATGTCAGGTGGCACACGTGGTTGTCCGCCACGTGGCCACCACATGTCCAGTCCATCGTCCAGTGGCTATCCACCATGTGTCCAATTCGTCGTCCAGTGGTTGTCTGCCATGTGTCCGATCTGTCGTCGAGTGGTTGTCCGCCATGTGTCTGATCGGTCATCGAGTGGCTGTCCGCCACATGTCGATTCTAGTCCAGGTCGAGTCCAATGGCAGTGTCATGTCAGCACCTCAGGATCTGTGCCTGAGGTCATGATTGGCCAGTGGTTGTCCATCACATGTTACCAAATGAGTGGTCCATGTTAGTGCCTCGAGATCTATGCCCAAGCGCGCATGGGTCCTTCTAGTCTACGTGGTCTGATAGGTTCGTGTGCCACGTGTCACGTGTTTCAAGCTAGGGCACTCCTGCCCTGGCTCTAGTCAGCGATCGCCTTGTCGATTGCCAAAAATTGGAGGGTCGCCTGCCCTCTTGGATTTCGATCGTCGAATGTGGGCCGTCGGTGGTCGGATGCGCCACTCTAGTCGGCGATCACCTTGCTGGTCGCCAGAAATCAGAGGGTCGCCTGCCCTCTGTCAGCCTGTCAGGCCTGACAGGTCGAACAATAGAATGCTGTCAGATCTGTCTAGGACTATAGGCCCTCTCCTGTGGCCGCCCGTTGATGTGGGCCTGCTCTACCCAGGTGTTTGGGTCTGCGGACCTTGCTGCCTAGGAGTCACCTCAAGATCCATGCAGGTCCTGAGGGCCAGCAGGGCCCTCGAAGACCATGTCAGGTCCAGGTCGGGTGGAACGAGCGGAGCTCGTATTAGGCCACCCGACTGCGATGATACCAATGATGCAAGGTAAGTCAGATGAAATAATTATAAAATTAATCTAACTCAACATTAGGTTTAAGACTAATGTTTATATAATACAATGAATAGTAAACCTAACTAATTCCCCACTAACCAAGCTAACAAACGCGTTAGGCTAGGTAGAGAGTTAGGTTTAGGATTGACTACCCTAGGATATTTAGGAACTAACCTAGGATAAGAATAATAAATATCTAAAGGATAAAAGTAAATAGTAAATGTAATAAAATCTACCTATGTAGTATAATGCAATATACTACCTATTTTACCTAGTGGAGTAAATGGTAAATATCCCAAGTAATCGAATATTACTCTAACAATTAGCCAAAGTTCAAGACCATAACCATCACTAAATCTAGTGCCTATAACAGCATTAACCTACAACATCAAGACCTACGTAAGGATATAATCATCTATTTCTATCTATATAAAAAAAATGATAGCACAAAAGGTCTACGAAGGAGGCTATCATCTATTGCATACCAATGTAAAGAGGATAGCATTAAGAATGGTACAAAAAAGAAAGTTACAAGGTAAACAAATGTGCATTACCCAAGTTACAACTTGGACGAACCACCAACTAAAAAGAAGCACCTAAAGCCACTATTGGAGTGCCATAGAACCACTATTGCAATACCCTTGAACCACCATAGTTGGAGCTAACCTCACAACATCATCATTCACTTGGAAAGAAAGCATTGAATATAAGATACAAAGGGTATTCGCTAGAAATAAGTATGCACAAAATAAGAGATGTTAAAAGGAGTCTTACTTGCATGAAATTGGAGCACCACTTGCAATTTAGAGCCAAGGAATCTTGTGCCACTTGGTACATCCAAACAAAGCACCCATATATTCCTTAACGTATGCCTAGGAAAGAAGAGCTCAATTAAGATAAAGTAACACCTATTGTTGAGCGTTGAATAACATCATTTGGTGGTTACAAAGCATAATTATCATAGCTCTTCATTCAAGGTAGAGATGAGCATTGAAAGAATCTAAATCAACACCCATAAAAAATGTAACTCTTAAAGCACCACTTATCTAATGTTTCAAGGAGCATCCAAGCTATTTAAGCACCCAATATTGAAGGAGAACGTAGATAGAATAGAAGGCATGCATTCAAGCATTAAAGAAGGGAGTCAAAGCACCATTAAGGAGGAGAAGAGGATTCCCATGAGCATTAATTAATCCTCTATCATATACAAAAGACCAGAATTACAATGATTGATTAAAGGTCGCTCTACACACCAATTAGGGTGCACAATACAATTTACAAGGAAGGTAAAAGACTTTACTTTATTTAATATTTGCTTTCCTAAGTTTAGGGAGTTATAAGGTGCCTAATACAATGTTGAAAGTTATTTATTAATGCATTGAAATATCAACCTTAAAGAGTAAGAAAGCAATTTTAGTAAAGGGAGTATATCCTATAAGATATTATAAATTGCTTGAGATTTAAACATTACAATTTTTGCAAATAATTAATTTAGGAGATATAAGGTTTTCAACATTAGAAATTTTGAAATATTAAATTGCAAATATTATTATTTTCTAAAAATTCAAAATTATGAAGCTATAAGGTATACTACTTCAAATTTTAGTTTCATGGAATTTAGAAAATTAAACCATTGAAAAGTGAATGTTAAAGAAGCAAAACCATTAATTGCTTGAAATTTGGAAATTGCATTTTACATTAGACTCTTACATTAATTTATGAGACATTAATCCAACTAAAAGGTCACCTTATTAAAACTTGAAGGTGCATTATCATATATCTTTAGCTTTCTACTTACTAATCAATTGGGAGACATAAGGCACGATAGTAAAGTTGAATATTTGGGAGTCAAAAGGTGTTCAACTTAAACTAAGAAAGCTAAACATACTATCAAGTTTCATAGTGCATTCAAACACTTGCTAGATAGAAGATATTTTACAAAACTTATAAAATTGAAAAGTTCTTAGCAAGGTTGAGCATATACTTAAAACTAGGGAGACATAAGGTAGACTACTACAAAGGATCTATCAAAAGTATTCTCAAAATACTAAGGAGCTAAAAGAATTCTATTAATTGATCATATACTACAAGAGTTGAAGGTGAGAGTCCAGAATTTAAAAGACATAAGAAATACTACAATGGATAAAATAACAAGAGGAACATATTATCACAAGGTACACTACAAAAGGATGCAAGATCAAGATACATACAATATACCACATCAAAATTAGTTCTAACACAAATAATTCTATAATTCAAATTGAAAAAAATATTTGGTATATTGATTCTGGTGATAGTCATCATATGACAAGCAACTTGCAATGGTTTGATTGTCTTGAACTCGCTAATAATTATAGGTTAAAAATTGTAGATGGCAAGAACTATCTTATATATGGATATGGGTGTGTAACACCTCGTAAATCATTTCCAAACTTTGTGCTACATAATGTGATGTATATTCTTAGATTAAAATCTAATCTCATTTCAGTAGCAAAGCTAGTGGAAAGTAAAAGGATAGTTGACTTTAAACACATAAATGGATTCAATATGTGTCTCATCATAAATCAAAATGATATAGAAGCTATAGGATCAATCCATGGAGATATGTATGCAATTCAATTGAGACTTCACAAGAGATTGTTATATTTTAAATTAATACTAATACATTTGCTGAGGAACAAGTTGCAAAAAATAAAGAACCCATACATCATAAAAGCAGACATGGAAATAGAAGAAGATTCAAGATTAAAATAATGAGAGGGCAATAAAAATATGCTCTACTTTTTCATCTACAAACTATAGAAGAATAAGAACAAAACAAGATTAAGATACACATCCAGATTCAAACAAGGAAGATAATAAATAAATCAGAAGAGAAGAACTTGAATTCCAAATCCAATATGAAGATCTATATTGAAGACTAAAGTCTTCAATACACAAATAATGTAATACAAGGGGGTGTTAGAGTATATTACATTATTGGGTACATGTCAATATACCACCTTAGGTACATAACTAGAGTAGGAGTTTACTTTAGAGTAAAGTTTGATTTACTTCATGCAATGTAATAAATGTACAAGTGTTAAAATATGCAATGATGTAAATATGCATGTAGTCCACATGTACATGAGTCATAGGATAAGGTAGATAAAGAGTCATGGGTAGAGTAAAGGCCAAGGCACATATCTTCCTATATATAGGTCAATAAGATATAGAGTCAGTGAGTGAGTGAGTGAGTGAGACAATGTTACTATAGTGAGTAGTGAGTAGGTACAATGTAGCACTTCCATTGAAAATTTTGGAGTGTTCATATCCTCCATTATATTACATTGTACTATTTTCATGAGCTTTCATTAATGGCATATTATTGAGTTATTGCATAAGTTTATCTCATTATTTTCTTGCATATTATAGTGTCATTATCATATAGTTATCATAGCTTACTTATTTCACATCTTATGGTTGCATTTCCTTCAATATACATCCTCAAAAGCTAACAATATGCGACAATGTTTGAATTGGTCCATGTCAATGTCTATTTTGATAAATTTTAATTGTTCTTGCAATTTTGGATGTCTTTGTGTTTGAAATAATGAAGAAGCTTCCCGAGCATACAAGCTTTACAAAAACCAATATTAGTAGGTATTTCTAACTTCAAATCGTCATCCAATTTACCTTACTTAAGGTTTCTAATGTCTACATACTAATATGTGCAAATGTATGATACCATGTCACTACATCATAAATTTATACAATAGTCTTTAAGGCCTTTGTAGGCATATTTTTATAAAATATGTATCAATTGTTTGTCAATAACTACTATCAAAATTCCATGATGATATTAAATTATACACTATATTGCATTAAATTTTACAATCAAATCCCATCTAAAATTTAACTTAAAATCAATAAAATTTTATTCAACTTAGGAACATGAAGGATATTATGAATATTCTTGCAAATATCTTCTACATTTACAAATGTAATAGTTATTATACTTCTAACATCATTCCCAAATGCATCTTCCAAAGAACTTTCCTTCATTTTGAAATTGACCCATAATTGCACAAACTAAATTTGATCATAATATATGTGTTAAGTAGCTCTTAGTTCTAAATACTAGCACTTTGAAAATACTCTTTTCTTCACTGCTATAAAATTTTGATACAAAGATAATGTCTTGTTGGTCAAGAGTCTGCCCTAGGATAAAATATATGTATGCACCCTAGACCCGACCAACATTGAAAGGCTGAAGGAAATAAATGTCCTTCAGGCCAATCTCTAGAGGGGGCTGGTTCCCTTGCTACTTTAAAACTGGTATAACTATTAAGAAAATAAATTAATAGAAAGGAAGAAAAATATAGTTGTAAGCCGAAGATATAATGTGGGGATGAACTAACATCAAGATTAACAACCCAGTTTAAACTAACAGTATTCAATAGAGAGATAGAACAAAAACTGAACTTAGATCATATCATAAGGCATGACTTCCAATAGCATTTCAGCATTCATTCCCATTGAAAAACTAAATCTAAACTTAGAATTTAATCCACCAACGACGATATAAATCTAACAGAAATGCAAAGCATAAAGTAAAAACATACATAAAATAATCCAAAACTTAGAGCCAAATAGTCCTTGAATCAATGCAAATATTAAATTGTGAGAGTTTCACAAGCAAATATCCATCCTCTTTTACATCAATTTTTCCAGTATTTATAGATGATTTCACCTCCAAAATTGAATGAGCATTAAACAAAATGATGGTAAAGTCAAAGATTGGTCGACAACAATTTTCTCCTCGGTAGCAGCAACGAACCAATCCGGTGGTACCTTGGGAAGCAACGATAAATTTTGACAAATGGTATATCGGGACTTAGCAGGAATCATTTGCAAAAAAATTATCTTCATGTTGGTGCCTCGAAAATGAGCATTCACCATAGTGGATGACGCCTTGAAAATCAACAGGATCACACTAGAATCAAGAGCGAAGTAGGCAGCATTTAATTTCAACAAATCTCTGGTTATCCATCGAATTTGATCTTCTTCAGCAATAATTCCGGAAACATTAACTCATTTGCCTCAAAAATTGAATTTGTCGATCTTGTAATTCCCTCCAAACTGATCTTCGCTCAAGCGCCTTTGAAAATGACTTTCACCTGGAGAAAATGGCAAAAATTAATTTTGCCAAAAAATGGGCGAAAAAGGTGATTTCGCCAGTGTTTTCGCCCGAAAACTGCATCTTTTGCCCAAAAACGGTATTTCTCTCAAAATGTTACCCAAAAATGGATTTTGCTGAGAAAAACTCATTGCACACTTGGGCGAAATTTTACATAAATTTTTAGTGTGGCAAAAATACCAACATGTCCAAATTAGTATTTGCTACCCTATTTGTTATCAATCTTAGCTATTTTTTTTTTTATATATCTTACACTGTGACAATAATAATATTTTAGCTTCATTTTTAAAATCATCATTTAGAGACTTTGGCTTATGTTGGTGCCCTTTACCCTCCTTTCCTTTACCTTTTCCACTTGTTAAAGACAATAATGAAGATGGCTAAACATAGTCTAATATTTTCTTCATGGCTTCTATCTTCAACAAAGTTGAATGAGTTTCTTCAAAAGTTAATTTATCCCTTACCTAAAATAATTATGACTCATTCATATGAAAAAGTATACTTGCAAGAAGGGCAATTGTAGTATTTTTAATATAGATTGGTGCATCGTAACCTAATAAATCATCTCTAAGATATTTAGAACTAAACATACACTATATTAAACTTTTAGTATCCTCAATTTTTATCTTAAGAAATTTTGTCCCCAATGAATTTTTGGTCTCATATCTTTTGTCTTAATACATGACATGCTTATTTTATTGCAGTCACCTTTGTCACAAATTGAATAATATTATTCAATAGTTGCTAAATTTTACAAACTTGATTCTTTACATACCTAATATCTCACTTTTTCTTTATATTTGATGATGTAGTATCTTTTGATTTTATGTTTTTTTCTCATACACAAAATTAAAATATATATCTATAAACTCAGTTTAATACCATAATTAAATTTCAGACAATAAAATAAATATATATAAAAAACCTCAATTATTAAAACTTATATTTATTGAAAGATTTTTAAAATTATATATACCCTTTAAAAAATATATATTGTTTTGATTGATAGAAAAACTAACCAGTTTTAAAAGAATTCAAAACGTTTTACTCAAAACAAGCTATTTCACTCAAACACAATAAATAAAAAATAAAAATAAACACAATAATCCAAAAAAAACAACACAAACAAGATGAACTATCACCCCAAAAAAACTAAAATTACAACCTAACTAAAAAACAGAAAACGACAGAACACCAACCAAAAAAAGTTTACAAACCAACCAACAGAACCCTCAACACTGATTACGATTTTCCGCCAGATCCATCTCAGTCGCCTCCTTATTCTACTTCAGCTTTTAAGAGATGTCATTAACGTAGAACCCAGTCATAAGAAAAATATATATATATTATTGATTGCTTAACTTTTTTGAAAGGGCTTTCGTAAGTTCACACGTGAAATTTTTTATTTCTACAACCATACAAAACAGTCGGAACTTTAACAAAATCATAATCATAGTCGACAACCATAATAATATATGTGAAGTGATCCTCCAACTAACAAACAAAGGAGTAACAAAACTACCTCCGTGTCTTTCCATTTTTTGCAAAAACTATTGGCATTGACTTTGATATCAAATTAAAACGGGTAACATGTCTTTTTACGTTGACAATATTGCAAACAACTCTTGGCAGCGCTTAAAGGAGTAACAAAACTAGCTCCGTGTCTTTCCATTTACGTTGCAAAAAACTATTGGCATTGACTTTGACATCAAAGTAAAACGGGTAACATGTCTTTTTACGTTGACAATATGGCAAAGAACGCTGCCAAATATGGCAAAGAACTCTTGGCAGCGTAGAAGCAAAAAAACAAAAATAGTTTTTAAGGTCATGGACTTTTGTTTGGAAATGAGTAACATTTTTGTTTACCTATTTGGGCGTGGTTACTATAAACTTTAGATTGTTAGGTGAAGACATAAAATTTAGATATGGTTATTATAAACCTTAGCTTATTAAATAAGGACGAAGTCAACCTGATTTCAGTAGTCCAGTGAATCAAATCAAAACAACCCACAATATTAAAACAACTCACCTCCTACCACATGCCTATCCTTTTTAAATTATATAAATTTTATTTATAAAAAATATTTATTTTTTTAACTAAATTTTAATTATTTTATTAAATTTTAATTTTAAATTTTAAATTCCAAAATCTTATGAGATCTACTGATTCAAATATAATTATATAAAAGCATTAATTTTTTTTTTTTTTTTTTTTAGATTAGGGTCATATCCACATGTGAAGGGAGGGATTTGACCTTGGGACCTCTCTTATCTTGAGAGTTTTACACAACCCATTGCCTCCAACTCCCACACTATCAAATGCATTAAAATTTATTTGAATAGTAAACATCATTCATATAATTATATTTAAATTGTTAACTCCATGATGCCCGGCAGCTTTAGAGATGTCTGCCATAGACTTCATAGATATATTCAGCTTTACTCCACTATTTTGGTCTAATTAATATTATCAGACCGGCCGTGGAAAGATTTTAGATAATTTTTTATACAAATGTCTTCCTCAAACAGTAAATAACAACCACCACCAAAATATATATATAATTGTTACCGTGCATAGCACGTTAATTAAAGTGGGAACGATATTCCATCAAAAGGAATAAGACAATGTCAACCGCCAGGGACCTTACAGGCCCACGTCGCATTAAACAGACATAAATATCAACTGGTATATGTCAAAGGAGAGCAGGTATCTCTTCTTTGACATATTGCCTGCCATAGGCAATTTACATGTGAATTATAAAGTTGAACAATTGAAATCAACACTCCTTATATGAATATTATAATAACAATTTCAATATTATAATAATAATTTTAAAAAACTTTTTATGTTATTTTTTATCTTAAATTAAGACTTATAACCTTTAAGGTGAGATCCATAGAGCTCTATGGATAATCTAATCATAAGGGTATAAGTCCATCCTACCCTGGAAAAGACTAGTCGAGTCTATATCTATTAATATGAATATGAGGGTCTTTTAGATTTTAAATCTATAAGTTAGGACATCTTGCTTCAAAAGAATTAAATTTGTTTAAAATGAATACATCAAAATGTCATAGATTTTATGAGTAGAAATTTTTAAATATAAAGATTAACATGAAACAAGATACAACAAACTTTGTGAAATCTATTCAAATCCAAAAATAATACTTGTCCAAGGTTCGAATCATAACGTGAGTGTATGTGAAAATATAAGTGTGTTCATCAAAAAAAAAAAAAATATATATATATATATATATATATATATATATATATATATATATATATAAATATATAATAATTGATAATTCATGATACATTGATTGAGGTTCAAGTCATCACATAAAAGGAAATCTTTATTGATTTGACTTGTGAAAATAAGCATACGAATAAAAAAGTAGTTAATGATAAAGTGGTCTTGTGTTCCAAACCCATTGAAAGTGGTTGTTGAAGTAATTTGTAAACGTTCTCCTGTAAAAAAAATAGTGTATGATAAAGTTCATCCATGTATAGGGATCTAGAAATATAATACTTGGTTTACTATATTTTGAGTGTGACTTAAAAATGCACTTTTTATATTTATATACATATATGCACTCTCAATTGGTTGGTCGACAGAGGAAGAACAAAGGAGTCTGCCAGCTGTCCGTTGTTCTTAAGATAATAGATTAGGTGGCTCCAGCATGGATGGCACGATTGAACTTTTAGCCATTAGTTATCGTCCCTTTCACGCGTTAGTCCACCCACGTGATTCGTGGAGCTGGTGGACCGGTAGCAATGGGTCCACGTCATAGATAATGCAGTGAACAAAATCGGTGCTCAGGGCAGGGCAAGCAATTGCAGGAGGACAACAATGGAGAACGCTGCGTACGTCGTTTTTGGCATCTTAGGTTGGAATTAAACTCCACACATCTTTATTCCTCTGACTGAATTCGCAGACCGGTACCCCAACTAATGCGTTGCTGGTTTTCTTTCAGGAAATATATTTGGAATCGCGCTATTCGTAGTCCCTGCGTATTCATCCTCTCTTTGTCTCCACCAATGATTTTTACCCTGTTCTAGATCCGACTGTAATTTTATTAATATGGGAGGGGGTTTGTCCGCAGGATTACGTTCTATTACGTGGTGAGGAGGGGTTCGACGGAGGAGTACTCGGGTATTCCGTACGTGGCGGCACTCTTCAACTGTCTGCTCTACACATTCTACGGCCTTCCCATCGTTACGTCGAATAACATCGCCGTCTCTACCGTCAATGGAGTCGGCAGTGTTCTGGAAACCCTATACATATTTATCTACTTGGCGTATGCCCCTTCCAAGTACAGGGTAAGGCGAGATATCTGGTGATTTTTATTTGGATCTAAACTTTTTAAGATCACGATAAAGATAGTTATGGCACGAAGTTGTTTGCAGCGCAAAATTTTGCTGCTTTTTATTGGAGTTTTGGCTCTGATTGCAGCCATGGTGGCGGTGTCAATGACCCTTCTCCATGGCACTGGACGTGTAATATTTGTAGGGGTGATGGGGGTAGTTACATCTGTGTGCATGTTTGCCGCTCCCTTATCCGTAATGGTAAGTTAAGCTTTCGGTTTAACGACTTTTTTTTTGTTTTTTGTTTTTTTTTTTGTATGGGGGGGGTTGTTTTGAAAGCTGAAATTGCTTTACCTGTCAACAGAAATTGGTTGTTGAGACGAGGAGTGTGGAATTTATGCCATTTTTCTTGTCATTGGCTGTGTTCCTCTGCGGTCTCAGCTGGATTATTTACGGCATTTTGGGTCGAGATATATTTGTGGCGGTGAGTTAACTGTACAGTGTTTACTTTCGTAAAATCGATTGTAAGTGGCGAGTAATTACGCGATGTTTTGATAAATGCAGCTTCCGAACGGATTGGGGGTACTGCTGGGAACAGCACAGCTAGTATTGTACTGCGTTATTAAGAATTCCAACTCCAATGTTGCGGATTGTGAAAGACCTCTGGTGCAGTGAAACCTTCGAACGCAAGAATTCCAGAGCTTTCGCGCTTCTTCGATTTGGTTGCTCTTTTTCGCGGGCGGTGATTGCACAATGGTCACGTAATTATCGCCGTGATTTTTTTGAACCACCGTGACAAGGAGTTTTGATTTCAATATTAAAACAATAACTTTAGAATATTAAAATTCACTGGGATGTTGGATTTTAAAAAAGTATTATTGAGATGGGTTTTTAACGAAACATGTCTCATGCCTGTGGCACTACGTCAAAGAAGTTAGAAGAGCTACCCGCTCTCCTTTGACATATGCGAGATGATTTCTGCTTTGTTTAATGCGATGTGGGCCTGAAATTGTCATATTCCTTTTGACGGAAATTAGTTCCAATAATGGTGCTATGCACGGTAACAATTATAAATTGTATTTATTGTTATTTACTGTGTGAGGCAGACATTTGTATAAATGAATCTCTGGAATCTTTCAGCCCCGGCGTGATAATATTAATTAGATGAAATCAATCTTTATCTCTGAAAGCTGAAGTCTATGATGGGCATTGATTATGATTTAAAAAAGGTTGGTCGTCTTAGTGGAGCTAATAATTTAAATATAACTATTAAGCACGTTTCTTGAATGGTGTTTAATTTTAATTTTTTATATAATTATATTTGAATTTCATAGAAAATTTTAGAATTTCAAGTGTGAAATTTAAAAATTTAATTTAATATTAAAATTTAATTATACAAATAAATATTTTAAATAAATAATATTTTTTCTATAAAAGTATATAAGGATTTCCTTCGCTTTAAAGACTGCTTTTGTTGCCCATAGATTTTTTTTTTTTTTTTTTTTGCCATATTGAAAGGAAATAAGCATCCACGAATTTCAGTAGGCTGTCCGACTTTTATGGCCACTACAATATTATGCTATGTTCGCTTCGGAAGCCGTCACAGATCTTCGTGCAGTTTGCTCTTATAACCATCATGCCACAATCATTTTAAACCTTTTATGCCACTGAAAGCACCAAGGACAAGCGTTCAGTCCAACGAGGCCTGAGATTTGAACCTTAGACCTTCACCCCTTACGGGGTTTGGTTGAACCAATTGGTCTACACCTCGGACCTTTACAATTATTATAATGGTGGTTAATTATGCTATTTTTTTATTGGATAATAAGGAGTTGTATTTGGGTTTCCTACCCTCAATAAATTAATTTTTTTTAAAGCTTGAGAGTTTACAAATAGATACACTTTTCATTTTAATTGAGATGTTATAGCTAGAAACCTGCATCATTTAATAGATACATTTCTCATATTAATTGAGATATTATAACTAGAAAACCACATCATTTTATATAAAATGTCTAAATTTTTTATTTTCATTTTCTGGATCTATTTTATTTTTTGTACGAATATAAATATTCTAGAATTCAGCATCCTTCTTGACATTTTTCTATAGCAGTCTTCACAAAACTAAAACTTTACCTCTACTATCTATGAATTACATCTTAGTAGAGTAATATTTCCAAAACATCGCACTATCATAGTCCACTTTACCAAATCTGGATTGCTAGTTCCTTCTTGAAACACAAGTTATAGAAGAATTTTATCCTTGGATAACCTTATAAAAAGGGTTTTCATGGCCCCTCTCAATGTGTTCTTTGTAAAAAGGAAGAGAGTATAGACCATCTCTTGGGACATTGCTCAATAGTCTAAAAATTATGGCAATGGATTCTTAATATGTTTGGTAAATGCATGGTGATGAATAGAAAAATAAAATAATGGTTAAAGCAATGGTAGAGCACTTATAAAAGTGAGGCTTTGTAGAGGACTTATTTGGATTAGCATAAGGGGTTGGTTGACGTGTAGTTGGAAGTGTGAGTTTTTTTTTGTCGGATGTCTATGGGATTTGAACCCACATATCCCAAAGTTTTGGGCCCTTTCCAAAACCTTGCTTCATGGTCCTTGTTTTTGTTTTGAGATGGAGGTTTGATATGAGTTGTTCTCTTGAGTTCGGAGGATGGTTGGAATCCAACAAGATCTGTGGGGTTTTAGTCTTCACATATTTTTGAGATGGAGGGTTTTATTGTCGCTGGGGCAATATGTCGCAGATATCCATTTTTGGCGGCTAGTTTCTATTGAGTTGGTTGAGCGGGTGATCCAAAGTTCAAATCCTTTTTCTGCGCTCAGTTCTGAGTGGTGTTCTCAGGGAAGAACATTTTTTCGTTTCTGTGGAAGTGCAAGGGCCCTAAGTTTTTTATGCCTCGGAGATGAATCGTTGATACCCTGATTCCTGGTTGTCAGGGTTTGATGGCGTTGTTGATCGGTTGGTTGACCCCTCACTAGGCGGGATGAGGATAATTTTGATTTTGATTTTGTGTTCAAATTGTTGTGCTGCCATTGGACGGGAATGTAAATTTGATTATTTTTTCTTTCGGTAGCTTTTCTGTTGAGCCTGCCTTTGTGCTAGATTGAAGATTGTAAATTTTGACGATTGGCTGACTCTTTTTGAAGCTTTATGTACAAGGTTGTCGGATTCTTTCAAAACCCTCACCTTTTACCTACAAAAAAAAATATGGGATATATCAAAAGATACAATACTTTGGATTGTATGGCTAAAAAAGAACAAAAGAATTTTTAAAGGAAATGAAAGCAGTTTAGAGGTAATGAAAAGGAAGATATGTTTAGCCACAAAGGAGTATAAACCCAATTCATCTACAAATCCAAAATATGATTATATATTCAAACATTTTATGTAAAATGATATAAATTTCTTACTATAACATTTCAATTAAAGATAAAAAAATATCTATTTATAAACTCTCACACCTTAAAAAAAACAGCTGTAATTAAGAACCATGATCAACCACCATAATAATATTTTTAAAGTGGTCCTCCAACTAACAACTAAAGGGGTAGCAAATCTATGCTTATTTCATGCGTTTCCCTTCACGTATAGAATATGGCAAAAAAATCTGTTGGCAGCAAAAGCAGATTCTATGGCAAAAAAAATCTGTTGGCAGCAAAAGTAGATTCTAAAGTGAAGGAAATCGTTATAAAACTTTTATAAAAAATATTGTTTATATGTTTAATTAAATTTTAGTTATTTTATTAAATTAAATTTTTAAATTTTTTATTTTAAAATTTTAAAAACTTTTATTAAATTCAAATATAATAATATAAAAAAATAATAGTAAAAGAAGCGTGCTTAATAGTTATATTTAAATTATTACCTCCACTTATGAAAAAACGACCCAAGCTCTTTTTTTTATCAAAATCAATGCCCATCATAGACTTCAGCTTTCAGAGATAAATTTCAGCTGACTAATCAAGATTCCAGAGATATATTTATACAAATGTCTGCCTCACACATTAAATAACAATAAAAACAATTTATAATTGTTACCGTGCATAACACGTTTATTGGAACAATATTCCATTAAAAGGAGACAATTTCAGGCGCCACCGACATTTCAGGCCCACATCGCATTACACACACATAAATAAAGCAGAAATCATCTCGCTTATCTCAAAGAGAGGGTACCTCTTCTTTGACGTACTCCTTTGACAGTAGTGCCATTCGCACGAGACATCTTTCATTGAATAATACATTTTTAAAATCTAACTTCCCAATGAATTTTAATATTCTAACAAAAATTTCACACACCACACTTTAAGATGGTCAAAACCTAGATTTACCAAAAAAAACAGTCCAATATCCTAATTAAATCAGAACTCCTTTTCACTGGTTCCAACAAATCACGGCGATACGAGACCAGTGTGCAATCACCGCCCGCAAAGAAGAGCAACCCAAACAAAGTAGAAAGCTCTGGAATTCTTACGTTCGAAGGTTTCACTGCACGAGAGGTCTTTCACAATCCGCAACATTGGAGTTGGAATTCTTAATAACGCAGTACAATACGAGCTGTGCTGTTCCCAGCAGTGCCCCCATTCCGTTCGGAAGCTGCATTTATCAAAACATCGCGAAATTACTCTTCACCTACAATCGATTTTACAAAAGTAAACACTGTACAGGGGAACTCACCGCCACAAATACATCTCGACCCAAAATGCCGTAAATGACCCAGCTGAAACCGCAGAGGAACACAGCCAATGACAAGAAAAATGGCATAAATTCCACACTCCTCGTCTCAACAACCAATTTCTGTAACAAGTAAAGCAATTTCAGCTTTAAAAACAACACCAACAAAAAAAAAAAAATGTCGTGTTGAAAACAGAGATGAAGCATAAACCCAAAACTTAACTTACCATTACGGATAAGGGAGCGGCAAACATGCACACAGATAAAACTACTCCGATCACCCCTACAAACATTGTACGTCCAGTGCCATGGAGAAGGGTCATTGATACCGCCACGATGGCCACAAACAGAGCCAAAACTCCAATAAAAAGCAGCAAAATTTTGCGCTGCAAACAACTCCGTGCCATAACTGTCTTTAGCGTGATCTTAAAAAGTTTAGATCCAAACAAAAATCACGAGATATCGCCTTACCCTGTACTTGGGAGGGGCATACGCCAAGTAGAGACATATGTATAGGATTTCCAGAACACTGCCGACTCCATTGACGGTAGAGACGGCGATATTGTTAGACGTCACGATCGGAAGACCGTAGAATGTGTAGAGAAGACAGTTGAAGAGTGCCGCCACGTATGGAATACCCGAGTACTCCTCCGTCGAACCCCTCCTCACCACGTAATAGAACGTAATCCTGCGGACAAACCCCCTCCCATATTAATAAAATTACAGTCGGATCTATAACCGGGTAGAAATCATTGATGGAGAGAAAGAGAGGATGAATACGCAGGGACTACGAATAGCGCGATCCCAAATATATTTCCTGAAAGAAAACCAGCAACGCATTAGTTGGGGTACCGGTCTGCGAATTCAGTCAGAGGAATAAAGATGTGTGGAGTTTAATTACAACCTAAGATGCCAAGAACGACGTACGCAGTGTTCTCCATTGTTGTCCTCCTGCAATTGCTTGCCCTGCCCTGAGCACCGATTCTGTTGACTGCATTACCTATGACGTGCACCCATTTCTACCAGTCGGCAAGCTTCACGAATCACGTGGATGGGCTAACCACTAATGGCCAAAAGTTCAATCGTACCATCCATTGTGGAGCCACCAAATCTATTTTTGGCATTCTTCACGAGGGCAAAGCAAGATAAATTAAAAAATGTGGAACGTTCCACATAAACCCCATGTCTATTTATTTATTGGGGTCATGGTTGTTAGGATTCAATTATTTTTACCAATAATTATGAGCAATAAATCACATATGATTTTTAGAAGAAAAACTTAATCAAAATAGTAAAACAATCTCACACAACAAGAGAACACAAGATGTAACGTGGTTCACCCAGTGTGGGCTACATCCACGGAGAATATTTCAGTCCTTCTATTATCTTCCAAGCACCAAAGGGATCCACCTACAACCAACCATTGTAATCTTCCTCAATGGTTACACCAAGAATCCTCACTTACATCAGTCTCTCTCAATTGCACTTATACGTAACAATCCAATTACAACAAATTCTATCTTGGAATTAACACCAAGGATAGATCCACCAATTATGCCACATTCTATTCCTAACTGGAGTGACAAATTCTATCTTGGAATTAACACCAAGGATAGATCCACCAATTATGCCACATTCTATTCCTAACTGGAGTGACGAATTCTATCTTTAGGCTCCATTCTTATCAATCTCCCACTTGGAGACTAAATCCGCTGCAACACCTTACAACATAGGACTGAAACATTCTCATCTTTGATCTTACTCCTTAAGACCAACCGAAGTAGAGCAAAAGCTCAACTTCTCCCTTGTTACAACCTTGGTAAGCATATCAACAGGATTTTGTGATGTATGAATCTTACCCAACTTCAAAGAACCATCCTCCATTACTAAACGTATGAAGTGATATCTGAGTTGAATGTGCTTGGTCCTTGAGTGGAAAGTTGAGTTCTTAGCAAGGTGTATAGCACTTTGGCTATCACTCCATAATTTACCATCTTCTTGCACCTTACCCAACTCTTCCATCAATCTCTACAACCATATGAATTCCTTGCTTGCCTCCGTAATAGCTACATATTCTGATTTTGTGGTTGAAAGAGCAACTACCTATTGTAGTTTGGAAATCCAACTAAACGTTGTTCCACCTACGGTAAAGATATACCCCATTGTGCTTCTTCCACCATCTAAGTCACCTACCATATCTGAATCCACATAACCTTGCAAACAAATATCAGAACCTCCAAAATTCAAACAATAAGTAGAAGTACCTTTTAAATACCTGAATATCCATTTTACCGCTTGCCAATGTCCTTTGCCTGGATTATTCATGAATCTACTTACCACTCCCACTGCTTGTGCTATATCCGGTCTTGTGCAGACCATAGCATACATTAAACTCCCAACTACGGAAGCATAAGGAACCTTGGCCATGTGCTCTTGTTCCTTCAGTGTTTTGGGATACAAATATTTGGTGAGTTTAAAATGCTTTGCTAAAGGTGTAGTGACCGGTTTTGCATCTCCCATGTTAAACCTCTTTAGCACCTTTTTAATATACTCTTCCTGAGACAACTTTAGCATGTGTTTCTTCCTGTCTCGAGTAATCCTCATTCCAAGAATCTGTTTGGCTGCACCTAGATCCTTCATGGCAAAAGAGTTTGCCAATTTCCTTTTCAGTTCATTAATGTCCTGCATATTAGAACCTGCTACCAACATATCATCAACATACAGTAAAAGAATGAGGTAATTTCCATTTTTTATTTTTCTGAAATACACACAATGGTCAGATTGACATCTCATAAACTCTTGATCAGCCATAAACTTGTCAAATTTTAAGTACCATTGTCTAGGAGTCTGTTTAAGGCCATACAGACTCTTTTTCAATTTACACACAAGATCTTTCTTACCTTTGACTTCATATCCCTCCGGTTGGTGCATATAGATCTCTTCTTCTAAGTCACCATGAAGAAAAGTAGTCTTAACATCTAATTGTTCCATATGTAAGTTTTCTACAACCACTAAACTTAATATAGTACGAATGGAAGTCATCTTCACAATCGGAGAAAATATCTCTTCGAAATCTATACCTTTTTTCTGTGCAAATCCTTTGACCACAAGCCTTGCCTTGTACCATTTTTGGCCTTCTCCTTCCTCCTTCACTCTATAAACCCACTTATTGTGTAAAGCTTTCTTTCCAGCAGGTAGCTCAACCAAATCCCAAGTTTGGTTGTGAATAAGTGAATCCATTTCCTCATTCATAGCAAGCTCCCACTTCTTGTTGGTTTCCACCTGCATTGCTTCATCAAAACATTTTGGCTCACCAACATCAGTATACAAAACATAATCAGAGAAACATTGAGGGATTCTACTTGTCCTGGTAGATCTTCTAACAACACTTGCAGGATATTGAGGTGCTTGTTGTTGTTGTTGTTGAACATTTTGATTTTCTACCACCTTTGGAGTTACATTTTCTGTGTGGTCATCAAGCTCTATGTATTCAGTGTTTGCCTTTTCCTGTTTCTTTCCCTACAACTGATATTTATACAAGCTCTTTTCATTAAATATGACATCCCTACTCCTGATGATTTTATGGTTAACATTATCCCATAACCTATATCCCAAACCATCAATCCCATATCCAATGAAATAGCATTTCTGAGACTTAGCATCTAACTTTTTCCTATTTTCTTTGTCAATGTGCATAAAAGCCTCACACCCAAATATCTTAAGAAAAGAATAATTGATAGTTTTACCTGTCCAAGCCTCTTCCGAAATCCCACCATCCAAAGTAGTAGATGGTCCCCTGTTGATTAAATACACAACAATATCAACAACATTAGCCCACAAATATAAAGGTAAACCGACATGCAACCTTAAGCACCTAGCATGCTCCATTATTGTCCTATTCATTCTCTCTGAAACTCCATTCTCTTGAGGTGTCCTTGGAGTCACTTTTATTCTCCTGATTCCGTTGAGTGAACAGTAATTATCAAAATTATTGTTGCAGTACTCTCCACCATTGTCTGATTTGAGATATTTTACCTTGTTACCTATCTCATTTTCCACTAAGGCTTTCCATTTCTGAAAGGTGTCAAAAACATCAGATTTATTCCTTATACAGTAAACCCATGTTTTCCTTGTAGCATCATCTATGAAAGTTACATAGTAATTGGAACCACCAAGAGAAGTTACCTGAGTTGGGCCCCAAACATCCATGTGCACAAGCTCCAATTTTTCTTTCTTCTTCTCCTTTCCAACCTTGAGGAATCTCACCCTCTTCTGCTTTCCATAGATACAGTCTTCACAAAACCCCAAGTCAACTTGTTTCAATTTTGGTAGTAACTTCCTTGAGTGTAGAATTTTCATACCTTTCTCACTCATATGACCCAATTTGTGGTGCCACAATGCTGCATCTTCTCCTGTAGCAACTAAGTCCATGGTGCAGTTAGATGTATTAATAAGAAAATACAGAGTACCAACCATCTTACCTTTAGCTACAACCATAGAACCTCTAGTCACTTTCCAAGAGTGATCACCAAATGCAGTAGTGTAACCCTCACTATCAAGTTTGCTTGTCGAAATGAGGTTTCTCTTCAAATTCGGAATGTGCCTAACTTCATTAAGCATCCATTGACTCCCATTAGGCAATTTCATCTTGATATTTCCCATGCCCACAATTTTGCAGGGATGATCATCACCTAACAATACTTGTCCAAAATCTCCCTGGACATATTCTATAAAATAATCTTTGTGAGAAGTGGCATGGAAAGAAGCACCAGAATCAATAACCCAATAATCATTATTTTTATCAAGAGATAAAATTAATGCATCTTGTAAAATCTCACCAACAATATTAGCTTCTTGATTATTACCTCTATTCTCATCATCTCCTTTTCCATCATTTTTTTGATTCCAACAATCCTTCTTGAGGTGGCCTTTCTTCCCACAATACCAACACTCCACTTTTCCTTTTCCTTTCGATTTGGATCTTCCTCTTGATTTACCTTGATTCAGACTCTTACCTCTTTCCCTCTGTCTTCCTCTGTTCTCAATAGTTAGAGTCATTCCTGATGATGATGCTTCACCCGAGGTTTTTCTCCTCATATCCTCACTTAGAATGATACCCACAACATCATCAAACACCAACTTGTTAGAACTTGAAGCAGAATTGCTCACGACCATTACCAAGTTGTTCCAGCTCTCTAGCAATGAGCACAAAATCAACAAGGCCCTGACTTCATCATCAAAATCTAAACCCACTGAACTCAACTGATTAGTAACAGTATTAAATGTATTCAAGTGATCTTGAATAGATTCTCCTTCGCTCATTTGCATATTAAATAACTTTTTCATGAGAAAAACTTTATTAGAAGTAGAGGGTTTTTCATACAACCTGGCCAGTGCATCCATGACATCTTTCGTAGTCTTCTCTTTGGATATATTGAAGGCAACCGTGCTTGCTAAGCACAACCTCACCGTTCCCAATGCCTTTCTGTCCAAGAGAGCCCACTCATCATCAGACGTTGTAGTTGGTTTCTTTGTCTTACCTTCTAGAGGTAGATAGAGGTCCTTCTGATAGAGATAATCTTCTATCTGCATTTTCCAGAGTTGGAAATTCTGGCCATTAAATTTTTCCACCCTGAACTTCAAATCTTCCGCCATTGCTCCCACTCGATCCAGAAACCCTTATGTCGAGTACCCAACAAAAAACGTTGCTCTGATACCAGTTGTTAGGATTCAATTATTTTTACCAATAATTATGAGCAATAAATCACATATGATTTTCAGAAGAAAAACTTAATCAAAACAGTAAAACAATCTCACACAACAAGAGAACACAAGATGTAACATGGTTCACCCAATGTGGGCTACATCCACGGAGAATATTTCAGTCCTTCTATTATCTTCCAAGCACCAAAGGGATCCACCTACAGCCAACCGCTGTAATCTTCCTCAATGGTTACACCAAGAATCCTCACTTACATCAGTCTCTCTCAATTGCACTTATACGTAACAATCCAATTACAACAAATTCTATCTTGGAATTAACACCAAGGATAGATCCACCAATTATGCCACATTCTATTCCTAACTAGAGTGACGAATTCTATCTTGGAATTAACACCAAGGATAGATCCACCAATTATGCCACATTCTATTCCTAACTGGAGTGACGAATTCTATCTTGGAATTAACACCAAGGATAGATCCACCAATTATGCCACATTCTATTCCTAACTAGAGTGACGAATTCTATCTTTAGGCTCCATTCTTATGAATGGCAACTTGGTTTCTTCATCCCTAGTGATAATGGGTAGCTCAATAATCCGTTCAAGGAGAGCCCACAATTATAAAACAATTTTTAGGGCAGTATACAGAAAACGAGCTCTGCATTTTTTAAATAAATGTCAGGACCAATATATGTGTTGATAGAAAAGACATTTCATAATGACACGACAGAAATGAAAAGACTGTCGGCCGACAATGCCTGTCCTTTTGGAGTATTGGTTATTAAATCCGCGTGGGTGATGGTGATGGTGATGGTGATGAGACGCAGTATTCACTAAAAAAAAATATATTGGTTATTGAATTCATTAAAGCAGAAGGGACCACCAACGTATCGGGAAACGTGCTGTTCTCTTTTCAACGAGGAAGAAGGAGAGGTATTAAAATGGAACCAAATTCGGGAAGATGGTAAGAACAGTGTAAACAGTTTCATAGTCTAAAGTTCATGGGAGTATTCCATGCCACCCTACCATATAAAAAATAACAATATCATTGTTTATATCAATTATGCATATTATTTACGAGTTAATTATATTTTAAACTATTACCTAATATGTGTAACAGTAAAATACTTTACATTGAATAATCAATAACAATTTTTAAAAGGGATACGGTAGTTGGCAGTATCTAAGTGCTTGGATTATTGTTTATATCAATTATGTATATTATTTACGATTTAATTATATTTTAAACTATTATCTAATATGTGTAATAGTAAAACATTTTACATTGAATAATCAATAACAATTTTTAAAAGGATACGTTAGTTGGCATTAGTTGGCAGTATCTAAGTGCTTGGAGGTCTTGTTAACTTCTTCTTTATCCTTAGGCTAAGGTTTATAAAGATTCTTATTCAACAAAAAACAAACAAACCACCAACAATAATAACTATGAAATGTTAAAAATACATAGATAATAAATTTTATTAAAAAAAAACTACAATGAGAATCCAATGTTTAGACTTCAAATTTGTTTGGAAAATCAATATGAGCATGAGTTAATAATTATATTAAAAATTACTTCTTTAGTGTTATTTTTTTTTATAGATATTAGATTTTTAAAATATATAGTATAAAGATTATTATTTTTATTTATTATTATTATTGTTTTTTATTTGGTTAGTATGAGAAATCCCTACGATCAACGCACAAGGCTTAGCAGTCTTCTTTCAGCTATGATCCTTCGTAAAGCCCAGAGTTATACTTATCAATAGGGAATTTTACACAACCATCACACATCCACCCCCTCACACACTTGCCCACACCACCGCAGTTTGAACCTTGGACCTCCCAAAAAAGAGTCAAAGCCCGAATCGTTGAGTTGTCCCTTAGGACGTTATTTTTAAATTGTTATGTTAAATAAATTGTTATTATTAATTATTTTAAAAGGATCAATATAAGATTTAATCAAATTTATTATGGACCCCATGATTTTGATTGGTGTTTATAATATCAATAACCCAAATCTATGAAAAGCAAATAATAAATTAATAGTTTCAACTTGATCTCAATCAACAACATGTAATTTGAACCACAATGTGTATAAAATGCTAATGAGAAACTATCTATCCAAACCTTTCTAAAGTAAAAACTTATAATATTTAGAAGGAGGACACTAATTAATCAAATTAGTATCTATAAATTAATTATAATGTTTACATGTCACTTACCAAGAAGACACTTAGGTTTAAACCTCGGGGGCAACCTGTTTGTAAAGATAGTAGTTTGATCTGAATCCTCTGAGTGCACGCCAAACCAACGATAATGATATGAATCTCGAGCGACCAATGATCCTCTTCACGTCGGGCCAACAATAACGAGGTGGAAAAGGTTTGGTGGGAGCAGGCCCTATGGTTTGAACCCTACGCTTGTCAATTATTAAAAATAGTGTGGATGTGACCAACTCTTCTATGTAACGGAAAAAAAAAAAAAAAAAACAAAAATTATAATATTTATATAATATTTACTATCTTTTCCATTTAAAGTAAAAAATTATAATGTTTACATAATATTTCCATTTAAAATGTTAGAAACAAAGATAATTAGTTTGACATTCAAATAACCATCTTATTGTGCTTTGTATTTAAAAATAAAAACTTATTGATAAAATGTCTAGACATATAAAGCTAATACCAAAAATAGATAACAAAAGACCAAAATGTCTATCTACTAATAATAATTTTCTCGAGTATTATAATTTATAAGTGATAAAATATAAAGTTCTTATAAAGATTTATATTACCATAGAGAACATAGATGATAAACCCTCTTAGCATAAGAAAAATGTAGTGAAGTTCCACACATAATTGGTTGAACCAACCTTAAAAGATATTGGGCACAAACATTATTTGAAATTCATAAACATGATAAGCATGGAAAGTGGAAATCCATCTTGTTTCTAAGATGCTACTATAATGAGATCCAAGTGATGCACATGTATTGCCTCTTAAGTGTCCTCTTGGCAAATTTATTAAAGATGTTTTGTTTTTAAAGAAATATTATAGAGGAGTATTGACAGAGTACTTGAATCTTGAATTTAAGAAGAAGAGATAACATCTCAATAGATTGAAGGAGCATAGTAGTCTCAAAAAATTAGCATTGATAATGGCTAATGGAATTGAGGATGCAATTCTATAAAAATAATGAAGACTCAAGTAAAAGTATCTCCTAATTAAAATTCGAATAATACATGCACTTAAGCATATAAAAACAGAATATGAATCTAAATATGCTATTAAAGAAAATAAAATGGACAATAAACATATAATTAATAAGACATTATAAAATTATTTATTTACATGCTAACTAAACTTCTCTTTAATATATTTTTATTTAAAATCTATAACCTAAAATCCTAAATACTAAACTATATAGATTAAATGGTTATACGAAAGAAAGATATGTTCAAAAATATATCCTACAAGTAGCTCCATAAGCACAAAAGCTACAAAATATGAGAGGCATAGCCTTATAAAAATATGACTTGAATGCAAATTTTAGTTTGATGTGTGTGAATTTTCATGACTCCAACTATATGTTTACAAAGTTTGTGTAATGTCACCTTATTTGGACATGCCACTTAAAACTATGCACATCATGTACCTTAGGCATATATAACCATTAATAGCACAATTACAATGAGTGGGCATGCTTTTCAAGAGAATGGAATTGAACATTTGTAACGATTGGAATGCCCTTACAGTTTTGGTCTCATCCGCGAGTTGCACCCGATCCTGTCCGCACCAACATTATCAATTGGATTTTGGATACCCAATTCAGTTTTTTGGTAGGGGGGAGATTTGAACCTGCAACCTCCGTTAGAAGATTGCGCTCTCCTCTCCTCTCCAACTCATCTACAACACCTGAGTCTACAACACTTGAATTAATAAATCTTAAAGATAATCATCTATTAAATGATTTGAATTTATGAATAATAAATAAAATGAGCTATACGTAATGGCAACTTGGTTTCTTCATGGGTTTACCCTCCATAATGATAATGGGTAGCTCAACTAACTGGTAAACGTTTTTCTTAATATCATATAGATATCAAATCCTTTCCGTCTCCTTGCGAATGGCTGGTGTGCATGCGGATGTGCTTCAATTTTAAGGAGAGCCCGCAATTATAAAACAATTATAATGTGGAATGAAATTTTTATTATAGTAATTTTAGTGAAAATAAATAATATCTATAATTGAATAGAAAGTAAAAAGATCAACTATTTTATACATACTATAACTTAATTTTAATAAAAATAAAAAATATTATATAAATAAATAAAAGATTATTGAAAAAAAAAATTATAACCAGAGATAAAACTCATATACAGATTTTTTTTTAAGAATTATTATCGGAAAAAAAGCTCAGTTCGGTTGTCACTAATTCGCGAAGGTGCATGTGAACTTGGATAAAAAGGCATTTGACACAGTGCCAAGGAAAAAATTATGGAGCAGAATGAAAGAGATAGAGGTTCCAATTCATTACAGGGCAGTAGTTCACAGACTATATGAGCATGTAAAGGCTAGAATCAGAACACAGAACACAGGAAGAGTTATCTTAATGTTTTGGGAGTGACGTAGGTGTCAAACAAGGTTGCCCTCTATCTCCGACCTTATTTGGGTTGTATATTGACAAGTTAGAAGAATGGATAAACAAATTTGGGGGAGAGGGTGTGCACTTAGCCAAATATGTGGTAAAACTCTTCATGTATGCAGATGATGTAATTCTTGTGGCCAAAACAACCAAAGATCTAGAAGATCGCCTTCAAGCTCTAGAAATCTTTTGTAAAGAAGTTGGGATGCAGGTGAACACGAGCAAAATAAAAATTATGATTTTTTTAGCAAAAAAGAAGAAGCAACTTGAATTTTAGTTTGCAGGAGAACCGCTTGAGGTAGTAGTAGAATACAAATACCTGGGCATAGACTTTCATGACAAACTTAATTGGAATACATGTAAGATGAAAATAACTCAAAGTGGTTGGAGAGCACTATATGCACTTCAAAACATGTGTAGGAATGCCGAGTTGTGAGACTGGAAGACCACCAAGGTCTCATTTGGCCTACTTGTTACACCGGTTTTGTTGTATGGTTGCAAGGTGTGGGCTAGTGGCACAACAATTGCAAAATGGAGGCAAATAGAAACGATTCAAAAATATTTAATCACAAATTTTCTCAAAATTAAGGCCACAACCCCTTATGAAATTATTCTAGCTTGAAACTGGAATGTTCCCTTTAAGACCAAGCTGTTATGTTACTTGAAAAAACAAAAAACATGAAAGATGATAGATGGCCTAGGGCAGCTAGGGACGAAGAGTTGCATAGGCGAAATAATACATGGATGAAACAAAATTAGAAACGCTGGGAAATCAACATAACTAAATGCCCAAATGTCAACAAAGACATAAAAAATTATGTGAATGAAAAGTTTAGAAGTGGAATGTGGAAAAATGCAAGCAGGAAAAGACAATATTATATTGCAAATTTTAACCCAACGTATGACCACAAGGAAAAAGCGTATATAGGCGTTGAAATAAGTGGAAGGAAAAAATCCTCATTGCTCATATAAGGACTAGCTCTCATAGGCTTAGATGTGAAACAGAGAGATGGACAACGCCCAAAGAACAATGGGAAGAAATGTTATGTACTTTATGCAGCACAAGGGCAGTAGAGATAGAGGAAAACTTCATCTATAAATGTCTGAGTTTTTTCAGATATCCGTGACAAATACAAAGAAACACTTGAGAACGGGTTTATGACAAATTTATTTGAAGACAGTAAAATAAAAAAAAGTTGGAGAATTGCTAACCCAAATCAGCAGGAGAAGGAACAATCTTTGTATACTAAAAATCATATAATATGATTTGAGTAATTGTACTTCCATATTTAAAGTCCCATAAACTATATTTAGATCTCACCAACTTAATTAAAAGCCCAATTCAACAGGAGAAGAACAATCTTTGTATATTAAAAATCATATAATATGATTTTTAGTAATTGTACTTCCATATTTAAAATCCCATAAACTATATTTAGATCTCACCAACTTAATTAAAATCTTTTATTTCATTTCATTTCAAATGGAAATCGTCATTGTCCAAAGTACGAATAAATGTGTAAATAGAAAAGGCATTTAATAGAACAGAAATGAAAGCCGGTCGTTTTGGACTTTTTTGATAACGAGATTTTTGGAGGCATACGAATAAGTATTGGTTATTACATCCGGGTGGATCTGGGTTCAAATAAAAGAATGATGAATATATTATATTATAGTTATTGAATCCATTGAAGTATTGAAAATTTGTTTGTTAAATGAGGGGAGATGGTGAGAACAGTTTAAACAATTTTATATTTTATATAAAAATAAAAATATCTATTTAGTGGTATATTTTATGATTGGAATTTTTTTCCACATTAATATTTGTCTGACTAATCTTAGGGAATATTCTATGCCACATTTTTATATAAAAAATAACAATATCATTGTTTATATCAGTTATGCATATCATTTATGACTTAATTATATTTTAAATTATTAAGACACGAGCTATAATAAAAATATTTGACATTGATCTAAGAAAACAATCAACAATAATTCTTAGAAGGGATAGGTTGGTTGGTAGAGTCCATGTGCTTGTTAGCAGGTTGTTTCGAGGGTCAAGGGTCTTGTTGACTTCGTCTTTACCCCTAGGCTAAAGGTTCCTAGGCAAAAAAAAAAAAAAAAAAAAAAAAACCAACAACAATAATTATAAAATGTTGGGGCAGCCCAAGATTTGAACCCTGCTTGACAGTAGAAAAGGTCCATCCATGTAACCTAACCAATTAAAAATACATAGTTCCAAGATTTGAACCTTGCTGGATAGTAGAAAAGAATTGTGGATGTAACCATCTAAAAATACATAGATAATAAGATTTATATATAATCAAAACTATAATGAGAACTTAGCGTTTCAACATTCAAATTTGTTTGAAAAATATGAGCATATTACTTGTTAGTATATTTAATTATTTTTTATAGATATTAGATTTTAAAAACATATATAATATAAAATTGATTATTTTTGTTTATTATTTTCAAATTTTAATGTTGAACAAATTATCATTATTAATCATTTAAAAAGGATTAATATAAGAACTAATCTAATTTATTATGGACCCATGATTTGAAAGGTGTTTATAATATCATTAACCAAGATTTATAGAAAATAAGTAATAAATATATAGATAGATAGGTATTAACGTGAACGGAATTCCAATCATGTAATAAATTAATGGTTTCAACTTAATATTAATCAACAACATGCAATTTATTGGAACCACAATGTGTATAAAATGCTAATGAGAAAGTTGAAACTATAGCTCTCACATATGGAGTAAGAAATTATCTATCCTAACCTTTCTAGGACAAAAACTTATAATGTCTAAAGGTAGAAGGAGGACACTAATTAATCAAATTAATCTCTATGAAGTAATTATAATTTCTAAATAATATTTACTATATTTTTCATTAAAATAAAAAAAGATAATTAGTTTTAAGTTGGAATAACCATCTTATTATGTTTTGTTTATAAAAATAAAAAACTTATCCATAAAAATATCTAAACATTTAAAGTTAAAACCAAAAATAGATAACAAAATACCAAAATATCTATTTATTAATAATAATTTTCTTGAGTATCATAATTTATAAGTTATCAAATATAAAGTTCTGGTAAATATCTATATTAGGATAGAGAACATAAATAATAAACCCTATTAGCATAAAATTGTAGTGGTCAAGTTCCACACATAATTGGTATGAAACAACCCTTTAAAGATATTGGGCAAAAACATTATTTGAAATTCATAAACATGATTAGCATGGAAATCCATCTTGTTTCTAAGATGGGATGATAATGATATCCAAGTGATGCACATGTACTACCTCTAAGGGAAAATTTATTAATGATGTCTTTTTTGGAGGAAAAGTTGTAGAGGAGTATTGAGAGAGTACTTGAATCTAAGAAGTAAGAGATAAAATATCAATAATTGAAGGAGCATACTAGTCTCAAAATATTAGCATTGATCATGGTTAGTGGGATTAAGGATGCAATTCTCAAAAAATAATGAAGACCCAAGTGGGATTATCTCCCAATTAAAATTTGAGTCATACATGCACTTAAGTATATGAATATAGAATATGAGTTTAAATATGCTATTAAGAAAAATTTAGTGGATAATAAACATAGAATTGATAAGGCATTATGAAATTATTCATTTACAATTGAGTATATGTTAAAGCATGATGACTAAACCTCTCTTGGTATATTTTCATTTAAAGTCTATAACCTAAGATCCCAAATACTAGAACTATATAAATTATAGATTAAATGGTTATATCAAAGAAGGATATCCTTGAGGGCTGGGTGGTGTTAGAGTATATTACATTATTTGGTACATGTCAATGTACCACCTTTGGTACATTTCTATATTAGGAGTTTATCTTAGATTAAGGTTTAAGTAGTTACTTCATGCAATGTAATAAATGCACAAGTGTTAGAATGTGCAATGATATAAATGTGCATGTAGTCCACATGTACATGAGTCATAGGATAGATATGTTGTAATCACAATGACACTGAGAGGAGGGGTGAATCACAGTGTGTTCTTTAAAAACTTAAAAGCAATTTAGACTTTTAAATAAACTACAGCAGATTAAAATAGAAATAATAAAAGTACTAAGAGCATCACACATAACACGACATTTTAACGAGGTTCACCGATGTGGCTACTCCTCAAAAAGGACTACTTGGACTACCATTCAAATCCAGTCAAATGCAAAGCTACAACTTTACATAATCATTCACCAAAGACTAACCGGTAAGAGGCACCAACCTCTAAATTTTATCTCGCTACAACGTAATGGAGCACCAACTCCAATTTTTCCAGCTCCAACTGGAAAGAGGCACCAACCCCTTTTACCAAGCTACAACTTGGAGATAGTAATAAAAATTGCAGAATTAAACTGTCACCTCAATTTGCACGATCTCGTCGTTTTTCTTATGCTCGTCGCTTGTCGGCATTCGATCGTCATCGTGAAAAATGATTCGCACTTTTTCAACCACTCCTCTATATCTCTCCGTGTTCTCTCACGCAACTTCACGTAAATATTACTTCTACAACCAAGACACTATCATTTCACACTCGAACACGACTTCGCATACCGCGTTCTTATCTTCTCTTTGCACCACTCACTCTGCCGCACCTTCCATGAAATCTCACTTCTACCATCTGCGTATTTTTGCCTCGGACTTTAAACACGCCGTCTGCATATCGCTCTCTTTGTTCTCGATCACCGATACGCACTCACTCACTATCTCATCGCTGCGATCTCTTTTCTTTAACTCCAAAGAACTATCACCGACTTACACTCACTGCACACGAACTTCATTCGCATATATCGCATCACGCCCACACTTCAACCTTGCAACAGTCCCGCATTTTTATAGAAGAGAATATCCCATCAAAACATTCTCAAACACGTCGATCGCAACCCTAATTAGGTCAACATGAAACCCTAGAATTTTTCGGTTGCTTAACCTTGCTTTGTCAACAGGAAACCCTAATTGATCCGTTGCAAAACCCTAGCAACGTCGGCTTTGAAAACAAGCCGATGAACAACTTTAATTTAATTTTAAAATATTAATTTAAATTTTAAATAAATAAATAAAATTTAAACTGGATATTTAAAATTAAATATCTTCATCATCGGAGCACCTTTTTCAACAAAACGAAGAGCTAACTTGGGTTTTAAGAAAAACCCATTTCAAAACTCATCGACCATGGATTTAAACAAAACCTATAATTTAGTCTCGCTTTGGTTTTCACAAAAACCCTTCCGCTCTTTGACATCAATGACAACATCAACACTTGAGCAAGGGCAATGTACCCAAGGTACCCAAAATTGCCAACAATCTCCCCCTTTGTCATTGATGGCAACCCTTTACTAAAAACACATCTTCAAGAGCCAAAACCGAAATCAATCTCTTTGAAGTTTTGCTCCCCCTGACTTGAAGCTTTCCTCTTCACTTGAAGCTCTCCCCCTTACTCATATCTCTCCCCTTTGTCATCAATGGCAAAGGGCCACCTTTGGGGCTCGAAACTAAGAATGAGCCTCTTAGCTTAGTCCCTCCCCCACCTCCCCGATGAGGTGATTAATTCTGGGGTGGGAGTAAAACTCCCATTAGGCACCGATCAACATCAACGTCTATAACTTCCTTGCCGGGTCTTCTCTTGAACTCTTTGACCATATTCTTGTTCCCCGCCATTGTTCCGATCCTTGGACCTGATCATGCCACTGTTCCTGTTCCTATATCCTGGAATTTCAACTCTGCACCGTCTGACAAGTGTGACTTTTATTGTTGCACTTATAACAAGTAATAGTGTTGTTTCTTTTAGGCATACCTGTTCTTTGAATCCACATGTTCTGACTAAGCCAGTTCTGACTAAACCTGTTTTGACCAAGCCTGTTAGTGTGATGTTCTTTTGTTTTAAACGAAACTCTGTCCTGTTTACCCTTCTGACATGAAGCACACATACTATTTGCAGGTTTTTTAATGATTGGAATATCTCTCACTGCTTGTTTAGCGCTAATTCTTACCAGATTATCAAAACTTATGTGTCCAAGCCTCTTATGCCACAACCAGTTCTCTTCTTCTTGTCCCATGAAGCACATACCTTCTGAAAACTCTGAGAGTGTGTACAGATTGCCAGACGTCCTTGAGCCGGTTGCTATTAATTTCCTACTGTTTATTTTTCTGACTTCACAACCATGCTTCTTGAAAACTACTTCATGTCCTTTGTCACATATTTGACTCACACTCAATAGATTATGTTTCAAACCATCCACATATAAAACTTCCTCTGACTTGATCTTTCCTTCACTAATTTTGACCGTTCCTTTACCTATTATTTTGGCTCCGTCATTGTTGCCGAATTTTATAGAACCACCCTCATACTTTTGTAGATTTTCAAATTTCTGTTTGTCACCTGTCATATGACTTGAGCAACCACTATCAAGAATCCAAGGAACATGTTTATTCTGAGCTCTAAAAGCTGTCTGCACTATTAAAGAATCCTGTTCTTTCCTGAGCTGTTCTTTTTGTTTCCATTCTGTTTTAACTGTGGTATTGGGTTCTAGCTGTGACTTCCCATTTTTAGAATTTTGCACATATCCTTCAAGATAAATTCTATTTTGTTTTGCTCTATACGGTTGAAATCTGCTTTCATGAGGTTGATATGAAACATACATACTACGACAATTTCTGGCAATATGACCAAAGTTGTGACACTTAAAACACTCTACTGCATAACTCATTAAAGGAGCAAACGCATTTCTACTAGTGAAACTTCTTGGACCTACGTTGTATTTGCAATCAACAATTTTATGCCCATAAACATTACACTTGAAACAAAAACCATAGAAATAATGATTAAACCTGAAAGATGGTCTTGGCCAGGTTGTTGCTGGAGCCTTGGATCTTCTATTCTTTTGATGTGTGACCTTAGTAAAGCCATCATTGTCACCTGCTATTTCAGTGTCCTGCATTATATCTTTCTTTTGCCCGATTCTTGTCTTTGTTCTTTTCACTTTCAACATTGCTTGCTTTTGGTCCAGCTTGATGATTCTCCTTCGTAAAAGCCGAGACCAAATTTGATACTCGTGGATCTTTGATCGCTCGTAATTTTGTCCAATTTCATCGAGCTTTCTTCACGTTTTACATGACAGCTTGATTTTTCGATCCAGCTTCTTGTATCTCGTATTCGAAGACTCACATTTTCTTCTTCCAATTTGTCGTAGTGGTCTATCTTCATGGATACCTGTATTTCCGCATCTTCGTACATTTTCTTGTATTCTTCAATCCGTATTTTTAAACTGGCAATAATGTTGTTTGCATCCTTAAGTTTCCTTGACAATTTTTCATTCTTCTTTTTCTCCGATTCCCATTCCGTAAGGGCAAACACTAGCTCACCCTCTAAATCAACTTCAGCCTCAACTTCTTCAACTTCAGAGTTCATTCCTTCTGCCATTTCTGGTTCAATTTTCTCAACCATAGGAACTGAAACTAGCTGGGATGCCTTTTTGGATGAGGATCTATTCTTCTTAGCCATTGTGTACTAATCCAAGATCAACCCTGATTGATTTAGCCAAAATTGGGAACCTTGCTCTGATACCAATTGTTATAATCATAATGACACTGAGAGGGGGGTGAATCAATGTGTTTTTTAAAAACTTAAAAGCAATTTAGACTTTTAAATAAACTACAGCAGATTAAAACAGAAATAATAAAAGTACTAAGAGCATCACACATAACATGACATTTTAATGAGGTTCACCGATGTGGCTACTCCTCAAAAAGACCGCTTGGACTACCATCCAAATCCACCAAATGCAAAGCTACAACTTTACATAATCATTCACCAAAGACTAACCGGTAAGAGGCACCAACCTCTAAATTTTATCTCACATAACAGTAATGGAGCACCAACTCCAATTTTTCCAGCTCCAACCGGAAAGAGGCACCAACCCCTTTTACCAAGCTACAACTTGGAGATAGTAATAAAAATTGCAGAATTAAACTGTCACCTCAATTTACACGATCTCGCTATTTTTCTTGCGTTCGCTGCTTGTCGGCATTCGTCATCGTCGTGAAAAATGATTCGCACTTTTTCAACCACTCCTCTATATCTCTCCGTTCTCTCGCTGCAACTTCACAGAAATATTACTTCTACAACCAAGACACTCGTCATTTCACACTCGAACACGACTTCGCATACCGCGTTCTTATCTTCTCTTTGCACCACTCACTCTGCCGCACCTTCCATGAAATCTCACTTCTACCATCTCGCGTATTTTTGCCTCGGACTTTAAACACGCCGTCCGCATATCGCTCTCTTTGTTCTCGATCGTCGATACGCACTCACTCACTATCTCATCGCTGCGATCTCTTTTCTTTAACTCCAAAGAACTATCACCGACTTACACTCGCTGCACACGAACTTCATTCGCATATATCGCATCACGCCCACTCTTCAACCTTGCAACAATCCCGCATTTTTATAGAAGAGAATATCCCATCAAAACATTCTCAAACACGTCGGCTGCAACCCTAATTAGGTCAACATGAAACCCTAGAATTTTTCGGTTGCTTAACCTTGCTTTGTCCACAGGAAACCCTAATTGATCCGTTGCAAAACCCTAGCAACGTCGGCTTTGAAAACAAGCCGGTGAACAACTTTAATTTAATTTTAAAATATTAATTTAAATTTTAAATAAATAAATAAAATTTAAACTGGATATTTAAAATTAAATATCTTCATCATCTGAGCACCTTTTTCAACAAAACGAAGAGCTAACTTGGGTTTTAAGAAAAACCCATTTCAAAACTATTGACCATGGATTTAAACAAAACCTATAATTTAGTCTGCCTTGGTTTTCACAAAAACCCTTCCGCTCTTTGACATCAATGACAACATCAACACTTGAGCAAGGGCAATGTACCCAAGGTACCCAAAATTGCCAACAAGATATATGAAGAGTCATGGGTAGAGTAAAGGCCAAGGCACATATCCTCCTATATATATATATATATACCTTGAGGTAGAGTGAAAGAGAGGGTGTGAGAGAGAGTGAGAGAGACTAAAGTTACTATAGTGATTTGTAGTTAGAGTGCAATGTAGTTCTTTTATTGAAATTAATCAACAACATAGATAGATAGGTATTAACGTGAACGGAATTCCAATCATGTAATAAATTAATGGTTTCAACTTGATCTTAATCAACAACATGCAATTGATTGGAATCACAATGTGTATAAAATGCTAATGAGAAAGTTGAAACTCTAGCTATCACATATGGAGTAAGAAATTTTCTATCCTAACCTTTCTAAAGCAAAAACTTATAATGTCTAAAGGTAGAAGGAGGACACTAATTAATCAAATTAATCTCTATGAAGTAATTATAATGTCTAAATAATATTTACTATCTTTTTCATTAAAAAAAAAAGATTATTAGTTTTAAGTTGGAATAACCATCTTATTATGCTTTGTTTATAAAAATAAAAAAAACTTATTGATAAAAATATCTAAACATCTAAAGTTAAAACCAAAAATAGATAACAAAATACCAAGATATCTATCTATTAATAATAATCTCCTTGAGTATCATAATTCATAAGTTATCAAATATAAATTTCTGGTAAATATCTATATTAGGATAGAGAACATAAATAATAAACCCTATTAGCATAAAAAATGTAGTGGTCAAGTTCCACACATAATTGGTATGAAACAACCCTTTAAAGATATTGGACACAAACATTATTTGAAATTCATAAACATGATTAACATGGAAATCCATCTTGTTTCTAAGATGCGATGATAATGAGATCCAAGTGATGCACATGTACTACCTCTACGGGAAAATTTATTAATGATGTCTTTTTTGGAGGAAAAGTTGTAGAGGATCATTGAGATAGTACTTGAATCTAAGAAGTAAGAGATAAAATCTCAATAATTGAAGGAGCATACTAGTCTCAAAATATTAGCATTGAACATGGTTAGTGGGATTGAGGATGCAATTCTCAAAAAATAATGAAGACCCAAGTGGGATTATCTCCCAATTAAAATTTGAGTCATACATGCACTTAAGTATATGAATATAGAATATGAGTTTAAATATGCTATTAAGAAAAAATTAGTGGATAATAAACATAGAATTGATAAGGCATTATGAAATTATTCATTTACAATTGAGTATATGTTAAAGCATGATGACTAAACCTCTCTTGGTATATTTTCATTTAAAGTCTATAACCTAAGATCCCAAATACTAGAACTATATAAATGATAGATTAAATGGTTATATCAAAGAAGGATATCCTCGAGGGCTGGGTGGTGTTAGAGTATATTACATTATTTGGTACATGTCAATGTACCATCTTGGATACATTTCTATATTAGGAGTTTATCTTAGATTAAGGTTTAAGTAGTTACTTCATGCAATGTAATAAATGCACAAGTGTTATAATGTGCAATGATATAAATGTGCATGTAGTCCACATGTACATGAGTCATAGGATAGGTATATGAAGAGTCATGGGTAGAGTAAAGGCCAAGGCACATATCCTCCTATATATATATACCTTGAGGTAGAGTGAAAGAGAGGGTGTGAGAGAGAGTGAGAGAGACTAAAGTTACTATAGTGATTTGTAGTTAGAGTGCAATGTAGTTCTTTTATTGAAATTATGGAGTGTTCATGTCCTCCATTATAATATATTGTACTATTTTCATGAGTATCCATTAATGGTGAACCTGAAGTGGGGGAAGTATGGAGAGCTCGAGGTAAGAAGCAGCGCCAGGTTTGACAGGATCGATAGTCAACCAAAATGGATAGTAGGAAAAATATGTAAGGATTGATGATGAAGATTGTGATATGAGTAAGGAAAATTATTTTGACCTAGGTGCTCAATCTTGGATTAATATTTTGAAAGGTAAGCAAAAATTCTCAAAGAGGGGCTTCAACCTGCAATCGTTGAATGGAGATCTATAAATCCCAGATGATTTGGTAGATCTGGCAGTTGAAAAAGCAAAGATGTCTCTCATTGGAAAATTCATTGGAGTTCGACCAGGATTGGAAGAGATTAGAAAATTGGCAACACAAAAATGGAAACCCCTAGGTGATATGGACATTGTGGTCTTACCATTAGGGGTTTTTTGGGTCAAATTAAACTATTCAATGGACTACGATAGAATCCTCCAAGTAGGCCCATGGTTATGGAGAAGAGAGCTTTTTATTTGAAAATGGAGCCCTAATTTTGACGTCTTCTCACAAAGCATTGATATAGCTTCGATCTGGATTTGTCTCCATGGGCTCTCGATTCACCTCTGGCATGAGGAGATTTTAGCGTGTGTGGCAAGAGATATAAGACAATTAATTGCAGTGGATCCAACAACCTTAGCCAGGTAAAGAATACTTTTTGCAAGAATTTGTGTAAATGCAGACTTGAATCAAGAATTACCTATATCTATAAAACTGATTTCCATGTATGGAGATTGGAACCAAACCATTGAATATGAAAATTTGATAGTAAAGTGTGGGGTTTATAAAAAAGAAGAACATATTAGTGTTGCATGCAATGCACACAAGAATAATTTTAATGGTAAGCGTAAATGGGTTCAAAAGCAAGTTGCTCATCATCATCAAGCTAAGATTTCAATGAAGAGTTTTTAGAAGGCATATTTATAAGGAAGGGCAAAGAAAGTGACATGATCAAGAGATCATGAGACATCAAATGAAGGAGCAATGGAGGATCTTGATAAGGAGGTTGTTCTAATACAAAACTAAGGGAAACTCCAATAAGAGGAAAATAAAGAGAGGGTGAAAAAAATCCTTAGATAATGAAATCCAAATAGAAACCAAATAGTTTGATGGAAAGTTGGAGAAGATTATGAGAGAAAATTCAAGAGGTAAACACCAATATGTTTCAACTCAGAGTAGAGTAACCCAAATTCATTCCAAAGGGTCAAGGGACATGGGAGGTGAGACAGGACAAGGTAGACCGTCAGTTGCTATTACTAGTAAAAAAGAATCTACTAGGGATGTGGCCGATGACACTCAAGCAACTTTAAATTTTTGAGGGGGAAGAATATTTCCACCAAAACAAAGAGATGAAAATTTTATCATGGAATATTAGGGGCCTTAATGCCCCTTCAAAAAATTGTTTGGTGTATACTCTTAGAAGAGAAAATAATCCAGATATTTTTTTGTTACAAGAAACAAAACTGGACCATATTAAAATTGATAGGATTCAGAAGGAAATTTGGAAAGAGGCAGGTTGGGAATATAGTGAAGTAGTAGGAGCTTCAAGAGGGCTCTTGTGTTTATGGGATAGGAAAAATATTGAGGGCAGGTTAATTGTAAGTACAATATGGTCGATTACAATTTTTTTCCACAATCTAAAAAATAGGTAAAATTGGATTGTGACTAATGTGTATGCCCCTAATACAACAGTTGGAAGAAGATAGTTATGGTTTGACCTAACTCAGATGAGAGAAGCATTTAAGGGACTACCTTGGATTCTAGTAGGAGATTTTAATACTCCTCTAAATCCTTCAGACAAGAGAGGAGGATCTTCCACCCTTTCAAAAGGAATGCAATATTTTAGAGACTTTGTCAATGGTAATGAATTGATGGATGTAGAGCTTAGAAGAATACCTTATACTTGGAGTAATAGAAGGTTAGGAGATCAACTCATTCAGATTCGATTAGATAGGGTGTTAATTTCTCAGGAGGGGTTGACCATTTTTGGTGATTCCACACTCACTACAATCCCAAAGATTGGGTCGAGATCATAACCCAATCATCTAGGAATTTTTAGAAGATGGTAGGAAGTACAATAATCCATTTAGGTTTGAATTAATGTGGTTCAAACATAAGGATTTTGACTCCAAATTTGAGGAATGGTGGCAGAAAGATTTCCCAGGATCTAAACTTAATCAAATAGTAGAAAAATTAAGATATATCAAGCAAAATATTAAGGTGTGGAATAGAGTGGTGTTTGGAAATATTTTTAAAAGAAAATATGAAATAAAAGAGCAGTTATCAGAACTAGAGATCAAGTTGAATCAAGGGAATCTCATAGAGGAAATTAGACAACAAGAGAAGGAGCTTCTTGCAGAATACCATAATATCTTAGCTAGTGAGGAAGTTCATTGGAAACAAAAGTCTAGGATTAGATGGCTAAAGGAAGGGGATCGTAATACAAAGTTTTTTCATGTTTCTACCCTCCGTCATAGAAGTTGCAACAAGATCAAGGAAGTTGTTAAACATGATGGATCAATAGTCAATAAGCTTGATGATATTCGAGAGGAGGCAGTGAATTTCTTCAAGGATATCTTAGGAACTCGGGAAGAGGAAGATCTAGAAGCAATGGAAAATTTGCTAAATCATATTCCCCATCTCATACAGGATGATTTTAATGATTATCTTTCTAGCCCTTTCACTAAAGAGGAGATTAGAAAGGTAGTTTTTGATTTGGGAGGTGATAAAGCTCCAGGGCCAGATGGTTTTCCAGCAGCTTTCTTTCAACATTTTTGGAACTTGGTGGGCAAGGATGTGGTGGAAGCTATTCAAGAGGTGCAAGGAACCCATTTTATCCCTACAGATGTCAATTCCACTTTTTTAGCTCTAATCCCCAAATTTGTAGGGGCTAGAGATTTTACATAGTTTAGACCTATAAGCCTCTGCAACACCTTATACAAGATCCTATAAAAAACATTAGCTAATAGGATTAAAACAATTTTACCCTTTATTATTGATGTTAACCAAGGGGGTTTTGTTAAAGGTAGGCAAATCTTGGATGGAATAGTCACAATTCATGAGGTTATTCATTCTATGGATAGAAGTGGGGAGGATGGAATGTTGTTAAAATTAGATATGAATAAGGCATATGATCGAGTCTCTTGGGAGTTTTTGGAAAGGATCTTTAAAAAGTTTGGTTTCAATGAGAACTGGGTAAAGTTGACCATGAACTGTGTCTCCACAACCAAGTTCTCAGTTTTGGTAAATGGAGCAGTAGCAGGATACTTCAGTAGCATTCATGGATTATGTCAGGGAGATCCATTATCCCCATATATTTTTATTATTCTTGCAGAGGCCTTAGGTCATTCCTTGGTAGCAACGGTCTCTGAAGGTAATCTTGGAGGTTTCAAGGCAGCTCCTTTGTCAGATCCGGTATCTCATCAACAATTTGTTGATGATACTATGATTGTGTCCAAAGCCTCTGTCCCTCAAGCTCAACAAATTAAACTTATTCTGGACAACTATGAACGAGCAACAGGGAAAAAAGTTAATTTCAACAAGAGTTTGATCTACTTTCTAAATACTCCAGAGCATAGACAAAGAAGCATTAAGAGAATTTTTGGTTGTGTGATTGGCACACTCCCCTCTTATTACTTGGGAATGCCACTCTTTAAAAGAAGAATAAAATATGAGATGTGGAACCCAGTCATAGAAAGGTTTTTGAAAAAGTTATCCGGTTGGAGAGGTAATTTATTGAGTTAGGCTGGGAAAGCACAACTAGTTCAATCCACCTTGCAGAGCATTCCCATCTACTTTATGTCAGTTTTTAAGATTCCTGCTATTGTTAGAGATAAATTAGAATAGATCCAAAGATCATTTTTATGGTCTGGTTTAGAGGATAAAAAATGCTTGTCCCTAGTAAATTGGGATCAAGTATGTTCTAAAAAAGAATATGGAGGCTTAGGCTTTAGACGCCTAAAATTACTGAATGAGGCCTTAATTGGTAAGATGGGATGGAAGTTGATTAATAATGATCATTTGGGCTGGGTAAAAATTTTAAAGGCAAAATACCTGAAAAATAATAAAGATTTCCTATGTTTAGAAGATCTGCCCAAGGGGTATGCATTTTGGAATAATCTAATGCATAGCAAAGACCTTTTGAAGAAAGGCTCAAGGTGGAGGATTGGCAATGGGGAGAAAGTGGATTTTTGGAAGGATTGTTGGTTGACTAACCAACCCTTGGAGTTTGACACCGAGTTACAACCCATTAGACAATTTTTGTCAGAAATATTGGGTGAAAAGGTGAAGGATTTTCTTGTTTTAAATTCTGAGAGAACTAGGTGGAAATATGTTAGGTTGGAAGGGTTGACTTAAGAACAAAAGAAAGTAGCTCACAATCTCTTTAACCTGCTCAAGGTTTTTCCTCTGAAGCCTAAGGGTAGTAATGACTCTCTGGTTTGGAGTAAATAAAGTAAAGGGGACTATTCTGTTAAATCAAGCTATTCTCTATTGGATAAGGAGGGAGTTGGTTGGCTCCCAGTTAAGAAGATTTGGATTAAAAATTTAATTCCCAAGATTAAATTTTTCTTTTGGTTGGTTGTTCAGAATAGGATTTCTACCATTGATAATCTCTGTAAAAGGGGCTTCCATTTTGTAAACAGGTGTGCTCTATGTGAAAATGCTTTGGAATCAGTCCAACATCTCTTTTTGGATTGTGTATTTTCCTATGAAGTCTTTAATTCATTACTCCAAAAGTTTTCAGTCTCTTGGGTGAAGCCTAACAATATAGTGGATCTTTTCTTACAATGGAACTCACCCTTTAATAGCAAGAGCTTGAGTGTTTTATGGCACTTTTGTCTTCCTCATTTTTTATGGGGGATATGGAGAGAGCGTAATAATCGCATTTTCAAGGGCAAAAAGAGAGATGTTTCTTCTATCAGTTTAAGGGTTGGGAGTGCCTTAGAGGAGAACTTTAAAGCTTATTTTCCAAAAGAAAACCTCAATATAGAATTCCCTTTTCTTCTAGATTGGCAAGTTTCCAAATTTTCTCATTCTTTGTTGAAGCCTTCTCGAGCTAATGTGTTTTGGGAAATACCTCCAAAATACTGGGTTAAGCTTAATTTTGATGGAGCTTCAAAAGGGAATCCGGGTGCTGCTGGAGTAGGTGGGGTAGTAAGAGATGAGACAAGTGATTTTTTATTAGCATATGCTGAACCTCTTGGCAGTCAAACTAATCATTTTGCAGAAGCTAGAGCTCTCCTATTGGGCACTCATTTTTTATTGCAAATGAAGGCAAGGGATGTCATAATTGAAGGGGATTATTTAAATATAGTGAAAGCTCTCAAATAAGAACAAGAAGTGAGTTGGACAATAGCAAAGATGATTGATGAATGTAGAGTGAATTTATCACAGCTGAATTTTATCAGAATTCAACATATCTATCGAGAAGGGAATGGAGCTGCAGATGTTATGGCCAACATTGGAGTTTCATTGGAAGAGAGTAAGTCTTGGACATATAATTTTCCCCAATAATTACAAGAGATAGGGGTAAAGGAGAAAATAAGGAATGTACCTTTGGAGGAGCAGTAAGGAATGAACAAATTGGATAATGTTCACAGATGATGGGAATTAACCAGATTGAGGCAAGTTGTTGTGGTATGGTCTTGACTGTTTCTTATGGAGATTGTTGTTTAAGTTGTACTTGGTTGTGTTTTGCTCAAATTTTAGTTCAGTTCATTGCTAGTTTGTGTTTGTACAAGGTAGTTTTGTATTGGTCAACAAGTTATGTAGCTGATAGGTAGTTCTTTGTCAGTTTTTTTATGTTGAACTATATATTTTTTGGATTTTGTAAGGGTTTGGGGACCCTAAAACCCCTTCTTACCATAATAAAAAAAGTATTCATTAATGGCATATTTTTGAGTTATGTAGAAGTTTATCTTGTAGTTTTCCTGCATATTATAGTGGCATTATCCTAAAGTTATCATTGCTTGCTCATTTTACATCTTGTGATTGCATTTCCTTTAATATGAATCATCAAAAGCTAACAATAGTATTAGAGCACACGGTAGATCGATAGGAATTAGGGAGAGCAACAAGAGATATTGAGAGGAGATCAAAAATCTCATTTTTAGAATTTTTGAAAATACATTTGGTTGAAGTCTTTCCACGGAGTTGCAAAAAAATCGTGAAGACCAGGACTCAACATTGATTCCACTAGTTTGACAAATCAACTAGTGAAGATTCTTTAATCTCTAGAGTTAAAGATTTATCATTTTTGGTTTCTATTACTTTGCTGTAGGAAAAGGAGATTCAAAGAAACTTGGGAAGCTTCCTACAAAGAGCTAGGAAGAATATCTTCGTAGAATCAATCCAGTACTTAAAGCAACAAGTAGAAGACTAAAAATTTCAAAGGCTTGAGGAAAAGGTCTTGTTATAGACTTGCACATTGTAAAAGAGAAAATGCCAGTGAAGCCTTACTGTAGATTCAAGGAAGAAGATACTCCAAAAAAGAGTCTAGGATAAGGTTGGAGATTGGTGATCTCCATTGAATATTGAAGACCTGCAAATTGCAGAAGGAGAAAACAACTCAAGAAGCTGAAGAGACCTACAAGAGGTCCCATTGAAGAACTTCTAGTTTTGTAAGATTGGAGATTGAGAAGGATTGGCAGAGATCCTATTCCAGATTTTAGAAGCAATAGATTTTAGATATCCAAGAGGGAGATATCATTATAAAACTTCCATAGTTGAATATTGAAGGAAAGGTCTCATTTTTTAGCTTTTGATGAGTATATAACATAGGAAATGCAACCACAAGATGCAAGATAATATATCTATATGATAATGGCACTATAATATGTAGGAAAATAAGGAGATAAAATTTTGCAATAACTCAAAAATATGCCATTAATGAAAGCTCACAAAAATAGTACAATGGAGTATAATGGAGGACATGAACACTCCATAAACCGTTTTTAAAGGAACTACATGTATCGCACTACTAATATATACTATACACTCTGTATATTATCTCCTTTCATTTCACTCACTATAATACCTTTATATAGGAAGATAGGTTCCTTGGCCCTTACTCTACCTTTGAATCTATCCTATGACTTATGTACATGTAGAATACATGCACATTTACATCATTGCACATTCTAACACTTGTGTATTTATTACATGTTGAAGTAACTACTTAACTTTACTCTAAAGTAAACTCCTACTCTAGTAATGTACCAAAGGTGGTACATTGATATGTACCCAATAATATAATATATTATCTAACACACCTTGTATTACATTATTTGGGTATTGAAAACTTTAGTCTTCAATATTGATCTTCATTTCGTAGATGTTCTTTAGCTTGATCAGGTCCTTTGTATTGTCTTTAATTCACCTTGCATTTTATGCCTCCTTGATATGGTTCCTCTTCTTTTATATCTTTATTCTTGTCTTTGGATCCAGTTTTTGCACTTTCATAAGTGGTTCTACTATCACTTGATTCCTACAAAAGTATTTCCTCTTTGCCTTTGTCCCCATTTATATTCGATTTTTGTATAGAAGATTCTGAACAAACACTTAGGGCATCATGATAATATCTTGAGTTAGTAGAACTTGAAGTATCAATACTACATGAGGATTGAAATGAGAGGTTTAAAATGAATCCCAAATCATGAGAGGTTTAAAATGAATCCCAATCCAATTAAGTCCCTAATCATCTACTAGAGCCACATACTTCTTGGATTGGTTAATTACCTATTGTAAGTTCACAAAAGAGTGGGGTTCTCTTTTACATAGTGGAGTAGGCAATTCCCCCATCTAGAATAAGAGACCTTAAAGTTCAACTCTAATTCCCATTTTGACTTCCCAAAAATTCTTGTAAAGCATTTCCTTATATTTTTCTAGACTTTAGCCTATAGGAGGGATGATTCCTTTCACTTTATCCTCTTAAATACTTCTTACATCCTTGTAGAACCAATAAAATCTCAGGTATAAAACTAACCCTTTGCTTATGTTGTACCTTAACATATACACACTATATTTACACAACGAGAAGAGGGAATAAACTAAAGCTATATTTTATGAACACCTCTAGATATTTAATAGATCTTACACAACTAGATATATCTTATCTTTATACAAATGTAATAAAAAATACTACAGAAAATAAAATTGCATTATTTGAAATAAAACTATGAGGGAATCGAGATACGCGTTTGAGTTAGTTGTTCACTATTGCTCTGGTTTCAACAACAAATGGTATCACCTGCAAGGATGATTAAATAGTGATCTACAAAAATACAAGACTTGTTAGTGTTTATGGGGGCTGCTAAAACTTGGGGGAGTGAAGTATATCCTTGATCCAATAGTCAGACCCTAGTTCCCTTTGCGGTAATTTAAAAATAAAATGAAATTGATCGGATATGGAAGCATAAAAAAAATGAAACAATAATATTAAATGAAAATAATACTATATTGTGAAAGATAGAGGATACAAAAATAATTGTGGAGAGATGATTATAGAAGCCATTAGATGTTAGTAAGTATTTCTAGTGGGGGTGTGAAAATAAGCATCAATTAATTAACGTTCATGGATTCATTCAATGATTGCTAATTTTGGCCTACCTTTTTTGGGGAATCTTTATAATAAGAATTTGAAATTTTACTTTATGGATTGTTGCAGGGAAACAATAGTGATTTTTATCTGTTACCTACTAGGATCATGGTTGTTGATGTATGGTTGGCCATGACAGTTGGTTTGGGCAAATCATCATGGTTCAACATGGTTGACTATCTAAGCTTTCTAGGGTTGTCGCACTCAATTTATAGAATAGGTTAGCTATTACAACTTGAAAGAAAGGATCTAATATCTTTACTTGATTTAGTTAGTATGCGAAGATTTCAATTGATGCTCCACTTAGGCAAGGTAGTGGAGTGCATTTATGAACGATGGTGACATGACGACAAACACAAGCCAAGATTGCTGAGTTGTCGTGATTAGACTAATTTTTATTTGTGCTTGTATACAAAAATGCAAATATGACCATTTTAATTTTAATTTATTTATTGTAAACAATTTTTAGGATCTTAAATTTTTATTATGTAGTTTATATTAATTAATGGTGTTATTCACTAGATTCTGGTGGTTTCGATGAAATCCCAATATTTTTTGGTAGACTATGCATTTTTCAGTGTTCTATGTTTTTGAACAATTCTGGATATTTCAGGCATGAAAAATGGTTTAATGCTTCTACGTACTTTGGAAGTTTGTGGCAATTATTTCTACCACAAGACTCTCTATCACTATAGGAAGAATCTTGTAATGTAGGAGAGATCCATAAATACAAGAGTTCTATAGTACAATAAGCAAAAAGGTGCTACAAGACAAATATACCACTTCAGGACAAAACAAGCACTAGTGGACAAAACTACCACTATAGAATAAATATGGCACTAGAGGACAAATCCATTACCACACGATAAATTTATACTATGGTAAGGAGGAAAATGGATGTGAGAATATTGATGACACAAAGTGGAGAGTTGATATGAAAACTAGTATGGATTATGGAATGGATTAGAGACTGGTATGGACCATAGAATGGATTAGGTGCGAATTGGGTAGGGTACTACATAGGGTTTAATACAATATGTAAGAAAAATTATGTTTTGGACATTGAATGATATCCAAACATGGACATATTAATACATATTGGAAAAATCTTTTCTAGCCTGATACAATGGAAATGGTTTCATAAATGTTAATGAATATTTGATGGAGATATGAGCCTCAAAATTCATGTCATCCTTGCTACCATGGATGCATCACCAAACTCAACATTCAAGTTTTGGCAATTTTATGGTGTTGTGTTAAAGAGACCTAGGTGTATTTGTACTCGTTGGAAAGCTTTTTTTAAACATGATCCAACAAATATATTTGTTTGTACATTTATGTAAGTGTGTTAAAATTAGATGTCTATATTTTTCCCTTTTGATGCATTTATTATATAATGAATGCATCGAAATAAAGTAGTTACCCCTAACTTTGCGTTGGTATTTGATGACTACAAAGGCTACTTGCTTAAGGTGCTATTAGGTATTATGCTTTGGTCAACTTAAATGTCATCCTTTCCCATTATATGCCCCCATGTATGTGTGCCTCCTCGAGTTCCAGAGGGGAGACCATGTTGAATTAAGGAAACTCAATTCACATGGGGAGCAATGGGGAGAAGCCAATAAAAATCGCATCAGGTTCATACTATCATTATTGGTCTGGCATGCACTCAGAGATTCAGTACAGACTACTACCTTTGCATCGTTGGTCTGGCACGCAATCAAAGATTCACGTCGGGTCAATAACAACAAGATGAATAGGCTTGGTGAGAACAACCATGTGGTTTTAACCCTACGCTATTAATTACTAAAAATAATGACTGTAACCAACTTCCTATATAATAAAAAAAATATAATAAAATTAAATAAAGAAGAAAATTGCAGATGCTTCCATAGTGTGGAATGTGTTTTGTACATGCTGACATATTCCTCATATGTGGATAATGTGGAAGGCATTTCCTAAAGATATGTGGACAATGGTGAAAGAAATCTCATCAAATATTTATTGGTTTTCTTGTTATTTGCTCGACGATAAATTTTCTCAACTTCTAAAAGTGAGAGGTATGTTCGTGGGTAGTCCCTTTGATGTTTTATCTAGTTTTATAAAAAGTAGGCTAATTGTGATGTTATATATGGTTTTACAATCCACCAAAAGGCTAAAATATGTGTGGATTTAGAATGCATACAAGGCTTAAAAGGAAATAATACGAAGCAAATTAATTACCAATATTTTTATGAGTACAAATGTGTTGCTTTCTGTTTGAAAAAAATCATATTTTATTTATTTATTTGGTTACATAGGAGAGTTACATAGGAGAGTTGATCACAACCATACTATTTTCGAGCCATACTCTAATACAAAAACTTTTCACACATGCAAACACGTTTCCCAATGTGGAATACGTTCGACAATGTAGAATGTTATTTTTAATTTAATGTTTCTTTTAATATTTATTTTAAATGAAATGCCTTGGATTGTCATATCATTTTCTTCACAAACAAATTAAAAAGAATATACAAGACTTTAAAGGCCAAGCAATGAAAGCTCTATGATGTTCATGAAAGTATAGCATCCTAGAAGGAAAATAGTTGCATGAGCTACTAATAATCCATATTTTTCTTTCCTTTTTAAAACATATGTATGTAATAGCTGTCCAAATTAGCTAAACATTAGATTTGCTCACCATCCTATCTAGTTTTGTCATCCTCAATAGCCATGCCACTGTACCCCTGAACACCTACCTCCTTCTTGGTACCCAACTTAGATAAGAAGTCTGCCACTTTATTTATATCTCTATCCACATAAATTATAATAACATTATCTAATTCCCTCCATAATTGCTTAATTTGGGTGATAAGAATCCTCAACCTCCATGTCTCAAAAGCAAAGTTCCTCATCCAATACAAAGCTCCTACCAATATTTGAAAATATGATTCTATAATTATCCTCTTATAACCTTGTCTTACCACCTAGATAGAAGCAAATTTGATAGCTAAGGCTTTTGTTTCATTCTTTGTGGACCTATCCAAGCCATGTAGTTCTCAATAGAGCAATGTCCCAACATGATTCCTATAGACCACTCAAATTCCAGCTCTACCCATATTGCCTTTTGCAGCTCCATCATGATTAATTTTAATCCAACCTTATGGGGGTGGTTTCCAACTAGTTTTATCCTGCCCTTCTTGCACTTTAGATTCCTTATCCATCATTCCTATGTCAGCCTGAGTTCCTCTTTAGCATACATAGCCATAGTTTTTGTGACTTTGCTCTAAATGACCTATGAGATGCCATCCAAGGATGAAAATATTTCTCTAAAAGTTTTGTCATTTCTCTCCAACCACACTTGCCACCAAATAAAGTTTAATTCAAGCTTCCACTTGATATGAAGATCTTTAGATTTGATTCTACCCCTCTTCCATATTTCTCAAATATTAATCCAATTTAAATCATCATTGACTCAGATTTTATAAGCTATAAACCATCGCTCCTAGATTTGGTGCATGAACAAGTACTCAAACATCAAGTGGTTAGATTTTTTCTCACTTTTGTAGCATAAAACACATTCAAATGGACCAATAATCAAGGTTATGCATAGCGGCTAATCATCGTTAATTAACGAATATTTTGATTTTTGAAATTTGGAATTGGCTAATATTGGGGACCCTTGATTGGGGCCCATTAGCCAAAAAAATTTAGGTGTAAATTTTTTTTTGGGTAGATTCACCCCAATTTTATAATAATTGGACCATTTTAAGTTTAAATCTCCAATATTATCCCTAATAATAGGGGACCTTTTCACCTTGAAATTATAAAGAATTTTAGATTTCAAAATTGATTCGCCCCATTTTTATAAATATATTTTAGGGCCAACCCCTTACACATAACCCTACAAACAATTCCCCTACGTATCAGATTATCAAAAGTAAGAATTCCATTATGCATGAACTGCCAGACAAAGAAGTTTACTTTTGGCCAACCCTTGGACTGCTAAATCTTTCTCCAATCCTCAACCTAATATGCATGAGGAGGAGGTTTTGGAAGGATCTTATCATATCCATATTTCACAATGTAAACTCCAAGGCTTCCATAGCCCCAATCTAATTCATCCTCCTCATCTCTATCTGTGAGAAATATTTTTGCCAAGATTTTAGTCATGATGGGTGTCAATTTTGAAGGGATTGGAATTGGCCACTCATCCATCTTCTAAGACTAATTAAACCTATAATACCCTAGCTAACTCGTGTTGAAATAACTTTCAATTTGCACCCAACCCCTGCTTTCCATGGCTATTTTTATTGGTTGCAGTTCTAGGAATTTAGCAATGATATATGGGTATTGATTCCACGAATCTATCCAAAATCATTTCTCCCCTCTCCCCACTTTCCAAAATAATCCATCTTTCACTACTTGAGATCCTAACTTTAGAGTCTACCACACTAAGGACCCATTACCATCCAAATCGAAACAACTCACCTCATTCAGGTTCATCTATCCTAAATATTTGCTAGTTAAAACTCTACTGAATAAAGAATTTGGTTGGGAGATTCATCTCTAGTAAAGCTTTCTAGCCAAATATTTATTATTTAACTCTGATCACCTCCATCCCAAACCTCTCTTTAACTTGGGTTGACCTAGTTTCTCCTAATCTACTAAGGCCCATTTTCTTTCTTTTTTTACTCCTCTCCATAAAAACTTTGTATCCATCTTGTCCAAATTTAAATCTTGCCATATGGTATGTGGGGAAACATGGATAATTTTTTTATAAATTAATGGCCTAAATAATTGATTGCAATAACATTAATCTACCCCTAAAGGTTAACCATTTTTGGGACCAATGGTTAATTCTTGCTTTGATATGATCCAAAAGATTCCTCCAGATAGCTATCTTCATTTTTTTAAAATGCAAAGGGACCCCTAAATATACCACTAGGAGAGAAATCCTTGTGAATCCTAAAATATTTAAAATTCTATCCTAAAGCCTTTGATCACGATTGAAGAAGACCACTTTGAATTTATTATCATTGATGATTTGGTTTGTGGTCCTAAGGTAAACATTAGGAGTATCTTTGATCATTATTGCTTCCCTCAAGTTGGCTACTCCCACTAATCATGTGTCATCCATAAATTGTAGGTGAGTTAAAACCTCCTCATCCACCTTAATACTCGTTAGCAAACCCTGCTATATTCTTCTCAAGATGAGTTTACCCAAGCCTTTAGCCAATATGAGAAAAATATAAGGGGAACAAGGATCTCCTTGATGAAGGCCTCGAGTGGCTCCAAATGGTTTTGAGGGAAGGCCTTTGATTAACACTAAGTATATTAGAGTATAAAACAACTCATGACCCATTCTATCCAATCTAGAGAGAAATTGAAGGCTGCTATTATCCTTTCATCCTTGATAAGAAGTTCCACTCCACCTTGTCATAAGCCTTTGACATATCCAATTTTATGAATATTCCTTTATTGCCAAATTTTTGTATTGAGTGGATTGCCTCCTGATCTAGAACCACACCATCCAAGATCTACCTGCCCTCTAAAAATTTCCTTGCTTCGAGGAGATAATGCTATGTAGGAGAGGTTTTAGTTGATTAGCCATTACCTTCATGATTATTTTATATATTGCATTGCATAAGGCAATAGGTCTATAATTTAAAATATGTATCTCCTCCTCCCATTTTGAAATTAGGGCAAAGAACGTATGATTTAATGCTTTAAGCATTCTTTTATTACCTTTGGAATCCTCTATATCAACCATTACATCCTCCTCCAAGTTATTCCAAAAGATCTGAAAAAGCTCAATTGGAAAGACATCTAGACTTGGCATTTTTCTTGTTTTCATTCCAAAGACGACCTTATTCAGTTCCTCTCTATCAATGGGTTTAAACAGGGCCTAATTTTCTTCTTCAGAGATATAGAGGGTATGACAAAAAGAACTTATTTTTGAGCCTCTTCATATTACACCATACTTTCCTTAAAAAAATTAGCAAAATAATCCATTGAATGGAAATGCATACTTGGGATAGTACCAAAGGAGTGTCCATTCTCATCCCAATGCTTCCATCTTGTTCATTTTTCTTCTAGCACAAGTAGTTCAATGGAAAAATATGGTGATTTTGTCACCTTCCAATAACCAAGTGTTTCTTGCTCTCTGTTTCTAGTAGATCTCCTCTTGGTTGTTATTGTCCTCAACTGCTTTATGTAATGCATCATTCTCTTATTTGAGCTACTCTATAAGTGTTCCTTCCCTAAAGTGTTTTTGCATCTCATCCCAAATGACCACCAATGGAGCTCTTTGGACCTAGAGTTCATATTATTAGCTCATCTCCATTGTTTCAGTTGATCCTTGACATAATAAAGCTTCTTATGGAATCTAAATATTGTTGTCGCATATGTCATGAGTCCTTCTTCCCACCACTTGGGATTTTATTTCAAAGGTTCTCTTTTTTAACCAAAAGTTTTCACATATGAATAGTTTGTGATGATGCCTTGTCTTGATCCCTCCCTCCAATAGAATGGGGAAGTGATCCAAAATCGGACCCTCTAAAATCTAAAATTTTAGATTCCATTTCACAAATGCCTCTTTTGAAATCAAACAATGGTCTAACTTCACCTTCCTACTATGTGGATGCCTCCTTGTTTTAGTCCAAGTATAGTTGGTTCTAGGACATTTAATATCCAACAAGTGTGATGCATGAACCTAGGCAATCATAAGCCGATCCCTTGGGTCCAAAACTAGGGTTCTCCCTTCCTGATCTCTAGATGATAATTTAGCATTAAAGTCCCCAACAACAATCCAGTCTAAATCCTCCCTCAAGACTATCATATTATGCACTACTTTCCATTGATGAATATAACCATAAAGGTTTTGAGCCCCATTAAAATTTGTGATTAAAATATGCTTAGTTGTCACATTGTTCCTAAGATGTGAGGACACCCCTCCAAGCTATATGTTCTATTGTCATCCATTCAAGATATTTCTAAAATATATCTATCCCCTTGAGGCCCCTTGGGTAGCCACTTCCATATGACCAACACCCCTCCAAATTCAATTTATTGTTTTACATAAGATCTTGCAATATTTTTGTCTCTTGGATAAGCAAAAAAATTGTTTTACTTTTTCTAAGAGTCTTCCAACAATAGATTGATGGGTTCTAGTGTTTAAACCCCTAATATTCTATGATTGTATAATCATTGGTTATCTTGAGACCATTAAGAGTCTATTGACCTCACCAATATTCTAGTGATCAGTTTGTCTCCTTAAGCGGTTATCAATTCCTTATTTGATTTTCTATCCAATCCTTGAGAGTTGATATTCTTTGATCTCTTCAGTTAACTTATCCCTAGAGTTGGCTTTTCTCTTTTTTTTTACCACACCCATGATGACATCCTTTATTATCGATTGCTCTTGGTTATGCACTATTAATGCCCCTACAATATTTGATTGTGGTAACTCATTGCACTCTATTACTTGCTCTAGGATAGGAGGAGCCAAAAGAGGGGCTTGAACATGGTTGTTATTGTTTTCATTATTACCATCCACTCCTTCCATGAATTGTTCTTGTTCCAGCTCCATTAGTGTCTTGAAGATCTCATACATATTTGAGGGCTTGCTATTGGTTTTTTCTTTGCCATATTTTTTATTTTATTTTTCCTTCTACCTTTGGGCTATTCAAAACCATTTCCTTGTGCTTCTCTACCTTGAGAAATGTTGGCTACTTCTTTATTGACTATTGACTTACCCTCTTTAGGAAGATTCAATATTCCCGAAGGAGCCTCCCTTTTTGTGTTCATATTATTTGGGCATGACCTGGAAAAATACCCATATTTGTGGTAAAATCTACACCTAAAGGGAAAAACCTCATAATCTAGTTGTTGAATCCAAGATAGTCCTACAAGTTTAAGTTCCACCTCTATCGATAAAGGCTAGCTGAGATCCATTTCCATGCTTAATCTAGCACAAATGACTATGTTTCCTTCTATTGTATCTCTATAAACACCCAACTATCTTCCAACAAAATTATCGATGATTTCTAATACTTGCTCACCCAAAAAATACATTGGGAGTACATACAAATGGATCCAAACTGGGATAATAGTGGGTTAAATTCGAGGATCAAATCCCACTCTTCAAGGTTGAACAAATAATCTTGTCAGACCATGATTCCTCTTTTCTGATTTGAAAGCCCTCTTTCTATTGGCAAGTGAGGAAAAACTACCAATAAAACATTCATTACAAATAAACCATAAAGAATAATCACCAAGAGGCTCCCAATTTTGTCGAACCCACAAATGCAATTTTTTTTGGGTAGGGCGAATACCCATGAATTTACAGATCATGCCATAATTGGCTCTATATAAGACTATTTGCTCTACTATCCTCTACTCAATGACAATATTTGGTCTTGGCTACTATCTTTTTTCTAGTAGCCATAGAGAGCATTTTTATGCTTCTTCAGTCTCTGTTGAAGAGTTTTCCTTCAACAATTTTACAAACATACTCTATCTATCTAAAAGAGGATTTAGATGTATCCCATTAGATCCTCTTGGAAAAACAATCTTATCCTTGATTTTGCAACAATAAAAAAATATTTCATCTACCAAACTGATGCCCTAGTTTTCCTTTCCACAATCATCCTATGCATTGCACTACTCTATTAGATGTAATCCATTTTCTTGATTGTCAATAGAAATGGATATATGGTTCGTTGAGGATAGAAATAGGTATATTAAATTGCAATTGAAGTATAGATTAACAAATTACTAAAAAAGAATACAATAATATAAAATAGAATAGGTACTCATACTACCTACTTGTAATGGGACTGCTTTTTCTATACCAACCATAGGGTAGTGGGATGGCATCATTATTTTCTTGAAATTTACCACCCTCTATAAATAAATTCTCTATGTTTAAAGATCGTCTTCGATGAAATGGACAATTCATGTATGATGAAAGACATTGAAAGCATATGCTGCAGAGCAAACCCTTATGTTTTAAATGGAAGAGGGCAAACAACGCTGCTAGCTGTGCTTCCCAACCAACAACAACGTGGCCTTCATAATGATCGCTGACACGTTAACAGAGTTGTCAGATCCACCTTCCACTATCATAGGAAGAGGCCAGGGCATGTACATATAAGCATCCCAAGATATGTTTGATTTGTTTCGATAATCATGGTGGTTTTCCGCTAGGTATAGTAAGAGCACCATAAACATTCAGGGCACCAACATATTAGAGCAGACAAAGAAATATCTCTATCGTCGTTGAGATGAGGACATTCCAATCTATGCAAGGTCTTCTAATTGCAAACACATTTCTCAACGTGAACGTGCTCCACAACATAGAATCTTTTCTGCAATGCGGAAACGTATAACCCTTTCTGCACTGTAGAATTGCAGGCAAGAAATGAGGAATGCGTTCCATGCATTTACTTTTTATTATTATTATTATTTTTTAAAATTTTTATAACATATATTCCTGGGTGCGAAATGCATTCCATACCACGGAAGGCACGGAACCACGTTCTGTGCCATGGAAAGGTTTAATTTTTTTTTTTTAATTATATATTTTATAATTTGTATTCGGCAGTGCGGAATGCCAGCAGAAGGAATGGAATGCCGAATGCACATTCGATGTAATAAAAAATTTAAATTTAATATATTTATTTATTTATTTTTGGTGAAGTAGTCGTCCAAGAGGACTACAGAATGCAAATGGAAATCCTGACTCAAATGAACGGGTGGCTCAGATAGATAGAGAAATTGGATTGCTCGAATTGAAGGACGATCGGGATGGCTTGGACTTATGGATAACTCAAATGAATATTAATGGAATTTTTTTTTATGAATAGTTTTCCAACAACAAGGCTTATGTGCAATTGTGTTGAAGTTAATAATAAATTTTCTTTGAAGAATATTATATTATTTGGCACATGATAATGTATTTTCATGGTGCTTTCAGGGTGCATTTGTAAATATGTGATAGATTAGGGTGGTTGAGTTTTTAGTTTAGAGTGTGGTTTATATTTCTTAATGTGGAGGAAATGCACAAGTGTCATGTAAGTGAGAATGTGCAAAGTGTCTTTTATGTAAGAGTGTAAATATGTAATGTAAAGATGTGCACAAGTGTCCTAGGAGTGCACGCAGGAATCCTCGAGTCATGTAGATGTGTGCAAGTATTGTAGTGTTAAGTGTCCATCTAGTATGCAAGTGACAAATTGACAACCCAAGAGTCATGAGACTTGGCATATGGAGAGCAATAGTCAAGTACTTAAAGAGTCATATTACTATTGCTATCTTATGGAGACAATGCTCCATAGGAAAGTGATCAATCAAATCATATACAATTCATATATCTCATCGGATTGTAAGAGGAAGTGGAGTAATACAACTTGTATACATTTTGAACAATTAATATTGTAAATTTTCTTCATGCATAGTTCATGAATGATTCAGACTATTTACATTCATATTTTAGCATATAAATGAATGTTATTTGATTTAAATAAGCCTTGATATACATATTAATTTGCTCATATATTATTCTACTCATTATAAGATTATTTTGACCTTTAATATTGTGGCTATTTTATATTGAGACTTATGTGATACTTTATGTAATATTTTGCTATATTTTATGGTAGAAAGGCTTAACAAGCCAACAATTTTTAATTATCGTTTCTATTGATTAGTTATGATGAGGAAGTGAAGATCAAAATATCCAAAGATCTTGGAGTGAAGAGGGTTGAGGATCAGAGTTACTTAAATGTAATTTGGCCTTTATCTAGAAGTTCTTGAATTAGATTTCTAAGAGTTTTACATCTATTGGTCGAATGACCTTGAATATGATGGAAGATGCAATAATCATTTGAATGAAATGAAGCTCTCTTCCTCTTAGGATTCGTAAGATGGACATATGTGAGCTCTATCATTTGTGCTTGAATAAACTACCCTAAAATGGCAACAAGAGTTTAATTTTATTGAGAGAACCTACGAGTGGGGCCCTTTTGCTTTCCTAAGATGGGTTCTCAGGTAGTTGCTACTATGGTTGCACTATTGGTTTGACATGAATCTATGACCCCAACTTAGTGTGTCATGTCTCCTTGTTTGGCTTTAAGTTATCCTCTCCTCAAGTAAATAACCTCTACTTGTTTGACAAGATTAACTATAGCTGTAAATGAAGGAAGGAGAACAATTTCTAAGTGATATGACAATTGACGATGCAAGCTACATATAAAAATCCATAGCAAATCCTTTGACAGAGGGACATCTTGAAGTCTCATCACAAGGGCTTGCCATCTGACTAAGAAATCAACAAAAGTATCATCCTCACCTTCCTTAAGTTTATAAATATCATCAATTGTGGCTTTGTCCTTAATAAACATTACAAAGTTTTGGATAAATATTTCTACAAGGTTCTTAAAACTCCTAACTGAGTGATAGGGTAGTTGAAAATACCAGTATAGAGTAGCTGGTAGGGAAGATCCTAAGAAGAAGCATCTCATCAGGTGCGAGGTGACTACAAGCGAATCTAAAATGTCTAATATGGATAGTGGGATCTTCATTCCCTTCATACAGTTGGAATCTAGGAATATTAAAGTTAGGAGGAATTGGGTAGTTAACTAAATAAGGAACCAAAGACTCATTACGAATTCATCAAAAACATATTGTTTATTATAGGATGATGCTTGGAGAATAGTCAGTTGTTTTATTCATTCTAGCTCGTCTTCCATTTTAGTGTTGATGTTGGGATATTCATAAGAAGGTGTAGTTGAAGGTGCTCATGACAAGAGCAAGGGAGGTTGTGAATAAATATACAAATATGATTGAGATATTGGAGGGAATGCTACCATAGGTGATATCATATTGCTTATCCTCAAATTATTTAGACTAATAGGTTTGATAAATGTAGAACAAGTGGTAGAAGGGAGAGAGTTATGAGTCAAGTTAACATTTGTATTAATAAAATTGAAGAAAGTATTGATGAAGGAAGAGGGAATGGAAGCACTAGAATATATGCCCATATCAAGAGCATACACCATGTTGGCTTGTCTAAACAAAGGATAACTTATGTCATTTTCCCATAGTTTATTAAGAGGCTGAGCATTTTGGGTTTTAATGATTTCAAGAATATTATTGAGGAGAGAAAAAGGATCAGGTTACAAAATGCTAAGTTTTTTGGTATCTTGTGAATGGTTGGGATCAAAGAAAATAGGGTAATCCCCAAGAGAATCTTCCTCCAAGGGGATATTTTTTTTGTTTTCAATATTATTAAGAATTTCAAAAATGATATTTTCATGTTCTTGTGACAGGTTTGTCATATGACTGGGGGATTTAAGAGTCACCCTGTTCTAGTTATTAGCAGGTAATTGATTACTAAGAAATCCATGGATGATATCCTCATTTTCTTATGAAGAGGATATCATATGATTAAGATCATCTTGTGAGGGGATTAGAGGGTCGAGAGTGTTAGAGTATATTACAATATTTGGTACATGCTAAATGTAGTCCCATGGTACATATGTAAATATTAGATTGGGGTTGAGTCATAGTTTAGAGTGTGAAAGTTATAGAAGTGAAAGAGTTATGTATAGGTGTATATATATTTAGAGTCACATGTTCATCAAGTATGCAAGTATCAAGTAGAGAAGTCAAGAGTCATGAGACTTGGCATATGGAAAGGAATAGTCAAGTATCCAAAGAGTCATACTACTATGGCTATATTATGGAGATAGTACTCCATAGAGAATGAAAGGAAGAAAAGAGAACATCTCTATCATATTTGTAAGAGAAAGAGGAGTAATAAAGATTGCATACATTTTGAGCAATTAATATTGTAAGTTGTTCTTCATGCATAGTACATGAATGATTAAGGCTATTACATTCATTTTTTTTTTATTATTGAATGTTATTTGAGTTATTATAAGCCTTATTCTACATATTAATTTGCTCATATTATTCTACTCATATCATTATCTTGACCTTATTGTATTGTGGCTATATTATATTCAATCCTATGATATTTAACCTATGATATTTAAGGCTTAAAATGCCATCACAAAGGTGTGGAACCTTTAGTTTCTTTATTAGATTTAGGACCTCTACATGTGAACGCTTCTTCATGACCCATTACTAAATGTTTTGAATGGAAAGCTACTTGACGAGGTACCTTATGAGTTGTAGGGTGTCTTTTAGGTGCTAAAAAGATCTAGAAAGGAAAGAGGATGAATTTCAACAAACTAAGAAGGTTTAGGTAAACAACCATTGGATCAAGGCAAACTAAATTTTAACCGTCTAAAAAAAACCTAGACTTGTGGAGGTGTTCTACCTCAACATATACATGGTATATTTACACAACGAGAAAAGGGAATAAACTAAGCTATATTATATGAACACCTCTAGATTTTTAATAGATCTTACACAACTACATATATTTTATCATTATACAAATATAATAAAAACAATATTATAGGAAATAAAACTATATTATTGAAATACAACTATGAGGAGGAAATTGACATATCGATACTAGGCATTTGAGTTAGCTATCCACTATTGCTCTGGTTTTAACAACACACAATATAACCTACAAGGAAGATTAAATAGTGATCTACAAAAAGATAAAAGAGTTATTAGTGTTTATGGGGACTTCCAGAACTTAGATGAGTGAAATATATCCTGGATCCAAATGTCAACCCCAATTCCCTTTACGGTAATTTAAAACTAAAATGAGATTTGTAATATATGGAATCATAAGAAAAATGAAACAACAATATTAAATGACAATAAGACTGGTATACTATGAATAGAGGGTATACAAATATTAATGGAGATATGATTGCAGAAGTCATTAGACATTATTAAGTATTGCTAGTGAGGGTGTTGCAATGAGCATCATTTAATTGACATTCATGGATTCATTTGTTGGTTGCTAATTTTGGTATGCCATTTTATCGAGGGGATCTTTATAAATATAATTTGAAAATTTACTTTCTAGATTGTTGCAGGGAAAGCGACAATAACTTTTGTTTATGTTAGCTACTCAAGATCATGGTCATTGATCTATGGTTGTGCATGATATCTAGTTTGGGTATATCATCATGATTTGACATGGTTGACAATATGGGCTTGCTGGGGCTATCACACTTAGTTTCTAGAATGGGTATATTATTTGAGATCTTTCTTGATTTAGTTAGCATGTGAAGATCTCAATTGATACTCTGCTTAGGTAGGGTAGTGGGGTATTAATGAATTATGGTGATAGGATGGCAAATGCAAGTCAAGATTATTGAGTTGTGATTAAACTAATTTTTTTATTTTTGCTTGTATATAAAAATGCAAAGATGATCATTTTAATTTTAATTTATTTACTATAAACAATTTTTAGGATCTTAAATTTTGATTATGTAGTTTATATTGATTTTTGGTGTTATTTACTAGTTTCTAGTGGTTCTGATGAAATCCCAACAACTTTTCGATAGAATCTATGTTTTTTGATAATTATAGGTATTTTAGGCATAGGAAAGGTTTAATGCTTCTGGTTACTTCAAGAGTCTATGGTAGTATTTCTACCATGATACTCCATCACTACATGAAGAGTCCCATATTGTAGGATAGATTCGTTGCTATGAGAGGAGTCCTATAATACAAGAAGAAAAAAGATGCTATAGGATAAATCTACTACTTGTTGAGTGATACATCTGCCTAGTTGTAAATATACACCAATGGTCAAGACAAGATGTCCTCTCTTGAAAGGAAATATGAATTTCCCCAAGGTTTTGGTAAGGTTGGTCTAACCTGGTTGACTTATAACTTCAAAAGTATAAAGAAGAAAAGAAAAATATGTTGGAATGTTCAGGGCCACATGTAACTATTACAAGGGTGAGTGATTAATTCATGTCATTAGAGCTTAAAGAAACAAAAATTTTGATTCAATTGTTCATGTAATCATCAAAATATAAGCATTAACATCAAATATTACTTCCAAGAAACATAGAAAAGTAATATTCTAGGCTTACTGCCTTAAAATTATCATTGATATATCATTCATTGCATCATATCCATAAAATATTATAGCACATAACAATAATTCTTCTAAAACTTAAAAGAGTATATCACATAAAATGAGCTTCAGAAATGAAATCAGATTAATCTACTCCTAATCTAAGTAGTTTTCAAAAAAATTCAAAAGGAAAGGTTTAGAAAAAAAAGCCATTCCATCATTGAAGACTTATGTTGGATTTGTTGAAGCAACAATTTGTTGGTATTTTTGCCACACTACAATCAGAAGTCAAAAAAGGCAAAAATGAGAAGCGAATATTTTTAGAAAATAAGCCTAAATGAACACTTATGGACTTGAAAATATACCCAAAGGAGGGAAATTGAAAAATTAGACTTATGATGAAAGAATCACCCCAACATTCTGAACGAATTTAGAGATAATAAAGTTTTCATCCCGAGAAATTTCTCCAGCACAACTTAAAAATACAATATGAAGACCTTAGAGGCCCCGAAGAAGGATGAAAATTTACCTCAATGACCTTTAGGTAATTGAGGCATTGTAGATCTCTTCCCAATATTTCCAACGATATATTACAATAGACAATCAGGTCAATGGATCAAAAGTTATAGCTTCGAGAAATTGTACCACCAAAAATCATTTTTGGGCACTTTTTGGGCATTAGTCAAAGTTAATTTCACCCCAGATAGGGGGCAAAATTCATTTTTGCCCTTCTTTCGAGCGAATTTCTAGTTGAAGATATTTTCGGAGCGAAGGTACTAAACATGCATCATTTAAGTGGAAGCAATGCATTGGTCAAAGTCAAATTCACTCCGAAATAAGCATGTATGATGATGAAGGCGTTTCCCAAAGTAATTTCACCTTATTTTTAGCAAATCTAATGATTTCGCCTAAGTTGGGGTGAAAACAATGAAAGCACCCAAGTTGAAGTGAAAGAGGCGAAAGTAGCGCTAGTCAAAGTCAAAGTTGCCCCAACTTGGGGCGAAAATCATTTTCACCTTCCTTTGGGGGCAAAATTCTCTTTTTTGACCCCTAATTCAAGCAAGACAACATTTTGGGCGAAATCCTTGAGAGAATACAATTTCAGGGTGAAAAAAACCGAATGAAGGGCAAAATTCCATGTTTGAGCGTAACTTTCAGCGAAGTTACTGTTCAAAGATGCCATTGTTGAAGATCTATCTTGGGAAGGGCTAGAAATTGATGGTATTTAATTCTTGAGGTAACAAAATTAATATTTCTAGAATTCCTACTAAAGGGTTGCCAAGATTAAATGCTACGTCCATGATATTTGTATGATCTCTTTCATTCCCAAGGTGCCCTCCACTGATCTTGCCCATTTTCAAGACAATTAATTTTTGATGGGTCTTCCTGACGAAGATAAAATTTTGAGGTGCAAGATGACAAAGCGGTAACTAAGATTTAATGTTCAAGTTCCTGGTCTTTGTACGACATTGCTGTGTTCCAATGCACCGACGTTTGAGATGATTTTCCATCGTCCAATCATGTGATTTCCTAGGCGCTATCCATGAAAGAGGGATCACTACTTCTTGAAGAATGTTTTGATTTGAGCGTTGCTGCTACCGAGGAGAGAATTGCTCTGGTTGATCTTTGACTATCCAACATTTTGTTTTAATTCACATTTAATTTTAGAGGAAAAATACTCTATAAATACTAAGAATTTTAATGTAATGAAAACGGATGAACATGCTGCAAAAAACACTTTGAGTTTTCTGCATCAATTGAAGGATTCGTGGCTTCTGGTTCCTAGATTAGTATTGTATGCAATTATTTTTTGCCTTTCATTTTTGTTAAGTTCTGTTAGGAGGAAAACTTATGAGATATATTGATACAAGAAAGGTTACAATATAGGCATAAGCCTATATGACAAGTGTCAATGAAACTAACAAGTGTCAAAAAGTAGGCATAGTGCACATTAACAATATTCTAACATTCCCCCTTAATGTGCACTATCCTAACTATAAAGAAAAAACAAGTCAACATTAGGTAACATTCCCCCTTAATGTTGACTTCTCTAAAAGAAATCTATCATCTTCATTTATTTCTGATTTGGTCTAGGCTCATGCTCTTTGCGCTTGACTCTCCAACTATGAATAATTCTAGATCAATGGTGAATACATCTCGGTCTGATGCCATAGGGTCAACCACTTACTTGGATATGTTGCCACTGGGTCAGGGTCATCCTGTGTGTCTCAGGATCAACCACTTATGGGTCTGTTGCCTTTGCAAGTCATCCTCCAGGTATGTTGCCTCTTGCAGGTCACTGACTAGATCCACTATGAATAACATCCCCCCTCATGGTGAACTCAATATAGAAGGTGTCGATCTCTGCCAAAAATGCACCTTAATACAAAAATAAATACGAGCCATGAAATACAATAAAATGAGCCATAGAGTCTAAATTTGGAGGAGAAGAAAGAAGAAAGAAGAGAATATAATTTTTTGAAGTGTATTCGTCTGTAGTCTTCAGAAGTAGATCCGAAAAAAGACTTCGGATAGAATCTAGGGTGTCTATGTCTATAGTCCCTAGAATAAGTGTCCTTATGGTGACCTCCTCATCCCACCGGAATGCATGGGTAACCAGCCGCTACATCCGCCAGGTGCTATAGGGAAGGCAACTAGATACTAGGATCACTTACAAATTGCCTTGGAGTGTCGGGTACAACCGAGAGTGCACTCCAAGGTATAAAAATTTGAGGCTAAAAAACTTAAATGAAACAACCTCAAAATTACAAATGGACACCACCATTGTGTCCGTCGCATAAAATCCTTTTGAACTACTATAAACATGGCTATAGTCAGATCTCAATAAGTCCTCCATTTATAGGAAATATAACAACATGTCTCTCTAACCAGCAAATAATCATCGCACAGTGGCGGCATAAAAAAAATGGTCTTCAAAATTCCTTCGCAGGGGAATTACATGGGCCATCTATACCATCATTTCCACTCTCCATGTAGAAAAATAAATAAAATGACCAATTTTATGCTTGACTATTTATGAGTGTTCTTACTTTTGTTTTACATGGCAAGCCCCCCTTTCATGATTAAATGTTGCACTTCCACTATAAATATAAATGCCCCATTGGTTTTTAAAATTAGTCAACAGATGAGAAATATCTTAAAATGACTATCACCATGTGGTATATAAAAGAGCATAAAATGAAATAGAAAATACATGGCCCTTTTGCCAAGCTGCTCGTGATGATGCAGTGGCTTTCTCGAAACTACACTTCAGAACCTCACTGCGTGAGTGTTTGGAATCTTGCCATGGCCAATGTTTCCACACTTGGAAACTCCACTCTGGTGTTTACTAATGGTTCGAAACTTATCATTCGCCATCTCCTTAACAACGTCACTGTAAACGTCGCCGTCCTCGAACACAATATTTCCTCTCATCATGCTTTGATTTTATGTGTGTTGGTTGACAAGAATTCTTCAAAAACTCTGTCTCCTCCCACTCGAGCTTTACCTTTCAGTAATGTGCAGATGCATTGGCACATTCAACACAAGCTAACAAAGTTCCATATCTTATTCGCCTATGAATACTCCACATTTAACAGAATCTTGCAAATGGAAAGAAAACAATAGATCGATTCTTCTCTTCACATCTCCCGATGTGGTAATTTTTGATGCCATATTGATTCGCTTGTTGGTGAAGCTGACCCTACATGTCACTAAGCCCAAAACAACTATCCTATTGTGGTTCCAAATTGGTTCACTCCTCAGTAGATTAAACATAAGAAGATTAAACTCCTCACCATCCACATAATAAAAATATTCCAGAAGTACATACTCCATGATTGCACACGTCGTCCAACCACAGTCAAAGCATAACATTTTGGGTCTCTCCAGCCACCACACTGGGGACTTTTCCACCTCCTAGTATTTTGTGGTATCTCCAAAAACAACAAGTAAAAAAAAATTATGTCTGACATGTGGTACTGTGAGGTTCAAAAATAGTCGACAATGATGGTTCATGATGTCCTCTCCAAACAACAGTGCTTCAGTCAAGCCCATAAACTCACATGAAATCTCCTAAGCTCCAGTAGAAATATTAAATTTTGGTGGCCACCATAGGAAAATGTGCATCAAATATCTACTCACTCAGCATTCCATAGAAATGAACCATTTTTTTGTATTAAAACATGTAGCTAATACCAAAAGCATGATCTACTGTTTGTTGGTCCCAAGCATCTAGCCAGACAGCTGCGCCTCAGTTGGGAGCAATAATTATTCACACAAAACCGATGCTCAAGGCCATCTTTGGCCCACTTTTATAATGATGCGATAGATTTAACTCCTTCTACCGTTGATGTCGTCGGATATTCATGCGACCTTATGTTCAAAATAGTGCATGATATTTCACTCGCCTTCTGCGTCTGCTCATAATGCATTTCCTCTGCACGATCTTTGGATGCTACCATCTATGACTGCCACTTTAGAGAAAGCAAATAAATACCATATGCAAAACGGATCATGTGGGCATTATATACTGGGGCCAGCTTCCATATCGGCTCACCGTCATTCCGTAGATGACGCCAGCACCAAAATCGAATCAAACTTCTCCATGTTTATGCTGATAACGACAATATCAAACGGTCATGCCAATTCGACTTTCGTATACATTACTCCACTCTGCACTAGCATGTAGTAGGAGACACCGAAGTAGGTGACGAATAGGGCAGTAGTAGAAAATATCATAGGGACTAATAAAAAACAAATCATTCACCATCTCCAAACAAGCATTACTCGGGCACCTCGTCTACTAGACTTACTACACCTTCATGCACTCACTCTCCTCCAGATATGAAATATCATTCAGTTGAACACAACATCAAAAATTTAATAAAAATGCTAGTCACAATCCACTAATATTGCAATGTCGTACGGTCAAATCACATCCACCATTAAACTGTGTAGCCCGCTGCTCGTATCCATCGACAATCATATCGATCCCGAAAAATGCCAATCAACTTCGACCATGTTAAAGCATTTTGATTACTTTGTCTTCGTATTTTATAAAATTAGTTGGTACCATCTAAAAAACAAGCACATACTGCAAAACAAAAAATAAAAAATATAAGTGCACAAAAAGTACTTCCACTGCTCATGCGGCCAACGACCATATTCCCTTTTGAACAATATAAAATTTCACTAAGAGTGGACGGTGAGGGCTCTGACAATATAGCCGTTGTATGTATGTAGATATTCTTGCGCTTCTTTCGTTGAATACGAGTTCTGTTACCAAACAATGCATGAACTACAATGATATTAGACAAAGAAATAGGGTGGGATGTTCTTCGTTATCTTTATCTACACTTGAAACTCCATCAAAACATTGGATATTAATTGTAGCAATAGAAAAAAATTGAGCGTTAACATGGACGAAGGGCCATCAATCCAATTTTTGCATGAGATATCGGTATGCCAGCACGGACATTCGCTGCTGCTAACACCGTGCAATATGCCCACTCCGTTGATGGTCAAATTTTCTATCTCCCGCGCAACCCAACAACAAAAAAAAATCCTCCACGAGCGATAAGTGTGTTGTGTCTCTACGATCAAGATTTTTGTGATGAATACTGCAAGGCTATTATTGTTCAGGTCATAATACTCCAAGCATCTGACGTAAGCAGGAGGTTGCCGCCTCTCGAAAAGCTCTTCGCTTCACCGCTTAAAAGAATAGGAGGGCTGTAATAAAAATTGGTCATTGAATATGACATTGTACATATCATATAAAAATTTTGAAATCGATGCATAGACAAATGAGCCTTCACCACTATCACGAAATCCATTTTTTATCAGCACGAGCCCCTAACATAGCCACTAGCAACAAACAAATCTACTAAAGTCTGTCTATGGTGAGGAAGCCCTGTTTTCACCATCAAATCCAAGACAATAACAACATAAACCTGTAAAATAAAATACGACATTAACATGTCCACGAATGGTTCTGCTTTTGCAAGCTGTAATATAAACCATTGGTGGTGTGCCCTTCAAAGAGCAGCATCAAATCTGCAAATTCAGTGTATCTTATTTTTCATTTTTTCGTGGAGAATTTACTTCTTCGGAAGGATACCTCTCAATAAATAACTCTAGAAGAAATTTTGGGGCAACCATTAGCTTCTGGTTTTTGATCCATCTCATGGATGGAGAGCATACTCCGTAGCTTGAGAAAAAAATGTGGGAAAAAAAAAGAGGAAAATGAGGGGGAGGGGGGGATTTTCATGAGGGAAATCCCTCCTCAAGCTCACAAGACAAGAGAACACATGGAGCTCTGATACCAAATGTTAGGAGGAAAACTTATGAGATATATTGATACAAGAAAAGTTACAATATATAGGCATAAGCTTAAATGATACATGTCAATGAAACTGACAAGTGTCAAAAAGTAGGTATAGTGCACATTAACAATATTCTAACATTCTCCCTTAATGTGCTCTATCCTAACTATAAAGAAAAAATAAGTCAACATTAGGTAACATTTCTTGTTAATGTTGACTTCTCTAAAAAAAATCTATCATCCTCCTTTATTTCTGATTTGGTCTAGGCTCGTGCTCTTTGCGCTTGGCTCTCCAACTATGAATAATGCTAGATCAATGGTGTATACATCTCGATCTAATACCACAGGGTCAACCACTTACTTGGATATGTTACCACTGGGTCAGGGTCATCCTGTGTGTCTCAGGGTCAGCCACTTCTGCGTCTGTTGCCTTTGCAGGTCATTCTCCAGGTATGTTGCCTCTCGTAGGTCACTGACTAGATCCGCTATGAATAACATCCCCCCTCACGGTGAACTCAATCTAGAAGGTGTCGGTCTCTGCAAAAAATGCACCTTAATACAAAAATAAATACAAGCCATGAAATACAAAAAATGAACCATAGAGTCCAAATTTGGAGGAGAAGAGAGAAGAAAGAAGAGAATAGAATCTTTTGAAGTGTCTTCGTTTGTAGTCTTTAGAAGTAGATCCAAAAAAGACTTCGAATAGAATCTAGGGTGTCTATGTATGTAGTCCCTAGAATAAGTGTCCTTATGGTGACCTCCTCATCCCACCGGAATGCATGGGTAACCAGCCGTTGCATCCGTCAGGTGCTATAGGGAAGGCAACTAGATACTAGGATCACTTATAAATTGCCTTGGAGTGTCGGGTACAACCAAGAGTGCACTCCAAGGTATAAAAATTTGAGGCTAAAAAACTTAAATGAAACAACCTCAAAATTACAAATGGACACCACCATTGTGTCCGTCACAGAAAATCCTTTTGAACGACTATAAACATGGCTATATTCAGATCTCAATAAGTCTTCCATCTATGGGAAATATAATAGCATGCCTCTCTAAGCAACAAATAATCATCGCATGGTGGCGGCATAAAAAAAATAGTCTTCAAAATTCCTTCGCAGGGGAATTACATGGGCCATCTATACCATCATTTCCACTCTCCATGTAGAAAAATAAATAAAATGACCAATTTTATGCTCGACTATTTATGAGTGTTCTTACTTTTGTTTTACATGGCAAGCCTCCCTTTCATGATTAAGTGTTGCACTTCCACTATAAATATAAATGCCCCATTGGTTTTTAAAATTAGTCAACAGATGAGAAATATCTTAAAATGACTATCACCATGTGGTATATAAAAGAGCATAAAATGAAATAGAAAATACGTGGCCCTTTTGCCAAGCTGCTCGTGATGATGCAGTGGCTTTCTCGAAACTACACTTCAGAACCTCACTGCGTGAGTGTTTGGAATCTTGCAATGGCCAATGTTTCCACACTTGGAAACTCCACTCTGGTGTTTACTCATGGTTCGAAACTTATCATCTGCCATCTCCTTAACAACGTCACTGTAAACATCGTCGTCCTTGAACACAATATTTCCTCTCATCGCGCTTTGATTTTATGTGCGTTGGTTGACAAGAATTCTTCAAAAACTGTCTCCTCCCACTCGAGCTTTACCTTTCAATCATGTGCAGATGCATGGGCACATTCAACACAAGCTAACAAAGTTCCATATCTTATTCGCCTATGAATACTCCACATTTAACAGAATCCTGCAAATGGAAAGAAAACAACAGATCGATTCTTCTCTTCACATTTCTTGATGTGGTAATTTTTGATGCCATATTGATTTGCTTGTTGGTGAAGCTGACCTTACGTGTTGCTAAGCCCAAAACAACTATCCTATTGTGGTCCCAAATTGGTTCACTCCTTAGTAGATTAAACATCAACAGATTAAACTTCTCACCATCCACAAAGTAAAAATATTCTAGAAGTACATACTCCATGATCGCACACGTCGTCCAACCACAGTCAAAGCATAACATTTTGGGTCTCTCCAGCCGCCACGCTGGGGACTTTTCCACCTCCTAGTATTTTGTGGTATCTCCAGAAACAAGTAAAAAAAAATTATGTCTGGCATATGGTACTATGAGGTTCAGAAATAGTCCATGATGATGGTTCATGATACCCTATCCAAATAGCAGTGCTTTAGTCGAGCCCATCAACTCACGTGAAATATCCTCAGCTCCAGTAGAAATATCAAAGTTTTATGGCTACCATAGGAAAACATGCATCAAATATCCACTCACTTAGCATTCCATAGAAATGAACCATTTTTTTTGTTAAAGCATGTAGCTAATACCAAAAGCACGATCTGCTGTTTGTTGGTCCTAAGCATCTAGCCAGATAACTGCGCCTCATTTGGGAGCAATAATTATTTACACAAAATCGACGCTCAAGGCCATCTTTGGCCCACTTTTCTAATGATGTGGTAGATTTAACTCCTTCTACCATTGATGTCGTCAGATCTTCATGCGACCTTCAGTTCAAAATAGTGCATGATATTTCACTCGCCTTCTGCATCTGCTCATAATGCATTTTCTCTGCACGATCTTTGGATACCACCATCTATGACTGCCACTTTAGAGAAAATAAATAAATACCATTTACAAAACGGATCATGTGGGCATTATATACTTGGGACAGCTTCCATATCGGCTCACTGTCATTCTGCAGATGATGCCAACACCAAAATCGAATCAAGCTTCTCCATGTTTGTGCTGATAACGACAATATCAAATGGTCATACCAACTCAACTTTCACATACATTACTCCACTCTGCACCAGCATGTAGTATTAGACACCGAAGTAGGTGACGAACAGGGCCGTAGTATAAAATATCATAGGGACCGATAAAAAACAAATCGTTCACCATCTCTAAACAAACATTACTCGGGCACCTCGTCTACTCGACTTACTGCACCTTCACGCACTCACTCTCCTCGAGATATGAAAATATCATTCATTTGAACGCAACACCAAAAATTTAATAAAAATGCTAGCCATAATCTACTAATATTGCAGTGTCGCGTGATCAAATCACATCCACCATTAAACTGTGCAGCCCGCCGCTCGTATCCATCGACAATCATCTCGATCCCAAAAAAATGCCAATAAAATTCGACCACGTTAAAGCATTTTTATTACTCTCTCTTCGTATTTTATAAAATCAGTTGGTACCATCCAAAAAACAAGCACATCTTGCAAAACAAAAAATAAAAAACATAACTGCACAAAAAGTACTTCCACTGCTCATGCGGCCAACGACCATATTTCCTTTCGAACAATCTAAAATTTCACTAAGAGTGGATGGTGAGGGATCTGACAATATAGCCATTGTATGTATGTAGATATTCTTGCGCTTCTTCTATTGACTACGAGTTCTGTTACCAAACAATGCATGAACTACAATGATATTAGACAAAGAAATAGGGTGGGACGTTCTTCGTTATCTTTATCTACACTCGAAACTCCATCAAAACATTGGATATCGATTGTAGCAATAGAAAAAATTGGAGCTTTAACATGGAAGAAGGGCCATCATGCCAATTTTTGCGTGAGATATCAGTATGCCGGCATGGACATTCGCTGCTGCTAACACCGTGCAATATGCCCACTTCGTTGATGGTCAAAGTTTCTATCTCCCGCGCAACCCAACAACAAAAAAAAATCCTCCATGAGCGATAAGTGTGTTGTGTCTCTATGATCAAGATTTATGTGATGAAGACTGCGAGGCTATTATTTTTCAGGCCATAAAACTCCAAGCATCTGACGTAAGCAGGAGGTTACCACCTCCCGAAAAGCTCTTCGCTTCACCGCTTAAAAGAATAGGAGGGCTGTAATAAAAATTGGTCATTGAATATGACATTGTACATATCATATAAAAATTTTGAAATCGGTGCATAGATAAATGAGCCTTCACCACTATCATGAACTCTATTTTTTATCAACACGAGCCCCTAACATAGCCACTAGCAACAAACAAATCTGCTGAAGTATATCTATGGCGAGGAAGCCCTATTTTCACCATCGAATCCAAGACAATAGCAATATAAACCTGCAAAATAAAATTCAATATTAACATGCCCATGGATGGTTCTGCTTCTGCAAGCTACAATATAAACCATTGGTGGTGTGCCCTTCAAAAAGCAGCATCAGATCTACAAATTCAGTGTATCATATTTTTCATTTTTCCATGGAGAAATTACTTCTTCGAAAGGATACCTCTCAATAAATAACTCTAGAAGAAATTTTGGGGCAATCATTAGCTTCTGGTTTTTGATCCATCTCATGGATGGAGAGCATACTCCTTAGCTTGAGAAGAAAAATGTGGGAAAAAAAATAAGAGGAAAATGAGGGGGAGGGGAGATTTCAATTAGGGAAATCCCTCCTCAAGCTCACAAGGCAAGAGAACACATGGAGCTCTGATACCAAATGTTAGGAGGAAAACTTATGAGATATATTGATACAAGAAAGGTTACAATATATAGGCATAAGCCTATATGACAAGTGTCAATGAAACTGACAAGTGTCAAAAAGTAGGTATAGTGCACATTAGCAATATTCTAACAAGTTCATATTTTTTTAAGGTAAATTTAAATTCTACACTTTTGATTTAATTCCTGGTAGAAAAATAAATGCTGAAATGGTTATTGGAAATTATCCCTGCACTTTATGAATGGTTCCTATGCTTTCCTTTCCATTACATGTTGATTGAGGCTTGATTTTATTTTTAGTTGTTAGTTTATCCCCATTCGGTATTTTTTGGCTCATAGCCATATTTACTGTTTCTTTCTATCATTTCCCATATCTTTCCTATTACTCTAAGCTTTAAACCAAATTAGATTTGTAAGGTAACCAACCCTCTCTAGAGATTACTTGAAGGACATCTCTCTCCTTTGACTTTTCAATGTTAGTCGGGTCTAGGGTGCATATATTTTATGATTAGACAGATTCATGACCAACTGTTTTTGGCACACCTGGTGGGATGAACAGTCTACGTATTTTAAGGGAGTCTAAGTTTGGTGAATCTCTGGCTTTCCTTTATTTGGTAAAATCACATGGCAACTCTATTGAGATGAAGATCCAAATATCATGATTGCTGGATTCCTTTTATGCTGAAATAAGACACCTCGAAGGAATCAAGGTTTGGTGAGTAGCCTTGACCTCACAAGTAGAGAAATAATGTTCACATGACGACTTTGAATCAATAGTATGGATTGTGATCTCTGAATACCACTACTATAATGGCATAGGTATGCTATCCCAACTGGGATGATCCTAGCCCTATGAATCTCCAAATTCGATATGATATTCCCAAAAATACCCTAAAGACCCTAAAAAAATACAATGGCACTAAGCGAATGGTCTGAGAGCACCTTGAAGATGTTGTTGCTCTAGCAATCATCCATGGCATAACCCATGAACATATCATGATTAAAATTTTGCTCCTATATCTAGAGAGAAAGACACTATAGTGGTACAGACTGCTCGGGCGTAAGAGCATCAGCTCATGGGGGACTTAGCAGGAGCACTAGTCGACACATTTGATGGCTCTCAGGATCCCTTTTAACTCTTGATGTACCTCTCCACCATCACAAGAGCACCTCTAGAGAGCATCACAGACTTCAATATCTAATTTTGGAGGAGTTGGAGGAGAATTTCAGAGAAGATCCGATCGACACCCAACCAGGTCCACCTCTACTATATTCAGGCTTTCCACCCAAACATAGGCCTCCTCTTGTAGAAATATGAGGAATAGAGATTCCCTCAAGTTTTTTAGGAAGCAGTACAAACAGAGTGACTCTTGTTCCAATCAGGAAAAATATAGTGGAGAGAAATTACCTTTTCATCACTCTCTTTGGTAGTTTTTGCTCTCGTATGTCTTGCGTAGTATTCACAATGGTAGATCCCTGAAACCATGCAGAGACCTAGAACGCAACTGTGTGGAGCACAAGAGGCAGATCTCATCCTAGGCCAATGAAGAAAATATGCAAGCATTTCTATCACAATGAACAATATGGTTGCTTGTAGTTTCCATCAGGGGATGGACCGAGAAGGAAAACAGGTTCAGGTGGTAGATTTTGAGAGCGAAGAAGACATATTTTTGCACTATTTTTGTGTCTCAGGGCATAGAATGCAAGTATTAAGCCAAAACCCAATAAGCATACCTCATCAGGAGTTTGATCTTGAGGAGATCCTGATAGAAGGGATATTGCTAGAAAAATCTTGTTGTTGTTAGAGTTAATGTAATGTGCACTATGCCAGTTTGACACTTGTAAGTTTCATTGACAAGTGTCATGTTCATCATATAGGCTTATGCCTATATATTGTAACCATTTATCAATAAAATATATCCCTTCAGTTTGATTACTCTTGACATTTGGTATCAGAGCAGGCTTTCCCTGCCCTGTGAAAACCCTTGAGGGGGGATTTCCCTCATGGAAATCCTCCCTCCCCCCTCATTTTTTTCCCTTTGGCCATTTTTTAAAACTGAGGGAGTATGCTCTCCATCTTTGATGGATCAGAAACCAGAAGTTTTTTATGGCTGCCAATTTTTTGGAATTTTTTTTTAAGTTCAGAAAACGGGTGTGAGCGACGCAGATGAAAGGGAAGCTCCCCGAGACATTGCTTAATGGTCGATATGCCATTTACGACTTCTGAAAGTGAAAGGCAGAACTCTCCAATAATCCAAAGTGCGTAGGAATATGGCCATGCTACTGGGAAATTTCCATCTCTTCATGCACTGAACTGCACCTGCTATCCGTCAGCTTAGACCACTGGAAAATTTGGGCTACTTTATCTGAAATGCAAAGGAGAGGACAACTGCCCCTCAAACTGTGTTTGTGAAGTATGTTCGAAATTTATCATTCTACTATTGCTGTTTATCAATAACTATCTAATATTATTCTGTGAGAAGGTCTTCTAGTTGATGGCATAGATCTAAGTGCAAACTATCGGTTGTGTTGAGAGTTCAGGCTTCCCAGATGCGCTTAACTCCTCTGCACTCCATCTGAAGGCTCTCTGGTGAGCAAAAGTGAGAGTAACAGATGCTAAATCATCGCCTCTGCTACGCTTGGAACAATGGTGCCGGGAATGCGGCCCCTCAGAACTTCAGACGGGATTTCGCAGGCTTTGGCTTTGTTGCCTCTGTCGTTGTTGCTGTTTTTTTTTATGGCAGTTTCTCCAACGGTGACGTCTGCTGTTTCTTCGACTCCTCATGAATTCGATGTAGGCTGGACAATATCTTTTGGTTCCCTAAATCATCGACTTCATAAACCCATCGCCGGTCCGAAACGATCTGCTTCATCAGCTTCGTGAACATGGCGCTGTACCGCAGAAGAAAAAACTCCAAGTACTGCAAATTCACCCTGTTTCGTCTGTAGCTTGTGGACCTCAGTGAAGGACGAGCACAAGATCGAGTGGAATGTCGAGAAGATGTGCGTGCTGAGCAGTGCCACCAACAGACATGGCGTGTGATTACTAGAGGGATTGTGGACCTCAGCGAAGATCTACCTTGTGCCCGTCGATCTGGGCATGGTGGCGGTTGCGAAAGAGGTGAAGAATCTGTTCTGGCTATTGCATGGAGTCCAAATGGCAAATGAATTGAATGCAATCTGCAGTGGCGCATGTATCCAACTACATTTTACGGGGATGAATTATTTGTGTGACCCAGCACGACAAGGTTGTTAGGTCCGCTCTCTCCAGTTCCCACAGTAAAAAACTGATTTCCGGTCATCTTCCTCAGCTGACGCCGCGTGCCTACCACTCCGCGTGTCTGACTGCTGGTTTTTTGACAGGTTCGGGGTTTGAACTACGGCCATGCACCACTTCCCCAAGCTAGAGTACCAGACCCCCCTGGAGAATTATTTCCGTTATGGAGGTGTTTGGGCAGTTGATTGAGATGGCTAAGGAGGGGCTTGATCACGGGGAAGTGATTGCGGGGAAGAAGTGTTTTTTTAAAAAAATAGGGAGAGTAATGGTTTTCAGCAGATCCGATATCGAAGGAATGGACCCTGTGCTAGCCTCATGGAGTTTGACGTCATTGCTGCAAGTAGACGCCGAAACGTGGACGTCCTATTTGAAATTGGTGAATCGAACGAGGTGAAGAAGAGTTCGAGGGTTAATATTTAGGGGGAGGCAAATTTTTTAAATACTTTTTATGATATTTGGGGAGTGATCGTTTTCTATTGGCCAATAATATGTTTTATTTGGCTAATTTTTTTCACATGGAGAGTGAAAGTGGAAGAAGACCAAAATTGAAAACTATTTGTCCTTTTTATTCCGTCTGAGTGCGATGCCAGGAATCTTCTATTCCTGAAGTTTATTTGATTCCTAGTGAGGCATGTTGTTTTTCATTATGATGAAGGCCCCTTTGATGGTGAAATATAGGGGTATTTATAGTCGTTGGAAACGGTTTTCTGCGATGGACACAATGGTGATGTCATATTGCCATTTTGAGACTGTTTCAATTAAGTTTTTTAGCCACAAAGTTTTTCCTACCTTGGAGTGCACTCTCGGTTGTACCCCACACTCCTGAGGTAATTTTATATGTGATCCTTGTACCTAGTGATCTTTTCTATACACTTGGCGAATGCAGTGGCTGGTTACCCATGCATTTCGGTGGGATGACATGGTCACAATAAGGACACTTATCCTAGGGACTACAGACATAGACACCCTAGAATCTATCCGAGTTTTTTTTTTGGATCTACTTCTGAAGACTACAGATGAAGACACTTCAAAATATTCTCTTCTTTTCTTCTTCTCTCCTCTTATTTTGATCTATGGCTCATTTTATTGTATTGAGTGCATTTTCGGCACAAACCGACACCTTCTAGATTGAGTTCACCATGAGGAGGGATTTCATACTCATGGTGAATCTAGTCAGTGACCTACGAGAGGCAACATCCTCTAAGGATGAGCTGCAGAGGCAACAGACCCAGAAGTGGCTGACATTGAGGCACCCATGATGACCCCGAGGCACTTAGACGGCTGAACCAGTGGCAACAGACCCATGGAAGTGGCTGACCCTGAGGCAATAGACCAAGATGTATACACAGTGAATCTAGCATTATTCATAGTTGGAGATCCAAGCACAAAGAGCAAGAGTCTAAGACCAAATCAGCAAATAAAGGAGGATGTAGATTTTTGTTAGAGAAGTCAACATTAAGGGGGAATGTTACCTAATGTTGACTTGTTTTTTTTCTTTAGTTAGGATAGTGCACATTAAGGGGGAATGTTAGAGTTAATGTAATGTGCACTATGCTAGTTTGACACTTGTCAGTTTCATTGACAAGTGTCATGTTCATCATATAGGCTTATGCCTATATATTGTAACCATTTATCAATAAAATATATCCCTTCAGTTTGATTACTCCTGACAGTTGTCACATTAAGGAGTTAGAGGAACTCATACTCAAGAGCCCACAACCAGTGGACTCCTTCAAGTGGCGGTATTGGGACCAACCATCATCACAACCAATACTCAAAGAAGGATCCCATGTGGTAAATACCTTTGCAACATTATTTATTGATTATATGAGTACTGACATGCATGATAACCTGCCAAGTTGCATCTTGTTCGTAACCTACCAAACTTTGGGAAGAGGCTAGATGGACTTCAAAGATTGATTGAAGTACAATAAGATCTGGTTCGAACATTGCAGATTCATCGAATAAGCACCAAAAGCCAGGTTTGTGGTGGCTATATGCCAATCATGTCGTAAAATTTTGTGTAAATAGTGTAAATAGGCTGATTGATTAATAAAGTGTTGAGGGCACTAAATGGTGTGATACTAAAAAAATAAAATAAAATCTAATGTTGCAACCACCCACATCATTGGCTCAACTGGTGTTAGAGCCCATAGGTATGCATTTTCTCTTCTCTTGATCATGAGCATTTGGTGATTATTTCCCTTCATTCTATAGTACCTCCTTCCACTTTGCTTTCATTTTCTATACCCACCACTTATGTTCCCCTCCCCATTTCATAGTCATTAATCACCAATGCTCCTTCTGTTGTTTCCATTTCTTCCATTCCTCCATATTTTTATTTGTTGGTCTCTGTCCCTAACCCATTTTCTATTCCACTATCATCCACCTCATCTTCCACCCCCATTAATAATCCCATTGTTTCTGTAAGTACACCAACCTCATCAAGGATGAGTGTAACTATGGCCCTGTCCATTTATGCGCCTTCTATTGAGCTAAACCCTCAGAAACCTCTCTTCCATTTTTTTCCATTTTTTGATTACAGGAGCCATTGGCGTTAGATATCAAAGTCTTTCTAGAGTACCTTAAAGCAGAGAAAATCGATCGAGCTCGACAAAGTTCCTCGTATTGGGTGAAAAATACAAACAGACTTCCGAACAATATCAGGTAGCATAGGAAGAAGCTAGTGCAAGCAGTAAACGATTTGATGCAGCAAAAAGTTATGACTCCATTACCCAATGGATAAAGGACTTGGGTTTGATTGTATCTAGATGAGCTAAATACCCCGTGAGCCGCCAGAAGTGTTGGCATTTTTGCTACACTACAGTCATAAGTCAAAAAAGGCAAAAATCAAGAAGCGGCTATTTTTGGGATATTGGCCTAAACAAATAGCTATGGACTTGAAAATTTATCCAAAGGAGGGGAGTTAAAAAATTAGACTTATGGTGAAAGAATCACCCCAATATCTTGAACGGATTGAGAGATATTAAAGTTTTCGTCCTGAGAAATTTCTCTAGCACAACTTAAAAATATAGTATGAAGACATTAGAGGCCCTGAAGAAGGATGAAAATTTACCTCAATTATATTTAGGTTATTAAGATGTTGTATATATCTTCCCAAGCTTTCCAATGATATATTACAATAGACAATCAGGTCAACAGATCAAAATTTATGGCTCCAAGAAATTGTACCACCAAAAATTATTTTCGGGCACTTTTGGGGTAAAAATCCATTTTTGGGCACTTTTTGTGTGAAAATAATAAGTGGACATCAGTCAAAGTCAATTTCACCCAAGATAGGGGGTGAAATTCATTTTCACCCTTCTTCTAGGTGAATTTCTAGTTGAAGATATTTTCGGAGCGAAGGTACTAAACAGACATCATTTAAGTGGAAGCAATGCATTGGTCAAAGTCAATTTTACTCCGAAATAAGCATGTATGATGATGAAGGCATTTCCCAAAGTAATTTCACCTTATTTTTAGAAAATCTAATGATTTCACCTAAGTTGGGGCGAAAACAATGAAAGCACCCAAGTTGAAGCGAGAGAGGCAAAAATAGCGTTAATCAAAGTCAAAGTCGTCCCAACTTGGGGCGAAAATCATTTTCACCCTCCTTTGGGGGTGAATTTCCTTTTTTTGGCCCCTATTTCAAGCAAGATAGTTTTTTGGACGAAATCCTTTAGAGAATACAATTTCGAGGTGAAAAAAACTGAACGAAGGGCGAAACCCCATATTTGAGCGCAACTTTCAGCGAAGTTACAATTTCAAGGTGCCATTGTTGCAGATCTTTCTCAGGAAGGACTAGAAATTGATGGCATTTAATTATTGAGGTAACAAAATTAATATTTCTAGAATTCTTGCTAAAGGGTTGCCAATATTAAATGCTATGTCCCTGATATTTGGATGATCTCGTTCATTCCCAAGGTGCCCTCCATTGATCTCGCCCCTTTTCAAGACAAAGTTAGATTTTGGTGGGTCTTCCTGGCAAAGATAAAATTTTGAGGTGCAAGATGATGAAGTAGTAACTAAGATTTAATGTTCAATATCCTGGTCTTCGTGTGATATTACTGTGTTCCAATCCATCGATGTTTGAGATGATTTTTCATCGTCCAATCCTGTTGATTTTCTATGTGCTCTCCATGAAATACGGGTCACTGCTTCCTGACGATGTTCTGATTCGAATGTTGCTACTGTCGTGGAGATAATTGCTTTGGCTGGTCTTTGACTAGCCGAAATTTTGTTTAATTCACATTTAATTTCAGAGGTGAAATCCTCTATAAATACTAAGCATTTTGATGTAATGAAAAGAGGATGAACATTTTGCAAAAAACACTTTGAGTTTTCTGCATCAATTGAAGGATTCATGGCTTATGGTTCATGGAGTAGTGTTGTATGCAACTATTTTCTGCATTTCATTTTTGTTAAGTTCATGTTTTTTGTTAGGTAAATTTAAATTCTGTACTTCTGAATTTAATTCATGGTAGAAAACTGAATGCTGAAATGGTCATTGGAAATTATCTCTGCACTCTATAAATGGTTCCTATATTTTCCTTCCCATTACATGCTGATTGAGGCTTTATTTGATTTTTAGCTGTTAGTTTATCCCCATTCGCAATTTCTGGCTCATAGCCATATTTCCCATTTATTTTTGTCATTTCCCATATCTTTCCTGTCACCCTAATATTTAAAATGAATTATATTAGTAAGGGAACCAACCCTCTCTAGAGATTCACCCGAAGGACATATCTTTCCTTCAACCTTTCAATGTTGGTTGGGTCTAGGGCGCATATGTTTTATGATTAGACAGATTTGTGATCAATAATTTTTGGCATGCTCGATGGGACGAACAATATTTGTATTTTAAGGGAGCCCGATTTTGGTGAATCTTTGGCTTACCTTCATCTAGAAAAATCACCTGGTGACTCTGTTGAGCTAAAGATCCAAATCTCATGACCGGTGGATGCCTTTTATGTTGAAAGAAGACACCCTGGAGGAATCAAGATTTTGTGAGAAACCTTGACATCACAAGCGGAGAAATAATGTTCACCTGATAAATCTGACTGAGCAGCACAAAATGTGATCTTTGAAGACCATTTCTATAATGGCACAAGTATGCTATCCCAGCTGGGATGATCTTGGCCCTTTGAATCTCCAAAGTCAGCATGATATTCCCAAAAATACCTTGAATACCCTAACAAAATACAATGGCACTAAGGGAATGGCCCGAGAGCATCTTGAAGATGTTGCTGCTCTAGAAATTATCCATGGCATAACCCACAAATATGTTATGATCAGACTTATGGTCCTATCTCTAGAGGGAAAGGAGCTATAGTGGTACAAACTGCTCGGGTGTAAGAGCATCTTCTCATGGGTGGACTTGGCAGGAGCACTAGTCAACACATTTGATGGCTCTTAGGATCCATTTCTTGATGCACCTCTCCACCATCACAAGAGTACCTCTAGAGAGCATCATAGACTTCAATGTCCGATTTTGGAGGAGTTGGAGGAGAATTCCAGAGAAGATCCAATCGACACCCGACCAGGCCCACCTCTACTATATTCGTCTTTCCACCCGGACATAGGCCTCCTCCTATAGAAATCTAGGGAATAGAGATTCCCTCAAGTATTTTAGGAAGCAGTAAAAGTAGAGCAGCTCCTGTTCCAATTAGGAAAAATAAAGTTGAGATAAATTGCCTTTCCATCACTCTCTCTGGGAGTTGTTGCTACCGTTTGTCTTGCGCAGTATTCACAATGGCAGATCCCTCAAATTGCACAGAGACCTAGAATGCAGTTGTATGGAGCACAAGAGGCAAATATCATCCTAGGCCAACAAATGAAATATGCAAGCACTGCTCCAAAAATTAACAATATGGTTGTTTGTAGTTTTGATAGGGATTATGCCCTATTCATACAAAAGTGGCATTTAATGCACCAATCCATGTGACCATTAAATGCGATCTATGTGAATAAGGATTAATATTTATTCAAGTCTCATTTAGGAGATGGACCAAGAAGAGGAACAGACTCAAGTGGTATATTCTAAGAGCGAAGAAGGCATATTTTTACACCTTATTTGTGTCCTAGGGCATAGCACGTAAGTATTTAGCCAAAGTCCAATTAGCACGTTCATCAAGAGGATGATCCTGAGGAGATCTTGATAGAAGGGCTATTGCCAAAAAAATCCTTCTGTCACATTAAGGAGTTAGAGGAACCCATACTAAAGAGCCCACAACTAGTGGACTCTCTCAAGTGGTGGTATTGGGATCAACCATCACCACAAATAGTACTCGAAGAAGGCTCCCATGTAGTAAATATCTTCACCACATTATTCATTGTTTGTATGAGTACTGATACACATGATAACCTGCCAAGTTGCATCTTGTTCACAACTTGCAAAAATTTGGAAAGAGGCCAGCCAGACTTCAAAGATGAAATGAAGTACAATCAAATCTAGTTTGAACACTACAGATTCATCAGATAAGCATCAAAATCTAGTTTTTATGCGGTGGTATGCCAATCATGTTGTAAAATTTTATGTAATTAGTGTAAATAGGTCGGTTGATAAATAAAGTGTCGAGGGCACTAAATGGTGTGATCCTAAAATCAAAATCTAACATTGCAACCACCCATGTAATTGGCTCAAATGGTGTTGGAACCCGTAGGTATGCATTTTCTCTTCTCTTGATCATGAACATTTGGTAATTGTTTCCCTTTATTCTACAATACCTCCTTCCACTTCGCTTTCATTCGTTGTACCCACCACTTTTGTTCCCCTCCCCGTTTCATAGTCATCAGTCATCAATGCTCCTTTTGTCATTCCAATTTTTTCCATTCCTCTATATTTTAGTTTGTTGGTCTTTGTCCCTAACCCATTTTCTATTCCACTATCATCTACCTCATATTCCACCCTCGTTAATAATCCCATCATCGTTGTAAGTACACCAACCTCGTCAAGGGTGAGTGTAACTATGGCCCCATCCATTTCTGCTCCTTCCGTTGAGCCAAATCCTCAGTAGTATCTGTTCATTTTTTTCCCATTTTTTGGATTACAAGAGTCATTGGTGTTAGAGATCGAAGTCTTTCCAGAGCACCCTAAAGCGGAGAAAATCAGCCAAACTCAAAAAAATTCCTTGCGTTGGGTGAAAATACAAACAAGTGGGAGAACAATATTAGACAACGCAGAAAGAATCTAGTGCAAGCAGTAAACGATTTGATGCAGTAAACGGTTATGACTTTTTTGCCTAATGGATAAAGACCCTGGGATCGATTGCATCCAGATGAGCTGAATACACCACGAGCCACTAGAAGTGTTGGTATTTTTATCACACTACAGCTAGAAGTCAAAAAAGTAAAAATTGGGAAGCGGCCATTTTTGGGAAATCAACCTAAATGGACACCTATGGTTTTGAAAAATTACCCAAAGGAGGGGAATTAAAAATTTAGACTTATGGTGAAAGAATCACCCCAATATCTTGAACAGATCGAGAGATATTAAAGTTTTCATCCCGAGAAATTTCTCCAGTACAAATTAAAAATACAATATGAAGACCTTATAGGCCTCGAAGAAGGATACAAATTTACCTCAATGACCTTTAGGTGATTAAAGCATTGTAGATATCTTCCCAAGATTTCCAATGATATATTACAATAGACAATCGGGTCAACGGATCAAAAGTTATGGCTCCGGGAAACTGTACCACCAAAAATCATTTTCGAGCACTTTTGGGGTGAAAATCCATTTTTGGGCACTTTTTGGGTGAAAATAATAAGTGGGCATACATCAAAGTCAATTTCACCCCAGATAGGGGGTGAAATTCATTTTTACCCTTCTTTCGAGCGAATTGCTAGTTGAAGATATTTTCGGAGCGAAGGTACTAAATAGGCGTCATTTAAGTGGAAGCAATCCATTGGCCAAAGTCAAATTCGCTCTAAAATAAGCATGTATGATGATGAATGCATTTACCAAAGTAATTTCACTTTATTTTTAGCAAATCTAATGAATTCACCTAAGTTGGGACGAAAACAATGAAAGTGCCCAAGTTGAAGCGAAAGAGGCGAAAGTAGCACTAGTCAAAGTCAAAGTTGCCCCAACTTGGGGCAAAAATCATTTTCACCCTCCTTTGGGGGCGAAATTCCCTTTTTTGGCCCCTAATTCAAGCAAGACAACGTTTTGGACGAAATCCTTGAGAGAATACAATTTCGAGGTGAAAACAACCAAACGAAATGTGAAACTCTATGTTTGAGCGTAACTTTCAATGAAGTTACTATTCAAAGGCACCATTATTGCAGATCTTTCTTGGAAAGGGCTATAAATTGATGGCATTTAATTCTTGAGGTAGCAAAATTAATATTTCCAAAATTCCTGCTAAAGGATTGCCAATATTAAATGCTATGTCCCTGATATTTGTATGATCTCATTCATTCCCAAGGTGCCCTCCATTGATCTCGCCCCTTTTCAAGACAAAGTTAATTTTTGGTGGGTCTTCCTAGCGAAGATAAAATTTTGAGGTGCAAGATGATGAAGCGGTAACTAAGATTTAATGTTCAAGCTCTTGGTCTTCATGCGACATTATTGTGTTCCAATGCACCAATGTCTGAGATGATTTTCCATCATCCAATCTTGTTGATTTCCTAGGTGCTCTCCATGAAATAGGGATCACTGCTTCCTAAAGAATGTTTTGATTCAAGCTTTGTTGCTACCGAGGAGAGAATTGCTCTTGTTGGTCTTTGACTAGCCGATATTTTGTTTTAATTCGCATTTAATTTTAGAGGTGAAATCCTCTATAAATACTAAGCATTTTGATGTAATGAAAAAGGATGAACATTCTACAAAAAACACTTTGAGTTTTCTACATCAATTGAAGGATTCTTGACTTCTGGTTCCTTGGAGTAGTGTTGTATGCAATTATTTTTTGCCTTTCATTTCTATTAAGTTCATGTTCTTTTTAGGTAAATTTAAATTCTGCACTTCTAAATTTAATTCCTGGTAGAAAACTAAATGCTGAAATGGTCATTGAAAATTATCCCTGCACTCTATGAATGGTTCCTATGCTTTCCTTCCCATTACATGCTGATTGAAACTTGATTTTATTTTTAGTTGTTAGTTTATCCCCATCCGACGTTTCTGGCTTATAGTCATATTTCCCATTTCTTTCTATCATTTCCCATATCTTTCCTGTTACCCTAAGCTTTAAACCGAATTAGATTAGTAAGGGAACCAACCCTCTCTAAAGATTGGCCCGAAGGACATCTCTCTCCTTTGACCTTTCAATGTTGGTCGGGCCTAGGGCGCATATATTTTATGATTAGGAAGATTCGTGACCAACACAATTATAAAATCAACCAGCCTTAGCTCAATCAGTATTCACACAATCTACGAACAAGATGATGCTATCTTCAAAGGAGAAAGAGACAATGCACTAAAATTGACTCAAATGTAACCACCATCATCATGCACAGATTACACCAAGCATTCTAATACATTGTATTGATAAGATATTCAATGATTACACTCAGAATTACTTGTATTAGGTGATTGCAAGGATAACTCTCCAAGTACAATGATAGGGTTCAGATATCCACCAACTACAAAGCAAATAAAATTCTAAAAATACCTATCGTTGTGATGGATTCCAACCCTTTGGAATGGGGTCTTAATGACTATTTATAGCCTTACAATTTCAAAATTTTAGTGCTTTATAGTAGTATCTTAGTGTTTTACAGTTGTATGGATGAGTTGTATGTCATTGCCTGGATAGATGATGGGTCATCTTAAGGTTCTTCTTGATCTTGATCTTTAATTTCAACCATTGATTCTTTTAACTGCTCTAGTATATTCTCCTTGAAGCTAAGTGAGTTGAGTTGTCAAGATTAGGTCTAGGTTCACCATATTTCTTCTAAAATTTCTTCCAGACGCTTGGCTAGCTTCTAGATTTATCAGGGTGCCCTTTATCCTCCTTTGTTTCTCATTCACATTCGATTTTATTTGTCTACAATCATAGAAGAAAGGCACATGTTATTTCGAATTCATGTTTGGCAAATTTTTTTATGATTTTAAAATATTATATATATATATATATAAATTGTTACAAAGTTTGGTGATTATATGTTTTAATTTCTTAAAAATATTAAGGTCGTTGTAAATTTATCATTCTCTTTTTTAACAATTTAAATTGCCCTTATGAACTTACCTTAGGTTCTCGAATTAATAATATCAAACGTGTGTTCTTATTATTTGTTCAAAATTCATTAATTGATTTTATAAGTTTTAGTCCCCTTTAATTTTATGTCCAAAGTAATAGGTTTAATATAAAAGTTCCATTTTAATTTTTATGCCAAAGTATTAAATCAATACTAAGGTTTTCATTATTTATAAAAGGTCAAATTCTTAGGGTTGTAAAAAAAATATTAATCGAATTAAAGCATTATCTTAAGATTTCGAGAAAAAATATTAAATCCAGAATTAATGTTCATTCATTATTTATTAAATACCAAAATATTAGGGTTATGTAAACAAATATTATTCATATTAAGCTCAGACTTAGTGTCGTCTAAGACTTCCTCCTTTTGAAAAATTAATAATCAATCTTAATGTTTTTCTTCTCTAGGTCGGATGTCAAAAATGAAATCATTAATTTTTGTCCATTTATTTCCACCAATTGCCATTCGACGCTGACTTAAGGCAGGTCAATTTGGATTATTCACCTCTAATATGGCAATGCATTATGGTTTGTTTATATCCGGCCAATCACCATTCAACGCCCATCCTTGACGAGCCAATTTGGGCCATCCACCCTCTCTCGAAGATTAAATCTGGGCCATTCACCCCAAAGAAATAGCTTAAACATTAAATTTTCTTTTAATTTCAATGTCAATGTATTAAAATTAACATTAAGGTTTTCATGATTCTTTTAGGTCCAACATATTAGGGTTATATAGAAATTATTAATCAAATTAAAGCATCGCCTTAAGGTTTCGAGAAATATTAGATCCAATCTTAATGTTCTCATAACCTAAGTTTTATGCCAAAATAATTTGAATTATTTCATGAGTTACTTAAAAACATTATTATTTCCATTTTCGAAGAGTAATTCCTTTGTATTCTACTCTAACCAATCACCATGCAGTGCCTGAGCTCAAGTGAGTCAATCAGAGTCGTTTGTCCTCTTATGGCACGCTAATCAGGACCCTTCATTTTGACCAGTCACCATCTAGCACCCCTCTCCTTGCGGATGAATTTGGACCTTCTCCCTTTAATGTGGCAGGGCCTTTTTTAGCCATTTATCTTGGGGCCAATCACCATATAACACCCCATTTTGGCGGCCAATGAAATTATCCGCTTCATTTTCATAGAACCTTAGGAAAGAGATTTGATTTTATGAGGATGAATCTTAGGAAACCTAGAATAATTTGGGTAATGAAAGAACCATTTATGAAAGTCTAGGACTTAGGATTTCTAAGACTTAAGACTTTAGGGATTTATTAATATAGAATTTACTTAGCCAAATACCTTGAGGGTTTTGTGGTACAACTCTTTTATCTTTTTCCCCATATGGTCTATTTTTTTTTTTTTTTTAAATTTTAACTCAGAAGCATTAAATCAATACTAGGGTTTTCATGATTCATTCAAGTCAAAAATATTAGGGTTACATAAAATAATATTCGAATTGAAGTATTACCCATGATTTCTTCTTTTCGAGAAGAAAAAGAAATTAAAATTAACATTAAAGTTTTCATGCCCTAAGTCTTATGTCGAAACGATTTTAATTAATCTTTATCCATTTGGTGCCTGAATTCAAGCGGGCCAATCTGAGCCATTTACCACTAATCTAGCAATGTATTGTGGGCTCCTTATCTTTGGCCAATCGTCATTCAATGTCCTTTCTTCTACGGGTCAATCAAAATCTTCCTCGAAGAATTTAATTCTTTTGTTTAAAAGTCTTCAAATTCATGCTCGATATATTAAATCTAATTGACATTTTTATCTAAGGTTTTATTAGCCGGGTATAATAAAAAAATGAGAGCATGAGGCTGCATGCCTGGTGCTTAAATTTTTTTGGCCATCGAGATTGACAAATGGGAACCCTCCACCACATGCATGGTGCCTTAATTTTATTAGCTTGTAATTGGACGAATGATAGCTGGTCAAAACATGAAGACTTAAGGTTAAAATGGGAGCATGAATGGCTTGGGCACCATGGTGTTGGCCATTGATTTTGGTAATAGTGTGGCGGATTATTATGGATTGTTCGATGCTTTAATATTTTCTTGAATGATAAAGCCTCAGAGGCGAATTAATTCATTTCTTACACCTTAGATTTTAAACTTTGGAATTAAGGAATTAGAAAGGGAACTATTAATTCTTTTTATTTTAGATGCTTTAAAAATTAGTGCATGAAAGGTAAAATTGATCAAATAAAATTTATTTACTTAATGTTTTAAATTTTGATGCCAATAGGGAAATGGGGCGCGTAGCCACAAGAGAATGGGACTTGAGTTTAGGACTTGGTATTTTACATGAGCTTGTTTATACTTATATGAAAGCTGGTTTCAACCTAATTTAATGTACAATGAACCTCATCTTATTGGATTTATGAAACTAGTGCATGCTTTGGGGCTTAGAATAATCTTGTAGTGCAAAAATTAGGTCAAAATTAAAAGTGCCCAAAATTTCATAAAATTTTATAATTTTCTAAAAACAGGCCAAATGGGTATCCACAACAGTTGAAATAACTAAAAGAAATTGCTATGGATTAGAAGATGTTGCCTCTTCAAATTCATATACTATTACGGGAAAATGACATATGTTGAGTGGTATTTTTATCAACAATCCTGAAGTACTAGTGTTGTGTATGTAATCTTGGTACCATTGCAAAGATAATTTCAAGATATTTATACCAGGATTTAAATTAACTCAAACGAAGCTCTCTAGATAAAGTTATGGTTGTTTTAGGTTTACAGCTACCAAGAATGGTAAAATTTAGAAAACCCTAAAAATAGTTTCAAAAATAGAATTCTTTAAACTATGAAGAGCAATTTAGCAATTGATATCCAATCCATTCTAAAATATTCAATTCAAGTGAGTTAAAAGACTTACTCAATGCAAGCAAATGTAAAACATGGGTGCAAGCAAACTTTAAAATTGGTGTAAAAGTTCAAAAATAAAAATTCAAGTGGGTCCCCTATTGGGGTGAGTTGTGCAATGGCAACAACACCACTATAGGATAAAACAGACACTAGAGGATAAAATTACCTATAGGACAAAATTGACACTAAAGTACAAATCCGACACCATATGAAAAATCCATTTAACAAGGAGGAAAGTTGATGTGGGAATATTATTGATATGGATTGGGGAGTTGATACAAAGATTGGTACAAATTGTGGAATATATTGAAGACTAGTACAAATTGAGAAATGGATTGAAGACTGGTGTGGATTGGGTAAGCAACTGCATAGGATAATACATGTAGGAGAATTTACTTTTTGGGCATTGAACAATATTTGATCATAGACGTATTTATACTCGTCAAAAATATCTTTTTGATCCAAATCTAATGAAGGTGGTTTCATGAATTTTAATGAATATTGGAGGGATATATGAGCCTTGGAAGTGGTGTTATCCCTATTTCCATAGATGCATTGCTAGACTTAGCATATGAATTTTAGCAATTTTATGGTGTTGTACTAAAGGGTCCTAGGTGTATTTTTACTTGGAAAGATATTTTCAAGCCTAATCTAACAAACATATTTTCTTCTACATTTATATAAGTGTGCTAAAATTAAGTGTCTATAATCCTCATGCTTATACCAAACCATTAAAGGTTCTTTGAGTTCCTTCTCTTGGTATTTTTCAACATCCATTTGTGTAGAAACCTGATTTGAAACTTTGAAAAAAAATAATGAATAACAACATCTCCCTCCAAAATATTAGGGTATCTTTCAGTGCATTTCAGAAGAATAAAATCATGTAGATAAATTTCACAAAAAATATTTTTTCTATGCAGGGGTAAGAGAAAAGTAAACTTGGGCCATAGACCAAGGAAGATTAGTCTTTAGAGGATTTTCATTATGTATATGCTCCAACTAATTTGTAGTCATTATTCTTTGAGATACAAGATATAAATGTGAGTAGGATCTCTGTAGTCTTCCACCTCTATAGCCAATTGATTGTCAAAGGGAGAAGCTATATCAATTTTGCAATTTTACTTTTCTCCTTGGCTGGCTAGACCATGGTGTTTTCTAATTTCTTAGCCTACTCTACAAAGGAGTCCATTAGGATGGTTATTTCCTATTTATGCATCTCAATAGCTATATAGACATTATAAAAAGACTCAACTTCCTTTTGTTATTTCTCTCTCTTATTTTCATTTGTCTCTTTCTCCTAATCAAGTTTTAGATTAAGGTTGAAATTTGTTGCTTCTTCCTTCCAAAATTCAAATATAGAATTTGCAATTTCTAATTTGTCCCATAAATTATGGATTTCATCTATAATTCAAGATGTGACTTCAAGTTTTATCTCTTCATATTCCTTCTTAAACTCAACTACTATAGAGACAATATCCATAAATATCTCTTCCTATTTTTCTATTAAACATGCAACTACAAGTGATTCTTCCACTTTCATCATCATTTCTTCTATAGAATTTTTTTTGTGCTCCTCTACTACTGCTCCTAGAGTCACTAGATTTCCCAAAATACTTTCTTGGTCATCCTATAGGGTTTACTGAGTGTCCATAAGGGACTTTAAAGTGACAATAGGAACCTATTGAATTTCTATAGGGTGCTTTTAAGTTCCTATAAGAACTTCCTCTAATTATGGTATTGTTGGCATTTTTGCCACATTGATTCTCATTGATGAATGCATTAGTGTATTGTTGGGGATCGACCTTTGACTTGATTGATGCGGCTTGGGCGAAAAAAGGAGAAAAAATGAGCAAAAAATGACTAAGTCCGAAAGCTGCGACGATGCGGCGACATGTCGCGAGAATCGCGGTCAACGCGATCAACGCGAGCGAGGTTGGCGGAACCGTCGCGATATCGCGACGTGTTCCGAAATCGCGAGTCGGCGGGCAAAAACGCACTAAGTTGAAAACATGCGGCGATTCGGCGACATGTCAGCGAATCGCGACCCGGGGAGCGTCGAAGGCAAAAAGTGAGAACTTGCAGCGCGTCGCTGACATGTCAGCGAATCGCGACCGAAAATGGCGATTGATGCCGCGACGGAAACATGTAGCGAAATCGCTACATGTTCCGATTTCGCGGGGCAGAGCGCAGGGAGGAGCAACGACGGAAACATGTAGCGAAATCGCTACATGTTCCGATTTCGCGGAGCAAGCTTGCGATGGCGAAGAGGAAGTCAAACATGTAGCGAAATCGCTACATGTGCCATTTTCGCGGGTCAACGGTGGTCAAAGCATTTGGCATTATAAGACGTCGCGATTTCGCGACCCGTCGCGATTTCGCGACCCGTCGCATTTTCCCGCCAAGTGCAATATGAACGGCCGAAAGGGTTTTTTCGATTTTCGATGATTTAATGCTAACCCGAATTAAATATTTTGCGGATTTCCGAGGCGGTTAAAGTCGAAGAAGCGCCCGGGCCACCAAAATTAAAGGATTTATTGGTTCAAAGTATTGGTTCGTGGATTATTTTAACGGTTTCATGCACATGTTTGAAAAAGCGAATTTAATGAAGGGCCGCGAACGTTTAATGGTATTTAATTTTTATTTCTTCGAGAGCTGCGATTAAGGGGATCATCTTCCTCGTTTCCTTCGCATGATTGTAGATCACGAGGAAGTTGGTTTTAATTATTTAATGTTGCAAAGAGGACGGACCTCTATAAAAACCAATGTAATTTTCATTTGCAAAGGTTGGAAAAACTTCCTGCTAGAAACTGGAATTGTATTTGCGGGAATACAAGGATCGACTTCTAATTTTTCAAGCGTCGCATGGATGAATTTGCTTTCTGTTTTCTGCATTTCTAATAGCATTCGTACTCCTGCATTGCTATTACATTTAAATTCTGCATCTTTGGATTTAAATACTGCGGTCAGGGTACAATTCCTGGAATGTGGGTTTGGAGGGATTTGCGGCATGTGATTGTGCGAGGATGAAGCTGATTTCTTGTGTTACTTACTGTTGTTGCGTTTGTAGTTTCCTGCTTGTTGTTTTTCGATCCCATCACTTCGGCTCGTGGCCATATTTCCCATTTCTTTACTGCAACCTTTTAAATCTCTTTCCGACAACCCTATCTTAAACCCATTTTTAGAGTAGTAAAGGGAACCGGCCCACTACGGAGATTGGTGCGGGAGCCATTTCTTGCTTCCGACCTTTCAATGTTGGCCGGGTCTAGGGCGCAATTGTAAAAATCCTTTCTGTGGCGGATTCGTGACCAACGATTTTTGGCACGCCGGTGGGACAGATCTGTTCTGTCTCCAAGAATTCATAATCGGTGGGATACGCATAATTTTCCAAAGTGATAACCCCACCGGTGCCAACAATTTTGGCACGTTTTAACACCCGGAGGTCTCAAGATTTGATGAGCTGTCTTGGCCTCATAGCGGAGATTTTTAAGTTCATCTGGCGACTTTGCTGAGTTGAAGATCTGTTCGTGGACGCCTATTGTTTTAAAAAAAAAAAAAAAAAAAAAAAATTTCAAAGAATGTTCATCTGGCGACTCTGACTTAATGGCGATGGCCGTGATTCCATGAGACCACTGCCACAAAGGCGAGGGTTTTTTCTAGATGGGATGATCCTGGCCCTATGAATCTGCAAGTTCGGCATGAAATTCCCGAAGGTGCCCTGAAGAACCTGGCAAAATATGACGGTACCGAAGGCATGGCTCTGACACATGTTGAAGACATTGCTATTATGTCCATGATCCATGTCATAGAACACGAAGATGTTATGATCCGACTTCTGGTTGAGTCTTTGGAAGGAAGAGCATTGCAATGGTACAGATTGCTCAAACGTCAAAGCATCAGCTCATGGGATGATCTCGCGGGAGCACTGATCAAAAGATTTGATGAAGATCCTTTCTACAGTTCTTTGGATCTCTACCAAATTTTCATGCACATCAAGAGAGCACCTCAAGAGAGCATCACGGACTTCAATGTCCGATTCTTGAGAAGCTGGCAGAGAATTCCAGAGAAGATCCGTCCATCACCCACCCAAGCCCACCTCTTTTATGTTCGAGCTTTGAACTCTGACATAGGTCTCTTTTCTTTGCGATCGGGTGAACAACGCTTCCCACAAATCTTTGAGGAAGCGGTGCGAGCGAAGCAGTTGTTGCTCTTATCGGGAAAATTACCGTGGGGAGAAACTCCATTACCTTCTCCGATGGTTGCTCTGCTCCTGTTTACCCTGCACATTCATGCCAGATCCCTGAGATGCAGTCATGTGAAGTTCAAGGGACAGATCTCGTCCAAAGGCAAGGATTGGAACATGCAAGCACTTTTCCAGCAATGAACAATATGGTTGCTTGCAGTTTTCAGCAAGAGATGGGCCAAGTAGAAGAACAAGTGCAAATTTCAGAGTCTGAGGAGGTCCCAGAATCCGAGTTCTCACTTGAAGAGCCCTATGATCACATCAAGGAGTTAGAGGAGCCTGTACTCAGCCCACAACCAGTAAAGTCTGCAAAGTGGTGGTGTTGGTTCCAACCACTACATCCAGTACCTGAAGAAGTCTTCCATGGGGGTACTAGTAAGAAGGATAATCTGCTGAATTGCATCCTATCAGCACCATGGAGAACTTCAGGGAAGGAGCCGGCCCAATTTCAAGGACCGACTTAAGTATGATCGGATCCGAGTCGGGACATTGCAGATTTACCGGATAACATTCTGAGATTGGGTGTCTGGTGGCGACATGCCAATCATGTCGTGCATTATTGTATATAGTATTTTGAAAAAAACAAAAAAAATAGAAAAAGAAGAAGAAAAAAAAAAAAAACTGGTATTGTTTTTATTTGTTCATCTCGGCTCTTGTTGCCTGCGAGCCGTAGATGCTTGTTTTTTCCTTTGTTTTTCTCCTCCCAACAATTTGGTGGCTTTCTAGCACTTTCTTCTTTTCCCTTCCCCGTTTCCTCTCTTTCCTTTCTTCATCTTCTTCCTTCTTTTTCTTCTGCATTAAAACAAAATAAGCCACAGCTGTTGTTTCTTTTCCCTTTTCTGTTTTTCCCCGTTCCTTCTTATCCCTTTCCTCTAAGTTCAGTCTTTTATGCATTTATTTCGCAGTCTAGTTCATTTCATTTCACAGCTTTCCTAGTTCCATTCCCACTCCATAACTTCGTTCATTTTCATTTCATCATTCCATTGCGATCACCGCTTGCGCAATCGCGAGAGCTCACTCCACCGTCACATTCCATTTCTTCGATTTATAACCGCTTCTATGCGGGTTCTTCCAGTTCTAGTTTTCCACGATAGAAGAAGTTTGGCGACGGTCCCGACATGTTTTGCAGCGGCTTGTTTACGGTTCAATATGACTCTGTGCCCAATGGACTAAGGCTCGGATTCTTGCATACGGTGAGTTGTATACCCGCGAGCCGCCAAGAATGTTGGCATTTTTGCCACATTGATTCTCATTGATGAATGCATTGGTGTATTGTTGGGAATCGACCTTTGACTTCTTTGATGCGGCTTGGGCGAAAAAAGGAGAAAAAATGAGCAAAAAATGACTAAGTCCGAAAGCTGCGACGATGCGGCGACATGTCGCGAGAATCGCGGTCCAACGCGATCAACGAGCCAGGTTGGCGGAACCGTCGCGATATCGCGACGTGTTCCGAAATCGCGGGTCGGCGGGCAAAAACGCACTAAGTTGAAAACATGCAGCGATTCGCTGACATGTCAGCGAATCGCGACCTCGAAGGCAAAAAGTGAGAACTTGCAGCGCGTCGCTGACATGTCAGCGAATCGCGACCGAAAATGGCGATTGATGCCGCGACGGAAACATGTAGCGAAATCGCTACATGTTCCGATTTCGCGGGGCAGAGCGCAGGGAGGAGCAACGACGGAAACATGTAGCGAAATCGCTACATGTTCCGATTTCGCGGAGCAAGCTTGCGATGGCGAAGAGGAAGTCAAACATGTAGCGAAATCGCTACATGTGCCATTTTCGCGGGTCAACGGTGGTCAAAGCATTTGGCATTATAAGACGTCGCGATTTCGCGACCCGTCGCGATTTCGCGACCCGTCGCATTTTCGCGACCTGCGCAGTTTTCCCGCCAAGTGCAATATGAACGGCCGAAAGGGTTTTTTCGATTTTCGATGATTTAATGCTAACCCGAATTAAATATTTTGCGGATTTCCGAGGCGGTTAAAGTCGAAGAAGCGCCCAGGCCACCAAAATTAAAGGATTTATTGGTTCAAAGTATTGGTTCGTGGATTATTTTAACGGTTTCATGCACATGTTTGAAAAAACGAATTTAATGAAGGGCCGCGAACGTTTAATGGTATTTAATTTTTATTTCTTCGAGACTGCGATTAAGGGGATCATCTTCCTCGTTTCCTTCGCATGATTGTAGATCACGAGGAAGTTGGTTTTAATTATTTAATGCTGCAAAGAGGACGGACCTCTATAAAAACCAATGTAATTTTCATTTGCAAAGGTTGGAAAAACTTCCTGCTAGAAACTGGAATTGTATTTGCGGGAATACAAGGATCGACTTCTAATTTTTCAAGCGTCGCATGGATGAATTTGCTTTCTTTTTCTGCATTTCTAATAGCATTCGTACTCTGCATTGCTATTACATTTAAATTCTGCATCTTTGGATTTAAATACTGCAGTCGAGGTACAATTCCTGGAATGTGGGTTTGGAGGGATTTGCGGCATGTGATTGTGCGAGGATGAAGCTGATTTCTTGTGTTACTTGCTGTTGTTGCGTTTGTAGTTTCCTGTTGTTTTTTTTCTGATCCCATCACTTCGGGCTGTGGCCATATTTCCCATTTCTTTACGCAACCTTTTAAATCTCTTTCCAGCAACCCTATCTTAAACCCATTTTTAGAGTAGTAAAGGGAACCAGCCCACTCTGGAGATTGGTCTGGGAGCCATTTCTTGCTTCCAGCCTTTCAATGTTGGTCGGGTCTAGGGCGCAATTGTAAAAATCCTTTCCTGTGGCAGATTCGTGACCAACAGGTATATCCTATTGTAATCCCCTAGGCTCATACTAGGTTCCTCATGAACTTCTATATCAATAAATTTTTTTTCTACTTCACTAGCCTCTATATATTCCATAGTATCATTTTCTATAGTCAGTTCTACCTATCCCACTTCCTCCTCATCAGCTATAGATCTTGAATCTATTTTTGTTATCATTCTTTATCTCTTATATGGATAAGGAGCAAATGATTTTCTCATCCATTGACATCTCTTTTCACTCAGTGTCCTAATTTCTAAAAAATATAATGACTCTTCATCGGAGTCAACTATAATAGTTATAGTTCCAAGATATTCAGTGGTTGTATATATGCTCATGAAATACACTTCAAGATGCTCAAAATAGAATTATTAATGCAAATATATAGATATATATTTATAAATTACAAGGTTGTTTATAACATACACACATGAAGTTCTTAGGATAATCTCAAAATTAAAATACTTCTCCTTTTGATCGATTTTATGGAACTTTAATTTTACTTTATAATTTATGAAAACACTAAACTAATCCCAACTACAACCTGGGAATATCTAACTAATATATTCTATAAGAAAACAACTTGATATTCTATTTACAACAACCAACAATTCGTTGGTATATAGAATAGAATTAAAGATATTCTATATAGTCCAAATCCATTCGCTTGTGTGGTAGAAATCTCCTCCTCATATGGACTTCTATTCAATTAAACTAGCTCTTTCCATAGGCTCTAAAAAATCTTAGTCATGTTGTCAAATCTTGATTCTTCAATATAATGTTTACCAGTTTAACTTTCTATAGGTGCTTTTTCCAAAGGAAATGTCAATTATGTAGGTAGTCAAGCCAATTAGTTGAAGGATCAAAAGAAAAAACATTTAACTACAATCTATTGTAACTTCTCAATAGCAAAATCATCCCTAATTTTTAAATAGGGCTAGGCTATCCATAAGGATGGCATAAAAAACATTCCTCCTTCCCACACCATATGAAAACAAAATTTTTCTTTCTACAAAAAATATAAGAAACATTATATATTGAGTCCAAATAGAGATATTCACACCAAAAATAATTATATTAATAATATAATTACAAAATACATGCATTCATGATTGTTTTTTTTTAATATTTTGTTAGTGTGAGAAACCCCTATAATTGATGCTCAAGTCTAGGCATCCCCATCCAACCTTGAAGTCTCATAAGGGGGAGAGTTGAGCTTATCAATAGGGAATTTAACACACAACCACACACACACACACAAGATAATTTGAACCTTTTAACTCCCTAAGAAGAGCCAAAGCCCAAACCATTGCACTATCCCCCCAGGACTAATGCATTCATGATTGTCGTTAGGAGTATTACATGCATACATACAACAAAGGATAACAAAAACATTTAAAACATGGTCAATACAAGGTATAATATGGGGCATAAAAAGGATCCATAAATGGGTTCTTATAATGGAATGACATATATACGAGATAGTTGATAAGCAATGAGATATTAGAAACTTGATGATTGGTCAAATACTATAATATTCCAAGTATAAAATTATTGATGGTTTAGAAAATTCTCTCACTCTCTCCTCTATCTATATATAATAATAATTTTGTTACTAAAGTTATAAATACATTATTATTATATTAATAAAATTTTTTGATAAAAAAAGTTTATATTAAGTTATTAACATAAAAGAGGTACATCACCTGCCTTTCTAGGTAAATAGAATTTTGATCCATTATTTAATAGATGATGTAGTTCTATAATCTCTATCAATTGATCTATTCTAGTAACCCATGAATAATAGAAACATAGTAGTACAATGAATTATAGAACTAAATACATCTAATGCTATTACCATCAAGAGACATGATAAAAAGAAGAGCTTTCCTGATCCATGTTGCCTATGTTACCATCAAACATTCTTCTATTTTTTTGATTGCTTGAATAATTCTTCATATATTATTATCGACTCTTCCTATTGGGCCTTCCTCTTCATCTTTTAGTGAAGGCTCCATAACTATAGATTTTACCTCTCCTCACATAGCATCATCTTAAACACATTTATTTTTGGATTTAGAGAATGCTGATATTGACACACTAGTTCCTTATGCTACAATATTGGATGATGAGGTGGGCAGTGAGGTTGATTTTGATGCTTTAGGTTTGGCTTCTGATTTTACTTTTCCATAGGATATTTCTAGATTTTTAATAGGATTGGAATATTTTATAGAATTCTCAATCCATTCCTTTTATAGAGTGATATCATAAGGCCTCTTCTTAGGATTTTCTCTCAAAAATTGATTATTATGGGTATCCTCTTATATATTCTTAGGCTAACAACTAACTAGAGTGGGAAGATGTCATGCTTGCTAACTATGAGTTGATGAAGAATAAAATGTGGGGGCTTGTTCCTCATCTAGAGAAAGATTTTTGTGAGGTGAAAATAGGCCTATAGGACCAAGTACACTTTATATGGTCAAGAGAAGAAGCACGAGGTATTCCTTGTTGCTAAGGTTTTCTTTTAGAATGAGGAAATTGACTAGTCATAGACATTTTTCCTAGTTGCTAGGATGGATTTTTTTTGGATGATTATATTTGTAGTTTCTTTCTTTGGTTGGAAGATATATCAAATGGATGTTAAGAGTCCCTTTCTTCATGGTAAGATTTATGAGGATATTTACATGTAGCATATACCTAGTTTTAAGCTTAAGGATCCCACTCCCTTGGTATGTTGATTGACTAAGTCCTTGTGTAAAGTTAAGTAGGCATTGAGTGCTTGGTACAAGAAGATCCATTATTTCTTTGTTAGGTCCAGGTTTCAATTATGCAAGGTAAAAGAAAATGTTTACATAAAAAATTAGGATGGGGAAACTTTGGTTATTTTGCTCTATGTAGATGATCTTCTCATTATGGGTAACTCTCATATCTTGATTCAGGATATGAAGTCATGACTTCTTGCTTATTTTGAGATGAAAAACTTAGGGCTCCTGCACTATTTATTGGAATTTAGACTGATTAGAATTCTTCTAAATTTACTATTTCAAATCCTTAGTATTCTTTAGATATTATTTAATGCTTCAGAATTAAGAATTGTAAGTTTTCTTGAACCCATTTTACTTTAGGATTGAAGCTTCAAGCTGATTAAACATCTTCTTTTGTGGATGCCACTCTATATCAATTTTTTTGGGAGGACTTCTCTACCTCACTCACATATGATCTAATATTGCATTTACTATTAGCTATTGTTGTAGGTACATGTAGGAACCTTGAGAGAGTGATTGAACCATGGACAAGGGGATTCATAGATACATCAAAGGTACATATCAGGTGGGTATTCACTATTTGGCTTGTTCACCTTCAATTTTGATAAGATTTATAAATGCAAACTAGGATAGTGATTTGGATACAAAGGTTTTATCTCCTATCTAGGTTCTAACCCTATATCTTGGTGCTCTATATGATAATCTACCATATTTAAATATTCCATAGAAGTTGAATATTTTACTTACAATTAGGAAGCAAAGAACCTTCAATAAATGCTTATGGTTTTAGAGTAAGTAGGCATTCCTTAGTCCTACCTAGTCATTATTTGATGTGATAATTAGACCACCATCCAGCTTTTTCATAATCCAGTGTTTCATCAGTAGACCAAGCACATTGAGATTTGGATGCACTATGCATAATGTAATTATGTGTTGGGATGCTTAATCTATTTTTATGCCATTAATAGAACAAGTATTAGATATCCTAATTAATATCATGTTTGAGGTTCCTATTGTTTACATGCAGGAGCAACTTGGTGTAGGAGAGTGTCCCTTAAGAGGGAATGACAAATAAAGGTTCTATCTCCATATCCCTCATTCAATTTAAGGGGGGATTTGAAATATATGGTGATTAAGCTTAGATTAAGGCCATGGTAAAATTTGTATTGTATTGTATGTATAATTTCATTGGTCCCTTGTAAACCCTATAAAGGTATTTTTGTAATATTTTATTATCTAACCTAAAGGTTGGTTTCTCAACCTTGACTTAAAGGTAATCTATAATTGAGTATAAATATCCCCTCCTACCAACCATTTTATTATCAGTTGGAGTGTAATATTTTCTTCTTTAGTAAAGATAATTTGATGTCTACACGCACCCTCTTACATTATATGTATTGCTTTTTGTATGATACTTTTTAGAAATTTTGGGTAATGTATTGATTCCATTCATTTTAAGAAACTACTATGAAATCCAACATGAAATAAGTCCAAATAACCTAATTTTATTCAATTATCTCTTAAAGGGGACTTACCAAAAAATATATTTTAAACAAATAATGTAATATATAGATATTACGGTATGTGATTAATATCGTATTCTTAGTAATTATTTAGACATATAAGATATCTAACATGAGGAGAATAGTTTTATCAATATTATATTGAGTTTTATTCCCAAGTTAGAGTATTTGAGTAATGCTTTATTGATCCACTATTATTTGATTACCATATTTCATCCCTACAAATTAAGTTTAATGTTCCACCACTCTCCTTACCAAACTAGATAAAATTTCTTAAGATCTTATACATTTTCTTAAGGTTAGACTTTATCACTAGTAGATACATGATAACACATGTCTATAAGACAATTCTAATAAAGATAAAACTCTCAAAAAGAGCCATATAATGATGATTCTAATTATTAATTTTGGATATCATAGAAAAAATATTATTATTTGAATTATTCTATCTATATTAAAGAAAAAATGTTAAATTTATTCAAATTTAGTAACTTCCTTGAAGCTATAATGTAAGTGTCAAGTCTTAATTTTATTATTATTGCCTCTACAGTTATATTCCTTTTCTAATCATTTGGATTTAATGTTTCAAACATTAAAATTGAGTTGGGTTGGTAGAAAAATGTATATGATAGCGAAGATGGGATATTTCACATACCTCAAAAAGTGAGTATTTGTGCAAGGGTTTCATTTGTGTTGAGTGAAAGTAGATGCAAAGGTTGTTTTTCAGGGTCTTCGGGCCCTAGCAACCAAAATTTTTGTGGTTTATGCTCAAGATTTTAGTAGGATATGTTGTAGGGAACCCAAGATGTGTTAGAAATATATATTTCAATAGATCTTCATGCGATGAACTTGATTGACAACAACTTCTAGTTTGTTGCACAAAATAAAAGTGAAAATCATACATTTTCTTAGTATCCAAGGTACGGATTAAAGAGATCTCGAAATAAGTTTCAACCAGGTGATCAAAAAATGGTTCAAATCTTAAGCGAATATGGTGCTAAGGAGCATACCCAAAATAAATCTACTATGGAAACCCCTTTCAAGGGAGAGGATTTCAAAGACTCAGCCCCAAAAATGAATTTTAGGGATGCCCTCCATGGTGGATAGCCCCAACCTAATGCTAATAGTAATCTTAGGGTTTCCCGTAAACCTCTAAGAATGCCTAAGATTGATCCTAGGAAAATTGAGTTCGGATGTCTTAGGGCAGCTGATGGAACTCAAATTGTTAATCTAGATATGGGTGCCATTCATACTAGCATAGAAGATCTAGAAAAAAGAGGACTAATTTGACATTTCTTGGATTTTCATCCAAGCCTATCTGCTTTCAAAGTTTAGGCTACAAAAAACTGGAAAACAAAAGGTGAGTTATGAATCTCTATTTATCCAAATGGTTATTTTCTTGTTTTATTTGCTAATAATGAAGATAGAGAGAAAAAATTTCAAGGGGGTCCTTGGTTATTTGGAAGGGCGGGGCTTTTCATGAAGTCTTGGCATACTAAATTTAAAGCTAAAGAAGAGATGCCTTCTACAGGTCTTGTGTGGGTTAGACTCTTTGGCCTCCCAATTGAATTATGAAATATGACTATTTTTATTCAATTAGAAAATCTTTGAGAACTTTTATGATGATTGCTAATTGTACTAAAAAAATTGAACATATTATTTATGGCCAGATTTGTGTTTTAAAGGATTTTGAAAAACCCCTACCTGAAAAGATCTCATTACAATTTGGGAAGGATACTTGGGAGTAAGTGGTGGACTATGATAAAATTCCTTTTCATTGCAGAATTTGCCATGAATATGGTCATTTTGCTAGTTTTTTCCCAAATAAAATTTAAAATCAAAAGAAAGAGGATACAAACTTAGCAGGTTTTCAAATGCCTAAGAAGAATAACACTAAAAATATGAGTTATGAAGGATCAATCGAAGTTATCAACTAATATGTTTGAAATTCTACCCACAAATGATGTCCCTGGTGAGGAAGAGGAAATAATGGAGACAAAAATCTTAGAAACACAATTTAAAGAGGTAGGGAAGGACTCAGCTACAAACCAACAAATTAAATGTTTTCAATAGGAAAAAGGAGAAAATATACACAAGAAAAATAATCTTTTAAATGTTGAAACTTTAAATAATATAGGTCCCAAAACAAACTCTATTGAACCTTCCAGTAACACATTATATTTGTACACACATTCTTCGAGGCCAGAAGCCATCCTAGATTCAATTGGGATAAGTCAAGAAATAAGAAAATAACTAAAGATCAATTTCAACCAAATGGTAGGACACATACAATTATGGAAAGTATAAATGTGATAGTTGATGAATAGATAGGGTCAAAAGAACCAACTCAAGAAATTGTGTATCAAGAAGAAGAAAGTTTCCAAGAAGAATTAGGTGAAGAATAAGAAGAAGAAACACAAAGAACACTACCTAAGACTCCATCCAGGTATGTGCAGAAAAATCATCCAAGAGATCTAAATATTGGAAATCGAGATGAAAGACAAACAAGGAGTAAGATAATAGGAATAAGTGAGCATGCAAATCTTTCCTTGTTATCTAAAATTGAGCCCAAGGATTTCAATGAGGCAAGAGAAGATAAGTTTTGGGTCAAGGCAATGGATGAGGAATTGGATAAAATAGAAAAAAGTGAGACTTGGGAACTTGTCCCACGACCAAAATATAAGAATGTAATTGGCACTAAATGGGTTTTCAGAAACAAGTTAAATGAAGATGGTCAGGTAGTCATAAATAAAGCAAGATTGGTATGCAAAGGTTATGCACAGGTTGAAGGGATTGATTTTGATGAAACATTTTCTCATGTTGCATGACTTGAGGCCATAAGGACATTTTTAGCTTTATCAAGTTTCAAAAACTTCAAAGTATATCAAATGGATGTTAAATCAACTTTTCTCAATGGTGTCTTGGAAGAAGAGGTCTACATTGAGAAACCTGAGGGGTTCAACCTAACTGATAAGCCAGATTATGTATGCAGATTAAAGAAGTCTCTTTATGGACTAAAACAAGCTCCTAGAGCTTGGTATTCAAGGTTGGATAAGTATCTTCAGGAAGAGGGTTTCATGAAAGGAATAGTTGACAACAATTTATACATAAAAAATGAAGGAAATAACTTACTAATTATGGTTGTTTATGTGGATGATATCATTTTTGGAGGTAATAATGATAAGATGTGTTAGAAATTTGTAAAGAGTATGCATAATGAATTTGAAATATCAATGCTTGATGAGTTTTCCTTCTTTCTTGGACTACAAATTTCACAATTAGAGAAGGGTGTATTTCTCTCACAAACCAAGTATATAAAAGAAATGTTGAAGAAATTCAAATTAGAAGACTGCAAACCAATAAGTACCCCCATGATTACAGGATGCAAGTTGAGTAAAGATGATGAATCTCCTAAGGAAAATCAGATATTGTATAGATCTATGATTGGCAGCTTACTATATGTTACAACTACAAGACCCGATATAATGCAGGCAGTGGGACTGGTGGTAAGATTTCAAGCAGCTCCAAAGGAAACACATGTACTGAAAGTAAAGAGAATTCTCAGGTATTTAAAAGGGACTATGGATTTTGGACTCTGGTATCCTAGAAGTGATAATTTCACTCTCATAGCATATACAAATGTAGATTGGGCACACAGTATTGATGATAGAAAAAGCACAAGTGGAGGAGCATTCTTTCTTGGAGATTGTTTAGTCTCCTGGCTAAGCAAGAAATAAGCATCAATATCCTTATCCACAGTAGAGGTAGAGTACATTGCAGTGGTTGCTTATTGTACATAGGTGTTATGGATGAAGTAAAATTTAAAGGACTTCAAGATAGAGCATGATCATCCTATATCCATACTATGTGATAATACAAGTGCTATAAACATTTCAAAGAATCCAGTGATGCACTCCAGGACCAAGCTTATTTCGATCAAATACCATTTTTTGAGAGAACAAGTGATGGATAAGCAAGTCAGATTGGAATATGTTACTACAAAGGAACAAATTGTGGATATTTTCACTAAGCCACTTCCAAAGGAAACTTTTGAGTATCTTAGAGGAAAATTGGGAGTAGTTTTACTCCCACCCCAAAATTAATCACCTCAAGGAGAGGAGGTGGGGAGGGGGCTGAGCTAAGAGTCTTATATTTAGCCCCAAAGGAGTCCCTTTGCCATTTATGTCAAAGGGGGAGAGATTTGAGTAAGGGAGAGAGCATTCATTCAGGGGGAGCAGATTTGGAATCCAGTGGTTGGAAAAAGGAATTTTTAGAAAGGGTTTCCATCAATGACAAAGGGGGAGATTGTTGGAAATTTTGAGTATATTGTTGTCATTGATGTCAAAGTTTTGAGGTCATAGATTGATGACATTGGTTGCAATTGATATCTCGGCATGAAAAAAAGATAAGGTCTATAAGTTGGTTAAAATGCAAGACAAAGATCATTCTCAGTGCAAGGAAATTAATAAAAAGAGGGTTATAATTTTTATATTTTAAGCCCAAGAGGTTTGGGACAAAGCTCCAAGTGTTTGGTTAAAATGTTGAAGGCCCTGGTTTAAAAATCCTGAAGGAAGCAAGTGACTAAGGCTCAAAAAGGAAATAATATTATAATATTATAATATTATAATATTATAATATTAAAGTTATAAGGTTAAAGCCTAAGGTTCAATTATAAAATAATTATAATATTTTATATTATAAATTATTTTAAACCCAAGGTGGGTTTTGGCACCAACTTTGAAAAGAATTTTTAAATTCTTAAACAGTGCCGACGTCCAAAGCATGGTGGTAAATCCATATTAATATGGATGATTTTTCTAGCCCTAAGGTTGTGTGTTCGATGTGCGAGTTATTCATTTCCTGCGTGCATGACGTGAGAAGAAGAAGATAAATTATTTTAAAAAGGAAGAAGGGCTTTGGATATGGATAACAATAAAATCATGGATCTTATCTCCAGCCAGGCGGTTGGCCTAGTGGTAGACTAGGTAGTGTTAAGGCACAGGGTAGATAGTAGGTCGTGAGTTCGATTTCGGGCGGTGACAGTTTTGAAAATATTTTTGTTGGCAAGGAAGTGTGAGCAGAGGTCAAAGTGTGAATCGTGCACTAGTGTTTTCATGTGGGCGGTTGGCCTAGCGGCAGCCCAAGCAACGTGAGCATGCTTGGTAGACAAGAGGTGTTGTGGTCGAATCTCACCCGTGACAGTTTTGGTAAGCAAAGATTTAATTTTTATTAAGCCTAAGGTTGAGTTGTTAGGCGCTTAAGGTGTGCTTGATTGTTTGAGCGCCATTGGACTTAGGGAGCTATAAGGGAAATATTTTTTTTATTTCTTGCCATTGTTTAGAAGAAAAATATAATGGAGAGTGTATTTTTTTGAAGTGTTATTTTGTGGAGTAATAAGGAAATTATTGGTAAATCCTTTTGGGAGTGTTTGTTGATATTTTAAGTGGGAGATAAAAGGTGTAGAATGTACCTTTATTGTTTGTAATATTTTATTCAATTTGAAGGACTTGGTTCATGATTTAATGTTTTATTTTGAGAAACCAAAAGAGGTATAGAGCATTGGTTTGAAACAAATTGTGCACACATTTTGAGAAGGTTTTCTAACACATAAAGAGGTGTTGTGCTAACCCTTTTATAGTTGCAAAAGATATTGTGTGTGAGACATATTTTTGAAGATATATCTCCATAAGAGCAAGCTAAGAGGTATGGGCATATCATTCCTTGTTTAAAGTGTTTATTGAAGTGAATGTTTTGGAATATAAGGTGGAGTGAAAAGGATTGTTTGATAAGCATTGTTGGAAATATTTGAGTTAGGATTTGTGATTCATTGTTGAATATTTTGGATAATATTGGGATAGAGTTTGAGAATAAACTATGCTTCTATTGTTGAAATAAGTTTGAGATATTTGTGCTAGATATTGTGAACTACTTGTGCTAGGTTTGAAGATAAGTTTTTGCATCTTTGTGAAATCTTTTGAGCATGTGTTATAAGTAGTTATGAGTATGTATTAAGCAAGAATTGAGTAGGAATTATGAGTAGGTTAGAGGTATATTTTTGAGTAGATTTGAGGTAGACTTGTGAGTAGGTTAGAGAAATATTTTTGAGCAGGTTTGAGGTAGACTTGTGAGCAGGTTAGAGGTAGACTTGTGAGTATATTAGAGGTATAATTGTGAGTATATTGAATTAGTGTTGTGAGTAGATTATATCATATTTGTGAGAAAAGAAAAGGGGATAGAGTTCTCTTATGGAGAGAGATCCACAAACTAGAGTAGTGGGGATAGAGGTCTCCTATGGAGAGAGATCCACAAACCAGAATATAAGGGGATTGGTGTCTCCTTTGGATAGAGGTCCATAAACATTGTAATAGGGATTTGATTCCCAAAGATTCATTGAGAAAAATTTATAAGGAATATTTTCTCCATGGAGTAGCCCACATTGGGTGAACCATGTTAAATCATGTCTCTCATGTGTGTGATGATGTGTGCATTGTTTACTGCTTTGATATTATTGTTGTTATCATTTGGATTGAGAAGTAAAATGTTTTATCTTATACTGTTCACCCCCCTCTCAGTATAATCTTATGTTCTTCAATTGGTATCAGAGCGGGTTCCTTCATGAAAAGCCTAACAACTTGAAGGAAGATCCCACAAGAACATACATGACCTCAAAAAATGGAGAAGAGGCCATGATCGACATAAAAGAGGAATTTATTGCTGCTCTTAGAAACTTGGAAAATGTTAGAAGGAAGAATTCAAGTTTGAAGGATCAAATCCAAGAGGATGAGGAAGCAAAGATGGAACTTCTACAAAACCTCACAGAGCTCAAGGTAAAAGTTGAAGAGGGAAGGAAAATTGAACAGGATATGGCAGAACAGTTAAAGGCAAAAGAGTTAGAATGTGAAATATTGGAATCTGAAATTGTCTCTCTAAGAAAGGAAGTTGAAAAGACTAAGGATAAGTTACAACAAGATAAAAAGTTAGGGAAACAGAAAGAGGAGTCAAGCTCCCAAGGAACAAATATATCAAAATAAGAAGAGCCCATGACTTATGCTAATGCATTGAAAGGCAAAAGCATCAAGAAGGAAGAAGGCAAAGAAGATCCATGGACAAAAGTCAATTACAAGAACAACAAAGGAAGAAGCATGCGACCATATTACTCAAGGCACTCTAAAAGGTTACAAAATTTCTTCCATGGCTATTGTTTTTCATGTAACAAATATGGTCATAGAGTTGTACATTGCACTATTTATGTGAGAGATAATGTTGATAGAAATTTCAATTCTTTTGCACCTCTCATGAATGACAATATCATATGTTACAAATGCAATAACTTTGGGCACAAGGCCAAATGGTGTAAAATGGTATTTCCTAAATTAAGAAAAAAGAAAGAGGATCATAAGGCTCAAAAGAATACAACCTCAACAATTAGGAGAGAGAGAAAAGAGCAAGAAAAAGTGAAGTCAATGTTGGTACAAACAACTCTTCATGTGCAAGATAAGAGAAAACAATGGTTTCTTGATAGTGGTTGTTCAAGTCATATGACAGGGGACAAGAGTAAATTTCTTGTACTTAAAGAAATCAATGGAGGATCAATAAAATTTGGTGACAATGGTTCAACAAAAATCTATGGGAAAGGAACCTTGAGTTTAGATAATGGAAAAACAAAGACAAAAAATGTATTGTATGTCAAGGGATTGAGGCACAATTTACTAAGTGTAAGCCAACTTTGTGATCAGGGGCACACGGTAACTTTTCATCCAAATAGATGTGAGATCAGAAAATCTAAAACTGGAAAGCTCATTGCATATGCAAATAGAACTACAAACAATCTCTACATGCTAAGTGAGATTAAGGGAGAAAAGTGTTTCTTATCACAAGAAGATGAGAGTTGGTTATGGCATAGAAGAATGGGTCATCTGAACTTTGACAACATAGTGAAAATAAGCAACAAGCAGGCAGTCAGAGATTTACCCAAGATAAAAAGGCCACAAAACACAATTTGTGCACAATGTCAGCATGGAAAGCAAACAAGAACAAGTTTCAAGTCAAAATAATTTACGTCATCTGAACCATTGAAACTAGTTCACACTGACCTTTGTGGTCCTACAAGGACAAAGAGTCTACTAGGTGAAAGTTACTTCATGTTATTTATAGATGACTTCTCCAGAATGACTTGGGTAGCTTTCTTAAAAGAAAAGTCAGAAGCCTTTGAGAAGTTCAAGGCATTCAAAGAATTAGTAGAAAATGAAATAGGTAGAAGGATTAAGTGTTTAAGATCAGATAGAGGAGGAGAATTTACTTCAAGTGAATTCATATATTTTTGTGAACAACATGGGATCAAAAGAGAATATTCAATAGCAAGAACTCCTCAACAAAATGGAGTAGTTGAAAGGAAAAATAGGATTGTTGAAAATATGGCCAGAGCTATGTTGAATGAGTCTAAGATTTCAGATGGTTTTTGGAGAGATGCAGTTCATACAATAATATATATCATCAATAGAGCTCAAGTAAGAGTAAATCATCACAAAACCCCATATGAGCTCTGGAAAGGGAGACCAACTACTGTAAAATATTTCAAAATTTTTGGAAGCAAATGCTACATAAGACGAGAAGAGAAAAATTTGGGTAAGTTTGATTCAAGATGTGATGAGGGTATTTTCCTTGGCTATTCCACTAAGAGCAAAGCCTATAGGTGCTATAATAAGAGGACACATACAATTATGGAAAGTATAAATGTGACAATTGATGAATAGACAGGGTCAAAAGAACCAACTCAAGAAATTGTGTATCAAGAAGAAGAAAGTTGCCAAGAAGAATTAGGTGAAGAATCAAAAGAAGAAGAAACACAAAGAACACTACCTAAGACTCCATCCAGGTATGTGCAAAAAAATCATCCAAGAGATCTAATTATTGGAAATCCAGATGAAATACAGACAAGGAGGAAGATAATAGGAACAAGTGAGCATGCAAATCTTTCCTTGTTATCTAAAATTGAGCCCAAGGATTTCAATGAGGCAAGAGAAGATAAGTTTTGGGTCAAGGCAATGGATGAGGAATTGGATCAAATAGAAAAAAGTGAGACTTGGGAACTTGTCCCACGACCAAAATATAAGAATGTAATTGGCACTAAATGGGTTTTCAGAAACAAGTTAAATGAAGATGGTCATGTAGTCAAAAATAAAGCAAGATTGGTATGCAAAGGTTATGCACAAGTTGAAGGGATTGATTTTGATGAAACATTTTCTCCTATTGCATGACTTGAGGCCATAAGGATATTTTTAGCTTTCTCAAGTTTCAAAAACTTCAAAGTATATCAAATGGATGTTAAATCAGCTTTTCTCAATGGTGTCTTGGAAGAAGAGGTCTACATTGAGCAACCTGAGGGGTTCAACCTAACTGATAATCCAGATTATGTATGTAGATTAAAGAAGGCTCTTTATGGACTAAAACAAGCTCCTAGAGCTTGGTATTCAAGGTTGGATAAGTATCTTTAGGAATAGGGTTTCAGGAAAGGAATAGTTGACAATAATTTATACATCAAAAATGAAGGAAATAACTTACTAATTATGGTTGTTTATGTGGATGATATCATTTTTGGAGGTAATAATGATAAGATGTGTCAGAAATTTGCAAAGAGTATGCAAAATAAATTTGAAATGTCAATGCTTGGTGAGTTGTCCTTCTTTCTTGGACTACAGATTTCACAATCAGAGAAGGGTGTATTTCTCTCACAAACCAAGTATATAAAAGAAATGTTGAAGAAATTCAAATTAGAAGACTGCAAACCAGTAAGTACCCCCATGATTACAGGATGCAAGTTGAGTAAAGATGATGAATCTCCTGAGGCAAATCAGACATTGTATAGATCTATGATTGGTAGCTTACTATATGTTACAACTACAAGACCAGATATAATGCAGGTAGTGGGACTGGTGGCAAGATTTCAAGCAGCTCCAAAGGAAACACATGTACTGGAAGTAAAGAGAATTCTCAGGTATTTAAAAGGGACTATGGATTTTGGACTCTGGTATCCCAAAAGTGATAATTTCACTCTCATAGCATATACAAATGCAGATTGGGCAGGCAGTATTGATGATAGAAAAAGCACAAGTGGAGGAGCGTTCTTTCTTGGAGATTGTTTAGTCTCCTGGCTAAGCAAGAAACAAGCATCAATATCCTTATCCACAGTAGAGGTAGAGTACATTGCAGTGGTTTCTTGTTGTACATAGGTGTTATGGATGAAGTAAAATTTAAAGGACTTCAAGATAGAGCATGATCATCCTATCTCCATACTATGTGATAATACAAGTGCTATAAACATTTCAAAGAATCCAGTGATGCACTCCAGGACCAAGCACATTCCGATAAAATACCATTTTTTGAGAGAACAAGTGATGGATAAGCAAGTCAGATTGGAATATGTTACTACAAAGGAATAGATTGTAGATATTTTCACTAAGCCACTTCCAAAGGAAACTTTTGAGTATCTTAGAGGAAAATTGGGAGTAGTTTTACTCCCACCCCAAAATTAATCACCTCAAGGAGAGGAGGTGGGGAGGGGGTTGAGCTAAGAGTCTTATATTTAGCCCCAAAGGAGTCCCTTTTCCATTGATGTCAAAGGGGGAGAGATTTGAGTAAGGGGGAGAGCATTCAATCAGGGGGAGCAGTTTCTCAGGGGAGCAGATTTGGAATCCAGTGGTTGGAAAAAGGAATTTTTAGAAAGGGTTGCCATCAATGACAAAGGGGGAGATTGTTGGAAATTTTGAGTATATTGTTGTCATTGATGTCAAATTTTTGAGGTCATAGATTGATGACATTGGTTGTAATTGATATCTTGGCATAAAAAAAAGACAAGGTCTATAAGTTGGTTAAAATGCAAGACAAAGATCATTCTCAGTGCAAGGAAATTAATAAAAAGAGGGTTATAATTTTTATATTTTAATCCCAAGAGGTTTGGGACAAAGCTCCAAGTGTTTGGTTAAAATGTTGAAGGCCCTGGTTTAAAAATCCTGAAGGAAGCAAGTGATTAAGGCTCAAAAAGGAAATAATATTATAATATTAAAGTTAAAAGGTTAAAGCCTAAGGTTCAATGGCGACCGATAGGCAGCTTGGAGTTGGTATCTCTAACTCGAGGGTTCTTCATTATATGTTTTAAAAATATGGAGGATGCTAACCGCATTTTAATAAGATTTCCTTGGTTTTTAGGCAAAAGGAGCCTTTTTATCAGACGATGGGGTGAAGATTTCAACCTTGAAAAGAAAAATATTAACATTACCCCTATTTGGGTTCGTCTCTCGAGTCTACCTACCCAGTTCTTCAATGAATATTGGTTGCAAGGCATAGCCAAAACTATAGGGGACATGATCTCCATTGACCATGCGACCTTGGCCAGGACAAGGATGACTCATGCACAAATATGCGTAAATGCTAATTTGGATAATGAATTGCCAAGGTTTGTGGAGCTAGAGTATGGAGAATACTATCAAAAATAGCCAGTAGAATACGAGAACAGATCGACATTCTATGAAGAATGCAAAAATCAAGGACATCTATGCAATCAGTGCCCTAACCTCGTAATGAATAGAAAAAAGCAGAAGTAGGGAATGCTAGACAGAGGAAATTTGAGGAGTTTCCCTGGCAGAGGCAATTTCAATCAGGCAAACTATGTCTACCAAAAAATGAAAAGAGAGGGTGCAGGGTCCCAACAAGACAAAGGAAAAAAAAAGGTTGTTGGCAACCAAAATACTCAGGTAAGTTCCAATCCTCTAGTTTCAAATAAATTTTGAATTCTATCCAATATGGGATTAGGAGGATTATCGAAAGATATGGAAGCCCATAACCTTCAGTCTAACCTTTCTGACTCTCTAGAATCCCCATCCAAGTCAGGATCCTCAAACCCTAATGGTAAAATTAATGTAAGCCCCATGGGCATCACAAAGCCAAACCCTAATGCCCGAACTCTAGAATCCCCATCCATGTCGGGATCCTTAAACCCCAATGCTGAAAAATACTTCAAGTCCATTGGGCATCCCAAAGCCAAACCCTAATTATGAAGAACTTAGGAAGAAAGTTGAGGCATTGGAAAATAAAAAATCTCATCTCCCTAACATCATCACTAGGATCCAGGTGAATCCTATCGAGGGGCCGTCCCGCAGACTAGGGAAATATAGGAAAAAAGGAGAAGATTTGGATGTAGGGGTGGAGATATGTGAAACTCTTTAGACTGAGGAATATGGCAGTCCGGTTCTACAACAAATTATGTCCCCCCAGTTTAGTCCTAAACAAACTAGGAGCATTGTGAAGTCTCCTATATATTTTTGTAGTGAAAAATAAGAGGGATAATATCAAATGTTGAGCATCAAAAAATTAAAACCGATAATGACATTGCTAATAGAAAACATAGAATCTTTTTTCAACAGGTTATTCCGAGTTCTGAAGACAACAAATTAGGAAAACCCCCTCAAGGGAGGGAGAGAGGAAGAAATCCCAAACAATCTAAATGAAGTTCCTCTCATGGAACGTGAGAGGCCTCAATGGCCTACCCAAACACAGGGAAGTTAGTGCAATAAGAAATCAAGTGAATCCAACTATTATCATGTTGCAAGAAAAAAAAAATGATGAGATTTAGTAAAAAAAAGTAGCAAAAAAAATCTAGAATCAAGGGGATATGGTTTGCAAATCATCTAGAGGAGCATTTGGAGGCCTTATGACTTTGTGGGATCCCCAGATAGTAGAAGGCACCATTATTTAGAAAGATGACAGGGTTCTTAGTGTTTTATTTAAGGAAATAAACAACAACAGGTCGTGGATCCTTTCAAATATTTATTCCTCGACTTCAATTCAAGGGAGAGCTCTACTGTGGGAGTACTTATGCAATCTGAGTGAAATCTTCCATAATGTCCCCTGGATTCTGGTTGGGGATTTTAACACTCCTATTTACCCTTTAGAAAAAATGGATGGAAATTGACCACCTATCAGGAGCATGGATGAGTTCAATGACTTTGTGAACTCCAACATGTTGATGGATGTAAAACTTAGAGGAGCAAATTATACCTAGAGCAATCGACATATAGGGTGTCATCTCATTCAAGAAAGGCTTGACAGGTTTTTTCTATAAAAGGAGGCTACAACTTTGTTCAGTGATTTTACCCTGCAAGCCCTTCCTAAAATTGCCTCTGATCATAATACCATTTTTTTGGAGATCCCTAAATCTATGTCCTTCAAGAAACCTTTTAGATTTCAATCTATGTGGATCAAACATTTCAGTTTCAGATATAACTTAATTCAGTGGTGGCAGCAACCTGTCAGGGGTAGTGCAACTTTTAAACTTGTTGGCAAATTAAAGTTTGTTAAGGAAAATCATTGAAATTGGAACAAAGAGGTCTTTAGGAACCTCTTTGAAAATAAAAAATAGGTTGTTGAAATTTTGAAGATAATTGATCAGAGGATTCAACATGGTGATGTTGATGAAACTACTAGGCAGGAGGAACGGATAAAACTAGCAGAGTTTCATAACATTTTGGCCTGTGAGGAAATCTATTGGAGGAAAAAATCAAGGGCTCTTTGGTTGAAAGATGGAGATTCAAATTCTAGGTTTTTTCATGTCACCACGCTTAGAAACAAAAGCGATAACAAGATATTTTTTTTGAAAAAAGCATATGGTTATATTACTCAGGACTTAACATAAATAAGAAAGGAGGCAATAACTTATTCAATTCTATCCTTGGTCAGGAATCACAGTGCAATGAGGAGGCCAAATATATTCTCTTGCAATCCATTCCTAGAATAATAAATGAGTATATAAACCTTAAGCTTCTAGCTCCATTTTCTGATGAGGAAATTAAGGAAGCCTTGTTTAGCATGGAGCCAGACAAAGCCCCAGGACCCGATTGATTTCCCCCTCATTTCTATCAAGCTTTTTGGGACATCATAAGTGAGGATGTAATTTTTGCTGTCAGAGAATTCCAAGCAAGCAATCATATCCCAAAAGGTCTCAACTCTACTTTTATTTCTCTAATTCCTAAGAAGCAAACCCCTGAATCTATGGTTGACTTCAGGCCAATCAGTCTGTGCAATGTTTCTTACAAGATCCTAACTAAAGCCATTGCAAATATAATGAGAGATGTTCTATCCCACATCATAAATCCATGCCAGGGAAGCTCTGTCCAGGGCAGGTCAATCTTGGATGGAGTTATCATAGTTCATGAAGCTCTACACTCTGCTCATAAGACTAATAGGTCTATTTTTGCCCTCAAGCTTGATATGAACAAAGCATTTGACAGGATAAATTGGGACTTTCTGATTGTTGTCCTCCTTAAGTTTGGTTTTCACCACCAATGGATTAATTTGATCAAATAATGCATTTCTAAAGTATGGTTATCAATTCTGGTTAATGGAACAACTACTGGTTACTTTTAAATTCGTAGAGGAATTATGTAGGGGGACCCTATCAGCCCCATGTTATTCATCATTGTGGCAAAAGCTTTAGGCAGAACCATAAAAAATGCTTGCAGTTCAAGGCTAATATCAATAATCAAGGCAACATCTCTCACTAGGGCTATTTATCACCAACAATTCATCGATGATACCCTTCTATTGACTAAGGCATCGATGGTTGAGGCCAAAAGAATTAAATACATCCTACAACTCTACAAGTACGTTGTTGGTCAGAAAGTTAATTTCAGTAAAATAAAGTTATATTTCTTGAACACCCTCATTCAGAGGCAAGGAATTATTGCAAAAATTTTAGGGTGTGATATATCAAGCCTTCCCACTTCGTATCTTGGTCTCCCTATTTTTATTGGTTCTTTGAGAGAGTCAATGTGGGATAGGGTTATTGAAAGAATTAAAAAAAAACTTGCTAGATGGAAAGGTCATCTTCTATCTCAATCAGGAAAGCTGACCCTCACTAAGGCCTCTCTTCAAAGCATTCTAGTCTATTTCCTCCTCGTTTTCAAAGCTCCTATGAAGGTTTTCCAGAAAATTGAGAAACTCCAAAAAGAATTTTTATGGACTGGATCAGAGGAGAAAAAAAGGATACACCTTGTAGGATGGACCAAAGTGTGCAGACCCAGGGAAAATGAGGGCTTAGGTCTGAGGAGAATTGCTCATATGAATTTAGATTTACTAGCTAAGCAGGTGTGGTGCATCATTTCTGGTGAAGAAAATGAATGGAAATCTATCATCAAACGAAAGTATCTTCAAAATATGGAATTTCTAAGTGACTTAGTTCCAATCAAAGGTTCTGCTTTTTGGAAAGCAATTCTCAATTGTAAGAAAATCATCAAAAAAAGTTTAAGATGGTTTTTAGGCAATGGTGAGAGGATAAATTGCTGGAATGATAGGTGGGCTAAGGATGAACCACTGACGCATTATCCCAACTTAGCTCGAATCAGAGATATCACGGAAGAACTCATTGGCAGAAAAGTCTCCGATTATATGGTTGAGGATAGAGGCAAAATGAAGTGAAAACAAATAAGGATTCAGGGATTTCAAGTGGAATCAAATGATCTTTGTAACATTCTCGAGAAATAGTTTATCCCCATGAGACCCAAGGAATATCAAGTGACCTGGGCTCCTACAGAAAAAAGGCAGTTCACTGTTAAATTAGCTTACAAGCTTCTGTTTGATGATGAGGATTTTGTCCTCTAAAAGGACTTAGTTTGGATAAAAAATTTAATTCCAAAATTTTTAGTCTTTTCATGGCTGGTTATCCAAGGAAGAATTCTAACCATTGATAATATGATGTGTAAAGGTATTTGTATCACTAATCACTGTTATCTGTGCAGGGCTAATTGGGAGACCATTTATCACATTTTCCTTGAGTGCCCTTTTCCTTGACTGTCCAAAGTGGGATTTTTCAGGCCTTCCATATTTCTTGGGTTAAACCAACCATCGTACTTGATTTTTTCATCCAGTGGCCTTGCCCCTTTTCAAGTCAAAGAATTAGATACATGTGAAAAATTTATCTCAATCACTATCTTTGGAAGGTGTGGTTAGAAAGGAACCATAGAGTCTTTAATGAGTCTATCCATGATCATCAAACTATCATTGCTAGGATCCTATCCTTTGCCAATGAGAATGTGAACCTTATCCCTTTTGATAGCCGTAAACCTCATCAACAAGAGACCAAAATTGCTCAATATTTAAGCTTAACCTTGTTATATGAGTATGTGCCTAGGTTAGTCAACCCCAGAGCCAATATTAAGTGGTCCCCACATCCTACGGGTTGGTTTAAGCTTAATTTTTATGGAGTGGCTAAGGACAATCCTGGTAGAGCAGGCACTGGCAACATTGTGCAAGATCATAATAGGAATATGATGCTTGCATTTTTCGAATATTTGGGAACAAGGACGAAAAATGAAGCTGAAGCTAGAGCTATGTGGAGAGGCCTTCAAATGACTCAAGACTTAGAAGGTAATTTGATCGTAGAAGGAGACTCTATGCATGTTATAAATCTTCTCAATAATTAGAAAACACCTCCTTGGAGGATTAAAATAATTTTTGAAGAGGCTAGGATCCTTTTCCAGGGAAGATAAGACAAAAAATCCCAACATGTCTTTCGGGAAGCTAACAAAGTTGCTGATAAGCTGGCCAATTTGGGTGTCGATGGTGACGGACTTTTCAAATGGGAACACGATGTCCCGAGCGAAGTAGAGGAGCTTATTCAACAATAATTCCAAGAATGATAGTCAAATTTACCAACAGGGAAGGCACTGTAAGTTCAAAGGCTATGAGTATTCTCGTCTCTTTTTTGAAATGGACTCACAATAAAAATTATTCGAGTTGTCAGTCTTGGTGGATGTTGCTTGGAAATACCACAAAGACTAATGGGGACAGTCACATGTCATATAACATGGCTCCTAGTCATATTAGTAATTTGAGGTTGGTTGATAATCACAGGGGCGGAAAGAAATGATAATATAAGACTTCGAACCAGAGCCACGTGGACCACCAGATAGCCACCGCCATAAATCTAGCTAGCAGGTTCACTTCTCCAAGGATGATTGGCCAAGACAGGATGTGGTCCCAAAGCATGTCATATACGAAAGAAAGCAATTACCAAAGAATTATTAAGAGTAACTGTCAATACAGAGCTTGTGGGAGTTTTTTTCAGTACTCTGCTATGTGTGTCTGCAGCTTTTTGTTTCTCCATTGTTTCAAGGAAGGGATCCGTGTCTATTTATTTTTTTGTAATTATGATGCAGGTGTGTTTTCTCGAGGTATACCCAAAATGTTGTATGGGAAGTTTCTTTTTGATAACAGGCTATGTGCCTTACCGTATGTAATGGCTTTGGCGGTATGTAGATTTTACATATATAGGATCATTAGTAAGGACATATTCATCAACAACCCTGGGCTGATTTTTGTAAAAGGTTTTGGGTCAACCTGTAAAACCCGGTATTAATACTATAGTATCTTATCTACCAAAAAAAATTATAAAATAATTATAATATTTTATATTATAATTTATTTTAAACCCAAGGTGGGTTTTGGTGCCAACTTTAAAAATAATTTTTAAATAGCATCAACATCCAAAGCATGGTGGTAAATCCATATTAATATGGATGATTTTTCTAGCCCTAAGGTTGTATGTTCGATGCACGAGTTATTTGTTTCTTGCATGCATGGAGTGAAAAGAAGAAGATAATTTTTTTAAAAAAAGGAAGAAGGGCTTTGGATATGAATAACAATAAGATCACATATCTTATCTCCAGCTAGGTGGTTGGCCTAGCGGTAGACTGGGTAGTATTAAGGTTTAGGGTAGACTATAGGTTGTGAGTTTGATTTTGGGTGGTGGCAGTTTTGAAAAGATTTTTGTTGGCAAGGAAGTGTGAGTAGAGGTCAAAGTGTGAATCACACACTAGTGTTTTCATGTGGGCGGTTGGCCTAGCAACATTCCAAGCAACGTGAGCACACTGGTAGGAAGGAGGTGTTGTGGTCGAACCTCACCCATGGTAGTATTGGTAAGCAAAGATTTAGTTTTGATTAATGCCTAAGGTTGAGTTGTTAGGCGCTTAAGGTGTGTTTTATTTTTTGAGCACCATTGGACTTAGGGAGCTATAAATGAAATATTTTTTTTTATTTCTTGCCATTGTTTAGAAGAAAAATATAATGGAGAGTGTATTTTTCTGAAGTGTTATTTTGTGGAGTAATAAGGAAATTATTGGTAAATCCTTTTGGGAGTGTTTGTTGATATTTTAAGTGGGAGATAAAAGGTGTAGAATGTACCTTTATTGTTTGTAGTATTTTATCAAATTTGAAGGACTTGGTTCATGATTTAATGTTTTATTTTGAGAAACCAAAAGAGGTATAGAGCATTGGTTTGGAACAAATTGTGCACACATTTTGAGAAGGTTTTCTAACACATAAAGAGGTGTTGTGCTAACCCTTTTATAGTTGCAAAATATATTGTGTGTGAGATAGATTTTTGAAGACATATCTCCATAAGAGCAAGCTAAGAGGTATGAGCATATCATTCATTTTTTAAAGTGTTTGTTGAAGTGATTTTTTTGGAATATGAGGTGGAGTGAAAATGATTGTTTGATAAGCATTGTTGGAAATATTTGAGTTAGTATTTGTGATTCATTATTGAATATTTTGGATACATTTGGGATAGAGTTTGAGAATAAAATATGCTTCTATTGTTGAAAGAATTTTGAGATATTTGTGCTAGAGATAGTGAACTACTTGTGCTAGGGTTGAAGACAAGTTTTTGCATCTTTGTGAAATATTTTGAGCATATGTTACAAGCAGTTATGAGTTTGTACTTAAGAAATAATTGAGCATGAATTATGAGCAGTTTAGAGGTAGATTTTTGAGTAGATTTGAGGTAGACTTGTAAGTAGGTTAGAGAAATATTTTTGAGAAGGTTTGAGATAGACTCACGATCATGTTAGAGGTAAACCTGTGAGCATATTAGAGGTAGACTTGTGAGAAATTTGAATCAGTATTATGAGCAGAGCAGAGGGGATAGAGTTCTCATGTGGAGAGAGATCCACAAACTAAAGCAGTGGGGACAGAGGTCTCCTTTGGAGAGATATCCACAAACCAGAATATAAGGGGATTGGTGTCTCCTTCAGACATATATCCATAAACATTGTAATAGGTATTTGATTCCCAAATATTCATTGAGAAAAATTATAAGGAATATTTTCTCCGTGGAGTAGCCCACATTGGGTGAACCATGTTAAATCATATCTCTCATGTGTGTGATGATGTGTGCATTGTTTACTACTTTGATATTATTGATGTTATCATCTATATTGAGAAGTAAAAAGCCTTATATTATACTGTTCACCCCCCTATCAGTATAAGATTATGTTCTTTAGATCTCCATTGAAGACTGCAAGTAGCATATTGAAGAGACTACAAAAAAGAGTCCAAGAGAATATTGGAGTTTTGTGATCTCTATTGAAGACTACAAATAGCATATTGAAGAGACTCAAGGAGAAGAGTCCTAATGAAGATAGGATATTGGTGATATCCATTTAATATTGAAGACTTCACCTTGAAGGAGTAGAAGAAATCAACCTGAGAAGCTGAAGAGACCTACAAGAGGCCCCATTGAATAAATTTCAGTTTTGGAAGAGATATAGCAGGACTAACAAAAGTCCTATTTTTTAAAGCAAAAATTTTAGAGATTTGAGAGGGAGATCTCATTGCAAAACTTCCACAGTAGAAGGTTGAATAAAATGTCTCATTGGGAAGACCAGAGAATCTACGAGAGTGAAGACCCTAGAGAAGAGATCTCAAGGAGAAAGAAGGAGAAGGATTGGAGAGCCTCACTGAAGGAGATTCAGAGAAGTTTGAAGGAGTACCTAGGATAACTCATTGGAGAAATTTACCACAAATGATAAGTTCCTAATAAATAAATAATTTGGGACAATTATCGCCATCCGAAAATAAGCCCAAAGGAGAAGGATTTGGAAAGAAGCTTTCAAAATTTTGGAGGAGATTGGTGAAGACCTCAAGAATTTTATATCCTTGAGAAAAAATCCTAGATTGAAGTCAAACTTTGACAAGGAGGTTGAAGGAGAAAGGAACCAGACATTACTACCAAAACTAAGAGGTTTGAAGATTATCTTTGAAGGCTAGAAGGCTCATTTGGAGAAAGGAGATTTGCTAGTTTCTATAGTAAAAAATTGAAGGGTTCTTGAAGGAAAATCTCAGTTGCAATTTGGAGGATTTTCCTACCAAATGTTTGAGATTCAAGGATAACATTTTAGTGGGAGATTGACTACTTTACAATCTAAAATTTTAAAATTTGAGGATAGTAAGAAAGCAAAAATTTGGGCAACATCACTAGCTACTAAGTTTTAGTGTTTTAGAGTACATCTTAAAGGGGAGTTGAAGCCACCAAACTATAATATTAGGTGGCAAGATACAAGGATATACAAAGTTGCAAATTGGTGTGTTGAGAAGCTATTTTGAATAACAAAGAAGAGCTGCAAGTTCATCTAGTAAAAGGTAGCAATAATATGAATCTAATCATATTGTAATCCTTCATCTACAGAGTTCGTTAAGGTAAGCAAATTTGGTGCAAAAAGTTCATTAGTTGAACTTTAAATTTTTGGTTCATTATTAAGATTCATTAAGCACCATATTAGAATTTAAAAATTTGCAAAGAGAATGTTGCATATTATAGTATTCAAGGGAGTGCAAAATATAGTTTCTTTTAAGGTTAATACATGCACATTAAAATAAGAGTTAGATATTTTTTGACAGAAAGAAAATATCATATTCCTATTGTTTAGTTGAAGTAAAGAAGACTATGTTAAGTTTTCATAGTTTATAGTGCATATATCAAGTTACTTTGAGAGTTCTTTTACAGGAGCAATAAGGTGAGATTAATAGTGCACTATACTAGTTATACTTAAGAGATATTTTAAAGTGCATTAAATATTGTTCAAAGGTGAGAATTAGTGCACAAGCAAGATTAAGTTGAAGTGTCAAAGGACACTGTTGAGCACACAAAACCTGCAACATATCTTGGTGGAATCAAGTCACCAAACGAAGGGTATATTAGTTGCTTGAAATTATTAGTGCAAAGTATTCAAGCAATTTAGAGGTTAGTGTTATTATATCACTATTTGCCCTCAAGAATTTGTTTCATCAAAGATGTTAAAAACTTGGAGAAGAATAAATACAGCCTAAAAATTTGGTGCAAGTTAAGGTATTCTATCTTAACTATTACACGAACATTTACATTACATGAGAAGCACCATTCTTGTCCTTTCAAAAGACAACCAAGAAGAATAAAAGACATAGCCTCCAAAAGGTATTACAATGACTAGTAAAACATAGTCTTTAAGCGACCATTTCAAAGCAATGAAGAGAGCAAATAAAAGGCTCATCAAACCAACATTCAAGCCATGGGATTCACTGCTAATTAGTCTCATATCAAGTAAAATTTATGGTTCATGTCAATCTACATCACAAGGAGATTGAGTTGGACAAGTGTAGCCACATCAACAAGGCAAATGTAATATAATATTCGTAAGAGAAATAACATAACAGAGAACAATGAAATCAAGGTACAAGTAAGGAACTTATTACCCAAGTGAATGTTATCAAAATCTTGGAAGAAGAACGTTTAGGTTAAAAAAACACCTTCAAACCATTAGGAGTGAAGCACCTTGGAACCTCTTGCATTGGAGAATACCACTATTAGCTAGAGAAAGCTAAGCAAGAAGCGTTATATATCCATCATTAGCTAGATAAATCAAATAAATAAACATTGGAGAGAGCTACCATTATTTGGAGAAATCTAAGCAAGAAAGCATCGTGAAAATGATCAATAGTTGGCAATAAGCATTGGGCTAATAAGTGAATGAAAGGGTATAGCTACATGCAAGGTTGAAGACGTCCACTTACCATCTTGAGCGAAGAAACATTGTGCCATTTGGCATAATAATTAAGGAGGAAAGGAGTGTTGTTAGAGTCTTTCATAATGTGTCCATAATAAGAGGAGCACCTAAGTAACACTCTACACAGACTGACAAAGTTTAGTCATAATTTAACCATATAGATGTTGTAATAACACCTATGTTACCAAGAGTGATATATTCTAACACACCTCATATATTGGCACCATATAGCAAGGAGAGATAGGCTCAAACAATAATGTATATACCATTTGGGCATACGTTACATAAGAAAATAAGGTTCAATAAATACCTTTGCCAATAATAAGAACATAGAAGGAGATTTTTCTACACAGTCAAACAACAATTAAGAAGGGAGAGAGTGCAGTCTAAAGAATGCTGAGAACATCATCCAAAGAAATGATTGATACCATACCCCACGGATCATGAATATTTAGCATTCAAGAGGTTGAAATTCACAGTCAAATCCTACGTCGAACGTCAAACAACGAGCAACGAATAGTGAGCAACACATTATTAAAAGGTATAAGCCATAGTATATCATTAATTGCTTTCTATAAAGGTTATTCAATTCCTAAGGTTGGTTTATTAAACAATAGGAGGAATAAGGAGATAAAACCTTAGATATTCTATTAATTTCTAGAAAGCTAATTAAAGGGTGAAGTTTATTTTGGAAAAAGCGTTTCAAATTCTATTGCTTGAAATTCCAATAACATAGTATTTGAAAAATCATAAAATTAGGAGATATAAGGTTTTCCACATTAGATAATTAAATTATTTTGCAAGTGATATTATTTTCTAAAGTTCCAAAATAGGGAGATATAAGGTATACTACATCAAAACCTTAAACAATTGGAATTTAGAAAATTTATCTATTGAAGTTAAAGTTAGATAAGGAAGATCATTAATTGCTTAAAAGAGTTGGAACTATTTACTTATACTTGTTTCATACTCATAGTAAAGAGACAAGAGAAATCCAACCATACATAACTTCATCAAATTGAAAAGTACATAAGTTAAATAGGATAATTAAGGTGAAATAAGAGTTGATTATTATAAAAAACAATACCAAATAAACTCAAAAGGTGAACTATTACTTCCTAAAGTATTTTACCAAGATTAGAGTATATTCTAATGTTTAGGGAGACATTAGATCCTACAAAACCTAAGTCTTATAAATGTTTTATCAAAGTAGTTCACATACTCTAAACTAGGGAGACATAAGGGAGTCAACTTCAAAGGCAATAAAAATACATAAAAATCAAAAGGTTTATTATTTAAAGTAAGATGGATGAAATAATTAAGAATGCATTCAATGAAAATAGTGAAATTCTATTTCACAAACTTAGGTTCTATTCACAAAATCTGATAGAAAACCTTGATGGATTCAAACTCTTGTCTACAGAGTTGAAAGAAAGATTCTCTTTATTTTTGAAGGAAGTAAAGATTTAGAAATTTACAACATTAATTCGATATCTTCATGAAAATTTATTTAGGACTTGGTGGAATACTAAAAATGTTATTATTCTTTCTTTAGAGAGTGCTTAATGTTCTATTTGTCATTAATCACTTTTGAGTTATTTCGAGGAATGAAACAAAATAAAGTAAATGCTAGTAATGAATATTTGAATCTAAGTCAATTTTATTGTGATGATAGACTAACTCATCATGAAGTAGATATTCCTATAGTAACAATGTAGAAATGAAGGAGGAAGAGAAAACATGGCAGAAGAAAACAAAACAAAAATACTCAATAGGATACAAACAAAGAATATAATGAAGAAAGCACTAAGAATGAATCTAATACTAAAGATGAAGAAGAAGAAGAATTGGATCAAGCAGAAGGACATTTGAATATCGAAGATCCATATTAAAGACTAAAGTCTTCAATACCTAAATAATGTAATATAAGGGGGTGTTAGAGTATATTACATTATTGGGTACATATCAATGTACCACCTTTGGTACACTATTAGAGTAGGAGTTTACTTTAGAGTAAACTTAAGTAGTTACTTCAACATGTAATAAATGCACAAGTTTTAGAATGTGCAATGATGTAAATGTGCATGTAGTCCACATGTACATGAGTCATAGGATAGAGTCAAAGGTAGAGTGAGGGCTAAGGAACGTGTCTTCCTATATGTAGGCCTTATAGTGAGTGAAAAGGAAGGAGAGAATATAGAGAGTGCATAGTATATTATTGGTAGTGGAGTACAATGTAGTTCCTTTAAAAATAGTTTATTGAGTGTTCATGTCCTCCATTATACTAGATTGTACTATTTTCATGAGATTTCATTAATGGCATATTTTTGAGTTATTACAAAAGTTTATCTTTTTTTTTTCCTGCATATTATAGTACCATTATCATATAGATATCATAGCTTTCTTATATTGCATCTTGTGGTTGCATTTCCTATATCATATACTCATCAAAATATAATAAGAACTAGGAGTTTGGAGATGTTCGGAAAAAAAACATGAAGTTATTGCTCAACTTGAAAATTTGAATAAGAAAATACTTTTAGATGACCTCACAAAGAGTAGAAGTACAAATGAAGTTAGACTTATAACTCAGTTAGAGGAATGGAAAAAAGAGAACTCTTATGGAAGCAAAAATCCAGGATCCAATGGATCAAAGAAGGATATTGAAACATAGATTTCTTCCACAAATATATTCTACCTAAAAGATCTCACAACTTTATTTCTTCCTTGAAATTTTATTTTGGAGATATTGTCTACACTTGGGATGGCATGAACTCTATTGTTATCAATTACTTTTCCAATCTTTTTGCTACTGCACCTCTTGACTCAGATTCTCAATAGAATATTCTTCAAGTGATCCCTACTCTTATCACTTCTGAAGAGAACTCTATTTTGACTACTCTAGTTACTATTAATGAGCTTCAATGGGTGGTTTTTAAAATGTAAAAAGGAAAAAACCCAGGTCCTAATGGTTTTCCCATTGAGTTCTATTAAGAGTTTTGGGATATCCTTCATGTTGATTTATTAGAGGTGGTGGAAGAAGCCACAAAAGCCAAATAAATTTTGAAGGTTATAAATTAAAACTTATATAGCTCTTTTCTCAAAATATCAAGAGGTAGATTATATCTTGACTCTTAGACCTATAATTTTGTGTAATATTCTTCTCAAAATCATTACAAAGGTCATGGTAGAAATGTTGAAGCCTCTTTTGCACAAGATTATTTCCCCTGAACAAGGGGATTATGTGGAAAGGTGTCAAATAGTGTATGAGATAGTTCTTGCTTAGGAAGCCATCCATTCCATGGAAATGCAAAAATATCCATCTAAGTTCATTTAATTAGACTTATCTAAAGCTTATGACAAAGTGGATTGGATCTTCCTTGTCAAAGGTTTAAGGTAATTTGTCTTCTCTCAGGATTGGATGGACTGGATTATAGGATGTATCTCTTTGGTGTCTTACTCTATTATTATCAATGGTAGACCTTCTTAGTTGTTCCTTGCTTCTAGAGGTATTAGGAAAGGTGATCCCCTCTCCCCTTATTTATTCATCATTCTTGTTGAATGCTTGGGCAGGACTATAACCAAAAATAGAGAAAATAGAACCCTTGAGGGAGTTACCATTGCTTATGGAGCTAGGCCTATTTATCATCTTCAATTTTTTTATGACTCTACTCTGTTAGGCAAAGCTATAGTTAAGGAAGCTTCTAAAATTAAGAAAATCATTTATTGTTTTTCCAATGCTACTAGGCATTTGATCGATGAAGATAAATCTAAAGTCATTTTGTTTCACTACTCTCCCAGACAAGAATACATAGTCTTGGATAAATTAAGATATAATACCTCCATTCCAATCACTTATTTAGGTATTCCTATCTATAATAAGAGACAAAAAAAATACTAGAATCGGTTGCTAGATAAAGTTAAGAAGAAAATTGGAAAGTGGACCAATAGGTGCCTTTAATTTAGGGGTAGAATTACCTTGGTAAAATTAGTCCTTCAAGCTATACCTATTTAGAATTTTTATTGTGTTGAATATCCCAAAGGCAGTTCTTCGATAATTGGATCATATCAATCATTGGTTCCTCTAGAGTGGTACTAAGGAGAAAATAAAATGGGCCTCGGTGAAATGGGATAATTTATGCCTTCCCAAGAATGAAGGGGGGTTAAGTTTTTGGTCTACTATAAATAAAAATAAGGCTTTAGCTGCTAAACTGCATTGGAGGATTTTGCATAACCCTAATTCTCTTTGGGCCAAGAATCTTCATACTAAATATGATGAGAACAAAAGTCTTGAAGACCTTGTTCGCTATCAATTACCTACCAAAAGTAATCCTATTTTAGCGGTTCGCAAAACTAGCGAGGACTTGATTAAGAAAACATTATTTTAGATCATTCATAATGGTCAACAAGAAATTTTTTGGATAGATTCTTGGGATGGTCACCAAACTTTGAGAACTCAATTTCCTGATTGGAGGCATTGGATGGAGGAGATTCATCGAGCTAACTGGATAAAGGTTGCTAATTATTGTTGGTACCATACTGGTAATTCAAAGGCTGGTAGATATTGAGTTCTTGTTGAGGATTGGAATATTCAAATGCTATAAAGGCAAAGAAAATATATCCAAAGCATCCTTCATATGATATCTCTCTCTTGGTCCCATGATAAAGACTATTTTGGATGGAACAACACTACTAAGGGTGAGTATTTAGTTTCTCAAGGTTATTTGACCTTATGCCATAATAATCCCAACCAATCATATGCCATTTTTACTTAGTTGTGGGCTCAAAATATTTGGCCTAAGGTGAGGTTCTTTACTTGGATTTTATTGCATCATAGGGTGCTTACTGGTGAGCAACTTATGAAATGTGGTTTTCATGGCCTGTTTAGATGTGAAATATGTGGAGGGAATGTGGAAACTCTCAATAATATTTTTATTGAGTGTACTTTAGCCTATGAGCTATAGAGTAGAATGGCCATATTACTTGTCTTACAGTGGTCCAAAATTTCTACTTTTGAACAAATTTGGAGGGATTGGCCTAATCAAGAGGGTGTTGATCATATTATTCGGTGGCTAGTTTGGATGGGTTCTACCATTTTACCTTGGAATATTTGGAAAGAAAGAAATAACTAAATTTTCAATGAAGAAAGGAAGGAGATTCACTAATATATAACATAAGATCATTGCCAACTTAGTTGAATTAGTCCAACAATTTCTTAAACACCCCTAGAACTCCCACCAAATATGGGATCAAGTGATGCAAAGATTGAAGATTAAAAATTTTATGCGAAACCAACTTAAAGGGAATATGAGTAATCATACGATGGATAAGACAAGAAATTGGTAGCCTCCTCATAATAATTTTGGAAAAGTAAATACTAATGGAGCCTCTAGGGGGAACCCTAGAAAAGCTAGTGTAGGAGAAATTGGTAGACTTTTAGATGGTTCCCTGGTTTTCACTTTTGCTAAGAATTTGGGTATCCTTTCCAATAACCTTGTTGAGGGGTATGGTATCCTTAGAGGCCTTCAAGAGGCTGCTAAGGTTATATGGAAAAAGGTGTTGGTTGAATCCGACTCTCAAGTCATGATTAATCTATTAAAGACTCCTTCTAATAATCATAAGGTTGATTACAAAATTAAAAGAATTGTTGATAAGATTCAATTAATCTAGATGAGATTTTTGAAAGTTGAATACAATCATGTGGTTAGAGAACAAAATAGTAGTGTTGATGCTCTAGCTAATTGGGTATTGGACAAAAGTTATCTTACTTACTATGCCCACCCTCCCAAATGGTGGGATTTGTGAATAAGGGAAACTCTTCTTTCTATCCTTTCTATGGATGGCTCCAGTACTAGAGGTACCTAGTTTCTTTTTTCTTTGTTTTTGCTTCTCTTTGGTTTGGTCAGGGTATTTTAGTTCCATTGCTTAGATTGATCATTATTATGTTTCCTTTGTTGAATCTTTCTTGAATAGCCTTTTGGTCTAGAAAGGCCAAAGTTATTTTTTTATTTTTTCTTCTCTTTAGTTTTTTTATGTGTGTTGTTTTGTATTGTTTTTGTTAGATTTTATTTTTGTTAGCTTTTGATGAATATATGATATAAGAAATGCAACCACAATATGAAAGATAAAAAAGCTATGATATCTATATTATAATGGCACTAATATGCAAGAAAATTATAAGAGAAAATTTTACAATAACTCAAAAAAATACCTTTAATGAAAGCTTACAAAAATAGTAAAATGTAGTATAATGGAGGATATGAACACTCCATAAACTATTTTTGAAGAGCTACATTGTACCACACTACCAATCTATACTATGCACTCTCTATATTCTCTCCCCCCTCATTTCACTCTCTATAAGGCCTTTATATAGGAAGATAAGTTCCTTGGACCTTACTCTACATTTGAATCTATCCTATGACTCATGTACATGTGGACTACATGCACAATTACATCATTGCACATTCTAACACTTGTGCATTTATTACATGTTTAAGTAACTACTTAAATTTACCCTAAAGTAAACCCCTACTCTAGTTTTGTACCCAAGGTGGTATATTATCATGTACCCAATAATGTAATATACTTTAACACCCAACTGTATTACATTATTTGGGTATTGAATACTTTAGTCTTCAATATAGATATTTTTCTTGTTTATGGAATTTGTACTCTCCTTATCTGCTCTCTTTATTCTACCCCCTGTATGTATCCTATTCAAGTAAGTAGTTAGTATCTTCATAAAATTCTATCTTTGCTGAGAGATTTAATTTCATATTCCTTTGTAGGTTCTTCTAGTTCTTGAATTTTGTGAACTAAGTGCCCTTTTTGATTCCATTCTTGATATTGCAATTGAGGATAATTGTATTGGTTCTAATAATGTTGATATTGTTGTTGATGTTGACTATACTTATTCTAATGTTATCTTGATTGGAATATCCTATTTGGTTGGCTACCATATTTCATCTTATTTCCTTGATACTGAATTCCATGATTGAATCTATAATAGTTGGTACTATGTCCTTTCTTCTTGCAAACTTGACAATATCTATTATTCCATGGTCTTCGTCCTTTTGATGATGAGGCAACATTTATCTATGGATCATATTTTGAAACTAATGCATTTATAGTTGTTGGCAATTTTGGGTACCTTGGGTACATTGCCTTTGCTCTAAGTGTAGATGTTGTCATTGATATCAAGAAGGTCTTGAAGCAATTTGGTTTGATGTCAAAGAATGTGTTTTGATGAAGGTTTCAGTTTGGACAGTGAGTTTCCAAGAAGATCAGAGTAGCCCAGTTGCAAAAGATCAAGAAAAATACAAGTAAGAAAAAGTATGCAGGCGGCTAGAAAAACTGTCGCGATTTCGCGACATGTTTCAGGAGAGAGAAAGTGCTGGAAAAACTGTCGTGATTTCGTGGCATGTTTGAGGAGAAAGAAGGTGCTGGAAAAACTGTCGTGATTTCGTGACATGTTTGAGGAGAGAGAAGGTGCTGGAAAAACTATCGTGATTTCATGACATGTTTGAGGAGAGAGAAGGTGTTGGAAAAACTGTCACGATTTCGCGACATGGTTGAGGAGAGAGAAAGTGCTAACAAAACTGTCATGATTTCGTGACATGTTTGAGGAGAGAGAAAGTTCTAGCAAGACTGTCATGATTTCGCGACATGCTGGAAGAAAGAGAAGAAGTTGGCAAAACTGTCGTGATTTCGTGACATGTTGGCAGAGAAGGAGAGCAAGATGGAAAGTGTCGCGATTTCACGACATAATGCAGAAAAGAGAGTCCGTAGTGTGAACGGTCGCGATTTCACGACAAGATCGAAGAGAGAGAAAGTTATTCAGGAACTGTCATGATTTCATGACATGATGTAAAATTCCAAGTGAGGACTGTCACGTTTTCACGACATGCTGCAGAGGTCAAGTTGAGGATTGTCACGATTTTGTGACATGCTGAAAAGCTCGAAGTGAGAATTGTCGTGATTTCGTGACATGCAGCAAAAGGAAGAGTTTGAAAGGAGAAGCGTCGTGATTTCATGACAGGTTGCAAGGAAATCTTTCAAAAGCTGAAAGCATCGTGATTTCGAGACAAGATGAAAGAAAAATGTACGAATGTAGAAAGTGTCACGATTTCGCGACAGGCTGAAAGAAAAGCATACGAATGGTGAAAGAGTCACGATTTCGTGATAGAAATTGGAAGCAGGTCTTCTATAGGAGAAATGTCATGATTTCGTGACAGAAGCAGAGAGGAAGGCTATGAAGACAAAAGCATCATGATTTCACGACATGTTATAGTTTCACGGGTGTAAAGCAGAAAGAAGCTCGAGGTAGCAGAAGTGTCACGATTTCATGACAAAATTTGAGAGGAAGGCCATGAAGACAAAAGGGTCACGATTTCGTGACAGAGTTAAAGATGATGTCAGCAGAAGCAGATGTGTCGTGATTTTGTGACAAAAGCAGAGAAGAAGGCAATGAAGACTAAAGTGTCACGATTTCGCGACAGGAGTGAAGATGACATCAACAAAAGATAGAAGTGTCACGATTTCGTGACAAGGATGCAATCAAAGCAGACAAAGGCAAAAAGTGTCATGATTTCTCGATAACAGGCAAAAGAAGGTGTATGGCAGGTAAAGGTGTCGCGATATCATGACATGTAGTTTCGTAGGAAAAGCTACAGAACCAGAGGCGATTGAAGGATAGAGTTAACTTTGAGCCGATAGAGTTAAATCTGGGCCGACGCAACATAGGGTTTTGCAACCGATGTAGTTTGAGGGTTACAGCCGACTAAGTTTGAGAGTTTTGATCATGAAATTTATTCTATAAAAGGAGGGCTGTTTTGAGATTGAAGGCATCGAAAGTGAATAAAAAATTGCACAAGTTAAGTCCATGGTGCGCAAAGAGCAGTCGTGTCTAATCGATCGAAGTGTGCATTTTTGAAGTGTAATATTCACAGATAGAGTGCTGGGGAGAAGTTCGATCATCGAGAAGCATAGTGTGCAAATATTGTGCTGCTATGTTTGCACAGAGGTGCATAAGTTGATATTCGATTGAGTGCTGCTATGTTTGCGCGTTCAGTGCAAAAGTTGGTTTCGACCAAGTGCGGCTGTAATAGAACAGAAAGAGATAAGAGGACAGATTTGTGCCAGACCGAAGGACTGTGTTTGGTGCAGACTAGAGATAGAGGACATATGTGCTAGATCGAAGGACTGTGTTTAGTGCATATTTGAGGACCAGCTTTGCGATGATAGAGTTGAGGACAGAGATCTCCAACCAGAGGAGGGAAGACAGGTGTCTTCTGTGGATAGAGTTCCACTTGCTAAGGGCAGAGGAGGTAGAGGTCTTCTAGAGGATCACCAGTCAGAACATATCTAGGGGAAGGTATCTCCTTTGGTTTGGTGCCCATAAATATTGTAACAGGGAAAGGTTTTCCTAGAGGTTGAATTGATAAAATTTAGAGAGAAATTTTATCCGTGGAGTAGCCCGCATTGGGTGAACCACATAAATTGTTGTGTCTCTTTTGTGGATGGTGTTTTGTGCATTGCCTTGATTACTGCTGTTGTTACTGCTATCTTTATTCTGCATAATATTGAATTGAAAATTATTTTGAAAGAAAAAGTTAAAATTGGTCTTATACTGTTCACCCCCCCCTCTCAGTATAAGCTTGTGTTCTACAATAGTCATTTCATATTTAACTATATTTTCCACCTCATATTCTTGAAGAATATTGACTAACTCATAAAAATATGTATATTTACTTAGGATTTGTAAATATGTAACTAAGTGCTTGTAGCTATCTAGAAATGCTCTCAAGGTAACTTGAACAAGAAGTTTATCTTCTATATTTTATCCTAAGGTTAATAATTTTGCTTTTATATCTACTACCTTCCCTAGGAATAGTTCTATATTTTCACCACTATTTACTTGTAGAGAATGTAATTGAGTTTGAAGATTTAAGATAGTGACTTTATTGTTCCCTTTAAATATTTTGGCTAAGGTTCTCCATGCTTCTATAGATGTTCCTGCTGAAATAATGTAGGGTTGTATTTCATTTGTAATGACAAAAGTTATTATCATTAATGCTTTTGCTTCACTTTCTTCAAAATTTTGAATCTCACTATCATTTGAAGTAGGTTTAATTTTTATCCCTTTAACTATATCCCAAATATTTTCAACTACTAGAATTGCCATCACTTTGTTTTTCCATGATGCATAATTTGGACATTTAAGTAGTTGGGATTCTAAAAGGAAGAATTTATTTGTTGTCATGATGGTCCTTGTAGGCTACCTTATAACTCCCTAGTTTAGAGTATGTGAACTAGTTTGATAAAACCTTTCAAGACTTAGGTTTTGTAGAATCCTTATGTCTCCCTAGTAATTAGAATATGCTCTAATTTTTATAACATAGTTAGCTACTATTAGTTCACCTTTTGAGTTGATTTTGTAATGTTTTGATAATTTGGTTTACTAAGTAGAAACCCTTATATATCCTATGACATTTAATTGTAAATATTGAGATATTTGTATTTTAACTAATGTGCTTTGAAATACTATTAAGGATAAAATCCTTTGATTTGATTTCCAATGTATTAAAGGTTGATTTTGCTTGTATCTCCAACGTAAATGCTATATGAACTCAACCTTATATTATACACCTTATTACTCCTTAATGAAAGTAAATTTAATCGATGTGAGACTTTACCTTTATGAATGTTGAATGCATGAGATAATTGATGCAATCTCTCCTCAATCATGGGTGTTGTATTTTCTCGATGGTGGATGTATGGCAATGATGGTAGTGAGTTGTTGGATGTATCCTAAATGTGCCTTTGATCCTTCATTGATCCTTGGCTAAGTACCTCAAATTATACCTTAATTGCACCTTTAATCCTCTCTCGATCATATCTTTGATTCTCTCTTAATCCCACTTAAATGTGCCTTGACTTCTCTACATTCAATGCTAGCTTAGGATGCACTTCCCTCTCTTTGTATATGCTCTTACTTTTGGTGGCTATAAATATGCTTCTATTTTCTTTAAATAGGTGCCAAGTGGAACTAGGTATTGCTCAAGACTCTTGGTCTCCTCCTTAGGTGGTGCAATGCTTATTTTAGGTCTTGAGAAGCATTATGCTACGTGGTGCAAGTCTGAATGTAACTCTTAGGTGTTGATGAGCGCTAAATATGCTCTTCTTGAGCATTGAAATTATGATGAAAGGTGTTACTTTGTTTGAGCACCCTTTCACTTGAGTGTTGGTGTTATGAATATGGAGATGTTGTTTCACCTTTTTTCCAAGCGATACAATATCCCTTGGTAAAAACTTGCAAGTGTCACTCCAATCTTGTGCATGTAGGGTTTCCTCAATGTCTCTTACTCAACATCTATTTCTTACCAACAAATGCCTTCTTGTATCTTATCTCCAATATTTTTGAAGGTGATACTATGAAGTTGGCTCCAGCTATGGAGGTTCTCAAGTGTTGTAATGGAGGTTCTATGGTGGCTATTGATATGCATATAGGATGGTGATTCATCCAAGTTGGACCCTTGGTAATGCACCTTGCTTTCACCTTATAATTTTCTATAATATTTTGTCCTTGGTGCTGTGTTTTACATAGGATGATATTCACCTTACATAGACCTTTTTTATACTATAGGTTGATGTTGCCTTAGGTGCTAGATTTGATGACAAACATCAGTGTCTTCTAAAACATTGATGAGGTAGATTTCAAACCCTATGTATGGCTCTTCACTCAAGTACCTTGAGTTGTGCTTTCATTTACTAATGGTTGATGTTGAGCCCTTTTGGAATGGCTCTTCTTTAAGCACTTTTGCTAGTGCTAATGGTGGTCGCTTGTAGATAGGATGCTAGGCTTTGTAGTGTATCCTTAAGACACTTACCCTTTGTCTCCACTTGAAGTAATAGAAGACAAGTTTGGTGCTTGAATAACAACCTATAATATGCACCTAAAATCTAAGACTTTCTAGTCTCCTTTTGTAGCTCCTTTTCCTAGTTTCAATGGAAACTTTCTTCTCCACTCCTTGGAGGTATATCATCCTTTTAGGTGGCTTTACTATACCAAAATAAGCTGTAGGTATTCTACACTAAATAGTGTCTTTAGACACTTTGATATTATGCTAATTTGTGCACTTTGGTTTTCACTTTAACTTACAAACCAATGCACTTAATAATATTTCAAGAGTAACTAGTATAGTGCACTAATTTTCACCTTTGATCAATCCTTAATGCACCAATAATATCTCCAACTTAATGCACTTAAGGATAACTAGAATAGTGCAATAGTAATATCACCTTATTTCTCCTCCAAAGTAACTTGTAAGATGCACTAATAATAACTCTTGAATGCACTATAATCTTTGCAACTTTAACTTAAAAGTAATGTCTTCTTTGTTTCAACTTAGTTAATAGGAAGATGATATTTTTATTTCTATCAAAATATATATAACTCTTATTTTAATGTTTACGTATTAACATTAAAAGAAACTATATTCTACAATCCCTTTGAAGACTTTAATGTGAAACCTTCTTACAACTTTAATTCTAATATGATGCTTAATGAAACTTAATAACAAACTAACTTAATGCTCAGTGATTTGCTTACTTTAATAAAATTTGTAGTTGAAGGGTTGCAAAGTGATTAGATTCACCTTATTTCTGCCTTTTATTGGATGAATTTTAAACTCTTCTTGTTTGTATGAAAAAACTCTCTATCTCACCTATTTGCACCTTTAAAACCCTTCTAACTTTTTGCCTTGAAACTGTAGTAGGTGACTTCAATTTTCTGTTGGACATTTTGAGTCCCTAAGTCAAAGTTATCATTGATGTCACCATATGATGTCATAATTAATAATCAATGATTTCAATAGGAAACAAAGGGAATAAAAATGGTTATTTGATATCTAGGAAGAAGGCCAAAGATCAAGTGAATCAATGCAAAAGTTAAGAGTTCAAAAGGAGATATAATATTTATTTTTATAAAATTATTTAAATTCAGTGAGAATTTAAATTTTATAAATAAATATTATTTACGACATGGAATACAGTAAGAAGGAGATATTTTATCAAAGGTATAATATTATAATAATGGTTATTATAATATTAAAGGTGATATGGTGAAAATCTAAATAAAATATTTGTAATTCTTATTATAATATTTATAATTCAAAAGTGGGTTTTATAAAGTCTAAATATATTTTATAAACCCAAAGGTTGGGTTTAAGACAAAAGGCATTCGAAGCCTTTATAATATTCTCTGATGTCGTGGAAGATAACATGGAGAGCGTCGACGTCTTTTAAACAATGGAGGAAGCATATAAATACAATGCCCAAAAGTTCAATTAATTATCCTTGCTCAGAAATTAAAAAAGATTGCATGCGAAGAAAAGAGCTCATGAGTTTTTGCGAAAGTCGTGACAAAGCAGCATTTAAGGGAGGAAGCTTTAATACTCGAAGTTGCATAGGACAACGTGGTCTAGTGGTATTTTGGGAAGCACGAAAGCATTGGCTTGTAAGAGGGTTTACGTTCGAATCTCGGTGGATGCATCGTGAATTGTGTTGGTTAAGGCGTCTACGGTGCACGTTATTTTGCCAAGGTGAAAGGTGTGAGGAGATTAAGAAGTACGTGGTGCTTTGTTAATCTCAAATGAGTGCTTCGATCATGTGGTAACTTTGGGTGTGGCTAAGGCACACATTGGGAGCAACATTGAGGGTTCGATTCCCTCCAAAGACGAGGTAATATTTTTGGTTTTAATTTTAATTAAATGCCTAAGTTGGAGGTATAATGTTGTTTACTGTTTTGTGTTTGGAAAGGCTGATTTGTAATAAAGTTGTGGTAGTTGAGAATTATCATTAGGAGTTATAAGGAGATTTCTATTTTTAACTTTTAATAAAGTCTTAAATTGCTATAGTGGTATATTGGAGGATTAAGACTTTGTGGGTATTGTGTTATTTTGAATTAAGGATTTTTGTGATTATTAATCAAGTTGGAGTGATAAGGTGTAAATTTGATATTATTTTTGTGTTATGTTTTGTTGAGAAAATTATCATCTAACCCTTATTAAGATTGGCAAAGAAGTAATTGTGAGTGTGGTAGATTTGTGAGATCATCTACTTGTGAAGAAAAATGTATGGGAAAATTCTTCTTTGGTTGAGTTGATTGAATGGCTTACTAGAAAATAAAGTTTGGAGTGAAAAGGATTTGATTAGGGTTTCCTTTTCGAAAGTGTTTGAGTTAATGCTTCAAGACAAGAGTTGTGATTAAAACCTTTTTTTATAAGTATTTTTGTTGAAACCATTGGTTGTGTGAAGAAATTTAGTTAGGGTTTGAAAATATCATGATTATCATTGTTATGTGAAGAATTTTTTATAAGCATGGTTATTGAAGTGAGTTGTAATGCAAAAAAATTGAACTAGGGTTTGAAAATATCATGAATATCATTGTTATGTGAGATTTGTTTTTGAGCAGTGTTGGAAACATTTTGAGTTGGATGATACATGCTTGGACTAGGGTTTGTGAGCAAGAGTTGTTTCTTGAGTGATTGGTTGAGTAAGTTGATTAAGCCTAGTCAAGTGGATGTATGAAGTGGTTATTCAAGTTCCATAAAATAAACTATTCTATATTTTTATTTGAGTTGTGAAAGAGATTGAGATTTGAGTATAGAATATATTGAGTCTCTAACAATTCTCTTTATGCTTCTATGAGATTGATTTGAGTTGAGAAAGTGATTGAGCTTTGAGTATAGAACATATTGAGTCTCTAAAAATTCTCTTTATGCTTCTATGAGATGGATTTGATTTGAGAAAGAATTGAGATTTGAAGTATAGAACATATTGAGTCTCTAACAATTATCTTTATGCTTATTTGAGATTGGGAAAGTTCTGTGTGAACTTGTTAAGCAGATTTGAGGTAAGTCTTTGATGAGACTTGTGGATTGATTTTGTGTGAGATTTTGTGGAAGCTTACAATACAGATTTGGTTAAGTCCTAGAGAGGACTTATTGAACAAATTTGAACAAGTTCTAGAGAGGACTTGTAGAGAAAATTTGAGCAAGTTCTAGAGAGGACTTGTAGAGCAGATTTGAGTAAGTTCTAGAGAGGACTTGTAGAGCATATTTGAGCAAGTTCTAGAGAGGACTTGTGGATAGATTAGTGTAAGATTTTGTGGAGGATTACAAGGCATATTTGAGACAAGTATTTCAAAAGACTTGAGATCAGAGTTGATTTATTTGTTCAAACCTTGAGTTAAGGTTAGGACATATCTAGCAAAGTTGAGTCAAGTCTTGAGTTAAAGCCTGAGGATAGAGATCGAGAACAAATTTGTGCTAGACCGACTGTACTATGTTTAGTGCAGATTTGAGAGCATAGTTTGGTGCATATTTGAGGATAAGTTTATTCCAGACTAGAGATAGATATTGAGTAGATTTGAGCAAGTTTTGAGTGGACCTATTGAGCAGATTTGAACAGGTTCTGAGTGGACCTATTGAGAAAATTTGAGCAGGTTCTGAGTGTACATGTTGAGCAGATTTGAGTAGGTTCTGAGTGAACCTATTGAGTATGTTTGATCAGGTTCTAGGTGGATCTATTGAGAAAATTTATGCTAGAATGAATGGACTATGTTTAGTGCAGATTTGAGTGAACTTGTTGAGTAGACTTGTGCTAGACTGACTGGACTGTGTTTAGTATAAGAGTTAAGCAGAACTGTGCTAGACTGATTGGACTATGTTTAGTACAGAATTAAGATAGAGCTTTAGAGGTGACAGAGTAGAGAGGACAATAGTCTCCAATGGATAGAGATACATCAACCAGGATAGTGAAGACAAGTCTTTTGAGTGGGGATAAGAGTCTTCAGTGGATAAAGATCCACAAGGCAGTGTAGTGAAGGTAGTAGTCTTCTATAGGATCACCAACCAGAGCAAAGGAGAAGGAGTTCTACTATGGATAGAGATCCATAAACTAGATTTAGGGGATCAACATCTCCTTTGGACAGAGGTCCATAAATATTGTAATTGGGAAGGATTCCCAAGAGATTTATTGAGAAAATTTAGTGAAATATTTTCTCTATGGATGTAACCCACATTGGGTGAACCACGTTAAATTGGTGTCTCTATTGTGTGTGATGATTTGTACATTGATTTGGTTATTTCTATTGATATTGACAGTGATTATATTGATTAATACTATTCGAGAAAGAAAAGTAAAAACTGGTCTTATACTGTTCACCCCCCCTCTCAGTATAAGCTTGTGTTCTTCATTATCCTTCAAGATGTATCTTGGAAAACTTAAAATTAGTAACTACTGATGCTACCAAAATTGCTACCTTATTTGTTGTTCTCAAAGCTAAAAATTTTAGAATATAAATCAGTCAATCTCCCCACTAAAATTTTGTCCTTGAAACTCAAAAATTTGGTAGGGAATTCCCCCAAATCATAGATGAGTTTTTCTTCAAGAACCCTTAAGATTTCTATTGTAGAAACTAGCAGATCTCCTATATTTGAATGAGCCTTCTAACCTTGAAATACAATATTCAAACCTCTCAAGTTTGGTAGTAATTTCTAACTCATTTCTCCTTCAACTTCCATGTTGAATTCTAACTTCAATCTAGGCCTTCTTCTCAAGAAATTGAAAGTCTTGAGGTCTTCATCAATATCCTCCAAAATTTGGAAAGCTTCTTGCAAAATCCTTCTCCTTTGGGATTGTTTTCAGATGGAAATAATTATCCCAAATTCTTCCTTTATCAAGAAATTCTCCTTGGTGGTAAATTTAACCAATGAGTTCTCCTAGTAACTCCTTCAATGGCCTTCTATGAATCTACTTCAATGAGGCTCTCTAAGCCTTCTCCTCGTTTATCCTTGTGATATCTTCTAGGGTCTTCACTCTTGTAGCTCTCTAGTCTTCTCAATGAGACCTTTTATTCAACCTTCTACTATGGAAGTTTGACAATGAGATATCACTCTTAGATGTCTGAAATATACTACTTCAGGAATAGGAATTTTGCTAGTCCTTCTCAATCTCTTCCAAAACTGGAAGTTCTTTAATGGAACCTCTTGTAGGTCTCTTTAGCTTCTCAGGATGATTTCTTATACTCCTTCAAGGTGAAGTATTCAATTTTAAATGGAGATCACCAATATCCATTCTTCACCAAGACTCTTTTTTGGAGTCTCTTCAATATGCTACTTGCAATCTTCAATGGATATCACCAACCTCCAATATTCTCTTGGACTCTTCTTTGGAGTCACTTCAATCTACTATTTACAGTCTTCAATGGAGATCACTAATCCCTAATATTCTCCTAGAATCTTCTCTAGAGTCTCTTCTTCCTCGAATCTGCAACAAGGATCCTATGACCTTTTCTTATTCCTCTCCCTAAAGGTCTACAATCTCTAGAAATGGGACCTTTTCTATAGGCCTCCAAATATTTGCTCTTTCATTTGTTTCTTCTGGTACTAGATTGATTCTAAAGAAGATATTTTTCCTAGCTCTATGTAGGATGCTTCCAAAATTTCTTTGAATCTACTTTTCCTGCAACAAAGTATTAGTACTATAATGGAAGAACCTCTAAATATAAAGATAATCAATCTTCACTAGTTGATTTGTCAATCTAGTAGAATCAATGCTGAGTCCTATCTTCACAAGTTTTTCTGCAACCCTGTGAAAAGACTCTAGCCAAACTCAATATAAAAAATTTTGTAGATAGGATTTTTGGATTTCTCTCAATCTCACTTGTGGATCTTCCTATTTCCTATCGATCTACCATATGATTTGATACCACTGTTAGATTTTTATGAGAATATGATATAGGAAATGTAACCACAAGATGCAAGAGAAGCAAACTATGATATCTATATAATAATAGCACTATAATATGTAGGAAAATTATAATAGAAAACTCTACAATAACTCAAAAATATGCCATTAATGAAATCTTATGAAAATAGTACAATGCAGTATAATGAAGGACATGAATACTCCATAAAATATTTGTGAAGAGCTAAATTATACCACACTACCAATATATACTATGCACTCTCTATATTCTTCCCTCACTCATTTCACTCACTATAAGGTATTTATATAGGAAGATAAGTTCATTGGCCATTGCTCTACCTTTGACTCTATCCTATGACTCATGTACATGTGGGCTACATGCACATTTACATCATTGCATATTCTAACACTTGTGCATTTATTACATGCTAAAGTAACTACTTAATTTTACTCTACATTAAACCCCTACTCTAATTTTGTACCCAAGGTTAATTCTCCACATATAGATAAAGCAAAAGAAGGGTAGAAACATAAAGAACATCCAGGATCGAAAGAAGGATGTTATCTTTGTAGAGGACCGTATTATGCTAGCAATTATCCACAAAGAGTAAGAATGGGTTCAAAAGGGAAATAACCAATATATACAAGAAACTGCACCTAAATAACTCACACATAAGATTTATGCAGCTATAGGAAACTAGAATCTTGATGGTCAAGCCATGCCTCTATTGATTAAAGGTAATATTTTTGGTAGAAATATTAAAATCTTGATTGATAGCGATGCTACAGATAGTTTTATTTCCACTAGTTTAGCTAAAGATATTTTAGAAAGACCAGGAATCTTGGCTCATGGGTGGAAGGTCAAGTATGGTTAAGGATAAACCTACTCCATCAATCAATGTTACCCTATAGCAGAATTTACCTTAACTAGTGGTATAACAGTAGGATATTTGTATGTAGCACCTCTACATACTTTTAACATAATCCTAGGAATGGATTGGTTGCAAGTGCATAAGGTAATATTCAAATTTCAAGATAGATGGATTGAGTATATAGAAAAATAAGGGTGTTGTACAAAGGGTGTATAGCCTACAAGGGGATTTTCAACCTCAATTCTTGTTGGCAATGCAACTTAAGAAGGCTATAAATAAGGGAGGAATGGTTTATGTAGTTAAGGTAAACAAAATTGATAAGGAGAAGAAGGAAGAGGTGTTTGAGAAATACCTAATTCTTTAGGATTTTAGGGATGTTTTTCTAGAATATTTACCTGGACTACCCTCTAAATGGGAATTTGAATTTTCTATTAAGCTTCAACCTGAAACAAAACCCATTCATAGAGCTTCTTACAGAATGAATCCCATAGAAATGCAAGAGTTGAAGGTGTATTATCACAAAATACTTATGACACTAGTATTATCACAAAATATGGAGATGGGTTGATCATGCTTGACTTTGAAATCCTCCAAGGTGGTTTTCATCCATAGAACTTGAGTACACCCAGCCACTACTGCTATATATTTAGCTTCTGCTGTAGATAAAGAAACTAAAGGTTGTTTCTTACTTAGCCAAGAAACCAAACTCTTTCCTAGAAAGAATGCTCCACCACTGGTGCTTTTCCTGTCATCATTACTGCCTGCACAATCTGCATCTGTATAGGCTGTGAGAGTAAAATCATCACATTTGGGATACCAAAGCCCAAAGTCCATAGTTCCCTTCGGATATCTGAATATCCTTTTAACTGCTATAACATGAGAATCTTTCGGAGCAGCCTGAAATCTGGCTACTAACCCAACAGCCTGCATGATATCTGGTCTGGTAGCTGTAACATATAATAAACTGCCAATCATTGATCTGTACAAATATTTATCTGCCACTGCAGATTCATCATATTTACTCATCTTGCACCCCATAGTCATTGGAGTACATACAGGTTTGCTGTCCATCATCCCAAATTTTTTTAACATTTCTCTGATATATTTTTCTTGAGAGAGAAATATACCGTCTTTTTATTGAGCAATCTGAAGACCCAAAAAGAATGACAACTCTCCAATCATAGACATCTCAAATTCCTTCGCATGGTGTTAGCAAACTCTTTGCACATCTGGGTATTATTTCCCCCAAAAATGATATCATCAACATAGACAACTACAATCGGCATATCATTTCCTTTATCCTTTATATACAAATTGCTATCTGCCACACCTTTCCTGAAACCTTGCTCATGAAGGTACCTGTCAAGTCTTGAATACCAAGCCCTAGGTGCTTGCTTTAACCCATACAAGGCCTTTTTCAATTTACACACATAGTCCGATTGATCTGATAGAGACACGCCTTCTGGCTATTCTACGTAGACTTCTTCATCCAAAACTCCATTTAAAAATGCTGATTTCACATCCATTTGATACACCTTGAATGCTTTGAAACTTGAAAGAGCCAAAAACATTCTGATGGCTTCGAGATGAGCAATAGGACCGAACGTCTCTTCGAAATCAATACCTTCTATTTGAGCATAACCTTTGCAAACCAACCTGGCTTTGTTTCTAACAATCTTCCCATCCTCATTGAGTTTATTTTTGAAAATCCATTTTGTGCCAATGACGTTCTTGTTCTTAGGTCTTGGAACTAAATCCCAAGTTTCACTTTTCTCTATTTGATTTAGCTCTTCATCCATTGCTTTTACCCAAAATTTATCTGCACAAGCTTCACTGAGATTTTTGGGCTCAATCTGAGATAATAAAGAAATATTTGTAGAATCGTGTGCCGGAAAGACTCTTCTAGTTTTTCTGTTGTTTGGATCACCAATGATCAAATCTTTGGGATGATGTTTCTGAACATATCGTGACGGAGTTTTGGGAAGCAGCTACTGTTTTTCTTCTTCTTCATCTGAAACCTCTTTGAATTCTTCTTGACAGATTTCATCACTGATTTCTTTGACAGGTTCTCTTATCCCTATCTTTTCATCAACTGTTACATTTATGCTCTCTACGACTGTATGCATTCTTTTTTTGAAGCATCTGTAAGCCTTACTTTTGTTGGAATAACCAAGAAAAATTCCCTCATCACACCTAGGATCAAACTTACCCGATTCCCGATCCTCCCTTCGATGAAGCACTTACTCCCAAAAACTTTGAAATGTTTTACTCGTAGTTGGTCTTCCTTTCCACAATTCATAAGGAGTTTTGTGATGATTTATTCTAAGTTGGGCCCCGGTGATGATGTAAACTGCTGTATTGACTGCCTCTTTCCAGAAACCATCTAAAAGTTTTGACTCATTTAACATAGCTCTAGCCATATTTTCAATGGTTCTATTTTTTCTTTCAACTACTCCATTTTGTTGAGGAGTTCTTGCTGCTGAATATTCTCTTTTAATTCCCTGTTGCTCATAGTATTCCATAAATTCATTAGAGGTGAATTCTCCTCCTTGTCCGATCTCAAGCATTTGATTCTCTTTTCAGTCTCATTCTCAATCATTTCTTTGAAAGCTTTGAATTTTTCAAAAGCTTTAGATTTTTCTTTGAGAAAGGTCACCCAAGTCATTCTAGAATAATCATCTATAAACAACATGAAGTAGCTTTCTCCCTGAATGCTCTGAGTTCTGGTGGGGCCACATAAATTAGTATGAATGATATCTAAAGGTTTTGAAGAGGTATACCCTTTTGATTTAAAACTGGTTCTGGTCTGTTTTCCATGTTGACAAGGACCGCAAATGGTGTTATGTGGCCTTTTTATTCTAGGCAAGTCTCTAACTACTTTCTTGTTACAAATGTTGACAAGATTATCAAAGCTCAAATGCCCCAATATTTTATGCCATAACCAACTCTCATCTTCTTGAGTTAGGAAACACTTTTCCTTTTTTATCTCACTTAGCATGTAAATATTGTTTGGAGTCCTTGTAGCACTTGCAATGAGTTTTCCATTTTTTTCTTTACGAATCTCACATCTATCTGAAAAGAAAGATACTATGTGTCCTTGATCACAAAGTTGACTCACACTTAGAAGATTATGTCTTAACCCTTCTACATAAAGCACATTTTTAGTCTTAGATTTTCCATCCAAGCTAAGAGTTCCTTTACCACAGATTTTAGCAGACCTGTTATCTCCAAAACTAACTGTTCCTCTGATTGTGTTTTTTAAAAACAGAAACTTATCTTTCTCACCAGTCATATGTTTTGAACAACCACTATCAAGATACCATCAGTTTTGTCTTGAGCATGAAAAGCAGTTTGAACTATCATTGACTTAGACTTAATCTGATTTCTCTTTTTAGCAGACTTTAAGTTAGGTCTATCCAAACTGCACATCCTTGCTATATGCCCAACATCCTTGCAATTGTAACATATGACATTTTTATCCAAAAGAGGTGCAAAAAAGTTAACTTTTTCCTTACTATGGCTATTCACGGATTTAATGCAGTGTATAGCTTTGTGACCAAACTTCTTGCAAGAAAAACAGTAGCCATGGAAAGTATTATGTAACCTTTTTTGATACCTTGGATGATTGTTCCTTTTGTGACCAACTGGAATCCATCGTTCTTCAGGCTGAAGATTGATCTTACTGTCTTTTCTTCCTGTCATGAAGCTTTTTCTAAAACTGTATGTTCTTTTGATAGATCCTTCTCCAAGCTATTAGGCTATATCTGGAGAAAATGACTCTGATACCAATTGAAGAACACAAGCTTATACTGAGAGGGGGGGTGAACAATATAAGACCACTTTTAACTTTATCTATCAATGCAGCTTTCAAACCATTAACATGCAGAATAAAGATAGCAGTAATAACAGCATCAAAACAATGCACAAAATGCAATCCACAAAGAGACAACAATTTACGTGGTTCACCCAAGGTGGGCTACTCCACGGATAAAACTTTTCTTCTAAAAGTTGTATCAAAGTCCTCTGGGAATCCTTCTCGATTACAATGTTTATGAGCCTCAACTCAAAGGAGACACCTTCCCCTAATTCTGCTTTGGCTGGTGATACTCTAGAAAACCTCTACCTCCTCTGCCCTTAGCAAGTGGAATTCTATCCACAGAAGACACCTATCTTCCCTACTATGGCTGGAGATCTCTATCCTCAATTCTGTCACAACAAAGCTGGTCCTATTATCTGCACCAAACACAGTCCTTCGGTCTAGCACAATACTATCCTCTTCCTTTGTTCTTTTCTGCACTTGGTTGAAACCAATGTTTTATTGTCTGTGCAAATACAACAGTTCTAAATCAAAACACAGTAGCACAAATTTCATGTATTTTGCATATACAAAGCAATATAGTCTTCACAAAAATACAGCAGCACTATCTTCACAAATACAGCAGCACTTCCTTTGCACTCTTTGCCTAAATCATGATAGCACTATCTTCGCAACCTCTATCTAAATACAACAGACACTCAGGCTTCTACTTATGCACTTCTACGATCGATCTTCTCCCCGCAGTCTCTCTACGCAATTCACACTTCAAACGCACACTTAATCGATGATGAAACTATTCAAACATCTCTCCTTTTATAGAGTAAGATCCATGGTCATTACATCCAAACTTAGTCAGATGTCATACTTCCATTGCGTCGGCTGCAAAACCCTGTGCTGTGTCGGCCCAAATTTTAACTTTGTCGGCTCAAAGTTAACTCTATCCTCAACCGCCTCCCTGTAGCTTCTTGTGCGAAACTTCAACATGTCACGAAATCATGACAATTTTGCCTGAACTTTCTCTCTCCTCAAACATGTCACGAAATCATGATAGTTTTTCCTGCTTCGTCTCTGCCTTCCAGCATGTCGCGAAATCGTGACAGTTATGCCAAAACTTTCTCTCTCCTAAAACATGTCATGAAATCGCGACAGTTTTTCCAGCCGCCTGCAAACTTTTTCTAACTTATCTTTTTCTTGATCTTTTGCAACTGGGCTACTACGATTTACTTGGAGACTTACTGACCAATTGAAACCTTCATCAAAACACATACTTAGACATAAAAACAAATTACTCCAAGAACTCCTTGACATCAAAGACAACAACTACTAAGAGCTCCTTGACATCAATGACAACAACTAAACTTAGGCAAAGGCAATGTACTCAAGGTACCCAAAATTGCCAACAGGGTTATTGGAGAAAGGATTGATCAAACCAAGTGTATCACCTTGGGGTGCACTAGTATTATTTATAAAGAAAAAGGATGGTTTATTGATATTATGCATAGATTATAGAATGTTAAAAAAGGTAATTATCAAGAACAAATATCCACTATTGAGAATCGAAGATATCTTCGATAAACTCAACTATGCCACAATATTTTTAAATATTGATTTGAAATCAGGATATCACCAAATGAGAATCCATGAGGAGGATACTCATAAGAAAACTTATAAAAATCATTGCAAAAATTATGAGTTTGTTGTCTTACCTTTTGGTTTAACAAATGCTCCAATGAAAGTTAATAATTTAATGAATAGTATCTTTAGGAAGTACCTGGATAGATTTATATTGGTATTTTTGGATAAAATTTTGATATATTCTAGAAACAAGATAGAGCACGACGAGCATCTTAGGATGGTGCTAGAACTTTTAAGGAAAAAGCAACTGTATGGGAATTTTTCCATGTGCAAATTTTATGTGTTAGAAGTGTAATATTTGGGACATTATTTTGGGTGAAGGAATCACAATCGATCCTAAGAAGATAGAAGTAATTTTAAATTGGCTGCCACCAATTAATGTGATAGAAGTTTGAATTTTCATGGGCTTAACCGATTATTATAGGTGATATGTGAGGTACTATGCTAAGATCACCTCGCCAATAACTAATCTTCAAAAAGAAAAATAATTCTAGTGGATAGGTAAGTGTGAGGAAGCTTGTGCTTTGCTTAAGCAAAATATTACTATACCTCCTATACTAAAGGTACCTGATCTTTAGGGAAGTTGCTCAGTTTGTACTGATGGTTCATTAGAAGGTTTAGGAGTGCTTTCAGAGGAAGAAGCGATGGTAGCCAATGGATTTAGAAAACTAAAAATATATGAGGTTAATTATGCAACCCATGATTTAGAGTTGGAAACTGTAGTGTTTACTCTCAATATTTGGTAATATTATCTGGTTGGAAGACCCTTTGAGCTAAGGACAAACTATCAGAGTCTACAATATATATTCACTCAACCTTTACTCAATGTTAGGAAGAGAAGGTGGATGGAATTCCTTACTGAATATGATTTTGGTATCGAGTATATTAAATAAAAGGAGAATAAAGTTGTTGATGTGCTAAGTAGGAGGAGGCACATAGCTATTTTGTCTCATATCAATGTTGACTTGATGGAACAAGTAAAAGAAATGCAAAATCAAGATACATACTACTATTAAATTTAGGAAAGGATGGAAAGAAAACCCGAAGAAACCAAGGAATTTAGCTTGAAGGATGGTTTCTTGTGTTTTAAAGATAGATTAGTAATTCCTAAAACCAAAAATATGAGAAATATGATCATGAATGAAGCACGCAGATTTTTGTATTTTGCTCATCCAAGAGGAGCAAAGATGAGGGAAAATATGAAGAAGATATTCTTTTGGTCAGGAATGAAGAGAGACATAACTAAGTTTATCACTCAATACCTTGAGTGCCAAAATATAAAAGTAGAACATCGACATCATACAGGTTTTCTATATTAGCATGACATACCTATGCAAAAATAGCAGGTGATTTTTATGGATTTCATCATAGGGTTGCCTAAAAATAGGTTCTAATATGATGCAAACCTAGTGGTGGTCGATAAATTGACCCGGGAATACCAAGGATGGCATTGTGACTGTGGCTAATATATTTTCCAAAGAAATATTTTGGCTTCATGGTTTTCTAGAGGTAATTATATTAGATAGGGACCCAAAATTCACATTTGATTTTTGGTAATCTTTACATCACACTATTGGTACTAGATTGAATATCAAATTTTCTTACCACCCAAATATTAATAGATAAATTGAAAGAGTGAATCAGATGCTAGAAGATATGTTTCACATGTACTATATGGATTAGAAAACCTATTGGGAGGATTAATTGTATTTGGTAGAATTTACCTACAATAATGGTCACCATTCAAAGCTTTGTATGGCAAAAGGTGTAGAACACCATTATCATGGGATAATTGAGAAGATCAAATTGTGCTTGGATCAGACATGGTCAAAGAAATGGAGCAACATTTGAGGATGATAAAAGAGATATTGAAGGAAGCTACATATCATCAAAAAAGTTATGTTGATCTTAAAAGAGTGCCCAGAGAATTTACGGTGGGTGATAGAGTGTTTTTGAGGGTTAAGCCAAGAAAGAGTGCAATTAAGTCCACAAAAATAGATCCTCATTTTGTTGGACCCTTTGAAATCACAAATAAGATTAGTCCTATAGCGTATTGACTTGCCCTAGCACCCAATCTATTCAATATTCACAACACTTTTCATATATCTTTGCTTAAAATTATGTTGCTAATACTGAACATGTGTGGGATTATTCTAATTTGTAGATGGTGAATCCCAAGGCTATAGAGGTTTGACCGGTCATAATCCTTGAGTTCCAATCTAAATATATGAGAAAAGGAACTTTGGAGAAGTGCAAAGTGCAATGGGACCGATACACTAAAAGAAATGCTACTTGGGAAAAGTAGAAGATATGCAAAAACACTTTCCATTTTTGTTTGAATATGGTGTATAAATATTATTTTTATGTTGATGATGTTTTAAATACAGAGGACTATGTTAAGCCTAAAGGGAGATGATATCATGACCCATATTTGGTAGACTTGTCATTTTAATGAATTTATGCTTGCTATATGGCTTATGGATGAAATGATTAACAATGGAATTTTCATTTTGATGGATTTATGTTTGTTATATAACTTATGGATGAAGTGGTTGACTATTTCAGTTTTAATATTCAAAATACATGTCTATTATTAGAAATGAGGTGTGAATCTTAATATGGGATGTAGGATAATTCCATGTTTGGTTTTGTGAAAACCTACATTTTATATTAGAATATGATGTTGTTAATTGAAGTGCACCTTTGCAGGTATAGATCTCTTCAAGGTGGCAAAAATAATTAACTATCCAGAAAATATTACCTTGGAAAAATGATGTGATGGGTTATTTGTCAGAATAATTAAAGAGGCAACATAGATGAATTTCCTTTCAAGAAGATGCATAATATGATTTTTATAAGAAAATAAAATATTATAGTGCTTTGTATTGTTAGTGCATAATATTTTCTTGGAAAGAAATTTTGTTGAAAAAGAAAAAGTAATATAAAGGAAGGATTGGATATTTGCTTCTTGCATTAATTTTTTTTTAAATTTACATGGTGGAATCGATAGCCATCATGAATCCAAGCAGGATTTCTGGCTTTAATGGCCACCACAATATTCTATTTTGTCCATACCAAAAACTACCACACAATTCTTTGCATAGTCCACCTCTATAACCACCTTGCCACAATAATTTTAAACCTTTTACATCACTGAAAGCACTAGGAAAGGGACAAGCATTAAATACAGAAAATAACTTCTTGTATTTCTATTACTATATATATATATAATAGTTTTAAAAATAAAAGTAAAGAAATAGGATGTGGTATTATTATTATTATTATTATTATTATTATTATATGTTGTTGCTTCTTTTATAAGACCAGTTTGAGTAGAGAACTTGGAGTTTGATTAGGGATCATACTGGTAGTGGAGCTTTGATGAGGCACTACCAAGGCTCTAGCTAGAATTTCTCTCCTCGTATTCGACGTAAGTGATGGCATTGAGAATCATGGGGAAGGAATTAATGGTAGACCATTCGAATGGCCGAAGAAGAAGTATGGAAGTGGACACAAGAATGCTGTTGGAATAAAAGAGGGAAGACCAATTTTGTGAAGGATTTTTAGAAAATAAAAGAGGAGAAGAGAAAATGGAACTTCTAGTTTTTAGGATTTTTGTACAAGAAAAGAGGAGAAGAGAAAAGGAAACTTCCGGTTTTTAGAATTTTTGAACAAAAGAAATCTAGCTGAGGGGAATCACAAATGAAAAAAAGTACTTCAATAAACATTGTGGATTGGTTTTTGTTTGGAATCGTTGCATGCTTGTAGAATAGATATATGAGTAATATCCTATGTGGTTAAAGCAAAAGGAGACTTGTAGGATTTATTTATGTGAATTCTTGTGTGTAAAGAAATTATAGATGATGGTTGTGAATAAAAGATTTTTATTCTTTAAGTTTGAATCTATATGAGACCCTCCAACGTGAACCAGTTGATCAATGTTGCATTTTGCCCAATCATTTTTTATTAGTTTGTAAATTCATGATGTTTACCACTATAGATAAAGATGTCAGGCTCATTTAGCTCTTGTATATATTATTCCATAATGAAAGTTTAATGGTATTGTTTGTGGTATAGACTTTTGTGTGAAGCAACAATAAAAGTAGGTGCTTCTATATATTGATCATGCTTTTGCCATAAAAAATGAGTATTTGAGAGATTTAGTATTGTTGCTACTGTATTATTTGTTATCAATGGTATCGAACATTTGCTTTGTATTGATGTGAAATGAAATGCAGCTTGATAATTTTAGCTTATGAATGAGAATGAAGCGTAGGCAATACATGAACCTTCGTTAAATGGAGATTGAATTTTTATATTGCTATTTTTGTTAATGGTTGTGAGTGATTTACTCAAAGATAAATAATGATTGAATTTATAATGAATTCCTAAAATTGCATTCTAGGAAAGGAGGAAAACATTTAATGAAACTTGTATCTCTATGGATTATTTCTAAAAAGAAAGTCATTTCTGGTTTATGTTATTCTGCTGGAATGTTTCTTGAGTTTCATTAATTTAAATAATGCTTTATGAAAGAGAATTCCATGAAAAGAAGTGTGCAAAGCCTATAAATATTAGAGCCATCTCTTATTCCCATAAAAGGTCATATTTTATGGTGGTTAAGGAAGCACCAGAGAGGAGAATAACTAGTGTGTACCATGGAGATGAGGAGATATCTAGATCTAAATTTATTACTAGTAGAAGATGAGTCTTTTTGCTATGCTTTCAGATGTGAACCTGCTATTAAGCTTGAAGAGAAAGCCACAGGGATATTGTCAAAGACTTCCAGTTATCTTGAAGAGAGTGGTAATCAATTATCTGTAATTTGTATATACTTCAATATCACAAGTATTGATATAATGGTAGTTTTGGCTAAAATTTAGTATTGGAGCTATCTAAACTATAAGTGCTATAGTGGATTACTTCAGCATTGTATTCGTGTTCTTCAAAAAATGTGATATTCCTTCATTTGAGAGATGTTGGGTGCTTGTTATGAATGATTCCTAAAGTTAATTTTTGAATGAGAGTGTTACCGCGGTTGACATTAATATAATATAAATGACTCATGATAATAGAATTATATTCAAAATCTGAGCTTAATATTACCATCACAGAGGAGTTAGGTAATTTGGTTTTTCTTTATTTCTATTGAAAGTCTCCCATTTTTAGCATGGAATGTTTATTAAATATTTTGGTTTTTCCATTGAAAAACATTGTGGTCAAGTCGACCCTATGATTAATGACGTGTTATTCAACTATGTAGTTGGGTTTCTAGCTAGATTAATAAAGGTGTGGGAACCATTGGTCCCAGTCTTGCAAAGTATTATTATTGAGTACTTGGTTTAGGTTGCACCTTTAGAGGCTTTAGTGGTAATCGAGAGAAAGTTTTAGTTATAGAACCTAGAAAGAGATTTGTAATATGCGGGTTAATATTTATAGTAGAGATGTTTAATTAATTTCATGATATTTTAATAGGACAAGTGATAATCACTCACATTAAAAGAATTATGTGGAGTGTAAAGGGTATCACAAACTTTTTGATTGACTATAAAGGACATGGGAAATCACCTAGAGTGCTACCTTAAGGGATAAAAGTAAAACTAGTGAAGGGTGAACCCTTGCACCCAGAGTACTTGCATTAACAGGTAAATGTAAGTAAAAGGATGGGTTTTTGTGTATACCTAGTATACTTCATTGATAGACTAATGTAAGTATAGCTATTGGTAAATCTGTATACATAATGATCTTACATTGATAGACAAATGTATGTATATCCATGAGTGAATATTGAATAACAGAGCTTTTAATGGGATCAACCTTTGGATGGTTAGTCTAAAAACAATAGTGCTCTAATTATGGATAGGAAGGTTTATTTTAGGTATTGACACTTAGAACCTCCAAAAAGACTATCTTATTTAAGATATTTCAAGTGGGTCCCTAAATCCTTTGCTGAGATGGTAAATATATAGGAGAACATGAAAGCACCCAATTTGAGACCTCTTTCCATAGGGAACATGAATGAAGGAGACTCATTTATCATACTAAAAATCATTGATAAGGTAAATTAGGTAGAGACCCAAATAACCCATACGTTTATAAAACTAAATCCTATAGAATATCCAATACAAACCAACTAAACCTATTATAAGATCAAGAAATATCTAACTTAAGAACCATATATTTATTCTTGTCATGTATGTAGAATAGATTACTTTATGAATAATAACCATCCCATCAGGAATTTGTCTATGTTTAGTAAACCCCACTTTTAAAAAAAAAATAGTATGAGGTATTTCTTCCACCATATACACCACAAGGATCTTGAAGAATATCTTATGGTCCATATTTACATAAATCAATTGGTGTAAGTTAACCATTTTTGTTTTTTGAACCTTGTTCCAATAAGGCCTAGAAGATATTATTGATAGCTCATTGATATACATTATGAGACCTAAGATGTGGTGGCATAAAGGATGAATCCAAGAACTAGCCTATGGAACTAAATGAATTATGCTTTAAAGTTATATAGTAAAATATGACACAATAGAATTTTCTCACAAGAATGGAACTTTGTTTATATATAATACAATTATAAATACATTACAAAATATAAGTCTCATATGGTCATGTTGACAACAATATAATATTTAGTACATGATCTAAATGACATGGCGTGGAATAGGTTCATTCTATTCCTATATAGTGAAAGAAGTAGAAAAATAAAATATTAGACACTATAGGGCTACTTAAAGTCTATAGGATGAGAAAGACATGGGGAGATAGGATACAAATTATGGAGATTTGCATGAAACATTGGATGCATCCTTATATAACATGGCAAATCAAGACAAAAATATTTTTTCACCTATCATGCATTGAATGTTGTAAGGAACACAACACAATGGTTTTAACTTTTGATATGGGATGGAAAAGGATTAATTCTTCAAGTGGATCAAAATGTTATATCCATCTTAAAAACTATACGATATTCTTTGGTGATAATGGTTCTTCTTGTACTTCTATTATTGTTTCTCAAATATTCCTTACACTTGAGTGGATATGTTGCACTTGTTGTAGAAATAACACAACTCTCGCATGTAATACCATCATGGTTCCAACAATAATATAGAAGGAAATTTCCATGGGAGCATTGGGATGGAATCTAAAGCATCCCTAGAAGGGACCATAAACAAACTATACAAAGTCCCATTGTAGGAATGATGGATGTATGTAAAAATATTATCCTATATTAAAGGGTATTGATGGATCTACATACAAATTAGATGCACTACCATCCCATTTACCACCTTATTTATCTATCAGTTTATAGATGTAAATTATGGAATGTTCCAACTTGGTGTCAAGTTGATCCTAGATATGGTGCCAAAATTCATTGATGAATATGAGAATCAATTCAAAATTATAGACTCTGGTATTCCAAACTCGACCCATATATGTTGAAAGAAAAAACTTGTAATATTTGTTGGGTTAGTGCTCTTCCTTCATGGTACCATGACTGTCATATTTGTGAATTTATCCACAACCATGAAAATATAATCATATTGATGCTTAGTGGTTGGAAATCCTATAGAGATAACATATGTTGATGGATTTCTATGTCCTAGAAGGAAGTGATGGAGGTGTGTAGATCCCTATATTATTGATTTTTAGTTTAGCAATATTGCATGGTATAATGATATCATGTAGTTATTTATCTCCTCATATATGTGTGGGTAGTGAAAATACTACTATAGAGTCGAAAGTATCTTGTTCCAAGTGTTCAACCACATTGGAGTAGTGTGCTTTCTAAGTGAATAGTTTATATATTATACTAGTAGGCACACAAATCTTTCCAAGAGGATACAACAACTTGTCTAGGAGATGGAAATCTAACATTGATTTTCCCTATATTAGCTAGTGATAATATGAGTAAGATGAGCATCATTAAAGTATATCATCTTTCAGTTATTGACACTATGTCCTATGGAATCCAATACTACAGTAGCATCTATAGTAGTGAATGAATTAGATAGTCAGCCACCTAGTTCTCCTTTCCATTGAAATATTTGAACATAAGGTGCATTTGATGTAAATCATCCATTAATTTCATGTTGCATACAATCCCTAGTTTACTTTGTGTATGGAGTTCTATAGTCCTATGATCATAGTTAATGATGACTTCCTTACCCATGATGTATTGGCACCACTTATGAAAAACTTGAATAATGATATACAAATCTTATATCAATTTAAGTAATATTATTTAATATCATAGAGTATCTTGGAATGGTATCTAGTCAAATTGTCATTCTAGATCAAGTTAACACCAAGTATGTGGTCTAATGCATCTATCTCAAACTTAAAGCCTAAGCAATGTCTAGTATAATTTTTATTTGAGCTCATAAAATCCCTATTGATGATATGAATTATAGTAAAAATTCACCTTCACACATTGACCTAATTGAGTGGCCATGAGTAGAAGTCAATGAAACCCAAAAAAATATAAACTATATTGTTTTCTTTAGAGTTATCCATTTTTTAATGATATCAATATTTTATAGATTTACATGTAAACCATGGTGGTCAACGATTCATCTTAGGTAATATAACTTTGTGACACCAAAGGTGTATTTTCTCAGTTTCAGTAGAAGCTTTTGTTGGTAAAAAGGGTTAATAACTTAGCATAAATGTTATGGATGGTATTCCTATATTTTTTCTAAAGATAAGGATGTCATCCAGGTAGAAAATATTAGAATACCTTGTGATTTATTACATGAAATCATTTATCAATATCATGAATGTAATAGGTGCTTTTTCAATTGAAAATTCATAATTAACCACTCATACAATCCTTCTATAGTTGTGAAGGTTATCTTACGTATGTATATGGTGTCAATAGGAACCTAGTGATAACCTAATTTGAGGTCAATTCTGGTGAAGTGTTGATCCTCTTGGAGGTAGTTTTTATATCATAAATGCATGGTAATGGATACCTATTTTTTATTTATAATTATGTTAAGCACATTATAATCATTGAAGAGGTATCATATCCTAATATTCATTGGCACTAGGACAATTAAACTATTACAAGGGAATGGACTTGATATGATAGTTTCCCGACCAAACAACTTTTAAATATGTCACCTAATTTTATTATTCTTCTAGAGTGATAGGTGATATAATATATTATTGTATAATATTGATTAAAAAACCAATTCAATCTTATGTTTCACCAAGAAATGTAGTGTTACTCCCTACATATCCTTTAAAATGTCTAGATATGGGAAAATAAAGACCTCCATTTGATGAGACTATGTTGAATAGGATGCAACTAGCATGACAAGGATAAACTTCTTGAGGTCATGGTCCTCAAGTCAAACCATGAGTAAAACTAAATTTTTGGTTTAAGAAATTAAATTTTTGTACTATCTTGCTAATATTGGTGTTATGTTATTCTAGGGTAGATGCTCTAGTTTATGATATCTCATCCTTTTAATAAATACTAACCATTTATATGAATAGGCTTGGTAGGTTGCTTGGAGATAAAAGAGGTATGCTTTTCTAATCAAAATACCATTGATGTCATATCATGTCATATCATAGGTTACTAAGTCTTATAGTGGTATAATGTTGTACTCTAGACTGTACTAACATTGAACCTCTACTCATTTCCTAGATTTAATCCAAGGGAATAAGGTGGTAGATATGATACCATTTGGAGGTTGATTTGTAAGGATAATGTGAAGTGGTTTGTCTTTTATCTAGAAATAGGTGTAAAATATACACTTTCACTCCTCATAATCCTTATAGGTTAAGTCATTAGCGATTTGCTAAGTTTTGGTGCTTAGGCATGTGGCATTAATCCCCTCTTCACTTTTTGTTATAGAAGTGAAGTCATTGACCTCTAAATAAACAACTAAATTATTCTACTAAAATTTTCAATCAATATCATTATGAGTGTAAGTCTTGTGGTGGTTGCACCATTTGTTGCCCATATTCTATTTGTTTTTCCTATGTATTTGAAGAACTTTTGGGCTTAGGTGGAATTTATGGACCCTTAGACATTGATATTATAGGGGTCTAGCATAGTTGTTTTCTTAGATTTAGGTTCTAACAATCTCTTGTATGTAATTGATATTGAATGATTTCGCTTTGCTTGTGATTTATCTTCCAACTATGATGTGAAGTAAAATTCTTGTGTTAGTGAGTCAACTAGAAATCCATATCTAAATGGATATGGTAATAAGTCTCATTAATGTACTTTAGTACCTTATGCTTTTTATCACTATCAATGCAAATACAACTAAGATGTTTATTGAATCCATTAGTGCAGTGTTGGATAAAATAATCTCTACATTATTGTAGTTACCTTAAGCACATGTAATACTCTTCATAGTGATGTAAGGTGTAGAATTAAGTATGAACCAAATTTTTAAAAATTTTAAGTACTAATAAGGTATCGTTTATTTGTGATCCTTTTTTGTGGCTTCTAACCAATATGCAATTGAATTTATTATATTCAAGGTTATGAATGCAATCCTTTTAGCATAATAATACCATTGGTATAAAAGTACTCCTCTAGATATTAGAACTAGGTATGCAACTTTTATACATTCATCTAGATTGAGAATACTAGAATATCTATGTTTACCTACATCTTGAATGTACTATGGACCTAAAAGGATGTAGGGGTGGAATTTTTGGATGGTTCTCCCATGTTAATTATGAGATTATAAGATTTCCTAAAATGGGTTTTTATTTTCTTCTAGGAAATCCCAAATGAGCTTCTTGATGTCTTGTATCTTCCTCTTGGTTGATGATAATTTTATAATTTTGAAATTCCTCTATGGATGGAGTGTCCTTCAAGTTATGCATATAAAAAACTTGGTGTAATATGTTTATTCTAATACCATGATTATGTGAGAGTAAACATCTAGTGATAAACTATACTAGAGGGTTTGTTCCTAACAAGAATCACTATAGAGAAGATGAAGCAAGATGAAAGAAAGTAATGGATGAGAAATATACTCTAATACCAATTTATCCACACCATAGGTACCAAGATATGGTCACATTGATGGAAACTATTTGAACAACCTTATAGCACCAAACGTGTTATGTTTTAAAGTTGTGCAACAAAATATTTCACCATGAAAAATACAAGGCTAATGTAGCCATGTCGACAATAATACAAATATTTATTGCATGAGGTATATGTATGATAGGGCATATGTGTACTCAATTTATATAACATGGAATAAGTAGTAGACAAAGTCTTTGGTGCTATAGAGAAAACCGGGGGTTTTAGGGTAAGAAATATGTGGGGGTATAAGGAAGATAACCTTAGCAAGAAAGTAACTTAAAAGAAGAATGAAAAGTGGATATCAATACGATGAATTAAATAAGAAAAAAGGTAGGCTAAGAAAATTCTAAGCTATGAAAAGCTTTATAGCATTTATAAAAAATCTAGGAGCTAAAATTATACAACTCCCAACCAATCAAGAAGTAGCATTAATGAAACTTATGTAACTATCCATTGTACTTCCTTTGGTACTAGAAAAACTCCATAAGGTACCAAGTGGAAATATTGGATGGTTATAGATGTGTTCCTAATGCCTACCCTAGAAGGATGCCATCTATGTATTTTAACATTCTATGGTGACATTTAGTGTTATTATTGCATTTATATTAGTGTATGTGTATGGTATTATTGGCATGGGCACTAATATGAAGTCAGTGCCATATTAGTCATGATGATGCAAATTGGAATAACACAAAAAATAAGTTAAATTCATAGGAAGCGTCATAACCCAAACTTCTCACATTCCAACCCTTGATTTTTATATTATATATATAAACATTTATATCTATTTAATCTAATTCTTTAACCAAGGGTTCCTTATTCAATACACCCATCACTACTTCTTACACAATTCCTTTAGTGTAAAGTACTAGGTGTCACACTCTGTTAAACTACCAATCTCATTGGTTAGATGAGCTAGCTTAACTTTTTCTTTCAATCCAACAAAAAAATTGAACTAATATCTACTCTTTACACAAGTTTTTCTGCGTAAGTGCACTTAGCTTGATGGGTGTTGACTACCTCTCGCATATGTTGGAGAGTTAGTCATTAAATATTGAGCTCATTTTTAACTCAATATTGTATTTAATATTTAAATAACATCTAGAGAAATCCTGTAATAAATCTTGCATCTATTGGTGAGATAATCTTTAAATCTTGAGCTCATTTTTAACTCAATATTGTATTTAAATATTAAATATCATCTAGAGAAATCCTCTAATAAAAACCTTTAGTATCTTAAGTATCTATCCTTAAGCTAAAATACGATTACATTACCCATTCAAGCAACCATCGCCGTAACATATGATTACGAAACATTAACTCCATCCATAAGTTCAAACGAACAATAATAAAACAAGATCTATAACTTCAATGTTCAACACAAATCAACCTAATAATACATTGCAATAGATTAACACTTTAATAAAATAAAGGGTAAGATCCTCCATGAATCTGACAACAAGATATCTAGTCGAGAGGGGAACATCCACTACTCTTGTCTACCAGAGTAGTCAATCAACCCGATTCGACACGAGATTCAGAATCAAAACTCATCTAGAACTCTGTTCGAAATAAATACATTTAAGCATCATTACTCGATGTTGAAGGACATCGCTACACAAATGACATAGATACAAATTGATTTCTCTAGCAGCCAAATCAATTTGATGATACAATATTCCTTAACATCAACTTCACTTGAGTTCTTGTACCACCAAGCAAGTGCTCACTGCACAAAATTTGATTAGGGTACAATCCGACAATGATCCTTCATCCATTGCTCGAAAAGGTTGATAATTCTTGAATAGACCTCATAATCCAGCTTAAGGGTCTTCTTTTTTAAATGAAGCTCAGATGTCCTCCACCTCCACCATGACTGTACATTCAGAAGCTACATACCCGGTAACCACTCCTTTGTTTTTGGCTAGTCAAAAGACATCTTCCATTCTCCAGCACATCACCGCTAACCACCAAGAAGGATTTCCCTCGATGGGGATTAGAGATGGCTCCATTTCATATTATTTAGCAAATCACTTTATCGGTAGTATATTTTCAACTACCCATCCACAATATCCTTTCCCGGATATAGTCTCAACAGAATAAATTAACAAATACCAATTCATTCTAATTCCAAGAACAACACATTCATAGAAAGTCATTTCCTTGCTAATTGTTCTATACATCCGAGCACATCAAACACAGTCACACTGTTTAAAAACTACAGAAGTAACTGATAAAGCTTTAACTCAAAATCAAGCATTGTTCCCTTTATTCAAATCAAGACATAAATCTTCTTTCTTTTCTTAGGCAAACAATGTATGACAACAATTCAAAACATCAAGCCATTGAATACGTCTTCTACGAAGAAAGAAAATTATTCTTATATTTACCACATATTCAATCACTGCAATGAAGTTACATTTCACTACTGAATAAACTTCTATCACAAGAATCAATCTTTTGTATTCTTTTACTAAGCATGAAGTAATGTCTCTTCCACACACAATCAATCACAATTATGATAGCATACACAATCCATCTGCACAACCATGCACAATATGGTTTCTTTCCCTACTATGTCACATTCCTATACTTCTCAGGTCATCGGTTATCACTAATTTAAAAAGAATATCCGTTCTTCCATTAGTTTGTGTGTTTATCACTATATTTAGATGCTCATCATCTCAACGTACTAGCATCATTCACCATATTATAGAGAGGTCTCATAACAGGATGTTTCTACTAAACCTTCTAGACATTGAACAACAAATCAACTCTAGATTACATACTTGTGCCAAAAATTTCCCACAAAATGTTATTCGAACACCCCCCGGGTTTTTATTTCTCTTTCACTATAACATTTTCTACTCAACTAGATCATTTCTATCCAAAAAACATTCATTTTCACTAGTTAAACAAAGACACAACAATATAAAGTCTTATCTGGTTTGAAAAACATTTAAATAAAACCAAACCATGAAAGCAAACAATGCATTTCCCAAAAGAACTTGGTTTCCTTCTATGTCTTCCAAGCTTGTCTTCGATGCTAATCCACTTCCATTCCTAGCTCTCCTTCCACACCTTCCATCACTATCCTCTCCTTTTGATCCCTCATCCCTTTTCCTCCTTTGGCTAAGTTTCCATAATCCCACTTGACCGACCAGATCTCCCCTGGTTTCCACTCACTTAACAAACTCCCTTTAATTCACCACTTGCTTACCATGAATGGGAACATCCGGCTATCCGCAAGGCACGATTAAGCAAGGATCACTCCAACGTATTTCCTCATTAAACTGAAATTTACTTCTAGTTAATAAGTTCCAACTCTTACTTAAAAGTATACTCTCCACTTATGCCCCTTTGGATTCCTTTTTCAAAGTAGTTTTCAAATTCAACAACATTCATTTTATTTCTTCTAAAATGATGCTAATAATAATAAAAGAAAACCATTTCTTTATCTTTATAAAGTCACAAAATTCTTTCTTGACATCCATTGTAACTTTAACAATTAAATGAATTCTTTTAACTATTTAAAAATAAGATACTTAAAGAGGTTAGCATTATTTTCTTGCAATAATGTCATTTTCAAATAAACTCATTCATAAAGAAAACATGATGCAAGAAGAAATTCAACTAAAAACTTAAGATATATTTTCTTATGCAAAATGATATGCAACTTCATGAAAGAGGGCATTCATCCATGTTGCCTCTCCAATATTCCGATAAATAACCCATCACATCATTTCCCTTGGGTAATCCTTTCTCGGTGGTTATTTCTTTCTGCCACCATAAGAACCTATACCTGCAAGAATGAAAACCATTAGCAACACCTTATCCTTTCATAAAATATTTATAGTCACAAGCTAAACATGAAATAGTCTATCATTTCATTAAGGATATATTTACATCTTCCACAACATACATATGTTCTCATAGAAATAAACACATAGTCAAGTATCTTATCCATTAGACATCTATTCAAACATATGTTCAAAATTAATAACAAGTCTGCCAAGGGGTGGGTCATGACATCATCCCTCCCTTAGGCTTAACACAATTCCTCTATGTTTTATTTTAAAACTTATAAACATAACATAATGTCTACTCATTATCAAATAGAAATGGAAAATATTTTTGCATATCCGCTACTTTTTCCAAGTAGCGTTCCTCTCAGTGTAATGGTCCCACTGGACTTTGCACTACTCCAAAGTTCCCTTCCTCATCGATTTAGATTGAAACTCAAGGATTCTTACTGGTTGAACCTCTATAGCCTCTGGGTTCACCATCTACAAATTAGAAAAGTCCCACACATGCTCTGGATTAGCAACATACTTTTTAAGCAAAGAAATATGAAAAGTACTATGAATCTTGGATAGATTGGGTGGTAAGGCAAGTCGATAAGCCACAAGACTAATCTTCTCTAGGATTTCAAAGGGTCTGACAAAGTGAGGATCTAGCTTTATGGATTTAATCATGCTCTTCCTAGGCTTCACCCTCAAAAACACTCTATCACCCACAACAAACTCTTTTGGTGATCTCTTAAGATCGACATAGCTTTTCTGATGGTCTACAACTTCCTTCAACCTTTCTCTAATCACTCTCAATTGTTGCTCCATTTATTTGACCATGTCTGGTCCAAGCACAATCTAGTATTCTGGATTATCCCATGATAATGGTGTCCTACACTTTCTACCATACAAAGCTTCAAACGGAGCCATGCCTATGGTCGAATGGTGTCCATTATTGTAGGTAAATTCTACTAAATGCAAGTAATCCTCCCAATGGGTTTTTTGATCCATACAGTACATGCAAAGCATATCTTCTAGCACTTGGTTCACTCTTTCAGTTTACCCATCAGTCTCTGGATGGTAAGCAAAACTGATATTCAATCTAGTACCAATGGCACGATGCAAGGATTGCCAAAACTTAGATGTAAATTTTGGGTCCCTATCTGATATAATTACCTTCAAAAAACCATGAAGCCAAAATATTTCTTTGGAAAATCTATTAGCCACAGCCACGACATCATCCTTGGTGTTCCCAGGTATAAAATATGTAACCTTGGTCAGTATGTTGACCACTACTAGGATTGCATCATGTTGAAACCTATTTTTAGGCAACCCTACGATGAAATCCATCGAAACCACCTACCATTTTTGCATAGGTATATCATGCGGATAAAGCAATCCAACAGGATGTCTATGTTCTACTTTTACCTTTTGGCACTCAAGGTATTGAGTAACAAATTTAGTTATGTCTCTCTTCATTCCTAGCCAGAAGAATATATTTTTCATATTCTCCCTCATCTTTGCTCCTCCTGGATGAGCAAAGTATGGAGACCTATGTGCTTCATTCATAATCATCTTTCACAAATTTTTGATCTCAGGAATTACTATCTTGTTCTTAAAATATAAGAAACCATCCTTGATGTCAAAGTCTTGGTATTCCTCGGGTTTCCTTTCCATTATTTCCCAAATTTTATTGTAGTATGCATCTTAGCTTTGCATTTCCTTGACTTGTTCCATCAAGTCGACATGGATGCAAGACAAAACTGCTATATGTCTCCTCCTACTCAGTGCATCAATGACTTTATTCTCCTTCCCATTTATATACTCAATGTCAAAATCATATTCAATGAGGAATTCCATCCATATTCTCTACCTAGCATTGAGTAAAGGTTGAGTGAATATGTATTGCAGACTTTGATGGTCTATCCTTAACTCAAAGGGTCTCCCAACCAAATAATGTCACCAATTCTTGAGAGAAAACACCATAACTACCAACTCTAAGTCATGGGTTGCATAATTAACCTCATGTATTTTTAGTTTCCTAGATCCATAGGCTACCACTGCTTCTTGTGAGAGCACTCCTCCCAAACCTTCTAAGGATGCATCTGTACAAACAGAGAAACTTCCCTGAGGATTAGGTACCTTTAATATAGGAGGTATGGTAAGCTTTTGCTTTAGCAAACCAAAGGCTTCCTCACATTTCTCTATCCACTTGAATTCTTTTCCTTTTCTCTAAAGGTTGGTTATTGGTGAGGTGATCTTGGCATAGTCCTTCACATAACACCTATAGTATCCGGTTAAGCCCATGAAACTTCAAACTTCTGACACATTTGTAGGTGGCAGCCAATTCAAAATGGCTTCTATTTTCTTTGGATCCACTATGATCCCCTCAGATGAAAATAATGTGTCCTAAGTATTGCACTTCTGACACATAAAATTCACACTTGGATAGGTTCCCATACAACTGATTTTTTCTTAATAGATCTAGCACAATCTGGAGGTGCTCATCATGCTCTAACTTATTTTTGGAGTATATCAAAATATCATCCAGAAATACTAGTACAAATCTATCCAAGTACTTCCTAAAGATACTATTCATTAAATTCATAAATGCCACTGGAGCATTTGTTAAACCAAAAGGTAAGACAACAAACTCATAATGTCCATAACGAGTTTTAAAGGTTGTCTTATGTGTATCCTCCTCATGGATCCTCAATTGGTGGTATCCTGACTTCAAATCAATCTTTGTAAATATTGTGGCATCTTTGAGTTGATCGAAGAGATATTCGATTCTAGGTAGAGGATATCTGTTCTTGATGGTTGCCTTGTTTAACATTCTATAATCTATGCATAATCTCAAGGAACCATCCTTCTTCTTTACAAATAGCACTAGTGCACCCCAAGGTGATACACTTGGTTTAATCAACCCTTTCTCTAGTAACCCTTGCAATTGCACCTTCAACTCTTGCATTTCTATGGGATTCATTCTATAAGGAGCTCTATGTATGGGTTCCATTCTAGGTTGAAGCTCAATAGTAAAATCAAATTCCTATTTAGGGGGTAATCCAGGTAAGTCCTCTAGAAAAACATCCTTGAAATCCTAATGAATTGGATGTTTCTCAAACACCTCTTACTTCTTATCTTTCTCCATTTCATTTATCTTAACTATATAGACCATCCCTCCTTTCCTTAAGGCCTTCTTAAGTTGCATTGCCGACAAGATTTGAGGTTGAAAAACCCCTTGTAGGCTATACACCCTTTGCACAACACCCTTATCATCTGTGTACTCAATCCATCTATCCTAAAATTTGAGTACTACCTTATGCGCTTGCAACCAATCCATTCCTAGGATTATATCAAAAGCATGCAGAGGCACTACATACAAACATCCTACAATTATTCCACTAGGTAAGGTGATTTCTGCCATAGGGTAACATTGATTAATAGAGTAGGTTTATCCTGAACCATACTCGACCTTCCACCCATGAGCCAAGATTTTAGGTCTTTCTAAAATATCTCTAGCTAAGCTAGTGGAAATAAAGCTATCTGTAGCACCACTATCAATCAAGATTTTAACATTCCTATCAAAAATATTACCTTTAGTCAATATCGATGTGGCTTGACCATCAAGATTATGGTTACCTATAGCTACATAAATCCTGTGCATGGACTCCTTAGGTGCAGTTTCTTTGTACATTGGTTCCTTTCCCTTGGAACTCATTCCTGTTCTCTATGGGCAATTAGTAGCATAATGTGATCCCCTACAAATAAAACATCCTTCTTTTGGCCCTGGATGTTCTTTCCACTTTTGTCCCTCTTCTACTTTATCTATATGTGGAGAATTAGGTTGTCCTTGTAACGATATGTTGTTACCCTTATTGTTGTTCTGATTCTTCCCTTGGAACCTTCTCCTAAACTTCCCTTGCTTCTTGTCATTTCTTTGGTCCTATTGAGAGAAGTTTTTGCTTTCCTGTTTCTCTTCCCATTTTATAAAACCTGCACTATTTCTCTTTCTTAGTGCTTCTTTACCCTCTTCATCTAATCTCTCATAATCGAAGTAGGGTTTGAGATATGTTTCAGCCTTCTTGGCTAAATCATAGGCCTTCTACAAAGTTGTAGGTTCTCGCATATCCACTTCTTGTCCTATTCTAGGATCTGCTCCTAGAATAAACTTATGGATCTTCATTTTCTCATTATAAGTAGGCACATACTTCATCAGTTTGACAAATTTTTGGTAATACTTTTCTACTATCCTAGTTCCTTGGTGAAGTCTAGTGAATTCCTCAAATTTTTGGGAATAAAAGTGTTCTATGAGAAATCTATCTTTGAAGGCTTTCACAAACTCTTTCCATTTTAGGTCAATTGCTACCTCAAGACCCAATTCATCACTATATTCTTCCCACCAGGCTAAACCATCTCCTTGCACATGTAGTGTGGCATAATATGTTCTAGTTCCTGAAGAAAATTCTTCATGTTGCAATAAGTTTCTATTTCTTTCAACCAAGCCTCAACCTTATCTCCATATTCCTCTCCATTAAATTTGGAAGATTTTAGATGTTTCATTTCCTTACCCAACTCGACCTCTAATCGAACCCTAGCCTATTGTGCCTCGGTAAGAGGTTCATTTGGATGACTCACTCTAGGGTTACCCTCTTGTGCTTCTCAACTCAACATGACATCTAACAATTATTTTTGGGTTTCTACCTCTTCCTATAGTAGAGCCATTATCTCAGTAAGATTCTCATTGCTAGGATATTCCCTTTCATCACTAGGGTTCCCTAAACCCACCTTTGGATTCCTATCCTCCATATTAGTCTATCGTGTCTACCTTGTCTATGGGACAACACTTCCTCTTCTTCTCTTTGGTGGTATTATCCCTAGCCATACACAAAATAGGTAGTAAGAATTCATTAGCAATTAGTCCTTCAAATTGCTCCTCTTACTAATAATCATCTACCCTATCATCTCAAGCAATTCAACAGATTTACTTCTAATAGGTATTCTTATTGGCAAGGTTCAATTCCTTCATAAGTATGCTTTCTATTACATACCAAAACTATTTTCTACGTAGTGAACCTATCCCACTATGAACCATGCTCTGATACCAAATGTCATAACCCAAACTTCTCACATTCCAACCCTTGATTTTTTATTATATATAAACATTTACATCTATTTAATCTAATTCTTTAACCAAGGGTTCCTTATTCAATACACCCATCACTACTTCTTACACAATTCCTTTAGTGTAAAGTACTAGGTGTCACACCCTATTAAACTACAAGTCTCATTGGCCAGATGAGCTAGCTTAACTTTTTCTTTCAGTCCATCAAAAGAATCGAACTAATCTCTGCTCCTTACACAAGTCTTTATGTGTAAGTGCACTTAGCGTGATGGGTATTGACTACTACTCACATCTATTGGAGAGTTAGTCATTGAATCTTGAGCTCATTTTCAACTCAATATTATATTTAATATTTAAATAACATCTAGAGAAATCCTCTAATATATCTTGCATCTATTGGTGAGATAATCTTTAAATCTTGAGCTCATTTTCAACTCAATATTGTATTTAATATTTAAATAACATCTAGAGAAATCCTCTAATAAATCTTGCATCTATTGGTGAGATAATCTTTAAATATTGAGCTCATTTTTAACTCAATATTGTATTTAATACTTAAATATCATCTAGAGAAATCCTCTAATAAAACCCTTAGTATCTTAAGTATCTATCCTTAAGCTAAAATACGGTTACATTACCCATTCAAGCAACCATTGTCGTAACATCCGATTACGAAACATTAAATCCATCCATAAGTTCAAATGAACAATAATAAAACAAGAAGATCTATAACTTCAACGTTCAACACAAATTCACCTAACAATACACATTGCAATAGATTAACACTTTAATCAAAGCAAAGGTAAGATCCTCCATGAATTTGATAACAAGATATCTAGTCGAGAGGGGGACATCCACTACTCTTGTCTACCAGAGTAGTCAATCAACCCGATTTGACATGAGATTCGAAATCAAAACTCATCTAGAACTTTGTTTGAAATAAATACATTTAAGCATCATTACTCAACATTGAAGGATGTCACTACACAAATGACACATATACAAATTGATTTAGCTAGCAACCAAATCAATTTGATGACACAATATTCCTTAATATCAACTTCACTTGAGTTCTTGTACCACCACACAAGTTCTCACTACACAAAATTCAACTGGGGCATAATCTGACAATGATATTTCATCCATTGCTTGACAATATTGATAATTCCCAAACAAACATCATAATCCAGCTTAAGGGTCTTCTTTTTAAATGAAGCTCAAACATCCTCCACCTCTGCCATGACTGTACATTCAAATGCTACATACCTGATAACCACTCCTTTGTTTCTGGCCAATCATAAGATATCTTCCATTCTCCAGCACATCACCACTAACCATCAAGAAGGATTTCCCTTGACGGGGATCAAAGACAACTCCATTTCATATTATTTAGAAAATCACTTTACTGGTAGTATATTTTCAACTACCCATCCATAGTATCCTTTCTTGAATATAGTCTCAATAGAATAAATTAACAAATACCAATTCATTCCTTTATTCAAATCAAGACATAAATCTTCTTTCTTTTCTCAAGCAAACAATGTATGACAACAATTCAAAATATCAAGCCATTGAATACGTCTTCTATGAAGAAAGGAAATTATTCTTATCTTTACCACATATTCAATCACTACAATGAAGTTACATTTCACTACTGAATAAAATTCTATCACAAGAATCAATCTTTTATATTCTTTTACTAAGCATGAAGTAACGTCTCTTCCACACACAATCAATCATATTTATGACAACATACACAATATGCTTGCACAACCATGCACAATATGGTTTCTTTCCCTACTATGTCACATTCCTATACTTCTCAGGTCATCGGTTATCACTAATTTAAAAAGGATATCCCTTCTTCCATTAGTTATGTGTTTATCACTATATTTAGATGCTCATCATCTCAACGTACTAGCATCATTCACCATATTATAGAGAGGTCTCATAACAGGATGTTTCTACTAAACCTTCTAGACATTGAACAACAAATCAACTCTAGATTACATACTTGTGCTAGAAAATTCCCACAAAACATTATTCAAACACCCCTCAGGTTTTTATTTCTCTTTCACTATAATATTTCTACTCAACTAGATCATTTCTATTTGAAAACATTCATTTTCACTAGTTAAACAAAGACATAGCAATATAAAGTCTTATCTAGTTTGAAAAACATTTAAATGAAACACAACCATGAAAGCAAACAATGCATTTCCCAAAAGAACCTGGTTTCCTTCTGTGTCTTCCAAGCTTATCTTCAATGCTAATCTGCTTATGTTCCTATATCTCCTTCCACACCTTTCATTGTTGTCATCTTGTTCTGATCCCTATCCCTTTTCCTGCCTTGGCTAAGTTTCCATAATCCCACTTGACCGACCAGATATCCCCTAGTTTATGTTGACAATTTTGTCACATTGCATAGAGGGGTAGAAAAAAATTAAAAAATTTCTCTTTGTAAAGTGTTTTTTGTTGCTTCGAAAGTTTTTGTAAGTGTTGCAACAATTTTGGCTTTCAATGCCGCCCCCTTGTACATAAAATGAAGAAGAAGAGCTTTGTTGCCGAGCAGGGCCAAAGAAGATAGCCTCACCAAAAGAAGGAAAAAGTGTCACGATATCGCGACATGTTGCATTTTCACGGCTCAGAGCGACAAGAGGGAGCAAGAAAGAAAAAGTGTCGCGATATCGTGACATGTTGCATTTTCACGGCTTAGAGCGACAAGAGGGAGCAAGAAAGAAGAAGTGTCGTGATATCACGACATGTTGCATTTTCATGGCTCAGAGCGACAAGAGGGAGCAAGAAAGGAAAAGTGTCGCGATATCGCGACATGTTGCATTTTTGTGGCTCAAAGCAAGGAAGAGGAGCAAGAAAGAAGAAGTGTCGCGATATCGCGACATGTTGCATTTTTGTGGCCGAGAGCGACAAGAAGGAGCAAGAAAGAAAAAGTGTCGCGATATCGCGACATGTTGCATTTTTGCGATCGAAAGCAATGAGGAGAGCAAGAAAGAAAAAGTGTCACGATATCGTGACATGTTGCATTTTTGCGGCCGAAAGCAAGGAGAAGAGCAAGAAAGAAAAAGTGTCACGATATCGTGACATGTTGCATTCTCGCGACCAAAGGAGGAAAAGTGTCGCGATATCACGACATGTTGCATTCTCGCGACCAAAGGAGGAAAAGCGTCACGATATCGTGACATGTTGCATTCTCACAACCAAAGGAGGAAAAGTTTCGTGATATTGCGACATGTTGCATTCTCGCGATCAAAAGAGGAAAAGCGTCACGATATCACGACATGTTGCATTCTCGCGACCAAAAGAGGAAAAGTGTCGCAATTTCGTGACATGTCATATTTTCGTGATGCAAGAAGAAGAACCAAGCTAAAGACATAGGAATGTCACGATATCACGACATGTTGCTTTTTCGTGACTCAAAGGAGGCATGCGCTCCAAGCCAGGTATTTTCTCGAGATGATCAAGTGCATTATAAATGCATTTTTACTTGCTCGATGAGCTCGCTGCTCATTTTTGGCAATCGAAAGTGAAGTATCAGTCCCTGAAGGAGAGCTTGACAAGCATGGCGGCCACTCGAGCATTGCACCTAGAAACCAAGGACACTCAGATGGCTCATCAATGCATGTTTTTACGGTTGACTCAGTCATAGTTGCCAGCCTTGGTAATGGATTTAAAATCTCAATCATGAGGGCCGCAAGGAGCCGACTTCTCAAATCTCAAGAGTATACTTCACCATTCTGTGTAATAATGACTCAGAGGGTCGGGTCCTCTATAAAAACCCATGCATTGTAATGTAAGAAGGGGGGGAAATTTATGCTAGAAAGCTACTGTAACTTGATGTCTTGTGATTAATACTAAAGAGCTTCGGGCTCAATTTCTCTCTTTTATGCTGCCTTTTGTGCTTGATTCTTTTGTCTTTCTTCATTTGTATACTGAGACTCTGAATCCTGAATCCGGTGTGCGATTGGGGACTATACCCTAAAACTTGCTCGAAGGATACATAGGAGAGGAAAAACACTATATTGATTTTCTTTTATTCTGCCTGGTGGGTTGTGGTTTCTGTTATATTCGCTTGTCCTAATTGTCGTTACTCTGAACCCTGAATTTCAACGAAAGGGAGAAGGAGAATCCTGGAGCTCTCCCAGAGGATACATAGGAAGGTTAATGTGGCGTTTCTTTCATTTATTCTTGGTGTTTTTTTTTCTATTCAAGTTGTTAGTTAGTGATCGTGCTTCCTGTTCTCTCCCACTTTAAACTATCGATCTCTCTTCCCTTACCCCTTTTTTATTTCTTTCTCTAACCCTTACTCTGTTTATCTCTTTCCTGCATCCTTATCTCAAAATACCAAAGTAGTTTAGCATAGGATCCAACCTTTCTCTGGAGATTGGCATGAGGGACATCTCTTCCCTTTGGCCTTTCAATGTTGGTCCAGGTCTAGGGCGCATACATTTACCCAAAATCCTTTCCTAGGTATATTTGATGGCCAACAATTTTTGGCACGCCCGATGGGACTCTGGTCCCATGTTTTAAGGAATCCTGAGTTTGGTGAATCTATGGCTTGCCTCCATCTGGAAAAATCACCTGGAGACTCTGACTGAGCTAAAGATCTAGATTTCTTGATCGTAGGTGCATTTTAAATCTGAAAGAAGACATCCTAGAGGAATCAAGGTTTGGTGAGTAGCCTTGACCTCACAAGCGGAGAAAAGAATGTTCACCTAGCGACTCTGACTTAGTGGCGAGAACCATGATATTTGCAGGCAACTACTATAATGGAGAGGGTATGCTATCCCAGCTGGGATGATCGTGGCCCTCTAAATCTCCAAAGTTACCATGAAATTCTCGAAAGCACCTTGGAGACATTGAAAAAATATGATGGCACTAAGGGAATGGCCCGAGAGCACCTTGAAGATGTTGCGGCTTTAGCGTTCCTCTATGACATAATCCATGAAGATGTCATGATCAGACTCCTGGTTCTATCTTTGGAAGGAAGGGCGCTGCAGTGGTACAGACTGCTCGAGTGTAAAAGCATCTGCTCATGGGATGACTTAGCGGGAGCACTATTCAGAACATTTGATGGCTCTCAAGACCCCTTCCAGCTTTTGACGTACCTCTATACCATCAGGAGAGCACATTTGGAGAGCATTACAGACTTCAATGTCCGATTCTATAGAAGTTGGAAGAGAATTCCAGGAGAGATCCAATCGACGCCCGCCCAAGCCCACCTCTTCTATGTTCAGGCTTTTCACCCAAACATGGGCCTCCTCTTATTGTGATCAGGTGAGCGAAGATTCCCTCAAATATTTGAGGAAGCAATACGAGCAGAACAACTTCTGCTCTTATCGAGAAAGTGGCAGTGGGGAGCAGCCCCATCACCCTACCCGATAATTACTACTCCTATTTATCCAACGTAGTATTCATCATGGCAGACTCCTCATACTGAGCAGAGGCCTAAGATGCAGTCCTGTGGAGCTCAAGAAGCGGGTTTCATCCAAGTCCAACAATGGGAATATGCAAGCCATGATCCAGTAATGAACAATATGGTTGCTTGCAGTCTCCATCAGGAGATGGGCCAAAGAGAGGAGCAAACTCAAGTGGTAGATCCTGAGAACGAAGAGGGCATTATTTTGCACCCTTTTTGTATTCCAGGAGACGGCACACAAGTACCCAGCCAGAATCCATTAAGCATGCCTCATCAAGTTGAATATGAAGAGATCCTAGAAGATTATTCTTTGTCGGAGGAGCCCTGTTATCGCATCAGGAGGATGGAAGAACCTGTACACAACCCGTAGTTAGTAGATTCTTTAGTATTCTGGTATTGGTTCTAGCCCCCACTATGACCAGTACCCCAAGAGGCCCCTCATGCGATGAAATTCTTCACCACATCTTTCATCAATAGTACGGGTACTGGTAGGAGCGACAACTCACTGCATTGCTCCCTGTTCACAATATGGACAACTTTGAGAAGAGGTCAACCGGACTTCAAAGATCAACTGAAGTTCAATCAGATCTGGTCCGAACATTGCAGGTTCACCGGATAGGCACCCGAAGCTGGATTTATGGTAGCGGCATGCCAATCATGTCACAAAATTTTGTGTAAATACTGTAAATATCTCGACTAGTAAATAAGTGCCGAAGGCGCTAAGTGTTGCTTAGGAGCTTAGGCACAAAAAAAAAAAAAAAAAATGCCGTCAGTGGATAGTCAGAGAAGAGGACAATGGGAATGACTCTGTTGCCCAATGGATAAAGGCCTAGGATATCTGCATTCAGATGAGCTAAATTCCCCGTGAGCTGCCAAGAATGTTGACAATTTTGTCACATTGCATAGAGGGGTAGAAAAAAATCAAAAAAATTCTCTTTGTAAAGTGTTTTTTGTTGCTTCAAAATTTTTTGTAAGTGTTGCAGCAATTTTGGATTTCAATGCCACCCCCTTGTACATAAAATGAAGAAGAAGAGCTTCACTGTCGAGCAGGGCCAAAGAATATAGCCTCGTCAAAAGAAGGAAAAAGTGTCGTGATATCGCGACATGTTGCATTTTCACGGCTCAGAGCGACAAGAGGGAGAAAGAATGAAAAAGTGTTGTGATATCGCGACATGTTGCATTTTCGTGGCTCAAAGTGACAAGAGGGAGCAAGAAATAAGAAGTGTCGTGATATCGTGACATGTTGCATTTTCACGGCTCAGAGTGACAAGAGGGAGCAAGAAAGGAAAAGTGTCGCGATATCGCGACATGTTGCATTTTTGTGGCTCAAAGCAAGGAAAAGGAGCAAGAAAGAAGAAGTGTCACGATATCATGACATGTTGCATTTTCCCGGCTGAGAGAGACAAGAAGGAGCAAGAAAGAAAAAGTGTCATGATATCGCGACATGTTGCATTTTTGCGGCCAAAAGCAAGGAGGAGAGCAAGAAAGAAAAAGTGTCACGATATCGTGACATGTTGCATTTTCATGGCCAAAAGCAAGGAGAAGAGCAAGAAAGAAAAAGTGTCGTGATATCGCGACATGTTGCATTCTTGCGATCAAAGGAGGAAAAGTGTCGCGATATCGTGACATGTTGCATTCTCACGACAAAAGGAGGAAAAGCATCGCGATATCGCGACATGTGCCTTCTCGCGACCAAAGGAGGAAAAGCGTTGCGATATCGTGACATGTGCATTCTCGCGACCAAAGGAGGAAAAGTGTCGCGATATCGCGACATGTCATATTTTCGCGATGCAAGAAGAAGAACCAAGCTGAAGATATAGGAATGTCACGATATCGTGACATGTTGCTTTTTTGCAACTCAAAGGAGGCACGCGCTCCAAGTTGGGTATTTTCCCGAGATGATCAAGTGAATCATAAATGCATTTTTACTTGCCCGATAAGCTCGCTGCTCATTTTTGGCAATCGAAAGCGAAGTATCAGTCCCTGAAGGAGAGCCCGACAAGCATGGCGGCCACTCGAGCATTGCACCCAGAAACCAAGGACACTCATATGGCTCATCAATGCATGTTTTCATGGTTGAATCGATCACAGTTGCTAGTCTTGGTAATGGATTTGAAAGCTCAGTCATGAGGGTTGCGAGGAGCCGAATTCTCAGATCTCAAGAGTATACTTTGCCATTCTATGTAATAATGACTCAAAGGGTCGGGTCCTCTATAAAAACCTAGGCATTGTAATGTAAGAAGGGGGGAACTTTCTGCTAGAAAGCTATTGTAACTTGATGTCCTGCGATTAATACTAAAGAGCTTTGGGCTCAATTTCTCTCTTTTATGTTGCCTTCTGTGCTTGATTCTTTTGTCTTTATTAATTTGTATACTGATACTTTGAATCTTGAATCTGGTGTATGATTGGGGACTATACCCTGAAACTTGCTCGAAGGATACATAGGAGAGGAAAAACACTATTGATTTTCTGTTATGCTGCCTAGTGGGTTGTGGTTTCTGTTATATTCGCTTGTCCTAATCGTCATTACTCTGAACCCTGAATTTTGATGAAAGGGAGAAGGAGAATCCTGGAGCTCTCCCAGAGGATACATAGGAAGGTTAATGTGGCATTTCTTTCGTTTATTCTTGGTGTTCTTTTTTGCTATTCAAGTTGTTAGTTAGTGATTGTGCTTCCTATTCTCTCCCACTTTAAACTATCGATCTCTCTTCCCTTACCCCTTTTTTATTTCTTTCTCTAACCCTTAATATGTTTATCTCTTTCCTGCACCCTTATCTCAAAACACCAAAGTAGTTTAGCATAGGAGTTGACCTTTCTTCGGATATTGGCACGAGGGGCATCTCTTCCCTTCGGCCTTTCAATGTTGGTCTAGGTCTAGGGCGCATACATTTACCCAAAATCCTTTCCTAGGCAGATTTGATGGCCAACAGTTTCCACTCACTTAATAAACTTCCTTTAATTCACCACTTGCTTACCATGAATGGGAACATCCAACTATCTGCAAGGCATGATTAAACAAGGATCAATCCAACGTATTTCCTCATTAAAATTGAAATTTACTTCTAGTTAATAAGTTCCAAATATTACTTAAAAGTATACTCTCCACTTATGCCCCTTTGGATTTATTTTTCAAAGTAGTTTCTAAATTCAACAACATTCATTTTATTTCTTTTAAAATGATGCTAATAATAATAAAAGAAAACCATTTTTTTTGTCTTTATAAAGTCATAAACTTCTTTCTTGACATCCATTGTAACTTTAACAATTAAATGAATTCTTTTAACATTTTATAAATAAGATACTTAAATAGGTTAGCATTCTTTTCTTGCAATAATGTCCTTTTCAAATAAACTTATTCATAAAGAAAACATGATGCAAGGAGGAGTTTAACTGAAAAATTAAGATATTTTTTCTTATGCAAAATGATATGCAACTTCATGAAATAGGGCATTCATCCATGTTACCTCTCCAATATTCTGAAAAATAATCCATCACATCATTTCCCTTGGAAAATCCTTTCACGATGGTTATTTCTTTCTACCACCATAAGAACCTGTACTTGCAAGAATGAAAACCATTAGAAGCACCTTATCCTTTCATAAAATATTTATAGTTATAAACTAAACATGAAATAGTCTATCATTTTATTAAGGATATATTTACATCTTCCACAACATACATATGTTCTCATATAAATAAACACATAGTCAAGTATGTTATCCATTAGACATCTATTCAAGCATATATTCAAAATTAATAAAAATTTTTCCAAGGGGTTGGTCATGATAGGAAGCGATGGTGTTCATTTGTTTGGTGAGAAGTCCAACTAGGTGCCATGGCCTATAAGCTAAAAGTGTCTTGACATCATTTTTATTACAAGGTAATTGATTTGGCATCTTTGAGTAACCTATACTTTTCTCAAGTCCCTCAAAATATTTTTTTGGAGGTTCTTAGTTTATATTTTACCTTATAGATATCCCCCTTAACCATTTCCAAAAATATTAAAAATAATACACACAAAATCCATTCGAGCCTTTTCTTTCATTTACATCATTCACATTGCAATATTTCCATTTCGTTCATAGTGATGTACCTACTTAATGAATCATTCATGCTCATTATGGGTCAATCTATATATATACTACAAAGTTTTTGGTCTGGGATATAATTGTACTATTTTCTTATATTTGAATAGCTTCTCGATATATTTGACTATCTAAGCCTCAATTTCCTCTAATTATCTTGCATAATATATTACAATTTGTTAGCTTGGTATTGATAGACCATTGTTTTATTAAAAATCTATGTTTTTATTCCTACCTTTTAGACACTTGTCTCTTGATTTTTGCCTCTATATTACCCCCTCTCTAGACTCAATTTTCTCTATATTAGTAAGCACCATATTCCCTTACCCTAATAAGTCTTAATCCAACCTTGTGTTCTTAACTATAAATTGCACTCTCTCTAACTCATTTAAAAATTTCCTCTTAGATTCCATAAGATTCCCAAAATTCATTCTATTCCAAGACTTTACCTTTATTTCAAATATTTTGTCACTACCCATATTTCCAAATCCAACTTCCTAATTTTTTATTTATTTTTTGTTTTATTCTATTATGTACTCTTCTTTAAGGTATGATCCATCCCTAATAATAATATAATAATTTCACCCATTACTACTCTTACATGTTTCTTTTGAGTAAGAGCACTAGGTGTTACACCCTTTAAACTATTATTCTTATGGGCCATATGAGATAGTTTATTTATTTTTTCTATCAAACGAAAAGTAGCAAGCTAATATCTACATCATACTCAATTCCTTTTGGGTGAGTGTACTTAGCATGTAGGATGTTGAATTTCTCCCTCATCCATCAGAGAGATAGTCCAAATATTCCTGAGCTCATTTTTAATTCTTAAAAAGGTATCAATCCTCAAATGAAATCTACCAAAGAATCTCTTAAGACAATCCAATCATCAAACACTTCTAGTCTAGATTAACAAGTTAACTAGAGTTTTAATCTATTATCATTCACTGACATAATTACCACCATATTAACAAACGGATCAACGCTCATGCTTAAGATATGTTATTAACAACAAAAGTTGTCACCCCAGTTTCAAATCTCTTAATGCCCGAGGAAAACAATTTACTTCCATCATAAAATTTTTGCACCCACCAAACATGACATAAATAATGAAATTATAACCTTAATTTAGTACAAATTCAACTCATTTCATATCGGTATCAAATACTAGCCTTTTACAAAACGACTACATTTTTCACACCTAGAATATTTAAGCCATTCAAAACATTCAAGTTACAAGTTTTATCTCTAATATAAATCCTTTATTTACCAAGGACCTCCTTTATAACACAGTTGCACATAATGATAGAATGTCTCAAGTATGACTACAATATTATTCAACGAATAGATAGAAATCATTTTCTAGAATCTATAGTACTTGATTACAACAACTGTCAATGTTATCATATTTAACACTGAGCTGGTATACCACTTTAAAATCGCTTAAGCTCATATTACAGTATGACCATCTTCTAATATTGATCATATAACTGATATTTCTTCACAAGGATGATGTTCCACTTTTGAAATACAATTCGGTACTTCCTTTCTCCAGTTTAGGTCTTTAGTCGACATTCGATTCCACTTGACTGCATGAATAGGGATCAATATCCAGTAATCACTCTTTCTTTCTAGATTGTTATAAGATGTTGTTCTCATTAAAAATGTTCATCACCAACCATCGAGTAGGATTGCCTTTTCGTGGGGATCAAAAATGGCTCCCACATTCTCAATTGAGTGAATCATTTTGTTAGTAGTATAATTTCAACCACCAATTGATAGGCATTCATTTTCATATGGATTTATTTAACATAAATGCAATTCAACAAGCAAAATTCATTCTATTTCATCTATTCATGGTCGTCGGATATGAACTCCTCATCAATATAATATTTTCTATTCTTTCTATTAAAATCAAACACAGCAACTTGGTTCCATTTCCAAATTACAAAGATAATAGAATCAATTCCCAAATCAATTTATAATACATCTTTTAAACATAGGAAAATATATATAACAATGATTCCTATAGAAAGATATCAACACTACTCTTAAATAAAAATCATTCTCTTGAATTATTTTCAATATATAATAGTTTAGTAACCTCCAAATTTTGAATTCGGCATCAAGCAAAGTTCTATTTTTGTTTCTAGAAGAAGATGCATTCTCTATCTTAAAATCATAGAATTCTACCATTTCCATAAATTAAAGGTCACTTCTACTTCTTGGAGTGTGAACACTAACTTCGAAACTCCACATTTCATTAATACACACAGACTTTCCTATGTTTCATTCTTAAGAGCATAAAGAAAGCACATAATAGTTTACTTCCATACGATAGTACCAAACATAGAACACATGAAAAAATATACATAACCAGTCTACCTACCCAAAATCAACACAACTTTATGTCCCTCTTCTACATCATGTAGTTTGGGTTCTAGAGTTTTCTTCTAACTCAAATGTGTTCAAAAGTTCAAGCTAAACGTACTTTAACTGGTATAAAATAATGTTTTTTAATAGCACAAATAGATTGGATTGTACTAAGTCTAGAATCAAGCGACATGTAACTATCTAATAATTTTAACTCAAATATTATTATCAATAATTTAAATACATAACCAAAAATTAATAAGAGAAGCCGAAATAATATCAAAGCAACCTGGTTTTCCAAAACCTAGTCCTCCCAATTGGCTCTTGTTCATCATTTTTTCCTTTTCTTTGCCTTTCTCCAAATGCTTTCTCATTTTCCTTTTTTGATTTCTTATTTCTCCATTCCCCACTAAGCCGGTGATTTCTTTGGCTTCATTCTCAGTTTAACAAAACACATTTACTCTCCACTCTTATTTTATTAACAAAATAAAGACATATTTTTCCATATCACCCACTCGCAATAAAGCAAGAATCAATCTCAAACAATGATTCCACAAAAGCATGCACAATGGTTTTATACTTAGTTAAATAGTTCATAATTGTTACTTAATGGTGCAAAGCAACACTCCAATGCATCATATTTCTTATAATATAGTTTTTCAATTATACTACTTACTATATTTTCTTTTTATAAGACAATAAAATAAATCATTTCCTTCCATCCTTTAAATACAATGTAAACTTCTTTCTTTTCCATGTATTATAATTTCCATCTAAATTGCATTCATCTATAAACCATTTCAAAGAGGAAAATACTTAAATAAATTATCATTCATTTCTTTTGTAACGATGTCTATTTAAAATAAAACTTCTTCAAAAGCAAAATTATAATGCAAGAAGGATTTTCACAAAAGCTCAATGTATTCTTTTCTTATGCAGATTATGATATGCATATCCATGAAAAAAGGCATTTATCCATGTTGCCTCTTTGATTATTCTGACAAATAACCCATCACATCATTTCCCCAAGGCTTCCCTTTTCTCGGTGGTTAGTTCTTTCTGCCACCATAAAGGAACCTATTCCTACAAAAGTGCACTTTTATTAGTAGCATCATATTCATATATACAATGTAGGTTTTCACAAAACCAAACATGGAATTATCCTACCTACCACAATAAGATTTACATCTCACATTTTCAATAATGAACAAGTATTTTGAATACTTAAACTGAAATAGTCCATCATTTCATCCATAAGCCATATAGCAAAAATAAATCCATCAAAATAAATTTTTTCCAGAGGGTGGGTCATGACATCATGCCCCCTCAGGCTTAACATAATCCTCTGTGTTTAAAATATTATAAAATAAAACAATAATTATACAACATTTTCAAACAAAAATGGAAAGTGTTTTTGCATATTTACTACTTTTTTCCAAGTAGCATTTCTTTCAAAATAGTGGTCCCATTGGACATTACATTGCTCTAAGGTTCCTTTCCTCATCGATTTAGATTGGAAATCAAGTATTCTTACTAGTTGAACCTCTATAGCCTCTGGGTTTGCCATATGCAAATTAGAAAAGTCCCACACATGCTTAGGGTTAGCAACATACTTTTTAAGCAAAGAGATGTGAAAAGTGTCATGAATCTTAGACAATTTGGGTGGTAATTCAAGTAGGTATGCCATAGGACTAATATTCTCCTTAATTTCAAAGGGTCCTACAAAATGAGGATCAAGTTTTGTGGACTTGATAGCACTCTTCCTCGATCTCACCCTCAAAAATACTTTATGACCGACAACAAGCTCTCTTGATGACCTCTTAAGATCGACATAACTTTTCTAACAATCTGTAACTTCCTTCAATCTTTATCTGATTACCCTTAGTTGTTGCTCCATTTCTTTGACCATGTCTAGTCCAAGTATAATCCGATCCTCTAGATTATCCCATGAAAATGGTGTCCTACACCTTTTGCCATATAGAGCTTCAAACACAGCCATGTCTATGGTCGAATGGTGACCATTATTGTAGGAAAATTCTACCAGATGCAAGTAATCCTCCCAACAAGTTTTCTAATCCATACAGTACATGCAAAGCATATCTTCTAGCACCTGATTCACTCTTTCAGTTTGCCCATCAATTTTTGGATGATAAGAAGAACTGATGTTCAATATAGTACCAATGGCACGATGCAAGGATTACCAAAACTCAGATGTGAATTTTGGGTCCCTATATGATATGATTACCTTCAAAAAACCATGAAGCTAGAATATTTCTTTGGCAAATCTATTAGCCACAACTACAACATCATCCTTGGTGTTCCTAGGTATAAAGTGTGCCACCTTGGTTAGTTTGTTGACCACTACTAGAATTGTGTCATGCTAAAACCTATTTTTAGGTAGACCTACAATGAAATCCATCGAAATCACTTGCCATTTTTGCATAGGCACATCATGCGGATACAACAATCTAGAAAGATGTCTGTGTTATACTTTTACCTTTTGGCACTCGAGGCATTGAGCGATAAAATCAGTTATATCTCTCTTCATTCCTGGCCAGAAGAATATCTTTTTCATATTCTCCCTCATCTTTGCTCCTCCTAGATGAGCAAAATATGAAGATTTGTGCACTTCATTCATAATCATATTTCTCAAATTTCTAGTCTTAGGAATTACTACCCTGTTATTAAAACATAAGAAACCATCCTTGATGCCAAAGTCCTTATTTTCATTAGGTTTCCTTTCCATCCTTTCCCAAATTTGGTTGTAGTATGCATCCTGATTTTGCATTTCCTTGAATTTTTCCATCAAGTCAACATGGATGCAAGACAAAATTGCTATATGTCTCCTCCTACTTAGCGCATCAACAACTTTATTCTCTTTTCCATTTATATACTCAATGCCAAAATCATATTCTATGAGGAATTCCATCCACCTTCTTTGCCTAGCATTGAGTAAAGGTTGAATGAATATATATTGTAGACTCTGATGGTTTATCCTTAGCTCAAAGGGTCTCCCGATAAGATAATATCACCAACTCTTAAGAGTAAACACTACAACTACCAACTCTAAGTCATGGGTTGCATAATTAACCTCATATATTTTTAGTTTTCTAGATCCATAGGCTACCACTACTTCTTCTTGTGAGAGCACTCCTCCCAAACCTTCTAATGATGCATCAGTACAAATAGAGAAACTTCCTTGAAGATCAGGTACTTTTAGTATAGGAGGTGTGGTAAGCTTTTGCTTAAGCAAATCAAAGGCTTCCTCACATTTTTCTATCCACTTGAATTCTTTTCCTTTTCTCTGAAGGTTAGTTATTGGTGAGGTGATCTTAGCATAGTCCCTCACATAACGCCTATAGTATCCAGTTAAGCCCATGAAACTTTGAACTTATGTCACATTTTTAGGTGGTGGCCAATTCAAAATGGCTTCTATTTTTCTAGGATCCACTCTGATCCCTTCAACCAAAACAATGTGTCCTAAATATTGCACTTTTTTTTAATATCTTCCATACAACTAATTTTTCCTTAATAGCTCTAGCACAACCCTGAGGTGCTCATCGTGCTCTGTCTTGTTTCTAGAATATATCAAAATATCATCTAGAAATACCAGAACAAATCTATCCAAGTACTTCCTAAAGATGTTATTCATCAAATTCATAAATATTGTTGGAGCATTTGTTAAACCAAAAGGTAAGACAACAAACTCATAATGTCCATAATGAGTTTTAAAGGTTGTCTTGTGAGTATCCTCCTCATGGATTCTCAATTGGTGATATCCTAATTTCAAATCAATCTTTGAAAATATTGTGGCATCTTTGAGTTGATCAAAGAGATCTTCTATTCTCGATAGAGGATATCTATTCTTGATAGTTGCCTTGTTCAACATTATATAATCTATGCATAATCTCAAGGAACCATCCTTCTTCTTTACAAATAGTACTAGTGCTCCCCAAGGTGATACACTTGGTTTGATCAATCCTTTCTCCAGTAACCCTTGCAATTGCACCTTCAACTCTTGCATTTCTATGGGATTCATTTTGTAAGGAGCTCTATGGATGGGTTTTGTTCCAGGTTGAAGCTCAATAGTAAAGTCAAATTTCCATTTAGGGGGTAATCCAGGTAAATCCTCTAGAAAGACATCCCTAAATTCTTGAAGAATTGGGTGTTTCTCAAACACCTCTTCCTTCTTCTCTTTATCAATTTCATTTATCTTAACTACATAGACCATTCCTCCTTTATTTATGGCCTTCTTAAGTTGCATTACCGATAGGATTTGAGGTTGAAAAGCCCCTTGTAGGCTATACACCCTTCACACAACACCCCTATATTTTGTGTACTCAATCCATCTATCCTAAAAGTTGAGTACTACCTTATGCGCTTGCAACCAATCCATTCCTAGGATTATGTCAAAGGTATGCAGAGGTGCTACATACAAACATCCTACTATTGTTCCACTAGGTAAGGCGATTTTTGCCATAGGGTAACATTGATTAATAGAGTAGGTTTATCCATAACCATACTCAACCTTCCACCCATGAGCCAAGATTCTTGGTCTTTCTAAAATATCTTTAGCTAAGCTAGTGGAAATAAAACTATTTATAGCACCACTATCAATCAAGATTTTAACATTCCTACCAAAAATATTACCTCTAATCAATAGTGGCATGGCTTGACCATCAAGATTTTGGTTTCCTATAGCTGCATAAATCTTGTGTGTGGGCTCTTTAGGTGCAATTTCTTTGTACATTGGTTCTTTTCCCTTTGAACTCATTCCTGCTCTTTGTGGGAAATTATTGGCATAATGTGGTCCTCTACAAAGATAACATCCTTCTTTCAGTCCTGGATGCTCTTTTTGTTTTTGTCCCTCTTCTATTTTATCTGCATGTGGAGAATTAACCTATCCCTATGATGGTCTATTGTTACCTTTATCATGGTTGTTGGAAGTATGATTCTTTCCTTGGAACCTTCTTCTAAACTTCCCCTATTTTTGGTCATTCCTTCTATCATGCTTAGAGAAATATTTGTTTGCCTGATATTTTTTCCACTTAACAAAACTTGCACTATTCCTTTTCCTTAATGCTTCCCTGCCCTACTCATCTAACCCTTCATAGTCAAAATAGGTTTTAAGATATGTTTCAACTTTCTTAGCCAAATCATAGGCCTTTTTTAGAGTAGTAGGTTCCCTCATATCTACTTCTTGCCCTATTCTAGGATCCACTCCTAGAATAAACTTGTGAATCTTCATTTTCTCATTATAAGCAAGCACATATTTTTGTAACTTGACAAATCTTTGATATTATTTTCCACTGTTCTAGTTCCTTGTTGAATCTTAGTGAACTCCTCAAACTTCTAGTTCCTTGTTGAATCTTTGATATTATTTTCCATGAGAAATCTATCTTTGAAGGATTTTAAAAATTCATCCCATTTTAGATCAACTATTGCTACTAGTTTTTGATCTGCACTAAGAGTTTCCCACCAATCCAAACCATCTCCTTACAAATGCAATGTGGCATAGGATGTTCGGGTGCCCGAGGAAAAATTCTTCATATGGCAATAGGTTTCTATTTCCTTCAACCATACCTCGGCCTTATCACCATCTTCCTCTCCATTAAACTTGGAAGATTTCAAATGTTTCATCTCTTTGCCCAACTCGGCCTCAAGACAAATCCTAGCCAGTTGTGCCTCAGTAAGGGGTTCATTTTCCTGTCTCATTCTAGAGTTACCCACCTATGTTTCCCGATTCAACATGATATCTAACAACTATTTTTGTGTTTCTACCTGTTCCCATAGTAGAGCCACTATCTTAGTAAGATTTTCCCTTTCATTACTAGGGTTCTCTGAACCTACATCCAAGGTTCTATTCTCTACATTATTCTATCGTGTCTACCTTATTCTCTACATTCAACACATCCTCTTCCTCTCTTTGGTGTCATTGTCCCTGGCCACACACATAAGACAGTAGGAATTTCATTAGCAACTATTTATTTCAAATTGCTCCTCCTACTATTAACTATTTTTCCATTCCACTCTATTATCCAGACAAGTTTACTTCTACTTGTTTTCTCCATTTGTTATGGTTTAAATATGTTGTCTATCACACATTGCAACTAGTCTTGCGTAGTGAACCTATTCCACTATGAACTTGGCTCTGATACCAAATGTCACTACCCATCTTTTCCAAATCCAACTTCCTAATTTTTTTTTTATAAATATTTTTTATCCTATTATGTACTCTTCTTTAAGGTACAATCCATCCCTATAATAAGATAATAATTTCACCCATCACTACTCTTATGTGATTCTATCCAAGTAAGAGCACTAGGTGTTACACCCTTTAAACTATTATTCTCATGGGCCAGATGAGATAGTTTATTTTTTTCTATCAAATAAAAAGTAGCAAGCTAATATCTACACCTTACTCAATTCCTTTTGGGTGGGTGTACTTAGCATGCAAGGTGTTGAATTTCTCTCTCATCCATCGGAGAGATAGTCCAAATATTCCTGAGCTCATTTTTAACTCTTAAAAAGGTATCAATCCTCAAATGAAATCTACCAAAGAATCTCTTAAGACAATCCAATCATCAAACACTTCTAGTCTAAATAACGATTTAACTAGAGTTTAATCTATTATCATTCACTGATATAATTGCCACTATATTAACAAAATGGATCAACGCTCAGGCCTAAGATACATTTTTAACAACAAAAGTTGTCACCCCAATTTCAAATCTCTTAACACCCAAGGAAAACAATTTACTTCCATCATAAATATGCTAGACCCACCAAACATGGTATAAATAAAGAAATTATAACCTTAAGCTAGAACAGACTCAACTCATTTCATATTGGCATCAAAGGCTAACCTTATACAAATGGCTACGTATTTCACACCCAGAAAATTTAAGCCATTCAAAACATTAAAGGTGCAAGATTTATCTCTAATATAAATCCTTTATTTAGCAAGGTCCTCCTTTATAACACAGTTGCACATAATGATAGAATCGATCTCAAGTATGACTATAATATTATTCAACCAACAGATAGAAATCATTTTCCAGAATCTATATTACTTGATTACAACAACCATCAATGTTATCATCTTTAAAACTGAGCTAGTATACCACTTTACAATTGCTCAAGCCCATATTATAGTATGACCATCTTCCAACATTGATCATAGAACTAATATTCCTTCACAAGGATGACGTTCCACTTTTGAAATACCAACTAGTACTTCCTTCCTTTAGTTCGGGTCTTTAGTCAAGATTCGGTTCCACTTGAATGCATGAACAGGGATCAATCTTCAGTAATCACTCTTTTTTTCCAGCCTGTTAGAAGATGTCATTCTCATTTACAATGTTCATCACCAACCACCAAGTAGGATTGCATTTTTGTGGGATCAGAGATGACTCCCACATTATCAATTGAGAAAATCATTCCGTTGGTAGTATAATTTCAACCACCAATTGATAGGCATTCATTTTCATATGGAGTTCTTTAACATAAATGCAATTCAACAAGCAAAATTCATTCTATTTCATCTACTCATGGTCATCAGAGATGAACTCCTCATCAATATAATATTTTCTATTCTTTCTATTAAAATCAAACACAACAACTTGATTCCATTTCCAAACTATAGAGATCATAGAATCAATTCCCAAATCAATTTATAATACATATTTTCAGCATAGGAAATCATATATAATAGTGATTCTTATATAAAGAAATCAACATTACTCTTAAATTAAAATCATTCTCTTGATTTTTTTTAATATATGAAAGTTTAGTAACCTCAAAATTTTGAATTTGGCATCAAGCAAAGTTCTATTATCGTTTCCAGAAGAAGATGCATTCTTTATCTTAAAATCATAGAATTTTGCCAGTTCCATAAATTAAAGGTCACTTCTACTTCTTGGAGCATGAACACTAACTCTGAAACTCCATATTTCATTAATACACAAATACTTTCCTATGTTTCATTCCTAAGAGCATAAATAAAGCACATAACAATGTACTCGCATACGACAATACCAAACATAGAATACATGAAAAAATCTACATAACCAGTCCACCTACCCAAAATCAACACAAATTGATGTCCCTCTTCTAAATCATGTAGTTTGGATTCTAGAGTTTTCTTCTAACTCAAATGTGTTTGAAAGTTCAAGCTAAACGTACTTTAACTGGTATAAACTAATTATTTTTAATAGCACAAATAGATTGGGTTGTACTAAGTTTGGAATCAAATGATATGTAACTATCTAATAAGCTTAACTCAAATATTATTATCAACAATTTACATACATAACCAAAAATGAATAATACAAGCCAAAATAATATCAAAGCAACCTGGTTTTCAAAAATGCAGTCCTCCCAATTAGCTTTTGTCTGTCCTTTTTTCCTTTTCTCTGCCTTTCTCCGAATGCTTTCTCATTTTCCTTTTTTTGGTTTCTTCTTTCTCCATTCCCCACTAAGTCAACGATATCTTCGGCTTCATTCTCAGTTAATAAAACATATTTACTCTCCACTCTTATTTTATTAACAAAATAAAAACATATTTTTCCATATCACCCACTCGCAATAAAGCAAGAATCAATCTCAAACAATGATTCCACAAAATCATGCACAATGGTTTTTCAGTTAGTTAAATAGTTCATTTTTGTTACTTAATGGTGCAAAGCAACACTCCAATGCATTAGATTCCTTATAATATATGTTTTCAATTATGCTACTTACTATATTTTCTTTTTATAAGACAATAAAAGAAATCATTTCCTTCCATCCTTTAAATACAATGTAAACATCTTTTTTTCCATGTATTATAATTTCCATCTAAAATGCATTTCTCTATAAAACCATTTCAAAGAGGAAAATACTTAAAGAAATTATCATGAATTTTTTTTGTAATGATGCCTATTTTAAATAAAAATTCTTCAAAAGCAAAATTATAGTGCAAGAAGGAATTTCAAAAAATCTCAATGTATTCTTTTATTATGTATATTATGATATACATCTCCATGAAAAAAAGGTATTATCCATGTTGCTTGTTTGATTATTCCAAAAAATAACCCATCACATCATTTCCCCAAGGCTTCCCTTTTCTCGGTGGTTAATTCTTTCTACCACCATAAAGGAACCTGTTCCTACAAAAGTGCACTTTCATTAGTAGCATCATATTCATATATACAATGTAGGTTTTCACAAAATCAAACATGGAATTATCCTACCTACCACAATAAGATTTACATCTCACATTTTTAATAATGAACAAGTATTTTGAATACTTAAACTGAAATAGTCCATCATTTCATCCATAAGCCATATAGCAAAATAAATCCATCAAAATAAAAGTTTGCCAAAGGGTGGGCCATGACATATTTGATCTTCTAAAATTTCATGCTCATGTATCTTAGTTCCCTCTTTCAACTATAATTTTATTTTGACCTCTAAATGTTCATCCCTTAACAACTTCAATTCAAGAATTAATGTGTTATTTTTATCTTGATTTTTGTTTTTACCTAGACATCTATTAGATAATGATTAAATCCTAACTGATGTATATTTTTAGAAGATAACTCATTCTCTTCATCCAGCTATAAAAATCTAAGAATTCATTAAGTAATTCTCCAATATGGAACATCCTATCCCTATATTTTCCATATAAAAACTCCATTATAGGGAAAGATATCCATTAAATTAAAATTATTAATTTTATATTATAGCATCAAGTTTATTTGATTCAAACTCTAAGACCTTCCTTTTTCTCTTTCCAACTTGTAACAACTTTAAAATCTTCCCACATAAACTAGAAATATAAAGATATTTTTGAATCCCTGTGGAAAACTATAATATGCCATAATTTTACTCTAATTTTTAGTTAGACGATAGGAAAATATGATGGCCACTCTCAAGTTTTACTCTAAATTTTTCTCTAGAACATGACATTCCAACACAATGTCTTCTTTTATCCCCATCATATTGACTAAGAAGAAATTTGCTTGAGTCCCATATTGACATCAAACCCTAGATAGGACTTAAGCTAAGATTTCCACTACTTCATTTCTAAACCTATCTTCCTTGCTAATATTGAGGATAGTAACTTAAAAAATTTAGTTTCCTAGATTAGAAATTTTATTGGTTTTATATCCTTTCATGTTATTTTCACAACACTTTGTTTGAGCCTATTGCTTAGATCTCTCACATTCCATATAATTTTCATGTTTGAAATATGATGAATATAGGAATCTAAGTGGTTGAATGGAATAAATTTTGTTAATTGCTTAACTTTATATTCTCTTGATTTTTCTTGGTAGGTACTTGAATTTTTTATTTTTGTCTTCTTATATTTTAAATTTTTTTTATCTTAATTTAGATGAATATTTCTTTGAACTGTCCAACTTATTATGTCCTTTCCATTTCCTATTTGACTAGGTGTCAATTATTGTTTTATCCCCCATACATGTCTCCTATGCCCTTTCATTCATTTTTGTTTTCAAAAGAATTCTCTACCTTCTTCCATGCAAATAATATTTTCTAACTTCTACTAACTATAATAGAGTATCAAAAATCAATGAACTTTCTTATAAGGGAAGACTTTACATTCTATTTCTATTGAATTTATTAATTAGCTTACATTCTCCACTTTGGTATATCTTCTCTTTCCTTTTCATTTGTTTTGGCTACTCTCCCAACATTTTTAGTGTGATAATAGTTTCCTAGTAGTTTTATCCATATTCATTTCATCCATAAATTTATCTAGTGTTTTCCCTAGGATTTCATACTTATTATAGCTCCTTCTAGGATTTATTCCATATCTTGGACCCCCATTTTTCAACCCCTTCCTTTCTTATTTAATAGGTGATGCAGGAGCATCCAGTGGTGTAAGAGTGATCTTGCATCACCCAAATTGTATTTGTTTCATTTTATTCTAAAGTTTGTTTAGTTGTTTAGAGGATGGAGAAATAGACCCAACGCCGAAAGAATCATCCCAATATCCTGAGCGGTTTGGGAGATATGTAAATTTTAATGTCTTCTACCCTGTCAAAACTAGTGAACTAGTAAAACTAGTAAAACTTGGAGGTCAATTTTGAAGGCCTTAGAGGCCTTTTTAAGGGCTGAAATATGGCGGTACTATGTTTAAACATAGTACCAAGATTCCTAACCCTTCGAGAGCTTTCCGAAAAGGTGCAATAATAGTCGTTTCGAGCAACGAGCGAGGAGTTATGACCTCGGTAAGTTTACCCCCGAAATTCAAATTTGAAATAGATGGTTTTAGGTGGGAAAAGGGAAAACAGGGTCAAAAGGGGGGAATTTCGAATTTGTAATGAGTTAGTCTCTGTAAGCTCCATTCTCCTTAGCAAGGAATATCAGAAAGCTTTTGGTATTTTTCTGTTTTCTCTATTTCGTGGATTGTATGTGTTTTGTTTAATGCAACTCTGCTTCAAGTGGTATCAGAGCAGGAGTTCCTGAGTGTGTAAATAGATCGCCGGATGTGAGGTAGTTTACACCAGGATTTGTGGTTAGGGTTTGTGAGAGACGTGAGCAAAATGCCTCCACGAAGAAACCATGGTGGTGGGAGAAATGCTATGGTGCCAGAAGAAGATTTTAGAGCTTTGCAGAGGTAAGTTCAAGCTCTACAAGAGGAGCTACATAGAGGGTTTGAGCCAAGAAGAGAAGATGGGAGTGAAGATGAAGTTGAAGAAGAAGAGGCCCAATTCGAGGAAGAAGAAGAGGTAGTAGATCCTACGCAAGCCAGGTTATATAGAGCCATATCCCATATTGGGAAGAGACCAAAGATGGAGGTTTCTACGTATTCTGGAAATCTTAATCCAAAAGAGTTGATCGACTGGATCAATGACATGGAAGAATACTTTGAGTATGAGGAGGTTGAAGATCTTGAGAGGGTCAAGTTTTCTAAGACCAAGTTGAAGGGTCATGCTAGTATTTGGTGGAAGGGAGTGCAGTTGGACAGAAATAGAAGAGGGAAGGAAAGGATAACAAGGTGGGAGCAGATGGTGGAGAAGTTGAAGAGGCAGTTCATTCCAGCTGATTACGAGTTGGATCTGCTAAAGAAAATGCAGGGTTTGAGGTAGTCAAGCAAGTCTATCAAAGAATACATAGAGGAGTTCTATAAGATTCTAATAAGTCATTCTGAGGCCAACAAGGAGAAGGTAGCCCATTATATAAATGGGTTGAGAGCAAGTATTCAAGAGGAGTTGAGTCTAGTCAGGATGACCACCATAGAAGATGCTTACCAGTTTGCCTTGAAGGTAGAAGAGAAGCTGAACAAAATATTTGAAAGCAAGCAGAGAGGAAGAGGTCATGGTGGAAGAACTGGTGGGAGAACAAATGGAGGATGGAATGAGGACCAAAAGAAGACTGGGGAAACAAGCAATAGTCAGGACTAGAAGGGGGAGAATGCTTACCACCCCATGAGCAGAATAATAGCTACCAAAGAGGAAGAGGGAGGTCTGGACGAGGGCCTGGAAGAGGAGGATTTCATGGAACCTACTTCCAATGTGGAGAAGAAGGACATCGAGCATATGAGTGCCCACAGCACCAAGGGGGAACAAATAAGAGACCTGAAGGTAATGCTCGAGCTATTGTTGTAGATGAAGGTGTTGAATCTGAGCACTCTGAAGAAGCAGAAAGAGGAGAAGTTTTGGTCACAAGGAGAGCCTTGTTGAATGAGGAGAAGGATCCATATCAGAGGAAGAGTCTATTTCGCACAAGGTGTAAATGTGCAGGTAAGGTGTGTAATGTTATCATTGATAATGGTAGCACTGATAACCTAGTTTCAGAAGGAATGGTTACCAAGTTACAGTTAGAGAGAAGGAGGCACCCGCATCCATATCGGATTGCTTGGTTGCAGAAGGACCATAGGGCTTTGGTCAGTGAGCAATGTTTGGTAAAGTTCCATATTGGGAATTACCATGATGAGGTCCTGTGTGACATCCTACCTATGGATGCTTACCATTTGCTATTGGGAAGGCCATGGTAGTTTGATCGACATGCAATACATGATGGGCATGCCAACACTTACTCCCTGACAAAGGATGGAGTGCACCACAAGCTGAAGCCCCTGAAGGAGATGGATGAAAAGGTATGTAGCAGTGCCAAAATCTATTTAGTAGATGGTAGAAAATTTTTGGATGGCCTGAAGCATGAGCATATGTGCTATGCATTAATTCCTAGAGTTAAGGATGAGCAATGCAAAGATATCCCAGTAGAGGTCTCAGGTCTATTAGAAGAATTCCTAGATATTATATCAGATAATGTACCTGAGGGTTTGCCACTAGTGAGGAAGATCAGTCACCACATAGATTTGGTACCGAGAGCTAGTTTACCCAATAAGGTAGCCCATAGAATGACTCCTGTAGAAAGTGAGGAGCTAAATAGACAAGTCCAAGAGCTACTAAAAAAGGGACTAATTCGGGAGAGCTTAAGTCCATGTGCAGTACCTACAGTACTAGCACCAAAGAAATATGGGGAGTGGAGAATGTGTACAGACTCTCGAGCTATTAACAAGATCACCATCAAATACAAATTTCCATTGCCAAGGATGGATGACATTATGGACTGTTTGAGTGGAGCCAAGTACTTCACCAAGATTGACCTAAAGAGTGGGTACCATCAGATTCGTATCAGAGAAGGAGATGAGTGGAAGACAACCTTCAAGACCAGAGAGGGTTTGTATGAGTGGTTGGTCATGCCATTTGGGCTAACCAATGCACCAAGCACATTCATGCGACTTATGAATGAGGTATTGAAGGAGTTTTTAGGAAAATTTGTCATTGTCTATTTGGATGACATTTTAATTTTTAGTAAGACTTTGGAGGAGCACCTGCTGCATATTCGACGAGTTTTTGAGAAGTTGAGGGAGGAGCAGTTGTTGATTAATTTGAAGAAGTGCAATTTTGTGAAGAAGGAGTTGGTGTATCTGGGATTTGTCATCTCAGTTGAAGGTCTTAAAATGGACCCAAAAAAAGTGAGGGCTATCATTGAATGGCCTACCCCAAGGAGCATTACAGAGGTAAGATCATTCCATGGTCTAGCCAGTTTTTACAAAAAAATTATTAGGAATTTTAGCAGTATTTGTGCACCCCTAACAGAGACAATGAAAGGGGATAAGAAGGAGTTTAAGTGGACTTCAGGAGCAGATAGGAGTTTTGATATGTTGAAGAAGAAAGTCATAGAGCAACCTATTTTGGCACTTCCAGATTTTAATAAGGTATTTCAGGTAGATTGTGATGCTAGTGGTAGTGCCATAGGAGTTGTATTGAGTCAAGAAGGTAAGCCTATTGCCTACTTTAGTGAGAAGCTTAATGATGCTAGGAAAAAGTATTCTATCTATGATCAAGAGTTTTATGCTATAGTTCAGGCTTTGAAGAAGTGGAGACACTATTTGTTTCCAAAATAATTTGTTCTATATACTGATCATCAGGCCTTACAGTATATTAATAGCCAAGGAAAACTAAATCAGAGGCACTTAAAATGGGTTGAGTTTTTGCAGAGTTATACCTTTGTGTTAAAACATAGGAGTGGGAAGTCAAACAAGGTTGCAGATGCCTTAAGTAGAAGGTAGAACTTGTTGATAGAAATGAAGGTGGAGGTTATAGGGTTTGATGAACTTAAGAGTTTGTACCCTGAAGATCCAGATTTTGCAGAGGCTTGGAGAGCTTGCTTGGCACCTATTACTTTGGACAGGACTAAATGGTTGGATTTTCTAATCCAAGATGGAATGTTATTTAGAGGAAACCAATTGTGCATTCCAAGGAGTTCGATGAGAGAGAATCTGGTCAAGGAGAAGCATAGTGGAGGGTTGGCTGGACACTTTGGTCGAGATAAGACCATTGCCCTCGTTAGTGAGAACTACTATTGGCCACAGTTACAACAAGATGTGAAGAGATTTGTACAAAGTTGCAGAGTATGCCAGAGGGCCAAGGGTGTGAGGCAGAACACTGGATTATATCAGCCATTACCTGTACCAGAGAAACCATGGGAAGACATCAGCATGGATTTTGTTCTTGGCCTACCAAGGACACAGAGGGGGAATGACTCCATATTTGTGGTGGTTGACAGGTTTTCAAATATGGCACATTTCATTCCCTACCAGAAAACTAATGATGCAGTTCATGTTGCAGGGTTGTTTTTCAAAGAGGTGGTACGACTACATGGTCTACCAAAGAGTATTGTTTCAGACAGGGATACCAAGTTTATTGGGTATTTCTGGAGGACTTTGTGGAAGAAATTGAAGATAGATTTGAAATTCAGTTCTGCATACCACCCGTAGACTGATGGGCAAACAGAGGTGGTGAATAGGAGTTTGGGTAACCTACTGAGATGCTTAGTAGGAGATAAGCCCAAGGGATGGGACTTGGTTTTACCACAGGCAGAATTTGCTTATAACAATTCTATCAATAGGAGTACTAATAAATCCCCATTCTAGATTGTGTATGGGAGCAGCCCAAGGAATGCTTCTGAGTTGAGGAAGATGGATAGAGGGGAAAAGAGCAGTGCTGAGGCTGAGGACTTTGCAGAGCACTTGAAGAGCTTGCATGAAGAAGTGAAGAAGCATATTACTAAGATGAACACTCAGTACAAGACAAGGGCAGACCAGAAGCGATGGTTTAAGGAATTCCAAGTGGGAGATGAAGTTATGGTCCACCTAAGAAAAGAAAGGTTTCCTGCTAAAACCTATAACAAGCTGAAAATGAAGAAGTTTGGACCATGCAGGATCATAGAGAAACGAGATTCAGGAAATGCATATGAAGTAGAATTGCCAAGTGGACTTAACATATCACCTATGTTCAACATTTCTGATTTGGTAGAATATCATGAAGGGGACAATGATGAGGGACCAATAACAGAAATTTGGGATATTCCAGCATCTACTCCAGAGAAGGAAGAGATAGAAGAAATCCTAGATACCCGCATTGGCAAAAGTACAAGAAACAGGTAGTATGAAGAATATTTGGTTAAGTGGAAGGGTAGGCCTATTGAAGATTCATCTTGGTTGTCAAAGATAGAGGTTGACCACCTTGGTTTTCCTCCAACACCAGAGAAGTGAAGGTCACTTCTCAATTTACCCTGGGTGTCTGATGCAGGAGCATCCAGCGGTGTAAGAGTGATCTTGCATCACCCAAAATTTGTATTTGTTTTATTTTGTTCTAAAGTTTGTTTAGTTGTTTAGAGGATGGAGAAATAGACCCAACGCTGAAAGAATCATCCCAATATCCTGAGCGGTTTGGGAGATATGTAAATTTTAATGTCTTCTACCCTGTCAAAACTAGTGAAAATCCTGCTAGTAAAACTAGTAAAACTTGGAGGCCAATTTTGAAGGCCTTAGAGGCCTTTTTAAGGGCTGAAATATGGTGGTACTATGTGTAAACATAGTACTAGGCTTCCTAACCCTTCGAGAGCTTTCCGAAAAGGTGCAATAATAGTCATTTCGAGCAACGAGCGAGGAGTTATGACCTCGGCAAGTTTGCCCCCGAAATTCAAATTTGAAATAGATGGTTTTAGGCGGGAAAAGGGAAAACAGGGTCAAAAGGGGGAATTTCAAATTTTTAAGGAGTTAGTCTTGGGAATCTCCATTCTCATCAAGGAATATGAGAAAGATTTTGGCATTTTTCTCAGTTTTCTCTATTTCTATGGATTTTATGTGTTTTGGTTAATGCAACTCTGCTTTAAGTGGTATCAGAGCAGGAGTTTCTGAGTGTGTAAACAGATCGCTGGATGTGAGGTAGTTTACACCAGGATTTGTGGATAGGGTTTGTGAGAGACGCGAGAAGAATGCCTCCATGAAGAAACCATGGTGGTGGGAGACAAGCTGTGGTGCTAGAAGAATATTTTAGAGCTTTGTAGAGGCAAGTTCAAGCTCTGCAAGAGGAGCTACGTAGAGAGTTTGAGCCAAGAATAGAAGATGGGAGTGAAGATGAAACTGAAGAATAAGAGGCCTAGTTCAATGAAGAAGATGAGGTGGTAGATCTTGTGTAAGCCAGGTTATATAGAGCTATATCACATATTGGAAAGATATCGAAGATGGAGGTTTCTACATATTCTGAAAATCTTAATCCAAAAGAGTTGATTGACTGGATCAATGACATAGAAGAATACTTTGAGTATGAGGAGGTTGAAGATCCTAAGAGGGTCAAGTTTTCTAAGACCAAGCTGAAGGGTCATGCTAGTATTTGGTGGAAAGGAGTGCAGTTGGATAGAAATAGAAGAGGGAACGAAAGGATAACAAGGTGGGAGAGGATGGTGGAGAAGTTGAAAAGGTAGTTCATTCTAGCTGATTATGAGTTGGATTTGCTCAAGAAAATGTAGGGTTTGAGGCAATCAAGCAATTCTATCAACGGATACACTAAGAAGTTCTATAAAATTTTAATTAGAATAAACCATTCTGATGCCAACAAGGAAAAGGTAGCCTGTTATATAAATGGGTTGAGAGCAAGTATTCAAGAGAAGCTGAGTCTGGTTAGGATGAACACCATCAAATATGCTTACCAGTTTGCCTTGAAGGTAGAAGAGAAGTTGAACAAGAGGTTTGAAAGCAAACAGGGAGGAAGAGGTCATGGTGGAAGACAGGGGTTTTGCATAGTGGCGAATTTCGCAATTTAGCGCGAATATTGGGATTTTCAAAATGTTAATTTTACGAATTTTGGGGCCATAGACGTCGGCCCGTTCGCCCAAAAATTTTGGGATCAAATTTTTTTAAGGGTAAATTCACCCCATTGTCATAAGGTTTCCCGCCTAATTTTTGCCCTAAATTTATTAAAAATAAGAAATATCCTGCCCAAATCGCCCCTTGTACCCCTATATATATAGCTAACCCTGACAACGACTCCCATACAATTACAACATTTTTTTTGGATAGCGAGCGATACAAAGCAGAATGCGACTAGCAGAAGGCGACCGACATAAGGCGAGTGGCATAAGGCGAGTGGCATAAGGCGACCGGTAGAAGGTGACTGGTAGAAGGCAACTGATAGAAGGTGACTGGTAGAATGCAAATGATAGAAGGTGATTGACATAAGGCGATCGACATAAGGCGACTGGTAGTGGCATAAGACGATCAACATAAGGTGATTGGCAGAAGGCAACTAGAAGTAGGCAAGAAGGTGACTGGCATAAGGTGAATGACATAAGGTGAATGGTAGACGATGACTGGTAGTAGGTGAGTGGCATAAGGTGATCGACATAAGGTAAGTGGCATAAGGTGAGTGTCATAAGGTGAGTAGTAGAAGGTGACTGGCATAAGGTGATTAGCATAAGGTGAGTGTCATAAGGCAAGTGGTAGAAGGTGACTGTGCATAAGGCGACTAGCATAAGGTGATTGGCATAAGGCGACTGGTAAGGTGAGTGGCATAAGGTGACTCAATTTACCGGTATGTTTCTTTTACCATTAAATTTCATTTAACATTTTATTCATGGACACTCAATAAGGAGGTTTATTCTGCTTGCGAATGATATTCTTGGGATAGATATTCTACTGTCTCTAGCAGTAGTCTTTTTTATACCAGTTATTTTCATTTTTAATAATGATGTTCTTTGTTCATGTTATTCTTCTGTTCATACAGGTAAAATGTCAACTACAGGTAGTGGAAAGAAGGGAGGCCAGTCTTCCAATAAAAGGAGTATCCTCAAATACTTTCATAATATTTCTAAACCCGGTCAGCCATCAACATCTGCACAAACTGAAGGTATGAACACCTTTACTCACCAGTTAATTTTTTTACTTTGTTAATTTTAAATATAATGTCTTCATTCATAAAGAAGTGTGCTTTTTGGTTGATGGCTTTGTCCATTTTTATCTGTAGAAGGTATGCTTTTAAATGCCATAGTGATAATGAACCTACTATTGACACTAGTATTATCTCTACAGAAAACACTGTTAACCCTGGTATGCCTCCACTTCCACATATCCAAGTTAATGAACAGTCCATAGATGAAAATATTCTCAATCAAATCGAACAACAACATGAAGAGATTCCTGAATCTAACATGCCAAGTGGAAAAGAAACTAATAGTTCTTATGCAGTCCCTACTTTCGGAGAATCTTCATCAAAAAAATAAACGTGCAAGGTTATCTAGGTGGACAATTAACAGATCATTTCAGCTTGATTGGATATCATAATTTCCATTTATTGAGCCAGTGCTTCCAGAGAATAGTAGTGATGCTATAACAGAATTGAGATGCGTAATTTGCAGTTGGAAACACGGAAAGGAGCATAGATTACAACTTAAGAAAGATACAGTAGAAAAACATTGTGGAAAGGTTTATATCAAAACAAAAGAAGGTGATCCACCAACACCAAAAACTTATAGGTGGAAGGATGCATCAGAGTGCGCACATATAAGAAATGCGCAAGAATATGATAAAGAAATGAAACAAAAGCAAACATTGGTTGAGAAAGGTGCAACGATTCAAGCCCAATTTCAAAAAATGAATAAGTTAACTTTAGCTTCAAAAAGTTTGCAGTTTGTTGTTGTGTTCTCTATTCTTAATATGGGTAGACCTATGTCTGATTTCATGAATTATAAATCTCTATTTTGACTAGCTGATGTGCAGAACTTACCCAACGCCCATTGGTCAGATCGAAGTGGTTGGGAAATGGCAAAATGTCTCTCATTGGTTGAGCAGGATGACCTCAGAGAGAAAGTAAAAAAGGCAAAATTCATTTCACTTTCAATTGATGAGGTGACTAATTGTTGACAATACATCTTGGATTTGCATGCATGTTTACACATTGGAAAATCATTTAAGGCAACCTCATTTACTTGGAATACACAAAATGGTGGAAAATTGTAATGCAGAAAACATTTACAATGTTGTTGTAACTAGTTTAAAAGAAGAAGCAGGAATGAATGAAATTGAAATAGCCACTAAGTTAATATGTGTAGGAGTTGATGGTGCTGCTACAATGCAAGGACACAGGAATGGTCTTTGTGTTAGACTACAAACATCGGTTGCCCCATATTTGATCCCTATTCATTGCATGGCTCATAGAATGAATCTTGCATACAAAATTGTGGATACATTTACAAATGTTGCGAGAGTGGAAGAGCTTGTCCATGAAATTCATGAATATTTTTCACGTAGTCCAAAAATATTTTTAGAGTTTCAACAGTTTGCACTAGGAGTTACCGAAGGTAAAAAACTGTTGAAAGATGTGGATACTAGGTGGATTTCGATGTATCAACCGACATTAAGAGTTTTCAAAGAATATCAATCCTTGATAGGGTTTATGTATGCAAATCGTAGGGCAGTTGATAAGGCAAAAGATTTACTTTTTTGAATGAGTGACTTTGAAACTCTTCTCACATTGTGTGGAATTCTTCCAATGTTGGAAAAAATGAATACTTTGATCAAAATTGCACAAGAAAGATCAATTTATATTGTGGATTTCATCAGGGTGAGAATACAAATTTGCATGCATATTGATATGATGTACGCATCTGGTCAAAATTTTATGGATCCCATGTTTGAGAGTTGGAGAGCATTAACAAATGTGAATGGTCCTCAGAGTTTTCTGAAGTTCAATATAAATGATCATCTATGTATTAATGTCTGCGGAAAGGAAATACCTTTATATTGTTATGGTGTGCAAATGGATATAGCTACAAATGAAGTTGAGAAAATGCCCATAACCTACAACAGATTTCATGTAGTTGTAGACGATACAAAACTTAAACTGAAACAAATAGCAGAATCATTGACAAAAGAAATAAGAGACCATTTTCAAAGAGATGAATTGCTAGAGGCTATGGGTGTGGTTAATCCGATGTTTTGGGATCCTTGTAATGAATACCAGAATATAAATTCTTTGTTTCTCAAATACATGGGCAGTCTTGCTGGCCATTTCAGTAAAAGTGTTGTAGTCAATGGTATTGAAATCAATGGCATTCTCAACAGAGATCTTTTGACGAAACAATCAAACTATTTTGGAACAACAATGTCTACTCAAGTTTCACAGCTCTCTAACCATCATGAAGCAGGTTCTATTTCACGTTTGTGGAGATTATTACAACCAAGTACTATCTTACAACATACTATGAGTGAATATTTTCATTTATATGAATTATGTCAAACGATGATTTTGGGATCCATGGAAGATGAAAGGGTGTTCAGTGCACTATCATATGTAAAATCTAAAGTTCGGAATAGGTTGGACAAAAATTTGAAGAATTGTTTGAGATTATATGTGTCGACCTATGAGGTGGAGGAGTTTCCTTATGAAAGAGCAATGTCACATTGGAATTCTTTGGTAGAGAGAAGAGGTGTAATGAATATTGATGATGATGAGGATGATAGTAACACTGGTCAGATTGTGATGATAAAATTTTGGGAATGAGTGCAGAACATTTTGTACAATCTGAAAAGAGTTTGTTCTAGCTTCCAGCACTATGATGCAAGGATGCATTCATTTGATTTGATTTGAGTTCACATATTATAATTTGATTTGATTTCACATATTATCATTTGATTTGATTTCACATATCATAATGAAAGGATGCTTTCATTTGATTTGATTTGAGTTCACATATTATTATTTGATTTGATTTCACATATTATCATTTGATTTGATTTCACATATTAGAATGAAAGGATGCTTTCATTTGATTTGATTTGAGTTCACATATTATTATTTGATTTGATTTCACATATTATCATTTGATTTGATTTCACATATCAGAATGTTTGAGTTCACATATTATTATTTGAAATTTGATTTCACATATTATCATTTGATTTGATTTCACATATCATAATGAATGGATGCCATTGGATACTCTGTATAGCATAGCCCTCTGATTTGATTATGTATTATTTGATTACACATGTGTTACACATATTCTTTGATTACACATGATTTGATTATTGGATTATCTGAAATGTGTTACTGGATATTTTATATATCATTTTACAATAGCCTTGTTATTGAAGTATTAGTCTAAAGTTTCTATTTTTCTTGTAGATTTGTAATGTATAAATCGTTATAGGCAACTTGTGAAAGTAAATGTCTATGCTGCATTTTATGTCATTTCAAATTAATTCATATAACATAAAATAACATCTTACTGCATCCACATACTTCAAAATTACTTAATATATCAACAAAAACAATCAAAACATAACAACATTCAAAACAAAGTTTCCTAGAGATAACACATTTTTTTGGAAATGTTCTCTTTCAAAAAATTTACCATTCATTCACAATTTACAAAATATATCAAACATTATTTCTTCCACTTCAAATTAAAAACAACAAACTTCTACATCATCATAAATAATCAAAACATAGTAATAATTAAAACAAAATAGTCTCTTTCATTGAATTCAATTTTTAAAGAAGATACCATTCGTTCACAATTTACAAAAACTATCAAACATTATTTCTTCCACTTCAAGTTACTTAATACATTAAAACATATAATAATAACATAACAACATTCAAAACAAAATTTCCAATAGATAACACATTTTTTGAAAATAGTCTCATTCATTGATTTCAATTTTCAAAAAGGATACCATTCATTCGCAATTTACAAAACATATCAAACATTATTTCTTCCACTTCAAATTAAAACATAACAATAATTAAAAACAAAATTTCAAAATGATAATACGAATTTTTTAAAAATTGCCTCTATCATTGATTTCAATTTTAAAAAAAATACTAGTCTTAATAATTTATAAAAATATAAAGAGTTTTTGTTTCACTTCAAATGCAACACAACAAACTTCTATTCTTTTCCAATGTTTCCTGAAGGTCCACCCACATCTACCTCAATATCCTTTTCTTCTAATGCCCCAACCCTAACCAAACTTTCTGTTGTAGTGTTGATCCCCGATAACAAGGCACCCTCTTCCTTCATTGGATCTTCTTTGAAAGGTGCATTCAGATCCTTCTCATTTTCTTTCAGTTTAGCCTCGACATCCAGTCCCCCTTCTCTGATAATCCTCTTCAGAAAATTATTTTCTCTAACCATCTGTTGTAACCTCTTCTTCAATTCAATAGCATTATTAATGCTAATTTTGGCAGTCTTGATCAAAATTTTCATGGCACCGACTTGTTGCTTTAGGTGCTGGAAATTAGACTACAAAATAGAAATGAAAAAAGGTTAATATTTATAAACAAAACATATTTAACAAAAAAAAATTAGTTAGATGTAAAACTTACATCAGCTGTAAGTCATGTTGTTTCTGCAACTGCTACTTTGTTCTGATCTAGTGCCCATTCATTGAAATATGCTTGGGCTTCTGCATTGAGGTTTTCCAAATGATTCAAAACAATGGCCATAATTTCATCTCTGTATGTAGACTCGGCCTCCATAGTGCCAGATTCAGCTTTATGTAGCAAGGCATCGAGCTTTTGGGGCTCATTCTCAATCTTTAAAAACAACTCTTTTCTTTTTGAAAAATTCTTATATCGGCCATTGATGGCTTTAATCAAAACCTTGGCCCGATATTCCCATTCTTTCAATTTATCAATATCCGAAAGAAGAGTATTATGAACTACAACTTTACATCTATCGGCTAATAACACATTTTCAAAAAATTTTAGGATATCATCTTCTGTAACACTACGGGCGATGACTTGTTGTGGGGTGGAGGGGGAAACTTCGGTGGCATCTACATTGACATCCTCTTCTCCATCAATGCCCTCTTCATCCTCAAGAATATCACTTGCCTTTAAAGGGTAATTTTTAGGATTCATACCCTGATAAAGAAAGTCACATTCTAGAGTTCCCGAGGGCATTTGAGATGCACTCTCAACATTTGAAAAATTCTCCAAGGTTAATATCGGTACAATAGAAACATTAGATGATGACACATTTTGTGTCTCTATAGCACTTCTTGCTTGATGAGTTGGCGGTGTGAGGAACACTTTACCATGCATGCGTGATTGGTTCCTCATAGGTGGAACCTGTTGTGGATGGATAGGAACTTGCATGTGGCTGTGGTTGTGGCCGTGGCTGATCAGATGGTGGAGCCATCCTTTTTTTTAGCCTTTTGAATCTAGCAGGTCCCTCTGTTAAATTTCACACAAAAACATAAAATTAATCTTGTGTAAATAACAATAGCATTAAAAAATATTTATTTAAACCATACATACCAGACCCAGACTCTACAACCATTGATGTTTCAACCATTTGCCCTTTGTCTGAAAAATATGTAAAACACATTAAAAAACATAATTTTAAGTCATTAAAATAAATCATTTAAAAAAATATTTTTGAACAATGAAGAGTAAGGTTACCTTGTGGGTAGGAGGTAACCTCTTCGACGTCGACAATAACTGTTTCTCCAATAAAAGGTGTCGTAGGTGTATGCTGAATCCGATCACCATGAGACCTCACACGTTTGGTGGGAGTTATTGGTGATGATTGCGACTGCATGTCAGAATCAACCGATACTTCCTGAATCCTAAATGCGGCATCCCTTTTACTTGAAGACTGAGATGCTCTTCTCTATTTTCAAAACAAAATTAGAGAATAAAAAAAATTAGAGAATAAAAAGATAGAATGAAAAAAAAAACAAAGATATTTCAACAAATATGTTTACCTGTATCTCATCATCAGACATGCCAATAGACAACAAATTGGGGTGCAATGCAGTGGGAGGACTACTTTGTTGAAGGTTGAAATAAGCTTCCTAAAATAAACAAAGAATAAAATTGTTGGTAGTCACTATATAAGCAGAAGATTGAATTTTTTGGGCACTCAAAAGGTCGTGTTTCAGGCGGTTGGAAATGTGCATGGACCAGTCAAATCTACCACCACCAATACAATGAAGCAATAAAGAAAGTGCCCAAAAAGGCATTTCTGTAGGTCGCCCCTGCAAAATAAGCCTTGCCTAAAAAAATTCAATGCAAGCATGTAGAAATTTGTCTCCAACATTCGAAATGTTTAAGCCCCTTTTGGACTTAGAAGAATTAACTGAAAAAAAGAGACAACATTATTAGAAAACAAAAAGTACAACAAGGAGAACATTTTTAGAGAAATGAAACTACAGCAAAATAATTTTTAATGTTAAATAAAAAATAAATTTTCAAATTATACCTTTCAGATTGTCAGAATGAACAGAGTAAATGGTTCCTAGGGTGGATTTATCATCATCGGTTAAGGCGTACTGGTTGTTCACCAGTACACCATCCAAAAATGGCAGCCCTGTTAGTCACTGCACATCGGAGGGTTTAACCAAAAAATAATGTCCTTGTTATCCAAACACATCAAAATAATGGACACGTCATGGTTGTAACAAGAAATGATCTATTGCATCAACTGAACGTTAATGTTCAACTGTGGCATCTTCAACACACCAGCAAGTCCAGCGGTGTAAACCCATTGGGAATCTCTATCAGGAGTGTTGAAAATGCTCTTGAGATTGGGGCAGAAGATGTACTTGAAATGCACTTTAGAGGGAAGAGGAGAGGAACAACTAGCCATCTCTGAAAAGAAGCAGGAAAACACTCAGAAATGCTCTGAAAAACACTGCCAAAACCTTCTGGAAATGCTGCCAAAACCTTCTAAAAATGCTTCTAGAATGCTCTAAAAATGATGCCAAAAGGGTGTCAAAATGCTCTGAAAATGCTGCCAAAATGCTCTGAAAATGCTTGGAAACCGTTGTGGAAAATGCCCTAAAAATACTGGAAAAAGGTTTAAAATTGCTCTGGAAAATGTTGTGGAAGAGGAAAAAAATGACCCTGCAAATGAATTTATAGATTTTTGCATGGCGAAAGTTAATAGATGAATGACACGTGGTAGAAGGGAGGACACATGGCATCATCTAATTGATAAATTATGGTGGTCACCTTGTGCCACTCGCCATCTACTAGTCGCCACATGCCACATGACATCTTCTAGTCGCCTTGTACCACTCGCCATCTACCAGTCACCTTCTGCCACTCACCATCTACTAGTCGCCTTCTACCAGTCACCTTCGTTGCCTTCATCATTCCTTCTATCGCCTTCTCTATCACCTTCTACTAGTCACCATCTTCCAATCACCTTCTGCAGTCACCTTCTGCCACTCACCTTCTATTAGTCGCCTTCTACCACTCACCTTTTACCAATCACCTAATACTAGTCATCTTCTATAAGTCGTCTTCTACCACTCGCCTTCTGTCGCTCGCCTTCTGCCACTCACCTTCTGCTAGTCGCCTTCTGCCTCTCGCCTTCTACCAGTCGTCTTCTGCCAGTCACCTTCTACTAGTCACCTTATGCCAATCGCCTTCTACAACTCACCTTCTACCACTCGCCTTTCTCTTGTCACCTTCTATCACACGCCTTATGATAATTTTAGTGGGAAAAAAAGAAAAAATCGCCATGTTTTGAAAAATTTTCTTCGAAAATATGAAAAATTTGCCCCAAAGTTTATACAGTTTTCACGTTGATTCGCCCCGATTTGATAAATACTTTTTTGGTACTACCCCTTATGCATAACCATGGTGGAAGAAATGAACTAATGGAGGATGGAATGAGGACCAAAAGAAAACTGGGGAAACAAGCAACAATTAGGACCAGAAGGGGGAGAATGCTTACCGCCCTCGTGAGCAGAATAATAGCTACCAAAGAGGAAGAGGGAGGTCTAGACGAGGGTCTAAAAATGGAGGATTTCATGGAACTTGCTTCCAATGTGGAGACCTTAAGGTAATGCTCGAGCTACTGTTGTAGATGAAGGTGTTGAATTTGAGCACTCTGAAGAAGCAAAAAGAGGAGAAGTTCTAGTCACAAGGAGAGCCTTGCTGAATGAGGAGAAGGATCCAGATCAGAGGAAGAGCCTATTTCAAACAAGGTATAAATGTGCAGGTAAGGTGTGTAATGTTATCATTGATAATGGTAGCACTGATAACCTAGTTTTGAAAGGAATTTTTACCAAGTTACAGTTAGAGAGAAGGAGGCACCCACATCCATATCAGATTGCTTGGTTGTAGGACCATAGGGCTTTGGTCAGTGAGCAATGTTTGGTAAAGTTCCATATTGGGAATTACCATGATGAGGTCCTGTGTGAAATCCTGCCTATGGATGCTTGCCATTTTGTTGTTGGGAAGGCCATGGTAGTTTGATCGGTGTGCAATACATGATGGGCATGTCAACACTTACTTCCTGACAAAGGATGGAGTGCGCCACAAGCTGAAGCCCCTGAAGGAAATGGACAAAAAGGTATGTAGCAGTGCCAAAATCTGTTTAGTAGATGGTAGAAATTTTTTGGATGGCCTAAAGCACGTGCATATGTGCTATGCATTAATTACTAGAGTTAAGTATGAGCAATGCAAAGATATCCCAGTAGAGGTCTCAGGTCTGTTAGAAGAATTCCCAAATATTATATCAAATAAAGTACCTAAGGGTTTACCACTAGTGAGGAAGATCGATCACCACATAGATTTGGTATCGAAATCTAGTTTACCCAATAAAGCAGCTCATAGAATAACTCATGTAGAAAGTGAGGAGCTAAACAGACAAGTCCAAGAGCTACTAAAAAAGGGACTGATTTGAGAGAACTTAAGTCCATGTGCAGTACCTATAATACTACCACCAAAGAAATATGGGGAGTGGAGAATGTGTACAAACTCCTGATCTATTAACAAGATCACTATCAAATGCAGATTTCTATTACCAAGGATGGATGACATTATGGAATGTTTGAGTGGAGCCAAGTACTTCACCAAGATTGACCTGAAGAGTGGGTATCATCAGATTCGTATTAGAGGAGATGAGTGGAAGATAACCTTCAAGACCAGAGAGGGTTTGTATGAGTGGTTGGTCATGTTGTTAGGGCTAACCAATGCCCCAAGCAAATTCATGCGATGGATGAATGAGGTATTGAAGGTGTTTTTAGGAAAATTTTTCATTGTATATTTGGATGACATTTTAATTTTTAGTAAGACTTTGGAGGAGCACTTGCTGTAAGTTTAACAAGTTTTTGAGAAGCTGAGGGAAGAGATGTTGTTGATTAATGTGAAGAAGTGCAGTTTTGTGAAGGAGTTGGTGTATCTAGAATTTATCATCTTAGCTAAAGATCTTAAAATAGACCCAAAAAAAGTGAGGGCTATCATTGAATGACCTACTCCAAGGAGCATTATAGAGGTAATATCATTCCATGGTCTAGCCAGTTTTTATAGAAAATTTATTAGCAATTTTAGCAGTATTTGTGCACCCCTAATAGAGACAATGAAAAGGGATAAGAAGGAGTTTAAGTGGACTTCAAGAGCAGATAGTAGTTTTGATATGTTTAAGAAGAAATTCACAGAGCAACCTATTTTAGCACTTCCAGATTTTAACAAGGTATTTCAGGTAGATTTTGATGCTAGTGGTAGTGCCATAGGAGTTGTATTGAGTCAAGAAGGTAAGCCTATTGCCTACTTTAGTGAGAATATTAATGAGTCTAGGAAAAAGTATTATGTCTATGATCAAGAGTTTTATGTTATAGTTTAGGATTTGAAGAAGTGGAGACACTATTTTTTGCCAAAAGATTTTTTTCTATATACTGATCATCAGGCCTTACAATATATTAATAGCCAAGGAAAACTAAATCAGAGGCGCTTGAAATGGATTGAGTTTTTGCAGAGTTAATACCTTTGTGTTAAAAAACAAGAGTGGGAAGTCAAACAGGGTTGGAGATGGCTTAAGTCGAAGGTAACACTTTTTGACAAAAATGAAGGTGGAGGTCATAGGGTTTGATGAACTTAAGAGTTTGTACCCTGAATATACAGATTTTGTAGATGCTTGGAGAGCTTGCATGGCACCTGTTACTTGGAGAAGCCATGGAAAGACATCACCATGGATTTTGTTCTTGTCCTACCAAGGACACATAGGGGGAATGACTCCATATTTGTGGTGGTTGACAGGTTTTCAAAGATGGCACATTTCATTCCCTTCCAGAAAACTAATGATGTAATTCATGTTGTAGGGTTGTTTTTCAAAGAGGTGGTACAACTACATGGTCTACGAAAGAGTATTATTTCAGACAAGGATACCAATTTTTTGGGGTATTTCTAGAAGAATTTATGGAAGAAATTGAAGACAAATTTGAATTTCAGTTCTGCATACCACCTGCATACTGATGGGCAAACATAAGTGGTGAAGAGAAGTTTGGGTAATCTACTGATATTCTTAGTAGGAGATAAGCCCAAGGGGTGGGACTTGGTTTTACCACAGGCAAAATTTATTTATAAAAATTCTATAAATAGGAGTACTAATAAATCCTAATTCTAGATTTTGTATGGGAGTAACCCAAGGAATGCTTTTGAGTTGAGAAATATGGATAGAGGGGAAAAGAGCAGTGCTAAGGCTGAGGATTTTATAGAGCACTTGAAGAATTTGCATGAGGAGGTAAAGAAACGTATTAACAAGACGAACATTCAGTACAATACAAGGGTAGACCATAAGTTATGGTCTAAGGAATTCAAAGTGGGATATGAAGTTATGGTCCACCTGATAAAAAAAATGTTTCCTTCTAAAACCTATAACAAGCTAAAAATGAAGAAGTTTGGACCATGTAGGATCATAGAGAAACGAGATTCAAGAAATGCATATGAATTAAAACTACCAAGTGAACTTAACATATCTCTTGTGTTCAAAATTTCTAATTTGGTAGAATATCATGAAGGTAAAAATGATGATGGAGCAGTAACCAAATTTTGGGATATTCTGACATCTACTCAAGAGAAGGAAGAGATAAAATAAATATTGGATATCCGCATTCGCAAAAGTACCAGAAATAGGAAGTATGAAGAATATTTGGTTAAGTGGAAGGTTAAGACTATTGAATATTCATCTTGGTTGTCGAAGATAGAGGTTGAACACCTAGATCTTCCTCCAACAGTAGAGAAGTAAAGGTCACTTCTAAATTTACCCAGGGTGTCTAATGTAGGAGCATCTAGTGATGTAAGAGTGATATTGTATAACTCAAATTGTATTTGTTTAATTTTGTTCTAGCATTTGATTATTTTTTTAGAGGATGGAGAAATAGACCGAACACTGAAAGAATCATCCCAATATCCTAAGCGGTTTGGGAGATATGTAAATTTTAACATCTTCTACCCTATCAAAACTAGTGAAAAATCCTGCTAGTAAAACTAATAAAACTTGGAGGCCAATTTTGAAGGCCTTAGAGGCCTTTATAAGGGGTGAAATATGGTCATACTTGTTATAAAAAATATCTAAGATTTCTAACCCTTTGAGAGCTTTTTGAAAAGGTGTTATAATAGCCGTTTCAAGCAATGAGCGAGGAGTTATGACCTCGACAAGTTTACCCCCGAAATTCAAATTTGAAATAGATGGTTTTAGGCGGGAAAAGGGAAAACAGGGTCAAAAGCAGGGAATTTTGAATTTGTAAGGAGTTAGTCTTAGGAAGCTCCATTCTTATCAAGGAATATGATAAAGCTTTTGGCATTTTTCTCAGTTTTCTCTGTTTCTATGGATTTTATGTATTTTGGTTTATGCAACTCTACTTCAAGTGGTATCAGAGTAGGAGTTCTTGAGTGTGTAAAAAGATCATCAGACATGAGATAGTTTACACCAAGATTTATGGTTACGGTTTGTGAGAGACATGAGCAGAATACCTCCACGAAGAAACTGTGGTGGTGGAAGACAAGTTGTGGTGCCAGAAGAATATTTTAGAGCTTTGTAGAGGTAAATTCAAGCTCTGCAAGAGGAGCTACATAGAGGGTTTGAGCTAAGAAGATAATATGGGAGTGAAGATGAAGCTAAAGAAGAAGAGGCCCAATTATAGAAAGAAGAGGAGGTGGTAGATCATGCGCAAGCCAGGTTATATAAAGCTATATCACATATTGTAAAGAGATCAAAGATGGAGGTTTCTATGTATTCTGGAAATCTTAATCCAGAAGAGATGATCGACTGGATCAATGACATAAAATAATACTTTGAGTATGAGGAGGTTGAATATCCTAAGAGGGTCAAGTTTTCTAAGACCAAGCTAAAGGTTCATCCTAGTATTTGGTGGAAAGGAGTGCAGTTGGACAGAAATAGAAGAAGGAAAGAAAGTATAGGCCTAAAATTTTTGCACTCCTTTTCTATAGGCTGATGGATCCATGCCTCAGAGAGGAATGGGAAAATAGTAGAGCTACACCTCTAAAGAGAGGCATGCAATTATGCCTTCTTGTGGTGATTTTTTTAGCATTAGTGCATTAGTTATTTCATTTAGCAAAATAGTGCCTATGCGCTCTCCAATTCAAGTGGGTAGTTATGCAACTTATTTTGTGGTTCCACAAACTATTTTTAACCACCTTACATTGTATTTAATTCCATTCTCAATACAATGTTGGTTACCACTTCAATTTCTTCATGGCATAAAAGCAGGTTGAATCTGGCAGGATATGCAGTGCGGACAGGGTGCGAGGAGATAAACCATGAGGCTCGAGCAAGTGGCCCGAGGTGGACCAAACACGATGACTGAAGGTGGCCTGAACACAAGGCTAGAGGTGGACCTGTAGTCCAAGGTAGACTATACACAGTGATTGGAGGCAGCCTGGACATGAGGCTCAAGTAGACGTGACCCATAGGACATTCTGATCGTAGACCTAACAAGACATAGTGGACATGTGGCCTGAGACTTGACAAGACATAGTGGACATGCATCACACAAACTGACATGGATATGTGACACGTGGCGGAGATAGTGATGAGGCCGTGTGACATGTGGTGGTGACGTGGACCAGTAACATGTGGCGGAGACAATGACAAGGTTGTGACATGGTGGAGAACCAGAAGTGATGTGGCAAAAAGGGCAGGCTGGAAGGGGTGACCGCCCGAAGGTAGTCACTTAACACTGTGGCTCCTCCCAATTTTAAACCCCCACAAATGCATCTCAGGATGCATGTGGGATAAAATTTTTTTCCCACCGAAGTAGGCAGTCTATTGAAGACCAAGTCACTGGTCTTCTTAACCCAACGCACTTGGTAGTGCAGCCGGTTCAGGCTGTTTGTTGTGCGGATGAGGTCCGCAGGTCGACTCCCATGAAGTATTTTTTTGGTGATGCCTGCCCACCAAATTGTGACGCCCTTCTCTAGCACGTTGATGCTTGTGCTGTCGGGTGACGCCCTGTGTAGTCGATTGACACCCGAACACGATTTTTTGATGCCCATATAAAAAAATTGATGCTTACAAAAATTTGACGCCCAGAATTTGTCAATTTTTTTGCAATTTGACATCTAAAAGTTGTTTTTTTTGTCAATTTTTTTTCTCACAGAGGGCCAAGGAGTTTTTTCTTTCTCTTCTCAAGCCAAGAGGACACATTGTTTGAGGTATTTTTTCCATACTTCACTTTCATTCCTTTCAAAGTTTTTTTTGGAGAAATGGCATGGGGGGGGGGGGGTGGGTGTGTTTTGTTTTTTTTTTTTTTTTTTTTTTTGGTGATAAAAATACAAAAAACAAAGCAAAGACCCCCAATATAAACTACTCTTTTTGTTATTTTTATGTCGAGGGTGGGGGGTTGGTGGTTACCTTGGTCCACACTTATAGGTAATGTTGTCGTGCTTTGGACTATATCTGCCACCTAATATAGCTGCAACAACGACGTCTGAGCTTGTTCTCTATCAATCGTCGGGGAGAAATAAGGTAAACCAGGTCTATTTTTTTCACTTCATTTCATACCCACATCGTGATTGTTGTTAGGCGTAAATCCTGACGAAGGTTTTTCCAAAGTGTTTAGGGGAAGTTACGCCCCATGCATGCGAAATAAAACTTTCTATGGTAGGTGTCATTAACAACATGATGCCCTTTTAGTATCGCCTAAGTTCAATATATTGTGCTTCTCATATGTACTTATAGTCTCCCTCACGTAAGGGCGGGTACATATTGAGTGGTTGTGTTGTTCATATATACTTATAGTCTCCCTCACGTAAGGGCAGGTATATATTGAGTGGTTACGTTATATAGATCTGGTAGGTATAAAGAAAGGGAGACCAATTGGTGATATAAGGAACCTTCACAATGGCCACGGTTCACAAATATCTCTCAGATTCACAATTGCTAAAGGGTCCAAATTTTGTTCCATGGAAGACAAAAATGAAAGCCATTCTTCAAGTAGAAGATTTATGGGATGTAGTGACCGACACTACAAAATGCCCTCAAACAACAGGAATAGATCAAGAAGCATTTGATAAAAAGGACAAAAGAGGTCTCATGTTTATCCTGCTTGCTACTACAGATGAGGTCCAACCTCATATCTATGATGCCAAAACTAGTAAGGAAGCTTGGGATGCTTTGATTACTGTGTATGAAGGAAAGAATCAGTCCACTATTCTACACCTTCAGACTCAACTACATACCCTCAGTATGAATTCTAGGGAGACAGTTGACCTATTTCTTTGCAGAGTGGTGGAATTGAAAGCCAAGTTAAATGCTATGGGTAAACCAGTGGATGATACTCTCTTGAACTCTGTCATCTTGAGAGCATTGCCAGAGTCCTACAAGATGTTGATCACTTCTCTCAATGTTTCTGGTAGACAAGTATCTTTTGTGGAGTTGGTAAATTTGCTTCAAACTGAGGAAGCAAATCAGTTTCAAAAGGATGAAGTGCCAGATAATGCCCTTTACACCCAACAAAAGGGTAAGAAACAAGGTCAGTTTCAAAAAGGGGGTTCTTCCTCAAAAGGAAAAGGGAAACAAAATCAGCAGAAGGACAAACACTATTGCAAGATTTGTGATATGAATAACCATGACACCAACAGGTGTTGGTTTAAGAACAAGCAACATAATGACCAACCTCATAAGAAAAAAGGCAAAGAGAAACACAAACCACAGAAAAAGGCTAAGCAACCTAAGGGACATGTTGCTCATGCTGAATCCAACTCTGACTCAGATTCTGCAGGGTCCGAATCAGATTCTGACTCTGAAAGAGCACACAAGGTGCTCATGACTCATACTTCATCTCCTCAGTTAGATGTTGTATGGTATATTGATTCAGGAGCTAGTAAGCACATGACTGGCGATAAATCGTGGTTTGAGACATTTGAGGAGAAAGAAGGTAAGCCAGTCACAATTGTTGACAATCAAGTCTACCAAGTGAAAGGGGAAGGGGATGTTTCTGTTACTCTTCCAGATGGTAGATGTCAGATAGAGAAGGTTCTCTATGTTCCTGGATTAGCCAATAATCTATTGTTTGTTCCTCAGATGTTGGATCAAAATATGGATGTTGTGTTCCAAGTTGTTAAAGGCAAGAAGAGATGTTTTATAACCCAAAAGGGTAAACATGTAGCAACCGGATCACACAAGCATGGCTTGTTCATTTTAGATGCCATTTCAACACCTCATGTTGCTCTGGCTACAACTACAAAGGAGGCTACTTCTCTGTGGCACAGGAGATATGGGCATCTAAGTTCAGGATATTTGCTCGAATTGCACAAATATGAGATGGTGAGAGGACTTCCCCCCTTTCATCCATTTTTCCAGTTTGCTCGGATTGCTTAGCAGGGAAGCAACACCGGGTACCTTTTGAAACTAGCTCTTCCCGGGCTAAGAAACCTTTGGAGTTGGTACACACCGATCTATGTGGTCCTATGCCAACTAGCTATGGTGGAAAGAAGTATTTTCAATTATTTGTTGATGATTACTCATGGAAGATGTGGGTTTTCTTCCTTCAATTGAAATCAGAGGCATTTTCGTACTTTCAACAGTTCAAGAAACTTGTTGAGAAGGAGTCAGGATGTTTCATCAAAACCCTCCGCTCAGATCGAGGGGGAATATACTTCCAAAGATTTTTCATCATTTTTGAAAGAACATGGGATTAAGAGACAACTGACTACAACCTATACACCCCAGAAAAATGGAGTTGCAAAGAGGAGAAATCGTTCCATTGTGGAAATGGTTTGATGTATGCTAAAAGGAGCACATCTTGAGGATCAGTATTGGGTAGAAGTAGTAAACACAACATCATATCTCCTGAATAGAGCACCCACAAGAGCTCTACAGGGTAAAACTCCACAAGAAGCATGGAGTGGTAAGAAACCCTCCATTTCTCATCTAAGGGTTTTTGGATGTAAAGCATTCATGCACATCCCAAAATAGAAAAGAAAGAAGTTAGATGAGAAGACCCTGCAATGTATATTTCTTGGTTATGATGAGCATTCAAAGGGATATCGCTTGATAGATCCTATAACCAAGAAGACACATACAAGTAGAGATGTGGTATTTGATGAAGCTTTCACATCCAATAACACCTCTACAGTTGTATATCTTGAGGATGATGAGCCTAAGAAAGAGACTTCACTTCCTCAGAACAAGATTCCAAAATGGTATACCAGCACATTGAGAGATTCCAAGTTGACATCACTTCCAGATCTAACTCTAGATCGACCGTGTACACGTAGTATGACTCAGTAGAAAAGGGCAGAAGCATCAACTTCAGAAGTTGATGAGCTTTATCAACAGTTTGATGAACTATCTGTGGATGCAACAGAAGATAGAGAAATGGATATGGAGGATGAGAGAGTTTACTTGACAGCATTGGATGAAAATGAACCCACAACAGTTCAGGATGCACTTAGTAAGTCTCAATGGAAGGCTGCTATGGAAGCAGAACATACATCTCTCATGAAAAATCATACATGGAAGCTAGTAAATCTGCCTTCAGGAAAGAAGCCCATTGGATGCAAGTGGGTGTTCAAAGTAAAGTATAAGGCAGATGGTACTATTGATAAGCATAAAGCCCATCTTGTTGCAAAGGGCTATGCTCAGAAAGAAGGCATAGATTATGAAGAGACTTTTGCCCCTACTACAAAAATGACTACCATTCGAGTACTTTGTGCCATGGCAGCTCAGTTTGGGTGGAAGTTACATCAGATGGATGTAAAAAGTGCCTTTTTGAATGGTGATCTACAAGAAGAAGTGTACATGATCCAACCAGAAGGATTTGTTGTCAAAGGGCAAGAACATAAAGTTTGTAAGTTGATCAAATCCTTGTATGGGCTGAAACAAGCTCCTCGAGCTTGGTACATCAAAATTGATAGTCACCTAATACAACATGGATTCCAAAGAAGTTCATCAGATGTGAATCTCTATATAAAGAACAATGGTTCTGACATAGTGATTCTAGTGCTATATGTAGATGATCTGATCATAACAGGTAGTTCAGAAAGTATGATAGATACAATGAAAAATGATCTAAAAACATCTTTTGAAATGATAGATCTAGGACTTCTACACTATTGTCTTGGTTTAGAAGTGACTCAAAAGCAACATCATATCAGAGTTACACAAAATAAATATGCCAAGACATTGATTGATAAATATCGCATGACTAACTGTAAGTCTAAAGCAACTCCAATGGAGGCTGGACTTAAGCTATCTCGATATGATCAATCTCCATAGGTAGATGGCACTCTCTATCATCAATTGATTGGGAGTCTCATATATCTAACCAATACTAGGCCAGATCTCAGTTTTGTTGTGGGTTATCTTTCACGGTTCATGCAGGACCCAAAGGTGAGTCATTGGAAAGCAACAAAAAGAGTTCTTCATTATGTCCGTGGTACAATAGATTTTGGCTTGGAATACAAAAAGAATAACAAGTTTTATCTACAGGGATACACGGACTCCGACTATGTTGGATCCATTGATGATCGAAAATCAACTTTTGGATACATTTTTCATCTTGGATCTGGTCCTGTCTCTTGGCATAGCAAGAAGCAACAGGTGGTTGCTATCTCTTCTACAAAGGCAAAATATCATGCAGCTAGTGGAGCAGTCTACGAGATAATATGGTTACGTCGCATTCTTACAAACATGGGCCTTCCACAGAATCTTCCACGTCATTTATTTTATGACAATCAAGGTGTTTTGAATCTGGTCAAGAATCCAATCTTTCATGATCGCACCAAACACATTGACACTCGCTATCATTTCATTCGTGATGAAGTTCCAAAGCACAACATACAACTCCATTACATTCCCACTGATGCCCAAGTTGTAGATATTTTCACCAAGGCACTTGCACGTGTAAAGTTTGAATTGTTTCGCAATACTCTTGGTATTTGCCAATAATGTAATAAGGGGGGATGTTAGCATTAGTGCATTAGTTATTTCATTTAGAAAAATAGCGCCTATGCACTCTCCAATTCAAGTGGGTAGTTATGCAACTTATTTGGTGGTTCCACAAACTATTTTTAACCACCTTACATTGTATTTAATTCCATTCTCAATACAATGTTGGTTACCGCTTCAATTTCTTCAGATTTTTTGATGAATTAAGGGTTCACCAGGAAACTTTTAGCGACAGTTTTCGTACCTAGTCTTGGAAGATGTTTGATGTGTTCTTTTTATAAATCATTATAATACACCTAAGTTTGGCCTTCATGCAACTAAACTATATATATGCAATTTTTATTTAATGAGGACATCAGACAGTGGATACAAAATGAAATACAATGCCTAAGATTGGGATTATAATAAATTATAAGTCTTACTTGAGTCGAATGTTTGATGAATATTCTTAGGCTTGTAGCAGGACATGATCACCTCTATTTTTGATAGAATCGCCTCTGTTCCAGATAGAATCATCTGTGTTCCAGATAAAATCGCCTCCAGTTTGACAAAATCATAGGCGATTATGTCGCAATCCTGCAGCAAAATAATTGATAGAAAATAGGATTTCTTGCAAAATATGGCAGTTTTCTTGTATTCCAAATCATGAATATGTTTTAATTTCTATATGCAAATGGATATGAAATGACATGAGAACACTATGATGACAATTCAATCTAGTATGCCATGGATTTATGCAATTATGATCCTGAATTTACGATGTAGTTAATTGAAATGATGGTGAACACCAAGATGCAGTATGTAAATTTAAGTAGTAAACTACATAAATATTGAACAATGCATTGAAAAGGATTGAAAATCCAACTAAGTGTTCTATTATTTACAATTCAATATATAGGCACTAATGGCCCAAAATACATAACCAACCCATTAAATCATGGATTTGATTCAATATGCTTAACCATAAGCTACAAAGGTGCAAAGGAGAATGCACGTAAACTTCTAAGTTAAGAGAAAGGAATATTGCTAACTAGAAGATCCATTTTAGCTATCTTGAAGTACACACTTCCTACTTTGAGTTCACACTTACTAACTAACACTCTAAATGACAACTAGAAGATAACTAGTGCCCACAAGTGCATGTGAGAAGGAGACTCACTTACAATTATTAATTTGCTAGAAATAAACTATGCAAACCTAGCTAGGAACTACTAGAGGGGTCATATGAAAGATTAAACATCAATCCTCATCATGCCTCCCCACAATAGAAGCATTGGACTCCAATGCTTTCAAAAGAATAGGAAAGTCACGGGACATCTGATGAAAAGAAATCCAACGAGCCTGATGCGGCAGCTGTCCTCGTCGAGCCACAAGATATGAGGTGGTAGACCCCTGGCGAGTCTGTCGAGTCTTCGTGTCATAGATCTGATCTGCATCCAATGGTAGCTGAGCTTCGGGAACCACGTCCACAGGATGATCGATAGTTGAGTGCGAGTCTCCAATGTAGAGTCAAAGTACAACTTCAAGAGATCTACATTGACGACGTCATGAATTCCCAAGTGTGCGGGAAGATCAAGGCGGAAAGCATTCTCGGACACCTGCTGAAGAATAGTATAAGGCCCATAGCGAATTGGTTTGATTTTGCTATGAGTCTTATCAGTAAAACGCCGCTTGTCAAGATGCAACCAAACTTTGTCACCAACCTGAAATGGATGAGGAATTCGATGTCGATCCATGGCCTTTTTCTGCTGTTGTTGTGTCTTTTGCAAAATCTCAACCACCTTTGATTGAAGATTGTGCAAGTGTTGAACAAATGAGTGTGCCTTGTCTTGCTCCTTCTGAAGATGTGAAGTGACAGGAGAAGGCAAAGACAAAGGTAACTCATAAGGTGCCAAGGGCTGAAATCCCATACAAACTTCAAAGGGTGAATGACCTGTAGAAGAATGTAGGGCCCTATTATAGGCATGTTCAATATGAGTGAGACTCAAGTCCCACTTTGCTGGTGAAGCGTGATGATAGATTCGTAAACTTTGCACAAGTGTACGGTTTACCACTTCAGTCTGCCCATCGGACTGCGGATGATAGGCGATGGAAAAGTTAAGGGAAACTCCCAAAATCTTCCACAAAGAATGCCAAAAGTGACCCACAAAGCGTGAATCACGATCCGAGATAATGCTGGTAGGTAGACCAAAGGAACGCCAAATTCTGTCAAAGAAAAATTGGGCTAAGTCCGATGCGAGAACTTGTCTTGCGGCATGGAATAAACTTAGCCATTTTGTTGAATCTGTCAACCACCACGAACACACAATCATGTTGGCGCACTTGTCATAGGAAAACCACTAACCAAATCCATGGAAATGCTTTCCCAAGGACGGGAAGGAATGGGCAAAGGCATGCCTAAGCCAAACTTCCTATTAGCTGGTTTTGAGCGACAACAAATTGCACCCTGTTTGAGAAATCTCAACACATCCCTCTGCATTTTAGGCCAATAGAAAAATCGTTGCAAATGATGAAGTGTTTTATGCTTCCCAAAGTGACCACCATAAAGTGTAGAATGAGCTTCCTTAAGAAGTGACACTCTAGGCTCACAAGGAACACAAACCTTGTCCAATTTGTAAAGAAGTCCTTCTTTGATGTAGAAATCTTGGAAAGGACGCAAATTGGAAGAAGAAGGCTTACTCACTTGCTCAAATATTTTTCCAAAATCGGGATCCTGAGAATACTGATTAGGCCAAGTCTGAAATCCCAAGTGCGAAGTGGACATAAGCTGTTAAGGCAAGAGCGGCTGGAGGCCTACTCAAACAATCAGCAACAGTATTACTCTTCCCCTTTTTGTACTTGATCACCAAGTGAAATTGTTGGAGGTAAGAGGCCCACTTCATATGTCTTGATTCTTCAATTTTACTTTGAGATTGTAAAAACTTGAGAGGCATATGATCAGTGTGTACTACTGTATCTTTTCCCAAAAGATAGTGTCTCCAATACTTAATAGCTTGAACTAAAGCATACAACTCCTTGTCATATGTAGAATAGTTCAACTTAGCAGAAAAAAAGTTTCGAATGATAAGCAAGCTGGATGACCATTCTGTTTGAGCACAGCTCCTAAGGCAACTTTAGAGGCATCCGTTTCAATCTCAAAAGGTTGAGAGAGGTCGGGTAAAGTTAACACAGGTGTTGTACAAAGTTTCTTTTTGAGTTTCTCAAAGGCAACTTCTTGGCTTTTCTCCCAATGAAATGGAGTTTTGGACTTAGTGAGATAATGCAATGGAGCTGCAAGGGTGGAATATTGAGGAATGAACTTGCGATAAAAATTCGCAAGTCCTAGGAAACTCCTTAACTCTGTGAGAGTTGTAGGAGGGGACCACTTAAGTAAAACATCAACTTTTATGGGATCTACCTGAATTCCACTCTCACTAATCACATAGCCAAGGTAAGAAACTGAAGTATTGCCAAAAGAACACTTGGAAGAATTGGCATATAATTGATTCTTCGCAAGAAGATCAAGGGTTTGCTGGATATGCCTAAGGTGTTCCTCCCAAGTTTTTGAGAAAATCAATATATCATCAAGATATATTATGACAAATTTGTCAAGTACATCACGAAATACATCATTCATCAACCTCATGAAGGTTGCAGGAGCATTAGTAAGACCGAAGGGCATGACTAACCATTCAAAGAGACCCATCTTCATCTTAAAAGTTGTCTTCCATGTATCCTCAGCTTGGATACGCACTTGATGATATCCACTTTTGAGATCTATTTTTGAAAAGAACTTAGCTCCTTGAAGCTGATCTAATAAATCATCAATGCGGGGTAAGGGATATCTATTCTTCACAGAAATTCTGTTCAAAGCACGAAAATCAATGCATAATCTCCAAGTGCCATATTTTTTAAGAACTAACAAAATAGGTGAGGCACAAGCAGAAGTACTTTCCTTAATGAAACCCTTAGACAACAAATCTTCTATTTGCCTTTTTATTTCTTCATTTTGCAAAATAGATTGTCTATACATGGGAGCATTAGGAAGAGAAGAACCAGGAATTATTTCAATGTTGTGATTAATTGTGCGAATTGGAGGAAGAGACTTTGGCTCCTGAAATATGTGTGAATAACTTTGCAATATTTTATCCATTGAAGAGTGTTGCTTTGTAATGGATGTAGATGTAGAAGTGTTTTGAGAGCGAATGAAAATTAGAGCAACATCACCACCTTTCTTAATTACTCTTTTCGTTTGCTTGGAACTTAGAATGATGTTAGGAGTGTTGGTGCTTTTAATGAGAAAGACCTTACCATATTTTTGAAGTGTGTAGGTTCTTTTGAAAGCATCATAAACAGCTCTCCTATCATACCGAAAAGGTTGTCCAAGCAAAATCCCACAACAATCCATAGGAGTCACATCACAAGTGACTTGATCTATGAAATGTGGGCCAAGTGCAAATTTTAATGTGCAAGTGTGAGTGATTTCTGAGCCTCTTCCACTATCCTTCCAACCCAAAGAATAAGGTTGAGGATGAGGCTCCATAGGTAACTTCAAACGCTCGACAATGGACCTCGCAATTAGATTTTTCTGCGAGCCATTATCCACTATACAATCAGTTGCAAAATTATGAAGCAAATGGGCTCGAGTGATGAACAAAGCATCACGAGCCCCTTCGGATGAACTTACATTTACCAAGGTAACTTCATTAAGCTTACCTCGTAATTTCGTATATACTCTACTCTCTCCTACAGACTCAAGGGGACCCTTGGAAGCATCCTCCTCTTGAGTAGTAATTACTAAACTCTTCTTTTTAAGCTTAAAGCAATCAACTTTCTCATGGCCTTTCTTCTTACAATAATTGCAAAATTTCTTAGAAGAAGAAGAAGAAGAAGAAGAAGGAGTAGAAGCGGAAGGGGAAGGAGAAGAAGGAGATGGAGAAGACACATTCTTCTTTTGAGCAAAATTCTTCTTTTGTGAGAAAGAATTATTCCCTTTTGATGAGTTTGCAACCACTTGAGTAACAGGTGTGCGGAATGCCTGCGATTGCGCCTTAAACTTGTCCTCCGCAAGCTGCGCCTGGTTGAAAACTGAATCCAACGTTTCCATAGAAACAAACATTAGTTCCCTGTACAAATGCTCCAACAAGCCACTTTGAAATTTGAGAATCAAACCTGGAACATCATCCTCCACATTTACAAGTATTCTGAACCTGTTAAATTGGAAAATATATTCTTGTACAGACATATTAGTACCTTGTCGAAAACGAAACCATTTAATAACCAATTCCCTAGAATAATTTGAAGGATAGAAATTGGTCTTAAGACATTGTACAAGCTCATCCCATGTAGTGAGTACATCCTGTCCTCTTTTTCGTTCAACAAGTACTTTGGCTAAGCCAGAAAGTTTTAGCTTAGCATAAGGCACTATATCATCTTCTGAAAGTTGAGAGTAAGAAAACCAAGAACTCATGTCAAGAATCCAACTATTCAAGACATCAGGGTTCCTGGATCCATCATACAATGGAACTTCACAACGAACTCTCAGACGAGAATCATGAGCAGAAGTTGAAGCATTATGCAAAGAAATGTCATTTACCTTCATGGCAAGATTGCCAAGGACTTCTGCCATGGTAGTGTCATTAGCTTTATCTGCCAAAGCATTTACAACATGGGCCAATTCTGCCACTTGGGCAGCCAAGTCAGAAGCCATGTGTTCCCGGGTATAAGCCAGGAGTAAAAATGAGAAAGCACTAATCAAGGAAAGAAAATGGAACTTTTTCCTTGTTACAATGGAGTGCTTCTAAATTTGAAAATTTTACTCCTAAGGCTGAAAATTTTGAAATTTTTAAACTAATCTAAGGTGCAATTTAGCATTTATTAATTTAAAAATAACTTAATTAAAAATTAAATTTCATTTAATCAAAGATTAATGAATTTTAATCAAGCTATTAAAAAATTAAATTAATAAACACCAAATTTAACATGCTACCTTAAATAGTAAAAAATTAAAAATTACAATAATTTTACCCTTCAAAATGACTTACAGTGCACTCCCACTTAATTTCAGTGCATGAAATTCTGCTGCTACTGTGGCACACTTCCTGAGGCAAACTGCACAGAAACTCCTGTTGCACGCTTCCCGAGCAGATAAAATCCAACAACAAACTTCAATTACAAGGCAGAATAAAAATCATGCAAAATTTCTAATTAAGTGGCACCAAATTCTGTGCACTTATTTTTGTGCACCCAAATTCCTATGCACAAACTTCCATGCACAAGCTTCGTGCACAAAATAGGGCTCCAAGCCCGTAGCTGCCCCTGGCCAAGCTACGGCTGACCCAGGCACTACCGGCCACAGGCCTAGCAGACATCTGACAGACACTGCCATCGTGGCACTACGGACCGCAGGTCATGCAACCACCTGACAAGCTTGTCAGGCACTGCGACACAGGCAGCCAAGCCTTTAGATGCCTGACAATGCTATCAGGCGCTGCAGCAGCTGAGCCTGCCGCACCGGAGCCGCAACCTGATAAAATGTCAGGCTGACAAGTCGGCGGATAGTGCAAGCTACCACCGGCTCGGCCTCGGGCGCTGCACTGTAGACGAACAGTGACGACCGTGGTAGTAGTGCCTGGCACTGTCAGGCTAGCAGTAGACTCAGATCTGCTGTCAGACCTGACAACACGTTAGGCGACAGCCGTGATTGCTGTCCTGTGAAAAGCGATTGCCGTCGGCTGCTGCCCGACAGTAGTCGACCGACAGGCTAAGGCGGACAGGCATTGTGGGCTGTCGAAAGCCGCTGTGGCCTGGCCAAGCTGTCGAATGCAGCTGAACCTGCTGCAAAGGCTTCGGCTGCGTAAAAAAATACAATAATTTTTTTTTTTTTTACAATATGCAGCAACTTAAATATATTAATAAAATAATATATTAACAAAAATTAAAGCTTTTCTAACACAAATTAAAAAAATTTAAAAATTAACCAGGGGGGTTAATTCTAAAATTTGAAAAGCTTAAATTGCAAAAATGCAAGCAACCAGCTCCCACCAGTAGCTCTCCTTTCAAGATCCGGTCGACACACGACCAGCATTTGAAAGGCAACCAGATCTAAGTCGACACACGACCTAGCTTTGATGTCCTCCTGGAGCTCTTCAGTACTCGAAAATGGGGGGGCAGCAGGGTCAAATGGCTCCCTAATCCTAATTGGACCGTAGCTACGATCCAATCCCTTCCAAGGATCACAATACGAAGAACTCTGGGGCAAACTTTTCCTATACCTCTTGAGCATAAGCAAAAAGTTGGAACGAGGAGTTTGTCGACGAAGGAACTTCCTTCTCCGAATGGTTTTCAAGCTCCCTTTGGGCTTAAACCGAGTCCTCAATGAGAAAATATTTCTCATAATAAAACTATCTCCTATCCTCTCACCTCACAAGCCCTAGTGCAAACATGAACTAGGCTCTGATACCAATGAAAAGGATTGAAAATCCAACTAAGTGTTCTATTATTTACAATTCAATATATAGGCACTAATGGCCCAAAATACATAACCAACCCATTAAATCATGGATTTGATTCAATATGCTTAACCATAAGCTACAAAAGTGCAAAGGAGAATGCACGTAAACTTCTAAGTTAAGAGAAAGGAATATTGCTAACTAGAAGATCCATTTTAGCTATCTTGAAGTACACACTTCCTACTTTGAGTTCACACTTACTAACTAACACTCTAAATGACAACTAGAAGATAACTAGTGCCCACAAGTGCATGTGAGAAGGAGACTCACTTACAATTATTAATTTGCTAGAAATAAACTATGCAAACCTAGCTAGGAACTACTAGAGGGGTCATATGAAAGATTAAACATCAATCCTCATCATGCATGAACAAAAAGAAAATAGAGAAAGAGATGCAAACAATGGTTTGAGTCCTTGTCCCCTTACTGATCTGCAAATAGGATCACCTATATTCTGACAAAATCACCTCCGATCTGACAAAATTGTCTAGCATTTTTTTCGATCGCCTAACGATTATGATGATATCTAGGCGATTGTAACTGAGACCTGCAATGATAAAATTAAACAAATGGGGATGTTGAGAGATGGAATTGCGTATCAAACTAATGTGAGGGATCCTTAAGGGATTTTAGAAGCTATCTCAAGGAATCAGAATTCAAACTGATGCGAGGGATCCTTAAGGGAGTTTTGTGGTAATAGGAATATGTGTGATGTTTGTTTGATAATAATGTATGTGGTAAATATTTGTGAAATAGATTAAGCAAAGCATGAAAAATTTCAAAGGATGATTTACGCTAAGCATAGAATTCCTAAGTGTGAAATTATATGATATTATTACTTAGGAATTATACTATCATCATGAAAAGCAAAATGAAATGCATGATGATATGAAATTATTTGTTCTTTTAAAATGCAAAGTAATGTAAGATAAATCATTGTGTCACATGTTTCAAAAATATTATGAAAATATATGGACCAATTTTGGGCATGAAAAATTAGAAAGATGGTTTGCGCTAGGTATAGAATTCCTAGTGTGAAAATTGGGCAGAATAATTCCTAGAAATTATACCATCATCACGAAGTCATGAATGTTATGTATGATAAGTGATTTTGAACTACATGTTATTTTTACAATAAGTTTTTTTTAAGATTTTTGAAATTTTGGAAATATATATGTAATGTGTTAATATGAAAGTAATGATAAACTAATATTGTCTGACAAATTTCAAAGAAATATTTTAACTTATTTCTAAGACAAATTAAAATTTATCAAAAACCAGTGGGTGATAAGTGAGTTCATTATCCATATTGATTTGACACAACGATACAAAATCTCTCAAGGATAAAATGTGTGTGCTTTTTAATGTTCATTTACCAATTTTGAGTAAGGTAGTGATGCAAGCGAACTTAAATGAACCAATGTGTGTGCAATTGAAGGGTTCATTAACCATGATTTTTGTGTATGAAACCGTACTAGACTACTATGTAAGTCAATTCATAAAAAGCTAGCTAATCCACAAGCAGACATAGGTCTATACAAAATAAGGTCACTAATATTACAGACATGTCACCATGCAAAAAGGAATTACCCAATGTCAAGCAAGTTAAGCACAAATCACCTGTTGTGCGGTTTACCTCACAATTTTCAAATAACTGAGAATTCTAGGGATTCAAGCTCGTTCACCATTATTTTATTTACTTTCAAGTGGTAGGGATTTTGTTCATTTTATTTTGAATAAGGGGATTTTATTTATTTTCTTTTTCTCTTTTCGTTCTCTTTTTTATTTTTTTCTCTTTCTTTTTCTTTTGATTTTTGACTTTTTATTTTTTATTTTTTTCTTTTGGGATACTTTGAAGAACACAAGATTATACTGAGAGGGGGGGTTGAATAGTATAAGACCACTTTTTAATTTTATTTTCAATTCAATATTATGTAGTGTATAAATAGCAGTATCAATAGCAGTAATCAAAGCAATGCAAAAAACACCATACACAATGAGACACCACAGTTTACATGGTTCACCCAATGTGGGCTAGTCCACGGAGAAAATATTTTACTAAAAATTTCTCAATAAATCTCTTTGGGAATCCTTCCCAATTACAATGTTTATGGATCTCTATCCAAAGGAGATGCTAATCCCCATCTCAAGTTCGTGTATCTCTTCCACATGAGAACTCTTTCCCCTTCTGCTCTAGCTAGTGATCTCCTAGAAGACTTGTCTCTCTGTTGCACTGACTGGTGGATATCTCTCCACTTGAAGACTCCTCACTCAGATCTATCTTCAAATATCTTGGATACTAGATCCCTATCCACTGAGACTCTGTCCTCTATACTCTATCACCTCCAAAGCTTTATTAATAGGCTTACTCAAAACCTGCTCAATAGGCTCACTCAGGACCTGCTCAAAAAGCTCACACAAAACTTGTCCAAATATGCTTAACAAGCTCACACAAAACTTGTCCAAATATGCTCAAAAATCTCACATAGAACTTGTCCAAATATACTCAATAAGCTCACACAGAACTTGTCCAAATTTGCTCAACAAGCTCACATAGAACTTGTCCAAATTTTCTCAACAAGCTCACACAAAACTTGTCCAAATCTGCTCAAAAAGCTCACACAGAACTTGTCCAAATCTGCTCAACAAGCTCACACAGAACTTGTCCAAATCTACTCAACAAGCTCACACATAAGTTGTTCAAATTTTCTCAAGCAAGCTCACCAAGAACTTGTCCAAATTTGCACTAGCAAGCTGACCAAGAACTGGCCCAAATCTGCTCTAGCAAGCTCACCAAGAACTTTCTCAATAATTCAATATCATAGAAGCATAAAGAGAATTGTTAGAGACTCAATATGTTATATACTAAAATCCAATCTCAACTCAAATCAATCTTATAGAAGCATAAAAAGAATTGTTAGAGACTCAATATGTTCTATCCTCCAATCTCAATCTCAACTCAAATCAATCTTATAGAAGCATAAAGAGAATTTTTAGAGACTCAATATGTTCTATTCTCAAATCTCAATATCAACTCAAATACAAAATATAGAATAGTTTGTTTCATGGAACTTGAACAACCACTTCACACAATCACTTGACTAGGCTCAAACAACTCTTCTCAACCAACTACCACAAGGAACAACTCTTTCTTACAAACCCTAGTCCAAGCATGTATCAACCAACTCAAATGTTTCCAATAATGCTCAACCACAAATCTCACATAACAATGATACTCATGTTCTTTTCAAGTTCAAGTTATTTGCATAACCAATGGGCTTCAACAAAAATGCTAATAAAATATTCTTCACATAACAATAATACTCATGTTCTTCTCAAAACCTATCTCAGGTTTTTCATACAACTAATGGCTTCAACAAAAATGCTTATAAAACAAGATTTAATAGCAACTCTCAACCCAGAAAACCTTGAAGCATTCAACCAACTACTTTCAAAAAGGAAACCACAATTAATCCTTTTCTCTCCAATGATATTTCAGAAATCAATCACCATAAACAATCAATAGGAGAATGTGCCCATACCTTTTATGAAGATGAAGAAGTCTTTTGGTTGTCCACAAAATCTGTCTCACTCAACACACTTTATTTTTCAACTTTTAACAAGGGTTAGAGATCTTGATTAAAACACAAAAATAACATCCAAATAACACCTTATTACTCCTACTCAATAACATACACCATGTCACTTCATAAATGAATTAATCTCTTTTGAAAAAGAACAAAGCAACCTTCACTTTTGAACCTCTTTACAAAATACAAAATATCTCTTTACAAACACCTTATTTCTCCCTCTAAGCAAGTTAATAAAATAGCCCTTGGAATAATATTTCCAACGATATATAATATGATATACTTCTAAAAAATAAATCACCAAAAATCTCTTTTTTTTTTGTAAACATGCATCTTAACCCTTATTCCTCCTAGGGCAACTTTAGAAAAATAAAATATATCTAAAAATTATTAACTTGCCTTTGTCCCTGACGATATTCGATCTCGTGACCTTCCTTGCTTAGTGCCTTAACCACAACCAACCTGACTTTGGGGCACATGCCCTCGCGTGCTCAAAAGGAGCACACAACAAAACCTTATGCCGCGAATATCTGCGCCCTTCGAAAACAAAACACACTTCATGCATTTCAACATAGCAAAACACCTACGGTAAGAATCGAATGCAGGACCTCCTGATTCACACATAGTGCATGAAACACTAGGCCAAGGAGACCTATATGTTTGGCTTTACTCCACAATAGTCTCTTCAATGAACACGAAAATTGTAAGCCTTTTAAAACCCTTTTCACACACACTTCGACACACGATGCAGATGATCTTTTACCATTCAAATCCAAATATCAAATCGAGCACTTAGGAAAATAAATTGAGACTTTGGGCATATATATATGTCCTCCTCATTTTCTTTGATGTTGGTGCTATAATTTAAATATTAGTTTTATGCCTTTTATTTTCTTTGACGTCGGCGCTATAAATTAAAATTTAAATTTTAAATAATTTAAAATTTAAACTTAGATATTTAAAATTAAATATGTCCATCACTGGGGAACTTTTTTTGACGAAATGAAAAGCCAACCTGGGTTTTAAAAAAACCCATTTCAAAACTGCAATCCATGTTTTTAAATAAAACCTTTTATTTTGTCTGTCTTGGTTTTCACAAAAACCCTGTATATATCCATGCTCTCCAAAATATCATAAATGATTATTTATGAATGCTTTGGCCACCAAAACTCATTGTGATCCATGTGACATTAATGATCAATGTGACATCAATGACAACATAAAATCTCTCAAATTTCCAACATACTTGCTCGGATTGGCTGTAGAGCAAGGGATTTTTATTCGGGCAGGGGTGAGCTTGTCCTTTTGCCAATTCTCAAAAAATTCTAGACCATGTGCATGATAGGATAGCAGGGGAAAATTTTTGCTCAAGAGACTAAGACTACTATGTAGTATCATTTTTCGAATTTGCAACAAATCATTTTAATGTGTAAAAGTGTACTTGGTTCAAGAAGTAGCAAGATCATTTCCCAAAACTCAAAATATTATTTAGTGAAATAGTGATCTTCGATACAAGAGAGATTTATAATCATAGTGATAAAATCAAAATAATTAATTTGTGAAATTAAGTGTATGGTTCAAGATAACTTCTGAATTAATCCGAAATAAAGGAAAATATAGCTTCAAAATTTTGAAATACAACAATGAATAACAATGCAGAATGATTTGAAATAATTTTGAGATTTTGATACTTTTTGATTTTTTTAGTTGTTTTATTTGATTTTTTAATGATGGAATTGGTGGTATATACAAGATGATCTATATACATTATACAAGGTTATTTGGGTATAGCATGTCTAAGGTGGCTTCAAAATCAAAGGAGGTTTTGAAGGATAATTTGGTTGTGGTGTATGTGAAGTTGTTTGGTTGATAGTTGAGATTGTTGTGATGAAGAATGAGATGTAGATGAAGAAAAGTGATGGACGAGAAGATGACAATGATAAAGAGGAAAAGAATAGAGAACTTGATGTGATAATAATAATGAAAGGGAGAATGAAGAACAAAAGGTGATGAATAAAAGGTAGCGATAACAAAAGCTTTGTTATAATGTAGAACAATGTAGCAAAATATTTGACTTTTATGTGTAAAATTGATCATGTTACAAAACAAAATGTCAGAAGGATAAGAAGGTTCTTCATTCTTATCACTATCTTCCAAGTCTTGATAATATGGAGGGAGCATATGTGAAAGATATGCATGGGTGTTATTTGGTAAACAAGGATGATCGGGTATGGATGAAGAAAAGTGATTTATAGGAGGTAATTGTGACAATGGAGAATGTATAGAACTTGATGTTTCAACTATTAAATATTCTTCAAATGGTGTTGGGTCACCATGTATGGTAACAATTTTATTTGCAAGTTTAAACTTCAAACATTGATGAAGAATGGAAGGGACAACCCTCATCGTATGAATCCAAGGACTTATGAGAAGTAGGTTGTAAGGTGAAGGGCAAGATGCTACATAAAACAAAGTATCCAGGATCTTGGGTCCACTCTTAAGGGGAAGAATTATAGTGCCTCGAGCTTCTTGAATTTCATTGTTAAAATATTTTATAATAACATTTGATTCATTGAGATCTTCTTCCTTTAATTCGAGTTTTTGGAATAATTGATAAGTGCATAAATTAAGAGAGGAGCCATTATCTACCATGATAGTTTTAATAGATGTTTCTTTAATAAATCTTGTAATGTAAAGAGAGGAGTCTTCTTGTGGAGTAGAGGAAGGAATCTCCTCATCATAGAATGAAATATGGTTAACCTCAAGAGGGCTTACACCATTAATTGTGTTCTTAGGGAAAAGATCATGAGGAACAAATTGTTGGCTAAGTATCTTGAACAAAGTTTCCCTATGAACATGAGAACTTTGTAATACTTCTAAAAGGGATATCTTTGCTTGAGGATTAATCACTTGTTGTTTGCTATCAAAGTGGATTTCAGATTGAGATTTTGATGCTAAATATGGGCTTTCTATGCTTACATTCCATTTTGGATCATTCTCTAGAGCCAAAGATAGTTTTGAAGGTTGGTCAAATGAGGAATCCATCTCTTGAATATCAAATTGAGTTGATTGAACTTGAGGTTTCTCATTTGTAGTTTCTATTACAATATTAGTAATATCATCATGATGGGACACATTAAGATGCAATATTTGATTGGTTTCCTATTGTTGATAATTGAATAGGGGTTCTTGGGAGATCCCCATGTCTTGATTGATTATGGGTATTTGTTGTGTAGGAGTTTGATTATTTATTGGAGATTTATAATCAGTTGTAGATTGTAATTCCTTTATAGTGAAAAGACCCTCGTCAATCAAATCTTGAATTGCACATCTTAAATTTCTACATTTTTGTGTCATATGTCCATCCACTCTATGATATTCACAATATAGCTCAGGTTTATACCAATATGTTGTGGTATCAGGTTGTCTTATGGGAGGTAACTCAATCCTATTTGTATCAAGTAAATGCTTGAGAATTATATCCATTGGTTGATTGAGCTTAGTAAATTTACGTGGTGAAGGTTTTCGAGAGGCTTTTGATAATTGGCTTAGGAATTCAGCCATAAAAGGACTTAATGGTTTATTACCTCTTTTTTCTTTATTATGGGTAGAATTATGATAGGAATATTGTGAAGTATGATGTGAGTGCATGGTAGGATTGGAAGAAGAAGTATTTTCTTGTTGAAATGGATGTGTTGTGTTGAAAGAAGAATGTTGAAATGGTGGAGAAGGATTGTATGTGGATCGATAGGCATAATATGGATATGTGGGAGAAAATATAATATCATTATGAAGAGGATTGGAAAAGGGATTGTCTTGTTGGGGTAAGGATGAAAAATGAGAAAAGTGTGATAAAGGTGATGTTGAATATGGATGAGGTTGGTCATAATCAACAAATGTATTTGGGAGAATTTTCCCAACATTACTGATGGGCTCATATTGATTTGAGTTAAGACTCATGGTTTCTTTAGTACTTCTAAAAGTAATATTTGGTATCTAAAATTTAGAATTGAATCTAAAACATACAAATTTGAAATGATGATTTTTTTATTGTTTTTTTTTTTTTTTTTTTTTTTTTTGAAATCAGAAGAAATGCCTATGTATTCACGTCGGGTTCACCAAAGAATGTAGGCCTAAAATTTTTGCACTCCTTTCCTCTAGGCTGATGGATCCATGCCTCATAGGGGAATGGGAAAATAGTAGAGCTACACCTCGAAAGAGAGGCACTTAATTGTGCCTTCTTGTGGTGATTTTTTGACGAATTAAGGGTTCACCAGGAAACTTTTAGCGGTAGTTTCCGTACCTAGGCTTGGAAGATGTTTGATGTGTTCTTTTTATAAATCATTCTCATACACCTAAGTTTGGCCTTTATGCAACTAAACTATCTATATGCAATTTTTATTTAATGAGGACAACAGACAGTGGATACAAAATGAAATACAATGCCTAAGATTGGGATTATAAGAAATTATAAGCCTTACTTGAGCTGGATGTTTGATGAAGATTCTGAGGCTTGTAGCAGGACATAATCACCTCTATTTCTGATAGAATCACCTCTATTCTAGATATAATCACCTGTGTTCTAGATAAAATCACCTCCGATTTGACAAAATCGTAGGCGATTATGTCACAATCCTGCAGCAAAATAATTGATAGAAAATAGGGTTTCTTGCAAAATATGGCAGTTTTCTTGTATTCCAAATCACAAATATGTTTTAATTTCTATATGCAAATGGATATGAAATGACATGAGAACACTATGATGACAATTCAACCTAGTATGCCATGGATTTATGCGATTATGATCCTGATTTTATGATGTAGTTAATTGAAATGATGGTGAACACCAAGATGCAATATGTAAATTTAAGCAGTAAACTAAATAAATATTGAACAATGCATGAACAAAAAGGAAATAGGGAAAGAGATGCAAATAGTGGTTTGAATCCTTGCCCCCTTGCTGATCTGTAGACAGGATCACCTATCTTCTAACAAAATCACCTCCAATCTGATGAAATCGCCTAGCATTTTTGTCGATCGCCTAGCGATTATGCTGATATCTAGGCGATTGTAACTGGGACCTGCAATGATAAAATTAAACAAATGGGGATGTCGAGAGATGGAATTGCATAGCAAATTGATGTGAGGGATCCTTAAGGGAGTTTAGAAGCTATCTCAAGGAATCAAAATTCAACTTCAAGGGAGGAGAAAGGGAAAGGGGGCTAGATTAAATAGGTCAAGGAGAGATTTGAGGAAGTTGGGAGGTTAGACTAAACATGGAGGAGGTTTTGATCCCTCCTATGTTTGCCACATCCAATCTGCTCGCCATCCTCCCTGATCCGATCGGTTGCTAAACCAGGTAATGTGTTTTAAACCGAATTTTGTCTTTTTAGAAAATTTGTTAAAATTTTGTTTTAAGACAAAATCGCTTGGCGATTTTGTCGATCGTCAAGCGATTTTGTTGACCGTTGGGCGATTTTGCCCAATGGTCAAACAATTTTTGGTTTATTGGCATGAAAAATGAGGAGATTGTTTTCTCACCGTTTTAGCCAACTTTCGGGTAAATTTTGAATAATTTTTATGATGTTTAGGTAAATTAAATGTGTCAATTTTACCCTACTACATTTTGCCCCCTCTTTAGCGATCTTTTGAAAAAATGTCGTTAAAGATGAAATGGTACATTTTTTGAGGTAGTAGAAAAAAATTGGATGCATTTTTAGTTCATAGCTCAATATTTACTATTTTAATAGTTTATTACGTTGCCCCCTTCGAGTTTTTACACCAAATTTTATGTTTGGTGGAAAACTCGAATTTGATCTTCTTTGTTTTATGTGACTTTGTGTGATTTATTGGATGATTTATTACATTTTCTTATGATGGTTGTGTTACATAATTTCTTGTAATCATGCTTTGATTTTTGAACATTTTGATCATGCTCAACATAAAAGGAAAATGATTTTGTAAAGTGTGTTTTGAGAAAGATGATTTTGTGTGATGATAGATTTGAGGGATTAGCAATGAACCTCGAAGGATGTTGTGTTGTTATATGACTGTTGGTGGAGTTCAAAGCTCGCTAAGTCATGAAGCGGATCCTATTATGAGGAAGTTTTGTATTGCTAATACCAAAATATTGTGTGCTTAAGAATAATCTTAAGGCTTTATGATGAGAAAGAAATGTTTGATGTTGTTTTGGGATAAGATGTTTGATAGATTCTAGCAATAAACCTCAAAGGATGTTGTGCTGTTATGAGACTGTTGGTGGAGTTCAAAGCTCGCTAAGTCTCGAAGCTAATCCTGTTTGTGAGGAATGTTTTTGATATTGCTAAGAATGGTTGTATGCTTAAGAATAATCTTAAGGCTTTTGTGGTAATAGGAATATGTGTGATGTTTGTTTGATAATAATGTATGTGGTAAATGTTTGTGAAATATATTGAGCAAAGCATGAAAAATTTGAAGGATGATTTACGCTAAGCATAGAATTCCTAAGTGTGAAATTATATGAAATAATTACTTAGGAATTATACCATCATCACGAAAATCAAAATGAAATGCATGATGATATGAAATTATTTGTTCTTTTAAAATGCAAAGTAATGTAAGATAAATCATTGTGTCACATGTTTCAAAAATATTATGAAATTTTTATGAAAATATATGGACTAATTTTGGGCATGAAAAATTAGAAAGATGGTTTGCGCTAGGTATAGAATTCCTAGTGTGAAAATTGAGCAGAATAATTCCTAGGAATTATACCATCATCGCGAAGTCATGAATGCTATGTATGATAAGTGATTTTGAACTACATGTTATTTTTGCAATAAGTTGTTTTTGAGATTTTTGAAATTTTGGAAATATCTATGTAATGTGTTAATATGAAAGTAATGATAAACTAATGTTGTCCGACAAATTTCAAAGAAATATTTTAACTTATTTCTAAGACAAATTCAAATTTATCAAAAACCAGTGTGTGATAAGTGAGTTCATTATCCATCTTGATTTGTCATGATGATACAAAATCTCTCAAGGATCAAATGTGTGTGCTTTGTAATGTTCATTTACCAATTTTGAGTAAGGTAGTGATGCAAGCAAACTTGAATGAACCAATGTGTGTGCAAGTGAAGGGTTCATTAACCATGATTTTTGTGCATGAAACCGTACCAGACTACTATGTAAGTCAAGTCATCAAAAGCTAGCTAATCCACAAGCGGACATAGGTCTGTACAAAATAAGGTCACTAATGTGATAGACATGTCACCACGCGAAAAGGAATTACCCAATGTCAAGCAAGTTGGGCACAAATCACCTGTTATGGGGTTTACCTCATGATTTTTGAATAACTGAGAATTCCAGGGATTCAAGCTCATTCACCCTTCTTTTCTTCACTTTCAAGGGGTAGGGATTTTGTTCATTTTGTTTTGAACAAGGGGATTTTATTACTTTTCTTTTTCTCTTTTCGTTCTCTTTTTTATTTTTTTCTCTTTCTTTTTCTTTTGATTTTTGACTTTTTCTTTTCTTGATTTTTTCTTTTGGGATACTTGCTCGGATTGGTTGTAGAGCAAGGGATTTTTATTCGGGCAGGGGTGAGCTTGTCCTTTTGCCAATTCTCAAAAATTCTAGACCATGCGCATGATAGGATAGCAGGGGAAACTTTTCGCTCAAGAGACTAAGACTACTATGTAGTATCATTTTTTGAATTTGCAACAAATCATTTTAATGTGTAAAAGTGTACTTGGTTCAAGAAGTAGCAAGATCATTTCCCAAAACTCAAAATATTATTTAGTGAAATAGTGATCTTCGATACAAGAGAGATTTATAATCATAGTGATAAAATCAAAATAATTAATTTGTGAAATTAAGTGTATGGTTCAAGATAACTTTTGAATTAATCCGAAATAAAGGAAAATATAGCTTCAAAATTTTGAAATACAACAATGAATAACAATGCAAAATGATTTGAAATAATTTTGAGATTTTTGATACTTTTTGATTTTTTTAGTTGTTTTATTTGATTTTTATTTTTTGATTTTTTACTTTTAATGATGGAATTGGTGGTATATACAAGATGATCTATATACATTATACAAGGTTATTTGAGTATAGCATGTCTAAGGTGGCTTCAAAATCAAAGGAGGTTTTGAAGGATAATTTGGTTGTGGTGTATGTGAAGTTGTTTGGTTGATAGTTGAGATTGTTGTGATGAAGAATGAGATGTAGATGAAGAAAAGTGATGGACAAAATATGACAATGATAAAGAGGAAAATAATAGAGAACTTGATGTGATAATAATAATGAAAGAGAGAATGAAGAACAAAAGGTGATGAATAAAAGGTAGCGATAACAAAAGCTTTGTTATAATGTAGAACAATGTAGCAAAAGATTTGACTTTTATGTGTAAAATTGATCATGTTACAAAACAAAATGTCAGAAGGATAAGAAGGTTCTTCATTCTTATCACTATCTTCCAAGTCTTGATAATATGGAGGGAGCATATGTGAAAGATATGCATGGGTGTTATTTGGTAAACAAGGATGATCGGGTATGGATGAAGAAAAGTGATTGATAGGAGGTAATTGTGACAATGGAGAATGTATAGAACTTGATGTTTCAACTATTAAAGATTCTTCAAATGGTGTTGGGTCACCATGTATGGTAACAATTTTATTTGCAAGTTTAAACTTCAAACATTGATGAAGAATGGAAGGGACAACCCTCATCGTATGAATCCAAGGACTTCTGAGAAGTAGGTTGTAAGGTGAAGGGCAAGATGCTACATAAAACAAAGTATCCAGGATCTTGGGTCCACTCTTAAGGGGAAGAATTATAGTGCCTCGAGCTTCTTGAATTTCATTGTTAAAATATTTTATAATAACATTTGATTCATTGAGATCTTCTTCCTTTAATCCGAGTTTTTGGAATAATTGATAAGTGCATAAATTAAGAGAGGAGCCATTATCTACCATGATAGTTTTAATAGATGTTTCTTTAATAAATCCTGTAATGTAAAGAGAGGAGTCTTCTTGTGGAGTAGAGGAAGGAATCTCCTCATCATAGAATGAAATATGGTTAACCTCAAGAGGGCTTACACCATTAATTGTGTTCTTAGGGAAAATATCATGAGGAACAAATTGTTGGCTAAGTATCTTGAACAAAGTTTCCCTATGAACATGAGAACTTTGTAATACTTCTAAAAGGGATATCTTTGCTTGAGGATTAATCACTTGTTGTTGGCTATCAAAGTGGATTTCAGATTGAGATTTTGATGCTAAATATGGGCTTTCTATGCTTACATTCCATTTTGGATCATTCTCTAGAGCCAAAGATAGTTTTGAAGGTTGGTCAAATGAGGAATCCATCTCTTGAATATCAAATTGAGTTGATTGAACTTGAGGTTGCTCATTTGTAGTTTCTATTACAATATTAGTAATATCATCATGATGGGACACATTAAGATGCAATATTTGATTGGTTTCCTATTGTTGATAATTGAATAGGGGTTCTTGGGAGATCCCCATGTCTTGATTGATTATGGGTATTTGTTGTGTAGGAGTTTGATTGTTTATTGGAGATTTATAATCAGTTGTAGATTGTAATTCCTTTATAGTAAAAAGACCCTCATCAATCAAATATTGAATTGCACATCTTAAATTTCTACATTTTTGTGTCATATGTCCATCCACTCTATGATATTCACAATGTAGCTCAGGTTTATACCAATCTGTTGTGGTATCAGGTTGTCTTATGGGAGGTAACTCAATCCTATTTGTATCAAGTAAATGCTTGAGAATTATATCCATTGGTTGATTGAGCTTAGTAAATTTACGTGGTGAAGGTTTTCGAGAGGCTTTTGATAATTGGCTTAGGAATTCAGCCATAAAAGGACTTAATGGTTTATTACCTTTTTTTCTTTATTATGGGTAGAATGATGATAGGAAGATTGTGAAGTATGATGTGAGTGCATGGTAGGATTGGAAGAAGAAGTATTTTCTTGTTGAAATGGATGTGTTGTGTTGAAAGAAGAATGTTGAAATGGTGGAGAAGGATTGTATGTGGATCGATAGGCATAATATGGATATGTGGGAGAAAAGATAATATCGTTATGAAGAGGATTGGAAAAGGGATTGTCTTGTTGGGGTAAGGATGAAAAATGAGAAAAGTGTGATAAAGGTGATGTTGAATATGGATGAGGTTGGTCATAATCAACAAATGTATTTGGCAGAATTTTCCCAACATTACTTATGGGCTCATATTGATTTGAGTTAAGACTCATGGTTTCTTTAGTACTTCTAAAAGTAATATTTGGTATCTAAAATTTAGAATTGAATCTAAAACATACAAATTTGAAATGATGATTTTTTTGTTGTTTTTTTTTTTTTTTTTTTTTTTTTTGAAATCAGAAGAAATGCCTATGTATTCACGTCGGGTTCACCAAAGAATGTAGGCCTAAAATTTTTGCACTCCTTTCCTCTAGGCTGATGGATCCATGCCTCAGAGGGGAATGGGAAAATAGTAGAGCTACACCTCGAAAGAGAGGCACTTAATTGTGCCTTCTTGTGGTGATTTTTCAATGAATTAAGGGTTCACCAGGAAACTTTTAGCGGTAGTTTCCATACCTAGGCTTGGAAGATGTTTGATGTGTTCTTTTTATAAATAATTCTCATACACCTAAGTTTGGCCTTTATGCAACTAAACTATCTATATGCAATTTTTATTTAATGAGGACAACAGATAGTGGATACAAAATGAAATACAATGCCTAAGATTGGGATTATAAGAAATTATAAGCCTTACTTGAGTCGGATGTTTGATGAAGATTCTGAGGCTTGTAGTAGGACAGAATCACCTCTATTTTTGATAGAATCACCTCTATTCTAGATAGAATCACCTGTGTTCTAGATAAAATCACCTTCGATTTGATAAAATCGTAGGCGATTATGTCGCAATCCTACAACAAAATAATTGATAGAAAATAGGGTTTCTTGCAAAATATGGCAGTTTTCTTGTATTCCAAATCACAAATATGTTTTAATTTCTATATGCAAATGGATATGAAATGACATGAGAACACTATGATGACAATTCAACCTAGTATGCCATGGATTTATGTGATTATGATCCTGATTTTATGATGTAGTTAATTGAAATGATGGTGAACACCAAGATGCAATATGCAAATTTAAGCAGTAAACTAAATAAATATTGAACAATGCATGAACAAAAAGGAAATAGGGAAAGAGATGCAAATAGTGGTTTGAATCCTTGCCCCCTTGCTGATCTGCAGACAGGATCACCTATATTTTGATAAAATCACCTCCGATCTGATGAAATCGCCTGGCATTTCTGTCGATCACCTAGCGATTATGCTGATATCTGGGCGATTGTAACTGGGACCTGCAATGATAAAATTAAACAAATGGGGATGCTAGGAGATGGAATTGCATAGCAAACTGATGCGAGGGATCCTTAAGGGAGTTTAGAAGCTATCTCAAGGAATCAAAATTCAACCTGCCAGGGGAGAAAGGGAAAGGGGGCTAGATTAAATAGGTCAAGGAGAGATTTGAGGAAGTTGGGAGGTTAGACTAAACATGGAGGAGGTTTTGATCCCTCCTATGTTTGCCACATCCAATCTACTCGCCATCCTCCCTGATCCGATCGGTTGCTAAACCAGGTAACATGTTTTAAACTAAATTTTGTCTTTTTAGCAAATTTGTTAAAATTTTATTTTAAGACAAAATCGCCTGGCGATTTTGTCGATCGTCAGGCGATTTTGTTGACCGTTGGGCGATTTTGCCCAATGGTCAAACAATTTTTGGTTTATTGGCATGAAAAATGAGGAGATTGTTTTCTCACCATTTTAGCCGACTTTCGGGTAAATTTTGAATAATTTTAATAATTTTTATGATGTTTAGGTAAATTAAATGTGTCAATTTTACCCTACTACATTTTACCCCCTCTTTAGCGATATTTTGAAAAAAGGTCGTTAAAGATGAAATGACACGTTTTTTGAGGTAGTAGAAAAAAATTGGAGTGGATTTTTAGATTCATAGCTCAATGATTTGATGTTTTAAATAGTTACTAATTTACGGTTGCCCCCTTCGAGTTTTTACACCAAATTTTACGTTTGGTGGAAAACTCGAATTTGATCTTCTTTGTTTTATGTGACTTTGTGTGATTTATTGGATGATTTATTACATTTTCTTATGATGGTTGTGTTACATAATTTCTTGTAGTCATGCTTTGATTTTTGAACATTTTGATCATGCTTAACATAAAAGGAAAATGATTTTGTAAAGTGTGTTTTGAGAAAGATGATTTTGTGTGATGATAGATTTGAGGGATTAGCAATGAACCTCGAAGGATGTTGTGTTGTTATATGACTGTTGGTGGAGTTCAAAGCTCGCTAAGTCATGAAGCGGATCCTGTTGTGAGGAAGTTTTGTATTGCTAATACCAAAATATTGTGTGCTTAAGAATAATCTTAAGGCTTTATGATGAGAAAGAAATGTTTGATGTTGTTTTGGGACAAGATGTTTGATAGATTCTAGCAATAAACCTCAAAGGATGTTGTGTTGTATGAGATTTGGTGGAGTTCAAAGTGCTAATGGGGTTTTTTTGTTGTTTGTGATTGTTTGATAATATTGTATGTTGTAAATGTTTGTGTGAAATATATTGAGCAAAGCATGAAAAATTTGAAGGATGATTTACGCTAAGCATAGAATTCCTAAGTGTGAAATTATATGAAATAATTACTTAGGAATTATACTATCATCATGAAAATCAAAATGAAATGCATGATGATATGAAATTATTTGTTCTTTTAAAATGCAAAGTAATGTAAGATAAATCATTGTGTCACATGTTTCAAAAATATTATGTAATTTTTATGAAAATATATGGACTAATTTTGGGCATGAAAAATTAGAAAGATGGTTTGCGCTAGGTATAGAATTCCTAGTGTGAAAATTGAGCAGAATAATTCCTAGGAATTATACCATCATCGCGAAGTCATGAATGTTATGTATGATAAGTGATTTTGAACTACATGTTATTTTTGCAATAAGTTGTTTTTGAGATTTTTGAAATTTTGGAAATATCTATGTAATGTGTTAATATGAAAGTAATGATAAACTAATGTTGTCCAACAAATTTCAAAGAAATATTTTAACTTATTTCTAAGACAAATTCAAATTTATCAAAAACCAGTGTGTGATAAGTGAGTTCATTATCCATCTTGATTTGACACAATGATACAAAATCTCTCAAGGATCAAATGTGTGTGCTTTGTAATGTTCATTTACCAATTTTGAGTAAGGTAGTGATGCAAGCGAACTTGAATGAACCAATGTGTGTGCAAGTGAAGGGTTCATTAACCATGATTTTTGTGCATGAAATCGTACCAGACTACTATGTAATTCAAGTCATCAAAAGCTAGCTAATCCACAAGCGGACATAGGTATGTACAAAAGAAGGTCGCTAATGTGACAGACATGTCGCCACGCGAAAAGGAATTACCCAATGTCAAGCAAGTTGGGCACAAATCACCTGTTATGGGGTTTACCTCATGATTTTCGAATAACTGAGAATTCCAAGGATTCAAGCTCATTCACCCTTCTTTTCTTCACTTTCAAGGGGTAGGGATTTTGTTCATTTTGTTTTGAACAAGGGGATTTTATTGCTTTTCTTTTTCTCTTTTCGTTCTCTTTTTTATTTTTTTCTCTTTCTTTTTCTTTTGATTTTTGACTTTTTTTTTTTCTTTTGGGATACTTGCTCGGATTGGCTGTAGAGCAAGGGATTTTTATTCGGGTAGGGGTGAGCTTGTCCTTTTGCCAATTCTCAAAAAATTCTAGACCATGCGCATGATAGGATAGCAGGGGAAACTTTTCGCTCAAGAGACTAAGACTACTATGTAGTATCATTTTTCGAATTTGCAACAAATCATTTTAATGTGTAAAAGTGTACTTGGTTCAAGAAGTAGCAAGATCATTTCCCAAAACTCAAAATATTATTTAGTGAAATAGTGATCTTCGATACAAGAGAGATTTATAATCATAGTGATAAAATCAAAATAATTAATTTGTGAAATTAAGTGTATGGTTCAAGATAACTTCTGAATTAATCCGAAATAAAGGAAAATATAGCTTCAAAATTTTGAAATACAACAATGAATAACAATGCAGAATGATTTGAAATAATTTTGAGATTTTGATACTTTTTGATTTTTTTAGTTGTTTTATTTGATTTTTATTTTTTGTTTTTTACTTTTAATGATGGAATTGGTGGTATATACAAGATGATCTATATACATTATACAAGGTTATTTGAGTATAGCATGTCTAAGGTGGCTTCAAAATCAAAGGAGGTTTTGAAGGATAATTTGGTTGTGGTGTATGTGAAGTTGTTTGGTTGATAGTTGAGATTGTTGTGATGAAGAATGAGATGTAGATGAAGAAAAGTGATGGACAGAAGATGACAATGATAAAGAGGAAAATAATAGAGAACTTGATGTGATAATAATAATGAAAGGGAGAATGAAGAACAAAAGGTGATGAATAAAAGGTAGCGATAACAAAAGCTTTGTTATAATGTAGAACAATGTAGCAAAAGATTTGACTTTTATGTGTAAAATTGATCATGTTACAAAACAAAATGTCAGAAGGATAAGAAGGTTCTTCATTCTTATCACTATCTTCCAAGTCTTGATAATATGGAGGGAGCATATGTGAAATATATGCATGGGTGTTATTTGGTAAACAAGGATGATCGGGTATGGATGAAGAAAAGTGATTTATAGGAGGTAATTGTGACAATGGAGAATGTATAGAACTTGATGTTTCAACTGTTAAATATTCTTCAAATGGTGTTGGGTCACCATGTATGGTAACAATTTTATTTGCAAGTTTAAACTTCAAACATTGATGAAGAGTGGAAGGGACAACCCTCATCGTATGAATCCAAGGACTTATGAGAAGTAGGTTGTAAGGTGAAGGGCAATATGCTACATAAAACAAAGTATCCAGGATCTTGGGTCCACTCTTAAGGGGAAGAATTATAGTGCCTCGAGCTTCTTGAATTTCATTGTTAAAATATTTTATAATAACATTTGATTCATTGAGATCTTCTTCCTTTAATCCGAGTTTTTGGAATAATTGATAAGTGCATAAATTAAGAGAGGAGCCATTATCTACCATGATAGTTTTAATAGATGTTTCTTTAATAAATCCTGTAATGTAAAGAGAGGAGTCTTCTTGTGGAGTAGAGGAAGGAATCTCCTCATCATAGAATGAAATATGGTTAACCTCAAGAGGGCTTACACCATTAATTGTGTTCTTAGGGAAAAGATCATGAGGAACAAATTGTTGGCTAAGTATCTTGAACAAAGTTTCCCTATGAACATGAGAACTTTGTAATACTTCTAAAAGGGATATCTTTGCTTGAGGATTAATCACTTGTTTTTGGCTATCAAAGTGGATTTTAGATTGATATTTTGATGCTAAATATGGGCTTTCTATGCTTACATTCCATTTTGGATCATTCTCTAGAGCCAAAGATAGTTTTGAAGGTTGGTCAAATGAGGAATCCATCTCTTGAATATCAAATTGAGTTGATTGAACTTGAGGTTGCTCATTTGTAGTTTCTATTACAATATTAGTAATATCATCGTGATGGGACACATTAAGATGCAATATTTGATTGGTTTCCTATTGTTGATAATTGAATAGGGGTTCTTGGGAGATCCCCATGTCTTGATTGATTATGGGTATTTGTTGTGTAGGAGTTTGATTGTTTATTGGAGATTTATAATCAGTTGTAGATTGTAATTCCTTTATAGTGAAAAGACCCTCATCAATCAAATCTTGAATTGCACATCTTAAATTTCTACATTTTTGTGTCATATGTCCATCCACTCTATGATATTCACAATGTAGCTCAGGTTTATACCAATTTGTTGTGGTATCAGGTTGTCTTATGGGAGGTAACTCAATCCTATTTGTATCAAGTAAATGCTTGAGAATTATATCCATTGGTTGATTGAGCTTAGTAAATTTACTATGATGACAATTCAACCTAGTATGCCATGGATTTATGCGATTATGATCTTGATTTTACGATGCAGTTAATTGAAATGATGGTGAACACCAAGATGTAATATGCAAATTTAAGCAGCAAACTAAATAAATATTGAACAATGCATGAAAAAAAGGAAATAGGAAAAGAGATGCAAACAGTGGTTTGAATCCTTGTCCTCTTGCTGATTGCAGACAAGATTGACTGTATTCTAACAAAATTGCCTCCGATATGACAAAATCGCCAGGCGTTTAAGTCGATCGCCTGACGATTATGCTGATATATGGGCGATTGTAACTGGGACCTGCAATGATAAAATTAAACAAATGAGGATGTCGATAGATGGAATTGCATAGCAAACTGATGCGAGGGATCCTTAAGGTAGTTTAGAAGCTATCTCAAGGAAAAAGAATTCAACTTGCTAGTGGGGAGAAAGGGAAAAGGGGCTAGATTAAATAGGTCAAGCAGGTATTTGAGAAAGTTGGTAGGTTAGACTAAACATGGAGGAGGTATTGATACCTCCTATGTTTACCACATCCAATCTGCTCACCATCCTCCCTGATTCGATCGGTTGCTAAACCAGGTAACGCGTTTTAAACTGAATTTTATCTTTTAGCAAATTTGTTAAAATTCTGTTTTAAGATAAAATCGCCTGGCGATTTTATCGATCGTTAGGCAATTTTTTTGATCATTTGGCGATTTTGCCCAACGGTCAAACAATTTTTGGTTTATTGGCATGAAAAATGAGGAGGTTGTTTTATCACCATTTTAGCCGACTTTCGGGTAAATTTTGATAATTTTTATGATGTTTAGGTAAAATAAATTTGTCAATTTTACCCTACTACATTTTGCCCCCTCTTTAACGATATTTTGAAAAAAGGTCATTAAATATGAAATGGCACATTTTTTGAGGTAGTAGAAAATAATTGGACGTATTTTTAGTTCATAGCTCAATATTTATTGTTTTAATAGTTTATTACGTTGCCCCCTTCAAGTTTTTACACCAAATTTTACATTTGTTTGAAAACTCAAATTTCATCTTCTTTGTTTTATGTGACTTTGTGTGATTTATTGGATGATTTATTACATTTGCTAATGATGGTTCTGTTACATAATTTCTTGTAGTCATGCTTTGATTTTTGAACATTTTGATCATGCTTAACATAAAAGAAAAATGATTTTGTAAAGTGTGTTTTGAGAAATATGTTTTTGTGTGATGATAGATTTGAGGGATTAGCAATGAACCTCTAAGGATGTTGTGTTGTTATATGACCGTTGGTGGAGGTCGATGCTCGCTAGGTCATGAAGCTGATCCTGTTGTGAGGAAGTTTTGTATTGCTAATACCAAAATATTGTGTGCTTAAGAATAATCTTAAGGCTTTATGATGATAAAGAAATATTTGATGTTGTTTTAGGACAGGATGTTTGATAGATTCTAGCAATAAATCTCAAAGGATGTTGTGTTGTTATGAGACTGTTGGTGGAGTTCAAAGCTCTCTAAGTCTCGAAGCTAATCCTGTTTGTGAGGAATATTTTTGATATTGCTAAGAATGGTTGTATGCTTAAGAATAATCTTAAGGCTTTTGTGGTAATAGGAATATGTGTGATGTTTGTTTGATAATAATGTATGTGGTAAATATTTGTGAAATAGATTGAGCAAAGCATGAAAATTTCAAAGGATGATTTACGCTAAGCATAGAATTCCTAAGTGTGAAATTATATGAAATAATTACATAGGAATTATACTATCATCACAAAAATGAAAATGAAATGCATGATGATATTAAAATGCAAAGTAATGTAAGATAAATCATTGTGTCACATGTTTCAAAAAGATTATGAAATTTTTATGAAAATATATGGACCAATTTTGGGCATGAAAAATTAGAAAGATGGTTTGCGCTAGGTATAGAATTCCTAGTGTGAAAATTGGGCAGAATAATTCCTAGGAATTATACCATCATCGCGAAGTCATGAATGTTATGTATGATAAGTGATTTTGAACTACATGTTATTTTTACAATAAGTTGTTTTTGAGATTTTTGAAATTTTGGAAATATCTATGTAATGTGTTAATATGAAAGTAATGATAAATTAATGTTGTCCGATAAATTTCTAAGAAATATTTTAACTTATTTCTAAGACAAATTCAAATTTATCAAAAACTAGTGTGTGGTAAGTGAGTTTATTTTTCATCTTGATTTGACACAATGATACAAAATCTCTCAAGGATAAAATGTGTGTGCTTTGTAATGTCCATATACCAATTTTGAGTAAGGTAGTGATGCAAGCGAACTTAAATGAACCAATGTGTGTGCAAGTGAAGGGTTCATTAACCATGATTTTTGTGCATGAAACCGTACCAGACTACTATGTAAGTCAAGTCATAAAAAGATAGCTAATCCACAAGTGGACATAGGTCTGTACAAAAGAAGGTCGCTAATGTGACATACATGTCACCACACGAAAAGAAATTACCCAATGTCAAGAAAGTTGGGCACAAATCACCTGTTATGGGATTTACCTCACGATTTTTGAATAACTGAGAATTCCAGGGATTCAAGCTCGTTCACCCTTCTTTTCTTCACTTTCAAGTGGTAGGGATTTTTTTCATTTTGTTTTGAACAAGGGGATTTTATTGCTTTTCTTTTTCTCTTTTCGTTCTCTTTTTTTTTTGTCTTTATTTTTATTTTGATTTTTGATTTTTTATTTTATTTTATTTTGGGATACTTGCTCGGATTGGCTATAGAGCAAGGTATTTTTATTCGGGCAGGGGTGAGCTTGTCATTTTGCCAATTCTTAAAAAAATCTAGACCATGCGCATGATAGGATAACAGGGGAAACGTTTCGCTCAAGAGACTAAGACTACAATGTAGTATCATTTTTTGAATTTGCAACAAATCATTTTAATGTGTAAAAGTGTACTTGGTTCAACAAATAGCAAGATCATTTCCCAAAACTCAAAATATTATTTAGTGAAATAGTGATCTTCGATACAAGAGAGATTTATAATCATAGTGAGAAAATAAAAATAATTAATTTGTGAAATTAAGTGTATGGTTCAAGATAACTTCTGAATTAATCTGAAATAAAGGTAAATATAGCTTCAAAATTTTTAAATACAACAACAAATAACAATGCAGAATAATTTGAAATAATTTTGAGATTTTGATTTTTTTAGTTGTTTTATTTGATTTTTTTTTTTATAATGATATTGGTGGTATATACAATATGATCTATATAGACTATATGAGATAATTTACGCATAGCATGTCTAATGTGGCTTCAAAATCAAAGGAGGTTTTGAAGGATAATTTGGTTGTGGTGTATGTGAAGTTGTTTGGTTAATAGTTGAGATTGTTGTGATGAAGAATGAGATGTAGATGAAGAAAAGTGATGGACAAAATATGACAATGATAAAGAGGAAAATAATAGAGAACTTGATGTGATAATAATAATGAAAGAGAGAATGAAGAACAAAAGGTGATGAATAAAAGGTAGCGATAACAAAAACTTTGTTATAATGTAGAACAATGTAGCAAAATATTTGACTTTTATGTGTAATCATTCTTATCACTATCTTCCAAGTCTTGATAATATGGAGGGAGCATATGTGAAATATATGCATGGGTGTTATTTGATAAACAAGGATGATCGGGTATGGATGAAGAAAAGTGATTTATAGGAGGTAATTGTGACAATGGAGAATGTATAGAACTTGATGTTTCAACCATTAAAGATTCTTCAAATGGTTTTGGGTCACTATGTATGGTAATAATTTTATTTGCAAGTTTAAACTTCAAATATTGATGAAGAGTGGAAGGGACAACCCTCATCGTATGAATCCAAGGACTTATGAGAAGTAGGTTGTAAGGTGAAGGGCAAGATGCTACATAAAACAAAGTATCCAGGATCTTGGGTCCACTCTTAAGGGGAAGGATTATAGTGCCTCGAGCTTCTTGAATTTTATTGTTAAAAAAATTTATAATAACATTTGATTCATTGATATCTTCTTCCTTTAATCCAAGTTTTTGGAAGAATTGATAAGTGCATAAATTAAGAGAGGAGCCATCATCTACCATGATAGTTTTAATAGATGTTTCTTTAATAGATACTGTAATGTAAAGAGAAGAGTCTTCTTGTGGAGTAGAGGAAGGAATCTCCTCAAAATATAATGAAATATGGTTAACCTCAATAAGGCTTACACCATTAATTGTGTTCTTAAGAGAAAGATCATGAGGAACAAATTGTTGGCTAAGTATCTTGAACAAAGTTTCCCTATGAACATGAGAACTTTGTAATACTTATAAAAGGGATATATTTGCTTGAGGATTAATCACTTTTTGTTGGCTATCAAAGTGGATTTTAGATTGATATTTTGATGCTAAAGATTGGATTTCTATGCTTAAATTCCATTTTGGATCATTCTCTAGAGCCAAAGATATTTTTGAAGGTTGGTCAAATGAGGAATCCATCTCTTGAATATCGAATTGAGTTGATTGAACTTGAGGTTGCTCATTTTTAGTTTCTATTATGATATTAGTAATATCATCGTGATGGGACACATTACGATGAAATATTTGATTGGTTTCATGTTGTTGATAATTTAATAGGGGTTCTTGGGAGATCCCCATGTCTTGATTTATTATGGGTATTTGTTGTGTAGGAGTTTGATTGTTTATTGGAGATTTATAATCAATTGTAGATTGTAATTCCTTTATATTAAAAAGACCCTCATCAATCAAATCTTGAATTGCACATCTTAAATTTCTACATTTTTATGTCATATGTCCATCCACTCTATGATATTCATAATGTAGCTCAGGTTTATAACAATCTGTTGTGGTATCAGGTTGTCGTATGGGAGGTAACTCAATCCTATTTTTATCAAGTAAATGCTTGAGAATTATATCCATTGGTTGATTGAGCTTAGTAAATTTACATGGTGAAGGTTTTTGAGAGGCTTTTGATAATTGGCTTAGGACTTCAACCATAAAAGGACTTAATGGTTTATTACATTTTTTTTCTTTATTATGGTTAGAATGATGATAGGAAGATTGTGAAGTATGATGTGAGTGCATGGTAGGACTGGAAGAAGAAGTATTTTCTTGTTGAAATGGATGTGTTGTGTTGAAAGAAGAATGTTGAAATGGTGAAGAAGGATTATATGTGGATCGATAGGCATAATATGGATATGTGGGTGAAAATATAATGTCATTATGAAGAGGATTGGAAAAGGTATTATCTTGTTGGGGTAAGGATGACAAATGAGAAAAGTGTGATAAAGGTGATGTTGAATATGGATGAGGTTGGTCATAATCAACAAATGTATTTGACAGAATTTTCCCAACATTACTGATGGGCTCATATTGATTTGATTTAAGACTCATGGTTTATTTAGTACTTCTAAAATTAATATTTGGTATCTAAAATTTAGAATTGAATCTAAAACATACAAATTTGAAATATGATTTTTTTATTGTTTTTGAATTCAGAAGAAATGCCTATGTATTCACGTCGGGTTCACCAAAGAATGTAGACCTAAAATTTTTGCACTCCTTTCTTCTAGGTTTATGGATCCACGACTCAGAGGTGAATGGTAAAATAGTAGATCTAAACATCGAAAGAGAGGCACTTAATTGTGCCTTCTTGTGGTGATTTTTTGATGAATTAAGGGTTCACCAGGAAACTTTTAACGGTAGTTTTCGTACCTAGGCTTGGAAGATGTTTGATGTGTTCTTTTTATAAATCATTATCATACACCTAAGTTTGGCCTTTATGCAACTAAACTATCTATATGCAATTTTTATTTAATGAGGACAGCAGACAGTGGATACAAAATGAAATACAATGCCTAATATTGGGATTATAAGAAATTATAAGCCTTACTTGAGCCGGATGTTTGATGAAGATTATGAGGCTTGTAGCAGGACAAAATCATCTCTATTTCTGACAGAATCACCTCCATTCCAGAAAAAATCATCTGTGTTCCAGATAAAATCACCTTCGATTTGAAAAAATCTCAGGCGATTATGTCGCAATCCTACAACAAAATAATTGACAGAAAACAGTGTTTCTTGCAAAATATGGCAGTTTTATTGTATTCCTAATCATAAATATGCTTTAATTTCTATATGCAAATAAATATAAAATGACATGAGAACACTATGATGACAATTCAACCTAGTATTCCAAGGTTTTATGTGATTATGATCCTAATTTTATGATGCAGTTAATTGAAATTATGGTGAACACCAAGATGCAATATGCAAATGTGAGCAGTAAACTAAAAAAATATTGAACAATGCATGAACAAAAGGGAAACAGGAAAAAAGATGCAAACAATAGTTTGAATCCTTGTCCCCTTGCTGATATGTAGACAAGATCACCTGTATTCTGACAAAATTGCCTCTAATCTAATGAAATTGCCTGGCATTTCTGTCGATCGTCTAGAAATTATGCTAATATCTAGACGATTGTAACTGGGACCTGTAATGATAAAATTAAACAAATGGGGATGTCGAGAGATGGAATTGCATAGCAAAATGATGTGAGGGATACTTAAGGGAGTTTAGAAGCTATCTCAAGGAATCATAATTCAACTTGCCAACGGGGAGAAAGGGAAAGGGGGTTAGATTAAATAGGTCAAGGAGAGATTTGAGGAATTTTTTAGGTCAGACTAAACATGGAGGAGGTTTTGATCCCTCCTATATTTTCCACATCCAATTTTCTCACCATCCTCTCTGATCTGATCGGTTGCTAAACCAGGTAATGCATTTTAAACTGAATTTTATCTTTTTAGAAAATTTGTTAAAATTTTGTTTTAAGATCGTCAGGCGATTTTGTTGACCGTTGGGTGATTTTGCTTAATGGTCAAACAATTTTTGGTTTATTGGTGTTAAAAACGAAGAGATTATTTTCTCATCATTTTTGCTGACTTTCAGATAAATTTTGATAATTTTTATGATGTTTAGATAAATTAAATACATTAATTTTTACCCTACTACAGAAAGGATAACAAGGTGGGAGCGGATGGTGGAGAAGTTGAAGAGGCAGTTCATTCTAGCTGATTATGAATTGGATCTGCTCTAGAAAATGTAGGGTTTGAGGCAGTCAAGCAAGTATTTCAAGGAATACATTGAGGAGTTCTATAAAATTTTAATTAGAACATGCCATTCTGAGGCCAATAAGAAGGTAGCCCGTTATATAAATGGGTTGAGAGCAAGTATTCAAGAGGAGTTGAATCTAGTCAGGATGACCACCATAGAAGATGCTTACCAGTTTACCTTCGAGGTAGAAGATAAGCTGAACAGGAGGTTTGAAAGTAAACAGAGAGAAAGAGGTCATGGTGGAAGAACTTGCAGGAGAACAAATGGATGATGGAATGAGAACCAAAAGAAAACCGAGGAAACAATCAACAATCAGGACCATACGAGGGAGAATTCTTACCGCCCTTGTGAGCAAAATAATAGCTACAAAAGAGGAATATGGAGGTCTAGACGAGGACCTAGAAGAGGAGGATTTTATGAAATCTGCTTCCAACATGGAGAAGAAGGAAATTGGGCATACGATTACCCACAGCACCTAGGGGGAATAAATAAGAGACTTGAAGGTAATGCTCAAGCTGATATTATAGATGAAGGTGCTGAATATGAGCACTCTGAAGAAGTATAAAGAGGAGAAGTTCTGGTTACAAGGAGAGCCTTGCTGAATGAGGAGAATTATCCAGATCAGAGGAAGAGCCTATTTGGAACAAGGTGTAAATATGCAGGTAAGGTGTGTAATGTTATCATTGATAATGGTAGCACTGATAACCTAGTTTCGAAAGGAATGGTTACCAAGTTACAGTTAGAGAGGAGGCACCCATATCAATATCAGATTGCTTGGTTGTAGAAGGACCATAGGGATTTGGTCAGTGAGAAATGTTTGGTAAATTTCCATATTGGGAATTACCATGATGAGATCTTGTGTGATATCCTACCTATGGATGCATACCATTTGCTATTGGTAAGGCCATGGTAGTTTGATCAGCGTGCAATACATTATGGGCATGCCAACACTTACTCCTTGACAAAGAATGGAGTGTGTCATAAAATGAAGCCCTTGATGGAAATAGATGAAAAGGTATGTAGCAGTGCCAAAATCATTTTAGTAGATGGTAGAAAAGTTTTGGATGGCCTTACGCATAAAGATATGTGCTATGCAATAATTCCTAGAGTTAAGGATGAGCAATGCAAAGATATTCCAGTAGAGGTCTTAGGTCTGTTAGAATAATTCCTATATATTATATCAGATAACATACCTGAGGGTTTACCACTAGTGAGGAAGATCAGTCACCACATAGATTTGGTATCAAGAGCTAGTTTACCCAATAAAGCAACCCATAGAATGAATCTTGTAGAAAGTGAGGAGCTAAACAAACAAGTCCAAGAGCTAATAAAAAAAGAGTGATTTGGGAGAGCTTAAGCCCATGTGTAGTACCTGCAATACTATCAAAAAAGAAATATGAGGAGAGGAGAATGTGTACAGACTCTTGATCTATTAACTAGATCATCATCAAATATAGATTTCCATTGCCAAGGATGGATGACATTATGGACTGTTTAAGTGGAGCCAAGTACTTCACCAAGATTGACCTGAAGAGTGAGTATCATCAGATTTTTATCAGAGAAGGAGGCGAGTTGAAGACATCCTTTAAGAAAAAAGATGATTTCTATGAGTGGTTGGTCATGCAGTTTGGGCTAACCAATGCCCCAAGCACATTCATGCAACTTATAAATGAGGTATTGAAGGATTGTTTAGGAAAATTTGTCATTGTATATTTGGATGGCATTTTAATTTTTAGTAAGACTTTGGAGGAGCACCTACTGCATATTCAACGAGTTTTTGAGAAGCTGAGGGAAGAGCAATTGTTGATTAATTTGAAGAAGTGCAATTTTTTGAAGAATAATTTGGTGTATCTGGGATTTTTCATCTTAGATGAAGGTCTTAAAATGGACCCAGAAAAAGTTAGGGCCATCATCGAATGGCCTACTCCAGGAAGCATTATAGAGGTAAGATCATTCCATGGTCTAGCCAGTTTTTACTAAAAAATTATTAAGAATTTTAGAAGTATTTGTGCATCCCTAACAGAGACAATGAAAGGGGATAAGAAGGAGTTTAGGTGGACTTCAGGAGCAGATAGGAGTTTTTATATGTTGAATAAGAAAGTCACAGAGAAACCTGTTATAGCACTTCTAGTTTTTAATAAGGTATTTAAAATATATTGTGATACTAGTGGTAGTTCCACAAGATCTGCATTGAGTCAAGAAGGTGAGCCTATTACCTACTTTAGTGAGAAGCTTAATGAGGCTAGGAAAAATTATTATGTCTATGATCAAGAGTTTTATGCTATAGTTCAGAATTTGAAGAAGTGGAGCTACTATTTATTGCCAAAAGAGTTTGTTCTATATACTGATCATCATACCTTACAGTATATTAATAGCTAAGGAAAACTAAATCAGAGGCACTTGAAATGGGTTGAGTTTTTACAGAGTTATACCTTTGTGTTAAAACACAGGAGTGGGAAGTCAAATAGGGTTGCATATGCCTTAAGTAGAAGGTAAAACTTGTTGACATAAATGAAGGTGGAGGTCATAGGGTTTGATGAACTTAAGAGTTTGTACCCTGAAGATCCAGATTTTGGAGAGGCTTGGAGAGCTTGCATGACACCTGTTACTTTTGCTAGGACAAAATGGTTGGATTTTCTAATCCAATATAGAATATTATTCATAGGAAACCAATTGTGCATTCCAAGGAGTTCAATGAGAGAGAATATGGTCAAGGAGAAGCATAGTGGAGGGTTGGTTGGACACTTTGGTTGAGATAAGATCATTTCCCTCGTTAGTGAGAACTACTATTGGCCACAATTACAACAAGATGTGAAGAGATTTGTACAAAGTTGTAGAGTATTCCAAAGGGCCAAGGGTGTGAGGTAGAACACTGGATTATACCAGCCATTACCTGTACCAGAGAAACCATGGGAAGACATCAACATGGATTTTGTTCCTTGCCTACCAAGGACAAAGGGGGGGAATGACTCCATATTTGTGGTGGTTGACAGGTTTTCAAATATGACAAATTTCATTCCCTTTTTGAAAACTAAAGATGCAGTTCATGTTGTAGGGTTGTTTTTCAAAGATGTGGCACGTCTACATGGTCTACCAAAGAGTATTGTTTTAGACAGGGATACCAAGTTTGTTGGGTATTTTTGGAGGACTTTGTGGAATAAATTGAAGATTTATTTGAATTTTAGTTCTACATACCCATAGACTTATGGGCAAGCAGAAGTGGCGAATAGAAGTTTGGGTAATATACTAAGATGCTTAATAGGAGATAAGCCCAAGTGGTGGGACTTGGTTTTACTTTAGGTAAAATTTACTTATAACAATTTTGTCAATAGGAGTACTAATAAATAGCCATTCCAAATTATGTATTGGATCAGCCTAAGGAATGCTTCTGAGTTGAGAAGGATGGATAGAGGGGAAAAGAGCAGTACTGAGGCTAAGGACTTTGCAGAGTACCTGAATTATTTGCATGAGGAGGTAAAGAAATATATTAACAAGATGAACAAGTAGTACAAGACAAGGGTAGATGATAAGAAACAGTTTAAGGAATCCAAAGTGAGAGATGGAGTTATGGTCCACCTAAGAAAATAAAGGTTTCCTGCTAAAACCTATAACAACCTAAAAATGAAGAAGTTTGGACCATGCAGTATCATAGAGAAACGGGATTCAGGAAATGCATATGAAGTATAATTTTCAAGTAGACTTAACATATCTCCTGTGTTCAATATTTCTAATTTGGTAGAATATCATGAAGGTAAAAATGATGATGGACCAGTAATAGAATTTTGGGATATTATGGTATCTACTCCAGAGAAGGAAGAGATAGAAGAAATCCTGGATACCCACATCGACAAAAGTACTAGAAACATGTAGTATGAAGAATATTTGGTAAAGTTGAAGGACAGGCCTTTTGAAGATTCATCTTGGTTGTTGAAGACAAAGGTTGATCGCGTGGGTTTTCCTCCAACAACAGAGAAGTGAAGGTCACTTCTAAATTTACCCTAGGTGTCTTATGCAGGAGCATCCAACGGTGTAAGAGTGATCTTGCATCACCCAAATTGTATTTATTTCATTTTGTTCTAGAATTTGTTTAGTTGTTTAGAGGATGGAGAAATAGACCCAACACTAAAATAATCATCCCAATATCCTGAGCGGTTTGGGAGATATGTAAATTTTAATGTCTTCTACCCTGTCAAAACTAGTGAAAAATCCTGCTAGTAAAACTAGTAAAACTTGGAGGCCAATTTTGAAGGCCTTAGAGGCCTTTTTAAGGGGTGAAATATGGTAGTACTATATATAAAAATAGTACTAGGCTTCCTAACCCTTCGAGAGCTTTTCGAAAAGGTGCTATAATAGCCATTTCGAGCAACGAGCGAGGAGTTATGACCTCGGTAAGTTTACCCCCGAAATTCAAATTTGAAATAGATGGTTTTAGGTGGGAAAAGGGAAAATATGGTCAAAAGGGGAGAATTTCAAATTTTTAAGGAGTTAGTCTTGGGAAGATCCATTCTCAACAAGGAATATGAGAAAGCATTTGGCATTTTTCTCTGTTTCTTTTGTGGATTTTATGTGTTTTGGTTAATGCAACTCTACTTCAAGTGGTATCAGAGCAGGAGTTCCTGAGTGTGTAAATAGATCGCCGGATGTGAGGTAGTTTACACCAAGATTTGTGGTTAGGTTTTGTGAGATACGTGAGTAGAATACCTCCACGAAGAAACCATGGTGGTGGGAGACAAGTTGTGGTGCCAGAAGAAGATTTTAGAGCTTTGCAGAGGCAAGTTCAAGCTCTGCAAGAGGAGCTGCATAGAGGGTTTGAGCCAAGGAGAGAAGATGGGAGTGAAGATGAAGCTGAAGAAGAAGAGGCCCAGTTCAAGGAAGAAGAAGAGGTAGTAGATCCTGCACAAGCTAGGTTATATAGAGCTATATCCCAGATTGGGAAGAGATCAAAGATGGAGGTTTCTACGTATTCTAGAAATCTTAATCTAGAAGAGTTGATCAACTGGATCAATGACATAGAAGAATACTTTGAGTATGAGGAGGTTGAATATCCTGAGAGGGTCAAGTTTGCTAAGACCAAGCTGAAGGGTCATGCTAGTATTTTGTGGAAAGGAGTGCAGTTGGACAAAAATAGAAGAGGGAAAGAAAGGATAACAAGGTGGGAGCGGATGGTGGAGAAGTTGAAGAGGCAGTTCATTCTAGCTGATTATGAGTTGGATCTGCTCAAGAAAATGTAGGGTTTGAGGTAGTCAAGCAAGTCTATCAAAGAATACACAGAGGAGTTCTATAAAATTTTAATTAGAATAGGCCATTCTGAGGCCAACAAGGAGAAGGTAGCCCATTATATAAATGGGTTGAGAGCAAGTATTCAAGAGGAGCTGAGTCTGGTCAGGATGACCACCATCGAATATGCTTACCAGTTTACCTTGAAGGTAGAAGAGAAGCTGAATAGGAGGTTTGAAAGCAAACATAGAGGAAGAGGTCATGGTGGAAGAACTGGTGGGAGAAAAAATGGAGGACGAAATGAGGACCAAAAGAAAACTAGGGAAACAAGCAACAATCAGGACCAGAAGGGGGAGAATGCTTACCACCCCCATGAGAAGAATAATAGCTACCAGAATAATAGCTACCAAAGAGGAAGAGGGAGGTCTAGACGAGGGCCTAGAAGAGGAGGATTTCATGGAACCTACTTCCAATGTGGAGAAGAAGGACATCGGGCATACGAGTGCCCACAACACCAAGGGGAACAAATAAGAGACCTAAAGGTAATGCTCGAGCTACTGTTGTAGATGAAGGTGCTGAATCTGAGCACTCTAAAGAAGTAGAAAGAGGAGAAGTTATGGTCACAAGGAGAGCCTTGTTGAATGAGGAGAAGGATCCAGATCAGAGGAAGAGCCTATTTCAAACAAGGTGTAAATGTGCAGGTAAGGTGTGTAATGTTATCATTGATAATGGTAGCACTAATAACCTAGTTTTTGAAGGAATGGTTACCAAGTTACAGTTAGAGAGAAGGAGGCACCCACATCCATATCGGATTGCTTGGTTGTAGAAGGACCATAGGGCTTTGGTCAATGAGCAATGTTTGGTAAAGTTCCATATTGGGAATTACCATGATGAGGTCCTGTGTGACATCCTGCCTATGGATGCTTACCATTTGTTGTTGGGAAGGCCATGGTAGTTTGATCGATGTGCAATACATGATGGGCATGCCAACACTTACTCCCTGATAAAGGATGGAGTGCACCACAAGCTAAAGCCCTAGAAGGAAATGGATGAAAAGGTATGTAGCAGTGCCAAAATATATTTAGTAGATGGTAGAAAATTTTTGGATGGCCTAAAGCATGAGCATATGTGCTATGCATTAATTCCTAGAGTTAAGGATGAGCAATGCAAAGATATCCCAATAGAGGTCTCAGGTCTGTTAGAAGAATTCCTAGATATTATATCAGATAATGTACCTGAGGGTTTGCCACCAGTGAGGAAGATCAGTCACCACATAGATTTGGTACCGGGAGCTAGTTTACCCAATAAAGCAGCCCATAGAATGACTCATGTAGAAAGTGAGGAGCTAAATAGACAAGTCCAAGAGCTACTAAAAAAGGGACTGATTCAAGAGATCTTAAGTCCATGTGCAGTACCTGCAGTACTAGCACCAAAGAAATATGGGGAGTGGAGAATGTGTACAGACTCCCAAGCTATTAACAAGATCACCATCAAATATATATTTCCATTGCCAAGGATGGATGACATTATGGACTATTTGAGTGGAGCCAAGTACTTCACCAAGATTGACCTGAAGAGTGGGTATCATCAGATTCGTATCAAAGAAGGAGATGAGTGGAAGACAACCTTCAAGACCAGAGAGGGTTTGTATGAGTGGTTGGTCATGCCATTTGGGCTAACCAATGCACCAAGCACATTCATGTGACTGATGAATGAGGTATTGAAGGAGTTTTTAGGAAAATTTATCATTGTATATTTAGATGACATTTTAATTTTTAGTAAGACTTTGGAGGAGCACCTGCTGCATATTCGATGAGTTTTTGAGAAGCTGAGGGAGGAGCAGTTGCTGATTAATTTGAAGAAGTGCAGTTTTGTGAAGGAGTTGGTGTATCTGGGATTTGTCATCTCAGCTGAAGGTCTTAAAATGGACCCAGAAAAAGTGAGGGCTATCATCGAATGGCCTACTCCAAGGAGCATTACAGAGGTAAGATCATTCCATGGTCTAACCAATTTTTACAAAAAATTTATTAGGAATTTTAGCAGTATTTGTGCACCCCTAACAGAGACAATGAAAGGGGATAAGAAGGAGTTTAAGTGGACTTCAGGAGCAGATAGGAGTTTTGATATGTTGAAGAAGAAAGTCATAGAGCAACCTATTTTAGCACTTCCATATTTTAACAAGGTATTTCAGGTAGATTGTGATGCTAGTGGTAGTGCCATAGGAGCTGTATTGAGTCAAGAAGGTAAGCCTATTGCCTACTTTAGTGAGAAGCTTAATGAGGCTAGGAAAAAGTATTATATCTATGATCAAGAGTTTTATGCTATAGTTCAGGCTTTGAAGAAGTGGAGACACTATTTTTTGCCAAAATAGTTTGTTCTATATATTGATCATCAGGCCTTACAATATATTAATAGCCAAGGAAAACTAAATCAGAGGCACTTGAAATGGGTTGAGTTTTTGCAGAGTTATACCTTTGTGTTAAAACACAGGAGTGGGAAGTCAAACAGGGTTGCAGATGCCTTAAGTAGAAGGTAAAACTTGTTGACAAAAATGAAGGTGGAGGTCATAGGGTTTGATGAACTTAAGAGTTTGTACCCTGAAGATCCAGATTTTGCAGAGGCTTGGAGAGCTTGCATGGCACCTGTTACTTTGGACAGGACAAAATGGTTGGATTTTCTAATCCAATATGGAATGTTATTCAGAGGAAACCAATTGTGCATTCCAAGGAGTTCAATGAGAGAGAATCTGGTCAAGGAGAAGCATAGTGGAGGGTTGGTTGGACACTTTGGTTGAGATAAGACCATTGCCCTTATTAGTGAGAACTACTATTGGCCACAATTACAACAATATGTGAAGATATTTGTACAAAGTTGCAAAGTATGCTAGAGGGCCAAGGGTGTGAGGCAGAACACTAGATTATACCAGCCATTACCTGTACCAGAGAAACCATGGGAAGACATCAGCATGGATTTTGTTCTTGGCCTACCAAGGACATAGAGGGGGAATGACTCCATATTTGTGGTGGTTGATAGGTTTTCAAATATGGCACATTTCATTCCCTTCCAGAAAACTAATGATGCAGTTCATGTTGTAGGGTTGTTTTTCAAAGAGGTGGTACGACTACATGGTCTACCAAAGAGTATTGTTTCAGATAGGGATACCAAGTTTATTGGGTATTTTTGGAGGACTTTGTGGAAGAAATTGAAGATAGATTTGAAGTTCAGTTCTGCATACCACCCACAGACTGATGGGCAAACAGAAGTGGTGAATAGAAGTTTGGGTAATCTACTGAGATGCTTAGTAGGAGATAAGCCCAAGGGGTGGGACTTGGTTTTACCACAGGAAGAATTTTCTTATAACAATTCTATCAATAGGAGTACTAATAAATCCCCATTCCATATTGTGTATGGGAGCAGCCCAAGGAATGCTTCTGAGTTGAGAAATATGGACAGAGGGGAAAAGAGTAGTGTTGAGGCTGAGGACTTTGCAGAGCACCTGAAGAATTTGCATGAGGAGGTAAAGAAACATATTAACAAGATGAACACTCAGTACAAGACAAGGGTAGACCAGAAGTGACGGTTTAAGGAATTCCAAGTGGGAGATGAAGTTATGGTCCACCTGAGAAAAGAAAGGTTTCTTGCTAAAACCTATAACAAGCTAAAAATGAAGAAGTTTGGACCATGCAGGATCATAGAGAAACGGGATTCAGGAAATGCATATGAAGTAGAACTACCAAGTGGACTTAACATATCTCCTGTGTTCAACATTTCTGATTTGGTAGAATATCATGAAGGGGAAAATGATGATGGACCAATAACATAAGTTTGGGATATTCCGGCATCTACTCCAGAGAAGGAAGAGATAGAAGAAATCCTGGATACCCGCATCGACAAAAGTACCAGAAATAGGCAGTATGAAGAATATTTGGTTAAGTGGAAGGGTAGGCCTATTGAAGATTCATCTTGGTTGTCGAAGATAGAGGTTGACCACCTGGGTTTTCCTCCAACAATAGAGAAGTGAAGGTCACTTCTAAATTTACCCTAGGTGTCTGATGCAGGAGCATCCAGCGGTGTAAGAGTGATCTTGCATCACCCAAATTTGTATTTGTTTCATTTTTTTCTAGCATTTGTTTAGTTTTTTAGAGGATGGAGAAATAGACCCAACGCTGAAAGAATCATCCCAATATCCTGAGCGGTTTGGGAGATATGTAAATTTTAATGTCTTCTACCCTGTCAAAACTAGTGAAAAATCTTGCTAGTAAAACTAGTAAAACTTGGAGGCCAATTTTGAAGGCCTTAGAGGCCTTTTTAAGGGGTGAAATATGGCGGTACTTGTCTAAACATAGTACCAAGCTTCCTAACCCTTCGAGAGATTTTTGAAAAGGTGCTATAATAGTCATTTCGAGCAACGAGCGAGGAGTTATGACCTCGACAAGTTTACCCCCAAAATTCAAATTTGAAATAGATGGTTTTAGGCGGGAAAAGGGAAAACAGGGTCAAAAGGGAGGAATTTTGAATTTGTAATCAGTTAGTCTTGGTAAGCTCCATTATCAACAAGGAATATCAGAAAGCTTTTGGTATTTTTCTCTGTTTTCTCTATTTATGTGGATTTTATGTGTTTTGGTTAATGCAACTCTGCTTCAAGTGGTATCAGAGCAGGAGTTCTTGAGTGTGTAAACAGATCGTCGAATGTGAGGTAGTTTACACCAGGATTTGTGGTTAGGTTTTGTGAGAGACGTGAGCAAAATACCTCCACAAAGAAACTATGGTGGTGGGAGACAATTTGTGGTTCCATAAGAAGATTTCAAATATTTGTAGAGGTAAGTTTAAGCTCTACAAGAGGAGGTGCATAGAGGGTTTGAGCCAAGAAGAGAATATGGGAGTGGAGATAAAACTGAAGAAGAAGAGGCCCAGTTCAAGGAATAAGAGGAGGTGGTAGATCCTATGCAAACCAGGTTATATAGAGCTATATCACAGATTGGGAAGAGACCAAAGATGGAGGTTTCTACATATTCTGGAAAATCTTAATATAGAAGAGTTGATCAACTGGATCAATGACATAGAAGAATACTTTGAGTATGAGGAGGTTGAAGATCCTAAGAGGTTCAAGTTTTCTAAGACCAAGATGAAGGGTCATGCTAGTATTTGGTGGAAAGGAGTGCATTTGGATAGAAACAGAAGAGGAAAATAAAGGATAACAAGGTGGGAGCAGATGGTGGAGAAGTTGAAGAGGCAGTTCATTCTAGTTAATTATGAGTTGGATATGCTAAAAAAAATGAAGGGTTTGAGGCAATCAAGCAAATATTTCAAGGAATACACTGAGGATTTCTATAAAATTTTAATTAGAACATGCCATTATGGGGCCAAAAAGGAGAAGGTAGCCCATTATATAAATTGGTTGAGAGCAAGTATTCAAGAGGAGCTAAGTCTGGTCAGGATGACCACCATCGAATATGCTTACCAGTTTTCCTTGAAGGTAGAAGAGAAGCTGAACTGGAGGTTTGAAAGCAAACAGAGAGGAAGAGGTCATGGTGGAAGAACTGGTGGGAGAACAAATGAACGACGGAATGAGGACCAAAAGAAAACTAGGGAAACAAGCAACAATTAAGACAATAAGGGAGAGAATGCTTACTGCCCCTGTGAGAAGAATAATAACTACCAAAATAATAGCTACCAAAGAGGAAGAGTGAGGTCTGGATGAGGGCCTGGAAGAGGAGGATTTTGTGGAACTTGCTTCCAATGTGGATAAGAAGGACATCAAGCATACGAGTGCCCGCAACACCAAGGGGGAACAAATAAGAGACCTGAAGGTAATGCTTTAGCTATTGTTGTAGATGAAGGTGCTAAATCTAAGCACTCTGAAGAAGTGAAAAGAGAAGTTTTGGTCATAAGGAGAGCCTTGTTGAATAAGGAGAAGGATCCAGATCAGAGGAAGAGCCTATTTCGAACAAGGTGTAAATGTACAGGTAAGGTGTGTAATGTTATCATTGATAATGGTAGCACTGATAACCTAGTTTTAGAAGGAATGGTTTCCAAGTTACAGTTAGAGAGAAGGAGGCACCCGCATCCATATCGAATTGATTGGTTGCAGAAGGACCATACAACTTTGGTCAGTGAGCAATATTTGGTAAAGTTTTATATTGGTAATTACCATGATGAGGTCATGTGTGACATCTTGCCTATGGATACTTGTCATTTGTGGTTGGGAATACCATGGCAGTTTGATCAACATGAAATACATGATAGGCATGCCAAAACTTACTCCCTGACAAAGGATGGAGTGCACCACAAGCTGAAGCTCCTGAAGGAAATGGACAAAAAGGTATGTAGCAGTGCTAGAATCTGTTTAGTATATGGTAGAAAATTTTGGGATGGCCTGAAGCACGAGCATATGTACTATGCATTAATTCCTATAGTTAAGGATGAGCAATGCAAAGATATCCAAGTAGAGGTCTCAGGTATGTTAGAAGAATTTCCAAATATTATATCAAATAATGTACCTAAGGGTTTGCTACTAGTTAGGAAGATCGGTCACCACATAGATTTAGTACCGGGAGCTAGTTTACCCAATAAAACAACCCATAGAATGACTCATGTAGAAAGTGAGGAGCTAAACATATAAGTCCAATAGCTATTAAAAAAGGTACTGATTCGGGAGAGCTTAATTCCATGTGCAGTACCTGTAGTACTAGCACCAATAAATATGGGAAATGGAGAATGTGTACAAAATATTGAGCTATTAATAAGATCACCATAAAATACATATTTCCATTGCCAAGGATGGATGACATTATGGATTGTTTGAGTGGAGCCAAGTATTTCACCTAGATTGACCTGAAGAGTGGGTATTATCAAATTCATATCAAATATGGAGATGAGTGGAAGACAGTCTTCAAGACCAGAGAGGGTTTGTATGAGTTGTTGGTCATGTAGTTTGGGCTAACCAATGCACCAAGCACATTCAAGTGACTAATGAAAGAGGTATTGAAGGAGTTTTTAGAAAAAATTATCATTGTATATTTGGATGACATTTTAATTTTTAGTAAGACTTTGGAGGAGCACTTACTGCATATTTGACAAGTTTTTTGAGAAGTTGAGGGAAGAGTAGTTGTTGATTAATTTGAAGAAGTACATTTTTGTGAAGGAGTTGGTGTATCTAGGATTTATCATCTCAGTTGAAGGTCTTAAAATGGACCCAAAAAAAGTGAGGGATATCATCGAATGGCCTACTATAAGGAGCATTACAGAGGTAAGATCATTCCATGGTCTAGCCATTTTTTACATAAAATTTATTAGGAATTTTAGCAGTATTTGTGCACCCCTAACAAAGACAATGAAAGGGGATAAGAAAGAGTTTAATTGGACTTCAGGAGTAGATAGGAGTTTTGATAGGGTCAATTTTGCTAAGACCAAGATGAAGGGTCATGCTAGTATTTCGTGGAAAGGAGTGCAGTTGGACAAAAACAACAGATGAAAAGAAAGGATAACAAGGTGGAAGTGGATGGTGGAGAAATTGAAGAGGTAGTTCATTCTAGCTGATTATGAGTTAGATCTATTGAAGAAAATGTAGGGTTTGAGGCAGTCAATCAAGTTTGTAGCAGTTCCAAAAAAAAATTAGTAGATGGAAGGAAATGGACAAAAAGGTATGTAGCAGTTCCAGAATATGTTTAGTAGATGGTAGAAAATTTTTGGATGGCATGAAACATGAGTATATGTGCTATGCATTAATTCCTATAGTTAAGGATGAGCAATGCAAAGATATCCTAGAATAGGTCTAAGGTTTGTTAGAAGAATTCCCATATATTATATCAGATAATGTACATGAGGGTTTACCACGAGTGAGGAAGATCAGTCACAACATATATTTGGTATCGGAAGCTAGTTTACCCAATAAAGCATCCCATAGAATGACTCATGTACAAAGTGAGAAGCTAAAAAGACAATTCCAAGAGCTACTGATAAAGGGACTAATTTGGGAGTGCTTAAGTCCATGTGCAGTAGTACTAGAACCAAAGAAATATGGGCAGTGGATAATGTGTACAAACTCCCCAGCTATTAACAAGATCACCATCAATTACATATTTCTATTGCAAAGGATGGATGACATTATGGACTATTTGAGTGGAGCCAAGTACTTCACCAAGATTGACCTGAAGAGTGGGTATGATTAGATTCGTATCAGTGAAGGAGATGAGTGGAAGATAGCCTTCAAGACCAGAGAGGTTTTGTATGAGTGGTTGGTCATGTCGTTTGGGCTAACCAATGCACCAAGCACATTCATGCGACTGATGAATGAGGTATTGAAGGATTTTTTAGAAAAAAAATCATTGTATATTTGGATGACATTTTAATTTTTAGTAAGACTTTGGAGGAGCACCTGCTGCATATTCAACGAGTTTTTGAGAAGCTGAGGGAAGAGCACTTGCTGATTAATTTGAAGAAGTGCAATTTTGTGAAGAATAATTTGGTGTATCTAGGATTTTTCATCTTAGATGAAGGTCTTAAAATGGACCCAAAAAAAGTAAGGGCTATCATCGAATGGCCTACTCCAAGGAGCATTATAGAGGTAAGATCATTCCATGGTCTAGCCAATTTTTACAAAAAAATTATTAGGAATTTTAGTATTATTTGTGCACCCCTAATAGAGACAATGAAAGGGGATAAGGAGTTTAAGTGGACTTCAGGAGCAGATAGGAGTTTTGATATGTTGAAGAAGAAATTCATAGAGTAACATGTTTTAGCACTTCTAGATTTTAACAAGGTATGTATGGTAGATTTTAATGCTAGTGGCAGTTCCATAGGAGTTGTATTGAGTTAAGAAGGTAAGCCTATTGCCTACTTTAGTGACAATATTAATGAGACTAGGAAAAATTATTTTGTCTATGATCAATATTTTTATGCTATAGTTTAGGATTTAAAGAAGTGGAGACAATATTTGTTGCCAAAAGAGTTTGTTCTATATACTGATCATCATGCCTTACAATATATTAATAGCCAAGGAAAACTAAATCAGAGGCACTTGAAATGGGTTGAGGTGTTACAAATATATATCTTTGTGTTAAAACACATGAGTGGGAAGTCAAACAGGGTTGCAGATGTGTTGTGGTTGATCCACAACACACCCCAAAATTGGGGACCCACCTTTTTGCAGGCTTGCAGAGAAGAATCTCGGTGACCCAGATGCTAAAATTGAAGAAAAGAGAAAAAAATGCCTAAGTGTTGAAAGTGTCGCGAAATCGCGACTTGTCGCGCCATCGCTGCCGAAAACAGGAAAGTGTCACGAAATCGCGACATGTAGCTCCATCGCTGCCGAAAAGAAAAATTGAAAGTTGTCACGAAATCGCGACATATCGCTGGAAAAGAGTGAAAAGATGTAGCGAAATCGCGACATGTCGCTGAGAAGAAAAGAAAAGGTGTCGCGAAATCGCGACATGCCGCTGGAAAAGAATGAAAATGGTCGCGATTTCGCGACGTGTTTTGCCGAAGCGTACGGATGATGAAAAGTGTCGCGATTTCGCGACGTGTTTTTCCGAAGCGTACGGATGATGAAAAGTGTCATGATTTCGCGACGTGTTTTGCCGAAGCGTACGGATGATGAAAAGTGTCACGATTTCGCGACGTGTTTTGCCAAGCGTACGGATGATGAAAATGGTCACGATTTCACGACGTGTTTTGGCAAACTATACGGATGATGAAAAATGGTCGCGATTTCGCGACGTGTTTTGGCAAACTATACGGATGGAGAAAATGGTCGCGATTTCGCGACGTGTTGCTGCGAAAGTGTACGGATGAAGAAGTGGTAGCGAAATCGCGACAGGTTTCGGCAAAACGTACGGAGGGCAAAAGCGGTAGCGATATCGCGACAGTTTGCGGCAAGAAGGTCCGAAGGCGAGAACGGTAGCGATTTCGCTACAGTTTGTGGGAAGGAGGCTCAAGATAGAAAACGGTAGCGATATCGCTACAGTTTGTGGAAAGGAGGCTTAAAATAGAAATCGGTAGCGATATCGCGACAAAAAGCGGCATGAAGGTCCGAAGGTGAAAAACGTCGCGATATCGCGACAGAAAGCGGCATGAAGGTCCGAAGGTGAAAAACGTCGCGATATCGCGACAGAAAGCGGCATGAAGGTCCGAAGGTGAAAAACGTCGCGATATCACGACATAAAGCGGTCGAAGGCATACGAACGAGGAGGGCGTCGCGATATCGCGACATGTCACGATTTTGCGACATGTCACGTTTTCGCGGCTAGGAAGGTGAACAGGCTGCATGCAGTTTTTGTCATGATTTGCACAGGAAAACGTTACAGAAGGCACAGAAAACGCAGGACACGTGGCGTACAGATGTCAGAGTTGCAGAAGCGTTACATGCAACGAAGGATTTCAAAGGTCTCGGCATCGAGTGAGTCAAAAGCAACGAAAAGAAAGGGAAGTTGAAGGGTCACATGCAGGAAGATGAAACAAAGCGACACAGGGAGAATCGAAGAGCCGTTTTCGTTAGTATAAATCCAGAAGTGCAGATTGAAAGAGGGGTTGGAAATTGCCGATTGCGAGTTGCGAGAGACAAGAGCTTCATGCTATTCCGGGCCTGCACTTGGGCAATTTCCTTCTTTTTGTTCTGGAATATTTATGCCTGGAACATTCTTTGAATGTAATTGACATATCATTTAATACAAAATACAGAGAGTTGGCATCTAATTGATGAGAAAGAAGGAGTCATTTTTTGTATGCATGATTTAATGTTATATCATTCATTTCAGATTTATAAGGCTTTTAGGTGAAGTTTAATGCAAGTGCTCTTGGTTGCTTCATGCGAATGCCTGAATCTGGAATTACAAGAGAAACCTTAGAAGCCCGCACCTAGCCTATTTGGATTGTGCGAGTTTGCAGGTTCATTAGGTTAGGTTGCATGCAGAAAACCTCATTATCTTCGGTTTCATCGAATTGATGGCAGCATTCTGATTGTAGTTTAGTTTCTCTTCATTTACTTTTCTTTATTGTTCAAACCCTTGCTTTATTTTCTGCAGTTTAATTATTGTATCCAAATTAATAACTGAAAATCCATCAAAATCCAAGATTAAAGTACAATTATTCACTTTGAGTCCACTGTAAATTCAAATTATATAAACCCGAGTGCCCCTTGTTAACATCCACTTGCAAACCCTAAGGTATTCCTAGCATTTCACTTGAATAACATCATTGGTAGACAAAGAATCAGCATAACAGGAACCTTGGAGAAGTTACCTTCTTTGCAAGCAGAGGATTTTAGGACTCAGATCCTACCGGAGAGTGTGCTTTCACAATTGGGTGAAAACACCACTCAACAGATTGGCGCTAGAAGGAGGGCACGAATTGGTTTATTTTATTTTGATTTTCATACATGAGCAATATCTTTTTGATCTAATTTCGAAATCATTTATTAAATCTCACAAACGGCTAAACTGCAGCATTTGTTTTTCTGTTGCAGGTTTTCTTGATGATAATCGAGAGTTTCGTCAAGGAGGGCTGAAGCGGTTTATTTTATTATGATTGCTATGCACTGTTCTTAACGCTTTGATGGTTCATACAGGAATAATATGATTTAATTTGATTTAAAAATTTTTTTATATATATATATATATATATATATATATATATATATATATATATATAATAATAAAAAAAAAAAAGAGAATTTTTGGCTATTAAAGTTATATTCTTTAACATTCACGAATGGCTATGTTTACACCGTGGATGACAGGTAGCCCATTGAATATACCGGGAATTCAACATTATTTGCCCGTTGGTTTTGAGAGATGTCTTCCTCAATTTTTGTCTAATGGGACAAATACTGCAGAAGAACATATTCAAGCATTCAAATTTGTTGTGAATCACTTGACGAGTTGGTATGATGATGTTGCGTGTAAAATGTTCCTTTATACCTTGGACAAAGTGGCATATGATTGGTTTACAAGTCTGCCTTTAGGGTCTATCACTTCTTGGGCTCAGCTAGAGGCAACATTTCTCAATCAATTCAACAAAAAGCAAGTTGACCCAATCCTCATGTACAATCAGTTAGCCTATATTAGAAAAGGACCAAGTGAAAATGTGAAGTCATTTTCCGAGAGATTCTTTGGATTATATGCTCAATTAGTGACATTTTATGCTCTTCAAGAAGAAATGGCTCTCCAAATATACATCAATGCTCTTGACTCACCCATGTCCACATATTTGCGAGGGATGCCTCAAATCACATCTTTGTCACAAGCCTATACTCAAGCAATGGCAATTGAGCAACAATGGAGTTGTCAAAATTATGGTGTGGGTTTTGGATCATGTAATCTTCAATCATTTAATAACTCCTTTACCCACCCAATGATTTATCCATCACAACCAAGTTCAAGTGTGAATCAATTTCAGAATCAACAATCATTCCCATGCTTCAATCAAATTCAAAGTCCTCAACCTACTTTGCAAGATCAACCATCTTTCTTAAGTATGAATCAACTTCAAAATACTCATCTTGATTCAAAAGATGTTGCTAAAATCAATTTCAATGATTTTCATAGGAATATGATTTTAGGCAAGGGAGGAATACTAGATCCAACTCGTATGGAAACATGTGATAGATTGGAAACCCTTGACTCACCAAAAGATGAATTCTATGAGGATGAATCTGATTCGGATGACACATTGGATGACATTGTTGAAAGTAATGGCATAGGAAATTCACACCTTCCAAATCATGTTAAACGTGAATCATGGGTTACACATGTGGATTATGATAGCCTTATCAATTTGAATGCAAGCAATAACCCAATTTTGGAAGTAATTGAACCATCTAAGGAAGGAGAAGATAAATTTGATGAGAAACATGTTGATGAATTAAAAGATGATAAAGAAATAGTTGAGCATCACAATTTGATCTTGAAAGATGATTGTTATGATTCTTGGGAAGAGTATGCTCACTCCAAACCTTCTAATGGAGTTTATGTGCCTATTGATATGCAGGATAATACAATTGCCCTTTCATATGAGGATATTACAAGTCCTGCACAATCGGAGAATGTTTTGGAAGAAGCCTTGGAATCTCATCAAGGGTTGGAGAAGGATAATGATTCTACTACCATGGATGAAGAAGGAGAATCAATTGTTTTTGTTCCCCTTGGGGGGCAAGAAATCAAAAATCTTGATCCACCTATTGTTTCTACAATGTCTATGCCATCTCAAAATGATGAAATTACAAAACCTAAGTGGTGTGGGTTAGATGCTACTGATGATCCTAATGAAAATATGGAGTTTGGGGCAACTCAAGCCATTGATCGGGGAAAGGTGTCACGTGACATATATCTTGAAAAATTAGGCTCTTGTTTTGAAAAATATGGACGCATGTTTGATTGGGTGCCTAACTTTGGTGTTTTTGAACAGGTATTGGATGATGAAGAAGACAAAGAGAAAAAAGAAAAGGCTACTAATACTCATCAAGTTATGATAAATTTTAATCATGATGGGTTGAGTATGGATGACAAGGGGAAATCTGTACCTTTGGTAGTAGCTACAAAAATTTCAAGTGATAGGTCACATGATGTCCCTTTGGATGCTAACATCATTAATGAGGAAATGCCAAACTTTGTTGATGCTTGTCAAGTTTTGAATGATTTTGATTGCTTTAAAATCCTGGAAAATGATTTGAAGTCAAGATTTTTAGAAATAGGCTCTTGTTTGCAACATCTCACATTTGAAAAAGAAAGCCTACTTCTAAATCATGAAGGGAACGATGAAACTTGCACTTTAAAGAATAGACAAGATAAAATTGAATATCAACTATTGTCTAACCAATTTGATTTGAATCTCACCTATGACGTTGGTAATAGAACTAAATCAAAGTGGAATGGTGAGCATGGCAAGTTGAAATTTGTTGCATTGCTCGGTTTGATCTTATTGTTGTTGGATTCCTACAAAATTTGGCATGTGTATTGTGTCATATGTTTTTTGATATATTCTAATCATGTTTGGGATCCAGGAAAGTAATAGTCCAAGCTTGGCATCATCTTGTACAATAGTGTATATAATTTTTGGTTTTTTGGTGTGGGCTTTCAAGTTTTTGTTTTTGGGATTGTGTTTGGGTTTTGGTTTTGGTTTGTGTTTTTCAAATTTTATTTTTTGGATCCTTAGTTTAATCATGATTTAAGTTGTGTGTTTGATTTCAATTGGCATGCTTTGTTTGTTTTTATAAAAAAATAAAAAATAAAATAAAATAAAATAAAATTGAGATGTCAACTTATGCTTAAGACTAGGAGAACATGAAATATTGGAATTGTCTTGTAAAAGCTCCACAAGTAACACAAGCAATTTAATTACATCGTTTGAAACTTGTGATGCATGAAAGAGTCAGTTTTGCATGACAAATCATTTCATTTGCATTTCAAGAGATAATGCATTCATGTTCCATCTCACTTTACATATATTTCATCTTAGTTGCATATGCATCTTAGGTGCAAGTCATTAAAGTATGTCAAATCCTCTTAGGGTTGTGTTATAACATATATGTAAGTAAATCCTAAGGTTGGAAACTGAGTCTTGAGGTATCTAGAACCAAGCACGTCTCATACATTAAAAAGGATCTTGAGCAAAATGATCAAAACCTAACTTGGAGGAAAAGGGTTGGGCGAAAGAAGTTTTTCATGTCTATCCTATTATGCAACATGATCCTTAAAACAGTGGTTTTGACCACTTCCATAGAGCTTAAAAGCCTAAAATCAGAGTAGTAAGGATAGGGTTAAATCCTCATCGAACTTAGGTTGAGGATCCAATTCCCCAAAGCTTTGATTTGACCCACATGGAGTAGTAAGGATAGGGCATAAATTCTCATCTCGGTTGGTTGAGAATCTGATTCCCCAAAGCTCTTATGTCTCATTTCATAATAAATCTTGGATTGTAAGGATCGTACTATTTGTCCTCTACAAAGGATGGGTAGTCATCCCCAAGGTCTAAGTAACAAAATTAATATTTTCCTCATCTAAAGTTTGGATTGTAAGGATCGTACTACATGTCCCTAGCCAGGATGGGTAGTCATCCCCAAGGTCCAAGAAGTAAAAGAAATAAATAAATTTTCCCATCTCATATTTATATTGGATTGTAAGGATCGTACTACTTGTCCTCTCGCAAGGGATGGGTAGTCATCCCCAAGGTCCAAAGAAATGGAGATAAGTTTTGGATTGTGGGGTTAGATATGCCCATGCATGGCATCATGTCTTGCCTAAAAAACAAGACCACTGATTGTCTAGAGGGTTAGACTAGCATGACCATTTCTTCCATAATTGGTTTAATTATTTTGCTTAAAGTGAGGTAATGAACTCTAAATCAGAATAGTAAGGATAGGGTTAAACTCTCATCTCGGTTGGTTGGGAGTCTGATTCCCCAAAGTTCTGATTTCACATTCACTTGCACATGGGTTCTAGATAGTAGGGACTCATAACCAACTTTGGGATATAATAAGGTAATGAATTAGAGGATCTTAAGAGGGTTTGGCAATCTTGAATGCTTGTACATAATAATAGAAGAATGACTTAGCCTTTTACAAAAGCAAAAATCTCCTAGCACATTCACTAGGGTACACAAATCATTCACCATCCCACTTATGCATTCATGCAAAACTGATAATGGAGTGTTGATCAATTTCAAATGATAGGGAAGGAAATTCATTGCACACACTGAGCTAACACTTGATGATTCTGATAATTCATGTCTTTCTGACCTTTGGGCATTTGTTATATTGCTTGTGTGCTAACATATGTTTGCGAGTTTGTGATATGTTTCAGGTTGGGTTCTTACTAAAATGCTCAAGAGCATTTGACAGTAGAGTCGCCATTTGTTGTGGTTGATCCACAACACACCCCAAAATTGGGGACCCACCTTTTTGCAGGCTTGCAGAGAAGAATCTCGGTGACCCAGATGCTAAAATTGAAGAAAAGAGAAAAAAATGCCTAAGTGTTGAAAGTGTCGCGAAATCGCGACATGTCGCGAAATCGCGACTTGTCGCGCCATCGCTGCCGAAAATAGGAAAGTGTCGCGAAATCGCGACATGTAGCTCCATCGCTGTCGAAAAGAAAAATTGAAAGTTGTCGCGAAATCACGACATATCGCTGGAAAAGAGTGAAAAGGTGTAGCGAAATCGCGACATGTCGCTGAGAAGAAAAGAAAAGGTGTCGCGAAATCGCGACATGCCGCTGGAAAAGAATGAAAATGGTCGCGATTTCGCGACGTGTTTTGCCGAAGCGTACGGATGATGAAAAGTGTCGTGATTTCGCGACGTGTTTTGCCGAAGCGTACGGATGATGAAAAGTGTCACGATTTCACGACGTGTTTTGCCGAAGCGTACGGATGATGAAAAGTGTCGCGATTTCGCGACGTGTTTTGCCGAAGCGTACGGATGATGAAAAGTGTCGCGATTTCGTGACGTGTTTTGGCAAACTATACGGATGGAGAAAATGGTCGCGATTTCGCGACGTGTTTTGGCAAACTATACGGATGGAGAAAATGGTCGCGATTTCGCGACGTGTTGCTGCGAAAGTGTACGGATGAAGAAAATGGTCACGAAATCACGACAGGTTCCGGCAAAACGTACGGAGGGCAAAAGCGGTAGCGATATCGCGACAGTTTGCGGCAAGAAGGTCCGAAGGCGAGAACGGTAGCGATTTCGCTACAGTTTGTGGGAAGGAGGCTCAAGATAGAAAACGGTAGCGATATCGCTACAGTTTATGGAAAGGAGGCTTAAAATAGAAATCGGTAGCGATATCGCGACAGAAAGGGCATGAAGGTCCGAAGGTGAAAAACGTCGCGATATCGCGACAGAAAGCGGCATGAAGGTCCGAAGGTGAAAAACGTCGCGATATCGCGACAGAAAGCGGCATGAAGGTCCGAAGGTGAAAAACGTCGCGATATCGCGACAAAAAGCGGCCGAAGGCATACGAACGAGGAGGGCGTCGCGATATCGCGACATGTCACGATTTCGCGACATGTCACGTTTTCGCGGCTAGGAAGGTGAACAGGCTGCATGCAGTTTTTGTCGTGATTTGCACAGGAAAACGTTACAAAAGGCACAGAAAACGTAGGACACGTGGCGTACAGATGTCAGAGTTGCAGAAGCGTTACATGCAACGAAGGATTTCAAAGGTCTCGGCATCGAGCGAGTCAAAAGCAACGAAAAGAAAGGGAAGTTGAAGGGTCACATGCAGGAAGATGAAACAAAGCGACACGGGGAGAATCGAAGAGCCGTTTCCGTTAGTATAAAGCCAGAAGTGCAGATTGAAAGAGGGGTTGGAAATTGCCGATTGCAAGTTGCGAGAGACAAGAGCTTCATGCTATTCCGGGCCTGCACTTGGGCAATTTCCTTCTTTTGTTCTAGAATATTTATGCCTGGAACATTCTTTGAATGTAATTGACATATCATTTAATACAAAATACGGAGAGTTGGCATCTAATTGATGAGAAAGAAGGAGTCATTTTTTGTATGCATGATTTAATGTTATATCATTCATTTCAGATTTATAAGGCTTTTAGGTGAAGTTTAATGCAAGTGCTCTTGGTTGCTTCATGCGAATGCCTGAATCTGGAATTACAGTAGAAACCTTAGAAGCCCGCACCTAGCCTATTTGGATTGTGCGAGTTTGCAGGTTCATTAGGTTAGGTTGCATGCAGAAAACCTCATTATCTTCGGTTTCATCGAATTGATGGCAGCATTCTGACTGTAGTTTAGTTTCTCTTCATTTACTTTTCTTTATTGTTCAAACCCTTGCTTTATTTTTTGCAGTTTAATTACTGTATCCAAATTAATAACTGAAAATCCATCAAAATCCAAGATTAAAGTACAATTATTCACTTTGAGTCCACTGTAAATTCAAATTATATAAACCCCAGTGCCCCTTGTTAACATCCACTTGCAAACCCTAAGGTATTCCTAGCATTTCACTTGAATAACATCATTGGTAGACAAAGAATCAGCATAACAAGAACCTTGGAGAAGTTACCTTCTTTGCAAGTAGAGGATTTTAGGACTCAGATCCTATCGGAGAGTGTGCTTTCACAATTGGGTGAAAACACCACTCAACAAGATGCCTTAAGTAGAAGGTAAAACTTGTTGACAGAAATGAAGGTAGAGGTCATAAGGTTTGATGAACTTAAGAGTTTGTACCCTAAAGATCTAGTTTTTTTAGAGGCTTGGAGAGCTTTTATGGCACCTGTTACTTTGTATAGGACAAAATGGTTGGATTTTATAATCCAATATGGAATGTTATTCAAAGAAAACCAATTGTGCATTCCAAGGAGTTGAATGAGAGAGAATCTAGTCAAGGAGAAGCACAATGGAGGGTTGGTTGGACACTTTGGTCAGGATAAGACCATTTCCCTCGTTAGTGAGAAATACTATTGGCCACAATTACAACAATATGTGAAGAGATTTGTACAAAGTTGTAGAGTATGCCAAAGGGCCAAGGGTGTGAGGCAGAACACTGGATTATACCAGCCATTACCTGTACCATAGAAACCATGGGAAGACATCAACATGGATTTTATTCTTGGCCTACCAAGGACAAAGAGGGGGAATGAATCCATATTTGTGGTGGTTGATAGGTTTTTCAAAGATGGCACATTTCATTCCCTGCCAGAAAACTAATGATGCAGTTCATGTTGCAGGGTTGTTTTTCAAAGAGATGGTACGACTACATGGTCTACGAAAGAGTATTATTTTAGATAGGGATACCAAATTTGTTGGGTATTTTAGAGCACTTTGTGGAAGAAATTGAAGATATATTTGAAGTTCAGTTCTACATACCACCCACATACTGATGGGCAAAGAGAAGTGGTGAATAGAAGTTTGGGTAATCTATTGAGATGCTTAGTAGGAGATAAGCCCAAGGGGTGGGACTTGGTTTTACCATAGGCATAATTTGCTTATAACAATTCTATCAATAGGAGTACTAATAAATCCCCATTCCATATTGTGTATGGGAGCAGCCCAAGGAATGCTTTTGAGTTGAGGAATATGGATAGAGGGGAAAAGAGTAGTGCTGAGGCTGAGAAATTTGCAGAGCACCTAAAGAATTTGCATGAGGAGGTAAAGAAACATATTAACAAGATGAACACTCAGTACAAGATGAGGGTAGACCAGAAGTGACAGTTTAAGGAATTCAAAGTGGGAGATGAAGTTATGATCCACCTGAGAAAAGAAAGGTTTCCTGCTAAAACCTATAACAAGTTGAAAATGAAGAAGTTTGGACCATGCAGGTTCATAGAGAAACGGGATTCAGAAAAAGCATATGAAGTAGAACCTCTAAGTGGACTTAACATATTTCTTGTGCTCAAAATTTCTGATTTGGTAGAATATCATGAAGGTAAAAATTATGATGGACCAATAACAGGAGTTTGGGATATTCTAGCATCTACACTAGAGAAGGAAGAGATAGAAGAAATCCTGGATACCCGCATCGGTAAAAGTACCAAAAATAGGAAGTATGAAGAATATTATAGAAGAAATCCTGGATACTCGCATCGGTAAAAGTACCAAAAATAGGAAGTATGAAGAATATTTGGTTAAGTGGAAGGGCAGGCCTATTGAAGATTCATCTTGGTTGTCGAAGATAGAGGTTGACCGCCTAGGTTTTCCTCCAACAATAGAGAAGTGAATATCACTTCTCAATTTACCCTGGGTGTCTGATGTAGGAGCATCCAGTGGTGTAAGAGTGATCTTGCATCACCCAAAAATTGTATTTATTTCATTTTTTTCTAGCATGTGTTTAGTTTTTAGAGGATGGATAAATAGACCCAATGCTGAAAGAATCATCCCAATATCCTGAGCAATCTTCTACCCTGCCAAAACTAGTGAAAAATCCTGCTAGTAAAACTTGGAGGCCAATTTTGAAGGTCTTAGAGGCCTTTTTAAGGGCTGAAATATGGTAGTACTCTATGTACAAACATAGTACTAGCATTCCTAACCCTTTGAGATCTTTTCGAAAAGGTGCAATAATAGCCATTTTGAGTAACGAGCGAGGAGTTATGACCTCGGCAAGTTTACCCCCGAAATTCAAATTTCAAATACATAGTTTTAGGCGGGAAAGGGAAAACAAGGTCAAAAGGGGGAAATTTCGAATTTGTAAGGAGTTAGTCTCTGTAAGCTCCATTCTCAGCAAGGAATATAAGAAAGCTTTTGGTATTTTTCTTAGTTTTATCTGTTTCTGTGGATTGTATGTGTTTTGTTTAATGCAACTCTACTTCAAGTGGTATCAGAGTAGGAGTTCCTGAGTGTGTAAACAGATCGTCGGACGTGAGGCAGTTTACACCAAGATTTGTGGGTAGGGTTTGTTAGAGAGATGAGAATAATGCCTCCACGAAGAAACCATGGTGGTGGGAGACAAATGTGGTGCCAGAAGAAGATTTTAGAGCTTTGTAGAGGCAAGTTCAAGCTCTGCAAGAGGAGTTGCGTAGAGGGTTTGAGCCAAGGAGAGAATATGGGAGTGAATATGAAGTTGAAGAAGAAGAGGCCCAGTTCGAGGAAGAAGAAGAGGTAGTAGATCCTACGCAAGCCAGGTTATATAGAGCCATATCCCAGATTGGGAAGAGACCGAAGATGGAGGTTTCTACGTATTCTGGAAATCTTAATCCAGAAGAGTTGATCGACTAGATCAATGACATGGAAGAATACTTTGAGTATGAGGAGGTTGAAGATCCTGAGAGGGTCAAGTTTTCTAAGACCAAGCTGAAGGGTCATGCTAGTATTTTGTGGAAGGGAGTGCAGTTGGATAGAAACAGAAGAGGGAAATAAAGGATAACAAGGTGGGAGCGGATGGTGGAGAAGTTGAAGAGGTAGTTCATTCCAGCTGATTATGAGTTGGATCTGCTCAAGAAAATGCAGGGTTTGAGGCAGTCAAGCAAGTCTTTCAAGGAATACATAGAGGAGTTCTATAAAATTTTAATTAGAATAGGCCATTCTGAGGCCAACAAGGAGAAGGTAGCCCATTATATAAATGGGTTGAGAGCAAGTATTCAAGAGGAGATAAGTTTGGTCAAGATGACCACCATCGAAGATGCTTACCAGTTTGCCTTGAAGGTAGAAGAGAAGCTGAACAGGAGGTTTGAAAGCAAATAGAGAGGAAGAGGTCATGGTGGAAGAACTGGTGGGAGAAAAAATGGAGGATGAAATGAGGACCAAAATAAAACTAGGGAAACAAGCAATAGTAAGGACCGAAAGGGGGAGAATGCTTACCGCCCCCGTGAAAAGAATAATAGCTACCAAAGAGGAAGAGGAGGATTTCGTGGAACCTACTTCCAATGTGGAGAAGAAGGACATTGAGCATACGAGTGCCCACAGCACCAAGGGGGAACAAATAAGAGACCTAAAGGTAATGCTCGAGCTATTATTGTAGATGAAGGTGCTGAATCTGAGCACTCTAAAGAAGCAAAAAGAGGAGAAGTTCTGGTCACAAGGAGAGCCTTGTTGAATGAGGAGAAGGATCCAGATTAGAATAGAGCCTATTTCAAACAAGGTGTAAATGTGTAGGTAAGGTGTGTAATGTTATCATTGATAATGGTAGCACTGATAACCTAGTTTCGTAAGGAATGGTTACCAAGTTACAATTAGAGAGAAGGAGGCACCCACATCCATATCGTATTGCTTGGTTGTAGAAGGACCATAGTGCTTTGGTCAATGAGCAATGTTTGGTAAAGTTCCATATTGGGAATTACCATGATGAGGTCTTATGTGACATCCTGCCTATGGATGCTTGCCATTTGTTGTTGGGAAGGCCATGGCAGTTTGATCGACATGCAATACATGATGGGCATGCCAACACTTACTCCCTGACAAAGGATGGAGTGCACCACAAGATGAAGCCCCTAAAGGAAATGGATGAAAAGGTATGTAGCAGTGCCAAAATATGTTTAGTAGATGGTAGAAAATTTTTGGATGGCCTGAAGCATGAGCATATGTGCTATGCATTAATTCCTAGAGTTAAGGATGAGCAATGCAAAGATATCCCAGTAGAGGTCTCGAGTTTGTTAGAAGAATTCCTAGATATTATATCAGATAATGTACCTGAGGGTTTACCACCAGTGAGGAGGAAGATCAGTCACCACATAGATTTGGTATCAGGAGCTAGTTTACCCAATAAAGCAGCCCATAGAATGACTCATGTAGAAAGTGAGGAGCTAAAAAGACAAGTCCAAGAGTTACTGAAAAAAGGACTGATTCGGGAGAGCTTAAGTCCATGTGCAGTACCTACAATACTAGCACCAAAGAAATATGAGGAGTGGAGAATGTGTACAGACTCTCGAGCTATTAACAAGATCACCATCAAATATATATTTCCATTGCCAAGGATGGATGACATTATGGACTATTTGAGTGGAGCCAAGTACTTCACCAAGATTGACCCGAAGAGTGGGTATCACCAGATTCGTATTAGAGAAGGAGATGAGTGGAAGACAACCTTCAAGACCAGAGAGGGTTTGTATGAGTGGTTGGTCATGCCATTTGGGCTAACCAATGCACCAAGCACATTCATGCGAATTATGAATGAGGTATTGAAGGAGTTTTTAGGAAAATTTGTCATTGTATATTTAGATGACATTTTAATTTTTAGTAAGACTTTGGAGGAGCACCTGCTGCATATTCGACGAGTTTTTGAGAAGTTGAGGGAGGAGCAGTTGCTGATTAATTTGAAGAAGTGCAATTTTGTGAAGAAGGAGTTGGTGTATCTAGGATTTGTCATCTCAGTTGAAGGTCTTAAAATAGACCCAGAAAAAGTGAGGGCTATCATCGAATGGCCTACTCCAAGGAGCATTACAGAGGTAAGATCATTCCATGGTCTAGCCAGTTTTTACAAAAAAATTATTAGGAATTTTAGCAGTATTTGTGCACCCCTAACAGAGACAATGAAAGGGGATAAGAAGGAGTTTAAGTGGACTTCAGGAGTAGATAGGAGTTTTGATATGTTGAAGAAGAAAGTCATAGAGCAACTTGTTTTAGCACTTCCAGATTTTAACAAGGTATTTTAGGTAGATTGTGATGCTAGTGGTAGTGCCATAGGAGTTGTATTGAGTCAAGAAGGTAAGCCTATTGCCTACTTTAGTGAGAAGCTTAATGAGGCTAGGAAAAAGTATTTTGTCTATGATCAAGAGTTTTATGCTATAGTTCAAGCTTTGAAGAAGTGGAGACACTATTTGTTGCCAAAATAATTTGTTCTATATACTGATCATCAGGCCTTATAGTATATCAATAGCCAAGGGAAGCTAAATTAGAGGCACCTAAAGTGGGTTGAGTTTTTGTAGAGTTATACCTTTGTGTTGAAGCATAGGAGTGGGAAGTCAAACAGAGTTGCAGATGCCTTAAGTAGAAGGTAAAACTTGTTGACAGAAATGAAGGTGGAGGTTATAGGGTTTGATGAACTTAAGAGTTTGTACCCTGAAGATCCAGATTTTGTAGAGGCTTGGAGAGCTTGCTTGGCACCTGTTACTTTGGATAGGACAAAATGGTTGGATTTTCTAATCCAAGATGGAATGTTATTTAAGAGGAAACCAATTGTGCATTCCAAGGAGTTCGATGAGAGAGAATCTGGTCAAGGAGAAGCATAGTGGAGGGTTGGCTGGACACTTTGGTCGAGATAAGACCATTGCCCTCGTTAGTGAGAACTACTATTGGCCATAATTACAACAAGATGTGAAGATATTTGTACAGAGTTGCAGAGTATGCTAGAGGGCCAAGGGTGTGAGGCAACACATTGGATTATATCAGCCATTACCTGTACTAGAGAAACCATGGGAAGACATCAACATGGATTTTTTTCTTGGCCTACCAAGGACACAGAGGGGGAATGACTCCATATTTGTAGTGGTTGATAGGTTTTCAAATATGGCACATTTTATTCCCTTCCAGAAAACTAATGATGCAGTTCATGTTGTAGGGTTGTTTTTCAAAGAGGTGGTACGACTACATGGTCTACCAAAGAGTATCATTTCAAATAGGGATACCAAGTTTATTGGGTATTTTTGGAGGACCTTATGGAAGAAGTTGAAGATAGATTTGAAATTCAGTTCTGCATACCACCCATAGACTGATGGGCAAATAGAGGTGGTGAATAGAAGTTTGGGTAACCTACTAAGATGCTTAGTAGGAGATAAGCCCAAGGGATGGGACTTGGTTTTACCATAGGCAAAATTTGCTTATAAAAATTCTGTCAATAGGAGTACTAATAAATCCCCATTCTAGATTGTATATGGGAGCAGCCCAAGGAATGCTTCTGAGTTGAGGAAGATGGATAGAGGGGAAAAGAGTAGTGCTTGAGGCTGAGGACTTTGTAGAGCACCTAAAAAATTTGCATGAGGAGGTAAAGAAACATATTAACAAGATGAACACTCAGTACAAGACAAGGGTAGACCAGAAGAGAAGGTTTAAGGAATTCAAAGTGGGAGATGAAGTTATGGTCCACTTGAGAAAAGAAATATTTCCTTCTAAAACCTATAACAAGTTGAAAATAAAGAAGTTTGGACCATGCAGGATCATAGAGAAATAAGATTCAAGAAATGCATATGAAGTAGAATTACCAAGTGGGCTTAACATATCACCTGTGTTCAATATTTATGATTTGGTAGAATATCATGAAGGGGAAAATGATGATGGACCAATAATAGAAATTTGGGATATTCTAGCATCTACTCCAGAGAAGGAAGAGATAGAAGAAATCCTGGATACCCGCATCAATAAAAGTACAAGAAATAGGTAATATGAAGAATATTTGGTTAAGTGGAAGGGTAGGCCTATTGAAGATTCATCTTGGTTGTCAAAGATAGAGGTTGACCACCTTGGTTTTCCTCCAACAGTAAATAAGTGAAGGTCACTTCTCAATTTACCCTCGGGTGTCTGATGTAGGAGCATCCAACGGTGTAAGAGTGATCTTGCATCATCCAAAATATTGTAATTATTTCATTTTATGTCTAAGATTTGTTTAGTTGTTTAGATGATGGAAAAATAGAACTAACTGCTGAAAGAATCATCCCAATATCCTGAGCGGTTTGGGAGATATGTAAATTTTAATGTCATCTACCCTATCAAAACTAGTGAAAATCTTGCTAGTAAAACTTGGAGGCCAATTTTGAAGGCCTTAGAGGCCTTTTTAAGGGCTGAAATATGGTGGTACTCTATAGTAACATAGTACCGGGCTTCCTAACCCTTCGAGAGATTTCTGAAAAGGTGCAATAATAGTCATTTCGAGCAATGAGCGAGGAGTTATGACCTCGGCAAGTTTACCCCAAAATTCAAATTTCAAATACATAGTTTTAGGCGAGAAAGGGGAAAACAGGGTCAAAAGGGGGAAATTTCAAATTTGTAAGGAGTTAGTCTCTGTAAGCTCCATTTTCAACAAGGAATATCAGAAAGCTTTTGGCATTTTTCTCTGTTTTCTCTGTTTTTGTGGATTGTATGTGTTTTGTTTAATGCAACTCTACTTCAAGTGGTATCAAAGCTGGAGTTCTTGAGTGTGTAAACAGATCACCGGATGTGAGGTAGTTTACACCAAGATTTGTGGTTAGGGTTTGTGAGAAACATGAGTAGAATACCTCCATGAAGAAACCATGGTGGTGGGAGAAATGTGGTGCCAGAAGAAGATTTTAGAGCTTTGTAGAGGTAAGTTCAAGCTCTGCAAGAGGAGTTGCATAGAGGGTTTGAGCCAAGGAGAGAATATGGGAGTGAAGATGAAGCTGAAGAAGAAGAGGACCAATTCGAGGAAGAAGAAGAAGTAGTAGATCCTGCACAAGCTAGGTTATATAGAGCCATATCCCAGATTGGGAAGAGACCAAAGATGGAGGTTTCTACGTATTCTAGAAATCTTAATCCAGAAGAGTTGATCGACTGGATCAATGACATGGAAGAATACTTTGAGTATGAGGAGGTTGAAGATCTTGAGAGGGTCAAGTTTTCTAAGACCAAGCTGAAGGGTCATGCTAGTATTTGGTGGAAGGGAGTGCAGTTGGATAGAAATAGAAGAGGGAAAGAAAGGATAACAAGGTGGGAGTGGATGGTGGAGAAGTTGAAGAGGTAGTTCATTCCAGCTGATTATGAGTTGGATCTGCTCAAGAAAATGTAGGGTTTGAGGCAGTCAAGCAAGTCTATCAAGGAATACATAGAGGAGTTCTATAAAATTTTAATTAGAATAGGCCATTCTGAGGCCAACAAGGAGAAGGTAGCCCATTATATAAATGGGTTGAGAGCAAGTATTCAAGAGGAGTTGAGTCTGGTCAGGATGACCACCATAGAAGATGCTTACCAGTTTGCCTTGAAGGTAGAAGAGAAGTTGAATAGGAGGTTTGAAAGCAAATAGAGAGGAAGAGGTCATGGTGGAAGAACTGGCAGGAGAACAAATGGAGGATGAAATGAGGACCAAAAGAAGATTGGGGAAACAAGCAATAGTCAGGACCAGAAGGGGGAGAATGCTTACCACCCCGTGAGTAGAATAATAACTACCAAAGAGGAAGAGGGAGGTCTGGACGAGGGCCTGGAAGAGGAGGATTTCATGGAACCTACTTCCAATGTGGAGAAGAAGGACATCGGGCATACGAGTGCCCACAACACCAAGGGGGAACAAATAAGAGACCTGAAGGTAATGCTCGAGCTACTGTTGTAGATGAAGGTGTTGAATCTGAGCACTCTAAAGAAGCAGAAAGAGGAGAAGTTCTGGTCACAAGGAGAGCCTTGTTGAATGAGGAGAAGGATCCAAATCAAGAGGAAGAGCCTATTTCAAACAAGGTGTAAATGTGCAGGTAAGGTGTGTAATGTTATCATTGATAATGGTAGCACTGATAACCTAGTTTCGGAAGGAATGGTTACCAAGTTATAGTTAGAGAGAAGGAGGCACCCGCATCCATATCAGATTGCTTGGTTGCAGAAGGACCATAGGGCTTTGGTCAGTGAGCAATGTTTGGTAAAGTTCCATATTGGGAATTACCATGATGAGGTCTTGTGTGACATCCTGCCTATGGATGCTTACCATTTGCTTTTGGGAAGGCCATGGCAGTTTGATCGATATGCAATACATGATGGGCATGCCAACACTTACTCCCTGACAAAGGATGGAGTGCACCACAAGTTGAAGCCCCTGAAGGAGATGGATGAAAAGGTATGTAGCAGTGCCAAAATCTGTTTAGTAGATGGTAGAAAATTTTTGGATGGCTTGAAGCATGAGCATATGTGCTATGCATTAATTCCTAGAGTTAAGGATGAGCAATGCAAAGATATCCCAGTAGAGGTCTCAGGTCTATTAGAAGAATTCCCAGATATTATATCAAATAATGTACCTGAGGGTTTACCACCAGTGAGGAAGATCAGTCACCACATAGATTTGGTACCGAGAGCTAGTTTACCCAATAAAGCAGCCCATAGAATGACTCCTGTAGAAAGTGAGGAGCTAAACAGACAAGTCCAAGAGTTACTAAAAAAGGGACTGATTCGGGAGAGCTTAAGTCCATGTGCAGTACCTACAGTACTAGCACCAAAGAAATATGGGGAGTGGAGAATGTGTACAGACTCTCAAGCTATTAACAAGATCACCATCAAATATAGATTTCCATTGCCAAGGATGGATGACATTATGGACTGTTTGAGTGGAGCCAAGTACTTCACCAAGATTGACCTAAAGAGTGGGTATCATCAGATTCGTATCAGAGAAGGAGATGAGTGGAAGACAACCTTCAAGACCAGAGAGGGTTTGTATGAGTGGTTGGTCATGCCATTTGGGCTAACCAATGCACCAAGCACATTCATGTGACTGATGAATGAGGTATTGAAGGAGTTTTTAGGAAAATTTGTCATTGTATATTTAGATGACATTTTAATTTTTAGTAAGACTTTGGAGGAGCACTTGTTGCATATTCGATGAGTTTTTGAGAAGCTGAGGGAGGAGCAGTTGTTGATTAATTTGAAGAAGTGCAGTTTTGTGAAGAAGGAGTTGGTGTATCTAGGATTTGTCATCTCAGTTGAAGGTCTTAAAATGGACCCAAAAAAGTGAGGGCTATCATTGAATGGCCTACTCCAAGGAGCATTATAGAGGTAAGATCATTCCATGGTCTAGCTAGTTTTTATAGAAAATTTATTAGGAATTTTAGCAGTATTTGTGCACCCCTAATAGAGACAATGAAAGGGGATAAGAAGGAGTTTAAGTGGACTTTAAGAGCAGATAGGAGTTTTGATATGTTGAAGAAGAAAGTCATAGAGCAACCTATTTTAGCACTTCCATATTTTAATAAGGTATTTTAGGTAGATTGTGATGCTAGTGGTAGTGCCATAGGAGTTGTATTGAGTCAAGAAGGTAAGCCTATTGCCTACTTTAGTGAGAAGCTTAATGAGGTTAGGAAAAAGTATTCTGTCTATGATCAAGAGTTTTATGCTATAGTTCAGGCTTTGAAGAAGTGGAGACACTATTTGTTGCCAAAAGAGTTTGTTCTATATACTGATCATCAGGCCTTACAGTATATTAATAGCCAAGGAAAACTAAATCAGAGGCACTTGAAATGGGTTGAGTTTTTGCAGAGTTATACCTTTGTGTTGAAGCATAGGAGTGGGAAGTCAAATAGGGTTGCAGATGCCTTAAGTAGAAGGTAAAACTTGTTGATATAAATGAAGGTGGAGGTTATAGGGTTTGATGAACTTAAGAGTTTGTACCCTAAAGATCCAGATTTTGTAGAGGCTTGGAGAGCTTGCTTGGCACCTGTTACTTTGGATAGGACTAAATGGTTGGATTTTCTAATCCAAGATGGAATGTTATTTAGAGGAAACCAATTGTGCATTCCAAGGAGTTTGATGAGAGAGAATCTAGTCAAGGAGAAGCATAGTGGAGGGTTGGTTGGACACTTTGGTCGAGATAAGACCATTGCCCTCATTAGTGAGAACTACTATTGGCCACAGTTACAACAAGATGTGAAGATATTTGTACAAAGTTGTAGAGTATGCCAGAGGGCCAAGGGTGTGAGGCAGAACACTGGATTATATCAGCCATTACCTGTACCAGAGAAACCATGGGAAGACATCAGCATGGATTTTGTTCTTGGTCTACCAAGGACACAGAGGGGGAATGACTCCATATTTGTGGTGGTTGATAGGTTTTCAAAGATGGCACATTTCATTCCCTTCTAGAAAACTAATGATGTAGTTCATGTTGCAGGGTTGTTTTTCAAAGAGGTGGTACGACTACATGGTCTACCAAAGAGTATCGTTTCAGATAGGGATACCAAGTTTGTTGGGTATTTTTGGAGGACTTTATGGAAGAAGTTGAAGATAGATTTGAAATTTAGTTCTGCATACCACCCATAGACTGATGGGCAAATAGAGGTGGTGAATAGAAGTTTGGGTAACCTACTGAGATGCTTGGTAGGAGATAAGCCCAAGGGATGGGACTTGGTTTTACCATAGGTAGAATTTTCTTATAATAATTCTATCAATAGGAGTACTAATAAATCCCCATTCCAGATTGTATATGGGAGCAGCCCAAGGAATGCTTCTGAGTTGAGGAATATGGATAGAGGGAAAAAGAGTAGTGTTGAGGTTGAGGACTTTGTAGAGCACCTAAAGAATTTGCATGAGGAGGTAAAGAAACATATTAACAATATGAACACTCAGTACAAGACAAGGGTAGACCAGAAGTGATGGTTTAAGGAATTCCAAGTGGGAGATGAAGTTATGGTCCACCTGAGAAAAGAAAGGTTTCCTGCTAAAACCTATAACAAGCTGAAAATGAAGAAGTTTGGACCATGCAGGATCATAGAGAAACGAGATTCAGGAAATGCATATGAAGTAGAATTGCCGAGTGGGCTTAACATATCACCTATGTTCAACATTTTTTATTTGGTATAATATCATGAAGGAGACAATGATGATGGACCAATAATAGAAATTTGGGATATTCTAACATCTACTCCAGAGAAGGAAGAGATAGAAGAAATCTTGGATACCCGCATCGACAAAAGTACCAGAAATAGGTAGTATGAAGAATATTTGGTTAAGTGGAAGGGTAGGCCTATTGAAGATTCATCTTGGTTGTCAAAGATAGAGGTTGACCACCTTGGTTTTCCTCCAATACTAAAGAAGTGAAGGTCACTTCTCAATTTACCCTGGGTGTCTGATGTAGGAGCATCCAATGGTGTAAGAGTGATCTTGCATCATCCAAAATTTGTAATTATTTCATTTTATGTTCTAAGTTTGTTTAGTTGTTTAGAGGATGGAAAAATAGACCTAATGCTGAAATAATCATCCCAATATCCTGAGCGGTTTGGGAGATATGTAAATTTTAATGTCATATACCCTATCAAAACTAGTGAAAATCCTGCTAGTAAAACTAGTAAAACTTGGAGGCCAATTTTGAAGGCCTTAGAGGCCTTTTTAAGGGCTGAAATATGGTGGTACTATGTATAAACATAGTATCGGGCTTCCTAACCCTTCGAGAGCTTTCCAAAAAGGTGCTATAATAGTCATTTCGAGCAATGAGCGAGGAGTTATGACCTCGGTAAGTTTACCCCCGAAATTCAAATTTCAAATACATAGTTTTAGGTGGGAAAGGGGAAAACATGGTCAAAAGGGAGGAATTTCAAATTTGTAAGGAGTTAGTCTCTGTAAGCTCCATTTTTAGCAAGTAATATGAGAAATATTTTTGCATCTTTTTCATTTTCTCTGTTTCTGTGGATTTTATGTGTTTTGTTTAATGCAACTCTACTTCAAGTGGTATCAGAGTAGGAGTTCTTGAGTGTGTAAATAGATCACCGAATGTGAGGCAGTTTACACTAAGATTTGTGGTTAGGGTTTGTGAGAGACATGATCATAATACCTCCATGAAGAAACCATGGTGGTGGGAGAAATGTGGTGCCAGAAGAAGATTTTAGAGCTTTGTAGAGGTAAGTTCAAGCTCTGCAAGAGGAGCTACATAGAGGGTTTGAGCCAAGGAGAGAAGATGGGAGTGAAGATGAAGTTAAAGAAGAAGAGGCCTAGTTTAAGGAAGAATAAGAGGTAGTAGATCCTGCACAAGCCAGGTTATATAGAGCTATATCCCAGATTGGGAAGAGACCAAAGATGGAGGTTTCTACGTATTCTGGAAATCTTAATCCAGAAGAGTTGATCGACTGGATCAATGACATGGAAGAATACTTTGAGTATGAGGAGGTTGAAGATCCTGAGAGGGTCAAGTTTTCTAAGACCAAGTTGAAGGGTCATGCTAGTATTTGGTGGAAGGGAGTGCAGTTGGATAGAAATAGAAGAGGGAAAGAAAGGATAACAAGGTGGGAGCGGATGGTGGAGAAGTTGAAGAGGTAGTTCATTCCAGCTGATTATGAGTTGGATCTGCTCAAGAAAATGTAGGGTTTGAGGTAGTCAAGCAAGTCTATCAAGGAATACATAGAGGAGTTCTATAAAATTTTAATTAGAATAAGCCATTCTGAGGCCAACAAGGAGAAGGTAGCCCATTATATAAATGGGTTGAGAGCAAGTATTCAAGAGGAGTTGAGTCTGGTCAAGATGACCACCATAGAAGATGCTTACCAGTTTTCCTTGAAGGTAGAAGAGAAGTTGAATAGGAGGTTTGAAATCAAATAGAGAGGAAGAGGTCATGGTGGAAGAACTAGTGGGAGAACAAATGGAGGATGAAATGAGGACCAAAAGAAAACTAGGGAAACAAGCAATAGTCAGGACTAGAAGAGGGAGAATGCTTACCACCCCCATGAGTAGAATAATAGCTACCAAAGAGGAAGAGGAAGGTCTAGATGAGGGCCTAGAAGAGGAGGATTTCATGGAACCTGCTTCCAATGTGGAGAAGAAGGACATCGGGCATACGAGTGCCCACAACACCAAGGGGGAATAAATAAGAGACCTGAAGGTAATGCTCGAGCTACTATTGTAGATGAAGGTGTTGAATATGAGCACTCTAAAGAAGCAGAAAGAGGAGAAGTTCTGGTCACAAGGAGAGCCTTGTTGAATGAGGAGAAGGATCCAGATCAGAGGAAGAGCCTATTTCGAACAAGGTGTAAATGTGCAGGTAAGGTGTGTAATGTTATCATTGATAATGGTAGCACTGATAACCTAGTTTTAGAAGGAATGGTTACCAAGTTATAGTTAGAGAGAAGGAGGCACCCACATCCATATCGGATTGCTTGGTTGTAGAAGGACCATAGGGCTTTGGTCAGTGAGCAATGTTTGGTAAAGTTCCATATTGGGAATTACCATGATGAGGTCTTGTGTGACATCCTGCCTATGGATGCTTGCCATTTATTATTGGGAAGGCCATGGCAGTTTGATCGGTATGCAATACATGATGGGCATGCCAACACTTACTCCCTGACAAAGGATGGAGTGTGCCACAAGCTGAAGCCCCTAAAGGAGATGGATGAAAAGGTATGTAGCAATGCTAAAATCTATTTAGTAGATGGTAGAAAATTTTTGGATGGTTTGAAGCATGAGCATATGTGCTATGCATTAATTCCTAGAGTTAAGGATGAGCAATGCAAAGATATCCCAGTAGAGGTCTCAGGTCTGTTAGAAGAATTCCTAGATATTATATCAGATAATGTACCTAAGGGTTTACCACCAGTGAGGAAGATCAGTCACCACATAGATTTGGTACCGGGAGCTAGTTTACCCAATAAGGTAGCCCATAGAATGACTCCTATAGAAAGTGAGGAGCTAAACAGACAAGTCCAAGAGTTACTAAAAAATGGACTGATTCAGGAGAGCTTAAGTCCATGTGCAGTACCTATAGTACTAGCACCAAAGAAATATGGGGAGTGGAGAATGTGTACAGACTCCCGAGCTATTAACAAGATCACCATCAAATATAGATTTCCATTGCCAAGGATGGATGACATTATGGACTGTTTGAGTGGAGCCAAGTGCTTCACCAAGATTGACCTGAAGAGTGGGTATCATCAGATTCGTATCAGAGAAGGAGATGAGTGGAAGACAACCTTCAAGACCAGAGAGGGTTTGTATGAGTGGTTGGTCATGCCATTTGGGCTAACCAATGCACCAAGCACATTCATGCGACTGATGAATGAGGTATTGAAGGAGTTTTTAGGGAAAAATTTGTCATTGTCTATTTAGATGACATTTTAATTTTTAGTAAGACTTTGGAGGAGCACCTACTGCATATTCGACGAGTTTTTGAGAAGTTGAGGGAGGAGCAATTGTTGATTAATTTGAAGAAGTGCAGTTTTGTGAAGAAGGAGTTGGTGTATCTAGGATTTGTCATCTCAACTGAAGGTCTTAAAATGGACCCAAAAAAAGTGAGGGCTATCATTGAATGGCCTACTCCAAGGAGCATTATAGAGGTAAGATCATTCCATGGTCTAGCCAATTTTTATAGAAAATTTATTAGGAATTTTAGCAGTATTTGTGCACCCCTAACAGAGACAATGAAAGGGGATAAGAAGGAGTTTAAGTGGACTTCAGGAGCAGATAGGAGTTTTGATATGTTGAAGAAGAAAGTCATAGAGCAACCTGTTTTGGCACTTCCAGATTTTAATAAGGTATTTTAGGTAGATTGTGATGCTAGTGGTAGTGCCATAGGAGTTGTATTGAGTCAAGAAGGTAAGCCTGTTGCCTACTTTAGTGAGAAGCTTAATGAGGTTAGGAAAAAGTATTCTGTCTATGATCAAGAGTTTTATGCTATAGTTCAAGCTTTGAAGAAGTGGAGACACTATTTTTTGCCAAAATAGTTTGTTCTATATACTGATCATCAGGCCTTACAGTATATTAATAGCCAAGGGAAACTAAATCAGAGGCACTTGAAATGGGTTGAGTTTTTGCAGAGTTATACCTTTGTGTTGAAACATAGGAGTGGGAAGTCAAATAGAGTTGCATATGCCTTAAGTAGAAGGTAAAACTTGTTGATATAAATGAAGGTGGAGGTTATAGGGTTTGATGAACTTAAGAGTTTGTACCCTGAAGATCCAGATTTTGTAGAGGCTTGGAGAGCTTGCTTGGCACCTATTACTTTGGACAGGACTAAATGGTTGGATTTTCTAATCCAAGATGGAATGTTGTTTAGAGGAAACCAATTGTGCATTCCAAGGAGTTCAATGAGAGAGAATCTAGTCAAGGAGAAGCATAGTGGAGGGTTGGTTGGACACTTTGGTCGAGATAAGACCATTGCCCTCATTAGTGAGAACTACTATTGGCCACAATTACAACAATATGTGAAGATATTTGTACAAAGTTGCAGAGTATGCCAGAGGGCCAAGGGTGTGAGGTAGAACACTGGATTATATCAGCCATTACCTGTACCAGAGAAACCATGGGAAGACATCAACATGGATTTTGTTCTTGGCCTACCAAGGACATAGAGGGGGAATGACTCCATATTTGTGGTGGTTGATAGGTTTTCAAAGATGGCACATTTCATTCCCTTTCGAAAACTAATGATGCAGTTCATGTTGTAGGGTTGTTTTTCAAAGAGGTGGTACGACTACATGGTCTACCAAAGAGTATTGTTTTAGATAGGGATACCAAGTTTATTGGGTATTTTTGGAGGACTTTATGGAAGAAGTTGAAGATAGATTTGAAATTCAGTTCTGCATACCACCCGTAGATTGATGGGCAAATAGAGGTGGTGAATAGAAGTTTGGGTAATCTACTGAGATGCTTAGTAGGAGATAAGCCCAAGGGATGGGACTTGGTTTTACCATAGGAAGAATTTGCTTATAACAATTTTGTCAATAGGAGTACTAATAAATCCCCATTCTAGATTGTATATGGGAGCAGCCCAAGGAATGCTTCTGAGTTGAGGAAGATGGACAGAGGGGAAAAGAGTAGTGCTGAGGCTGAGGACTTTGCAGAGCACCTAAAGAATTTGCATGAGGAGGTAAAGAAACATATTAACAAGATGAACACTCAGTACAAGACAAGGGCAGACCAGAAGTGATGGTTTAAGGAATTCCAAGTGGGAGATGAAGTTATGGTCCACCTGAGAAAAGAAAGGTTTCTTGCTAAAACCTATAACAAGCTAAAAATGAAGAAGTTTGGACCATGCAGGATCATAGAGAAATGGGATTCAGGAAATGCATATGAAGTAGAATTGCCAAGTGGGCTTAACATATCACCTATGTTCAATATTTTAGATTTGGTAGAATATCATGAAGGGGACAATGATGATGGACCAGTAACAGAAACTTGGGATATTCCAGCATCTACTCCAGAGAAGGAAGAGATAGAAGAAATCCTGGACACCCGCATTGGCAAAAGTACAAGAAATAGGTAGTATGAAGAATATCTGGTTAAGTGGAAGGGCAGGCCTATTGAAGATTCATCTTGGTTGTCAAAGATAGAGGTTGACCACCTTGGTTTTCCTCCAACAGCAAAGAAGTGAAGGTCACTTCTCAATTTACCCTGGGTGTTTGATGCAGGAGCATCCAATGGTGTAAGAGTGATCTTGCATCATCCAAAAAAATTGTAATATTTTAATTTTTATGTTCTAAGTGTGTTTAGTTTTTAGAGGATGGAAAAATAGACCCAACACTGAAAGAATCATCCCAATATCCTGAGCGGTTTGGGAGATATGCCAAAACTAGTGAAATTCCTAGTACCCTACCAAAACTAGTGGAAATCCTACTAGTAAAACTTGGAGGTCAATTTTGAAGGCCTTAGAGGCCTTTTTAAGGGCTGAAATATGGTGGTACTTATTTATCAATATGGTACCAGGCTTCCTAACCCTTCGAGAGCTTTCCGAAAAGGTGCTATAATAGCCGTTTCGAGCAACGAGCGAGGAGTTATGACCTCGACAAGTTTGCCCCCGAAATTCAAATTTCAAATACATAGTTTTAGGTGGGAAAGGGGAAAATATGGTCAAAAGGGGAGAATTTTGAATTTGTAAGCAGTTAGTCTTGGTAAGCTCCATTCTCAACAAGGAATATCAGAAATATTTTGGCTCATTTTTCATTTTCTCTACTTTCTGTGGATTGTATGTGTTTTGTTTAATGCAACTCTACTTCAAGTGGTATCAGAGCAGGAGTTCCTGAGTGTGTAAACAGATCATCGGACGTGAGGCAGTTTACACCAGGATTTATGGTTAGGGTTTGTGAGAGACATGAGCAAAATGCCTCCACGAAGAAACCATGGTGGTGGGAGAAATGCTATGGTGCCAGAAGAAGATTTTAGAGCTTTGTAGAGGCAAGTTCAAGCTCTGCAAGAGGAGCTACGTAGAGGGTTTGAGCCAAGGAGAGAAGATGGGAGTGAAGATGAAGTTGAAGAAGAAGAGGCCCAGTTCAAGGAAGAAGAAGAGGCAGTAGATCCTACGCAAGCCAGGTTATATAGAGCTATATCCCAAATTGGGAAGAGACCGAAGATGGAGGTTTCTACGTATTCTGGAAATTTTAATCTAGAAGAGTTGATCGACTGGATCAATGACATGGAAGGATACTTTGAGTACGAGGAGGTTGAAGATCTAGAGAGGGTCAAGTTTGCTAAGACCAAGTTGAAGGGTCATGCTAGTATTTGGTGGAAAGGAGTACAGTTGGACAAAAACAAAAGAGGGAAAGAAAGGATAACAAGGTGGGAGTGGATGGTGGAGAAGTTGAAGAGGTAGTTCATTCCAGCTGATTATGAGTTGGATCTGCTCAAGAAAATGCAAGGTTTGAGGCAGTCAAGCAAGTTTTCCAAGGAATACACAGAGGAGTTCTATAAAATTTTAATTAGAACAAGCCATTCTGAGGCCAACAAGGAGAAGGTAGCCTATTATATAAATGGGTTGAGAGAAAGTATTCAAGAGGAGCCGAGTCTGGTCAGGATGACCACCATAGAAGATGCTTACTAGTTTGCCTTGAAGGTAGAAGAGAAGCTGAATAGGAGGTTTGAAAGCAAACAAAGAGGAAGAGGTCATGGTGGAAGAACTGGCAGGAGAAAAAATAGAGGATGGAATGAGGACCAAAAGAAAACTGGAGAAACAAGCAACAGTTAGGACCAGAAGGGGGAGAATGCTTACCGCCCCCATGAGCAGAATAATAACTACCAGAATAATAGCTACCAAAGAGGAAGAGGAAGGTCTGGACGAGGGCGTGGAAGAGGAGGATTTCATGGAACCTGCTTCCAATGTGGAGAAGAAGGACATCGGGCATACGAGTGCCCACAACACCAAGGGGAAACAAATAAGAGACCTGAAGGTAATGCTCGAGCTACTGTTGTAGATGAAGGTGTTGAATATGAGCACTCTAAAGAAGTAGAAAGAGGAGAAGTTTTGGTCACAAGGAGAGCCTTGCTGAATGAGGAGAAGGATCCAAATTAGAGGAAGAGTCTATTTTGAACAAGGTGTAAATGTGCAGGTAAGGTGTGTAATGTTATCATTGATAATGGTAGCAGTGATAACCTAGTTTCGAAAGGAATGGTTACCAAGTTACAGTTAGAGAGAAGGAGGCACCCGCATCCATATCGGATTGCTTGGTTGTAGAAGGACCATAGGGCTTTGGTCAGTGAGCAATGTTTGGTAAAATTCCATATTGGAAATTACCATGATGAGGTCTTGTGTGACATCCTGCCTATGGATGCTTGCCATTTGTTGTTGGGAAGGCCATGGCAGTTTGATCAACGTATAATACATGATGGGCATGCCAACACTTACTCCCTGACAAAGGATGGAGTGTGCCACAAGATTAAGCTCTTGAAGGAAATGGACGAAAAGGTATGTAGTAGTGCCAAATCTGTTTAGTAGATGGTAGAAAATTTTTGGATGGCTTGAAGCACGAGCATATGTGCTATGCATTAATTCCTAGAGTTAAGGATGAGCAATGCAAAGATATCCCAGTAGAGGTCTCAGGTCTGTTAGAAGAATTCCCAAATATTATATCAGATAATGTACCTAAGGGTTTGCCACTAGTGAGGAAGATCAGTGACCACATAGATTTGGTATCGGAAGCTAGTTTACCCAATAAAGTAGCCCATAGAATGACTCATGTAGAAAGTGAGGAGCTAAATAGACAAGTCCAAGAGCTACTGAAAAAGGGACTAATTCAGGAGATCTTAAGTCCATGTGTAGTACCTGCAGTACTAGCACCAAAGAAATATGAGGAGTGGAGAATGTGTACAAACTCCCGAGATATTAACAAGATCACCATCAAATACAAATTTCCATTGCCAAGGATGGATGACATTATGGACTATTTGAGTGGAGCCAAGTACTTCACCAAGATTGACCTGAAGAGTGGGTATGATCATTCCATGGTCTAGCCAGTTTTTACATAAAATTTATTAGGAATTTTAGCAGTATTTTTGCACCCTTAACATAGACAATGAAAGGGGATAAGAAGGAATTTAAGTGGACTTCAGGAGTAGATAGGAGTTTTGATATGTTAAAGAAGAATGTCATAGAGCAACCTATTTTAGCACTTCCAGATTTTAACAAGGTATTTCAGGTAGATTGTGATGCTAGTGGTAGTGCCATAGGAGTTGTATTGAGTCAAGAATGTAATCCTATTGTCTACTTTAGTGAGAAGCTTAATGAGGCTAGGAAAAATTATTTTGTCTATGATCAAGAGTTTTATACTATAGTTCAGGCTTTGAAGAAGTGGAGACACTATTTTTTGCCAAAAGAGTTTGTTCTATATACCGATCATAAAGCCTTACATTATATTAATAGCCAAGGAAAACTAAATCAGAGGCACTTGAAATGGGTTGAGATTTTTTAGAGTTATACCTTTGTGTTAAAAAATAGGAGTGGAAATTCAAACAGGGTTACAGATGCCTTAAGTAGAAGGTAAAACATGTTGACATAAATGAAGGTGGAGGTCATAGGGTTTAATGAACTTAAGAGTTTGTACCCTGAAGATCCAGATTTTGGAGAGGCTTGGAGAGCTTGCATGGCACCTGTTAATTTGGCCAAGAAAAAATGATTGGATTTTCTAATCCAAGATGGAATGTTATTCAAAGAAAACCAATTGTGCATTCCAAGGAGTTCAATGAGAGAGAATCTAGTCAAGGAGAAGCACAATGGAGGGTTGGTTGGACACTTTGGTCGAGATAAGACCATTGCCCTCATTAGTGAGAACTACTATTGGCCACAGTTACAACAAGATGTGAATATATTTGTCCAAATTTGCAGAGTATGCCAGAGGGCCAAGGGTGTGAGGCAGAACACTGGATTATACCAGCCATTACCTGTACCAGAGAAACCATGGGAAGAAATCAACATGGATTTTGTTCTTGGCATACCAAGGAAATAGAGGGGGAATGACTCCATATTTGTGGTGGTTGAAATATTTTCAAATATGGCACATTTCATTCCCTACCATAAAACTAATGATGCAGTTCATGTTGCAGGGTTGTTTTTCAAAGAGGTGGTACGACTACATGGTCTACCAAAGAGTATTGTTTCAGACAGGGATACCAAGATTGTTGGATATTTTTGGAGAACTTTGTGGAAGAAATTGAAGACATATTTGAAGTTTAGTTCTACATACCACCCGCAAAATGATGGGAAAACAGAAGTGGTGAATAGAAGTTTGGGTAATCTACTGAGATGCTTAGTAGGAGATAAGCCCAAGGGGTGGGACTTGGTTTTACCATAGGTAAAATTTGCTTATAACAATTCTATCAATAGGAGTACTAATAAATCCCCATTCTATATTGTGTATGGGAGTAGCCCAAGGAATGCTTCTGAGTTGAGAAATATGGACAAAGGGGAAAAGAGCAATGTTGAGGTTGAGGAATTTGCAGAGCACCAAAAGAATTTGCATGAGGAGGTAAAGAAACATATTAACAAGATGAACACTCAGTACAAGACAAGGGTAGACCAGAAGCGATGGTTTAAGGAGTTCGAACTAGGAGATGTAGTTATGGTCCACCTAAGAAAAGAAATATTTCTTGCTAAAACCTATAACAATTTGAAAATGAAGAAGTTTGGACCATGTAGGATCATAGAGAAACGAGATTCAAAAAATGCATATGAAGTAGAACTGCCAAGTGGACTTAACATATCTTCTGTGTTCAAAATTTCTGATTTGGAAGAATATCATGAAGGTAAAAATGATGATGGACCAATAACAAAAGTTTAGGATATTTCGACATCTACTTCAGAGAAGGAAGAGATAGAAGAAATCCTGGATACCCGCATCAACAAAAGTGCTAGAAACAGGCAGTATGAAGAATATTTGGTTAAGTGGAAGGGAAGTCCTGTTGAATATTCATCTTGGTTTTAAAAGACAAAGGTTAACCACCTAGGTTTTCCTCGAACAGTAGAGAAGTGAAGGTCACTTCTAAATTTACCCTAGGTGTCTGATGTAAGAGCATCCAGCGGTGTAAGAGTGATATTGCATCACCCAAATTGTATTTATTTCATTTTGTTCTAGCATTTGTTTAGTTGTTTAGAGGATGGAGAAATAGACCCAACACTGAAAGAATCATCCCAATATCCTAAGCGGTTTGGGATATATGTAAATTTTAATGTCTTCTACCTTGTCAAAACTAGTGAAAAATCCTGCTAGTAAAACTAGTAAAACTTGGAGGCCAATTTTGAAGACCTTAGAGGCATTTTTAAGGGGTGAAATATGCTAGTGTTATATTTCAACATAATATTTTTGTTTTCAAACCCTTAGAGAGCTTTCTAAAAAGGTGCTATAATAGTCATTTTGAGAAACGAGCGAGGAGTTATGACCTCGATAAGTTTACCCCCGAAATTCAAATTTGAAATAGATGGTTTTAGGCGGGAAAATGAAAGGGGGGAATTTAGAATTTGTAAGGAGTTAGTCTTGAGAATATCCATTCTAAGCAAGGAATATGAGAAATCTTTTCGTATTTTTCTCAATTTTCTTTGTTTATGTGGATTTTATGTGTTTTGGTTAATGCAACTCTGCTTCAAGTGGTATCAGAGCAGGAGTTTTTGAGTGTGTAAACAGAATGGCCAGACATGAGGTATTTTACACCAATATTTGTGGTTAGGGTTTGTGAGAGATGTGAGCAAAATGCCTCCACGAAGAAACCATGGTGGTGGAAGACAAGTTGTGGTGCCAGAAGAAGATTTCAGAGCTTTGTGGAGGTAAGTTCAAGCTCTGCAAGAGGAGCTGCATAGAGGGTTTGAGCTAAGAAGATATGGGAGTGAAGATGAAGCTAAATAAGAAGAGGCCCAGTTCAAGGAAGAAGAGGAGGCAGTAGATCCTGTGCAAGCCAAGTTATATAGAGCTATATCACAGATTGGGAAGAGACCGAAGATGGAGGTTTCTACATATTCTAGAAATCTTAATCCAGAAGAGTTGATCGATTGGATCAATGACATAGAAGAATACTTTGAGTATGAGGAGATTGAATATTCTAAGAGGGTCAAGTTTGATAAGACCAAGTTGAAGGGTCATGCTAGTATTTGGTGGAAAGGAGTGCAGTTGGACAAAAACAAAAGAGGGAAAGAAAGGATAATAAGGTGGGAGCGGATGGTGGAGAAGTTGAAGAGGTAGTTCATTCCATCTGATTATGAGTTGGATCTACTCAAGAAAATGTAGGGTTTGAGGTAGTCAAGCAAGTCTATCAAGGAATACACAGAGGAGTTCTATAAAATTTAAATTAGAACAGGTCATTTTGAGGCCAACAAGGAGAAGGTAGCCCGTTATATAAATGGGTTGAGAGGAAGTATTCAAGAGGAGCCGAGTCTGGTCAGGATGACCACCATCGAAGATGCTTACCAGTTTGCTTTGAAGGTAGAAGAAAAGCTGAACAGGAGGTTTGAAATCAAACAGAGAGGAAGAGATCATGGTGGAAGAATTGGCGGGAGAAAAAATGAAGGATGGAATGAGGACCAAAATAAAACTAGGGAAACAAGCAACAGTCAAGACCAGAAGGGGGAGAATTATTACCGCCCCTGTGAGCAGAATAATAGCTACCAAATAGGAAGATGGAGGTCTGGATGAGGGCCTGGAAGAGGAGGATTTCGTGAAACCTGCTTCCAATGTGGATCTATCTTTTAAATTTCATTATAATTCAATAACTATTTAGTTTATAGGTGATGTTAAGTGGAAGATATCTCTCTTGGATTTGTCCTACTTAAGCTTTGAAAAAAGTTTTCTAATCTTGTTTGGTAAATGGTAAGTTTTTCAATCCTAGTTTTATGACAATTGGTTGTCACTTGCAACATTATATACACATGTTTTATTTAAATAATGAATCATATGGTATGATTTCATCAACATATATGTTCCTCACCCTATATTATTGAGAAAGTAAATTTATTTTACCTAGAGGATTCCATTTGTAATTAGAAAATATCTCCATATTGGTTTATCTAATAGATATTTTTCTTATAATATTTTTACATTTATTTACAAGACTTGGATAATGTGAACAAATAAATTAACTAGAATTTGAATTAATAATTTTTTCATAGACTTTCTTCAATTGTGATGGACTTTAGATCTTTAACTAAGATTCATAGGGAAATTATAAAATGTAAGGGCATTATCTCTAAAGGATATTGACGAAATTGGTGGGAGAAATGGAAAATGGAAGAGAACACATCCAAGTCAAGGGCAATGCAATCCAAAAAGATGAATTTTATGAACCACAAGGACCCCAATGAAATGTTGTCAGTAATTCAAGACATTTATTTACAATTACCTTCATCGTAGCCTTCACAATATCAAGAGGATTTAACAACTAAACAAGTTACATATTTGAAAATTATATTTGTTTTGGTGAAGATTTTGATTTTGAGTTTTAGTCTTGTAAATAAAAAGGAGAAGACAAATACAAATAATTGTGGTGATGGAAATAAGGTGGAGGTGGTGGGTGAGGTAATAATGTTAGATGAAAGAAGGGTGGAGGTAGTGGACAAGGTGAAAATGTCAAAGGAAAAAAAGACAACAAAGGTGGTTGAGCTGAAAATGATGGAGGAAATATGGGTGCTGGTGGTGATGCACAAAACAAAGGAGATGACAACAATTATTGTGGAAAGAAGGACAAAAGCAATGATGCATAGAACAAACGTGATGGATTGGAAATGAGGGGAAAAGCAATGGTTGTAGGAAGAAACATGAAGGGGATAAGGCTAGAATGAGAATCAAGGTGATGATAGGGGAAAGAAAAATAGAGATGGAAACAGAGAAGACAATCAAAATGATGATGATGATAGTAAATCTAGTCAAATTGATAGTAGTGATGAGGACCATTTATAGTCATACAATTCTATTAGTAGAAAAAAAATTGTATGAAGCTTATATTGATAAAACCATAAAAATTCTAATCCTTATATGAATGAATAACACCCTATTTATATATAAAAGTAAAAATCATAAAACCATAAAGAAAAATAAAATTTATTATATTTTTTTAAATTAAAAACTAAAAAACCATACAAAAACTGTAAAATATCTAGTTAAAACATCAAAATATAGCTTAGAAAATGAATAAAATAGTATAAGGTTACTCATGTTGATCCTCTACGGCTGTTGCAGTGGAGCAAAAGATAATACTTCTGCTTGTGAGCATGACAATGAAGCAAAATATAGTACTTCTAAAAACTTGAATTTAAGGTTACACTAGGACTGAAGGTTGCGGGTTGTTGCACACTTGCAGTGGATGCTAGGATTTTGAGTTTCATTATGGTCTCCAACCTTGGCATACCAATTCACAACATTAGCGTTGTAGAAGAGAATGCATGCGATAATGGCTCCTCTCATTCAACTGTGCAAGTTTATGCTGAAAATGGTCCACAAGGTAACCCTCATTCTCCTGATAGAATTATTTCATTGCCTGAAGTTGATTCTGCATGTCACAGTTTAGAATCACTCACCCTTTTTGGATGCACATCCCTAATGAGTCTTCCTTTAGGGCCTAGGTTAACACAACTTGGACTCCTCATGGAGTCAAGCTAACGATGGTTCAAAACCTTACAAAAGGATTTTTTCTATTTCGCTTTGTGGAAACAACCCATGCTAAGGTGATTTACGAACATGGCCCCTAGTACATGAGAAGCTCTCTACTTGTTTTTTCTCCTTGGACCCGTGACTTTTCTATTTCTAAGGAAAGATCTACCAAAGTCCCTATGTGGGTGGAATTCCCAAGACTCCCTCTACCTTTGTGGCCCTTTCTCAGTCGCATAGTAGCCCCTCTTGGGCATGTCATTTTGGTGGAGGTGAACAAATTTTTCCATGCACGCCCTCAAAAATGTGTTTATGTTGAGATTGATGTTTCTCGAGAGCTCAAGGAGTCTATTGAAATACAAGTTAGTAAAACTGTGTTATCCCAATAGGTCCTCTAAATTAACTTGTCCAACACTTGTTTTCAGTGTCAATCCTCAACACACAAGATCAAAGATTGTCCCTTGATGCTGCATAATAGGGACAAGCAGAGCCCCACCACACCGAGTGCACCCACTCCTCAACCTCAAGAGGATGGTTGGACGACTATGGGAGGGCATAAAAATACACATTTGGTTGCTTCTAAAGGTACACAGTCCAAGTTGGCACATGTCTCACAATCGATAAAAAAAGGATATGAAAATAAAAAAATTGATCTTGTAGTTGAGGCTCCTTAGTCTCAACAGAGGGGATGCAACAGTGCTTGTTTCAGAGTCCTCCAGTATATTTTCCCTAGCTAACGTCAGGCACTCCCACAGCCTGAGAAGGGGATCTGCAGAAGAAAATGTCGCTCCAGAGAAGCGACTTCAGATGACCAATGTTCAGTTGGGCAACAACTACAGTGTGTTGGAGTATCTTAACGATGGTGAGGATATGGAATTCCTAGGACTTCCTCTACCTTTGTGGCCCTTTCTTAGTCGCATAGTAGCCCCTCTTGGGCATGCCATTTTTGTGGAGGCGAACAAATTTTTCCATGCACACCCTCAAAAACATGTTTGTGTTGAGATTGATGCTTCTCGAGAGCTCAAGGAGTCTATTGACATACAAGTTGGCAACACTGTGTTATCCCAATGGGTCCTCTACATTAACTTGCCCAACACTTGTTTTCGGTGTCAATATTTAACACACAAGATCAAATACTATCCCTTGATGCTGCATAATAGGGACAAGAAGATCCCCACCACACCGAGTGCACCCACTCCTCAACCTCAAGAGGATGGTTGGACGACTGTGGAAGGGCGTAAAAATACACATTTGACTGCTTTTAAAGGTATACAGTCCAAGTCGGCACATGTCTCACAGCCAGTAAAAAGAGGATATGAAAAGGAAAAGGTTGATCTTGTAGCTGAGGCTCCTTAGTCTTAATAGAGGGATGCAACAATGCTTGCTTCAGAGTCATCCAATACATTTTCCCTAGCTAACATCAGGCACTCTCGCAGCCTAAGAAGGGGATCTGCAGAAGAAAATACTGCTCTAGAGAAGCGACTTCAAATGACCAATGTTCAATTTGGCAACAACTACAGTGTGTTGGAGTACCTTTACGACGGTGAGGATATGCCATTGGATGTAGAGCCATCATCGATGGAATTTACAGTTCCTCCACAGGAAGCAAAATCTAAAGTTCTCTATCGTTCTGTGTGGTTTCGACGTTCTCGTAGTCCTCGACAAGGGAAAGAAGATGAAGACACTTTACCTGAAAAATGGTTTCACCCTTTTGGCCCAAAAGTTCCAATAATTTTGTGTTGGGAAGACACCGATCTAGCTCGAAAGTTTCGGTAGACGTAAGGCCTAGAGTTACAATTCTACAATTTAGGGTTTCTAGTTTATATTGCTATGTATTCACCCTTGAATTTTGTTAAAGGGGTGTTGAATATGGGTTCCCACTGTATTGATGGGGATGTTTTTTTATTGATAACGTTAACCATGTTTATCCGTCTCTTTTTGTTTTTAAAAATGTATTTGTATTCTTTAATATAATAAAAATAAAGGAGTATAATAAAAAAAACAAGATATCATTGCATACATGTACTTTGGTAAAAATAGTGCACAAATAGTAAAAGGCTGTGGACTTTCGTGCCCCATGTCACTCTTAACTTTTAACGTCTTTATCTCTCTGACTGTTTATTTCATGAACACCTTTAATTAATTAATTAAAAAATTCAGACTTGAAAATTTATTTAAAAATAATAATACTTGTGCCACAGACCACAATTCCTTGATGATGCTCGCGAGTTTTAACCACTTTTGTCGTAGACTTGTATTTCAAAGCGACAGTCTCGTGACTCGATCATTAGATTTGATTATTGTTTTTTTCACGAATGTTATAAATGCATTGATTTCATTATTAAAATATCAAACCCATCGACGTCGAGTTCCTCTGGATCTCAAGATATTTGTGAACGTTAAAGAGTTCATGTGATCTTCATGGCAAACATCTTTATCATGTTTTGTCACGAAAATACATCTATCATCTTTTTTCACGGCTTATCATATCATGAAATGGCTGGATCTGTGATTGTACATGTCATGTTATTCGTTTTTAGTGGAGCACTGAAAAGTTTGAAGGAAAAAGAAAAAAATGTTGCTTTCATCGAAGGAAAAAGAGAGTCCTAGTACCTTGGTGGGAGAATATGGCGTGGAAAACACCACGTGTATGCGACGTATGATGAAGTATGTGCACACGTCACACTACAAATCTGGTTTGTTTGGAAGGTGGTGTGGAATTGTTCCAAAGGTGCTGAGTCAGTGGTCGGATAAGATAAGTCGCCCATGTCTCTTGGGATTTTGAATTTTACTATGACTAAGTTTATAATAATTAAGTCTTGTTCATATGGTTAAGTTTTTTAAATTATGTACATGTTAAATTAGTACCTTGGTGGGAGAATATGGCGTGGAAAACACCACGTGTATGCGACGTATGATGAAGTATGTGCACACGTCACACTACAAATCTGGTTTGTTTGGAAGGTGGTGTGGAATTGTTCCAAAGGTGCTGAGTCAGTGGTCGGATAAGATAAGTCGCCCATGTCTCTTGGGATTTTGAATTTTACTATGACTAAGTTTATAATAATTAAGTCTTGTTCATATGGTTAAGTTTTTTAAATTATGTACATGTTAAATTATGACCTAGAGTATTGAAAATCCTAGCTATGCTCAAATAAAGACATTGACTCAAAAACCAAGTGTTATGATCCCTTTGGTGTTTTGGAGGAATTAATACAATGCAATCAACATTGTGGTTTTACCGCAAAATGTATAGATGACCTTTTCTGCCCTCTTACTTACCTATTTTTCTTGGTAGCTCATGGTTTATGAATAAACAAGGATGAATTGCCATTATATTTTGTTAGATAATTGATTGTAGATGTACACAATGGGAGGAATGTAGAGTATACATTAATTCTTCTTGTTATTGTTTTTAGTAAGAGTTAAATATGTGATAAAGAGGACCTTGTTAGATGTCAAGGTTAGGTTTGAGATAAACTTCTCATATTAATAAGAGGTAATTGTTGGGATTGATTAAATAGGGGTTATATTTATTGTATTAAAGATTCACTAGAATCTAGTTAGTTTGCATTTGACAAATGCAAAGAATAAGGCAAAAATATGAGCATTTCAGTGATCACCAATTTCCACGAATTTCATGTCAAGAATCACCAAAAATATATCTCAAAGGGTAAGGATAGATGTAAAAACCCTCACATTATGTGGTCAAGTTGATTATGAAACCATCATAGATGATGATCCACAATGGTTTTGCCTAGCCCTTTCAATGATATTTGAACAAAACCCCACTCTTGATGGTAGCTAACGAGCCTTTTCAGTAATAATTGAAGAAGCTCCTTCATTAGCAAAGGTTCAACCTTAACGATAGTTGTGGATAAATTGTCAAGATTGGCTCTTATCCATAATTTTTTGGATTCATAGCCTCTTGCACCTCATTCGTCATCTCTCTACCATATCCTCAAGGTTATACTTAATGATGAGGAATGGTTGAAGAGGATTTAACAATTGGGGGAAGGAAGTATGATCTTGTGAGAGCTCTACATCTAGAGATTTTGTAAGATATTTACTTCCTCATATTCATGAAAAGAGGCCACCAAGGTGAAGTCTCTCTACACTAACCACTCATCTAGCAGGAAGAGTGAATGAAAGTGCTAGAAAAGTGGTAGTTATGAAAAATTCCTAAACAAAAAGTCCTATGAACTAAATGTCATCATCTATAGTTCATACCACAAGGGACTTCTAGAGGGTCTTCCTCAAAATAAAGTGTAACAAGCATCTGATTGAAAGGTAAAGTTGGTGTAAGCAAGGAGGAAAGAAACTACATCAAAGTCATATCAAAGGATAGATCAAGGTAGATAATAGGAGGCGAGGCATAGAAAAAACACTAAAATCAAAAGTCTTTGGAGCTAATTGACCCGTGTGGAAGATAAAAGTCCGATAAAGCTACCCATTAGGACTTTTGAAATTTTTGAGAAAACAAAAAGGGGTGAAAGTTTTGATAAGCACATGCTAATAAAGACTTCCTAGAAGGAAGGGAAGACAATTGCTTCAATCAAATAAAAGTGCATCAAAGCAAAGGATAGAAAAGAGTAATGGCATGCTAATTCCAAGAGAAAGTAGATAAATTAGGATAATGCACCATTATTAAGAAAATACAGGACTATCTACTGAGGATATTTTAAATAAACAATCCATTAACTAAACAATCCAAGAAAATGTAGGTAAATCATTGAAGATAAAGAGATGGTGCCTGTAAAAATAGTAGCTTTGGGCTGATAGAAGTAATGATGAGGGACATCCTCATTCAATATTCAGAATCCCTAGGAAAGGTAGTTGAGAAAAGCTAAACCATCCTGCAATTTTTGAAGGGAATTTATCCCCATTGTAATCTATATATAGTAGTAATTTACTCTTCATAAAGCATCAATTATTTTGCATTTGTAACTATTATAAGCTTTTATTTCATTTCTTCTTGTATAGCAGTCGACTTCTAAGCAACTTATGGGAAAATTGAACCCCTACTTCTAGCACAATATTTGTAAAAAGCATTTGCTTATATATTGAAGCCCTATGCATTAATTTTTTGAGTAGTTATCTATGGTTCTCATACTGATCTGTATTTGTATGTGTGTGTATGTTCTCAAGTTTTACCTATTATATATTTTAATTATATATGTGTATATGGGAGGCCTATGTGTCTAATTTTTCAAGTAACCATTTATGGTTCTCATGCTCTGACCTATCTCTTTATGCACATGTATGCTAGTAACTCTCATTAATTTGGGCTCTTCTATGTCGAGGAAAGGAAGTGTTTACCATTGGAACATAACTTATAGGCCTATTGTGCAAGGAGATCTTAGTGGATCTTTAGCGCATCACCACCCTAGTAGTTTAAGTTTTTATTTCTTTTGAGTTGTTTTTATTTTATCCATTGCATCCCTTTTCTCCCTAAGTTCAAGTGTGCCTAAATATCACATCTCAACAAGGAGCCGACCTTGTAAAAACTATCAGAGGCCCTTGATTGAGCCAAATTCTATGCCCTCGATCAAGGCCCTGCACTGTCACTCTATGTGAGGTATGATTGTTTTGACTAGGATAATTGAAGAGAAAAACAATTTAATGGTAAGCCTAGTGGCACCCCAATGATAGATCATTGGTTCGATAATTGTAACAAGTTAGACTTATAATTGGTGAGGGTCTATGCCTACCTTTGGTCATTGGAGCACCTTTTCACTCACTTGGTCACTCCTCTCCAGAATGAACATCAAAAGTAGTCATTATTTTGAAGATATTTAAATGAGCTAATAATGAAGGTAAGCCACATTCATCTTGAGACTCCACTCCAAATGAAAAATCTAGAGATATCCAAATAGAATACCTATTGTTAGGTTTCATGCTGTAAAAGTGACAAGAGTTACTATCACCATTCTCTACCATACCATAACGAAGAAGGTCTATAGGCCATAATATGGTTACTCCACCACCACCACCTAAAACATTCCCTACCTAGAATGATAGAGGTACTTTTGTACCTCCAGATACACATGAAGTATGGGATGAGATACCCCAATCTACTCTAAAATACCTCATTTCACTGGGGAAGATCTCACTACCCCTATTGAGCATTTGAACCATGTGGTAACTCTATGTATAATTCATAATATATCAGAGTAGAATATGACTCTAAGACTATGAAAAACCTCTTTAAGGGAAGAGCCATAGAATGGTATATTACATTGCAATTCGACTCAATATCCAACCAGGGTCATCTTGGCAACATATTTGTTGAAATATTCATAGAGAAGGTAGATGGGGTATCACTCCTAGAACAATTGACAACCATAAAGAGAGCTCCCATGGAGGACGTAAAATACTTCAACCTTAGATTTTACAAGTCCTAGCATAGAATACCTAAAGAGTTTTTTTCTCCCCTAGGTATGGTATTTATGTATTATTTGAAGGCCTTAGATTCTTAAATCTTATTAGTGATTAAGGCTCGAGGTGGAAATTCTCTACCAGAAGCTTATGGTATGGCCATTCAAGCTAAACATAATTTGATAAAGATTGGAAGGCTATCCCCTAGGCCTCCTATACCTGTGTACCCCAATATGCCTTATGAACCTACTTTGGTTGCTTAGCTAATGACATTTTAGTCAACATCAATATCACCTATAGTGGTTGTTATCCCACCTACTCGAAAGGACCCATAAAAGAAAACATCATAGAAGTTGCTTACATTAAATGCCAATGAAGTATAGGCCATGAAAAGGGAGCACAATACCTAGAGGTACCCTTATTAGAGAAATATGAAATCTCCTTTCATGTAGGGAAACCAAGGCTATAAAGATGCATTTAATGGGTATCCCAGACCTCAATCCCATGGTAATTAGGAGAATGGTCAAACCTTGGTCCAATATGAACAAATAGTCGTAGTGGTAACCCCTCTACAAATATAATTCTCTAATAATTCAAGGGAGATATCTCCTATTTAGAACAATTATGTATAAGAGTCTACCTCTTAGTATTTCCCCCATCTAAATGTCCACTTTAGATAAAACAAAATGTTTCGTCTCTTTGCCACAACAACAAATAAAACAATGCCTTCTTAGGCAACTTTTGCATATTTAGGAATCAAGGGATAAATGTCAAAACAACTTACTTTAACTAATTTCTTATTAAATACTTAGTGTACCCCTAAGAAATATTCCTAGTAACCTAAGACAAGGAGGAAATCTATGCAATATCCAATGAAATGAGAAATTTTATGGCTAAGAAACCACACATTCAATCAAATTATTTGAAGCGGTTTAAGAAGTGAGTAGTGGAGGAAAGGGACAAAGGCAACCAAGTAATCCTTGATAGTCAGTACAAGCCAACCCAACCATAATGGTGGCCTCTAGCTGTAGTGCCTCAATAATTAAGGGCACCTATGTTACCTGCTATTACTCAGTAAAATTGACAAAGGGCTCTAGGTAGACAGGCCAAAACAACCATTAATGACTTGGGACTTCTAGCAGCTATATTTCCAAAAGTCTCGATGTTTGCCAAGTAAAGTTCCTTAGAGGCCCCAAGGAAACATACATTGCCATACAAACCAACCAGTAGTACCCAATTAATTGGAGAAAGGGTATGATTCATCCTGCCATATTCCACCCATAAGGTGGTATCTCTTGGGTATTTTAGTGTAGTGGATTACTTGAAAAGGTCCATGATGTAAATACTAGTTTAGGATGTTATAGGTATTTCAAGATAAAAGGAGCATCTACAAAAATCCCTAGAGGAAGAAGGAAGGAAACCATAGCCACAATTTTCCACAATACTACAAATTTTATCTCCTAAATTTAGCAAGTCTAACCCCTCTATTTTATCTAAATCTCATCCACCAAGAAAAATTCATTCATAATTATATAATAGATTCTAGATCTAACACATTTATTATGATAAAGGGAGTGGAAGATGCATTGAATTTAAGATATCAACCTATAGACTAGTGAAGAACACAAGCTTATACTGAGAGGGGGGTGAACAGTATAGCGCCCACTTTTTACTTTCTTTCCAAACCAATATCAATTAATGTCCTTAATTGCAATAACCAAATATAGCAAGTGTGCATTAATAACTCAGATAGCAATAGTAAGCAAGAGCACAAGTCACCACACACAATTGAGACACAAGATTTAACGTGGTTCCCCCAATGTGGGGTACTCCACAAGATAATCTCCTTATAATATTTCACACAAAAATAAGGATCCTTATCCAATACAATGATTACTTTGATCTACTCAAAGCTAGGCAATACACTGATCTGCTCAGGTAGGCAATCCACTGATCTGCTCAGCTAGGCAACACATTGATCTGCTCAGGTAGGCAATCCACTGATCTGCTCAGCTAGGCAACACATTGATCTGCTTAGGTAGGCAATCCACTGATCTACTCAGCTAGGCAACACACTGATCTGCTCAGGTAGGCAATCCATTGATCTGCTCACTAGGAACATATCTCTAGTAGGAATCCATATCTCTTAGGAACACATTCAAATCTGCTCAACAAGCTCACATAGAACTTGTCCAAATATGCTCAATAAGCTCACATAGAACTTGTCCAAATATGCTCAACAAGCTCACACATAACTTGTCCAAATATGCTCAACAAGCTCACATAGAACTTGTCCAAATCTGCTCAACAAGCTCACACAGAACTTGTCCAATTCTCAAAAGTCACATTGTCCAAATATCTCAAAATCTAAAACTTGTCCAAATCTACTCAACAAGCTCACACAGAACTTGTCCAAATCTCCCAAAAACTATCCACAAAGCTATCCATAAATCTATCCCAAAAGCCTTCTCAAAGGCTCAATCAATCATACTCAAGTAGTACTCAAATCTCATCCACAAATCTATGAAGGCAAGGCTCAAATATGAACTCAACAATGAATGGTAATACACTCTTCAAAGGATGACAACTATGATCCACAATGATCTCAACTCAAATCAATCTCATAGAAGCATAAAGAGAATTGTTAGAGACTCAATATGTTCTATACTCAAATCCAATATCTTTCTCAACTCAAGGCAATCTCATAGAAGCATAAGGAGAATTGTTAGAGACTCAATATGTTCTAATCTCAATTTCTTTCTCAACTTAAACTCAACTCAAATCAGAATATAGAATAGTTTCTTTTATGGAATTTGAACAATCACTTCTCACAATCACTTGACTAGGCACAATCAACTCAACTCAACCATTCATCACAAGGGACAACTCTTTCTCACAAACCCTAGTCCAAGCATGTATCAACCAACTCAAATGTTTCCAACAATGCTCAACCATAAATCTCACATAACAATGATACTCATGTTCTTTTCAAGTTCTTTGCATAACCAATGGGCTTCAACAACTATGCTTATAAAACAAGGTTTAAACACAACTCTCAAACTAGAAAACCTTGAAGCATTCAACCAACCACTTTCGAAAAGGAAACCACAATCAATCCTTTTCTCTCCAATGATATTTCAGAAATCAACCACCATAATCAATCAATAGGAGAATGTGCCCATACCTTTTATGAAGATGAAGAAACCTCTTTGGAAATCTGCCACACTCAACAAACTTCTTTTTCAACTTTCAACAAGGGTTAGAGATCATGATTAATATCATAACAACAATATCCAAATAACACCTTATCACTCCTACTCAACAAAATGCATCATGTCCCCTTATGAAAGAATTAATCACTTTTGAAAAAGAACAAAACAACCTTCACTTTTGAACCCCTTTACAAAAATAGAAATATCTCTTTACATACACCTTATTTCTCCCTCTAAGCAAGTTAATCAAATAGCCCTCGAAATAAGCTTTCCAACGATATATAATATGATATACTTCTAAAAGGAAAATCACCATAAATATCTCTTTTTCTCAACATGCATCACAACCCTTATCTCTCCTAGGGCAACCTTAGAAAAATAAAATATTAGGAAAAATTATTAACTTGCCTTTGTCCTCAGTGGGATTCGATCCCCGGTCATTGCCCCTACACCACTCTAACCATGGCACCAACAACCACGTGAGCCAACCGCTCACATAGAACAGTGAGCGCAAACCTTCTATTTGTTTGCTCCGAGCATGTCCTCAAACACCACGTGCACCAAAAGAGTCCTCCCTTTCACTTTGCAAAACCAGCATCGACGGGATTCAAACTTCGGATCTGCTGGCGCTTCAACACCTTACGCACCTTCCTCTTGCCATTAGGCCACAAGCACCTACGGTGCTTGGTAAGGGACCTCCCTTACTTTTATTGCCTCCTTTCTTCACTGGATTCGAACGAGCTGCGACGCCTTTGCTCCCTCTTCGAACGAACACCCTTTGCACACTCTTTAACACGCTGGCACCTTTCACTTCCTTAGCAATTCGAACGCATCACCATCATCGAGGACATGGGGGATAAAAATCAAAATATTTGGTGGCATATTTATATATGCCTTCCTCCTTTCTTTTGACGTCGACGCTATAAATTAAACTTTAATATTATATGCCTCCTCCTTTCTTTTGACGTCGGCGCTATAAATTAACTTTTAATTTTAAATTTAAATTTAAATTTTAAATAATTAAAATTTAAACTTAAATATTTAAAATTAAATATCTCCATCATCGGGGCACCTTTTTCGATGAAACAAAAAGCCAACCTGGGTTTTAAGAAAAACCCATTTCAAATCTGCCATCCATGGTTTTAAATAAAACCTTTTATTTTGCCTGCCTTGGTTTTCACAAAAACCCTGTATATATCCATGCTTTCCAAAATATCATAAATGCTTATTTATGAAATACTTTGGCCACCAAAACTCAATGTGATCCATGTGACATCAATGACAACATAAAATACCTCAAATTTCCAACAATCTCCCCCTTTGTCATTGATGGCAACACCTCTAATGCAAATCACCACAGTCACTTGCAAAAACCATTTCTGAGAATCAAAGCTGCTCCCCCTGACTCAATACTCTCTTTGGAGGCTGCTCCCCCTAACTCAATGCTCTCCCCCTTACTCAAATCTCTCCCCTTTGACATCAATGGCAAAAGGGACACCTATGGGGCTAAAATATATGACTCTTAAGCTTAGCCCCCTCACCACCTTCTCTCTTGAGGTGATTAATTTTGGGGTGGGAGTACTTTTACTCCCATATTACATTGTTTCTTTCCTCTATCAACTTCCTTCCATATTTTCTTGATATCCTTCTCTTGATGAATTACTTGATCTTCTTGTCTTGAACCTGTTTGACCTTCTTGCCTTGAACCTGTTTGGAATTGAGTCCTACACCATTTTGCAATATGTCCAAAGTTATTGCAATTAAAACACTTGATATTGTAGCCTTTGGATGGTGCCCAAATCCTGAATTCTTTCTTGAAATAATTTCCATATCCATTCCTTTCTTGAACCCTGTATTGTGAAGCTCTGTTTTCATGACCATTATGACCATGACTTCTGAATTGTGTAGCTCTAAAACCAAAACCATTTTTCTCATTTTATTTGCACTGAGAAGCTCTATGACCAATCTTGTTGCATAAGAAGCAATGTCCCTAAAAACCATACCTTCTTCCTTTGAAGTTTCTTCTAGAAAAATCAAACTTCTTTGATCCATGGACCTTGCAGTGTATAGCCCTGTGTCCAAATCCATTACAAGAAAAACAATGTCCTTGAAAATCCCTTTGTTCATGCCTTGGTTCCTCATACCTTTCTTGACCATTATCCCTATGATCATTTTCAACTTGTGCATTGCATCCTTGAACCTTCTTTGTTGTATCTAAATCCTTTTCCTTAGTTTCTTCCTTGCTTTCTTCTTCAAGAATTTCTTTTTCTTTTGAACTTGATTCACCTATCTCAAAATAAGATCCAAACTGAATATTTGGAGCCATAGGAACTTTGGAACTTTCTTCATAAAACTTATGTGCTTCCTTGCTTTCATATTTTAGAACTTCCTTTCCTTTTGAGTGTGATTCCCAAACCTGAAATATGAGACCTTTGGTGCTTTGGAATCTTCCTCTTCTTTCTCTTCATTTGTGTCAAGTAGCAAATTGGCATCCATATTTATTGTCTCTGAAATACATGTTTCCTTCTTAGTGAAAATATCTTGACCTTTTGATTCATGTGATGGATCAAACTTCTCATGTATGGAACATCTCAATTATTTTATATTCTCCTTAACCTCTTGTAGTTTCTCATGGATATTATTGAAGTCTTCCTTTATATCAGCTGAGACATCTGTCTTTCTTACAATATTCTCTTGTATAACTTCTTCTGTTTGGAGTGAATGTTCTTCTTCTACTTCTTTTATCCCATAGAAAAATCCTTCTTCATATTCATTGTTACTGAGATCATTATCATCTTCTATAGCAAACAAACTCTCATGATTTCTTTGACCATGCCTGTTTCCTTGATGTGTCATCTCATCTTCACTATCACTGAATCCATTGCAATATCCTGATCTGTGATCTCTTTGACCACACACAAAGCATTGTTCTCTTTCACCTTCTATTCCAAGGAATAGATGTTCTTCCTTTTCATCATCTGACTTGTCTCTATCACTGTGATCTGAGCTATCACTTGCTTCTACAATGTAGTAAGATTTCTTTACCTTACAAAAATTTTCTTCTTCTCATACCTGTTTTGCTTGTATCTGTCATCTTTGTCATGCTTATGCTTTCCATATTCTTTTCTTCTGTGACCCTATTTTTCATCATCACTATTTTCTTCATGTGGACACTTGTGTGCATAGTGACCAAGATCACCACACTTGTAGCATCTGACTTTCCTCATATCCCTGAAATTCCTTGAGTCCTTATTCCTTTTGATGAAGTTAGCTTCCTCATCATTAACTGGATCTCTATCTATCTCTGGAACCTTCCCTTTCTCTTTCTCTGAAGCCTTGAATGCAATCTCTTTTATTGGAACCTGATGCTTACTCACCCTCATCTCATAAGTTGTGAGAGTTCCTTGTAGTTCTTCCATTGTTAGCTTGTTGATATCCATTGTTTCTTCTATTGTTGAAACCTTTGCATCATACTTCATGGGAAGTGATCTCAAAACCTTTTGAGTAACTTCTGATTCTTTCATCTCAAATCCTAGGCCTCTCATGGTGTTAGTAATCTCATCAACTCGAAGTAAAAACTTTGCAATATCTTCAGAATCTTCCATTTTCAATTCCTCAAATATTTTTCTATGAGTTTGTAGTTTTGACAACTTTACCTTGGAATCTCCTTCATAAGTATTCCGCAACTTGGTCCACATTTCATTAGCTGAATTACATACCATGACCTTTGCAAAATTTGTCTCATGTAGCCCACTCAAAATATAATTTATTGCCCTTGCATTGATCTCAACCAATTTCTTGATAGTCTTATCTACCTCGGGATCACCTTCAACCTTATACTCTTTTTCAACCATCTGCCATACCTCATATCCTTGTGATATCAAGTAGTTCTTCATTCTCATGCTCTAGAAAGCATAATTGTTATCATCAAATAATGGTGCCTTATTTGTAGATGATCCATTCTGTGAAGCCATCTATGTTCTTGTAGAATCTACCCTCAAGTTGTTAGCCTTTTCGAAGGAACCCACTCTGATACCAATTGAAGAACACAAGCTTATACTGAGAGGGGGGTGAACAGTATAGCACCCACTTTTTACTTTCTTTCCAAACCAATATCAATTAATGTCCTTAATTGCAATAACCAAATATAGTAGTGTGCATTAATAACTTAGATAGCAATAGTAAGCAAGAGCACAAGTCACCACACATAATTGAGACACAATATTTAATATGGTTCCCCCAATGTGGGGTACTCCACAAGATAATCTCCTTATAATATTTCACATAAAAATAAGGATCCTTATCCAATATAATGATTACTTTGATCTGCTCAAAGCTAGGCAATACATTGATCTGCTCAGGTAGGCAATCCATTGATCTGCTCTAGGAAAAATCGGTAGGAATCCGATTTAGCTAGGCAACACACTAATCTGCTCAGGTAGGCAATCCATTGATCTGCTCATCTAGGCAACACATTGATCTGCTCAGGTAGGCAATCCACTGATCTGCTCAGCTAGGCAACACACTGATCTACTCAGGTAGGCAATCCACTGATCTACTTAGCTAGGCAACACATTGATCTACTCAGGTAGGAAATCCATTGATCTGCTCAACTAGGTAACACATTGATCTACTCAACAAGCTCACATAGAACTTGTCCAAATCTGCTCAACAAGCTCACACAAAACTTGTCCAAATATTCTCAACAAGCTCACATAGAACTTGTCCAAATCTTCTCAACAAGCTCACATAGAACTTGTCCAAATATGCTCAACAAGCTCACACAGAACTTGTCCAAATCTGCTCAACAAGCTCACATAGAACTTGTCCAAATATGCTCAACAAGCTCACATAGAACTTGTCCAAATCTGCTCAACAAGCTCACACAGAACTTGTCCAAATCTATCCCAAAAACTATCCACAAAGCTGTCCAGAAATCTATCCCAAAAGCCTTCTCAAAGGCTCAATCAATCATACTCAAGTAGTACTCAAATCTCATCCACAAATCTATGAAGGCAAGGCTCAAATATGAACTCAACAATGAATGGTAATACACTCTTCAAAGGATGACAACTATGATCCACAATGATCTCAACTCAAATCAATCTCATAGAAGCATAAAGAGAATTGTTAGAGACTCAATATGTTCTATACTCAAATCCAATATCTTTCTCAACTCAAGGCAATCTCATAGAAGCATAAGGAGAATTGTTAGAGACTCAATATGTTCTAATCTCAATTTCTTTCTCAACTTAAACTCAACTCAAATCAGAATTATAGAATAGTTTCTTTTATGGAATTTGAACAATCACTTCTCACAATCACTTGACTAGGCACAATCAACTCAACTCAACCATTCATCACAAGGGACAACTCTTTCTCACAAACCCTAGTCCAAGCATGTATCAACCAACTCAAATGTTTCCAACAATGCTCAACCATAAATCTCACATAACAATGATACTCATGTTCTTTTCAAGTTCTTTGCATAACCAATGGGCTTCAACAACTATGCTTATAAAACAAGGTTTAAACACAACTCTCAAACTAGAAAACCTTGAAGCATTCAACCAACCACTTTCGAAAAGGAAACCACAATCAATCCTTTTCTCTCCAATGATATTTCAGAAATCAACCACCATAATCAATCAATAGGAGAATGTGCCCATACCTTTTATGAAGATGAAGAAACCTCTTTGGAAATCTGCCACACTCAACAAACTTCTTTTTCAACTTTCAACAAGGGTTAGAGATCATGATTAATATCATAACAACAATATCCAAATAACACCTTATCACTCCTACTCAACAAAATGCATCATGTCCCCTTATGAAAGAATTAATCACTTTTGAAAAAAGAACAAAACAACCTTCACTTTTGAACCCCTTTACAAAAATAGAAATATCTCTTTACATACACCTTATTTCTCCCTCTAATCAAGTTAATCAAATAGCCCTCGAAATAAGCTTTCCAATGATATATAATATGATATACTTCTAAAAGGAAAATCACCAAAAATCTCTCTTTTTCTCAACATGCATCACAACCCTTATCTCTCCTAGGGCAACCTTAGAAAAATAAAATATTAGGAAAAATTATTAACTTGCCTTTGTCCTCAGTGGGATTCGATCCCCGATCACTGCCCCTGCACCACTCTAACCATGGTGCCAACAACCACGTGAGCCAACCGCTCACATAGAATAGTGAGCGCAAACCTTCTATTTGTTTGCTCCGAGCGTGTCCTCAAACACCACGTGCGCCAAAAGAGTCCTCCCTTTCACTTTGCAAAACTAGTATCGATAGGATTCGAACTTTGGATCTGTTGGCACTTCAACACCTTACGCGCCTTCCTCTTGTCGCTAGGCCACAAGCGCCTACGGTGCTTGGTAAGGGACCTCCCTTACTTTTATTGCCTCCTTTCTCCACTGGATTCGAATGAGCTGCGATGCCTTTGCTCCCTCTTCGAACGAACACCCTTTGCACACTCTTTAACATGCTGGCACCTTTCACTTCCTTAGCAATTCGAATGCATCACCATCATCGAGGACATGAGGGATAAAATAAAAATATTTGGTGGCATATTTATATATGCCTTCCTCCTTTCTTTTGACGTCGGCGCTATAAATTAAACTTTAATATTATATGCCTCCTCCTTTCTTTTGACGTCGACGCTATAAATTAACTTTTAATTTTAAATTTAAATTTAAATTTTAAATAATTAAAATTTAAACTTAAATATTTAAAATTAAATATCTCCATCACCGGGGCACCTTTTTCGATGAAACGAAAAGCCAACCTGGGTTTTAAGAAAAACCCATTTCAAATCTGCCATCCATGGTTTTAAATAAAACCTTTTATTTTGCCTACCTTGGTTTTCACAAAAACCTTGTATATATTCATGCTTTCCAAAATATCATAAATGCTTATTTATGAAATACTTTGGCCACCAAAACTCAATGTGATCCATGTGACATCAATGACAACATAAAATACCTCAAATTTTGAAGAACTGGAAGGTTGTGCAATTGGATGGAAGCTCGGTTCAAATATTAGGAATCATGGAAAAATGTCTACTCTCCCTGTATGCCTGTCCAAGCTGAATAGTCATGTAGGATGTATCTATAATTTTTTTTTTTTCAATCCTTTGGTATCTTCCTAATAAGATATTTTACTACATAACTAGGAGGATACTTATATTTATATTTTACTACATCTAGAGATTTTGTAAGATATTTTTTAGCTTTTGATTCTTAAAAATTAAAGCAAAATAACCATAAGATATAAAATAAGGTTGCTATATTAAATATAAGACAATGACAAACTTCTAATCATATAAATATCATAACAACTCATAAAATTTCCATTAACAAATTCTCACGAAAATAGTATCTTGATATAGAATAAAATCTCAAATACACCATACTTCCACAAATTGTCATACTCTCACTTTACATCGTGTCTTCCAAACACACATATATAATGAATGATTCCAAATTTTCTCCATATTTCTTCTTCAAACATTGGAGTTGACTCTGGAGGAATAGAATTTGATTTTAATTCTTCGCTTCAAATATTGCTTATAGCTTCTCCCATGTATCTTTGACTATGGTTGAATCTTGAATGTATGCTTAGACTTCATCTGCTACTCCAAACATGATGATTAATCTTGTCTTTTTATATATATTTTGAAAAGTTATTTATTCTTCATTTACTTCTTTAGGATGGCTAATGATCTAATATACTACTTTTTATACTTCCTCAAAATCAAGTTGGATTCTGAGTTTAAATTTCCAAGGAGCATAGTTATTTCCCCTCAACAATTGGGAATCTAGCAACAAGAACTTCGGTGCTCCACTAGCCATAGTAAACTTTAACAAAATTTGAATATTCTTTTTTCACTACATCCACCTTGAGAAATACTTTTTGAAATTGTATATATATGCTTATACTCGTGTCTTGATAGTTTCTTCAAATTGCAAAACTTTTGATGTCTCACTGGGCAAAAGAAATTATGATGGAGTTTCTCTCTTCTACTTCAATATTTTAAAGAATATTCTAATTTCTTCAAAAATATTATAGGTGCTTCTTTTTTATTGCAATTGTGTAATAGGAGATAATATTTAATACCTTATAATTTTATTTTTCAACAATATTGTGGGATAAATATTTCTATTTATTTTGTCCAAGTTGGATTTTCCATATTCATGATACCTTGACACCTATTGTAACTGTCCACGTGTCTAATTGCTTGCATATATTTTTCTCCTTTGAGAATAAACTTTGAACTTAATTATTCAAGCATTTGTTTTGAGCAAAGTGTCCAAATATGGTACCCTTTTCACTATAGGACCTTGATGTTATGATTCAAAATGTGTCAAGCAAACTAGTGATATTTTTGGTTTTTTGGATACTTGTTTCCTTAAGCAAATTTTTAAGATATTTTCTTGTGCTCTGATATCATATACGATCTTCGTCATTTGATATTTGGATGGTTGGGTCATAGATTACTTCCCCTGTATTGATGTTTGATAAAGTGCTTTTGCAAATTCAAGTGCTTGTCTATAGCATGTTGCATCAATATTTCCTTCATATTATTGAGATTCTACATAGGAAACATTACATTGGAGACCTAAAAATTCATAGAGAATGTCTATTATCATGCTTCTCTTTGAAAATTTTATTTCAGTCCCTATCCTTTTTTGCTTGGGTTGTCATGTTAGCTCTGGTTTTGACATAGATCATTTCTTTCTTGAGGATCCTTTGTCTCTCTGGTGCAATGTAGCTTTCACCAACATCGATTCTAAGATGCTTTATAACTTTGGACATTTTCCAAAATGGAGGTGCACTTCTACGAGGAATACTTCTACTTTCTTGATTTCTTTGCTATATTTATAAGAGCTATTTGTTGAATCAGGTTGTTCATGAAACTTGGGTGTTTACCAAGTTTGGATTGATACAAAGGTTGTTGTATTTTAATAAAGTCTCATGATTGTTCTAATATTAGACCATTCATTGGATAACTTTTATTCACATTCACCTTTATTCTATTGAATTAATTGCTCCTTGCTTTTGTCTTCTTTCTATTTGCATAGGTTTGTTACATTCCTTAAGTACCTCATGAATGTTGATCATGCTATTCTTGCACTTGAACTCTAATATCTAGTGCTTGTTCCAGATTTGAGTTGCCTTTCAACAAAAAAAGCAATGATAGTTTGACAAGTTTATTTTTACTTTTCCATTTTCCCTTGAAACATTTATCTTTATGGCTCAACAATTCTTCAATAACTTAATTTCTTCAATGTTGCTTTCCTTTGTCATTAATGAGTTTCTTGCAATTTTGAAAAAGGCTTCAATAACCTTTTAATTCTTCAAATATATGTTCAGCTACTTAATAGGAAATTTATCCTTCAACTCTGGTTTTTGGAGTCTCTTTTCTCTATTCTTTGTGAGCTTTCAATGCTCTTTGATTCAGCTACTTGAAAATTTCTTACAATTTTTTTGTGAAGCTTCAATGGCTTCCTTTCTTGTAATTTTTAGAGCTTTTATGACTTCCTTTTCTTGTAATTTTTAAGAAGCTTGTATGGATTTCTTTTCCTTTAATTTTTTAAGAGCTTATATGGCTTTCTTAATACCTTTTTGAAATGTAAAATTTTCAAGGGAAATTATGACCCTTTTTTTTTTTGTTGAACCTAACCTTGTTGTTGCTTGCATTCTTTTTCCTTTTTGGTCTTTGGTAGGGGTTTTTCACCCTAAGATCTTTGAATATACCATGAAATTTTACTTCAAGGTGATGATTAGCTCTTAGTTTAAGGTTTTATTTAAACAATATTTATAAGGTACCCTTGAAACATCTTTTCTCAAACAAAATATTTGTATTTCATGATTGAATAAAAAGAACCATTCATGTATTTGTGTGAGCAATTATCAATTGTAAATTTTTATTTGAATAAATCAATATCAATCTTTCCAAAGTATATACCACTAAATATGACGTGTTGCTTGGTTGTATTTTCTCAATTTTAGCTACTTTTTTATGTTTTTACAGATTAGCAACAAATTTAATTGCATTTGAAGAAGTGTACATATATTTTATATAAGTTCTATAGAAGACAAGTTTATTCAATTAGTGATTTATACTTTATTCCTTTTAGTGGAGATGTAGAAAGCACATCATTATTTATTTATTTATTTTCATTACAATAACATAAAATTTAGAATTGATGTACGAGACAACATTTGGGATTATTAGGTTGGACTATTGGCACTAAGGTTAGAGTTAGAATTCCTTAGATTTTGCACCTTATAGTTTTAATATATGAGACACAACATCTTTACCTTGAAGCTTATACACTCATATTTATAATATAAAAGTGACCATATTCTACAACTTATGGAGGACTTAAGTAGTTAGACATGGCTTAGAAGATAGATAATAAACTATCCTAATGTTCCAAAAGAAATAATTCTCATTCCACTACTTGTTAGATGGAAGATATTGATTTCCTTTGATATGTGTTAATTATTTAGCATCTAAAGGATCCATTAATATATTGCAATTTTTGAAAGAAAATTGCATAGAATCCATTGAGACTAGGTTCCTTGTTAGAGTTTTTTATTTATTTTTTACATGGTGGAATCGGTAGTGCCTTCTTAGAGTTATAAGAGAAGATTGCATTCTTTTACCTCCTCCATCAAGATCATTATTATTAAGCTTTTTTTTTTTTATAAAATAGTTAGATCAAATATTTTGTAAAATATTATCCTAAGAATCCTTATCCTACTCAAGTTTTGATAGAGTGTTTTGAAATGTTTGATTGCTTCCCTCTTGATTTTTTTTCAATAATTGTTCCATCTAGATTTGAAATATTTTTTATTTTATAAAATGATAAAACTTGTTTTGGTAGTAGCATGAAAACATGGGTATATGTATTTTTGTTTTTTTTTGGTATATGTATTTTTTTATTTGGTTAGTGTGAAAAACTCATATGAACAACACACAAGGCTGAGTAGTCTCCTCCCAACCATGACCCCTCGTAAAGCCAAGAGTTATGCTTATCAATAGGGAATTTAACACACAACCACCACACACCCACCCCCTCACACACTTGCCCACGCCGTGGTTTGAACCTTGGACCTCCCAAAGAAGAGCCACAACTTAAATCGTTGCACTCTCCCTAGGATGTATATTTTTTTCTTAAACCATATCTCCTAGAATTTTGGTCCTAGTATGATTTTTCATTTTATAGGATATTATGGTAATAAAAAAGTTATTATTTTTTGCACATATGATTCTTGATCCAATCAATTGGTTTCCACTACATTTGTAAATCATTAATATTGAATTTAATTTTCTCCTTTATTTTTAAAATTGTTACCAAAAGATATGGTATTCTAGATATTCATATGATCTTTTATATATTTCATCTTTTAAAGAAACTTGTAGATATATGATATTCAAACTTTGTTTGATCACTCCACAACATACCCATTAGAAGAAATTAGGGTTTTATAGCCACATACAACTAAAACAAAAATCTTTTTTTTTTAATGATTATTATTGAGTAGATCACATATCAAAATAATTGGTTTCTTATTTGATCCCCCTTGCAATAAAATATATAAATAGATTGTGTATTTTTCTTGTAACCACCTACTAGATATCAACAACCTGTTTAATATTTCTACCATATTATATTTCAAAATAGTCTTAATATTTCATGAATATAGGAAGCTAGAGAGAATAACATTCTAAAGACCACCAGGTCCGAGGTTTGGACGGTTCGAGGTGTAGACCAATTGGTTCGACCAAACCCCGTAAGGATGACGGAGGTTCAAGGTTCAAATCTCAGGCCTTGTCGAACTGAATGTTTGTCCCTTTCCTAGTGCTTTCAGTGCCTTAAAAGGTTTTAAATGATTGTGGCATATACTTGTCCCTTTCCTGGTGCTTTCCCTGGCGTAAAAGGTTTAAAATGATTGTGACATGGTGGTTATAGGGGTAAACTGCGTAAAGAACTGTGTGACACTAAAATGATTGTGACATACGCTTGTCCCTTTCCTGATGCTTTCATTGGCGTAAAAGGTAATACTGTTGGACAACAAAACATCCAAAGACCACCAAAATTCATGATTGTGACATACGCTTGTCCCTTTCCTGATGCTTTCATTGGCGTAAAAGGTAATACTGTTCCAACAAAACATCCAAAGACCACCAAAATTCATAAAGGAAGCAAAATCAATTATTCATCTAAACTAACCAAAGGTAGTACTTGTCACGCCAGTTATCTCGTCACAAAACCATACTTCGGAGTTAAGAGCTGTATTTGTATTTTTGTGAACGTTGGAGAGTTCATCTGATCTTCATGGCAAACATCTTTATCATGTTTTTGTCACGAAAATCCATCTATCATCTTTTTTCACGGCATATCAGATCATGAAATGGCCAGATCTGTGATTGTACATGTCATGTTATTCATTTTAAGCGGAGCACTGAAAAGCTTGTTATGGAGTAGTGACAATCAAGCAGAAATGCCTACTTGAAGAACTGTCATGGAAAGATATTTTTTTAATGGCCAGCTTGAGTTATTGTCATTATCATACGAAGTCGGTCGCAAATTTCAACGTTATATGTAAATATATATAAAGGAGCTAATGGTTAAAAATGTACATACACTGTTGATGATATTAAAGCTAGCATTTAATATGACTTTTCAAGCGGAAAAGAACCAAGAGGCAAACCTACAACACTTAGGTCCAAAGGAAACATTTGATAAGATGGAGGATCATTGATTTATAATAAGGTAAATGGTTATAAAAATTGTCACATATCATTTTATTAATTTCATAGTTTATTTAAATATATTTTTTAATTTCTTCTTTGTTATTATAATTATGTAGAAAAAGTTTTTAAAAACTAATAAATGGTGATAAAAAAAGTTGATCATTGCCAATCGATATGTATAGACTATCGTTAAGTTTGAAAAGGGGATACTCAAAATATCAAAGTAGAAAAGTTTTTTTAATGTAGGTAATAAATGAATGATTTGACTTAGCCTCAATAGGTTGTTGGAATTTTTTTTTTACCATTAAGTAGACACGAAAATCATAACAACTCGTGTATAAGTAAAATATGGCCTTGTCCCATTATAGCTAAGCAAGCATGCCTTGTAGGCAATTAAGACCTTATTATGGCAACAAGGGCAATTTCAACTTTCCTTTTTATATTACTTTAATTTATTCTTCTTTGATTTTTACTATGACCAACCTCGTAATAACTAAGTCTTGCTGATATGGCTAAGTTTTTTAGATTATGTACGACCTAGAGTATGAAAATCTTAGTTGTTATGCTTAAATAAAGATATTGACTCAAAGACTTAGTGTTATGTTCCCTTTTGTGGTTTGAAGGAATTAACACAATGCAATAAATGATGTGGATTTATCACATAATGTATAGATGATTTTTTTTTTTTTGCCTCTGCCTACTTATGTTTCTTGGTAACTCATGGTTTATGGATAAACAAGGATGAGTTGTTATTATATTTTGTCAAATAATTGATTATAGAGGTACATAATGGAAGGAATGTAGATTATACATTAATTTTTCATATCATTGTTCTTAGTAAGGGTTGAATATGTAACAAAGAGGACCTTATTAGATGTTAGGGTTAGGTTCAAGATAGATCATCTTATCTTAATAAGAAGTGATTGTTGGGCTTGACAAAGCAGGGCTATATTTATTAGTTGATTTGATCAATCTATACATACATTTATTGAGGCTACATCTAGAGACTCCTTACTTTTGAAAAATGATATAAATCACAAAGGTTGTATGACATTGCTTTAAACTAAGTTAGATATTTCTTAGAGAGTCATCAACATGCCATGACGTCAAGGTTGTCTTCATCTAGATATGATGGTATTGATAAAGAATATTACACGTAGAAAAAACTACTCTAATGGTCCTTCCTTGAGATGTTGATATTGTTGAGAAGACAAAGAAGCTTTATAGTTATAAGAGGGAGATTATTTGTGATCATCTCATTGTATACCATGCCATTAACATATACTTGGGGATTCCCATGGTAGGGATATAGACTTGGTCCAAGGGTGTAATTTTAATGTAGCATCATGATTCTCATATCTCAAATGAGGGTGCACAACCATCAGAGACATCATGAGATGCAAATAACTTGTATGATATTAGACTATAGTCATCAAATCAAAGTGTGTCACTTAAGTGCACAATGTACACACTTAAACATTCATGTTTATAAATTTTAAATCATTTAAATTTTGTGTTGTATTTGTTTTTTTTAATGGGCTATACGGGATTGAAATGGTTCCCACTCATATCACATCATGACCACATAATGGTATTACCTATGTTTAGAAATTATGCATATATCACTTGGTAAGATTAGAACCTAGGAATTTAACTAGTTGAGATAATGTTATTTGATGCATCTTTTAAATTTTTTATTTAACTAAATGGGAAACATTTATCTATGGTAATGTGTCCACTCAGCTTATAGTTGTTGACACAACACAACCTATGCTATATGATATACCACCCATGATGGATGACATAAGGGTTGACCCAAATGTCACCAGTAGTGCAACTTTTTCATATACGTGGTAATGTTCAAAAATTATCCTTTGTTTATAACCTCCTTATTGAGGGACCAAATTATGAGGTACTAAGGTTGGATGACATGGGAGTCTTAGGACACATGAAGCAAGTTATAGAGGCAACACCTCAATAGTATAGCATATAATATGATTAGATGCCTTCTTGCTCTATTGTTGGTATAACTCCTAGGGCTAATGCAAGTATTACTTGAAATTTAATTTAAATGTATTAGATACTATTATTTTATGTACATTTTAGGTACTAAATATTATATGATCCATATACATTAAGGTACATACATATATGCTTGCTCACAATAGGCACACCAATGGTTCATGTGGTAGCACCATAGGATTAGGGTAAGATACTGGATGAGAAGTGCACAATCTATGTTAAGGTTAGTGGATCCTAACATGTTACAAATAAATTTTATTTTTTATTAAATAATTTAATTGAATATTAAACATTTATTTTTCCATATACTTGATAAATATTTACTTAGGTATTTTTTTTTGGTAAGATCGAGATAACCATTCTAACTCTAACGCTTAATTTAGTAAAATCACATGTATCAAATTTTAGATATTTTACTCATGATATGTCATCTATTTCAGACTTGTAACTAAGATGTATATCTATTTTGACATGGATACTTGTATTTTATATAATTTTTACTCATATTTTCATGTATGCATTTTTTACTAGTATGTATATCTTAAGTATATCTTTATATGATGAGCATTATATTTATACCAAGTATCAAATCCTAATATTGACTAATGTTAATTTAATGATATTAGTATATTTAAATTATTAATATATTTTTTTGAAATTTTGAAAAATAGATTATATTTATAGAAGTTGTATTACAAAGTTGGACAAGAAATAAGGGAGAAATAAAATCCTCCTCCAATCCCTCCTAGCTCAAAAATTACCCATAAAAAAATTATATAGGTGTGTTTGTTGAAAACATCACCTGAGGCCACTTGAGGCCACCATAATGTAGTTATCCATACACATCAACATTACCATAGTTGAATTCCAATTTTTCTCATTCATCTGAATTTTGTAGACCATCCATCTATCTTCATGTTGTTTTGAAGTAATTATTGGTATCTTGAACATGTATGACATATCTATTATTTTATGGGGTGGAGGCTTATTTCTATTTATCTAGACATGCTCAATAAAATATCTATGGCTATGTGTGTTTTTTTTTTAAAAACCACCCACCTTGACCACTCTAAGTCTACTGGTAGTAATGTCATATAGTAGAACAACAATAGCCTAAGGATGACAACACAAGATCCTATGGAAAATACGCAAGAACCTTGCTTACCCAGCTTGACACTAGGACAAATTATCATTTACTTTATTCTTGACCATTGCTCCGTGGCCTAATTGTGATAGATTCATTAGAATCACTATCTACTTTACCTATTTTACTATCTTCTTATACCACCTCTCACATTCCTTGGATTCTTTGGCACTAGCTTATCTAATTTTCCATATGAGAGTCCACATATTGCCCTTCCTCCAGTTATTTTCCCTATTTTGATAAATAATCTACCACCCTATTTCCCTCTCGCTTTATATGTGTAATAAAAACATCTTGAAAAACCTTTCAAATATTTTGAACTTCTTCCACCTTCCTTCTTTACCTAGTTCCCAGCACCTGAAAGGGTCTTATCGGATCTAAGATTCTAGCCCATACCTGAGAGTCTGTCTCTATCCATAGCTTATGTAAATATAGATTTATAACTATCATTGACACTAACAAGATCACATGTCCTTCTACTTCATTATTTGTTATCTCCCCCATATCTTTTGCTCTCCAATACACATGTTCTCCTTTTAAATTCCATATGATAATGCCAAAACTAGCTTTTCCAAGGTTTTTAGTAGAAGCTCCATTTGTGTTAGCCTTCACCCACTCTCTACGAGGTGATCTCCACTCTATGTTATTCAAGGGATCTCACTTGTGCATCCAACCCTTAGTTATTTTTCTTTTATAGTTATTCTAAAGCTCCTTAGAATAGTCACTTTCTCCATTTTTGTGTTTGTTTCCTCTTGTAATCTAATAGATAGTGTTTTCATTTTATTACTCAATCCTCTCTCATACTTGCTTCCTTATTCTGTGCTCTGATATAAATATGCATGAATTTCGTTCTAGCTATAAGTACCACCATATAAATCTAGGTCACAACTTCCATACCATTTTCATTGTTTTAGTCTTAAAGTTGCACGATTTCTATTTCTCATAAAATCTTTCTTGGCTCCCAAATATTTCCCAACATTGTCTCATCTGCATCCATCAATTGATCCATATGTATTTAGAAAAAGAACACCTAAAAAAAAGGTGATTTAAGGTCCCCTCTACCTTTCCATACATAATACATTTGGAAGGCCCGTAGAAACCTCTTTTTCTCAAATTATCAAATGTCAAGCACTTTATATGATTAATTAGCCATGAGAAAATATTAATATTTCGCCATCCTTCCTTTTACCAAAAAAATATCCATGGAAATGGTGCTAGGGTAATATCATATCCACATGCTACGTTGTATTCCTCCTTTTCCTTAAAGATTCCCAACTTGATTCCTCCCCATCCAAGTATATCCTTCGTAAAACCATCCTAAATTAGGTATCATTGGAGATGTCTCCATAGTTTTATGGTTAGTTCCTCTATCCCCTTACTAAAAATTCTCAAGGATTTTTTCATTGTAGCAAGTCTAGCACATTTTGATTCCATGATTTCATATAGTAAGAGGCTTTCCACCACCCCACCTTTTGGAGCTCTGCTTTCCAACTCTCAATCTCTGGGAATGTCTAAATAATTGGTTGGGATAGATTCCATGAATCATTCAAAAATAGAGCATCCTTTCCATCCCCTAACTACCATTATAGTTATGGCTTTATTAACTCCTAGTTTTCTTCCATTGTAGATCCCTCTCCTTCCACTCTTAGTCTTGGGATATTTTTCTCAGCCACTCCTAGGTAATATTTGGCTTGTAATAGTCTACTCCATAAGCCCCTAGTAGTTATAATCCATATCTAGTATATCTTCCTTGCTAGTATCTTACTACTCTGGGATGCTAATATTATTCCCAATCCTCCTTGTTTTGTTGGTTGGCATATATTCTCCTACCCATATAGTGATATTTTTTGTTCTCCCCTTGCATCTGACCACAAAAAATTCATGTGTGTTTGTCAATATATTTTAGAATTTCCTTTGGAACTTGAAGTATGGAAAATTTATAAATTGGAAGGGCTTGTAGCACATATTTAATCATTGTAAGCCTTCCTCTCAAGCTTATCCATTTGTGTGTCCAATTGCTCAATTTAGCTTATAGTTTGTCAATCAACCCTTTCCACTCCTTGATTTTTATTTTCTTTGCAGATAAAGGTACTCCTAAATATTGTATGGGTAAAGAAGTTTCCATGAAGTTCAACAATTGTATAATTTTATCTCTCACCCTCTTCATTGTATTGAAAAAACTATTTGATACTTTTTTCCATTAAAAGTTTGCCTAGTAGCTTGAGTATACCCATATAAAAATTCTTTTATGTTTATTGCTACTAGGAGATTGGCTTGACTAATAAGAGGAGTATCATCCATAAACTGGAGGTGATTTATCTCAATATGAGATTTAATAGTCTCCCTAGACCCTCTGCATAAAGGATAAAAAGGTAAGGGGAAAGAGGGTTCCCTTGCCTCAACTCCCTTCCTATTGGGAAAATGGGAGAGGGACTACCATTTACCAGAATTGAGAATGATGTAGTCTGTGTACATGCTTTTACCCAATCTCTCCACCCCTCTACAAATCCCATTTTTCTAAAATCCTTTGCATAAAGGACCAGTCTACTCTATCATAGGCTTTAGAAAGATCTAATTTAATAAACGTTCCTAGGTCCTTTTGCTTGGATATTGTGTGTATCACCTCTAAACCACTACCATTCAATCTAGAATTTGTTTACCTTCAACAAAACCACCTTGCTCACTTGAAATTAGATTTGGTAAAAAAATATTTTAACCTCTCTGCCATAATTTTTTTTAATATCTTGTATATTACATTACATAGTGAAATAGGCCTATAATTATTAATTATCTCACTAGGTGGGCCCTTAGGAATTAAAGTGATAAAAGTATGATTCAAGGATTTTAACATTTACTTACTCTATATGATTTCCTCCAGTGCCTCCACCATTGCTTGGCCCACAATTTCCTAGAAATTTTGATAAAATTCAATAGGAAACCCATCTGGTCCTAGAATCTTTCTTGTTTGCATTTTTTTATGATCTGCGATGTTTCTTCAAAAGAAATTTCCTCCATTAATAATTTACTATGTTCAAGTTTGACTAATTGTAGAATTGCCTCTACTATATTCTTCTACCATGTTGCGTTCAATTTTTTATTGCTACTAAAAAGAGTATGGAAGTACTTATTTGCTATATTTTTCATTTCACTTCCACTGGTTTTTACCTGACCCATTATATTTGTAAGACCTGTAATTCTATTTTGTTGTCTTATAGCTGTTTCTACCTTATGAAAGAAAGCTATGTTTTGATCCCCCACTAACCATGTAACTCTGGCTATTTACCTCTAATAGATATCTTCTTGTTCCTCCAATTCTTCCTCTCTCCTAATAATTTTTACCTCACATTACAACAAATCTTATGTAATAGTTCCTTGTCTTATATATTGAACAATCTTCTCCTTCTAATCCTTGATTTCATTCTTTTAGATTCTAGTGAGTTCCTTCTTGTGTTTACTCCACTCCTAAAATTGGGTCCTTACATATTTTAGTTGTTTGTGGAGTTTGAATTGGGATATCTTAAATCTTGGTTTACCTAATTCCCACCATTCCTTTATGTGGTCCTCCAACTCCTAATATTTTAGCTACCATAGCTCAGAGTTAAAATTTCCTGCAACTTTATGATTATCTTCTTCTATGGTAAGGGTTACTAGAAAATGATTTGAAGAAAGCCTATGCATGACCCTCACTTGATGCTTGGTATGCAGGCATAATTTTTCCCCCATGAAGAAATGATCCAAGCAAGATTTGATTATCTCTCCGACATTTCTTCTATTTGTCTAGGTCATGGAGCTATCCACATTTGGGATATCAATTAGATTCATTTGACATGTTATTTCTGAAAAGAACCTATCCTTTTCCTCTATTCTAAGCTTTGCATTGAAGTCTCCTTCCAAAATCCATTGGTCCTATGGGTAGTTGTCTCTAAAATTTTGGATGGTTTCCCATTGATATCTCTGTAATATAATTGTTTGTGCTCCATAGAAATTAACTATAGCCTAGTTTTTTCAAATTTTACTATTTTGTAACCTAACCATAAACACCCCTTTCATGGAGGTCCCCCTATCATTAGAAACAATTGGTGATTCCACATAGTGGCCAATACCCCTGATTTCTCCTATGTTGATTGAGTAAGGATCTCTCCTTTTTTCCATATCCCCTTGTTTATTTTTTGTAAGACTTATCCTTGCATTTTAGTTTCTTGTAACAAAATTATATCTAGACTCATATTTTTTTTTTGGTAATTATAATAATAGATTAATTGTGGGTTTTTATAAAGGATCCCAAAACCTTATGTACAAAATCAGCCTTGCTAAAAGATATTTCATGTCGGATGGTTGGGTAAATAGAGCAGTTCATAAAAAATACAGGGAAATACAAAATGCCCGAGGGCCCCAGAAGACACGGACAATCCTGGAAATCTTGATCTTGAAATACATTAAAACAGAATAATAGCCGAAGACAATATATCAACAAACTTTGGGAGAAGACATATGATACAAATTCTTCATCATGAGGGAATATCTACCTTGGCCAAACTATCCACGTCGGTTGGGAAATGAGAATGCCAAACAACCGGGCACGTGGTCATCAGTTCTTTGTTGGCCAAGTGAATCACCACCCGGTTACCTTCTCTGTAGATGTGCCCCGCCTCCCACCTGGCGCATCGAGAGAGGAGCATCCTAGCCTCGAGGATGATATTCAGGACCCGCCACGATGGGTCTTTGGAACCATGAAGGTAGTTGATAATGTTTAGAGAATCGCCTTCAATAATTAAAGGCCTACGATCATTCGATATAACATGCAACCCTTTCAACACACCACGGGCTTCAACAAAATGATTGGTCTGAGGGCCCAGATTTTCACAGTAGGCCAAGATCAGCTTCCCATTATGGTCCCTGACAAGCCCCTCGGAACCAGCGGGCCCCGGGTTGCCTTTAGCAGCCCCGTCAAAATTAAGTTTGATCCACCCCAAAGGAGGTTTGGTCCAAGTGACCTCCCTGCGGCCATTCACTGAGTCAACTCTGGAAGAGGAGCCAAGGTCCAGTCTTTTGAAAATAATTGCCTCCCAAGGATTGTGAGGGCAGGAGCTGGGAATAGTTTTTGAATTCTTGACAGCAAAGTATAAGGCCCGCTAGGCAATAGAGGGAGCCATTCTAGGGATCTTGCCGAAGACTCTAGCATTATGCTCCAGCAAAATTTTCCAGATGGAATGGTGAAAGGCAGCCTTACAAAGGAATCAGAGCTTAGAATTCTTAAAGGGCTTGGGCCATTGGAGGAAGGCATCTTTAAGGGAGAGATGGGAGAACCAGAGTACTTGGAAGGAAGATAACACACAGCTTAGGACCGAATGGGAAAAGGGGCAATGCAAAAATAAGTGATCGGATGTTTCACAGTCAGCTAAGCAAAGATAGCACCTATTGGGAATTGCAAGGCCTCTCTTGTGGAGATTGTCTATGGTAAGGGCTTTGTTATAAAAGGCAATCCAAGCAAAGTAATTTATCTTAGGAATAATCCCTTTCCTCCAAATTGCTTTCCATCGGGGGTCCATAGCAGCCTCACACGACAGAAGATCATAAGCGGACTTAACAGAAAACCGCCCATCCTGCGTGTTGCTCCAAATAATTCTGTCGTCTCTTATGACCGAAGGAATTAACACCGATTGGAGGACACTGTATAAGAAATTCACCTCATTATCAAACCCATCCACCGTCGAAAGTTTCCACCGAGGGGGAAGGGAACTCCGGTCAATGCAATCCGAAACCTTGAGATGACTGTTTGGATCAATTTGGGCCCTCAAGCCAGCCAAGTTCTGATTTACAGCGAGAGCTTCATCTATAGCCCACCTGTCTCTCCAAAAAAGGATCATGGATCCATCCCCCAAGATCCAACGAGCACCCCTATTAATCACCGAACGACCCTGAAGCACCGTCTTCCAGAAAGTCGAAGCTTCATGAGGAGACTCAGCTTCCAGGAGAGAATTTTCCCCAAGATACTTTCTTTTAACTATATTGACCCATTCCGTCGGTGCATTAATAAGAATTCTCCAAGCATGTTTGGCAATTAAGGCAGTGTTCATGAGCCTGGATCTTCTCAATCCCATGCCCCCTTGGTCCTTTCGAAGGCAAACCTTATCCCATGCCACCAGAGGAATTCTAGATTTTTCTTCGCTACCGGACCAGAGAAAATTCCTTTGAATCTGCTCGATTTTGGAATGGATAAACACAGGAAGCATGAAAATAGACATGAAATAGGTGGGAATTCCTTGAAGACAGGCTTTGGTGAGGGTTGCCTTCCAAGCTTGAGATAGCAATTTGCCTTTCCAAGTGCTGAGTTTCTTATGAAGTCATTCCAAAATTGAATTCCATATGTTCCCACCGCCTCGCCCATTGCAAACTAGCGGCAACCCCAAATAAGTTGCAGGCAGGGAATCAATAGTGCATTCGAGGATTCTGGCAATGCGAATTTGCCTACATAGAGGGGTATTAACAAAATAAATTTTGCTCTTCAAATAATTAACTTTTTGGCCAGAAGCCTTCTCATACCGGGACACAATGCGCTTGATAGATTTGGCCTGAGTGACAGACGCTCCAGTGGAATGAGCGTGTCATCCACAAACTGTTGGTGAGTGATAGGATCAACTCTGAAGTAGGCAGAATGCCAAAAATCTTGCTTCGACGGAGGGCTTCATTCAAAGACCAGCTAAGGACCTCTGCCAAAAGAATGAATAAAATAGGAGACAAAGGATCACCTTGTCTGAGGCCGCGAGCACTCTGGAAGAATCCAACGGGGGACCCATTGATCAGCACAGAAAAGGATGGAGTGGAAATGCAACTGTTCACAAGGTCAATCCAGTGATGATGGAAGCCCAAATTGCAAAGGACAACACAGAGGAACCTCCTATCCACTCTGTCAAAAGCTTTATTCATGTCTAGTTTAAGGAAAAGCGTAGCATTCTTGGAACATTGGGCAGTATGGAGGGTTTCATGAATAGTAATGATGTCGTCAAGGATGTTTCTACCCTTAACGGTGCTCCCCTAAGCTGAACCTACCAAAGAGGGGAGGAGGGATCTCAGATGATTGGCAATGGTCTTGGTAAGAATCTTGTAGAAAACATTGCAGAGGCTTATGGGATGATAGTCAGAAAAACTTTTACAGGCGGGCGACTTAGGAATGAGAGCTAGGAAGGTAGAGTTGAGCTTCGGATGGATGGATCTTGATGCTTGGATTTCTAATATAGCCTCGTAGACATCAGGCCCCACAACATCCCACATAACTTGAAAGAATCGGGGGGAACCCATCAGGCCCGGGGGCCTTATCTGGTTGCATGGAAAAAAGAGCATCCTTAATCTCGAAATGGGAAAAAGGTTCTAGGAGTTTAATACTTGCCTCATGGGGGACTTTGGTAGGGAAATTAGCAAGCAAGGATTTTTGAACTTGGAGGACGCTATCAGGAGGAGCACCCAACAAATCCTGGAAGAAATCGACTGCTTCACTTCGAATTTCCTCAATCTCCCTAGTAGTGCGCCCATCCTTACACAACACCTGTCTGATCTTGTTGGCCCCCCTGTGTCTCATGGTAGACACATGGAAAAACTTTGAATTTGAATCACCGCCCTTCAGCTAGAGATCCCTGGACTTCTGACGCCAAAATGTTTCCTCACTGGCAAGAATGGAATGATAGTCCACCAGGAGGCTCCGTTCCTCCTCTTTGAGGCCTTCAGAATACCCTTCGACCTCCATATTTTCCTCTAAACTCTTCAAGCGCTTAGATATGGACATTTTAGACTCAAAAATGTTGCCAAAAACCTCCTTATTCCACACCTTTAAGTTCTTTTTAATCATCTTAAGTTTTAGGGCCAGTCTTTTGGATGCTAAACCAACCACCGTCACCTGCCACCATTCTGAAACCAACTGTTTGAAATCCTTGTGGGAAATCCACATGGATTGAAATCTGAAAGGGATCTTAAACCTAGGCCCGCCAATGGCCTCTAACAGAATGGGATTATGGTCCGACCCAATTCTTGGCAAAGCTGAGAGAGTTGCAGCGTCGAGGAAGGGAATAGCTTCGTGGGAAATGAGGAACCGGTCGAGCTTGACCTGGATGAGATTGCTCCTAATCCTCCTATTGCTCCAGGTGAATGATGCCCCCTTAAGTTCGATGTCTAGCAGATTATTGGACGAAACAAAATCTCTAAAATCCTCCATGCTACGACTGGCCAGCTCAGCGCCTCCCTTATTTTCAGAGGGATGAAGAGGGCAATTGAAATCCCCTCCCACAACCCATGGGAAGTCACTAAAACTTTCCCTCATCAGAGAGATGGTTTTCCACAACTCAGCTCGCTCCGAGCGAGTTCGAGGCGTAAACATTGGTCAAAATCCATGAAAAATTATCAACCTTGGAGTGAAACAGGACATTGATAGTCCTACTGGAAGCCGATAGAAGACTACCCTCGACCTTGTCAGAGTCCCACAACACCATGAGACCGCCTGCAGAACCTATTGCAGGGCTGGAAAGGAATTTGGCCTTGGCCCAAATGGCCCTGGCAACCTTGACAGAGGCAGAGGCATCAGACTTAGTCTCCTACAAAATGAGGATGGATGGGTTAGACTTCTTTCGAAGATCGACCACCACCCTACGTTTGGCCGCTCCGTTAAGACCTCTCACATTCCATGAGAGGATTTTCATCTGGACATTTTAAAGACTTTCTTGCCTCCCTTTCCCTATTGGATGGGAGGTTTTGGGATAGGCAAATCACCCACCAGGGAGTCGAAATCTTCTTGAAAAAGCAACCGCTGGGATCCATTTGCAATGTCTACTACCGTTTCCTTATCCCTTCCTTCTTTTTTAGGAGGTCGCCCTATTTTCTTTCACAACAAAAATCCACCCCTTGCTTCCGGCTTCTAGTGTTTCATGGACTAATGTTGCCATGTTGTTCGTCCCTCTTGCCCAGCAGATACTCTTCCAGCAGGGACTCAGGAGGTTTTTGGTTTTGACAAATAGGGGAATCAACCTGAGCAGACATATGGTAAGGAGACTGATCCTTTTCCACTTGAGGTTCTGGTTGGGAACTTGCATTGCACAGACCGGCGTCCGACTCGGGGAGAACCCCAGAAGGATCTGGAGACTCAGGCACTGTCACTACAGGGTGTTTCGATTGTTTTCCTTCTTGCTCCAGGGGGTTGCCAGAAGCCCCGCCCTTCATCCTCGACTTTTGAAGAGGACAATTTGACTGAAGATGCCCCTGGGAACTACACCAGGGGCAAAAGGCCGGTCTATTTTCGTAGTTAATGACTTGCTTATGAAGAACGGAGCCTCCAGAATGAAAAGTGATGGAGGATGGAAGGTTCACCTCCAAATCCTCCAAGACACAGAAGCGAGCTTGGACAAATATGGTTCGGTCCCGAGTGGGAGGGTCAATGGTGACCAACTCACCAATGGAACGGGCGATACCCCTGATAACATTTTCATGCCAGCAGAAAAGGGGAAGGTTCGGCAGCCTAACCCATATTGGGGCAATATTAATACTCTGGGTTTCGGGGTTAAAATCCATCCCCCACTTCCTGAGAAAGAGACTCCTGCGTCCCAGAAACCAAGGGCCCCCAGCCAAAATTTTATAGTAATCCTCCGCATTATTCAGCCTAATTGCAAAAAAACCCCGGGATAGGGTAGCCAGCTCCATATGACCCGAGGTCCGCCATTTTCCTGCCGCCCACCTGTGGATGGTCTCCATATCGGGACGCCCTCCAATAAACTTCCCGATTAGGGTAAATTTTTCAAATTCGATGAAACTTGATAGGATTTCCTCCGGGATGTCCAGTTCATCCCCGGACGAAAAGAGGTCCTTAGTGAAAATACCATTTGGGGTTTCAGAAGCCACTGCCTTTGCATACGATTTATGTTGGCAGTCTCTCCCTTTGTCAGGCGGATCCTTCTCGTGTCTGCATCCATCTTCGGGTAACTCCGTCGAGCCTCCATTCTCTGACTGCCCTCCCTTCGCCTTGTTGCAGCCCTCCAACTTGCCGGTGCCCAGGTTCACAGTGCTGGCGCTCCCGCTCCCGTGCCCTCCCGCTGCTACCTTCCTGCTCATCACTGCTCCACCTTCGTAAAATCCTTAATTTGACCCCCAATAATTGATACACATGTTATAACAAAAATAGAACATGAGTTTTTCTGAAGAAGTTGAGGATAATGTTAAGGAAGAGTAATAGCCTCTAGACTCATATTTAAGATAAATTTTTGATTACCTTTTATCTAGGGTGGTTGCATAAATCCCTCATATTCCAAGTAATTAATATCATTGAGAATTCGGAGAGAAAAAATCATCCATCAATTTTACCTTTCTATTCTAGCTCAAATTTCTTCCTTGTTTCTATTTTTTTTTTTCTTGTTTGACTTCCTCCCTACATATTGGTTTAGTTTTTGTTTCTTCTCCTCTTGATGAATCCTTAAAATAGGATCATATTTGTTTTTATTTCCTTATTTCATCTCTATTTACTAAGTTAAGACTATCCCCTACTCTATGGTCTCCTTCGTGGGTTGAATCTCCTCTTCCATGAGAGAGGTTGTGTCTGGTTCTGCTCCTTGCTTTTTCCCTTATACTAGATTGGATTATTTTTCCTGATCAATCTGTGTGACTTGTTGAGTATCCTCCTCTAATCCTTTTGTTTTAAAATCTCCTTCTATATCCAAGCTTCCCAGTTGTTTGAATATCTCATATCTATTGTTTGTTCTTCCTATTTTTTCTTCTTATCTCTGATTACTTTCCTGATTTCTTTTGTTTGGTCTTCTGATTACTTTTTGGAATCCCTCGAAGTCTATTGGACCTTTCCATTCCTTTTGTTTTATATTTTATTGAAGAGATTGTCCCACCATGTTAATATTTACTTTTATTTCCTCTTATTCAAATTGATGATCCTTAACTATTGGGCACATTCTAGCCAAATATCAATGAGCGTGGCACACCCAACATCTGAATGAAATAGCCTCATAATATATTTGTTGGTACCAAAACAAATCTTCTATTTTTAGGTCTATCTTTGTTGGAAGAGGTTTAATAAGGTACATTTCTACACAAACCCTAGCAAACATTGTCAATCCTCCTAAAACTGTTTATCTTGATCTACCTTGATAACTACCTAGTAAGTTGCCTATTGCCTTGAGTACCTCCTCTTTCCAAAATTCAAGGGGAAGGGCAAATAATCTTACCCATATTGGTACTATAGTCGGTTCCACAATCCAGTCGAATCCCATATTTTATGGTTGTAGGAATAGTCTCATTGGACCATGATGATACAACCCTCCCTCAAATACTTTTGTCAATTTTCCATAATGTGAACTCTATAAAAAAATACCCATTTGGGAGAGTTTGAATTTTGCATTCTCATTACATATGTCATTGTTTCCTTATCCACATGTGAAGGAAGTGTACAAACAATCTAAAACCCATGAATTTACCTATTAGGTTATGCTTCGTCTTATAAACTATATCCTCAGCTATTCAATCCTTTGCTATTTCCAATATTGGTATTTCTTTTGCTTGTGGTAAACATATGTTCACCCTTCCAATAAAAGAATCCTCCTTTTATTGCTTTCCCATGGCATTTATGATTGTTCTTGATTTTTTTTATAGTGATTTAAGCTATCTTGGGTTCAACATAGCTTATCTCGATATGAAATTCCTTTTTTTGGAGGATTTGGTACCGAAGTACCTATGACCCCCATTCTTGACCATGATCCTTACAATTGACAGATCCTCCAAAAATATTGATCCTATCTGATGGTGTTTTTTGCATGAAACTATTCTCTAGGTCTCTTCCCTAGCCTATGAAACCTTAGTTTGATTCCTTAGACCATCCTCTGAAAAAGGTTTTAACCCATTTTTATTTAAATTATTAATATTAAAACATAATTATTGATAAAATATTTTTAGTTCAAGGACATGATTCAAAATTAATATTTATTTTCTATGAAGCACGTTCACTTTGAAAGAAGTGAGGACTATAAAAATTATTTAGTTGATAATTTAATATTATTTTGGAAAGGTCTACTTAGTAAGATGATTTTGAAAAAGAAAAAATAAATCTCAAGTAAAAATAACCAAATAAATTATTTAAGAGTGTAGAGCGGGAAAAATTTCCCACCACGTATAATTCTTAGTTGGATATGCTGAGAGCTGAGGTGATCATGAGGCTATTGTTTCCTCTACAATTGGGGGCTTGGGGATCGAAGGGTTCACCAAGAACAGTTTAATAAATTACTCCAAGTCTTGGATGGAAGGTTTAATGTGTTTATTGAGCAAGCACCTAAATTTGGTCTCCACAAATCTAAGATATAAATAATTAAAGAACAATGCAGTGCAAACAATGATGCAAGCAAACAAAGAGCTATTCCTAGAATGATTCTTTATTTGAATGAAGACTAACCCTAGATTTGCAAGGAAGTAAACCTTTTTCTTTTCAAGAAAGGGTTCAAGAGAATGCACAAGCAGACTTAACCTGAATGTAAAAATATACTCTTTCTCCTATGATGCCTAGGAATGGAAACAAACACTTTTTTTTTTCTTTTTAATGACAAAAAATGGATATGAAATACAAATGACAAACAACCTAAAATATCTATCAAAATACTTACTTGACCCGATGGTTGATCCTAGCCAAATTTGTACCCCAAAATAGCCAACAAATTCAAAACCCTTGGAATATTTGATCAGTGTTTTGGGGCCTACTTAGGCCACTATATGACTGAGCTTGGAGGCACAATAGTCAAGCCCCCTTGGTCCTTTTAGCTATCTATTTAGAAATGAAATGATTGTTGACCTTTGGAAAAAGCAAAACAGAATATGACAAACACAAAACAACATAGACAAAATACAGGTTGAAAGAATATGATAGAAATGAAGTATTCAAGTAGTGAACTAGGATTTTTGGGAGTGAAAATTTACCCCCAAGCCCTAGTAACCAAATTCATGCCCTGCATGGACCAGGTCCGAATTTGATATAAAGCTTTTTTCTAGCCTTCAAAAATGTACAAATGCAATGCAAAACAAAAATTTAGCGATCTAAAGAGATTATTAACACAATAAAAACCTTATTAGTCCATGGAAAAAGCAAGGAGCAATGAGAAAATGAAGGTAGAGATCGAAATGGTAGACCTCTCCCATCATCAAGACTCCTCCACTTGTTCACCAGAAGCAACTAATAACAAGAAGCACAAATAGAGCAAAAAAGTAATCTAAAAGTGATGATTCTTGAGAGCATCAAGAGCACTTTTACAAAAGATGAGATAGAGCAATATTAGATTAAAACTAAGCTTAAGAACTGTGAAGAACATGTGCTTATACTGAGAGGGGGGTGAACAGTATAAGATAAAAAAAATTGCTTTTTAATCCAAATGATACCATCAGCAATATTAAAGCAGTAAACATCACACAAAGCATCACACCCATGAGAGACATGATTTAATGTGGTTCACACAATGTGGGCTACTCCACGGAGAAAATATTCCTTATAAAATTTTCTCAAATAAATTCTCTTGGTAATCCTTTCCCTACAATGTTTATGGATCTCTGTCCAAAGGAGACACCAATCCCCTAATCAAGTTCATGGATCTCTATCCATAGGAGAACTCTTTCTTCTTAGCTCTGATTGGTGATCTTCTAGAATAATTTCTACCCCCACTACTCTGGCTAAATGGATCTCTATCGACTGAAGACACTTGTCCTCACTGTCCTGGCTAATGGAAATCTATCCACTAGAGACTGTCATCCTCTATACTCTATCACCTTCAAAGCTCTGTCTCAAATCTGCACTAAATACAACATAAATCTATTCAATTTTTGTCTCTGATCTGGAACAAACCTGTCCTTAAATCTACACTAAAATATATCCTCAAATTTATCCTTAATATTTGTCCTCAAATTTTAAGTTAATCTCTGTCCTCAAATATGTACTGTAAGCTTACACAAAAGCTCACCCAAATCTATCCACAAATCTTCTCAAAGACTTACCTCAAATCTGCTTAACAAGTCCTCACTAGAACTTGTCCAATCTCATAAAAACATAAAGATAATTGTTAGAGACTCAATATGCTTCACATTCACCACAATGCTCAATCACTTTCACTCTCTCTTTTATCATAGAAACATATGGAGAATTGCTATAGACTCAATATGTTTCATATTCACAAATACTCAATCTTTCTCAAATCAATTTAGAATATAGAAAAATTTGTTTCATAGAATTTGAACTATCACTTCAACACATCCACTTGACTAGGCTCAACCAACTCTACTCAACAAATAAGTCAATGAATTAACCTTTGCTTACAAACCCTAGTCCAAGCATATGAACACTCACTCAAATATTTCCAACAATGCTTATCAATTAATCTCACATAACAATGATACTCATGATCTTTCCAAAACCTAGTTCAAGTTCACTCAAATAATCACTTCAACAACAATGCTTATCAAACAAGGTTTTATCAACAACTCTTTATTTTAGAATACCTTGAATCATTAATTCAACATACACTCAAAAATGCTTACCAAACAATCCTTTTCACTCCAACTTTGCATTCACAACATTCAACAATCACTCACTAGGAAGATGTGCCCATACCTTTTGTTTGATGTAAAAGTGCCCTTGGAAAATCTTCATTTTTCTCCCCAAAAGGGTTTTGGTGTGATTTGAACTTCCGTCTCCACAAGTGCCAAGCGCCTTAGCGCTTTGGAACCCACCACGTGGGCTATAGGCACCCACGTGAAGGGAGGAAGGCTTCCTTCCTATTAACCCTTCGTGCGTTGTTGACTTCACACAAAAACCACAAAGCAATCCTCTTTGATGCAGCATGATTCGCATAAGCTCACATTAATCAATTTTAATTCAAAGGCATAAGGTAAGTTTTGCTAAGGTGGGGTAGTCCTTCTTTTATACACGTTTGGTTGATTTTTCTCCCACGTCGACGCTAAGAATTCAAATTTTAATTCAATAACCCACCTTAGGATTATTTAAAATTATTATAAATTAACTTATAATTAATATTAAAATTAATTAATAATTAATTTAAAAAACTTATAAGTTAAGTAAATTAATTAATAAATTAATTTATAATAAAAATTATATTAATTAATTTATAATTTAATTTAAACTTCCCTGTATAATATTATAAAGAATTATTATAATATTATTCATTTGGGCTTCTTCTTTGTACTTTGGACCACATTTGACTGCCTGGAACCGGGTCTTTGATTAACTGAAAGTAAACAAAGGAGAAGAGAAAAATAAAAAGATGAGAGAGATAAAAAAGGAGGGATAAAAAGAAAAAAGGATGAAAATTGAATTCATTTTCACCACAAGAAGAAGAAGAAGAAAAAAATCTCTAGAGAATAAAAGAAGAATGACACTTCCTACACATCATGTGGCCATTGTGAGGGATGAAGCCAACACTACAATAGATCAAGCATGAGTATGGACTGAAACCCAACCCTATATTAGGTTATATTAGGGTTTTAGAATTAATTTTTAAAATTTTCAAAAAAATTAGCATTTCTAGAAGAAAACATTGTCAAGCATGATTCAGTAGTTGGGTGTGAATTTGGCTATATGAAAACACCGGATTCAAGCCCAAGGATTTTTTTAATGTGTGATAAATGTGTAGTATTATGATGAAATTGACACAAGTTTGTTAATATTTATGATTGTAGCATGATGTAATCTAGAGTAGAGAGTGGATACCGAGTATACTAAAGAAGGTTGTGAGAGGGCTCACAACGGTGTACAGGGATATCCTATCAGAGGTGGGGCTACTACATCTAGCAAAGCCACCTCAGGTTGAGGTAGATAAGGTGCTACTAACAATTTTGGTTGAGTTGTGGTATATAGAGTTGTCCATCTTTTTATTATCGATAAGGGAGATGACTATCACACTGTAGGATGTGTAGCACATCTTGAGAATCCCCATTAGGGGTAGGATTATTTATAGGGTACATGTGTCATAGGCAGCATTAGAGACATTGTTGGTAAACCTGGAACATGAGATCCAACATTTCATATCGATGAGATACCATAATAATATGGAGTTGGAGCACTAACTTATATACTTTGTGGGATGGTGGTAGGGATGCTAGTGTGCCATACGAGTAGGCAAAACCTAGCATGGGCACTAGTGAGAGGAGTGGAAGATATGTAATACCAATAGGTGAGGTTCACATGGGGACCATATGTGTTGGCATACCTATACAAGGTATTGTACAATATTGTGTATAAGTGGTATATAGGGTTAGTCTGTATGACGTTTCTCTAGGTGTGGTGCTAGGAGCACATGGTTATCTATCAATATTATGTATTTCTAGGGCTATTTCCCAACTCAAAGTGACCAACAACATATAGGTGGAGCCAAAACTTTGAGTGTATGCATATACACAAGTGTCCTAGCTTATAGGGTTATGCATAGTGGTTATTTTCACAAAATTGGCTAAAATTAGGATTTTTAAAATTTGGAATTGGCTAATATTTGGGATCCTTGACTAGGGTCCATTAGCCAAAAATTTCTAGGTGTAAATTTTTTTTGGATCGATTCATCCCAATTTTATAATAATTTGACCATTTTAAGTTTAAATTTTCAACATTGCCCCTAATAATAGTGAACCTTCTACATGTGTTTCGAAACTATTCACCTGGATTTTGAAACCGATTCGCCAAATTTTTATAAATATATTTTGGGGTCGACCCCTTACGCATAATCCTGCTAGCTTAGGAGAAGAGAGGATAGCAGGAGTTGCCCCCATAATGACATAGATAAGATATAGTAGGTCTATAGGTCAAGAGGACCCAATCAGGGAGGTAGAGGCACTATGAGTCAGGATGGAAACCATGCAAAAAAAAATGGATACCATCTGTATAGAATAGGACCAAGCCCTAATAGTGTTGGACATGATGATGGTTGAGGCAAAACACTTCAAAGGGAATATGGACCAATTGGAGTAGGAGTGATAACATGCTCAAATAGAGGGGATGGCTATCATTATATGTAGCCAACAGGGTGAGGGGATCCAACTGCTATAGGAAGAGTTGTAGAGGGTGAGGGAGTCACATGAGGCAATAGTATGGAGGGATATCTACTACCAAATGATCTACTACTAGGCTATCCCAAAAAATAATTGGATTCCTTTGTCTTCCTCCCTACACTCATGGATTCACTTGTAGTTATGAACATGATCTATTTCATGATCTGTGACCATCCCCTCACCAAGAAGACCTCCAACGGGTAGACTAGAGGAGATAGACTCATATGGCCAGGGTAGGGATTGAGCTGACATATCAATTTTAAGTGTGGCATGCATCCTTGGGGATGGTTGAGTGTGCCAAGCTCTCTACTATGGCACATCGACTAAGTGGTACACACTTTGTACTTTTCAAGTAATATACATGTTTCTTTATTTGTGTTAAAATATGTGAGAATTACATGTGCTTTTACTTATTTTATTATGAATGATTGGATTAATGAATTCACAAAATGCATGATGAATGAAATTTTTAAAATGCAAAATGAATTCAACTCTTGAATGCAAAATGAATGAATCTAATTAAATGAAAAAACATGACAACATGATCAAAGATATAAAAAAAAGGGGATGGAAGAAAATAAGAGAAGGAAAGCAAGAAGTAGAAGAAGGAGAAGTTCAACAAAAGGTCAAAGAAAATAAAAATAACCTTAGATCATGACATTTAAATTAGCATAGACCGCAAGGTATTAGTGTGATCAAAAAGATCATAAACTAAGTGAAAAGAAATGAAAATATGGAGTGGAACCTTGTGAGGATGGATGCTTGCAAATGGCCAAGGATGGAGTGAAACCCGCTATGGATGTAGTGCTTGTGAGTGACCATAAAGCTATTTTGTGAAGGTGTTATGCTCGCTGAAAAGAACAAGTGTGGATCAATATCCACTATGTGTGTGATGCTTACTAATTATTGATGTGGAGGGATACCCACTAGGATGTATGCTTAAAAATGGTCGGATGTGGAGGCTAGTGCTCGCTTAACGACAATGAAGCTATCCCATATGGGGTGTAATGTTTGATTGATTTACCAAAAAAAGTGTAACCCAATAAGGGCATGGTGTGTGAAAAATATGGGTAAGTAAAGTAAAACACAACAAAAAATAGCATGTGTGCACATGTTGGAGAAAAGAAATATAGAAGAATGAGAGAAACAATAAGTAAATAGTATTGTGTATGTTCTTTTTGAAATTTCAATAGCTAAAATATGTGTGTAAGATATTCAGTGGCTGTATGAATACCATAAATGATATTCATGTGATATCTACCCTATCCCATGAGGATCCCTTAACAATTGGAATATCAAGAAGGAAAAGTGTGAGAAAAAAACAAGATGCACAAATAGAAGAAAGAACACATATCCTTTATCTTGGAGAAAATAAAAAATGATTGAAAACTTTCAAAGGATAAAAGATATATAAGATATTAAGAACTATATCCCTTGACTTGGAGTAATATTTTTATGATTATTGAAAATTTCAAGGTCAAGTAATATATGAGAAGAGAAGAAAATAAAATAATGACTGATGACAACAAACATAATGAAATTCTGCCCTAGGTTGGGGGTTCACTAAGCATCAATGACCTAGTATGAGTGCAATGCATGTGAGGTAAAACCTAACTAGATTTCATCACTTGCCTCATTGTGAAGTCCCCAAGAATCTATATATGAAGTAGTTAGATACAAGTATGATCAAGCAACAAAGTATCTATATGAAAAGCAAGGATGCATAATGGGACAAAATGCCAAGAAATTTATCCAAAGTATGACAAGCAATCATGTAGTATGAGTAAGCAAACCAAATGAAGGATGAAGTTATAAAATGTGAAATCATGCATAGTATCATTTTAGGTGCATTATGTTCATTGGTTCTTTAAGTTCTTTACCATCTAACCTTTCTAAATAATAGGCTCTTGAGCCAAACATGATTGTTATGACAAAGGGGCCTAGCCACTTGGGCTGAAATTTTCCCTTCAAAGTGCAAGTATTTGTGTTCTTATAGTTTTTCTTTGAGAACAAGGTCTCCAAATTCAAAAGAATGAGTGCAAACTTTCTTAGAGTAATATCACTTGATCCTATTCTAATAGGCTCAAAGATGCTCTAAAGCATGGATGCACTTCTCATCCAATATCTCCAATTGGTTTAAATGATCAAAATGAAAGTCAACACATATTCTTAGTATGCCTCCTTTCTTAGCAACATGAACAATGAAACAAGAGACTGAACCAATAGAGAAAAATCTATTACAAAGGATATCATCATGAGCCATGTCATAAAGAGTATCCCCCTTGGCATATTTTTTAGGAGTCACTAAACAAGCTAAATGAAGGTTAACACATTCTTGGATTATGTTGTCTTTCTTAGAAATAGGGACAACAACTCATAATTTTTTAAGATATTTAGAAGACATAGGAATATGATCCACTTGAGAACTAGAAGACTCAACATGAGTGGAACAAGGGATCGATCCATCAAAGAATAAGTTATTTTGGAGGATATTTTCATGATACATATCACAAAGGGTATCCCCTTTAGCATACTCCCTTGGGGTCACAACTAACTCAGGGTGCACCAAATTTATCACATTACATAATAATATGTTAGAGGGCAAAGGAGGTCCCTCATCCTCATTACTCCATCCAAACCATGATGATCCATGAATTTAACGAAGGTGACAACTTTATCATCATCGATTGGTAAGGGCTAGTTTTTTTGAGGATGTAACCTATGCCACATATCCTAGGCCAAATATGAACTTCCAAAGACTCTTGAATACCTTTCTATTATGGCTCCAAAATATTACCTACATATCTCATACTAGATAGGATATTTTTAGGAAATGGGTAATCATTAGAAATATAACAATAGGTAAAGCTTCACTCTACTAGATAGGGGTTGCTACCATGAATCTTTTCTTCTTGGGATATGCATGTGTATAAAAAGGTACACATATTGATGTGTACTACTTCATCCTTTTATGGGGTAAACCCATTTTTCACAGTGGAGGTGGTAGCTTGGCTAGATCTAGAGGAGGACTATCATCAAGTAGATTAGCTTGATCTTGTGATGATATTATGATCAATGGTTCCTCACTAATTTTTAAATTCTTAAAATTCTTTGTGATTTGAGAATTCCTATGAAGAGACACAGATGGAAAAAAATGATGTTAGATTGAGCTTGCTCAACCATTGAAAAATATTGGAATGGATGAGGGTCACCCTAGATGGTGATAAACTAATTTTTGAATTCATACTTCAAACATTGGTGAAGAGTAGAAGGGACATCCCTCATAGCATGAATCCAAGGGCGTCCAAGAAGAATATTAAATGTCAAGATACCACATTAAATAAAGTGTTTAAAATTTTGGGTCCTACCTTAATGGGAAGGGATAAAATGCCATAGACATATTGAGATTCATTGTTGAAAGCTTTTATTATAACATTAGATTTGGTTAAATCTTCCTCCCTAAGTCCAAAATTTTGAAAAAAAATATAAGTGCATATATTGAGGTAGTAACCATTGTCCACCAAGATTATCTTGATGAACTTTTCCCCAATATATCAAATGATGTAAAGGGGGCAATTCCCTTGAAAATTTGATGAAGGAAGATCATCATCATAAAATGATATATAATTTATCCCAAGAGTACCTACAACATTGGCTAGGTTATTAGGGGAAAGATCTTGTGGGACCAATTTTTGACTTAGAACCTTCAACAAGGCTTCCCTATGAATAGGAGAAGTCTATAAAAGTTCTAGATGGAATATCTTGGTAGGTGTGTTAATTAACTATTGTTGAATATTGAAGGAGACTTTTGGTTGTGGCTTTAACACTAAGGTTGGTTTTTCTACATTTGTGTTCCTTTTTTGGGCACTCTTAAGAACTAAGGGTGGTCTAGAGGATTGGTTGGATGTAGAATTTATCTCCTATCGATATTGTTAAGTCGGTTGAGCTTGAGCCTATTGCCTTGTAGTAATTGCTATCATACCCACAATGTTGTTGTAGGGAGGTGACACATTATGATATGATACTTGATTGGTTGCATGTTGCTCATGATTGGGTAGAGGATTTTGGAATATCCCCATATCTTGATTAGTCATAGGTGTCTATTGAGCAAGCAGTTGATTATTTGGAGGTTTGTGGTTAGAATTCAGTTGAGAATCATCTATAATAATATGAACCTCATATATTAGGTCTTGAACCATGTGTTTCAACCTCTTATATGCATTCATCATGTGCCCCTTCACTCTATGATACTCACAATGTTGACCAAGTTTATACCAATTTATCATGGTGTCATATTACCTTATGGGAGGTAGTTCAATCATCTTATCTTCCAAAAGTTTCTTAAAGACTAACAAAATAGGTTGATTGAGTTTAGTAAAATTTCTTGGTGGGGGGTTTTGAGGTTTTGTAACTACCATATTTTGTAAGGTACTAGTGACATTAAAATTATTGTTTTACATATTATCTGTTACTCCATCACCAATTACATGCTTATTCTTATATTGGGTTTTTGTGGTCCTTTCTTCTTCTTTCCTTAGCTTGAGTTGACCTCTTCGAATAAGATCCTTCTCTACTCTTCTTGCTAAATCTATTGCTTGTTCAAAAGAGGTAATGATTATTATTTCCAACTCATATGAGATCTACTCTTGCAAATTACCAATAAAGATCTCTAGCATGTCTCAAGGAGGTAAGGTGTATCTTAAATTTCCAACTAAACTTCTCCATTGAGACAAATATTTTGAGAAACTTTCATATTTACCTTGTTTTAGGAGATACAAATCTTGAATTGTCACTCATTTCTCCATATAAGATCCAAAATTTTGAATGAATAACTTGGTGGCTTCTTCAAATTTTCTCAAATAATGACAAGGTAGTTGATAACACCATTCCAATGCTATACCACCAAGGCTTTTATAGAACATATTTAGTAACAACATATCATCATATATAATATCATGGCATGTTGTTCTAAATATCCTTAAATGTTCTATTGGGTCCTTTGTTCCCTTATAAATGGGTAAGATCGACATTGAAAAATACTTAGGATAGGGTCTAGTAGCTACCATAGGATCTAGGAGTTAATTGCACATTTTTTTATAGTTATAAGTGAAACTTGAAGCTTGAAGTACATCCATTCATAATGACTATTGTTTCACTATAGTTGTCAAACTTTCCATATCTAGATTGTTGTTGTGCAATACCCCTATATTCCCTAAGGGTGGGTTATAGGTAGGTTGTTGAAAGAGAACTTGTTTAATGTTGGAGGTATTAACACTATTATGGTATGGGTTATGAAATGGAATTTTTTGTGTAGCATATTTTTATGGGATAAAAGTTTTATTTGGTGGAACACAAGAATGACTGTTTGAATTAGAAAAGTGAGAAGGAACTTGAACATTATTTTGAGGTATGATACTAGTTGGAGGATGTTGTGAAATTCTCCCAATGTTGGTGGTTGTAGTAGTAGCATATGTAGGTTTATGAAATAGATTAATGTGATGCAAGGATAGAAACATAGGATTGACATGAATATTGAGAGGTGAATTGGTTTTATGATGAAATTTTCTAGCTTCTTCAAAGTGGGTGTCTTCATCCAAGGCCTTATTCAAGGATTTCCTATTTCACCTATAGAAATTTAAGAAATTATTATATGATTTGAAGGTAAATTGACTATGAGGCCCTTCAATAGGATAAAATTCCTCACTGGTCTCTATGTCCTATTCTTCTTCTAGATTGAGATTCTCCTTGTCAACCTGATCATCCTCATGGTATAAAGGATTCTCTTATAGCTCTGTCATATTTCCCTTACTCCTAAGGCTTGGGGTAATAGAATTAAGAGAAATATAAAGGAGAGAGAAAAACTAATACAAAAGGCAAAGGATACAAAATTTTTTAGTAAGTTTTTATTTTATTTTTCTAATCTATGCAAAAAAAATTTAAAGGTTTTGCTTATAGTTTAAAACTAGAAAAAAAATGAGACAAAGAGAAGAGGCTTCCTAATTGGCCACTAAGGACGTGTTTCACGTCATGTTCACCAAAGATATAAAGGGAGGAAAACTACCCACCACATATGATTCTCAACTAGATCTGCTTGGAGCAAAGGTGATTGTAGGGTTGTTGTTTCCTCTACACTCGGAGGCTTGGGTATCGAAGGTTTCACCAGAAATAGTTTAAGGACTCACTCCAAGTATGGTATGGAAATTTTAATGTGTTTATTGAGAAATCAACTAAGTTTGATCTCCACTAGATCTAATTTATAAATAATTAAAGAAAAATGGAGGGCAAACAATGATGCAAACACACAAAGAGCTATTCATAGAATGATTATTTATTTGAATGAAGACTAACCCTAGATTTGCAAGGAAGTAAACTTTTTATTTTCAAGGAAGGGTTCAAGAGAATTCATAAATAGTCTTAACCTAAATGCAAAACTATATTTTTTCTCCTTTTATGCCTAGTATTGAAAAAAAACATTTTTTCTTTTTCTTTTCTTTTTAACTATAGAAAATGGAGATGAAACACAAACAAAAAATAACCTAAAATATCTATCAAAACACTTACTTGACCCAAAAATTGATCCTATACAAAATCATATCATAAAATATCCAACATCGTTAAAACCTACAAAATAACTTCAAAACCCTTGGAAAATTTGATCAGTGTTTGGGGACATGCTTAGGTCACTCTATGACTGACCTTGGAGGCATAGCATCAGGCCCCCTTGGTCCTTTTAGATAAAAAATTGGAAATGAAAATGATTGTTGAACTTTGGAATAAGAAAAATAAAATATGACAAATAGGAAACAACATAAATAGAGTGTAGATAGACATCATATGATAGAAATAAAGTATGCAAGTAGTGAAGTAGGGTTTCTAGGAGCAAAAACTTTTTCCCAAGCCCTAGTAACCAAATTCATGCCTCGTAATGTATAGGTAAAAATTTGGCTCACCAAATTCACACCCTATATGGATCAGGTGCAAATTTGGTACAAAACCTTTTTCTAGTCTTCAAAAATATAAAAATGCAAAAATGCAATGCAAAATAAAAATTTAGCAAACTAAAGAGACTAATAAATCAAGTAGAACCTGATTAGCTTATGGAAAAAGCAAGAAGAAATGAGAAATTTAAGGTAGCGACTAAAATATTAGACCCCTCCCATTGTTAAGACTCCACTTGTTCACCATAAGCAAAGCAATCCAAAAGCAATAATTCTTGAGAGCATCAAGAGAACATTTGTCAAATATGAGATAGAGCAAGATCTGATTAGAACTAAGCTTAAGAACTAGGGGGAAAAGGGAGTCCAATCCTTATATTTATAAGATATTTGGAGCAGGAAAGAGGAAGGAAAACAAAACTTAAACCCATGCAAGTACCGACATCATAAAGAGCTAATACAAGGCTAGTGTTTTTGAGAGAAAAAATCCAAGACTACCAAATTCTCACCTCATACTTGGTAGGTGTGAAGTTGGTATGCCAAATTCATACCCCATACTAGGTGGGTATGAATTTGGCAAGGCTAAACAAAGGGGGAAAAGAGGGTTCAATCTTACACTTAGCAATTTTGAAGGGAGACCTAGGGATCTAAGGAAAATGACTCATCTTGATGGGTAAATTATCCATGTCTACAAAGAGTAAGAGTTATATGAAAGTTATAAGCTCCTTTTACAAACATGTATGAGGTAAATACTAATCCATATTCAAAGAAAAATAGAGTGATCATAAATCTAATATTTGTAATATCAAGATAATTTAAATTTAAGTACAAAGACATAAAACTTGGATTTTCTAATATTTCCAAAGGATATAATGAATTAATCATTCATAATATATAATAAATATTGTATGGATGTTAAATAGGATTATTTTGAAAAGTAAACTATTATTATTTTGTAAATCAAGACTAGCCAATAGAGTTGAAGACCCATGTACAATAGAGATAGTTCCATAATATGACTAGACCAATAACTGCTCTATATCTAACATAGAGTTATTTAAGAATGGGTTTCATGAAATATTAGTTTTCAATACACATATACCACTTGAACTAGGCTATCTACATAAATGATCATCTAGGAGTTTCCTATTTGAGATTTTTTTTAATGAATGAGTTATCATAGGATATATACTATCTAGGATTTGTTTAGATGAAGGTCAATAATTATCCATGTGAAATCCATAAGATACCTTGTCATGTATAATTATGTTATTTGTACAAATGGATTTGTCCAAATTTAAACCATAAAAATAAATAGTTGTTTATTATGATAAAGAAGAAGATGAGTCATTAATGTGCAAAATGAATCATATACACAAAATTGATATAATTCATTATCATCATTGTATGAAATATATAAATATAATAGTCAGTTTTATTACATTAAATATGTACCCATAGAGCTCATCACCATTACATGTTAAGTAGAAGTGAACATCATTATACTCATGTCAAGATATGCAAGCACCATGTCTAATATAATCTAATATGATCATGCAAAAGATAGAAATAATGTATATACTTATTATGGTAAATATGAGTGAAAGGTTTTCCATAGTGTAAAATAAAATTGCAAGGACTAATATTTTTATAAAAATATATTGTTATGCTCATTAATATCACCTCACAACTACAAAAGTCATTGTTATAAACAACATACGAGAGATACAAATTAAGAACATATATTGGATAAGTATTATGTGCTTATTATAATGAAGGCACTCCAAGAAGACTTAGGTAGTACTTTTGGGTGATAAATACCATGTTTTAATTAGAGATATCAAGTTGAAATAACGATGATAGAAATTCTATATTCTAGATACTTTAGAATATACCATATTGAATCTTTATTCTAGAGATAATAAAACGAATTCTATAAATAACATGTAAGAAATATATTAGTTCAAAAACAGGTGATTCCATTTAAAAAAGAGAATAAATAAGTGATCATTAAGTTTATGCCCTACTACTTTGAAAAACAATTATAGGAATTAGGAGCTAGAATCTCTTTTATTCTTGTTCAAGACCATCAAGATCCTCTATTTCATGAATAATATCTACTATCCTCTCATGGTCCTCAATGGTTAAGAAGTAGGTAGCATAACTAGTCTTATCACTGCATGTCAACTTATGACCAATTGTCAATACATGGTAGTTATAGTGCATGAACACCAACTAGTGTTTGTACTTTTGACATTGGATCCCTTTATTTGGAATTTGATTTTTTTTACTTGTTGAATGTATATGCCTTGAAGCACAAATAAAATAGATTCATATTATTTTCCTTCTCTATATTTAAGTTTTCAAGTGTAGCTTTGGTTTCTCCATTATGCTTTTAAAGAAATAGTAGTCTACATCTTCTTCATTGCTTTTTTCTACTATGATTGCAAAAATATCACTTGCCAATAGTTATAATTTAATAATGTTACAAGAAATTTCATATTTAAGTAAAGTGTGCTTAACTAAAATCAATATATATTAAAATAGTTTCACATGTATAATGTCCATTTAATGTTACATATACTAAGTCTAAAATTTATTTATAATCAACTAAAACAAGATCTTCCTATGGAACATGGTCCTCTTCTATAAGAATTGTGTTAAGGGTTAAATCTCTTTGAATATCAATATGTTCATAATGTATATTTCTACAATTTATTAATTCAATAGAGAGGTGATTTATAATACAATATTAAAAATAGCAAGAAGAGTTTCTAACATAAATTATCTATTCAGAATATTTGTTGCTTACAAAATATACACCACTTGTTCTAGAAATATTTTTATAGTCAAGCATGCAATCATGTTCAACATCAACAAATTATTTTTAAAATCTAAATACTAATAAAAAAATGAATATAAATTAATCTTGAAAAAAAAAATTAAATCACTAATTGAATTTAATCAAGAATTAAACTAAAATTTTACATAGCATACCTTTGATCAACAAAAACTATCTTTATAAAATCCTCTCATCTTAAAAAATTCTCTTTACACCATTCTATAGTTAATTTAGCATCTTTCAATATTACAAACATAGTATTTAGTTGGGAGCCAATCCTTGGGGGAGCAAGGTGCGGGGAGCTCTTTTCTTTGAACCTTGATCTTTGTTAGTTGTTGGTTGTGGATATTGAGATGTTGTTCTTTCATGCAGTGGTGCACAGTTTGTTGGATAGTGGAACGTGGCTCTACTTTTTTGACTTGGTGGATGCGTGTTGTCCCTAATTCGAAATATTTTTTGTTAGGAGGTCTTGTCTCTTTCATCATACTTTGTTTTTGGGGTTTGTTCTTGTTTCTTGGATGCATTTTAGATTCTGGATCTATTTTTGTTGGAAGATTGCTCTGCTAGGGTATAATTTATTCCTATATCCATTTTGGAGAAGCTATAGGTTATCTTGGATATCATCCAGTTGTCTGTATTTCTTTGCATATCCTTGGAAGATTTTTTCTCATGATTTTTGGTCTTTTAGGTGGTTAGCTAGGTCATTGCCTTTTTAGGAGGGAAAGTTTTCTCTAGTTTCAAATTTGACTAAGAAGTGGTTGTTTCATGTTTGTTATTTTTGTAATTTTTTCCTGTTTGGACTAGGAGGGAGTTTCCAAAATTTAAATCTAATGTTCAACATGAATGAGTCCTATTTGCCCTGAGATGTGGGTCTTCTAGTTATTTTGGATCTCCAAGATCCTAACATGTTTTAGGTTTAGGGAGCCTTCCAAAACCCTATGGTCTTCTATTGGAGGCCTAATCCATTTACAAAAGGTTCTAGAAGCCTTGCTTTTTTATTCCACTATTAGTATTTAAGTGAGGTTATGTTTGGATGGGAAATGATTGTTATTTCCATCCTTATGTTTTTTAGGCTCAGGGAGCCTATCAAAACCTAGTGGTCCTCTACTTGAGGCCTGACCCACTTGTACAAGGTTTTGGGAGCCTTTCAAAATCCTATTTGTATAGGTTTGGGACCCTTCCAAATCTTATTTGTATAGGTTTGGGGACCCTTCCAAAACCCCCCTATGAGGTTCAAGGAGCCTTCCAAAACTTTGTGGTCCTCTACTTGAGGCCTGACCCTTTTTATAAGGTTCTAGGAGCCTTTCAAAACCCTGCTTAAAGGTTTCCAAAACCCCATTGTTTAAGGTTTGGTGATCCTTTCAAAACCCTTTTTTTTAAGGTTTGGGGAACCTTTCAAAACCCCTTCTTTGGGTAGGATTCCAGTTTGCTATTGTTGGAGTGATTACTGAAGGTGTTGGGTACCTATTGGTGGAGACCTGAGTTTCTAGAATTAGGATTCTTGTCCTTGGTGAGAAGGCCTAATGTTTTTTCTCTAATTTTTTGAGTGCTCTTGATGTATCAACAATTTTTTTCTAATTTGAGCACTCTGTTTAAATTTGAAAATTAAATTATCTTTGGATGTCTGCATTATTTTCTAGATTTGCTTCTTTCGTGGTGGCATGGGTGGAAATATCCTTTGTAGGTATGTTTTTAATGGTGGGAATGATTTCTATTTTGTATCTACAATATTTTATTATCTCGAATACTAGATCAATCTTTGTTGGATGTTGAATCAATTTCCCCTTTGGGATGCAGTCCCATTTGTGATCTTCTTTGGTGTTTTTTGAATATCTTTGTGGTTTTGTAAAGGTTGGGGGACCCTCCCAAAAACCCTATGTAAAAGGTTTGGGGACCCTTCCAAAACCCCTTATTATACCAAATAAACAAATATTATTTAGTTGGTATCATCTAGTGTGGTCTTTATGACATCACCATCATATTCTCTTTTCACATAGCAAAACTAAATAAAACTCTAAAAGTGTCTAATATTGAGTTAATTTAATAGCCTACACAAAAATATTCAATATCGTGTAAAATTAAATTATCTCATATATCAAATAGACCATATCCAATGTTTATTATAAGTGATACCTCTATGATATACTAACCCGAAAGAGTCATCAAAGTAGCATTGAACAAATGTAGTGTCATGATTGATGTCACTGCTTATATAAAATTGTATGTTTTTCTTGGTGATATGGTTCTCATTTATGCTAAAATCACCCCCATTAAATGATGCTTTTACATATTTGAAACTAAGGTGCAACATGATTAAGACTTAGTTATAATATTGACTTTAAATCTCTTTTTTGATGTAAATGTATAATTTTATACAAAGTCAATAATGGATAAAATTGTTCTACGTGGGAAGGTCATCTTGGATAGTCAAAATTGATTGGCTTATCAATGAAAATGATATACATGCTTGATAAAATAATATATAAATTATAAAATTTAGCCATGAATTCCTTAGCACTCACATCAAACACTATAAGATCTATCTTGTTTGAGTCACCCACTTTCTTGTTTTTGTAAGTCATATATTTAAACCTATAATAAAAATACATCTATAAGTAAAAAATCAAATAAATTTAAGTGATTATAATTTTTGTATTCAAAGTTGATCCACATACCTTTCTCAATAAATTAAAACATTTCTTTGAAGAGTCAATACCATACTATACAAAATTTTCAAGGTTCCCACATGAAGAGTAATTACCATTTATGTAATCCTTTCTATAAAGTAACTGTTGAATGAGTAGTATTGGTCATGTAGGGGGAAAGGTCAAATGTATTTTCTAGTAACTTGTCTAAAGTTTATAAAATTTTGAGGTGAAAACTAAATTTGACATAGTATCTGCAACACGTCTCCCTTTATTTATTTTCTTTGAGAAAGCAAGGTTTGAGATTCTCAAATTATTATTGCCCAATTTTTATATCTTGAGATATTCTTTGTAAAAAGAGCTCTATTTTTTTTTGGTAATTATTTTAATAGATTAACAGTGGGTTTTTATAGAGGATCCCAAAACCTTATGTACAAAATCAGCCTGGCTGGAATGTGCATCATGCCTTGTGGCTGGAGGAATAAACTTGATGACAGAAACCAAAAATTGCTAATTGCCCGAAGGCTATAAGTAGGGCCCTTATGTCTGAATATCCTAGAAACAAACCATATTTTACCAAGGAAAACAAAAATACTAGTCGGAGAAATTTGACCATCGAAAGAAAAAACAGCCAAACCAAACGAATGACCTTCTGAAGCGAGGAGAATATCATGAGAGGATATCTGCATTGGCCAAACTCACCACCTCAGACGGGAAGCATGAGCGCCACACAACGAGACACGTGGTCACAAGCCCTTTGTTGGCCATGTGGTCCGCCACGCGATTTCCTTCCCCGAAAATATGGCATGCCTTCCACTGTCACGTTGAGAGAGGAGCATCCTAGCCTCAAGAATGATGTTGTAGACCCTCCAAGACGGGTCTTTAGAGCCTAGCAGATAGTTGACTATATTGAGCGAATCACCTTCGACTATCAAAGGCCGAGGATCCTCGGAGAGGATCTAGATACCTTTCAAAACACTTCTGGCTTCAGCATAGTGATTAGTCTGGGCACCCAAATCTTCACAATAAGCCAGCACGAGATTCCCGTTATGATCTCTAACCACACCACCAGAACCAGCAGGGCCAGGATTGCCTTTGGCCGCACCGTCAAAGTTTAATTTAATCCATCCCACAGGGGGCTTGGTCCAAATAACATCCCCACGCTGAGACTTAGAAACACCATCAAGAATAGGGAAAAGGCCCAAACTTTGGAAGATCGCTGCTTCGCCAGGAAGGTGGGGACGGGAACTAGGAACAACTTTAGAATTCTCAATGGCGAAGGATAAGGCTCTCTGAGCGACACAGGGAGGTACTCTAGGGACCTTGCCGAAGACTCTGGAATTTCTCTCTAGCCAAATCTGCCAAATGGAGTGGTGGAAAGAGGCCTCAAGAAGGAAGCGAAGTTTAGGGTTCTTGAAAGGATTGGGCCATTGGTGGAAGGCATCTTTGAGGGAGCAGGGAGTGCACCAAAGGATTTGAAAGGAAGACAGGACAGTGCCAAGGACAGAATGGGAAAAAGGACAGTGCAAAAATAAGTGGTCTGTCGTCTCACAATCAAGCAAAGCACAAGAAGCACTTGTTGGGAATAGCAAAACCCCTCTTATGGAGGTTGTCGATGGTTAAGGCTTTATTATGAAAGGCAATCCATGCAAAGTAATTAACTTTAGGAATAATACCCTTCCTCCAAATCACTTTCCACCGGTGATCCATGGCAATCTCGCAAGTAAGAAGGTCATAGGCAGTCTTGACAGAGAACAGACCATCCTCTGTGCCACGCCAGATGATTTTGTCATCTCTTCTAACAGATGGAATTAAAACAGACCGAAGAATATTAGACAAAAAAGTCATTTCATTGTTAAAGCCATCCAGGACTGGAAAATTCCACCGAGGGGGAAGAGAGCTCCGATCAATGAAGTCTGCAACCTTGAGTTGGGAATTTGGATCCACCTGGGCTTTGAGGCCAGCAAGGTCCGCTCTCAACTCGAGAGCTCCATCGATAACTCCACTGTCATTCCGGAAGAGAATGGAGTTGCCATCACCCAAAATCCAAGCGAGCACCAGAGTCGATCAGAGAGCGGGCTTGAAGCACGTATTTCCAAAAGGTAGACGCTTCGGAGGAATCCCGACATCAAAAAGAGAACTCGATCCAAGATACTTCCTCTTAACCAGCTTGACCCACTCGCTGGGTCATTAGTCGAGATCTTCCAAGCGTGCTTAGCGATCAAAGCAGTGTTCATGAGTCTTGATCTCCTCATTCCCATGCCACCTTGGTCCTTTCGCAAGCAAACCTTATCCCAGTGCCACAAGAGGAATTCTGGATTTTTCTTCATTGCCGGACCACGTAAAGGTCCTCTCGAATCTTTTCAATCTTGGAATGGACGAAACAGTAGCATGAACACGGACATGAAGTAAGTTGGGATTCCTTGGAGACAAGCTCCGGTAAGGGTGGCTTTCCCAGCTTGCGACAGGAATTTGCCTTTCCAAGTGCTCAGCTTTTTGTGAAGACGTTCCAGGATCATGTCCCACAAGCTTCCATTGGACCGGCCATTACAAGCCAGAGGCAAACCCAGATAAGACACAGGCAGGGAATCAATAGTGCATTCCAAAATTTTGGCTATGCGGAGCTGCCTTCGCATAGGAGTGTTAATAAAATAAATTTTGCTTTTGATGTAATTGACTTTCTATCCGGAAGCATTTTCATAACGGGAGAGGATTCGCTTGATGGATTTGGCTTGAGTGACGGACGCCCCAGTGGAGATGAGGGTGTCATCCACAAATTGCTGATGAGAGACAGGATCGACTCTGGAGGTGGGAAAAATGCCAGAGATCTTATTCTGACGAAGAGCCTCTTTCAAAGACCAACTCAGAACCTCAACCCGAAGGATGAATAGAATAGGAGACAGAGGGTCACCTTGTCTGAGGCCTCTGGCACTTTGGAAATACCCAGTAGGGGATCCGTTGATTAGAACAAAAAATGAGGGAGTGGATATGCAACTACTGACAAGGTCAATCCATTGAGGGTGAAAATTGAACTTGAAGAGGACAGCACAGAGGAACCTCCTGTCAACTCTATCAAAAGCTTTATTCATGTCCAGCTTGAGGAAAAGAGCAGCATTTTTGGAGCGGTGAGCAGAATGGAGGGTTTCATGGATGGTGATGACACCATCAAGAATGTTTCTGCCTTTAACGGTGCTTCCCTGAGAAGGACCAACCAAGGAGGGAAGAAGGGACCTCAGATGGTTGGCTATGGACTTGGTTAAGATTTTATAAAAAACATTGCACAAGCTAATGGGACGATAATCAGAGAAACTTTTGCAGGCGGAAGACTTAGGGATGAGAGCAAGAAAGGTAGAATTTAGTTTTGGATGGATGGATCTGGAGGCTTGAATCTCCTGAATTGCTTTGCACACATCCGAACCCACAACATCCCACATAACTTGAAAAAAATGGGGGGAAAACCGTCAGGCCCAGGCGCCTTGTCTGGTTGCATGGAGAACAAAGCTTCTTTAATCTCAGACATAGAAAAAGGCTCCAGAAGCTTAGAGCTTACCTCGGGAGGAACTTTGACTGGGAAGTTATCCAACAGAGATTTCTAAACCTGGAGATCACTGTCAGGAGGAACACCGAGCAGATCCTGGAAGAAGTCAACCGCTTCACTTCGGATTTCCTCAATGTCCTTGGTAACGCGTCCATCCTTGCACACCACTTCCCTAATTTTGTTAGCCCCTCTGTGCCACAAAGTTGACGCGTGAAAAAACTTTGTATTGGAGTCTCCATTTCTCAACCAGAGGTCCCTAGATTTCTGGTGCCAGAAAGTTTCTTCCCTTGCAAGAATAGAATGATAATCCACCAAGAGCCTCCTTTCCTCCTCCCTGAGGCAATCGGTGTAACCTTCGAGCTCCATTCTCTCCTCCACCAATTTTAGGTTCACATAAATGGACCTTTTGGACTCAAAAATGTTGCCGAACACCTCCTTGTTCCATGTTTTCAAATTCCTTTTGATTAACTTGAGTTTTAAGGCCACTCTCTTGGAAGCGGAACCTCGCTACCTTCTGCCGCCACCAGTGCTGTAACCAACCCTCTAAAGTCCTTGTGATAAATCCACATGGACTCAAATCCGAAGGGGTTTTAAAAACAGGCCCATCAACCGTCTCCGGGATAATAGGATTGTGATCAGACCCAATCCTCGGTAAGGCCGAGAGAGTTGCCGCACCGAGTATGGGAATAGCCTCTTGGGATATGAAGAATCTGTCAAGCTTGACTTGAATAAGATTGCTCCCAATCCTCCTATTACTCCAAGTGAAGGATGCCCCCTTGAGGTCAATTTCAAGCAAGTTATTGGTAGAAACAAAATCTCGAAAGTCTTCCAGACTGTGGCTAGATTGGTATGATCCTCCTTTCTTTTCAGATGGGTGAAGAGGACAGTTGAAATCTCCCCCTAGAACCCAAGGGAAATTACAGAACGTTTCCCTCATCCGGGAAATAGCCTTCCACATTTCTCGCTCTCTCCGAGATAGAGTTTGGGGCATACACATTAGACAGGATCCAAGAAAAGTTAATGGCTTTGGAATGAAACAAAACATTGATAATCCTGCTAGAAGTTGAGAGAAGGCTGCCCTCAAAAATCTTTGGATCCCAAAGAATCATGAGACCGCCTTCCGTTCCCACCGCAGATCGGAGAGGAATTTTGCCTTAGCCCAAATGACCTTAGCAGCTCTGGCAGAAGAGATAGCATCGGTCTTAGTCTCTTGCAAAATTAGGATGGACGGATTCGTCCTTTTTCTGAGATCAGCCACCAATCTCCGTTTGGCAGCTGCATTAAGCCCTCTCACATTCCATGAGAGGACTTTCATCTCAACACTTTGATATTCTTCTTACCTCCCTTTCCTTGCTGGAGGGGAGGTTTTGGGACAGACGAGTCACCCATCTGGGAATCAGAATCATCCTGAAAAAGCAGTCGTTGAGTACCATTTGCAACATCTGCCGCCATCTCCTTGTCCCGCCTGTCTTTGTTAGGGGGACGACCTTGCTTCATTTCACTACCAAAATCAACACCTTGCTTTCAGCTTCTCGTATTACGAGGGCTGATATTACCAGACTGCTCACCCCTTCTTCCTAGTAGGTAATCTTCCAGCATATTTTGGGACTCGGGGTGGTTATGGTCCAGGATTTTGGGTGAATCTTCCTGTGCGGTGATTGGTGGAAGGGACTGGTCCTTCTCCTCTTGTGGTCCAAGGTGAGGGCTTGCACCACAAGGCTCAGAGACCATTTGGGGGGAGACTGCTTCCACCGGGTGGGAGGATTCAGGATGGTCCCTAGACAGGCTTGGAGAATCATGCCCTTTTGCAGTAGGGAGCTTTGTCTGACCTTCACCGTGTTCCAAGGGGTTGCTGGAATCCCATTTCTTCATCCCTGGATTTTGAAGAGGACAGTTGGACTGGAGGTGCCCTTGAGAACTACACAGGGGGCAGAAAGCCGGTCTGTTCTCATACACAATGGCTTGCTTGTGAAGAATGATATCTCCAGACCGGAGAGTGATGGATGATGGAAGGTCAGCCTCCAAATCTGCCAGAATGCAGAACCGATCTTGAACAAATCTGGTTCAAGCTTTGGTGGGAGGGTCAATGGTAACCAACTCACCAATGGAGCGTGCAATTCCTCTGATTACATTTTCATGCCAACAGAAGAGGGGGAGACTCGGGAGTCTAACCCATATTGGAGCAATGTTGATATTTTGGGTCTTGGGGTTGAAGTCCATACCCCACTTCCTTAGAAAGAGACTTCTACGACCTAGGAACCAGGGACCACCATCCAGGATTTTACAGTAGTCCTCCTTGTTATTTAGTCTAATTGTGAAAAAACCTCGGGATAAGGCCGCCAACTCCATGTGACCAGAGGTTCGCCATTTACCTGCCGCCCACTTGCGAATGGTCTCCATGTCGGGACGGCCGCCAATCAACTTACCGATGAGGGTAAATTTTTTGAATTCCACAAAGCTTGAAAGAATTTATGCCGGGATGTCCAACTCGTCCCCGACAGGAAACAACTCCTTGGAGAGCAGACCGCTAAGGGTTTCTGAAGCCGCTGCCTGAGCGTACGACTTCTGAGGTCCACCTCCCCATTTGTCCGGTGGATCCTTGTCATGACCTACATCTTCTTCGGTTGGAGAGGACTCCTTAGCGCCCCGATCTCTCGATCGCCCTCCCTTCGCCCTGCTGTGCCCTTGGTTCAGTCTGTTGGCGTTCCCATGCTCTCCCGCAGAAGCTTTCCCGCCCGTTGTCATCTTGGCCATCAAAACCCTAACTCTCCCCTTCCTATTCTCGATGATGCAACCAAAGAGCTCTATTTATATCACATTAAAAAAACATTATTTTCATCCCTCAGTATTTGACCCAAATAGATAGTGATATTACTTATTTACTTTCAAGCATGGTGTGAGTATTCTCCACCCAAAACATAGTGATGATCTGTAGATCTTAATATTTTTGATGATTATGGTGAATGCTACAACATGATACCAAATTGTAGTTGATATATTCTTCTATAATTTTTCTTTTATTTAAGTACCTGTTGGTCACGAATCTGCCACAGGAAAGGATTTTTACAAGTGCGCCCTAGACCCGGCCAACATTGAAAGGCTGGAAGCAAGAAATGGCTCCTAGACCAATCTCCAGAGTGGGCTGGTTCCCTTTACTAATCTAAATTTCTGTTTGAAGATAAGGGTTGCTGGAAAGAAATTAAAAGTTGCAGAAAGAAATGGAAATATGGCCGCAGGCCGGAGTTATGGGATCGGAAGAACAACAGAAGAAAACTTAAAGTGCAGCAAAAGCAAGCAACAAAAGATAATGACTCAACTCTCACACAACTGTATGCAGAAAATCTCTCCAAGATTACACTCCAGGAATCATATCCTTACAAGCAAGATTCAAATCCAATATGCAGAATTTGAATGTAACAGCACTTAAGGAATATAAATTCTATTAGAAATGCAAAAGGAACATAAAAGACAATCACCCAAACAATTGCTTGAAAAATCTGAAGCCAATACTTTATTCTCGCAAATGCACTTCCAGCTTTTAGCAAAACTTCCAACCCTTTGCAATGAAGTTTACATTGGTTTTTATAGAGGGCCGTCCTCTTTGCAACATTTAATCTTTGCCACCGACCTTCTTGAGATCTACAATTATGCCACCGAAAATAAGCACATGATCCCCTTAATCGCAGCCTTGAAGCACCATAAAATTGAATGCAATTAGACGTCAGCGGTCACCTTCATTAAATTTGCCTTTGAACATGTGCATGAAACCGTTGAAACAACCCACGAACAGCAGCCTCGAACAAATAAAACCTTCAATTTTGGTGGCCTGGACGCTTCTTCAACCTTGACCGCATGGGAAATCCGCAAAACATTTAATTCGGGCTAGCATTTAATCATCGGAAACCCAAAAAAAACTTCTCGGCCGTTCATACTGTGTTTTGGCGGGAAACTGCGCAGGTCGCGAAAATGAGACGGGTCACGAAAATGCGACACTTTTTTGATACCGTACACTTTGACTGTTCAAACCCGTGAAAATCCTCCCTGTCGCGATATCGCTGCATAATCGGCTTCATCTTTTCTATCGCTAGCTCATTCCGCGAAAATGGCACATCGGGCGATCTCTCAACACCTTTTGTCTCTTTTGGTCCTCCCTTCGCTATGTCCCACGAAATGGAACATGTAGCGATATCGCTACATGTTTCAAGCACTTTGTACGGTCTTGCCGATGGGTCGCGAAAATGCGACACTTTTTGCTTCTTAAATGCCTTTGACTTTTCTTTGTCACCATTTCGCTGCATACTTGAACACTTAGTCACTTTTCGATCAATGTGTCATGAAGTCAATATTATCACCATGTCTCTTGCTCTTCTCATTCCCTGGTCGTGTAATCGCCGCAAATTTATCTCGCTTGGCCCTCTTGTCAAAAGTGCAACGAGTCGCCGCAACTTTTATGTCTTTGCTCTTCAGACCAAAATGGCCGCGATTCTGAGACAAGTAGCGATTTCGCTACATATGTCTCCTTCCGTACCAACTGCCACCCTTTTGTCGTGAAAATGCGACGTCTTTTGCTTTACGGGACCTTCTTCCAAAAGATGCAGCGAATCGCTGCAACTTCTACTTTAGACTCCCGTAGCGACCAACCCCCCGATTTTGGAACGTTGCAGCGCATCGCTGCAACTTTTCGCCTTGTGTACTTTTTCCAAAACGTGCAGCGCATCGCCGCATTTTAGCACTTAAGCCTTTTTGCAATCATCGAACCCGAAATGGAACATTGCGCGCATCGCCGCACTTTTCGACACTTGGACTTTGAAGTCACCCGCCCGCGATTTTGGAACATGTCGCGAATCGCTGCAATTTCTGGACTTAGTCTTTTTTGCTCCTTTATTCTTCAAAACCGCATCAAAGCCAAAATCAAAGTTAGATTTGCAACAATTAACACATTAGTACTTCAATCAAAATCAATGTGGCAAAAATGCCAACATTCTTGGCGGCTCGCGGGGTATACAGCTCACTGTATGCAAGAATCCAGGTCTGAATACATTGGGCACAGAGTCATATTGAAACAGAATCAGGGGACTGCTGCAATCATCTTCTACTGAAAAGCTGGAACTGGAAGAACCTGCATATAACCGGTTATGAAATGACAAATGGAAGGCGAAAATGGAGTGAGCTCCTGCGATTACGCAAGCGGTGAATGCAATGGATGATGATAACAATGGGTTGATGTAATGACAAAGCGATGTGGAAGATATAACAACAGAATGTTGTCATATTACCAACTGTAATGAAGATGGAAGGAAAGTATGGAATGGAAATGGAACTAGGAAAGCTGTGAAATGAAATGAACTAAACTGTAACATAAATGCGTAAAATGACAGAATTGAGAGGAAAAGGATAGGAAGGAACGGGAACAATGAGAATGGGGAGAAGAAACAACAGCCGTGGCTCTCTTTTTTTTTTTTTTTCTGTAGAAGAAAAAGAAAGAAGAAGAAGATGAAGAAAGGAAAGAGGAAACAGGGAAGGGAAAAGAAGAATTTTCTGAAAGCCACCAACTGCTGGGAAAGGGAAAAAAAAACACAGAAAGACAAAAGGCACCTATGGCTCGCAAGCAACAAGAACCAAGGTGACAAAAATGAAAAGTAACACATGTATATATATATATATATATATATATAAATTTTTTTTTTTTTTTTTTTTTTTTATATTCTTCTATATACAAACTCATACTGAACTGATAATTCAAGAAGTGTAGGCTTTCAGATGAAAGCCATTGACTGAAATTGGAAGTGGACTGCCATCCAGGTCTTCTAAATAGAATGAATTTGTTGTACCTGTGCTGGTGATACGGAAGGGACCCTCCCATAAAGCATCAAATTTCTTGTGATTCCCAGGTTTAGCTTTATTCTCATTCCATTTCAACACCAAATCTCCTGTTTTGAGTGGACGATCTGCAGAATGTTTACAAAACCACTTCGAAATACCTTGTGTGTGTTTAAAAAATTGATCATATGCTTCATAACGCTGCTCCTCCAAATGCAATAACTGAGCTATCCGCAAATCCAAGGAACTCAGGTCTGTCTCATTGTCCTGAAAATTTTGTAATTGCTGCAAAACAGGCAACTCAAGATGAACAGGCAACTTTGCTTCTTTCCCATAAACTAGGGCATAGGGTGAGGTCTTGATAGACTTCTTAACTGAAATTCTATCGACCCATAAAGCTTGATTTAATAAAAGATGCCATGATCTCTTGTTCTCTCCCAAAGACCTCTTTAAAATCCGGAGCAAATTTTTATTTGTTGACTCCGCCAAGCCATTTCCCTGTGGATAATAATTGGAAGATGTTTTTAGGAAAATGCCATACTTATTAGCAAACTCACCTAGTTCAGCTCCAATGAATGGGGTCCCATTATCTGTAATGATGGCATCAGGAATACCAAAGCGAGTAATCAAACCTTCAATAAAAGATATCACCACACTTTGGTTGGCCACCTTTGTAGGAATAGCTTCAGACCACCTTGTGAAATAGTCTGTAGCTGTCAAAATATATCTATGACCAGCTGAGGAATTTGGATCAATGATCCCAATGAAATCCAACCCCCACTGCTGAAAGGGTGCTTCAACTTGAACCGGATGCAAAGGCAGTGCTGCATTTCTTACCCTTCCCGTGTATCTCTGACATTTGTCACAGGCTTGTGCAATCTTGAAAGCGTCTGAGAACAGGGTTGGCCAGTAATAACCAACTCGGATTATCTTCAAAGCCATCGGCCTTCCTGCAAAGTGTCCTCCTGATAAACCAGAATGAAATTCTTCCAGGAGCCTAGCCTTGTCTGCTTCTTTAACACATCTCAGAAGAACACCATCAAGATTCTTAAAAAACAATCCTTCTGGCAACAAAACATACCGCAGAGCTTGCAGCCGAAATCTCCTCCTCTGAGAAGCATTCAACTGTGAAGGACATCTACCAGTTGTGAAATAATCAATGAGGTCTTCTGTCCAGTCCTTTTCCAGAATTAAGAAATTCATTAAATTGTCATTACTAACAAGATTTTCTTCATGATCTTCACCTACACCAGATGCTGCCATCTTTGCCAAATGCTGGCACATAGCCTTACCACGCACTAGCTTAGTAGGGTGAATTTCTACATCAAATTCTTGGATCTTAGTGACCCAACAAGCACGTTTTTCACCCAACTCTCCTTGAAGAATGAAATTTCTTACATCCTGGATGTATCACATAAACAATGGTTCTCGCTCTCGAGATATAAAATGTTTAAACTTCTTAAGGGATTTCATAACAAGCATATACCTATTTTTCAATAAAATTGTACTTTGCTTCATGAGGTAGAATGACCTGACTGAGAAAGGCAATGGGCCTTTCATTCCCATCATCTCCCTTCTGTGTAAGCACCGCGGCATAACTGTCATCTTCCCCAACTGCATATAAAATGAAATCCTTGGAGTAATCAGGATTAATCATAACAGGAGCCTGTGCTATTCTTTCCTTGATTTCTCGGAATGCTTCTTTTCTTCGAGCTGTCCATTGAAAATCTGCATCCTTTTTTAACAACTCAGTCATAGGTTTTACAACTCGGGCAAAATCAGAAATAAACTTTCCGATGAAATTGATCTCGTCCAAAGAAAGACCGAAGTTCCTTCTTGTTTGCAGGGAGTAACAATTTCTTCAATGCTTCAACTCGGGATGGATCAATTGCTAATCCATCTTCTGAAATCACATGGCCCATAAGCTTACCTTCTTTCACTGCAAACACAAACTTTTTTAGATTAATGGAAATTCCAAACTTTGCACTTTTCAAAAATCTGCCTCAGATGAGAGCAAGTGATCTTCCCGTCTCGTGTGAAAATACTGTCATGTCATCAAGATATATGACAATGATCTTGTTCAACAAATCCTTGAATGCAATGTCCATGGCTCTTTGGAAGGTAGCTCCAAAGATTTGACAATCCAAAAGGCATTCGCTGATAAGCAAAAGTGCCCCACTTTGTTGTGAATGCTGTCTTATATTGATCTTCATCTTTCACCCAAATCTGGTTGTATCCATAAAATCCATCCAACAAAGAAAAACGCTGAGCTCCAACCACAACATGCAGTATTTGATCTATACGCGGCAAAGGATAATGATCTTTTAATGATGCACGGTTTAAATTTCTGAAATCAACGCACAATCGAATATCTCCATTCTTCTTCCGAACTGGGACAAGATTGGCAACCCAGGTTGAGTGCTTAACTGGATAAATGATTTTAGCTTGCAACATCTTTACAAGCTCAGCCCTCATCAACATCTCAATCTTTGGATTAACAGGTCTCTATTTTTGCCGAAAAGGTCTGACTCCTTCCTCCAATTCAATTGTATGCTGCATAATCTGTTTGTTGTAACCTTTCAAATCTTCATAGCTCCAAGCTACAATGTCAGAAAACTCCTCACACAGCTGCCTGATTTTTTGCAGTTCTTCTGGGGTAGAGTCAGTTCCAACCTTGATAGCTTTGTTAGGCTCTAACTCTAATTCCATGTACTCTTTTTTGTCAATCTCGATCCGATGTTTTGTGGACCGATCATGCTGGTCGAACAAGCTCTCCAGAGTTATGAGACCCTTCGAAATGTGGTTGTTCCTTAATTGAATGAGCCCTTCAGCTCCTTCATCCTCCAAAGTTCTTCCTTCGATAGTAGCAGCTTCATGGATCAAGAAATTAACAATCTGCTCATCATTTTCAAAGACCTGCCAGAAAGTTTCTTTGTCTGGCACACTGGGCCTGTATACCATTCTAACTGTCTTGGGTTTGTTCACAACTTGTTCAACAGGGGAAAAATTAGCTCCAAGAGATGCTAACAGGTCCGCATGTTTATTCATCTCTCGGGAAACAACTTTGAATATTAAGAGCAAGAAAAACTCAAACAAATCCCAAACCTGATTTCGATATGCTTTAAGGTAATGCTGCTTTGAAATGCATCTATTTGTAATCTGATTTACAATAAGCTCGAAATCACCAAAAATCTTGAGTTGTTCAATTCCTAACTTCCTTGCTTTCTTCAAACCCAAACACAATGCTTCATATTCAGCAGCATTATTAGTACAACTCCATGTAAGACGATATGAATAAGTTCTCTGTATACCAGAAGGTGAAATTAACACAATACCTGCCCCTGCTCCGTTCTTGCATCGAGCTCCATCGAAATATAGCTGCCATAATTGATCTGTAACATCATTCTGATCAGCTTGGTTAGACAATTCCTGCTTTGTGTCACTCTCAGGTTTCTGAATGGCATAACAGCCGATTTCTGTCTCCAACATGGCATTGAAGTTAAGCATAGAAAACTGGTCATCCAACTGAAGATTATTTAAAACTTCACTCATTAAAATAGAATCTTCAGACTCTTCAGTAAGCATGTGGACAGACTGCATGTCTTTTTTTGCATCTTCCAACTTCTCAATGTGAAAAGGGGAAGGCTTTTCATTTTGAATCCTGAGACATCTACCCTTGAAAGGAATTTCTAGGTGTGAATAATCTAATGCCGAATAACCCCCTAGCTTTGCAGTAAATTCCCTGGATAAACACATACTAAAGTAGGGCTCTAAATCTACCACAACAATTTCTTGAATAACAAGTAATTTGTGGCATTGTATGCAGGACAATGGGTACATCTTTGATTACACCTACTATTTTTACAGGCGTACCATCCAATTGCAGAACTCCAGGACTACTCCGTGTATATTCCATTCCCATTGCCTCACAAACTCCCTTAGGCATTACAGTCATGGCAGCTCCAGAATCGATCATGCAATTATGCACAATCCAACCCTCTATTTGCAATGACAAATAAAATGGAGGTGGTCTATTTTTCCCAGTAGCAGAGGTGGGTAAGGTTTGAGCATACACTGTCTGGGTAGGACCTTTTTCATTATCTTTGACAGATTTTAATGATTCCTGTAATAAGTCTACCTGATCGGTAACTGCAAAGCATCATAGAGGCTTACCTTAGCTGGGGTCTTCTTAAGCTCTTCAACAATATTGTATGAAACTGCAGTAAGGTCTTTCTTCTCAGCAGGTTGTTCAAATCTGGTATGATACTGCTGTGTAGCTTCCACCCTTAGCCTCTTTGTCAGTGATGGATACTTCAACTTTTCACGAGCTTGCTCCTCTGCTTCTGATCTTACTGGTGCAGCTGCAGCCTTTTCTTGAACTCTGTAGGGAGCAGGATCTTTTGGTAAAAAAGGTGCATCAGACTTTGGAACTGGCACAGGAGCCTTCACTGGCTTCTTCACCTCAGCAGGTACTTTCAAAGGCTCTAAATCAGCAGGATCAACAGTTACAGGCTTCTTTCCAGTTCTTGTCAGAACTGAAACTTGATCTTCCACTGCAGTCATCAAACTATGACCAGCTTCTGAGATCATGTTAACTTGTCCGCCTGAAGAGCTAGCAGCCAATGTCTGCACATAATTTAGATGGACCATACAAGTATCTTCTCCATGAGGGTCATTGCAGGTTGAGCACCAATACATTCTGTCTGCAAGAGCTGGATCTTCATTTACTAAAGCAGTTAAGCCTTTTTCAGGTGCTTTACTTGTGGAGGCAACTTGATCTCTAGTGATTGCAGGAGGTTGAAATCTCCTTGGTCGGAAATCTCTCTCACTCGCTTCCTCTCAATGAGTGTGATCTTGTTTCCCATGGCTCTAATTTCCGAATTTGCAGACTTCACCTCCTGCAATAACGCAGTATATGGATCAGGGTTCACAGTGTGTAGGAGGTGCTGGCAAGGGCAAAGGAGCTGGTGGTGCTGGCAAAGCTGGAAATGAAGTGGAAATGGGAGATGGCTGAGTGCTGGGTGCAGGAAGCGGTAAAGGAGCTAAAGTAGGCAACTGAGGAGCTAGGACAGGTGCAATCTGAGGTGCTTTGGAGCTCCATGATGGTGTAGGATACATTGATGGCATGGGTCGTGGTTGTGAACCAAAGATATAAATACTGAGGCAAATCAGGAATTATAGGCATAGTTACCTTTGGTGGAAGTCTCCCTACAACAACCAAATCAGCTTCTGCTTTGATGGCTTGCTCAAACAACTCTGGAAATGTTGTCACATTGGACTGCCGAACAGCCCAGCCGATATCTGAGTTGAATGCTCTAAGATAGTACAGTGCAGCCAATTCATCAGCAGGCCGAATACCTTCAGGAATTCTGTGCCAGGTTCTGGTAAATCGGACGTTGAAATCAGCTATTTCCTCCTGTGGATGCCTCTGTATTACAGTAAACTGATTCAACAATGAGAAGGGGTCAGCCTGTTCATGAAAATTTTTGACCAGCAGATCACCGAATTGATCCCACGATGTTATAGTGCCTGGTGGCAGCGTTCGGTACCAAAACAACAATTTGCCTCTCAAAGAGCATACCAACAACTTCACCATTACATCTTCATCAGTAATATCATGGATGGTCGCTAGAGAAGCCACATCATTTATGTGTTCATAAGTTGTCTTACCCGTACCGTCATAAGTGGGCAAAGCTTTCAGTGCAGCCTGAGGGACTGGATTCTGAGCCTGCAAGTTCAAGGCTCCCGAACTGTTCCATGCCAAGAACTTCCTGGGTGGAGGTGGAGGATATTGTGCCATTGGAACTAGTGGATATGGTTGGGAAAATGAAACACTAGCAACAACACCAGGGTTCTGTGTAGCAGAAGATGGAAGGGATGAGGAAACTAACCTAGAATGCTCACCACTTCTTGAACTGTCAAGTTCGAAAAATTCGACAAGATCGCCAAATTTCTTGGACTGTGATCTCGTGATCATGAATAATTTTTGAATTCAGCAGAGTCACCAAATGCTCTAATTTTACAAAGATAAAGGCGAACATTAGACCTTCGATACTATGGGATCTTTTAGAGACAGAAGAAATCTGTCCCACCGGGCGTGCCAAAAACTGTTGGTCACGAATCTGCCACAGGAAAGGATTTTTACAAGTGCGCCCTAGACCCGGCCAACATTGAAAGGCTGGAAGCAAGAAATGGCTCCTAGACCAATCTCCAGAGTGGGCTGGTTCCCTTTACTAATCTAAATTTCTGTTTGAAGATAAGGGTTGCTGGAAAGAAATTAAAAGTTGCAGAAAGAAATGGAAATATGGCCGCAGGCCGGAGTTATGGGATCGGAAGAACAACAACAGAAAACTTAAAGTGCAAATAACAAGCAACAAAAGATAATGACTCAACTCTCACACAACTGTATGCAGAAAATCTCTCCAAGATTACACTCCAGGAATCATATCCTTACAAGCAAGATTCAAATCCAATATGCAGAATTTGAATGTAACAAGACTTAAGGAATATAAATTCTATTAGAAATGCAAAAGGAACAGTAAAAGACAATCACCCAAACAATTGCTTGAAAAATCTGAAGCCAATACTTTATTCTCGCAAATGCACTTCCAGCTTTTAGCAAAACTTCCAACCCTTTGCAATGAAGTTTACATTGGTTTTTATAGAGGGCCGTCCTCTTTGCAACATTTAATATTTGCCACCGACCTTCTTGAGATCTACAATTATGCCACCGAAATTAAGCACATGATCCCCTTAATCGCAGCCTTGAAGCACCACAAAATTGAATGCAATTAGACGTCGGTCACCTTCATTAAATTTGGCTTTGAACATGTGCATGAAACCGTTGAATCAACCCACGAACAGCAGCCTCGAACAAATAAAACCTTCAATTTTGGTGGCCTGGGCGCTTCTTCAACCTTGACCGCATCGGAAATCCGCAAAACATTTAATTCGGGCTAGCATTTAATCATCGAAAACCCAAAAAAACTTCTCGGCCGTTCATACTGTGTTTTGGCGGGAAACTGCGCAGGTCGCGAAAACGAGACGGGTCACGAAAATGCGACACTTTTTTGATACCGTACACTTTGACTGTTCAAACCCGTGAAAATCCTCCCTGTCGCGATATCGCTGCATAATCGGCTTCATCTTTTCTATCGCTAGCTCATTCCGCGAAAATGGCACATCGGGCGATCTCTCAACACCTTTTGTCTCTTTTGGTCCTCCCTTCGCTATGTCCCGCGAAAACGGAACATGTAGCGATATCGCTACATGTTTCAAGCACTTTGTACGGTCTTGCCGATGGGTCGCGAAAATGCGACACTTTTTGCTTCTTAAATGCCTTTGACTTTCCTTGTCGCCACTTCGCTGCATACTTGAATACTTAGTCATTTTTCGATCAATGCGTCATGAAATCAATATTATCACCATGTCTCTTGCTCTTCTCATTCCCTGTCGCAGAATCGCTGCAAATTTATCTCGCTTGGCCCTCTTGTCAAAAGTGCAACGAGTCGCTGCAACTTTTATGTCTTTGCTCTTCAGACCAAAATGGCCGCGATTCTGAGACAAGTAGCGATTTCGCTACATATGTCTCCTTCCGTACCAACTGCCACCCTTTTGTCGCGAAAATGCGACGTCTTTTGCTTTACGGGACCTTCTTCCAAAAGATGCAGCGAATCGCTGCAACTTCTACTTTAGACTCCCGTAGCGACCAACCCCCGCGATTTTGGAACGTTGCAGCGCATCGCTGCAACTTTTCGCCTTGTGTACTTTTTCCAAAACGTGCAGCGCATCGCTGCATTTTTAGCACTTAAGCCTTTTTTTGCAATCATCGAACCGCGAAAATGGAACATTGCAGCGCATCGCTGCACTTTTCGACACTTGGACTTTGAAGTCACCCGACCCGCGATTTTGGAACATGTCAGCGAATCGCTGCAATTTCTGGACTTAGTCTTTTTTGCTCCTTTATTCTTCAAAACCGCATCAAAGCCAAAATCAAAGTTAGATTTGCAACAATTAACACATTAGTACTTCAATCAAAATCAATGTGGCAAAAATGCCAACAAGCACCTTTGAATTGTCCTCCTTGAAGCACCACTTGCTTAAGCAACTCCTAAAACTCTCCTTCTTTGTCTTTTATCTCTACTAACAATTCTTGTTAGCAAATATCTCTTAGCTATACATTAATCTTGCCCATAAGTCTTCTTAAAAATCTTGTCAAATCCATCAAACACAATTTTCTTAAATTCTTTTGTTTCAATTTTTTCTTTTTTAGAATTTGAATCAATGTCCAACAAACACAAATGTTGCTTCATGGTTAAATTGAGATAGATGTCTAATAAAAAATTATGATCAAACAACAAGAAATTTATATTGAAAAATAAATGTTCCATATATCTACAATATTAGAATATGGCACTCCTAGATACTTCTAGATATTCCATCTTTCATGGAGTTAAAGGATCAAGATGAAGTAGGTGTTCCATACTAGGAAATATACTTAAAAGCTTTTGGGCTAGTTTTTTTTTTGTTTGAGCATGTGATGGTCCTAGAAGTTCTGTAGTACCACAAATTTGACCTTCTTATTGATTGTGAGAAGGAACATAATATTAAGTTTTATCCTATAGTTGATCTTGTAAAGGTTCATATTGTTTAACATTGATGGAAACTCCTCTTTCTTCAACCCTATTTTATCTCCTTATTAAGTTTTGTGCTACCTCTTTTGTAGGATCTTTATTATGATAAGCCTTGCATGTTCTTTTTGACATAACCAATGACGAATGTACTTGATTAATGTAAAGAGTATATAGACTTAATGGAACTACTAATGGATTTAAAACATTGATAAATAATTCAAAATATTCTCTATAACTTGTCAAAAAAATAACAATACTAAAAATAAGAATGAATTTATTATTACTTTAATACTTTATGATACAAAATATGTATTCCAACATGATAACATAAATTAACTTATTGGATAATTTATTAATTTAGAAGTTGATAAAATTTAATAATTTGTTTTTCATACAATTAATATTAAAGATTATAATATGATATACCTATAGCTAGAGGGACTTCTTAATTTTCAAGATATAAAAAGTAGTAATAAATTTACTAATAAGAAATATAAAATCTTTTGATAATAAGAGAATACTATCCAAAATATATATTTTTACATCTAAGTAGTTAAGTTTTATAAATTTCTAACAACTTAAAAACGTTGAATTTTAAATCAATTGTTATTAAAAATATATATAAATTTTATTAACATTGATTGAAGTAGTAGTTTAATCCAAAATTGAGAATTTTTACTTCTTCATAACTTACAATGCAATTTTGAAATAACATAGTATAAAAAACAAAGTACAATGTAATCAATGCCTTAGAAGATATGTGAGTTTGTAACATTGCAACTATTGCTCATAATTTTTGTGGTTAGGGATGCATATCTATTTATATAAAATTGGTGTATTAAAAATCCATCATATTGAATATGGAAGGTCACATATACAAAAATGTGGTGGTTCACCTTCCATGAGTTAGAAGGTCACCCATATCGAAATGTAGTGATTTACCTTCCATGAGTTACCAAGTGCATACTAAATGAAAAATTGTATACGTATGACTTGTTATTTTATGTTTTATCTTCTACTAATGTGTCAACATATCTAGAGATTAATTTTGGCTACAAAAATATAAAAATAGAAAATTACTATTTTTAGTAAATATTTTGTTTTACATTTTTTAGGGCTTTTGGAGCATTTTTCATAAAATTGCTAGCAAGTCTATTATACTTTATCTACAATAGAGTTACCAAAAAAAAATTGTTTCTACCTATAATATTTTTAATGATTCTTGAACGGATCAAAACAAAGTCTTGGGAATAAAGTTATGTCCCTAACAATGTGGTTAGGATCAAAAAAATACAATTTTAGGTATTTTTGGGCATAAAGCCATGTCCCAAAAAGGTCACATGCTTGGATCAATGAAGTAGATCATCAATGATCAATGCAACTAAATCAAGGTTTTTTTAGAGTAAGCATTTAGTCACAACAAATTGTCCTATCCCCTAGGTACTAATTCATAGTAATTAGTAGCTAGTATCATATAATGTTACACGTGAACAAAAAATGATCATAGCTTGATGTTGTTGGTAGGAAATGGAATCTATTTCAATATCTTATTAGGAGATAACATGCCCCAATAAGATACCTTTAATGCATTAAAATATACACTTAGTAGGGTTGAGTGAAGTGTTTTCCTCATCTAATTAGTCGAATTTCTATATAGAGGAATATAATTGCTCCATTCTCTTCCTATAGATACAAAAATTGTCTTGAATCTAAAATAAGGTTTAGATACGTTATTCACTAGCCATTGAATTATTGTAGGCACATTATTTGAAAGTGTAATCTCACTTATAGGTAAGGCTGACATTATATGATGTAATTTTGTATAGGCCTACAAAAAATCATTGTATAAATATATTAAAATTATTGTATTATTTAATTATGTAATCCCATGGGCCATATTTAACCTTGTTATGGTTAAACCCTCCTTATACTTTGTAATTAACATAAAGCCCTCATGTTATCTTAGCGTAGGCTAAACTTGTTTACCTAATTGAGGTTTTGGTATTGGTATAATTACCCCCATCACTCTAATTATTATATCAAAGTGTTGTGATTCTTATGTATGGATAATATAGTGATTATTTATGGTGCCTATGGGTTCCCACTATATATTTCTCTCTTTCATATTTTTTACACTTATTGGATAGTATTTGAGTGGATGGATTGCTTTTGTTTGTTTTTAGAAATAGGTGTAAATTTCAACATGGTATTAAAGTAGGTAGGGAGCTTCATCACTCAATCATGTAGAAAATTTGATAAGAGGCTTCAATATTTATTCCATTTTCTAGGATGAATTAATTTTCAAAGGTTCATAAGCACCTTTGACAAAGGAGGCAAAGGGAAATCTATTTTTCTTTCTCCAATTATTATAATTATTTTTGTAGAATTTATGTCTGCTTTGGGTTATTTTCCATTATTATTAGAACAATTTTCACCTTTTTAAAATAGATCCAAACCACATATAGTAGAAGTATTGTTGCTTTAACTTCATAAGGGTGTCTTGAATTCTTCATTAAGAGCTAAACATTTTTTCCTCACAAAGAGGACTTGGTGCCCTTACAAAGGAGGGATAATTGTGATGTTTGCATCCCACTTGGGAGATTTGGTTCCTTGGTTGAAATAAGTAAAAGGAGATGTATTCATTTTACCTGGTTCTATTGGGAAGGTATTGAAAACCTCACATAAATAATGTATTTTATTCTAGTGGATTACCTAGCCATTAGGGGAGATCATTTTTAGCTGGTTTACCAATTTCATAACTTGTAAAATGACTCCTAAGGGTATCCCACTCATATAGGGAAATCTTGGAATACTAGGTATGCTTTATGGAGTAAGAATAGGGTGGTTAAATTGGCAAATAATAACTTTACCTACACACTCATATTGGACAAGTTGTTGAGGATGCAGATAGAGAGGATTTTCTATTTTTAGGAGGTTGTTGGATGTGCAACTAATAACATTATCACATATTGAAGTAGGCTAAAATAAAGGGATTTGGGATTTGTGTTAACACATGGAGATGGCTATGGGACAATCCATGGCTTTGGAAACCACTAGTGGTTTCCAAGTTTTCCTCTAGCCTAAATAAATAATCTTTGGATGAGTGGTTTGGGTATTCTTGATCATCCTAATTTTGGAGTATTGTAGGTTGGTGTTGGAGCAAAGTTGTTGGATTCTTTGTGTGCATAGAATATTCCATGCGCATGGTTATGCTACTAGATTGTCTCCTATGTGTTGAAGCCTAAATATCACATAATAATGTTTAATATCTAGTGTATTGAACTAATTTATTGTTGATAATACATTAAGACTTTTTTATTACTAGTTTATCCTCTTTGTGGGTTTTTACAAGGTATTATTATTATTATTATTATTATATTAATTTCTTTAAGTGCTAATATTATACTATAATAATTTGAGATCTAGTTAACTAGCATAACTTTTCTCATTGATCTAAGTGGAAAATTATTGCATTTTAGTGCATTATTTCCTTTCATATGGTGTCAATTGTGCAATGTTGATCTTGTTTTCAAGAAAAATATGACAAGCACTAAAATGGAGATTGATAAATTTAATAGGAGTAACTTTGAGCTATGGAAGATCAAGTTGGAGGATCTCCTTAATGATTAAAACTTTCATGCAATGATATCTAGTAAAAAATCCTATGATTTATTTATATAGAATTGAGTTGTGATTGTTCGAAAGGAAAAAATTCTTATTACGCTTTGTATTTCTAATTTATTGTTCTTGAATATTTCAGGAGAAAGGACCACCAAGGATCTTTGGATGAAGTTAGGGACCCTGCACCAGGATAAGTTCCTTGTAAACAATATTTTTCTATGAAAGAAGCTATATTTATTGAGAATGAATTATGGTAATTCTATTACTGAGCATTTGAATGCAGTCAATGTCTTGGTGATCCAATTGGCATCTATGGACATGAATATGGAATAGGAATACCAATATATAATATACTTATGTTCTTTGATTTATTTTTGGAATACCCTTATGATGGTGGCCAATAACATTATATAATACATATATGATGGTGACCAATTAGGGAGTCATAAGGGATTGTTTTGATTATGTTTCAAATAAAAAGGGAATGCATGAAATATAGTATGTGATGTTGTTTTGAAAAGGGGTTTCAATAGTTTGATTGAAAATTATTTTGAGAAAGGAGTTATAAGGTGTATGTGAGAATTATATTTATGTGATTGATGACTCTTGTTGATGAAATTTATTTTTAAAAGATAGGAGTAATAAGGTGTACAAGTGATTTGACATTATATGAAGAAATATTTGTTGAAGTGAACATTCTTGTGAAGATTTTTAGATATACTGTTGCTATCTAACCTGGAATTGGCAAAAGGATTTGGTTGTGAGTAAAATATATTTTGAAGATATATCTCAATTAAATCAAAGATGTATGAGCACATCATATTTTGTTTAAAATTTTAAAATGAATGTTTTGGAATATAAGGTGGAGTGAAAAGTATTGTTTGATAAGCATTGTTGGAAATATTTGAGTGAATGTTTATATACTTCATGGTTGAATGTTTAGAGAACATTTGAGATAGAGATTGAGGATTATTTGAGTTAGGGTTTGAGACCCATGTTGTGCACTTTGATTGAAGAAATATGAAAACACTTGTTTAGGGTTTGTAAGCAAGTTGTGTTTCATTGGTTGAATGATTGAGTGAAATTCTTGAGCATTGGTTGATATTGAAAGTGTATGTGTAAACATTGGAAATCAAATTTGTGAAAGTGATAGACTTAATGATTGAGTAGAAAATATTGATTTTTTGATAGAGTACATCATTCTCTATATGTTCCAAAGGTTAAACGAATTTTGAATAGAATATGTCTAAGCTACTTCAAGTTAATTGTATTACTTTGAAGATTAGACAAAGCATTTGATAGCAATTAGGTGCATGAGTTGAGATTGATTGAGCATATTTTGTGAGTTGTTTTGAGTGTGAATTGAGAGCATATTTGAGGTAAGTCTTGGTGAATAATTGTAGGCTGTTTTGAGGTAAGTCTTGGTGAAGACTTGTAGGCAAACTTGAGCAAGTCTTAGTGAAGACTTGAGAGTAGGTTGAGCAAGTTCTTGAGAGACTTGAAGACATACTTGAGGTTAGTCTTGGTGAAGACTTGAAGGCATATTTGAGCAAGTATTAGTGAATACTTGAGATTCGGTTGATTAAGTTCTTGATAGGACTTAAAGGTATATTTAAAGCAAGTCTTTATGAAGACTTGAGGGCAGAGTTGATTGATTGATTTTTTCAAGCTTTGTGTTAAGGCTTGGGGAAATCTAAGCAGAGTTGATTTCTGATTGATCAAGCTTTGTGTTAAGGCTTGAGGATAGATTTTAGGATAGAGTTTGGTATAGATTTATGAGAAGATTTATGCTAGACTTGAGACAGATTTAGAGTAGATTTGTACTACACTTGGGATAAAGTTTGGTGTAGATCTGAGATAGATTTGAGAGTAAGCTTTGGAGGTGATAGCAGAGGCCAAGAGTCTCTAGTGGATAGAGATCCATTAGCCAGGGTAGTGATGATAGAGGTATTCTATGAAGAGAGATTCACAAACCAGAGAAGTGGGGGCAGTAGTCTTCTAGAATATTATCATCTAGATCAGAGAGGAAAGAGTTCTCATGTGGATAGATCCACAAACCAGAGCAAGTGAAAAGAGTTCTCTTGTGAAGTGTGATCCATGAACTAGATAGGAAGATAGAGTTCTTCTATGGAGATATTTCCATGAACCAGTTGAGGACATAGAGGTCTCCTGGATAAATTTCTACAAACCAGATAAAATGAGAAAGAGTTATCCTATGGAGAGAGATCCACAAATCAGAGCATAGGGGATTGGTGTCTCATTTGGACAAAGGTCTATAAACATTGTAATAGAGAATTGATTCTCAAGAATATTTGTTGAGAAAATTTAGTATAAATATTTTCTCTGTGGAGTAGCCCACATTGGGTAAACCATGTTAAATTGGTGTCTCTATTATGTGTGATAATTTACGCATTGCTTTGATTACTACTATTGACATTGCCATCGATAATATTGGATAATATTATTTGGAAAAGAAAAGTAAAATTTGGTCTTATATTGTTCACCCCATCTTAGTATTAGCTTGTGTTATTCAGATATTACATCACTTTCATTGATGATTATAGTAGGAAAATATGGACCTATATCATTCAATATAAATGGCAAGCCCTTGATACATTCAAAGAATTCATGGAACTTGTTGAAAGATAAAGTGGTTATCAATTCTCCACCTTGAAGATAAATAATGATCAAGAATACATATCCAAAAAAATTAACTTTTGTAAGTATCATGGGATCAAGAGGCAGTTCACAACTCCTTATACCCCTCAACAAATTGGAGTAGTTGAGAGGATGAATCATACCATCACAAACATGGCAAAATCTATTATAGTTGCTACTACATTGCCAACCACATTTTGAGGAGAAGTTGTTCTTATTGTTGCATACTTGATCAATAGGTCCTATACTAAGGCTCTGTATGATATAATACCAGAGGAATTATGGAGTGCAAGGACGTCCTATGTGGTCCATTTTAGAGTCTTTGTATGTGATGCCTATGCATACATCCCTCATAAAAAAATAAGGAAATCTGATGATGAGAGTCAAAAATAAATATTTGTTGTCTATAGTGATAGTGCCAAAGCCTCTAAGTTATATGATCCTATTTTAGAGAGGATTTTTATCTCTAGGTATTTTACCTTCAATTATTATACTCTACCAAATCCTCCTCATATGGCCCTCTCATTTTAACCAAATTAGGAAATAGTTGCTCCTTTGGCACCCACTCACTTACCTAATCCTTCCTCTTCTATCACAAGTCAAAACCTTCCTCAACATGAGGAACTCCCTATTAATGATCCATGTCCTCCTTCCCCTCCTACTCCTCTCTCTAATAATAATTCCACATCATAAAATTATTTACCTAAGTGGATCCAATCTACCATAGATGCAACCCAAAGCCACTTGCCCACTTATACAGGTAAAAGACCTACCCTAAGACACCAAGTGAACTATGTTCTCATGGCAAAGTCTTGAGATAAAAATAAAATTCTAATGTTAAAGAAGCAATTGGTGATCCTAAATGGACTCTTTCCATGGAACAAGAATTGGATTCCATTGAACAAAATCACACATGGGAGTTAGTTGATTTACCCCTAGGAAAATCCACCATTGGCACAAAATGGGTGTATAAGGCAAAGTACAAATTAGATGTCTCATTAGATTACTACAAGGCTCACCTAGTAGCTAAATGAAATAAGCAACAAGAAAGGATTGATTATGAGGAGATCTTTGCTCTTGTGGCAAATATGACTACCATCTGTATTGTTATTTCTTTAGTTTCTTAGAAACATTGACCTATATATCAGATGGATGTAAAAAGTACCTTCCTTAATCATGCATTACAGGAAGAAGTGTATATTGATCAACTACCAGGGTACACAATCCAAGGCCAATGAAATAAATACCTCATATTGAAGAAAGCTCTATATGGGTTGAAGCAGGCCCCATGAGCTTGGTATGCCAAAATTGACTCCTATTTCATCAACCTTAGTTTCACTAGATCTGCAACAAAATCTACTCTTTATGTGAAACATTGGAGGAATAACATCATTTTGGTGACATTATATGTGGATGATATTCTCATTACAGGTGATGATACAGATGATAAGGTTGCTCAAAGAGGACTTATGAAAAACCTTTTAAATGATTTACTTGAGCCTCCTTCACTATTGCTTAGGCATAGAAGTGTGGCAATAGCCTAGCAAGATCTTCATATCCTAGGCTAATTTATTTAGTATCTCTTGGAGAGGTTTCACATGCAGGAAATTTGATTGAAATTGATGAATAGTAATGATGAGGAAAGGGTTGATGGCACCCTTTAAAATGACCAAAAATCCACTCTTCCATACCCAAACCAAGCACATTGAGATCCATCATCACTTCATCTAATAAATGGTCCAAGAGAATTTTATCCACATGGAGTATGTACCAACTCAAGATCAAGTGGCTAACATCTTCACCAAGTCACTTGGGCTTGACAAGTTTTCCAAGTTTAGCACCATGCTCCATGTATGTTGTCATGAGCATCAACATTAAGGGGGACATATCTAATGTTGCCTCATTTTTGTATTGTTGACTTATTTTTGTATTTAGGAAAGTGCACCTTAAGGGGGGATGTTAGAACATTTAATGTGCACTTTGCCTATGTTGCACATGATTAGGGTTAGGGTTAGGGTTTTTATCTTTACAAACCTTAACACCTCTTCTTTTTTCTATATATATGCTTTGTACTTCATGAACATATTGAGGTCAATGGGTATTATCCAATAGGCTAAGGCCTAAATTTATAGTGTTGTCTTATCTCCTTGTGTTTATTCACCTCCAAGTCATGTTTTCATGTTGTGTCATATTTTAGTCTTGATGATGGTTGTGTTTGGTATCTATCTTATTCATCTTAAATGTAAAGGCTTTGAAACATTGAATAGAAGGATCAAGGTTCAAATCCTATGGGAATAGTATTTTACATGATCCTTTAGTAACTGAACTATGGTTAGATAACCCTATATTAGGTAAAAACATCCTCCATGAGGATTATTCCATATGATCTATGCCCTCATGGACATTAAAATTTATTTTACCTTTATATTTATCTTATGAACATATTTAAAATCATGTTAATGTGTTTTATAAGCTTCAGTGCATGTGTGCTTTATATTTTTATCTAGAGATACACCCTTAAAATTTTATTTGTTCAATGGTATGGCTACCTTAGAATATTTTTTTTGTTGAAAGTGGGGAGGCAGAGGTAGATCTAAGTTGTGGAGATAGATTCCAAGGAGGTAGTGAGGGAGAGGCAGAAACAAGGAGTCAAAGGTAGAGGTAGAGATAAAAGTATGGAGACAAATGTGGATCTAACTTGTGGAAATAAATTTCAAAGAAAGAGGTAGATTCAAGTGGTGGAGGTAAATTTTAGTGTAGTTAATAGATGTAAGTATAGCTAATAGATCTATGTGTTTGTGAAAATATTCTTTCTGGCAAGATCATAGTATAAATGAAAGTAAGAGTAAAAAATATAAAGACAAAACTAGAAAAGCCTTTAAACCTAAATATGTTGTTTTTTCTTCTCTTGTTATTTTTATTTTGTGGTCGAAAAGTCTAAAAGCCCAATAAGTACATTGGTGGGTCTAAGTCTAGGTATTAAAAACTTAGATCCTAAACATTCTAGTGCATGTTGTTTAGGAAATATTGATTAAGGTAATGGTAAACTCATAGCACAAATGAGACAGAGTGAAAATAGGTGATATTAACTTGAATCTAGTAGATATTACCATGGCTAGTCCATCTCATGACAAATTAATAGTTTTAGTGTTAGTATTAAATAATAAAACACGAGCAATAATTAAATGCGAAAATAAAACATAGAAGAATAACACAATACAAGAGAGACACATATTTACATGGTTCACCCAATATGGGCTACATCCATGGAGAAATTAACCAGGCCTTCATTTATTCCTTCTTGCAAAAATGAGATACAATCTACACCCGTCGCCACTATCTATTACCCTCTCTTACACATTACATTCCTCCCTCCTTGGGGGGGTGTCCGGACATTCACTATACACTCTCTCACTTCCACAAACCCTCATGCAAGTGTTTCTTTATATACCAACAACACAACAAGGGATTTTACAATATCATGGCCACAAAACCTAGGTTTAAATATATTAACCCAAATAAAATAATCCATGGGGTTCAAATATATTAACCCAAATATAATAATCCATGGGTTCAAATATATTAACCCAAATATAATAATCCATGGGTTCAAATATATTAACCCAAATAAAATAATCCATGGGTTCAAATATATTAACCCAAATATAATAATCCATGGGTTCAAATATATTAACATGGAAAATATTCAACACATTTCCAACAATCTCCCACTTGTTGAATACTTTCCATAGGGTCTGAAAACTGCCATTGTCAACTGTCAATTGGACATATATTTGCTAACTACTCCCACTGCATGTGCAATATCTAAACATATTAGCTTCACCTGTTACCCTCAGCCATATACTGGTAAGGTAACAAAATAGTCCAAAAAACCACTTTAAAAAATATTACAAATATTACTGGAGCTAACTCTGAGAACATTACACTAGGAAACCACCACTAGCATCCACACCAGTATATTTTGGGCACAACTACACCAATTATAGTAGCTTATTCAGGTATAATCTACACTATTTATAGTAGTTAATAGTTTCCCAAAAACTTGTGGTGATACCAATAAACCATCTCTGATATTTTTAGCAACTTTGTAATAAAACCACTAGAACAAGCATTTCCAACATTAAACTCTAGATCTACCACTTCTGAAGCTCACCAGATCTACCTTTATTGAAGCTCACCAGCTCTACCACTACTAGATCTCACCAGATCCACCGCTATTGAAGCTCACTAGATCCACTGCTATCGAAGCACACCAGCTTCACCACTACCATAACTCACTAGATCCATCACTCCTAGAGCTCACCGGATCTACCACTATCGAAGCTTACTGGATCCACCACTATTGGTGCTCACCAACTTTGCCACTACCAGATCTCACCAACTCCACTACTACTAGAGTACACCAGCTCCACCGCTACTAGAGCACATTAGCTCCATTGCTCCCATAAAACACCAACTCCACCGCTACCAGAGCACACCAACTCCACCACTACCAAAGCTCACCAGCTCCACCACTATCGGAGCACACTAGCTCCATCGCAACAAATCTCACTAGCTCCACCACTGTCGTAGCTCACCAACTCTACTACTGCCATAGCTGATAGTTTCTAGCTATTAAACTTCTCAATCCTAAACTTGCCTTCTTCTGCCATTGCTCCCACTCAAACCAGGAAACCCTCCTTTCAAGTAAATAAAATTCTAGCCTCACTTTGATACCAATTAGGATTAAATAATAAAACATAAGAAATAATTAAATGCAAAAATAAAACACAAAATAATAACATAATAAAAGAGAGACACAAATTTACATGGTTCACCCAATATGGGCTACATCCACGAAAGCTTACAAGATCTTTCGCTACCGAAGCTCACTAGATCTATCGCTATCGAAGCTCACTAGATCTACTGCTATCGAAGCTCACAAGATCTACCATTACCAAAGCTCACTGGATATACCATTATCAAAGCCCATTAGATCTACCACTATCGAGAAGCTCACTGGATCTACCACTGTTGAAGCTCACCGGATCTATAGCTAGAAAAGATCACCAAATCTACCACTATCGAAGCTCATTGGATCTATCGCTATCTACGCTCACCATATTTATTGCTATCGAAGCTCACCAAATCTACTACTATCAAAGCTCATTGAATCTAATATTATCAAAGTTTATGGGACCTATTACTATCAGAGTTCACCGAATCTACCTATTGTGTCTCTTGTATTTGTGTATTCTTCTACATTTTATTTTTGTATTTATTTATTGCTCGCATTTAATTATTTAATCCTAAAAATTGGTATTATAGCGAGGTTAGGGTTTTATTTACTTGAAAGGAGGGTTTCCTCATTTGAGTTTGAGCAATGGTAGAAGAAGGTAAGTGGTGGAGCTAGTGTGCTCCAACAGCGATGGAGCTGGTGAGCTACTGGAGTGGTGGAGCTGGTATGCTCCGATAGCAGTGGAGCTAGTGTGCTCTAACAATAGTGGAGTTGGTGTGCTTCAATAGTGGTAGAGATGGTGAGCTATGGTAGCGGTGGATCTGGTGTGCTTTGATAATGGTGAAGTTTGTGAGCTTCGACAGTAGTGGAGCTAGTGAGTTTTGGGAGTGGTGGAGTTGGTGTGCTTTGATAGCAATGGAGTTGGTGTGCTCCAACAGCAATGGATCTTATGTGCTCTAGCAGTAGTGGAGTTGGTGAGCTATGGTAGTGGTGGATTTGGTGAGCTTCAGTAGTGGTGAAGCTAGTGTACTTTGATAGTAGTGGAGTTGGTGTGCTCTGGTAGAAGTGGAGCTAGTGAGCTACGATAGCGGTGGAGCTAGTGAGCTTTGATAGTAGTGGAGCTGGTGTTCTCCAATAGTGGTGGATCTGGTGTGCTTTAGTAGAGGTGGAGATGGTGAGCTACAAGAGCAATGGAGCTGATGTGCTCTTGTAGCAGTGGAGCTAGTGTACTCCAACAGTGGTGGATCTGGTGAGCTTCGACAATGGTAGATCCGATGAGCTCTAGGAGCGATGGATCTAGTGAGCTATGTCAGTGGTGGAGCTGGTGTGCTCTAGTAGCAGTGGATCTGGTGAGATCTGGTAGTGGTGTAGCTAGTAAGATCCAATAGTAGTATATTTGGTGACCTTCAGGAATGGTAGATCTGGTGAGCTTCGAAAGTGGTAGATCTAGAGTTTAAGGTTGGAAATGTTTGTTCTAGTGGTTTTATTACAAAGTTGTTAAAAATATCTGAGATGGTTTATTGGTTGTACCACAAGTTTTTGGGCAACTATTAACTACTGTAACTAGTGTAGCTTGTACCTAAAGAAGCTACTATAATTGGTGTAGTTGTGCCCAAAATAGATTGGTGTGGATGCTAGTGGTGGTTTCTTGGTGTAATGTTCTCAGAGTTAGCTCCAACAATATTTGTAATGTTTTTTAAAGTGGTTTTTTGGACTATTTTGTTACCTTGTCAGTATATGGCTGAGGGTAACAGGTGAAGCTAATATGTTTAGATATTACACATGCAGTGGGAGTAGTTAGCATATATATGTCCAATTGATAGTTGACAATGGCAGTTTTCAGACCCAATGGAAAGTATTCAACAAGTGGGAGATTTTTGGAAATGTATTGAATATTTTCCATGTTAATATATTTGGGTTAATATATTTGAACCCATGAATTATTATATTTAGGTTAATATATTTGAACCCATGGATTATTTTATTTGGCTTAATACATTGGAACCCATGGATTATTATATTTAGGTTAATATATTTGAACCCATGGATTATCATATTTGGGTTAATATATCTAAACCCATGGATTATTTTATTTGGATGAATATATTAAACTCGGGTTTTTTGGTAATGATATTGTAAAACCCCTTGTTGTGTTGTTGGTATATAAAGCAACACTTGCATGAGGGTTTGGATATGAGAGAGTGTATAGTGAATTTTCAGACACCCCCCAAGGGGGGGAACACAATGTGTAAGAGAGGGTAATAGACAACAACGATGGTTATAGATTGTATCTCATTTTTGATAGAAATAATAAATGAAGGCTTGGTTATATTCTCTGTAGATGTAGCCCATATTGGGTGAACCACATAAATTTGCGTCTCTATTATATTATGTTATTCTTCTATGTTTTATTTATGCATTTAATTATTTCTCATATTTTATTATTTAATCCTAACATTTAGAATAATAAAGGGTCCTTACAACGTGAGATGTTGGAATTAACTATATTCATGAGGGAACAACAAATCCTCATCATGGAACAATAAAAAATGATTTCAAAACAAGTTGTTCAAATCAATCTATTGGAGACATCACTAGTGGAACTAAAATCCTCCACTACCATGGGCTTGTGTAATAGTAATGATTCTATAAATGGATCCCATCTTCAAACTAAGTTATGTGTCAACAAATAAAAATGAAGATAATCTATTACAAATAAAATAAATTCATGCAACAATTAAAAATGATGATAAAAGAACAAGAACTATGAAATAAATTAGAGGAGACTAGATCATGGGCACAAGTGGTAAGAGATCCAACAATCAAGCCAAAGGAACAAAGAGATTTAATAGAGAAATAAATTAGAATGCAACTATTAGAAGAAAAGGAAAGATAAAATAGGTCAATAAACATCATCATTAAGGGAATAAAAGAGCATGAAGAACAAGAAAACACAACCAACTTAATAAGGGATTTTATTTTTGATAAACTTCATTGGAGTGGAAAAATTTATCAAGCATGTAGACTGGAAAAAGTAAGGGAAGACATGAGAGCTAGACCAATCCAAGTCACAATGTTCAGTATAGGAGATAAAAGGTAAGTTCTTCAAAATAGAGGATTGCTATAGGGGTCACATTTTTACCTAGATGATGATCTTACTCCTATGCAACAAGAAGAGAAGAGGGAATAATGGGAAAAGGTAAAGATAGCAAGGAGTGAGGGTAAAAAGGTATGGTTGAAAAATGGGAAAGCATACATTATAAATGGAACACACCAAAATAAATAGGAAATTAGGGCCCATTGGGAACACTTAACATTGGTGAGTTGGAATTGTCATGGATATCCATGGAGAAGAGGTCCTGGTCTAGGGCCCATAGCTAAAGAAAATGATGTAATTGTACTAATAGAAACACATGAACATGATGGATGCAATATTCCAGATTGCGAAGGATACAAAAAGATATTAGTATGGAATGAAGCAACAAAAAATAGAAAAGGACATGGAGGAGTAACAATACTAATAAAAGAGTCTTGGGGTAGACTCATACAGGTTGAGAAAGAAGACCCAAATAAATAGTATATATGGATTAGAATCATAGATAATGATAAATTGATTAGCATTGTAGCTTGTTATTTTGCTCCACAACAATCAAAGTTTTATAAGAAACATGGCTTAGATCATGAGGATCCATATATGGCATTGGCAAAAGACATCACAAAATATAACAAGCTTGGAGAGGTGGTTTTAGTGGGTGACTTTAATGCTAGGACAACAAATAGACAAGCAAGCTCTTTAAAGATCAATGAAGGCATAGATGATAATCCACTATGGCTTGAAAGAAGAGGTGGATCATCATTGGTTAAGGTCCTCAGATGATAGTCAAGGACCCATCACACATTATGGAGAAGAACTTCTTAAACTATGTAGCATAGAGGGATTGATCATCTACAATGGCATAAACATGTGGTAAAATATATGAAAATATACTTGTCAAACACATAATGGACATAATGTAGTTGATTATGCTATTTGCTCACCAAACTTCATTTCAAGGATAAAATATCTAGAAATTGAAGTAGTTCCCATGGAGCTAAAATCTGATCACAATCCAATGTACATAAAGATCCAAATGCAAGAAAGTGGGCAAGAAGAACATCTTCAAGTAACTAAAGGAAAGACAATAGGAAACATCTCTATGACAAAGAAAAATAAGAAACTTTTAAAACATCACTCAAGTAGATTATGCAAAGAGAGGAAAGAAAGAGGACAAATATTTTTCAAACTTATACTTTTGATAGCAGTAAATTGATGGATATAATCAGAGAAGCCTTGGAATCATGCAAAAAGTTAAAACCCAAGAAAAGAAAACATGAAAGCTTCCTTGTAAATCCATGGTATGATGAAGAATGCAAAGTAGTAAGGAGAACCTTGAAAGAACCAAGCAAAGAGAAAACAAATAGCAAGATATATAAACAACTAGTGAAAACAAAAAATAAGAATACATAAGAGCAAGGCAAAAAGAGTTGATATATCTTGCAAAGCATAGCCCAAGACAATTTTGGAAAGAGCTACAACAAAGCAAAAGGCATACAAAAACAATATCATAAGTGAACAATGGTTGTAGTATGCTAAGCAATTATATGAGAGAAACCAAGAAAAATATACCCCTCCTATAATTAACACAACTGAGAAATTTTTTTTAATGAAATATGTGAAGGAGGGCATTAAGAAAATAGCAATAGGTAAAGCTTAGGATATAGATGGTTTGCAAGCTGAACATCTCAAGTGTGGGGTTGACATCTTAGCACCACACATCCAAAATATTTTTAATGGCATCATTAAAGGAGGCTTTCCATTAGAATGGATAACCAACCTAGTCATACCATTGCATAAAAATGGAGACACCAACAATCCTTCAAATTACCACACCATCATGATTAATCCTCTTTTTGCAAAATTGTTTGGTAGCATAGTAGAAAGTAAAATCAATTAGTGGGTAGAAAATCAAGGAAAGAGGGCAATAGGGCAAGCAAGGTTTAGACCAAAGTACTCAATAATAGATCATTGCATTACTTTAAGGCACCTAATAGAGAGGATATGGAATGAAAAATGAGAAGTTTATTATTGTTTTATGGACTTTAAAAAGGCTTTTGACATAATACCTAGAGGTAAATTATGAAAAATAATGGAAGAAATTGGCATACCAACCAACTATAAAGCAGTTGTACATAGACTTTATGAGTAGGTGGTAGCAAAAATTAGAACTCCAAAAGGACTATCAAAGTGTTTTGGGAGTGATATCGAGGTGAAATAGGGTTGTCCATTGTCACCTACTTTATTTGACCTTTATATTGACAAATTGGAGGAATGGGTAGAAAGGATGGGAGGAGAGGGAATACAATTGGCTAATTATGTAGTGAAACTTCTTCTCTATGTCGATGACCTCATCTTGATTGGCAAGACACTTGAAAGTTTAAAAGAACATCTAAAAGCTTTAGAGCATTTTTGTAAAGAAGTTGGGATGCAAGTAAACACTAGCAAGACTAAAATTATGGTCTTCTCTACTCAAAGAGAGCAAAAACAACCATATATTTTATTTGAAGGAAATCCTTTAGAGGTAGTAATAGAATACAAATACCTTGGGTTAGATTTTCAAAGCAAACTCAATTGGGAGAATATGTAGGATGAAACAAATACAAGCAGGATGGAGGGCACTCTACTCATTGCTAAATAGGGATAGAAAAGTAGAGTTGTGGGATTGGAAAACCATTAGGGTCCTTTTTGGGTTATTAGTTATTCTAGTGGTGCTATATGGGTGTGAGGTGTGGGCTAGCAATACATCAAATTTTAAATGGAGATAAATAGAAAGAATTCAAAAGCAACTAATTACAAATAATTTTAGAATTAAAGCATCAGTCCCATATGAGATTTTACTTGCTAAAACAGGGACTTTTCCACTAGAAGTAGAAGCTATGATAAGGCTATTGGGGTACCTAAAGAAAATAGAAAGAATGGAAGATAACAGGTTGCCAAAACAGGTAATCAAAGAAACACTAAATAGAAGAAAAGACACATGGATGAAACAAAACAACAAATGGATGGAAAAATGGAGCATTAAATTTCATGAGGTCCCAAACTCCAACAAAGAAATTAAATAGTATGTGAGGGAAAAATTCAGACTTGTCATGTGGACTAAAAATTTAGGAAGGAAAAAATAGTTATACATCAACGAGTTCAACCCAAACTGTGAACACAACCAAAAGAAGTACATAGATGCAAAGATCAAATGGAAGGAAAAAATGCTTATAGCCCAACTAAGATCTAGTTCACACCATCTCAGATGCAAACTAGAGAGATGGACAATACCTCAAGAGGCATGGTTAGAATGAATATGTGTCTTTTGCACAATAGGAGTAGTGGAGACCAAAAAGCATTTTATCATGGAATGTGAAGCCTACAAGGACATCAGGATTGCATATGAGGACACTCTAAAAGTGAACTCACTAATGGAAGTTTTTGAAGAATTTGTTAGAATATATTACATTATTTGTTATACATGCCAAGTGTCATGTGAAGTAGACCAAGTGTCATTTGAGGTAGACCAAAGGTCATTTTGTAAAACCTATATTATGGACTCGTAGTTCCATAGTTCATTGTACAAGTTTATCCATGTAATAAGAATTGATGCTTATTTTCTCATGTAGTTCCTTTGCTTTCTTATTTCTCCTTAGCAATTATGTTTCTTGATTAGATTGAATACAACAAAAACTATCATTGGTATCAGAGCTACAAGGGGACGTGATAGAAGATAGCAAGCAAGGACAAGCTATTGATAAAGAAGAATTTTGGGATAATTGTTGCCATCCAACAACAAACCCAAAAGGAAAAAGTATTTGGCAAGAAGTTTGCCAAAATTTGGAAAGGATTCTTGAAAACCTCAAAACATTTATATTCTTGAGAAGGAGGCCAACAAATAGGCCTAATTTGAAGTCAAATTTTGACAAGGAGATAAGAAGGAGAAATAAGCAATAACTTAAGCTAGCAAATTGGAAAGGAAAGTGCAGAATTTGAGAGCACTCTTGGACAGCATAGAATCTTATTTTTGAACATCATTGAAAGCTGCAAACTAAAGAAATTTTGAACAATAAATTTAAGGGTTTTGAGAAGCAATATTGGGCAGTGAATTGGAGGAGTTTCTAAGCAGATTTGAGAGAGTTTTGGACAACAAAACGAAGGAGGAATTGGCTGCATTAGAAACTGAAAAAATGCAGGTTTTTGGATGATAAGAAGGCAGAATTTGGGAAGCACTAATAGCTGCAAATTTAAAAATTCAAAAGAACTCATTTGGAGGATAATTAAAGAAGTTTTGGAGTAGAAATTGAATAGAAGGAATAGCTGCAAATATTACAATATCAGGGCAGCATAAAGGTGAATCAAATCACCAAGAAAATAAGCTACAAAAGGAGATCAAAAGGTATGCCACATCGGTGCTACAAAATTTTATTATTTAAGTATTAAAATCAGTTTATTTTAAAGTTATAAGAGCACCATATTAGAAGCTATTAATTTAGTCTTCAAGCCAACAAAGGAGGTAATATTATTGTCTAAGGAAAGAGTCGAATAAGTGCTCAAAGATAGCATACTCAAGGTGTCTAAAGACACCAAGTAAGGCACTAAAACTCCAAGAAGGTAGTACCCACATTGGATTAAAACCTGCACTAAAAGAAAGAAGTTAAATATAAAATAAGGATAGAGCCAAAGAAATAATAAAGGTGCAAGTCTTATGGAAGAGAAATAAAACAAGAAGCAAAGTTTTTACCCAAGTAAAGAGGCTTGTATATCTAGTAGAATAACATTGAGAAGCTATCGAGTAAAGTGGTGAAACAACCACCAAGGAAGAAATGTTGAAGTGCCACCAAAGGAGGAGCCACCAAAGTAGAAGAGGAGCATCCATTGAAGGATAAGAGCCACCACCAAACATTGGAAATCAAGAAGTGCCATCAAGCATTGAATAACGAATACCAAGCGTATTGCAGTTGCAAAAGGAAGACCAAACAATATCCATTGAAAGAAATAAGCATTGGCAAAAGATACTAAGAACATTACGGATAGGAAAGCAATATTGAGCACCAAATAAAGGTGAAGCATTACATGTAAATTTTGAGAGGAGTTGAGCCACAACTTGTTACATTAGTTAAATAACTCATATGCCACTTGGCATAGAAGAAAAGAGCACCAACAATCATTAAAAATGCTTCAAATCAACGCTCATTGAGAAAGGAGGACACATGTCATAAAGAAATGCCTACATTGTCATAACGCCATCTAACTGGGAAGAGCAACAAGAAGTAATACCCAAATAATATTTTGAGTTCCATGTGTCATATAAGGAGAAGAATATAGTCAAGTTTGAAGAGCCCAAACCAGTAACACACGCATTCAAGGTCAGATAACGTAGAGTAAGAATGAGGACAATCAAAGTTATAGAAAGTGCTATACACAAGGAAGAGCAATAAATGTAGTGAAATAACATTGTGTAAGCATTAAAAAATGAGATGAGAACAATACTTAATTAGAGTGTAAGTTGAAGTCAAAGGAGTAGCAAACCAATATGTAGCACCTCACCTCCAAGAAGGTATATTAATATTTAAATACTATTTGCATTTCATAAAGGTCAAGGAGGCATAAGTTTTATCAATACTAAGGTTAATTTTAGTTAATTAAATGAATGGAGATATAAGGAAATAAATTGGTAAATTACAACCTTAGATTATTTGTTGATCGATTTGAAAGACTACTAAAGTAAGGAGGATTTAACTTGAGAACCTTTTGAAATTGCATTATTTGAAATTCAAGTATTGAAATATTTACAAATAATTTAACTAGGAGGAATAAGGTTTTCTACATTGAAATTGAAACATTAAATTTGTAAATATCCTATATTTTCTAAATTTCTAATTAGGGAGTTATAAGGAGTTCAACACCAATTTAGGTTTTTGAAATTTAGAAACCTTACTATTACAAATTGAAGAACTACATAAAGTTGTTGAAAAGTTAGAAAAGTACATTGAAATTAGTCTCTTGATCAAATTAATAAAACAAGGAATCCAACTGTAAAGTCTTGAAGATAGAGATTTATCTCAATTGAAAGTGCATTAAAATTATCTTTATATTTCTATTCACAAATAGGGAGGAATAAGGTGAAGAATAGTAGTTGAACATTAGGGAGATAAAATGGATTCAACTCAAAGGAAAACTAAGAAAGCTAAGCACTTTATCAAGACCATAGTATATTCAAAATATTTGGTGGATACAAAGTATTCTACAAAACTTGAAGAATTGAAAAGATATTGTCAAATTTGATCATATACTCAAAACACTAGGGAGTCATAAGGTAGTCAACTTCATACAAACTAGAAAATTGAAATATTTATAGCTATGGATTATTGGTACATAGAATCAGGAGCAAACAAACATATGACTAGAAATAAACAATGGTTTGATTCTCTATAAAGAAAAATGAGAAACCAGTTGCTATAGCAGATAGTAAAACTAATGAAGTAAAAGGGATAGGAAATATTCTAGTCAATATAATAAATGAAAAAGGGATAATTAACAAGGTATTATATGTTCCTAGATTGACTACCAATCTTCTATCAATTTCTCAACTCATGGATCAAAATATGATAGTAGAATTCAAATTTTCCAATGGAAGAAAACAATGTCATATTCTCAAACAAGGGAAAAAGATAGCTTCAGGTTCCTATAAAAGTGGTATATTTGTTCTAGATACTACTACACATTCAGATTTTTTAGTTAAGACTTCAGATATATGGTACAAATTACTAGGACATACTAGTGTATCCTCTATAAGTGAAATGCTCATGGTTGAAGGAATACCAAATCTATCTTTAGAATCTACTATTTGTCTAGAATGCTTAGTAGGAAAAAAACATAGAATTCCTTTTAAACTTTGTCAACATAGGACTCAAAAACCATTATAATCAATATATATATATATATATATATTTATGTGGTCCAATGAATGTTACTAGTATTGAAGGACATAAGTATTTTTTAACTATTTGTTGATGATCATACCAAAAATATATGAGTGTACTTCATAAAGTACAAATCAGAAGAATTTGGTCATTTTAAACAATTCAAACTTCAAGTAGATAAAGAATAAGGAAATACTTCAAAACTCTTCATTCAGATAAAGTACGTGAATTTGTATCAAAATAATTCAATTCATTTCTAGAATAAAATGGAATTAAAAGACAACTCACTACAACATATTCACCACAACAAAATGGAATTGCAGAAAGAAAAAATGGGTCTATAATGGAAATGGTGATGTGTATGTTAAAAGAAGCTCATATTAATCATCAATATTGGGTAGAAGTAGTCAAAACAATAGTATAATTATAAAATAGATTACCTACAAGAATACTCGGGCATGTTACACTAGAAGAAACATGGTCAAGACAAAAACCAAATATTGAAAAGCTAACAATATTTGGATGCAAAGCTTATATTCATATTCCAACACAAAAAAGAACAAAATTAGATGACAAAACTATGGCTAGTATATTTTTTGGCTATGATGATTTATCTATAGGGTATAGAATAATAGATCCAAGTGTAAATAAGATATACATAAGTAGAGATGTATTTTTTGATGAAAAAATCAAGGTTGATACTGAAAAACAAAGTAATGATGCAAAAGAAATTCTAAATCTCTCAAAGGAATATATGGTAAATTAAGAGACAGAGTCAAATTCTCAAGATGAAGATATTGAATATACAGAAACATTCACAATCCCTCAAAGGAAGGAACCAATATGGCTTTGAGACACACGCAAGGAATCAAACTTAGAACAAATGCCAGATCTTACTACTACAAGACCTCAAAATCGTAGTCAGAGTAAAATAAATAGAGGAATACTAAGCACTACAATAGAGCCAAATTCAATACTTTAAGCCCTAAATCACTCACATTGGAAGGCAACTATGAAATCTAAATATTCATTACTATAAAAAATTAAACATGGAATCTATTAGAACTACCTCCAAGAAATAAAGTTGTGGGTTGCAAATGGATTTACAAGATTAAGTATGAAGTAGATGGGATACATGACAAGTATAAATCTTGGTTAGTAGCCAAAGGATACACTTAGACAAAGGGAATTGACTATGAAGAAACATTTGCATCAACAACTAGAATGACTACTATCATAATAGTATGTGCTCTAGTAGCTCATCAAGGTTGGAAACTTCATCAAATGGATGTAAAATATGCTTTTCTTAATGGTGACTTAGAAGAGGAGGTCTATATGTCACAAACAAAAGGATTTGTTGTTAAAATATAAGAATATAAGGTTTGCAAATTAAACAAATCCTTATATGGTCTAAAGCAAGCTCCCAAAGCATGGAATATAAAAATTAATAATCACTTGTTACAACATAATTTTAAATGAAGTACATCTGATCCCAGCATGTATACAAAGAAAATTAGAAATGATATATTAATTCTTATAGTATATTTTTATGATATAGTGATTACTGGGTTCTATAAAACTAATAGGTGAGATTAAAAAATATCTTGAGAAAGAATTGTTAGAGTTAGAGCATATTACATCATTTGGGTCATGTAAATGTACCACCTTTGGTACATAGTTAGAGTAGGAGATTACTTTAGGGGGAAGTTAGCTACTTACTTCAAGCAATGTAATAAATGCACAAGTATCAATGTGCAAGTTGTAATGTGCAAGGTGTCCCCTTGTACAACTAGGTAGAGTGTTGGCCAAGGAATCTCTCTTCCTATATAAAGGGCCTCATAGTGATAGATTAGAGAGCAATTACATATCAAGCATATCAAGTGTATTGTAGTAGATAGTGGTAGAACTCATGTATGGAGTACAATGTAGTTCTTTAGCTTATATTAATGGAGTGACCATCACCTCCATACTGCATTGTATTTTTACCACTTTCTATTTATAGTATATTTCAGTCATATTGCAGAATTACTTTCTTTTATATTTTTTACATCTTATTAGGACCTGTGATAGATCTCTCCCACTACAGATATCCTCAAAATCTAATAGTGGTATCAGAGCCATAGTGAATCAAAATAGGAATAGGGAGAGTTACCATTGCTATTGTTGGCCTACATCTTTGCAAACCGGATCTACCATTGTGCATCATTGCATGCAAATATTACCATTAGGAATCGATTGATAGAAAAAGCCATAGTAGTCAATAGGATAGGAGAGAATCACAAGTGAGGATTAAATCTTAGTTACAAAAATTCTGAGATTACATTTGGCTAGAGTCTTTCCACAGAGTTGTAGAAAAACTCGTGAAGACTAGGACTCAACATTCATTCCACTAGTTTGATAGATCAACTAGTGAAGATTATTTCATTCTAGTTTCTAACAACTTGTTGTAGGAAAAAGGAGATTCAAAAAATGTTGGGAAGCTTCCTACAAGAGAGTTAGGAAGAATATCTTCTTAGAATCATTCCAACACTTGCAACAATAAGGAGAAGATTGAAGATTTCAAAGACCTAAAAGGTCCCATTACAAGAGTTACAATCTTATAGACTATAGAAGTGAAGAAAAGGCCACAATTACCTTATAGCAGACTCAAGGAAGAAGAGACTCCAGAAGATGAGTCAAGGAGAAGATAGGATATTGGTGATCTCCATCAATACCTATAGAGTGTAGAAGAAGAAAATACCACAGAAGCCTTGATCTAGAAGAAGAAAAGGCCACAAAAGCCTTGATCCTGAAGAAGAAAATGCTAGAGAAGCCTTGATCTAGAAAATAAGGCCATAGAAGCCTTAATTCTGAAGAAGACTTTAGAGAAGAATTCTTGATTTAGAAGAAGAGTTCCTGATTTAGAAGAAGACTCTAGAGAAGAGTTCCTGAAGAAGACTCTAGAGAAGAGTCTATGAAATAGGATATTGGTGATCTCCATTAAAGCTTACAAATTGTAAAAGAAAATAAGGACCATCAAAGGTCTAGAATTCCAGAAGTAAAATGTTGAAGAAAAGGTCTTAGTTGGAAGACCAGAGAAGCTGCAATATAGAAGACCTTGGAGAGGTCTCAAGGAGAAACAAGAAGAAGGCTTGGAGAGCCTTGTTATAGAGCTCGTAGAAGCATCATCAAAAGAGTTCCTAGGAGAACTCATTGGAGAAATCCACTACCAAGGAGAAGCTCCTGATAGTGAAGGACTTGGGACAATTATCACCATTCGACAACAAGCCCAAGAGAAGAAGAATTTGGCAAGGAGTTCCAAATCCAGAAGAAGAATCTAGTGAAGACCTCAAGATATTCAGAATCTTGAGAAGAAGAAGATCTTGTTTGAAGTTAAAATTCAACAAGAATATTGAAGGAAGATTTAGACAGAAGAAGCCTACCAAATCTAGGAGATTTGGATATTACCTCTCATAGCAAGAAGGCACAATTTAGAGATAAGAGTTCTCTAAATCTATAATAGAAAATAGAAGATCACTAGAAGGATCAAGCCACCAAACTCGAGGCTCAAGATAGAAAGTTCAAGACCATAGTTTGGTGAAGCAAGAAGCTATTTTGGATAGCCAACAAGAAGCTGTGAATTCATCCATTACAAGGTAGCAACTTGGTGAATCAAAACACCAAGATCTACATCTACTACAGAAGCCATTAAAGGTAAGCAACTAGGGTGCAATTAGTTGAACTTCAAATTAGGGTTCATTATCAAATTCCATTAAGCATCGTATTTGGATTAAAGTTGCAAGGAGAAGGGCTCATATTATAGTCTTCAAGAAAGTGCAAAAAGGAGAGTTCATTTTAAGATATATTTGCACATTAAATAGGAGTTGGATATTTTTTGAAAGAAATAAAATTATCACCTACCTATTATCTATCTAGAAAGCAAGAAGACTACATCCTACAATATTGATTGTAGTGAAAATTGTAGAATATTCATTAAGGGTTCTTTACAGATTACTCTTAAAAGTTGTAGAGATTATTAAGTGCATTAGAATTCATTTTGAGAGTTTATTTATAGGAGCAATAAGGTGATATTATTGTTACCATTAAAAGTGCATTATTAATCCATTAAGCACTATACTAGTTGATCTTTAACTAGTTACTCTCAATTAGTTTGTGTTGTTAAAGGCACAAAACTAGCACAAAATCTATAACATTTCATGGCCAAAAGAAGCCACCAATACAAGTCAAAATGTGGAGAAGGAAGCCACCATTAAATTCCTTGAAGGAAGCCTCAAATCGAGACTTGGTGAGTCTCAAGATTCAAGGAAAATATAAGGGTTTCATTTAAGTGCAAAGTGCAGAAATCCTTACTTTAAAATCGGCATTAGCTTGGATTAACTCTCATTAAATTATCCAAGGAATAAAGGAGCTGCCTCATCAAAATAAAAAAAAAGGATTTCAAAAAGGTCCTTCATATTGGTGCAAATCTAACTATTACAAAGCACCTCTTTTGTTCCTTCAAAAGGATAAAAGTATTTCTCTTTACAGGTAGCAACATGACCATCATATTCAGTAGGTTGTAGGGTAGAGTTCGAGCAAGAGGAAAGAGCCACTGAAGAGCTCATACTTCACAAAAATCAAGGTGTTTAAAAACACCATTTCTCCACATCCAATCCAGCCCTAGAAGCAAGCATGTCACCTACAATATTGGAGCCATTACAAGAGGCTATTATCATCCAAACTTACATGGAGAAAGGATGGCATACATAAGGAGATCATCTACGTCAGATAGCACTATCGAGCTAAGCACAAGGGGCTGTTACAAAAGCTACAAAACAACACCATCAATCGACTGTTACAAAGGATACACAAACAACATACTACAAGCATCAAGGTATAAAGGGAAAAGTGCTATACCCAAGGCCATTACTTGGAGAGAACGACCACCAAAAAGAAGCACAAGAAGCTACCACAGGACCACCATTAGGAGCGCCATAGAACCATGGAGTATTACAGCTGGAGCCACCCATTATCCTCATCAAGATAACGTGCAAAAGGAGAAGAGAAAATGCTTGCATTCCAAGAAACATAGCAAGCTCATGAACAATACAAAGATATAGGCAAAGATAGGGTTACAATGCTCATCCTTGGAGCATTAGAAGAAAGGCTTACATGCACAAGCCTTGAGTGCCACTTGGCACAAGAGTTCTAAGTACCCCAACATTCGTGAATAATCCAATGCTCACCTAAAAAGGAGTTACAAACCTTTGGGAGGTTACCACCAAACTTATCATTGCATAAAGGTACATTGGAATATCAACATCTATTCAATAACGCTCAAGAGACACTTGTCTACAATCCACAAGGAAACAGTCCTATTTAAGGCACCCATTTTGGAGAAGGAGATAGAATGAGGTCAAAGGGAAGTCAAGCATTGAATGGTGTGAAGCACGATCATAGGGAGAAGGCTAATTCAAGCCTATGCACCATTCAAAGGTGTAAGCCTACATTAAAGTGGCTGTCATAGACCAGCCATACCAATGTTCCATTTCGAAGGATATTCGATGCAAGCCAAGCATTCATTAAGGAGAAAATCAGCACCATTCATGGAGGAGAGAAGCGCTACTCAAGGGAGAAACCGACATCGGTCAAAGAAGGCATTGACTACCCATGAGCGCCACATACCAGAAGGTTTCAATCGGCCACCTCACAACATCAAAGGAAGATAATCCAGAGGGATTATTAAGGTAAAATATGATATTACTTATTGCTTGCTATAAACTAAAGTTACATTGGAGTTATAAGGGTACATTATATTTACTATTGCAATCATCCGTTTAAGCATTAGTAATATATTAAGCAAGCAGATTTCAAGAATATTTATATTTGCAAATAATAAAGTAGGAGGAATAAGGATTTCAACTTGGAAATTAAATATCTATTATTGCAAATATTATTATTTTCTAATATTCCAAATTAGGGAGTTATAAGGAATACTACACCAAATAAATTATTGGAATTTAGAAACATTAAATATCAAATATCAAAGGCTATAAAAGGAGGTTCATTAAGGAATATCAAGAGTTGGAAATTAATTGGTATACTTGTCTCAAAACCACATTAAAGGGATAAAATAAATCCAACCATTAGGACCTCATCAAATTAGAAAGTGCTTAAGTTCAATAGGAGTAATAAGGTGTAATAGAAGTTGATTTTTTCTATTTACAAAACATTACAAAATCAACCCAAAATTGAACTACTATTCTCAAAAAGCACTTTATTAATCATATAGCATATCCAAAAACACTAGGGAGTCATAAGGTATTCTACAAAACTTGATAATAATAGCATTCATCAAAATTTATCAAGTACTCAATCCATTTGGGAATCATAAGGTATCATCAAATTTATACTAAGAGGACCACAAGAATCATCATGGCATCAAAAAAATTCTTTCTTGCAAAATCCCAATTACTTAAAGGTCCAAATTATTTTTCCTAGAAAAATAAGGTAAAAGCAATCTTAGTATATGAAAAACTTTGGGAGATAGCTCAAGGAACAACAAAAAAACCAAGCACATGTGATATTGAGATTCAGAAGTTTGAAGAAAATGATGCAAAAGCCCTAATGATAATAACCTTTGTGATCACTGATGAAATACAACCTTATATTAGTTCAGCAAAGACATCTACAAAAGCATGGAAAATCCTAGAGAAGATATTCGAAGGGAAAAATAAAGCCACTATCCTTCATCTTCAAACTCAACTACATTCCCTAAAAATGAATAGTGGCGAGAGCATAGAACTATTCCTAAGGAAGGTAGCAAATATTAAAGGGAAATTATTAACCTTAGGAGAAGAGATTAAAGATGAACTTCTTACTCAAGTAACCATGAGAGCACTTCTAGATGGCTACAAACATTTGGTTACATCTTTACAAGTCCTAAGTAAAGATACTTCTTTTGATGACCTAATCAATATTCTTCAAGAGTATGAGGTGGAGAATATAGTTAAATATGAAATGACTAACACTACATTGGCATCAAAAGACAATCCACAGGGAAATATTGCTTCATCATCAAGAGGATGAAGACCATGGTACAATAGGTATTGTCAGATATGCAAAAGAAAAGGTCATAGTACCAACTATTGCAGATTCAATCCCAAAAATCAGAATCAAGGAAATCAAATGAACAATGGAAGCAGATTTCAATCATGGTAATATCAAAATAATCCTCATCAGTAGCAATTTCAACATCCTACCAATTATCCCCAATTGGAGTATTGAAAAGAGAATCAAAAAGGACACCTAGCTCAAAGGATCGAAGAAATTGAAGAACTAGAAGAACCTACAGATGGTTATGAAGTGAAAGCTCTTTCAACAAGAACAACAGGTTATGAAGACACTAACTACTTGCTTGAATAGGTTACAAAGAACATAGAAGAAGAATACAAATTCCAAGACCAAGAAGAAGATCCATATTGAAGATTGAAATCTTCAATACCCAAATAATGTAATACAGGGGGTGTTAGAGTTAGAGCATATTACATCATTTGGGTCATGTAAATGTACCACCTTTGGTACATAGTTAGAGTAGGAGATTACTTTAGGGGGAAGTTAGCTACTTACTTCAAGCAATGTAATAAATGCACAAGTGTCAATGTGCAAGTTGTAATGTGCAAGGTGTCCCCTTGTACAACTAGGTAGAGTGTTGGCCAAGGAATCTCTCTTCCTATATAAAGGGCCTCATAGTGATAGATTAGAGAGCAATTACATATCAAGCATATCAAGTGTATTGTAGTAGATAGTGGTAGAACTCTTGTATGGAGTACAATGTAGTTCTTTAGCTTATATTAATGGAGTGACCATCACCTCCATATTGCATTGTATTTTTACCACTTTCTATTTATAGTATATTTCAGTCATATTGCAGAATTACTTTCTTTTATATTTTCTACATCTTATTAGGACCTGTGATAGATCTCTCCCATTGCAGATATCCTCAAAAGCTAACAAGAATTTGAAATGATAGATTTAGGACTAATGAATTATTATATTGGTGTAGAAATTAATCAAAACGGAGATAATATTACAATTACTCAATCAAAATATGCAAAGGCTCTACTTGAAAAATATAAAATGAAGAGTTGTAATACAAAAGACACACCTATGGAACAAGGGCTTCAGTTATCCAAAAATAATGAAACACCTTTAGTTTTAGCTATAATATATCACCAATTAATTGGAAGTATTTTGTACTTAACAAATAGTTGACCTGATCTAGTTTTTGTTGTAAATTATCTTTCACAATTCATGCAAGAGCCAAGAGAGAGTCATTAGAAAGCTACAAAAAGAATACTATAATATATTAAGAAGACTATTTATTATGGACTAACTTATATGAAGAATATTAAATATTTTTGTCTATAGGGTTACTCAAATTCTAATTATGTTGGTTCTATTGATGATAGAAAGTCTAGTTTTTTTTTTTTTTTTGTATTTACATGGTGGAATCGGTAGCCGCTACGAATCCGGGTAAGCTGTCTAGCTTTTATGGCTGCCACGATATTCTGCGCTATTCACCCCGGAAGCCGCCACACAGATCTTCGCGCAGTTTGCCCCTATAACCACCATGCCACAATCATTTTAAACCTTTTATGCTGCTAAAATCACCAGGAAAGGGACAAGCGTTCAGTCCGACGAGGCCCGAGATTTGAACCTTGGACCTTCACCCCCTTATGGGGTTTGGATGAACCAATTGGTCTACACCTCGGACCTTGATAGAAAGTCTAGTTAAAGGTACATTTTTTTATCTTGGATCAGGACCAATATCTTGGTAAGAAACACCATATAGTGGCACAATCATCTACTAAAGTATAATATTATGTAGTAAGAGATACAACTTGTGAAGATTTGTGGTTACAATATATATTATGTAACATGGGTATCAAATGAACTCCAACTCTTATATTTTATGACAATTAAGGAGTACTCAATATGATAAAAAAATCCAACTGTACATAAATAAACTAAGCATATTAAAGCACAATATCATTTCATTAGGGATCATTTTTAGAATCATCATATCAGTTTAAAGCATATTCCTACAAAAGAATAGCTGGCATGATATATTTATAAAAGCTCTAGGATAAAACAAGTTTCAAATATTCAGAGATCATCTATGTAAATCAAGGGAAGTTCATACCAAATAATGTAATACAAGGGGTGTTAGAATATATTACATTATTTTTTATACATGCCAAGTATCATGTGAAGTAGACCAAGTGTCATTTGAGGTAGACCAAAGGTCATTTTGTAAAACCTATATTATGGACTCGTAGTTCCATAGTTCATTGTACAAGTTTATCAATGTAGTAAGAATTGATGCTTATTTTATCATGTAGTTTATTTGCTTTCTTATTTCTCCTTAGCAATTATGTTTCTTGATTATTAAATACAACAAAAACTATCATAATTGAGAACAAAAAATAGGAAAACTTCTCACCAAACTCAACAATAGAAGAAACACACTCCAAAATATGATGAGAAGATGTTAAGCCTTTCGATTTTGTTGAACAATTTTTTCCTTTGATGTTGTTAAACTTTAAAACACTAAATAGGAGATTCAAGGATTGAATCCAAAAGAGAGTATGGTTTTACACCATACCCTATCTTGTATTAAAGCTCTTGGTCCCATAGACTATTTTGGTCTCATAGGCGTAGTCAAGATCATTTCATTTTATTCTATTTTATTAGGTTCTAAAAGAATTTCCTAGTGTTAGTATTTTAAGACTAGAATATTTCTTCAAATTAGTAATATTTGAATACACTATTTTTTATTAAAATTATATTTTAATGATCCTCCCATATTTTCATCCCAAAATATGTTCCTAAGAGATGTCTAGGAGGATATTTATAGGTGGTACATGTTTATCTCTTGGGCCTATTTTCCATGAATTCTTAGCTTTAGAATCACTTTCTATGCTGATCAAATTTTACAAATTGTGAATTTCATCATTTCCTAATCCTACTACCATTCTCCTTATATTAAAAGGATTTGTTCTCTTTGCTTCTTTTATATTATATAAATAAAAAAATCCATATGGAAGTTTTCTATTTATATTGTAACTTACGTATATATATATATATATATATATATATATATATATATATATATATATATATATATAACCTTATTTTGTGTCAACTAAATTTTATAGTTATTTTTCTATATGAAGTTGTTATATTTAAACATTCAATATTATAAATTAATTCTTGAAATATCAAGCTAATCACTTTTTTCTTCTTTAAATCATTGAAGGCACTGAGTACCCTCTAAAAGTTAAATACTTCTACTTTAGAGATGTTAGGTTCGAAAACAACACCTTCCTCCTCTTTCTTTAGTTGTGTTGAGTGTTAATTTTATCCAATTGTGAAATTACACTCTTCCTTAGGATTTTTATCCCAAAATTCCCTCTTGCAAAGAAGTTAGACAAAACAACTTCTCCAAGGTCTCCGCTATATTAGCATTTGCATATGTGTATTAGTTATCTCAAATAAATATATATCAATTCAATGCTTGGAACACCTTAGTGATTGCAAGTAACTGTAAACAAGGGGCAATGTTGGTTTATTTTACCATATTATTTTAATGATTGTTCATGAAACCAAACAAAAGTAAATGTGAATTGACCCTCATATGACCACGATGTAACCTTAATTCCTTTTATCTTGAGGGTTTTAAGATAGATTTTGTCTTCCCTTATTAAGTAGATTTTAATCAAGTTTTATCTTGCATTAAATCCTACTTTAAATGTGAAAATAAAGACCAAATCTATCTATGAACATGAATCCGAAATGATGAATGGGTTCTTTGAATATACCTTCTTATCATGAAGATAAAGATAGCTTTCGATGTGATTAATAAACTATCCCTGATTTTCATAAAGAGACAATAATTTATGGCCTTAAAATAAGGACTTTAGAATGTCATTTAATTATCCCTCTTTTATGAAATGATTTTTCATAAAAAAAAAATAATTTCATGTTTTAAAACAACCCTTTAGTATAACATATAAAAATTACCTCCCAAAATCAGAATTTTCATGAAGAAAAGGTGCATTTATTGCTCCACACATGGTAATTTGTGAAATGTCATAAAACATAACCCCTTCAATGAAATTGAAATTTTCATGAAGGAAATGTCATCATAGGCTCATGCATGAAATCTGAAGCTGAAAAAATGAAATTTAGCCCAAAAATGCAAATTTTGAAATTTCGAATTTTTAAAATCTACATTAAAACAACAACTTTGAAGAATTTTAAAAAATATGAAATGACTCCGAAGAAAAAAAGTCTAAGTGCATAATGGAATTTTGAATAACATTCTACGCAGCAATGCAATTATTTTTGGATTTTGATTTTTTTTTTAATTTTTATTTTAATTCTTGAAAATTAAAAAAAAAATTGTAAAATGAAATTTGAAAAACAGAAAAATGAAAATCTGAAGTAAATTAAATGCTGAAAACGAAAAAATACAAAGCTTTTTCAGTTTGATGGCACCCTGTTCTACAAAACCGAAGATGTGAGAAACTCATACATGCAAGCTTATTAAACCTGCAAAACAAGCACAATCAAAACAAGTTAGGTGCTAGCTCCTAGGGTACGAAATAAATTTTCAGATTTCAAACATTCGCCTAATGTAACCCAAAAAAATGGCATTAACATTATCTATAAATTCGAAATCTGAAAACAGAAAAATAAGACATGAAAATTCAGCATGCAGAAAATTTTCTCCTCCTATCTTGACAAACGAAATCCAAATTTCTGAAAAAAAAAACAACTTTGCATTAAAAATAGGTCATTTTAAATTTCGGCAGCTTTTGGCCTTGCCAAAAAAATCCAGCCCCCAAAACAACCTTCAATGACGTATTTAAAATTTTTGAAAATTTTAGTTTCTCCTTCTAAAACTGTTCGTTTCATTTATGTGTGCAACGTTTGGTTTCTTATTTGTTTTCCAACATATTCGTTTAGTCTTCAATGCGACGTTGGCCCTGTAACCGTTTCTCCCACGCCTTTGCCTTTGTTTCACCTTTCATTTGAGTAGGCTTTTGGTGTAACGGACAAACACATTAACGTGTTTATCCCTTTTGTTTTTATATGAGGAGGTCTATTATTATGTTGACCATAGCCCACTATAATATTAATGTATATATATATTTTTTAGTGTTGGCCATAACCCCAATCCACATGTAGTTCGTATAAATGAAATGCCTTTAGATTCTTTGTTTACATACACCTCGGGTGTAATAGATATGTCTTCAATTATATCCTTGTGGACTGGGTCTATAAGAGCAAGGTCTATGGTAACACTTGCGGTGATTATGACGCGACCAAGGCTATGTCCACGTCACGCTCCCGGTGGCCCTGGTTGCCGCTGTCCTCCTTCCAATGCCGCTTGTATAGCCTTATTGTCGTAGCTCGTTTGGGTATCATTATTACCCCACTATGCCCTTTTGCCTGACTTCCTTTGACCCTATGTAACGCTTCCTGCAATTATGCTCTTACGTTGTCTATCCCTCGAGCATCTGAACCAATACCATCCTGTCAAATCCCGCTCTCGGTTGTCAAATCTCGCTCCCGATGCTTTGTTGAGGGTCGTAGATAATAAACCACATCTGCTGCATCCATTTTTAAATACGACATCTCCCGGTTATGGCTTACCGTGCTATTTGTCATCCTATGATTCAAAACAGCATCATTTGCCTACACCAATATCATCAATATACTGACGAACATCACTTCAAACTGCTGTATTGAAGCCTCCCACGATGCTTCTTTCGGTCTTCACACTGTTGTCGTAGATCATCCACCACACTGTCAGTCTGTGCCATGATATGTGCGATAGACGAGGTCATCCTCAGCACTGCTCGACATTCCCAGGTTGGCATTTGGTTCCACCTTAATGCCCCCTTTTACTCGATGTTCATCACACACCCCTGCGCTTAGGTAATTACTGTCAAAAGCTGTTGTTCTGTGACACTCTACATATTTGTCCAAAGCCGTGCCATCACTCGGGGTCTATTTTTACTCTCCGTTAGTCTGAGAATTCTTTGAGAACCACCTCAGCCATCGGTTCTGCATCACCATCGACTAAAACATTCAAACCATGATTCCATTCACGCTGTCGTGGCATCTCGTCCAAGCTCCCGGGTTGTTGTGTGGGCCTTCCTCCGCATTCTACATACCTGCATATCTAAACAAATCTTATTAAACATCAAGCGAGGTAATACCTTTATTTAAAATGTTGAATACCACATAGCATACCATACCACAATATGCTTGTGGGAAACTTTATTATAAGTATATGAAAAATAAGAACCAAGATGTAATTAGTAATTTATAAAAATTTGTTAGTCTCACAATGACACTGAGAGGGGAGGGTGAATCAGTGTAGCTCTTTAAAACTTAAATCTTCAACTCTTAAAGCCGAAACAATGAAAACTTAAAACCAAATAAAGCAAATACAACAAGAGAGCATCACACAACACAAGATGTACCGAGGTTCACCGATTTGGCTACTCCTCAAAAATTGATTGTTTGGACTCCCATCCAAATCCAGCCTTTGCAAAGAAACAACTTTATAATCAATTTACCAGCACCCACTAGAAGAAGCACCAACCCCTGATTTATCTGTATGAACAGAAAGGAGCACCAACCCCTGATTTATCTGCACCAACAAAAAGGAGCACCAACCCCTGATTTATCTACACCAATAGAAAGGAGCACCAACCCGTGATTTATCTGCACCAATAGAAAGAAGCACCAACCCCTGATTTACTAGAACCAACTAGAAGGAGCACCAACCCCTGATTTATCTACACCAATAGAAATGAGCACCAACCCCTGATTTATCTACACCAACAGAAAGGAGCACCAACCCTTGATTTACCAGCACCAACTGGAAGGAGCACCAACCCATGATTTATCTACACCAACAGAAAGGAGCACCAACCCCTAATTTATCTGCACCAACAGAAAGGAGCACCAACCCCTGATTTACCAGCACCAACTGGAAGGAGCACCAACCCCTGATTTATCTGCACCAACATAAAGGAGCACCAACCCCTAATTTACCAGCACCAACTGGAAGGAGCACCAACCCCTGATGCCAAGCACCAACTTGGACTTCAATTCTGAAACTAGAAGATTGACATATAAATACCTTCACTTTTACAAGACCCTGACTGGTCTATTGCTTACTCAACATCGCCCACAATTCACTCAACACACACCCTTCTTGCTCATCTGTCGTGCGCCTCTCTCTCTCTTCACGCGCTAAAATCCTCGAGTTCAATTCTCCAAGCAACACTCCTTTTATAACAATCCTTTCTCTTTGTAACTCCAATTGTAACTCCTTTCATTTCTCATACGCCACTTGTCAATTGTAACGCCTTCTTTATGTAACTCCTTTTGTATATATAGAGTAGGCATTTCATCAAACACGTTACATGCAACAAATTGACACCATATTCTCCTACCATGACCGTTCGTCTTCTCGGTCATGACTGTTCTTTTTCTCCTTTGTGCATGCATACATTTTGGTTTTCGAAAAAGCTTTTCGTTTCTATTTTGATGACTGTTTGTTTTCTCCTTCTTTGAATGTTCATTTTCTTCACATGGGCATGCATCCCCTTCTTTCCATGATTGTTCGTTTTCTCCTTCCATGACTATTCGTTTTCTTTTCCATGACTGTTCGTTTCTATTTTGAGCCTCTTCTTGAGTCACGAAAATGCAACATGTTGCGATATCATGAAACTTTTGTTACTCTGCCTGCCTGCCCTTCTTGAGTCACAAAAATGCGACATGTCGTGATATCGTGACACTTTTCTTACTCTGCCTGCCTACCTTTCTTGAGTCACGAAAAATGCGACATGTCGCGATATCGTGACACTTTTGTTACTCTGCCTGCCTGCCCTTCTTGAGTCACAAAAATGCAACATGTCACGATATCGTGACACTTTTGTTACTCTGCCTACCTGCCCTTCTTGAGTCACAAAAATGCGACATGTTGCGATATCGCGACACTTTTTCTTTCTCTACCTGCCTGCTCTTTTTGAGTCACAAAAATGCGACATGTCGCGATATCGTGACACTTTTTCTTTTTCTGCCTGGCTGCCCTTTTTGAGTCACAAAAATGCAACATGTCGCGATATCGCGACACTTTTTCTTTCTCTCTCTTTCTCCTTGCTTTGGCCCGTGAAAATACAACATGTCGCGATATAGTGACACTTTTCCTCCTTGCTATTTCTCTTTGCTTTGTCCCGCAAAAATACAACATGTCGCGATATCACGACACTTTTTCTTCTTGCTCTTTCTCTTAGCTTTGGCCCGTGAAAATACAACATGTCACGATATCGTGACACTTTTTCTCCTTGCTCTTTCTCTTTGCTTTAGCCCGCGAAAATACATGTCGCGATATCGCGACACTTTTTCTCCTTACTCTTTCTCTTTGCTTCGGCCCACGAAAATACAACATGTCGTGATATCGCGACACTTTTTCTCCTTGCTCTTTCTCTTTGCTTTGGCCCGCAAAAATACAACATGTTGCGATATCGCGACACTTTTTCTCTTTTGCGGTGTTTTGCTTTTTCTTTGATTTTTAGCATATGGGCCACTTTGGTCTTCTTGGAAAATATGCAAAAAGGTGGGTAAACATCCTTATAAGCATTTAACATCACTGTACATACTCTGAGTAGCCTCTAAACTCCTGTCCACTACATCAATCGATCTGTCTGACTGTGTTGACAACAATGACAATACTGTCACTGCACCTTGCTCAACAAAATCTTCCCCTTTATTAAAAGTTACTAATTACATACAATCTAGAAAAACACTTCGTGAATTCCATTTAGTTTGTTTATTTATTTTATTTTATTTTATTTTATATATATATATATATATATAAAATTTGTCTTTTCATTTTTTTTACTTCATATATATATTTTTATTGTGTAAATACTTCTTATACATATACATACCCGTCGTGGGTTGAACCCGGGTCACATCACCGATAATGCAAGTGGCATCCTTGTCTGGTAGACCATAACACTATATATATATATATATATATATATATATATATATATATATATATATATATATATATATATATATATATATTCTTAAACTCACTTGTTATTTTCATCTTCTACTCTTTGACCCAAACAAATGAAAGAAAACCCAACAACTTGACATCAAACTCTCAAATGATAACATTGACAAAACACACTTGTCGACACACAAATTGACGATAAAAAATCATCGACAAGAAATTGATGAGAAAAGTCGTTGACAAGAAATTGACGATAAAAAGTCGTCGACAAGAAATTGATGACAAAAAGTCGTCAACAAAAATTTGACAACAAAAAATCATCGACAAGAAATTGACGACAAAAAGTTGTTGACAAGAAATTGACGACAAAAAATCATCGACAAGAAATGACGACAAAAAATCGTCGACAAGAAAAATTCATCGACAATAAAAATCAAAAATTGCAAACCCAAACTGAGTGAAACATTCGACACTCACAACAAAACCAAAAGCACCCCAAACACAATAAGGAACATTGGAGTTAAATTGCGAATATCGAGGATGGGATATATCGAACAATATCGCTCCAATGACATCAAAATTGCTCACAACCAAAATTAAAAGGTGGGTCCCCAATCTTTGGGGCTAGTTGTGGAGCAGCCACAGCAAGTTGTTAGAGGAATTTAATTTGGGAAATATGGTTAGATAATATTTTTTTTATATACATAGGGGAATCGATAACTTCCCTTCATTTTGTACTATCAAACGTGGGTTTAAATTCTTGGAGTTACCTCTCTAACCCTACCTCATCTTATTAGTGACTTGACATGAGGGAGACCACCAATGGATTGGGATTGAAACCTTTACCCCAAAAAAGTCAAGAAAATCGACTACCTTTGCATATATATATAACCTTATTTTATATGTATGTATATGTATGTATAACCTTATTTTGTATCAACTAATTTTTTTAGTTATTTTTTCTATATGAAGTTGTTATATTTAGACATTCAATATTATAAAGTAATTCTTGAAATATCAATCTAATCACTTTTTTATTATTTAAATCATAGAAGGTACTTAGTACCCTCTAAAAATGAAATACTTCTACTTTGGAGTTGTTAGGTTGGTAAACAACACCTTCCTCCTCTTTCTTTAGTTGTTAGAGGAATTTAGTTTCGGAAATATGGTAGATAATAAATTTTTTTATATACATAGGGAAATCAGTAACTTCCCTTTAAATTATACTACCAAACCTAGATTCAAATTCTTGGAGTTGCCTCTATAACCCCTACCTCACATTGTTATTAGTGACCCAACATGAGGAAGACCATCGATGGATTGGAATTGAAACCTTTACCCCAACATACTCAAGACAATCTACTACCTTTACGCCAAGAAATACTTGTGTCCTTGAACCTAGGTCTCCTCTTGGTAATTGCTAGAACTTACCAATCCACCTAGCCCTTAGGACTAGTTAGACAAAATCTTTATTTGAACATGACAAGTGTGATCTCCAATATATAATTCAAGAAGTTAAGTAGATTGAAAAGACTTAGTTGTCATGAGCTTTAGTAAAAAAATAAAGACCAAACTTGTATAAAGTGAAATAATATAACAAAAAAAAGTAAAAATTATCCTTGCTGCCACAATAGGATCTCATATGCCTACAAGGCATGCTCACTTAGTTATAATAAAACAAAGTCAACATTATTTATTACATATAATTTTTTTCTTTTTTTGTGTCTACTTAATAACAATAAAGTGTAATATTTTGATAAAGGTCAAGTTCACATTTATTTAAATATCAAAGTCTATTCTTGATAATAGCATAAGATGTATCATGTCTATTAAAAGGACATGATAATTATAAAAAAATATAATGATAAATATTAAAAAGTTCATAATACTATATCTATTCTTAAACATATATTTCAATATTATCCTATTATTAATTTTTTTTAAATATATATCAAATTCTACTCTTGATAATAACATAATACATATCATATCTATTAAAACACATGATAATTATAAAAAATTATCCAACCTAGATAAATATTAAAAGGTCATTATATCATATCTATTCTTAAACATATATTTCAATATTATCCTATCATTAATTTATTTTCTTTAAAATATATATCAAAATCTATTCTTGATAATAACATAATATCATATCTATTAAATGACATAATAATTATAAAAAATTATCCAACCTAGATAAATATTAAAAAGGTCATAATATCATATCTATTCTTAAACATATTCAATATTATCCTATCATTAATTGATTTTTTTTAAATATCACAATAATCATATTATTCCAAGTTATCAATTCTCTCCTCGACCTAACTAATCCATTTTCTTTAAAAGGTAACAATAATCATATGTATTCAAGTTATCAATCGGTTTCCTCCACTTAAGGTTTGCTTTTGATTTTTTTTTTTTTTTTTTATTATATAAATAGTTTTTTTTTACAAAGACCCAAAACTTGTTTACATAAAAAAAATTTAACTCCCTATAAAACTATAATACTAAAATTGTAAAGAGTTACACGTCATTAACTCGTCAAATTTTATATTAATACTAAAATTGTAAAGAGTTACACGTCATTAACTCGTCAAATTTTATATTAAATGTTAGCCTGAAAGTAACATTCAACTCTCTATATGCTTTTTTTAAGCCTTAAAAATAAGGACAATAATTCAAGTCAAAAATATTTTTCCATCGTAGGCGTATTTACTTGACTTTTGTGTGCACCTTGCTCTAATTTCACACACCAAGGGATCCACACCATTTCAATTTCAGAATATGTGGTACATGCATTTTGGTGACAGAAACATGATAAACATCCGCCATGGAGAGCAAAAAGTAATCTCGAAAGTTCAAGACTTTCTATAAAAAAACATCTTGGGTCCAGTTATTGGTACGCATGAAATTTTTAGCTACAAGGATTTGCAATTGATTTGAGGGCGCTACGATCGTTGTTTTCTCTCTCCTTCCTGCGTTTATGTGAGATTTTCAAGTGATTTGAGCGCGCTATGGTGATGGTGTACATCTCATAAACTCTGAAGTTGAGTATTGTAACGAAGAAACTTGTAAAACAAGCAGTACCTAATCGCAGAAAGAAGACGAGAGTCATGGAGAACGCCGTGCACTTCATTATCGGCATTTTCGGTTGTAATAAACATCTGCAATTTATGAACTTATGATTAATGAAGAGATCATGTACATGTTCGTCTAATGCGTTGATCGTTTTTATTTCAGGAAATATATTCGGAATAGCGTTATTCGTAGTCCCTGCGTATATATCCTTTGTTTGTATCCACCATTTTCTGTGAATGATTTTTATCGAGTTCTAAACCCTAGCGGATTGCTATTAATATTGGAGAGGGTTTGTTCGCAGGATTACGTTCTATCACGTGGTGAGAAGGGGGTCGACAGAAGAGTTCTCGGGCATCCCGTACGTGGTGGCACTCTTAAACTGTCTGCTCTACACATTCTACGGCCTTCCCATCGTTACGTCGAATAACATCGCCGTCTCTACCGTCAATGGAGTCGGCAGTGTTCTGGAAACCCTATACATATGTCTCTACTTGACGTATGCCCCTCCCAAATACAGGGTAAGGCGATATCTCATGGTTTTTATTTGGACCTAAACTTTTCAAGATCACAATGAAGATAGTTATAGCACAAAGTTGTCTGCAGGGCAAAATTATGCGGGCTTTTCTTGGAGTTTTAGCTTTGTTTGCGGCAATCGTGGCGATGTCAATGAGCCTTCTCCATGGAATAGAACGTGAATTGTTTGTGGGGATGATCGGGGTAGTTTTATCTGTGTCCATGTTTGCTGCGCCCTTGTCTATTAGGGTACGTTTAGTTTTAGGTTTCATCCCTGTATTCGCTCGGAACACTACTTAAATGCTTTTTCAATATTTGTCAAATTTTTTAATAATGGGTGGCAGGTTTAAAGGTGAAAGCCCTAGTTTATTTGGGACTTCTAAGCCTTACTCCTATTTATTTGGGACTCCTCACCCCTACTAATATCTAGTAGCAGCATATGTGGGGTAGTTGGAACTCCTCACCCTATTAACATGGAGTCACGGCATGTATGCGGTAGTTGGCCCTCTTGCTTTCTAACCCGTTCATGTGATGTTGTTCCTATTAAGTAGTGTTTATTTTTAATAACATATTCTTATATTAAAATTTTGTTTCACTTTAATAACTCTTGTCCATACTTGTTGTTTTTAAGATTGTGGAGTGGTACAGAAATTGGTTATTCAGACGAGGAGCGTGGAATATATGCCGTTTTCTTGTCATTGGCTGTGTTTCTCTGCGGTCTGAGCTGGTTCATTTACGGCGTTTTGAATCGAGACATATTTGTGGCGGTGCGTTGCCTTTGCACTGTTTAGCTTTTGGTTGATAAAAGTGATGATAAATTTTTTTACATAATCAAATTAATTACATAATTAAAATCTTTCTTTTTAAAAGTATATTATATCGTTTTATTTTCACTTAACTATTTTACTCTTTCATACTTGACAGCAAAGGATCCCTCCCTTAGCTTGGTCAATTTGAGATTTAATGTATAACATGTTTACATTTTCAGGGATATGTCGATTTCTACAAAGATAGTAGATCGGTTCTTTGATAAGAAATTAGACGTTTGAAAATTATAGAAGAGTGACGTTGAAAATATGGTATGAATTTACGTTTTCCTGTGACATGATTGTCCTTTATCTATGTGAGGAAGTCCCTCGCAGTTGTGTTGTGCATGAATTTATTTAAAAGTAGTAAAAGGTGGGGACGTACTTACAAGGGTAGCATTTCTTGTCATTCAAACCAAGAGTTGGGTAGGCGAGGCACTACCTTTCTTTCCTTTTTAAGGGTGTTGGGAGGTTGGATCGGACGGGACATTTGATAATGGGCTTTTTCCGTTGTTAAAAAAAAATACTTATTATTTGTAACGAAAATTTTATTAAATTGATTAAAAAGATTATAAGACACTGAACTAAGAGGAGGTCGAGGGCATGATTACCGGTTGCAATTCATAACAATTTTTATATATGTTAAATTGAGAGTGACCACTAAGTTATTAGATGACGTGCTTTATGACATATTGCCAAAGGGATTAATATCCTTGAATAAAAGAATAAATGTAGTAAAACAAATAAGTACTAAATTCATTAAGTTTGATGATGCAATAAAGAAATGGATAATAGGTGAGAGAAATTAAAACTTTTATACACATTAAGAATTTTATATTAATGAGTTTAATTTTAATTATAAAAGTGACAAAAATATATATAGATGTAAAGGTTAAATGAAAAGAATAAATGTGTATAGTCTAACTAAGATTTATTTTACACCAAATAAGATGTGTAACTAGGAGATGGACAATACCTCAAGATTAATGGTCATATGGATGCATATTTTGCATAGCAAGAGTAATGAAGAGTAAACAATACTTTGCCATTGAATGTGAAGCCTCCAAGGACATGAGGAATGCATATGAAGATGCCTTTAAAGTGAACTCACAATTGAAAATAAAAAAACAAGAAATCTTATAATTAAAATCAACAATAGAAGAAATTCACTCCAAAAGATGATAAGAGGATATTGAACTTTTTTTACTTTATTGAACTTTTTTTTTTATAAATTATAATCACTCACAATTGATTTAGTCTCACGGACATAATTAAAAAAAAATTATAAACAAATACCATTTTAAGGTCACTCTATATCAATGTTGATTGAATGTCTTTGTGTCTGTATTGACCATTAGCACAAACAAGTACTTAGCATTGAGGACACTCATGCACACAGTGTATGTGCACTTACTAGTAACTCGATGCGGTATTATTTCCATGAAGAGGTCATAGTCATCCATGAGGTTAAAGTCTTGGCCACCCAATATAAAATCTACTAACATGACAGGTGGCACATCCTTAGCCCAATTGTAATAGATTCCCAGTGTGTTAGATCATGGCTCTTGTGCTCACTTGAAGGTGCACCCATAACACCCCATATCTTCCTCTACCACCCAAAAAGTGACTATATCACCATCACCTGTTGTAGCATCAATTAGAATTCCCTTGTGCCCATTTGACTCTTCTCTTGACTAGATATCAATAGAAGGAAGATAACTTTGAGAGGATGAAGAATGCATTTTGTATCGTAAAATAGAAGTAGAGGGGCTTAATTAACAGACTAAACAATTATACTAGTTTTATTTAGGTTATTAGGGGTACTGATAGTGGTATATAGGTGTGAAGTATGGGTTATTAGACATTAAATTTAAATAGATATAAATAGAGAGGATTCAAAAGTTTCTAATTATGAACAAATTCAAAATAAAAGCTTCAATTCCATATGAGATTATTTTAGCAAAATTAGGTTCCTTCCCTATAGAGGCAAATATTATGGTTTGTATTCTATGGAATTTGAGAATAATTAAATACGTGGATGAAAAAAATGGCCTAAGGTTATAATAGAAGATCAAAAAGGAAGAATATATATATATCACAAAACAAGTGGATGAATAAATAGAATATTAACTTAAATGAATATCAAAATACTAACAAGGATATAAAAACATTTGTCAAGGAAAAGAGAGAACACTATATTATAGAATTTAACCCTACATATGATCACTATCAAGAGATCTATATGGAAATAAATATCATTGGAGAGCAAAGATATTAATGGCCTAAATGAGGACTAGCTCACTCCAACTTAGATGTGAATGTGAAATACATAGAAAGAAGAGATCATAAGAGGAATTGAAGGAGAGGATATGCATCTTTTGCACATCAATTATAGTGGAGAGAGAGAAACACTTTATCTTGGAATGCAAGGTATATTGTGATATTCAAGCTAATTATGTTGATATCTAAGAATGTAATCAATGCAAGATTTATTTGAAGAGGATAAAGTAGAAGAATTCTTATTCAAGATCAATATCAAAAGATTGACATTACAAAAAGAAAAATGATTGAGTTAGATTTTTTAGGTGGTAACCATAGTTTATTGTGAATTCATTATCCCATAGGTTGCTTTTGGACTCATGGACATTAAAAATATTTTATTCTATTCTACCCAACCCTCATGCAATAGGAGATAAACAATAGTAATACAATAGCTTTCAATACCAATGGTAATGGAAGGCTATGAAAAGGGGCACTTCAAAAAAATTGGGCAATGTAAATTGTGTCATATATTGGATTTTTCTCTAGTTCTTATCAAACTCTAGAGTCAGATCTATGGTATTCAAACTCCCATACCTAATTTTTTCACATGAAACCTTGATAAATTCACACATTGGCAATGACAATTGGAAGAGAAATTTGTTTGAAGATGTCAATAGTTGAAATTTGTGAGCATGACCTATGATGTAAAATTATATTAAGAATCATATACATAATTGGTTTAGTTTCCATATTGTTAGAACTTATAGGTAATAGAGTGGTTTCAAAATATTTATAAACATATTATGATAATTCATTTAATATATGATGCTTCTCACAAGTTACAAACTAGTTGAAAGCTTTATCAACTTCATCATTTTCATATATGCAAGTGGCTCATTCCCGCAATTGGAATTCTTAAAACATATTTGTATAATACGATATAGGGAATACTTTAATGGATTTTGGTGGAGTTGGGTATTTTTTATTTTTTGGATTTATATATAGAGGATTTATTGGCCTTCTAGGTTTACAATTAAAATTTGAGGAAATCATTCTAATTTTAAAGCTAGTTTATTTTTTATTTTTTATCTTATTTATTGGATTTGAATCTAAGTTTACTTGAGATGGTTTTTTAGAAAATTTGTATCAATTATAAAAAAAAACGTATCACCATCTTCAAAAAATTGATCATAGTCATGCTCTCCATACTTATCCCAAATCTGAAGCCATGATATCTTTGCCCTTCTTGGGAAGTATTCTAGAAAGGAATCCTCTCGTGAGGGATAAATAATTCAATACAAATTACAAGGAGATTGTCTTTCTAATGGGAAGTAGCATATCGAACAAGATGGTGTTAATGGTGAGCACAATGGATATTCAAACATTATAACAAATAGTTTAGAGGAAGTAATGGATATTTTGACCATCATACAAAGGACCATCATATGCAATCATGCTAAGGATTTTCTTCTTGAAATAAAATGATTAGATCAAGTATCCATCTAGTGAGGATAAGAGTACAAACTGCCAAACCTTTTCCATGAGAACACATTATAGCCCTATTGTTTTTAGTATTATTAGCCTAGATATGTTACAACTAGGCATCTAATTTTCCATACGAATTATTCAGACTATTTTTTTAATCCAACGTGATATTCTTGAGATAATTTCTAAGCATCCATTTTGTGCCACCAAGGTATCAAGGATGATATTTTAGCAATGATATTTTAGAATAGAGAAATGGTAGAACTAATCTAAGACGATACTCTATTTTAACATTTGAGTTCTATAGTATTATGGGCCTAAGCATTATTGATCAAATAAGTATGTATGGAATTCCTTATTTAAGTCCTTTCATTCCAAATTTTCATGAAGTTCATCCTCTTCTAACACCTCCATCTTCAGCTTCAAAATTAGATAGAAAGATTCTACCCTAAAAATCTACCTTTTCCACCTCTTATGAGACCATAAAAGAGGGAATTTGAAACCAATCAAAGGTCATAGCATATTAATATATGGAACTATATAAAATTTTTATTTTTTATGAAATAATATTAAAAATTAACATTAAAAGTAAAATTAAATCCAAAGTGGGAGCTTGGCTCAAGATGGGCCCTCAATATGTAAATTAAAATACAAGACTTATATAAATAAAGGTTAGCCACATATGACCTAAGAGTTATTATACAAAATAATTTTAGTAGCCTCATTCAAATTGAATTGACATACCAAGTAATCCTTTCTTGGAACTCTCAATCTCTTTATAATACACCCTATACTATCCTAATTAGACTTATCCCACCTATAAAATTTGTATTCTAGAGAACCCTTTCAAGGTAAAAAAACACTAAAGTCGTTTGCTAAAATAAGGTTTATACAATAGCATATTACCAAGTAGCAAAAATTTAAGATTTGTACCTATTTTAAGAACATATTCTATCATACTCATATTCTTGTATTCCAACATGTGCTCCTTCTCTTTCTTATTACAAAAAACCTTCTTGAACTCCCCTATATTTTCCTCTATAACTTTTCAACTCTTATCATCAAATGGTATCCCATCCATCAACACCTTGTCTAATGCCCAAATAGAAAAAATTCAAAAGAAACTAATTACAAATAGTTTTAGAACTAAAACATCAGTCTAATATGATATTTTACATTCTGAAATAGGGTCTTTTCTAATAGAATCCAAATCTATGGTAAGGCTATTGGGGTGCCTAAAAAATAGATAGAATGCAAGATAGCAAGTTGCTAAAATAGATAATCAAAAAATACTAAATAGAAAAAAGATACATGGCTGAAATAGAACAACAAAAGGTTGGAAAAATGAAACATTAAATTTTATGAGATCCCAAAATACAATAAAAATATTGCGAGGTAAAAATTCAAACTTATCCTGTGAACTGCAAATTTAGGATGGAAAAAATAATTAAACATTAATGATTTAAACCCAAACTATGAACACAACCAAAATAAGTACATAGATGTAAAGATCAAATAGAAGGAAAAATGCTTATAGCCCAACTAATATCTTGTTCACATTATCTCATATGCAAAATTGGGAGATGGGTAATACCTCAAGAGGTATGGTTAAAATGAATATGTATCTTTTGCACAATAGGAGTAGTGAAGACCAAAAAATATTTTGTCATGTAAAGTAAAGCCTATAAGGGCATTAGGATTGCATATGAGGACACTCTAAAAGTGATCTTACTAACGGAAATTTTTAAATAATTGAGAATAAAAAATAGGGAAACTTCTCACCAAACTCAACAACAAAAGAAACACACTCCAAAATATGATAAGAGAATGTTGAGACTTTTGATTTTGTTGAACATTTTTTTCTTTGATGTTGTTAAGAGGAAGTCCAAGGATTGAATTCCAAATGGAGTAGGGTTGTACACTATACCCCATCTTGTATTAAATATCTTGGTCTCATAGAGTGTTTTGATCTCATGGTTGTAATAAAAATCATTTTATTTCATTAGGTTCCATAAGAAATTCATAGTGTGAGTATTTTAAGAATAAAATATTTCTTCAATTTAGTGATATTTGATTGTGTTATTTTTTATTAAAATGATATTTTAATGATCCTCCCATCCTTTCATCCCAAAATATATTCCTAAGAGACATGTATAGGAGGATATTTATAGGTTGTACATGTGCATCTCTTGGACCTATTTTCCATCAATTCTTAGCTTTAGAATCACTTTTTATGTTGATCACTTTTTACAAATTGTGAATGTCATCATCCCCTAATCCTAATACAATTCTCCTTGTATTAAAAGGATTTGTTGTCTTTGCTTATTTTATAGTATATAGATCAAGAAATCTATATGGAATATTTCTATTTATATTATAATTTCATAAATATATATAACCTCATTTTGTACTTCATCTAAATTGTTTAGCTCTTTTTTTATATGAAGTTGTTATGTTTAAACATCAAATACTATAGAGGAATTCTTGAAATATCAAACTAAACACTTTCATCTTCTTTAAATTATAGAAGGTACTTAACACCCTCTAAAAATTAAAGGCTTCTAATTTGGAGATATTAGGTTGGAAAACATCTTCTCCTCTTTCTTTGTTTGTTAGAGGATTTTAGTTTGAGAAAGATGGTTAGACAATATCTTTATTTGAACATGATAACTATGATTTCAAATACATAATTCAATAAGGTTAAGCAGATTTGCAAGACTTAGTTATCATGAGCCTAGTCAAAGAACAAAGATCAAACTAATACAAAGTGAAATAATATAAAAAGTAAAGAAAAAATTATTATTATTATTATTATTGCTAATATCATAATAGAATCTCATATGCCTACAAGGCATGCTCACTTAGTTACGATGGGACAAAATCAACATTATTTATTACATATAAAATTTTATGCTCTTTTGTGTCTACTCAATGGTAATATTCTCATTAAAGCCAAGTTCACATCATTGATTTATTACTTACTTTCAAAAATAAAAATAAAAAAGTTATCAAGTACTGCGTAGCTTCCGAACGGATTGGGGGCATTGCTGGGAACAGCACAAGTGTTATTGTACTAGGTTATCAAGTACTCCAGGCGGAGTGTTGCAGATTGCGAAACACCTCTCGTTGCCTGAATCTTAAAGCGAAACAAATCCAAAGTTTTCACCTTTTTTTTCTTCTCTTTACGTAATACACGATTGTACGTTGGACTTTGGATTCTCTGTAATGATCTATATTAGACATGCATACAGATAGCCAAGATGACTTGGAGTACCGTTCTTTTTTCTTTTTTCTTTCTTTTTTTCACATTGTTGCATTTTGACGGCCTTTGAGGCCGTTCCAAACCCTTCGCCTTCGATTGGTTTAATGTTTACATAGTCAACTCAATGCAATACAAAAGTATATATATTTTTTTTTACAACTCTTTTACTCTTCTGAGTTTAAATTTCTTTGATACTTGACAGCAAAGGATCCCTCCCTTAGCTTGTTCAACTTGAGATTTGATGTATAACATGTTTACATTTTCACGGGTAGGTCGATTTCTACAAAAGATGATCAGTTCTTTTGTAAGGAATGAGACGTCTGAAAATTTTAGAAGAGTGACGTTGAAAATATGGTATGAATGCACGTTTTCCTGTGACATGGTTGTCCTTTATCCATGTGAGGAAGTCCCTTGCAATTGTGTTTTGCATGAATTTATTTAAAAGTAGTAAAAGGTGGGGACGTACTTACAAGGATAGCATTTCATGTCACTCAAACCAAGAGTTGGATAGGGGAGGCACTATCTTTCTTTCTTTTTGAGGGTTGTTGGGAGGTTGGATCGGACGGGACATTTGATAAAGTTTTTGATGAAATGATAAGCAAGACACTGAACTATGAGGAGGTCAAGGGTTGTTCTTCCCATTCATAACAATTTTTATATATGTTAAATTGATAGTGACCACTAAGTTATTAGATGACGTGCTTTATGAAATATTGCCAAAGGGATTAACATCCTTGAATAGAAGAGTAATTGTAGTAAAAAAATAAGTTTTGAATTCATTAGGTTTCATGATGCAATAAAGAAATTGGATAATAGGTGATAAATTTAAACTTGTTCAATCTAAATTATAAAAGTGACAAAATATATATAGATGTAAAAGGTTAAATGAAAAGATTAAATGCGTATAGTTAAATTAAAATTTATTTTACATCAAATGAAATGTGTAACTAGAAGATGGACAATACTTCAAGATTAATGGTCAAATGGATGTGTCTTTTGCATAGCAGGAGTAATGGAGAGTAAAAAATACTTTGCCATTGAATGTGCCGACTCCAAGGACATGAAGAATGCATATGAAGATGCCTTAAAAGTGAACTCACAATTGAAAATAAAAAACAAGAAATCTTATCATTAAAATCAACAATAGAAGAAATTCACTCCAAAAGATGATAAGAGGATATTGATTTTTTTTTACTTTATTGAAAATTTTTTTATATAAATTATAATCACTCACAATTGATTTAGTCTCATGGACATAATTGAAATTATTTTTATAAAAAATATCATTTTAAGATCACTCTATATTAATGTTGATTGAATATCTTTGTATGTGTATTGACCGTTAGCACAAACAAGTACTTAGCATTGAGGACACTCATGCACACAGTGTATGTGCACTTACTAATAACTCGATGTGGTATCATTTTCCTGAGGAGGTCATAGTCATCAATGAGGCTAAAGTCTTGGCCACCCAACATAAAATCTACTAACATGACAGGTGGTACATACTTAGCCCAATTGTAATAAATCCCCTAGCATGTTAGATCATGGCTCTTGTGCTCACTTGAAGGTGCACCCATAACACCCCATATCTTCCCCTACCATCCAACGAGTGATTGGATCACCATCACCTATTGTAGCATCAATTAGAATTCCCATACACCCATCTGACTCTTCTCTTGACTAAATATCAATAGAAGGAAGAGAACTTTGAGAGGATGAAGAATGTATTTTGTATCATAAAATAGACGTAGATGAGCTTAATTAGTATACTAAAAAATTATACTAGTTTTATTTAGGTTATTAGGCTACCGATAGTGGTATATGGGTGTGAAGTGTGGGCTATTAGACATTAAATTTAATTGGATATAAATAGAGAGGATTCAAAAGTGTCTAATTTTGAACAAATTCAAAATAAAAGCTTCAATTCCATATGAGATTCTTTTAGCAAAATTAGGTTCCTTCCCTATAGAGGTAACTACTATGGTTTGTATTCTATGGAATTTGAGAATAATTAAATACATGGATGAAAAAAATAGCCTAAGGTTATAATAGAAGATCAAAAAGGAAGAATATATATATATATATATATATATATATATATATATATATATATATATAACAAAACAAGTGGATGAATAAATAGAATATTAACTTAAATGAATATCAAAATAATAACAAAGACATAAAGGCATTTATCAAGGAAAAGAGAGAACATTATATTACTAAATTTAATCCTACATATGATCACTATCAAGAGATCTATATGGGAATAAATATCATTGGATAACAAAGATATTGATGGTTTAAATGAGGACTAGCTCACTCCAACTTAGATGTGAATGTGATACACATAGAAATAAGAGATCATAAGAGGAATTGAAGGAGAGGATATGCATATTTTACACATCAATTGCAGTGGAGAGAAAGAAACACTTTATCTTGGAATGCAAGGTATATAGTGATTTTCAAGCTAATTATGTTGATATCTAAGAATGTAATCAATGCAAGATTTTTTTGAAGAGGATAAATTATAAGAATTCATATTCAAGATCAATATCAAAAGATCGACATTACAGAAATAAAAATGATTGAGTCCGATTTTGTAGGTGGTAACCATAGTTTATTGTGAATTCATTATCCCATAGGTTGCTTTTGGACTCATGGACATTAAAAATATTTTATTCTATTCTACCCAACCCTCATGCAATAGGAGATAAACAATAATAATACCATAGCTTTCAATACCAATGGTAATGGAAGACTATGAAAAGGGGTACTTCAAAACTTTGGGCAATGTAAATTGTGTCATATATTGAATTTTTATCTAGTTATTATCAAACTCTAGAGTCATATCTATGGTATTCAAACTCCCATGCCTAATTTATGCACATGATATCTTGAGAAATTCACACATTGGCAATGATAATTGGAAGAGAAATTTGTTTGAAGATGTCAATAGTTGAAATTTTTTAGCATGACATGATGTAAAATTATATTAAGAATCATATACATAATTGGTTTAGTTTCCATATTGTTAGAACTTATAGGCAATAGAGTGGTTTTAAAACATTTATAAATAGATTATAATAATTCTTTTAATATGTGATGCCTCTCACAAGTTACAAACTAGTTGAACGCTTTATCAACTTCATCGTTTTCATATATGCAAGTGGCTCATTCCCGTAATTGGAATTTTTAAAACAAATTTGTATAATACGAGATAGGGAATAATTTAATATATTTTGGTGGGGTTGGGTATTTTTTTATTTTTTGGATGTGGATATAGGGGATTTATTGGTCTTTTGGATTTACAATTAAAATTTGGGGGAGGTATTCTAATTTCAAAGCTAGTTTTTTTATTTTTTATCTTATTTGTTGGATTTGAATCTAAGTTGACTTGATATGGTTTTTTAGAAAACTTGTATCATTTATAGAAAAAATGTATCACCATCTTCAAAGAATTCATCATAGTCATGCTCTGACCTATCTCTTTATGCACATGTATGCTAGTAACTCTCATTAAGTTGGGCTCTTCTATGTTGAAGAAAGAAAGTGTATACCATTGGAACATAACATTTAGGCCTATTGTGCAAGGAGATCTTAGTGGATCTTTAGTGCATCACTACCCTAGTATTTTAGGTTTTTATTTCATTTGAGTTGTTTTTATTTTATCTCTTGCATCCCTTTTCTCCCTAAGTTCAAGTGTGCCTAAATATCACATCTCAACAAGGAGTCGACCTTGTAACAACTCTCAGAGGTTCTTAATTGAGCCAAACTCCATGTCCTCAATCGAGGTCCTGCTATGTCACTCTATGTGAGGTATGATTGTTTTGACTGGAATAATTGAAGAGAAAAATAATTTAATGGTAAACCTAGTGGCACCCCAATGATAGATCATTGGTTCCATAATTTCAATAAGTTAGGCTTATACTTGGTGAGGGTCTATGCCTACCTTTGGTTATTGAAGCACATTTTCACTCACTTGGTGACTCCTCTCCAGAATGAACATCAAAAGAAGTCATTATTTTGAAGACATTTAAATGAGCTAATAATGAAGGTAAGCCAAATTCACCTTGAGAATCCACTCCAAATGAAGAATATAGAAATATCCAAATAGAAGACCTATTATCAAGTTTCATGTTGTAAAAGTGGTAAGAGTTACTATCATCATTCTCTACCATTCCATAAAGAAGAAAGTCTATAGGCCATAATATGGTTAGTCTACCACCACCACCCAAAATATTCCCTACCTCGAATGATAGAGGTACTTTGGTGCCTCCAACTACACATGAAGTATAGAATGAGATACCTCAATCTACTCTAAAATCCCTCACTTCACTGGGGAAGATCTCACTACCCTATTGAGAATTTGAACCATGTGGTAAATCTATGTATAATTCATAATATATCAGAGTAGAATACGACTCTAATACTGTTAACAACCTCTTTAAGGGAATATCCATATTATGGTATCTTACATTGCAATTTGACTCAATATCCAACCAGGGTCAGCTTGGCAACATATTTATTGAAATATTCATAGAGAAGGTATATGGGGTATCACTCCTAGAAAAATTGACAACCATAAAGAGAGCTCCCATGGAGGAGGTAGAATACTTCAACCTTAGATTTTACAAGTCCTAGCATAGAATACCTAAAGGGCTTTGTCATCCCCTAGGTATGGCATTTATGTATTATTTGAAGACCTTATATTTTGAAATCTTATTAGTGATTAAGGGTCGAGGTGGAAATTCTCTACCAAAAGCTTATGGTATGGCCATTCAAGCTAAACATAATTTGATTAAGATTGGAAGGCTAGCCCCTAAGCCTCCTATGCCTTTGTACCCCAATATGCAATCCCTTTATCAACCTACTTTGGTTGCTTAGTAAATGACCTTTTAGTCAACCTCAATCTCACCTATAGTGGTTGTTATCCCACCTGCTCCAAAGTACCCATAAAAGGAAGCATCGTAGAAGTTGCTTACATTAATTGCCAGTGAAGTATAGGCCATGAAAAGAGAGCAAAATACCTAGAGGTACCCTTATTAGAGCAATATGAGATCTCCTTTCCTATAGGGAAACGAAGGCTCTAAAGATGTATTTAATGAAATAGACCTCAATCCCATAATAATTAGGAGAATGGTCAAACCTTGGTCCAATATCAACAAATAGTTCTAGTGGTAGCCCTCTATAAAAAAAATTCTCTAATAATTCAAGGGAAATATCTCCTATTTAGAAAAATTATATAGAAGATTCTTCTTCTTGGTATTGCCCCCCTCTAAATGTCCACTTTATATAAAATAAAATATTTCATCTCTTTGCCACAACAACAACTAAAATAATGCCTTCCTAGGAAAATTTTGCACATTTAGGAATAAGGGGCTAGATGCCAAAATAACTTACTTTAACTCATTCCTTATTTAAACCTGAGTGTACCCCTAAGAAAGAGTCCTCGTAACCTAAGACAAAGATGAAATATGTGCAATATCCAATGAAATGGGAAATTTTATGGCTAAGAGACCACACATTCAATCATATTGTTTGATGTAGTTTAAGAAGTGAGTAGTGGAGGAAAGGGACAAAGGCAACCTAGTAATCCTTGATAGTTAGCACAAGCCAACCCAACCATAATTGTGACCTCTAGCTATAGTGCCTCAATAATCAAGAACACCTATGTTACCTGCTATCACTCAGCAAAATTGAAAAAGGGATTTAGATAGCCAGGCCAAAATAACCATTAATGACTTGGGACTTCTAATAGCTTTATTTTCAAAAATATCTATGTTTACCAAGTAATGTTCCTTAGAGGACCCAAGGCAACATGCACTGCCATCCAAAACAACCAGTAGTATCCAACTAATTGGAGAAAGGGTATGATTCATCATGTCACACGCCACCTAGAAGGTGGTATCTCTTGGGTCTTTTAGTATAGTGGATCACTTGAAAAGGTCCATGATGCCAATACTAGTTTGGAATGTTATAAGTATTTCAAGATAAAAGGAGCATCTACAAAAATCCCTAGAAGAAGGAAATGATAGCCACAAGTTGCCACAATACTACAAATTTTATCTCCTAAATTTAGCAAGTCTAACCCCCCTATTCTATCTAACTCTCATCCACCAAGATAAATTCATTCATAATTGTATAATAGATTGTAGATGTAGTACATTTGTTATGCCAAAGGGAGTGGATGATGCATTGGGTTTAAGATATCAACCTATATATTGGAAGGTTGTGCAATTGGATGGAAGCTTGGTTCAGATATTAGGAATAATGGAAAAAATTCTACTCTCCCTGCATACATGTCCAAGCCAAATAGTCATGTAGGATGTATCTATAATTAATTTTTTTCAATCCTTTGGTATCTTCCTAACAATATATTTTACTACAAAACTGGGAGGATACCTATGTTTGGATTTTACTACATCTAGAGATTTTGTAAGACATTTGTTAGCTTGTGATGCTTAAAACTTAAAGCAAAATAACCACAAGACCTAAAATAAATTTGCTATATTAAATATAAGATAATGATAAACTTCTAATAATATAAAAATCATAAATAACTTCTACAACAACTCATAAAATTTCCATTAACAAATGCTCACAAAAATAGTATCTTGATATAGAAAAAAATTCAAATACACCATACTTCCACACAGTGTCACACTCTCACTTTACATTGTGTCTTCCAAAAACACATATATAGACACATATATAATGGGGTGTGACTCTTCATATAGAGTTCTCTTGGCCTTCACTCTTCTTGAGACTCTTCACTTCCCTACTCTAAGAACACATGTGCACATGGACTAATATGCACATTTACATTATTAAATACTTTACACACTCTAATAATACTTGTGCATTTATTACATTGCATAAAGTAAATACTCACCATATATTCTAAGACAGACTCCTAATCTAAATATGTACCTAAGGTAGTACATCAACATGTGCCAAATAATGTAATATACTCTAACACCCCCATGTATTACATTATTTAGTTATTGAAGACTTTAGTATTCAATATGATCTTCATCTTAGTTTTGGTACATGTGCTCTTCTTTTTTGCTTTCTTCATTCTACTCCCTATATATATCTTGATCAAGTAAAAAATTAGTATCTTCATAAAATACTAGCTTTGTTGATAGTACTTTAACTTTATGTTCTCTTGCATATTCTTCTAGTTCTTGAATTTCTTGAATCTCTTGAACTAAGTGTCCCTTTTGATTTCCTTCTCTATATTGTAGTTGAGGTTGATTGTATTGATGCTGAAATTTTTTTTGATGTGGCCTATATTAATTCAAATATTGTCTTGGTTGAAATGACCTATTTGATTGGCTTATATAATTTGTTTGATTCCCTTGATACTAATTTCTTGGATTTAATCTACAATAATTTGTACTAAGTCCTCTTTTCCTGCATACTTGACAATATCTATTATTCCATTTTAATTTATTCCTTGCAAATGAAGCAACATTTCCTTGTGGATTATCTTTTATGACTAATGCATTGTTAGCCATTTCATCTTTGACTAAATTCTCTACCTCATACTCTTGTAGTATATTGACTAACTCATCAAACGATGTATCTTTACTTATAATTTGTAAAGATGTGACTAGATGCTCGTAGCTTTCTCAAAGTGCTCTTAGAATCACTTGAACAGGAAACTTGTCTTCTACCATTTCTTCTAAGGTTAATAATTTTCCTTCTATATCTGCCACTTTTCTTAGAAATAATTTTATACTTTCACCACTATTAACTTTTAGAGAATGCAATTGGGTTTGAAGATTCAAAATAGTGGCTTTATTATTTTCTTCAAATATATTGGCTAAAGTATTTTGGTCTTCTGTAGAAGTTATTGTTGAACTAATGTATGGTTGTATATCATCTATAATTGCAAATATTATTATTATGAGTGCTTTTGCTTCATCTTCTTAATATTTTTAAATTTCTCTAGCATCTTCAGTAGGTTTAGTTTTTGCTCCTTTAACAATATCCCAAAGATTTTATACTATCAATATTGACCTCACTTTATTTTTCCATGAAGTGTAATTAGGATCTTTAAGAAGTTGGGATTATGAAAGAAATAATTTGTTTGTTGTCATGATAACACTTGTAGACTACATTAAATATTCCTAATATTTTAAATAATAATTTCAATATAATTTGCAACTTCTATTTTTTAAGATGAATACCTTGTATTTTCTAAAGTTTGGATATATGATCAAAGAATAGTTTTTATAAAGATTTAAATTCTTCAAAATCTAGGTAGAATTCCTTTTATCTCCCAAATTTTAATAATATGGTTTCCAAATTTCAAAAACCTAATTTGATTTTGAAACTTGTATAACTCCAAAATTAGAAATTCAGAACTTTAGTAAAATGTATTTGCAAAAATATTAGTCCTAATTTGATGTAGGAAACCTTATTTCTCCAAATCTCAAAATATTTGCAAATATTAAAAATGCTTTAGTAATTAAATTGTAAAACTTTATAAAATATTCTCAAAACTTAAAATGGATTCCCAAATTTTCTTAAAAGTATTTCAAGGCTTCTCAAAACTTTCCAATAATAACTATTAAAGTCTCTAAGGTTTCAAATTTCACTTTTATTCCATATCTCTCTAATAATTAAATAATCTTATAAGAAACTAGATTAATTTTCCTTCAACCTTATGAAAATAATAATATTACCCAACCTTATAACTCCTAACTTGGGTAAATAATCAAATTTTAAATAACTTGCTTTATCTCCCAACTTGAGGCATGAAATATTCGATCAAAGATGTTTGAAATATACTTGAATTGTGCTCTTCCATAAAATCTCTCTCATCTACCACATATATGGGGCTTCTCTCTAATTTTTCACACTCAGACCTGATGCTCCATGAAGTCTTCAACTCCTTTTTTCTCCACAAGACTTCCTCCATGTGTGGGATTTAAAGCTTTCAACTTCCTCCATGTATGGGCTTCGAACCTTTTGGTTTCATCTACAAGTAACTTTTCCAGACTTAGCAATAACTTCAACTTTCTCACTCTTCATGTATTATCTTCTCTATGCTCCAAAACAACACTCTCCTTCAGGCGCTCCACTCTTTAGACTTGCACTCAACGTATTTTCCTTTAAAATATTAAATTTACTTTGTAAGGTGTTATTTCTTCCACCAATGACCCTTGGAATTCCTCCATCATTCCAAGTGAAAACATTTCTTCAACCACCTTTCAAATGGCTTTTTACCTCCTTTGCAACACTCTTTGTTTGGTAACACTCAGATTGCACTCGAACTCCTATGAATCCTTTCCAAAAATAATGCTTGGCTGACTGTGCGATTATCCTACCTCACCATGCACCAAATACCATGTGCTCTACATCATGTTGGTAGTTATGAAATCCATTGTTTGCCTCCTCTTTGACTGTTACAATTCCAAATAAATTAGTTGTTTTTTCCACTCCCTTTCGACATCTAATCAAAATCTATTCAATTACACACTTTCCAACATACATAGGTGATGATTCCTCTACTCAAAATGGAGCTTCTACTGTATCCTCCAACCTTCAATAGCTAACTAAAATAATGCACCTCTTCCTCAACCCTTTTGGTGGATTCTTCTTTGATCGTCTGATGGCTTTGCTTCTCTATGCGATGGCTCCTCATTTGCTCACTCGGTGGCTTTGCTTCTCCATGTGATAGCTTCTTCTTTGCTTGGTCAATGGTTGTGATCTCAAGCTTGGTAACTCTTAGGTACTTGCCTCCTTGTGCTATGACTGCAACTCTACCTTTTTGTCTTATCTTTCAACCAACTTGTTCTCCTCCTTCCTTGCTACCTTATCTTCTCTACAACTTACTAGATTTGTTCTTTATTCTTTCTTGCTCCTTCTCAAACTAACTTGTTATTTTTTAGGTATAATGTTGGTTCTTTGGTGATAGCAAGCTCTTAAAAATTTTCTTCAAAATATAAAATTATATCTCCTCCTTTTGCTACCTTTTACTTGCTTATTTCCTTCACTATTTCGATGCACAAAACTTTCAAATGTGTTGTAATTAATTTGCTTTAGTATCCTAATAAACTCTTAATTCTTCTCTCTTTCAAATTATTCTTCAAAAACATTTTCTCTCCTTTCAATTATGCTGTCAAAAATTTCTTATTTCTCCAAAATATGCTATCCAAACTTTATGAAATTTGTAGCTTTCAATGTTGCCCAAAATGCTATCTTCTCATTGTCCAAAAACTCTATAACTTTGCATCTTCAATTGCAGCCAATATGCTGCATTAAAAACTTCTTCTTTCTCCTTCCAAAAGGCTTCCAATAAACTCTAAAATTTACAGCTCAAATACTTCTTCAAATGTTGTTCAAAATACAACTTTATCTCCTTCAATTTGCTTTATTTTTATATCCACAAACTCTGTATTTTTTCAGCTCCAAATGTTGCCAATACGCTGCCATTTTGCTGTCAATTCCTCCTTCAAACAACTATACAAAATCACATACAAATTTACCCAAAACTTATTCAGTTTGCAACTCTTCTATCTCCTTCTAATGCTGCCCAAATTTGCAGTCAAAAACTCTTCAAATGCTGCTCCAAAATTCTGACTTCTTCTCCTCTATCTTGTTTTCCTAAAACTTTTCAAAGTCTACCCTAAAAATATGCAATCTTCTTATTTAAAATTCAGCCTTCAAAACTTTAATGGCTATCTCCATAAATGTCAATTTTTTGCCTCTTTCAATATTCTTTCTCCTCCTTAGCTTCCACTAAATTCTATCTTCAAATTTGACCTCCTTGCTGGACTCTTCTTTAAGAATATGAATGTCTTAAAGTCTTAAAAATACTTTCTCAAATTTGGCAAACTTCTTGCCAAAAATCTTCTCTTTGAATTAGTTTCACAATTGCTTTTGGGCATGTTGTTGGATGACAATAATTTTTCCAATTTTGATGTGATTACCTTTTTTTAGGAGTTTCTTCTTCTTGCAATCTTCTATGTCAAACTTTCTTCAAATCTTCTCCAATGACCACTTGTTTAATTTCTCAATAGGGCTTCTCTATTCTCCTTTTTTATCTTTCAAAATTTCAATGGACCTTTTTCTTAGACCTCCTCAATCTTCTTTCTCAAATCTACAATGGGGACCTCTTCTCTCGGGTCTCCTCAATTTCTCAATAGAGCTTATCTAGCCTCTTTCTCTCTTCTTCCTTCAATCTATAGTATTCAATATTATATGGGACCTCTTTCTTGGGTCTTATCAATCTTCAATCTTCTATCTTCTATGCGGACCTCCTTCTTAGGTCTCCCTCAATATTCAATATTAAATGGGACCTCTTTCTTTGACCTCCTTAATCTTCAATGTCTACTATTTTTCTGCAACTCAAAACTAATCCTTGCACAAGGAAAGCACATAGACTTTCAAGCAATAAAAGGTGAAATTATTTTCTATCTAATGTAGGAAGCTTCTCAACTTATGATAACTAATTTTTTGCAACAAAAACTTAGATAGTAGCAACCAAATACATCCAAATCTTAAAAATTCTAAAATAAATAAACTTCACTAGTTATTCTTTAATCTAGTGGAAAAAATATATGTTGAGTCCTAGTCTTCACGAGTTTTCCTACTGTAGACATCATATTGATGAGACTACCTATATAGACTCATTTTTAGGCCATATGATCCACCTTGGGCAACCCCAGGGCTTAACAATGGTTTTTACCACTTAAATAGGAAGGATTTCCCCTTTACAACCTAGAATTCCCACCAAGGGATGGCTACCAAAGGCCACCTTACCCTGAAGTGATTAGTATTCATGGTCACCCTACCCTAGGATGGTTATACCTATAACAATTTTTGACTCCCAGGCTAAGGTATAATCGATTACATACCATCCAATCGCAATGGTTCTTGATAATGGTTTCTTGATTTCAACCGTTTCTTGGTTTCTCTAGCAAGGCTTGGGATACCATTGGAAATTCTATTTAAAGGTGCATATTCTTCATTAAAAATGATCCAAGTCTTATGCATTGAATTATTATCGAATTGTGTAACTAGAGAGATCTCACTCTCATAAACAATGAAGTGCTACCGGATTTCAACCATGGAGCTTCTAAGCATACCAATGGACCATCCTAAAGGTTAAATATTGAATTAGTACTTCTTGTACCATACAACACTCTTGCTTCGATGTCAAATCCTGCCAATTAAGTTGTTATTCATGAGCGCATCCTTGAACATCAATTTCATAGATCAAACCCCTATGTCACCTTGCATCGATCATAAGGAATTCATTCATAGCTCAGTGACGGTATCACTTTGATAAAGCCCACAAGCACCACCACCCTAATTAGGTATGGCCAGCAGGCCAAACCACTCTGTACAAGGATGGTCTCCTGGCAAGAACTATTTTTCCTATTTTCTTACTTTTAGTAGATTTAACAACTTTTTAAATACTAGCTAGCATAGTTAGATTTTAGTTTTATGCATCTTTTTACTGTATTTCAACTTTATTTATCATTTTTCTTATCATGGATATGGGCCTTATCTTGAAAGGCTTCTCAAATGCTATTAATCCCTTTTAAGTTTCTTTGTGTGCCTATTATAGGACTTTGCAAGAGAATTACAGTATAAGGATTCACCCATCATCATTCTACATTATGGAGGTCATGAGACACTCCTCTCTAAATAAATTTATGGGATTGAAGAAGATTCCGCATATTATATCTGAATATTATTATTGTAATAATTGTATCAAAATGGTAGCACATCCCTAAGAGGGATTTTATTGTAATATCATGAGAAATAATGGATATCATTGTTAATAAAAGGACATCATCTTTCATATTATACATATCTTGTTCTTGATCTTTGTGATTTCATTTTTATTGCTATATTTCATGTTTATGTGCTTGGATGTATGGTCTTTTTTATATATTTAGTGGATATCAGATATGGACTTGGTCCCTATCTCACAATTTCATTGCTAAGTGTTATTTTCTTGGTATTTTTAAATTATAGGTATCACCATCCCTGATAGATATGGTCATATGTTATGATCATCCTACCCCAAGATGGTCTATAGGTGCCATCATCCTTACCAGATATGACCTTAGAATAGAAGCCATAAAAACCAAAAATAGAATCTTCAGCAGACTTAGACTTCACCTATAAGTCATTATGTCCTCATTTTCCTACTTTTAATAAAGAAATTATTTTAAGTAGAGAAATGGCAAAATAATTTCAATTTTAAGATAGTCTATCTATTATTTCCCTTGGATCAGGTGGCCTATATTGTTGGTTGTCATCATCCTAGATGGTCCATTTTTTTTACCACCCCTATGTTAGACGGTCTATACTGCAAACCATCCTTCACAGAGATGGCCTTTGTCTGATTTTTGTGTGGTCTATGTGCTTGTTGCTTGTTCAAAGGTTGATATCATCTTAGAGTTCTACATTTTTAGCTTTCTAAAAATAAAATATTTATTACTTAGAAATTTGAAAATCAAACATCATTTTTTATGCATTAGTAAAATAATATTGAATGCTTTATGCTTGCATTTACTTTTTTGTATAAAATAAAATGAACCTCACAACACCATGCACTATCTTAAACATTGACAAGTTGGATTTCATCACCAACCGTTGATCAAGACCAGTGATGGTGGGTTTCATCTCCACCTCATTGGCTTGCATATTGTTACTTCATACCCTATTTTTAGCCAAGGCCAGTCCAAGAACTATCATAAAGTGAGGACTGGTAGGACTTGGGCTCCCTCATCAGGTTTGGATTTCATCACCAAGCCCTGGTGGGTTTTACGGCTTGGACTTCATCACCAAGTCAATGTGTGAGAGCATACAGGTGAAAACTTTAAACTGAGTCAATAACATCAACAAAAAAAAAAAATTACAGAGCGAAAAAGAGCAACAACAAAAGCAAACATCAAAACACACGAAGTAGACTAGGAATTCATAAAGAAAATTTAAAAGAGGTAACCATTTTGTATACTTTATTTGTTTCTTTCTTGTTTACGTAATCAACTTAACATTCTACCATTTGATCTAAGACCTAAGGATGAATGGTCCATATTTACAAAGGAAAAATACATCTATTTTTGGCTACCCCCTTGGACCTCCCACGATGACATAATTAATGTGGGCACTACCCCCCTACACCTTCCTTTTCGTGGAGTTGGTCCAAGTGCAACTAAAAATAAGACCTTCTAATTAGAGAGATAATCAGGCTCCACAACTAACAAACGTCTCCAAATCAGTCTAGAGGACATGGCCATCCTTGAATGGCATCTTGAGTTTTATCATAACACCAATACCATCCATAGGGGTTAGACCTTCGATATATCCCTACTAAGGAGACACCCACTGATCCTCTAGGAAACCTTCCTGACTTGGACACCCTAATAGACTTTTATAAAAATAATAATCCATCCACTAATGGGTCTAGTAGGTCAATGTCACTAGTTCACATCCTTACTTGCTCTATACATCAATCAAAACATAAACATGAGTATACACCATGGCCTAGCCTTAATGAGTAAGCCACCCCATTTGATTGAGTAAGTCACACTCCTACTCCTCATGGAGAGTACTTTGTGCAAGCACGTTATGTCCCTGTGCAGCCCAAATATACAGAGCTTACATATAATCCTAAAAATTATGCATTCCTCATAGATGAGGAAGAGGACCCAAGTCATCCCCTTACTCCTCATGAAGATTACTTAGTGCAACCACATTGCATCTCTACATTGCCCAACTACACAAAACTCATTTATAAACTAGAGTATCAGGTCAATGTAATATTTAGGGATCGTAGAAAACAAGTAATAGATCCTACTAGGGGAGAAATACAAGACAAACCCATTTGTGTTTCATATACAAGGGTACATAGACCCCATACAAGTGAGCAAAAAAATCATATTCATTAGGCACTTAGACCAAATTTTAACAAACAACAATAATTAAATCAATAATGGGTGGACCCACAATGGGCACACCTATAAATGTTGTACCAACAAGGGATACAACAAGAGCAATCACAAAATGCATTATATGAAGAGGTGCCCATGCCTAGCACCTATAGGATGCAACAATGTGTCAGATGTCCAATACAATATCAAAATATTCTCCATCGATTGTACCAAAATCATGTTCAACATAAAATGCCACTACCTAGTTATCATCAAGAACCTCATACTCTCCAATAGTATCAAGATCAACAAGAAGAGGAATTATATGAAGAGCCTCAATGAAAACATCAAGAACAAGTAGATACCTATCCTGAATCTATTTATGATGAGGTGCCTAATGATCATACTTATCACCCACCTCAATATCAAAATTGGTCTCCTCTACCTAATCAAGGGTAACAATAGACAGATCATACCATTTTACCAAAGGTATACAAAGTGTTAATTTATCGGATAAATTCATTAGAAAAATAAGCTCAAAGCTTGGTTTATCAAAAATCCACACTAAAGCAGCTTAGAAATCAACCTCTACATCCATTAGTACTATCACCACCATACCCACTATATTTTGAGATGCTTAAACTTGGAAAGTTCAAAAGTGATGAAGACGCGTAAGAGCACATGATAATCTTCACCAATGTGTGCTTTCGTCTTCAAGACAATGACTCCTTGATGTTGAAAATCTTCCTTATAACATTAGTTGGGGGTGCTTTGGAATGGTATAATCATCTACAATGCCATAGCATTTACACCTTTGAGCATTTAGTCAATGCATTTTTAGAATATTTTGCCTTTAGCATTAAGAAAACAGTAAACTTAATTGACTTATCTAGACTTTTTCAATTTGACGATGAGCTAGTCATAAAATATGGCAACAAGTGAAGGAATATGATGTCCAAATTACCTTTCACCCTAATCATAAGGAACTAACTTGAATGTTCACTAGAAGTTATTTGAATCATATCTTGATCTTCTTACAATTTCAACAGTTTAAAATATTTGAGGAGGCCTTAGCATAGGCCAAGGTTATTGAATATATCAAGGTCTATAAGGGTGATATTCAACTTCGTAAAAGAGAATGGCCAAACAAGAATATTAAAGGTGGCAACATGCAACAAAAAGTAGCCCCAGTCAATCAAGTTGTTTTGAGTATCCCCAAATCGTCAAACCAAGCCACACCACTTCAAATACTATTACAATATAATTACCAAGCTCAAAATCATATGCAACAGAATCAAATACAAGGCCAATAGCATCAACCACCACAATAATATCCTCATTTACCAGATATATTAGCATTGATCTTTAATCGATTATGTGAGGTACAAGAAATAGATCTTCCTGATATTCATCCATTGAAACCTAATAAGCATAGATCAAAGGGGCATAGGGAAAATCTATATAGTGCTTACCATCGATAAAGGGGTCAAGGCATTTAGACATGTTACCCCTTTAGAAATTTAGTACAGGATATGATCAAGAGGTAAGAGCTTTAGATTGGAAATCCTCTTGCCCCAAACAACTAACCAATAGGAGCCTTCCAAGACCCCTTACCTCCACATGAAGCAAACACAACACCTACCAATCAAATAGAGTAACCTAAGCAAGTGAATCAGGTGAATGTTAATCCACCTCTTCAAGAGTTTGTGGGAAAGATCAATGTTGTAACAGAGGACCAGGAATATCAAAATTAATCTACACAACTTTTGTCTTCATTCAGCATTTCTTCTTCGCTCATTGTATCTCATAAAAATATTGGCAATGCATGTAATTCATTGCCATAGCAGAAGGGGTTCACTTTCATCACTCCTCCTAGTCAGATCAATCACATCACACCAAGCACAGTACATACTAGGGGTACTCAAGGTCTCCCACCTTTCCCATCAACCACATCACAACCAATGATGTAATTTATGGATTCTTAAGGTATTGCACCTTCCTCATATCCATCAGTAACCACACACTTTGGGGGTACTTAATGTATAGCACCTTCCCCCTTACAAAAAAAATTAAAATCATCAAAAATTCCAAAAAAATAAGAAGAAACAAAAACACAAAAACAATGCAAAACATCAAAAATACAAAAACATTTGTATTATATCATCATACATTTTATTGCATTCATTGGCTAGTTGCATTAGGTATCTTTATCCGTTGCACTTGCATTAGGATAAGTTGTGTTTGTATTCTTACAAATGGCACCATGTTTGTATGCCAATCACGATTCTTTAATCAATCTTATCCATCATCATCACTAGCAATTTTCCTTATGATATTTTGCTTATTAAGGGGTCCTCAAAGATAGGATAGATACTGGATGAATATCAACAATGATATTTATATGGCCACTGACTATTTTGTGCACACCTTTTAGTTTACAAAAGAGCATAGGGAAAACCCCCACATACCACATATCATTACCATCCACATTCCCCTTTGTGAGTAACTATGTTTTTCAACACAACCAATATGTTGCTATAGGGTATTCACTAGGGTTTTTGTTCATTCAACCATCCCTAGTTATCTTGGATTTTAGATATATATATTTTGTGTCAACTAAATTTTTTAGCTATTTTTCTATATGAAGTTGTTATATTAAAACATTCAATTTTATAAAGTAATTATTGAAATATCAAGCTAATCACTTTTTTCTTCTTTAAATCATAGAAGGCACTGAGTACTCTCTAAAAATGAAAGACTTCTACTTTGGAGATGTTATGTTGCTAAAAAATGACTTCCTCATATTTCTTTAGTTGTTAGAGGAATTTATTTTAGGAAATATAATTAGATAATATTATTTTTTATATACATAGGGGAATCAGTAACTTTCCTTCATTTTCTACTACTAAACCTCGGTTTAAATTCTTGGATTTGCCTCTATAATCCCTACCTCACCTTATTATTAGTGACCCGACATAAGGGAGAGCACTGATGGATTAGGATTAGAACCTTTGCTCCAACAGATTCAAGACAATCTACTACCTTTGCATATATATATACCTTATTTTAGATGTATGTATATGAATATATAACCTTATTTTGTATCAACTAATTTTTTAATTATTTTTTCTATATGAAGTTGTTATATTTAAACATTCAATATTATAAAGTAATTCTTGAAATATCAATTTAATCTTTTTTTCTTATTTAAATCATATAAGGTACTTAGTACCCTCTAAAAATGAGACTTCTAGGTTGGGAAACAACACCTTCCTCCTCTTTCTTTAGTTGTTAGAGGAATTTAGTTTAGAAAAGATGGTTAGATAATATCATTTTTTATATACATAGGGGAATCGGTAACTTCCCTTCATTTTCTACTATAAAACCTAGGTTCAAATTCTTGGAGCTACCTCTATAACCCCTACCTCACATTATTATAAGTGACCCGACACGAGGGAGACCACCAATGGATTGGAATTGAAACCTTTGCCCAAATGTAGTCAATACAATCTACTACCTTTACCCCAAGAAAGACTTGCGTCCAAGATTTGAACCTGAGTCTCCTCTTGACAAGTGCTAGAACTTACCAATCCACCTAGCCCTTGGGACAAGTTAGACAATATATTTATTTGAACATGACAACTACGATCTCCACTACATAGTTCAGGAAGTTAAGTAGATTGACAATACTTAGTTGTCATGAGCTTAGTAAAAACATAAAGATCAAACTTGTATAAAGTGAAATAATATAACAAGAAAAGTAAAAATTATCCTTTAGGATCTCATATGCCTACATGGCATGCTCGCGTAGTTATAATAAGACAAAGTCAACATTATTTATTACATATAAAATTTTATGCTTTTTTATGTCTACTCAATAGCAATAGCGTGTAATATTTTGATTAAGGCCAAGTTCATATCATTGATTTATTAAAATATTAAATTCATCTATCAATGTGGGGGATTTGGAGAGGAGTGGCTAGTTGAAACTCTCTTGTTAGAGAGGCCCCAAGTTCAAATATCTCCATCTCATATGTTTATGGATATGCTATGTAATAGTTTACTAGGGACCCTACTGGTGGTGTGTTTATCCACCCGCTTGATGTAATAATGAGCTTAATGAAAGATCAACCAACATTTAAAAAATATATATCAAATTCTATTCTTGATAATAGCATAAGATGTATCATGTCTATTAAAATAACATGATAATTATAAAAAAATATCATGATAAATATTAAAAGGGTCATAATACTATATCTATTCTTATACGTATATTTCAATATTATCCTGTCATTAATTTATTTTCTTTAAAATATATATCAAAGTCTACTATTGATTATAACATAATATATATCCTATCTATTGATGTATCATGTCTATTAAAAGAACATGATAATTATAAAAAAATATCATGATAAATATTAAAAGGGTCATAATACTATATCTATTCTTATACGTATATTTCAATATTATCCTGTCATTAATTTATTTTCTTTAAAATATATATTAAAGTCTACTATTGATGATAACATAATATATATCCTATCTATTAAAAGACATAATAATTGTAAAAAAAAATTAACCTAAATAAAAATTAAAAAGATCATAATATCATATCTATTCTTAAACATATATTTCAATATTATTCTATCGTTAATTTATTTTCTTTAAAATATATATCAAAGTCTATTCTTAATAATAACATAATACATATCATATATATTAAACGACATGATAATTATAAAAAATTATCCAACCTAGATAAATATTAAAAATGTCATAATATCATATTCATTCTTAAACATATATTTCAATATTATTTAATATATTTTTAAAAGTCTTACAATAATCATATTATTTCAAAGAGCAAGTAGATAGTTAAAACTTTTTAAGGTTCAAGTTTGATTTGGAGAGCAAGTGAATAGTTAAATCTCTCCCCTCACATATTAAACATATACTATGTAATAATTATCTTATAACCCATAATAATATTTACCTCTTTAAAAAAAAATAATAAGCAAGTTATCCCTAACTAATTGTAACAATAATCATATGTATTCCAAGTTATCAATCGGTTTCCTCGACTTAAGGTTTGCTTTTGATTTTTTTTTTAATTTTATATTTTTTTATCATATAAATAGTGGATATTTTTTTTATAATGTCCCAAAACTTGTTTACATAAAAAAATTTAACCATCCCTATAAAACCTCACCAATACGGAAGTAAAATTTTCCATCATAGCTGTCTTTACTTGACTAAAGTGCACATTGCTCTATTTTCACACACGTGTACAATCACATAATGACACACAAGGGAACCACACCATTTCAATTTTAGAATATGTGGTACATGCATTTTGGTGACAGAAACTTGATAAAGGTGTTGGATAAGACTTTCTATAAAAAAACATCTTGGGTTCATTTATTGGTACGCATGAAATTTTTAGTTACAAGAATTCCTGTCTTTATGTGATTTGCAATTGATTTGAGGGCGCTACGGTCGTTGTTTTCTCTCTCCTTCCTGCGTTTATGTGAGATTTTCAATTGACTTGTGCGCGCTATGGTAATGGTGTACCAATAGAACTACAAATACATATCATAAACTCTGAAGTTGAGTATTGTAACGAAGAAACTTGTAAGACAAGCACTACCTAATCGCAGAAAGAACGAGAGTCATGGAGAACGCCGTGCACTTCATTATCGGCATTTTCGGTTGTAATAAACCTCTGCAATTTATGAACTTATGATGAATGAGGAGGTCATGTACATGTTTGTCTAATTCGTTGATCGTTTTTCTTTCAGGAAATATATTCGGAATAGCGTTATTTGTAGTCCCTGCGTATATATCCTTTCTTTGTATCCCCATTTTCTGTGAATGATTTTTATCCAGTTCTAAACCCTAGCGGATTTCTATTAATATGGGAGAGGGTTTGTTCGCAGGATTACGTTCTATCACGTGGTGAGAAGACGGTCGACAGAAGAGTTCTCGGGCATTCCGTACGTGGTGGCACTGTTCAACTGTCTGCTCTACACATTCTACGGCCTTCCCATCGTTACGTCGAATAACATCGCCGTCTCTACCGTCAATGGAGTCGGCAGTGTTCTGGAAACCCTATACATATGTCTCTACTTGGCGTATGCCCCTCCCAAATACAGGGTAAGGCGATATCTCATGGTTTTTATTTGGACCTAAACTTTTCAAGATCACAATGAAGATAGTAATAGCACGAAGTTGTCTGCAGGGCAAAATTATGCGGGCTTTTCTTGGAGTTTTGGCTTTGTTTGGGGCAATCGTGGCGGTGTCGATGAGGCTTCTCCATGGAATAGAACGTGAATTGTTTGTGGGGGTGATCGGGATAGTTTTATCTGTGTCCATGTTTGCTGCGCCCTTGTCTATTATGGTACGTTTAGTTTTAGGTTTCATCTCTGTATTCATTCTCTGCGTACAGAAATTGGATCCCATTTTTATGTTTTTTTTTTTTATTGTGGAGTGGTACAGAAATTGGTTATTCAGACGAGGAGCGTGGAATATATGCCGTTTTTCTTGTCATTGGCTGTGTTTCTCTGCGGTCTGAGCTGGTTCATTTACGGCGTTTTGAGTCGAGACATATTTGTGGCGGTGCGTCGCCTTTGCGCTGTTTAGCTTCCTAAAATATATTGGTTGATAAAAGTGATGATTTTATTTTTAATTTTTTTTTTTTTAATGCGCAGCTTCCGAACGGATTGGGGGCATTGCTGGGAACAGCACAAGTGTTTTTGTACTGCGTTATCAAGTACTCCAGGCGGGGGGTTGCAGATTGCGAAACACCTCTCGTTGCCTGAATCCTAAAGCGAAACAAGTCCACAGTTTTCACCTATTTTTCGTCTCTTTACGTAAGCCATGATTGTATATTGGACTTTAGATTCTCTGTAATCGCAACTTGTAGTGTGGATATTCGTACTTATGATTAATTTCAATGCTCTTCTTTATTTTGGTAAATTTGACAAAGTTACGACGCATATTGACGGCCTTTGAAGGCGTTCCAGACCCTTCTCGCCTTCGATTGGTTTAATGTTTACATAGTCAACTCAATGCAATACAAAAAAGTATATATATCGTTTTTTTCCTTTTGTTTTTACTCAGCAAAGGATCCCTCCCTCAGCTTGATCAATTTGAGATTTGATGTATAACATGTTTAATTTTCAGACAGGATAGGTCGATATGGATCGTTTGAAAATTTTAGATTGAAAATATGGTATGAATGTACGTTTTTCATGTGACAGGATTGTCCTTTATCTATGTGAGGAAGTCCCTTGCAATCGTGTTGTGCATGATTTTAATTAAAAGTAGTAAACGGTGGGGACGTACTTACAAGGGTAGCATTCAAACCAAGAGGTGGGATTAACATCCTGAAGTTTTTTTTTTTTTACATTACAACTTTATTATAATTATAATTATATATCTTTATTTTGTATCAACTAAATTTTTAGTTCTTTTTCCTATATGAAGTTGTTAAAGGCTTCTACTTTGGAGATGTTAGGTTGGTAAGCACGGTCTTCTTCCTCTTTCTTTAGTTGTTAGAAGAATTTAGTTTGGAAAAGATGGTTAGACAATATTTTTTTATATATATACATAGGAGAATTGGTAACTTTTCTTCATTTTTTACTATTAGATTGAGTTCAAATTCTTAGAACTTGTCAATACACCCAACCCTTTGGATTGGTTAGATAATATTTTTATTTAAATGTTATAAATGTGACATGAAGTACATAATTCAAGAAGTTAAATAAATTGACAAGACTTAGTTGTCATGAACTTAATAAAAAAAAAACAAAGATCAAACTTGTATAAAATAAAATAATATAAAAAGAAAAATAAAAAATTAACCTTCGTGACACAATAAGATCTCATGTGCCTACAAGGCAAGCTCGCTTAGGACAAAGTCAACATTATTTATTACATATAAATTTTATGTTTTTTTAATGTCTACTCAATGGCAATAGTGTGCAATATTTCTATTAAGGTCAAATTCACATCATTATTTACTACTCACTTTTAAAAAAAAAATCTATTTGGTAAATTCCTTAGATTTTCAAAGTTAACAATAATGGTCAAGCTCATCTTCATAATATCATGTGTATTCTTGAACATATATTTTAATATTATACTATCATTAATTTTTTTTTTTAAAGAGTAACAACAATCATATGTATTTAAACAAAAAAAATATCAGTCTATTCTTGATAATAGCATAAGATGTATCATGTTTATTAAAAATTTATAACAATTATAAAAATATATATCAAATCTATTCTTGATAAATATTAAAAGGGTCATAATACCATGTTTATTCTTAAACTATAACGACCCTCCTCGCATGACTATTAGTTGTAAATTAATTAATTGATTAAAACTTACCTTTATCTTTTGGATTATGGTATTGCTAATGGTCTTTGTGAGTGCAGGACAGTTGCAAGATGATAATGAAAGGAAGCAAGTCACTAGAAAAAGGGTAAGCAAGGGAAGCAATGATTCGGCTCGTGAGTACATTGCACTTACATATCATTTAAGGGTAATATAAATTGCATTTATGAGTGATTTCAATTGTTCAAAATATTGCTTGATTGCAAGGAATGAGAAATATTTTATGGTGGCAATAATTATGGGAGCCACTATCTTGGAAAGGTATGTTAGTGTTTTTTTATTTGGACATGTGTGTATGTATCTAATACTTTGAATGTTCCTTTGTTTTATTTTTATATAAAGTGAGCTTGTGTGATTAGAGGTGGCAATGAAGATGTCTCAATCATGGGAGCCACCCTTTAATTGTTGAATGAAGATTTAAAAATATTTTCCTTTATTCTTTCATGATTTTATGGAAAGATAAATTTATAAATAAAATAGACAATAAAATTTTAAAAATAGTTATTTTGTTTCTTTGAAGAAGAAAATAAAACTTGTGCAAATCAAGTTATAGTTTTCTATGTATTTGTTCCACATTCATATTAAAGAAAAGTGGTATTTGATGTTAAATTAAAAATGGAACCACCATGTTTGGCTATGAAGGCAAATATCATATGTTATTTAGTTGTGGGAATTCCTTCCATTTTAGATTTTATAAATATTTCTAACTTTGCTTTATTTATTTTTAAATCATGTGAAAAATATTTAATGTTACTATTGTTGCTCCAAGGGTGGAAAAGTCAGCAGAGCAAAGTTTGTTATTACCGAGAATTGTTGGAATGCCATAATGAAATGTGATGCGTAAAATATTATGGAGGAGAGGCTCAGCAATCTAGCATTACGCATGAGAAAGGAGGATAAACAACTTACCAAGTTTCTTGGAAGATGGTTATTTTTGGGAAAAATGTAGGGGAAGGAAAAGTAGAGGAGAAAGCAACAAGGAAAATACGAGAAAACAACGAATTGGAAGACCAGCAAACTGAATCATTTTGAAAGTAGAAGAAATAGGTTGGTTTTTTATTTTGGTATTATTATGCTTGTTGCTAGGCATACTGTGTTTATCCAAACATGAAAATAATTTGGTATTATTATGCTTATTTTTGTGCATACTGTGTATATCCTAAAATGAAAATAGTGTGGAGTTATTATGCTTGTTGTTGTGCATGTTGTATTTAATTGATTTTAAAATGGTGTGATAATCTATGATGAATATTGTTGTGTAAACAAATTCCTGTTGAGTTTAGAAGTGGTGTAACTATGTTGATTATTGCTATTAAAACTATGTTGAATTAATTCTATAAGGTAGTGTAAAAATCTATGATGAATGTTGCTATGTGTAAAAATGTAGTTGTAAAGCAATACATTGCTATCGAAGATGTGTTGCTTTGTTGTTGTGTTTAATTACATTTGAAAATGAAGGAATGATGTTAAAATGATGCCATGCTGCTGAATTTTAAAAATAAGAAAGAAACCAATGTTTTGTGGAATTGCTACCTGAGAAAGTAGGTAGACGATAAAAGAAGAAACATGTTGAAAGAGTAACTTGGATTAAATATTGAGCTAGGAGATATGTGAGTTTCAAAATGTTTCTATACTAGCTTAAAATATATGTGTGCATAGTAGAATGTATAATCATCCATCATGAGTCGTATCTGATCCTTGATGGCATTGCGTGAGTTCTTCTGTGTGATAATTGGTTTATTGGACATAGCCAACGTTAAAGAGAAAATAGAAACCAAGGATGTGGAGCGGGGACAAACTGGAAACACCAAGATCTCGTGCAGATGAAGCATAGCATCCATATTTACTGTGAAAGTAGTCACTAAAAAAAACTCTTAAATTAAATAGATGGACCAAAACTTAGAAGATGATTGTCCAAACTCTTAGCATTATTTGAACCTTCTGCATGTAAAGAAAAATGGGCAATGCCCTCTTGTACTCTTGTTCTTAATGGAAATTATCGAGTTGATTTTAGCAATGCCATATTGTATAGCTATGATTTAAATAATTTTTAATTAAATTAAAGAATCATTTTAGATTCTTCTATGAATTATTTTTAAATTGATGTCATAGTTAGTATTCTTAAACTTGAATTAATTCTTAATTTGTATACAATTTAGAAAGCTATATGAATTTGGATGAGTAAGTCACTTGCAACTTATAAGCTATGAAATGAATACTATTTTTAATTATTTATTTGTAGACTAGATGGAGATGTCGTGAGGGTAGTCAATTAAGATAATCCTTTTAATAAAATATGAAATATTACCTTTAACCTTAGAATGTGAATTTAATATGGTGGTAAAACCCATGAAATGATCTTTTGAATCATAGCTTAAAAAGAATTGTAGTTGTTGGAAACGTGCAATGTTGTGAGCATAGGATCTAAACCAAGAGTAGAGCAATTGGTCTTTTTAGAATCCACCTTTGTGAAAAAATAAACTGACCTTTGTCTTGGGGGTGAATCTACTTTGGAATGGTTTCAAATTCATGGAAGTAGAAAATTTAGTTTCTGATGGAAAACTATCTCTATGTCTAATTAATTTTGTTCCTTTAAAATTTAATGTTTCTTTTAGAAAAGAGAGTTTTCTACTCAAGGTATTTTTGTAGATATATTTTGAAAGGAAATAATAGTAGCATAACCTTAAAAAATATTCTTAGGAAGTTTGACTTGAGAATGTGACATATGTTCTTCCATAACATTGAGGTGTAAAATTAGATTCAGGTCAATCTCGAGATAGGAGCGGATGCATTCTTTCGTCAAGGAGGATGAACCAAATTTCCTCACAAACTCAAAACTTTAGAAAAAAGCAAATGAAGTGTAGCTATCCTAGCTTTATAGGAAAGGATGACTTAGAGGTTTTAAATCTATAAAAGTTTGGGAAGATGTAAACTGAAGACCAGGTTAAAAAATATATAATCCTTATAGGTAAGGGCTTGGTTATATTATAAAACCCAAATTAGAAAATGGGTAATAAAGGAATAGCAAGATGGTGTAATTATATACCGTGATGATGGCTATAGTGAGGATGTGAACTCTTGGCTTAGGAATATATTATGTGAATCCTTTTATTGGATCTTATCTGGTGTCTTAGTGATGAATTTAGCTATGATTATAGCTAAATTCTTGATCTAACTCATCGAGAAGGATGAGCAAGCTACTTAATGTGCACATATACACACAAGTCTTAAATTTTAGTCATAATTTGACCTTACTCTGGTAAAGGAATAGATCTTAATAATCAAAAACAAAGATAAAGATATTGATACACCCAATTTTGCTAAGGTGCATAAATTATACAAAGTATGTCTCAGAGTGACTATAGATTGAAAGAATTGGTTTGGATTAAGACTCGATTAGATCTAGTAATGAGTGGTGGTATTGAACACCGTCTCTAGGTAGCTATCCAGGTAGTATTATGATATATCCCATGTTCATTTGACTTAGTTGGATTAGCCACATCATTTGGTATGGGATAAACATTTGTGAGTCATAATGGGCATGTGTTATGAAGTTCAATGTTTGGGTATTGACATAGCACTAACTGACTCTTGGTAGAGAACAATTAGTCATATGATACGTTGATTTCTTGCATAATTATATTGAACAAATCAATGAGTTAGGTCAAGGTTCTTTATGACAAGGAAGGAAAAGAAAGCGTCCACCCTTTAGATGTTATGGGCCCTAAAGGATAACCCCTATCGTAGATAAACCCACATGGATAGAACAAGAGGAACGATACTGTGGTGAATTGATTCTACATAATGGTACCTTTACGATATTTGACCAATCTCGTCCACTTGGATGACTGTTTGCATCAATCAAGAATACCAAAAGTGGTTTGATATGCCTATACTATTTCAAAATAATACTGTAAATTTATTAGGTGAAAAAATGTGCTTTGAACCTGAAAGTATTCTTATGATTAAAACTATTGTTTGAAAACAAAAAAAATTACCCTGAGATATTGGGTGGATTTTTTTTAGGTACAACCAGGTGAGTAGACTTGGGTTGTTACATATGGTATTATAGCATAAGAGATGTCTAGTTGTAGGAATTTGATCAAAACTTTTTATTGAACAAATTTAAATTTGGAAAAAAATTCTTATGGGACATATGTTGCAAGGTGGAATTTCCAAGGACTCCACGAGAGGTGGACAAGAGGAAGCCATATTAATATGAAGTCTAATTGAACCATGAATAGGAAATAGAAGAGAAGGTCCCCAAAAGAAAATAAAAATAAAGCAAGTGAAGGCACCTCCTTTAAAGGAGATTGTAGAAATTCATTCTAGAAGGGCTAGAGTGAGTCAGGAGATGGCCAAGGACCTAAAGAAGGTTGTTATTCCCAAGTTTAAAGGTATAAGTAATGAAAATATAGAGGAAAAATTTGGGAAATCACTATTTTGCAACAAAGGATTATTGATAGTCTGATCCTATTACCAAAAATTTATGAAGTGGGTTATGGAGTAAAGTAAAAAAGACTAAAGTAGGAGATCAAAATTGAGCAATATGGCAAGGAATACCCTAGAAGAAGTAATCTGAGATATGTAGATCAGAAAATAGCTAGGGAAATTGCACCTCAAAGAGAGAATGAGGATAATAACAGGGGTAGTAGAACTCTTGCAATGATTGTTAAGTATGCAAGAGGGTCCCACTTTGCCAGCTAGTGCCCCCACATGGTTGATCTCCATCGAAAAGCTCTAGAAAAATCCACCCACAATATTTTTGTGGTGATGAGTAGTTACTGTACTTGATGGACAAGTAACCCTTTTTATTTGTTAAATGGTAAAAATCTATGGTTTAGATGCACACATTTTGATAAATAGTGGATTTACTGATGGTTATTTCCACTAGTTAGTGAGGGGAATGTTTAAAAAAACACTTAAGGTTTTGGGCTAATAGTTAGAAGGTAGCATTTGGGTAAAGGGTAAACCTGCCAAGTTAATCAATGTTTATTGCTTCTCACATTTTGTTACCTAAGGAAAGAAAAACTAACTGACGATTGCATGTAGAACTCTGTAATTTTATCATGTATAGAAACCTAAAACAAATATTGATAAAGCTCTTTTGTGGGTAGAGAAAGATGGAGGACCTTGCAACTACAATCAAATTGTTTCAAGGGTAGTTGGAACAATCCATATCCATGATGAAATTCTTAATAGAAAAGGTGGAATCTCAACAATAGACAATTGAACTTCTTGTTGAACAAGAGTTTGGTAGTAAAAATAAAGGAAAGAGATCCAAGGTAAAGAAGAGAATTAATAGGACCAATCTTGGAATCAAATCCAAGGAGTTGGTTAAGTATAAGAGCTACAAAACCAATTTAAAACCTGGAGGTATTCAGGAAGTTAAGAAATAGAAATGTCGGGCACCTCATATGGGTTGTTATGTCTATGGAGAGGCACATTATGCTAATACCCTCAAATATTTGATCACAAAGAAGCTCCTAGTGAGCAATATCTGGAAACCTATGTAAAACCTAGGGTTCCAAGTCAAGTAGAAGAGGCCATGTCGCAGCCTTGAGAGGTGTTAATTTTCTTTCAACTTGGGGATGTCAAGGGTTTAAGGATAAAAATATAAGAAGTTCAAAGAAAATAGTTTCCTATCCTTTTTGAACACACATGAATAATTTTGGTGATTGTATGGATTTATGAATATAAATACATATGTATGTATATGTGAACTATTGTGTAGAGTTTTTTAGGAATTTATCTTGGTTGTGATTGGACTACTACATATAGTAGTTTTGTATATACTTTGAGGCTATTGAGTTGAGTAGCTATGTTCATGTTTTGGTTTGTGCATGGATTCTTTGAAATAATGCAATATGAAACATCATGTGAATGAATTGTTCAAATGAGTTTAAATTACTAATAGGTTGTGCATGATTGTGAATGCATGATGTATGATGGATAGATGACTGGACACTGAGAAAAATATATTTATGTATGATTGAGTTACTGAGTAGAGTAGCTTGCTTTTATGAATTATGTTTGTTTTAAGATGATGTATTTATATGTGATTAATACTATATGAAGCATCATGTGATTGTCCTATGTAAGTGAGGATTGTAAATGAATATGTACATATGATGTATGAGATGCAAATGCATAGTTTTGGTAATGATATCTATTTTTATTTACCCTGCATAAAACACAAGGACTATGTTTGTTCTAAGTGGTGGACCCTTCCCGCATGACCATTAGTTATGGATTAATTAATGGATTAAAACTTACCTTTATATTTTGGAGCATGGTACTACTGACGATCTCTGTGAGTGCAGGATAGTTGCAAGATGATTATAAAAGGAAGCAAGTCAGTAGAAAAAGGGTAAGTAATGGAAGTGATGATTCGGCTCGTGAGCACATGGAAACTCGCGCTTGCATATCATTTAGGGGTAATATAAATTGCATCTCTATGTAAGTTCAATTGTTTGAAATATTTCTTTATTACAAGGAATGAGAAATATTTTATGGTGGCAATGATGATGGGAGCCACTAGCTTGGAAAGGTATGTTAGTGTTTGTTTATTTGGACATGTATGTATGTATCTAATACTTTGAATGTTCCTTTGTTTTATTTTTATATAAAGTGAGCTTGTGTGATTAGAGGTGGCAATGAATATGTCTCAATCATGGGAGCCACCCTTTAATTGTTGAATGAAATTTTGAAAATATTTTCCTTTATTCTTTCATGATTTTATGGAAAGATAAAATTATAATAAAATAGAAAATAAAGAAAGAAAAATAGTTATTTTGTTTCTTTGAAGAAGAAAAAAAAATTGTGCAAATCGAGTTATAGTTTGCTATGTATTTGTTCCAAATTCATATTAAAGAATAGTGGCATTTGATGTTAAATTAAAAATGGAACCACCATGTTTGGTTATGAAGGAAAAGGTCCTATGTTATTTAGTGGACGGAACTCCTTTAGCATTAGACTTTATAAATATTTCTAACCTTGCTTTATTTATTTGTAAATCGTACAAAAAAATATTTTATGTTACTATTGTTGCTCCAAGGTTGGAAAAGTCGGTAGAGCTAAGTTCGTTATTGTCGAGAATTGTTGGAATGCCATGATGAAATGTGATGCGTAAGAGATTGTGGAGGAGAGGCTCGACAATCTGGCACTATGCATGAGAAAGGAGGATAAACAACTTACCGATTTTCCCGAGAGATGGTTCTTTTTGGAAAAAAGGTAGGGGAAGGAAAAGTAGAGGAGAAGGCAACAAGAAATGGACAAGAAAATGAAGAATTAGAAGACTACCAAACTGAATAATTTTGGAAGCAAAAGAAATGTGTTGGTTTTTCAGTTTGGTATTATTATGCTTGTTGCTATGCATACTATGTTTATCTGAACATGAAAATATTTTGGTGTTATTATGCTTGTTGTTGTGCATATTGTGTATATCCGAACATGAAAATAGTGTGGAGTTATTATGCTTATTGTTATGCATGTTGTGTTTAATTGATTAAAAATGGTGTGATAATCTGCGATGAATGTTGTTGTGTAAACTAAGTCTTGTTGAGTTTGGAAGTGGTGTACCTATGTTGATTATTTTTGTAAAAATCATGTTGAATTAATTCTATAAGGCAATGTAAAACTCTACGATGAATGTTGTGGTGTTGGTTGTGTAAAAATGTAGTTATAAAGCAATGCATTGTTGGTGAAGACGTATTGCCTTGTTTTTATGTTTAATCACATTAAAAAAATGAAGGAATGATGTTAAAATAATGCCATACTGCTGAATTTTAAAAATAAGAAAGAAACCAATGTTTTGTGAAATTACTACCAGAGAAATTAGGTAGACGATAAAAGAAGAAACATGCTGAAAGAGTAACTTGGATTAAATCTCAAGCTGGAAGATATTTGAGTTTTTAGATTGTTTTCATACTAGCTTAAAATGCATGTGTGCATAGTAAAATGCAATATCATCCATCATGAGTCATATCTAGTGCTTGATGGCACTGCATGAGTTCTTTTATGCGATAATAGTTTGTTGGAGATATTCTGTGTTGAAGAGAAAACAAAAACCAAGGATGTGAAGCGGAGATGAACCTACAACACCGATATCTCATGCAAATGAAGGATGACATCCATGTTTACCTTGAAAGTAGTCACTGAAATAAAGATCTTAAATGAAATTGTAGACACCAAAACAGCACCAATCCGATTATGTGACAACAAGCGCTGATCGCATTGACACACACAGCCCCTAGGGCAGCCCCCAGAGGTTAAACAGTGGTCCTAACCACTCCCAAAAGTAGTTTGGAGGTCAGAGGTCAATTTGGCACCTTTTTGGCACCTTGCTCTCTGCTCGTCCCACCCAGGGATGAATACAAACTGGCATTCGTCCCACCCAGGGACGAATATCAGCATTCACCCCAGGGTGAGGCGAATAGCAACTTTGATCGGCAAAAAGTCAAACCTCGACAAGTCCGCCAGTTAACTGAAGCTTCAGGCCATGCAATTGCGAGGAATGGCTCCAAATCAAGGAGAAAGACTTCAGTCATGCATGTCTTAGATTTTTGGAGGCCTCATGCAAGGAGACTCTAAATCAGGGAATAATATTTTTCTCAAAATAGGACATGCAACTCAAGTGGCGCCCTCGCATGCGCAATTCAAACAGAGAGACCCTAGGTCTATAAATTGGTGAGTTTTCTCACCCAAAGGATATACAGAGAAGGAGCATTTGAGCAATGAAGTGCTGCCAATTTACATACCTACTTGCGATTTGTGCCTTTCACATCCTTAATCTCTCATTCGAAAGGGAGGTTATTGGGTGACTATTGGAAGCACGAATCAAGACCCAAAACCTAATTTTTGGCCACAATATCCCACAAAATTTGTCGAAAACACCCCATAACAGGTTTTGGACCCATCCCAAGTGGATTGGTGCCGAAACAAAGTCCCAAACGGTGGGCGTCCTGCCCCCGGGCGCTCCCCAAGCTGTCGTAGTCCTAAACGCCCCACCCCGGGATGAATAGAAATATGTGATATATTTCTCTGATTTTTCTTTTGCATATTATTCTAGGTTATTTAAATAGGTTGTAGTTTAAATTTCACTTCATTCTGAGCATTTTTGACCAGGTTTTTATCATTTCCCGCCTTTACTAATCTGCAGATGCCATCATCAAAATATGGGTGCTAGAGGCAAAATTGGAGAAATATGACCATCTGGGTCTTCCCAAAACACCCCCAATTAGCTAACCCCAACTTTTCAGGTCATTTGGAGCTTCCTAGGTAGGACATTGAAGAGGGTGCTTTCTGACAAATTGTTGTAGGTTAATTCGTCCCACCCCGGAGCGAATACAAATCTGTGAGGAATTTCCCAACTGTTCTTTTTGCAGTGGTCTCCTGGTAACATATTCATGCTTCTGTCAAATTTTTAGGTCGTTCTGATGTTATTCGGTCATCGTTTTAATATTTTCATGCATACACTAACAGTAGGCCTTGGGAAACACATGTTTTATTCTATCTGCAGGTGCTACTAATATTTTCTATTTCCTTGAACGTAGGTCTTCGACATCAGAGGAGAAGGAAGGAATCAAAAATCATACACACAAGTGGCGGTGACGTTTTGGTCCGCCCATCTTACATGTGGGCACGCGGAAGAAGGATTTGCTATCTATGGATGTGATAAAGAAACATATTTGACGCTCCTATCCCCTAAAAAGGAAGGAGACGTATTGTAACACGACTTTGAAAGCATATCAATAAAAAGGGCAGCATATTTCATATTGCTTTTATCTTGTGTCGATTCGTCTATGTTCTTTCTTTTCATGCATGTTGCAATATATAGGCTTTTAGCGTTAAGTTTGGTTTTAAACGCATCTTGCTTGGCATATTCCTTTTTGTTTCCGTATCCTCGTGCTTTCAGTGGCGATCACGGTGGGACCTCTGTCCCTTGATTTTTAAGATTAAATTTCTGATTAAAGTTGCTTGTTTTTGCTTGCAGGTACCAAGTTCTCAAATGTTGGACTGTTGTTCGTCCTACCCTGGAACGAATACATATCTGTTATTCGTCTCACCCCAGGACGAATAGCTCTCTGTGCACTTTTCAGGCAGAAATTCAGAGACATCCAATTTGGGCAGAGAAGAGGTAGGGGTCTTAAACACCCTCTGTCAATTTTTTGCTTTCTGTTTTCTGTTCTCTGGTTTTTTTTGCTTGCATAGGAGAGTTTAAATGCTTGCTTGTTTCATTTTTGCAACTTAAAAAGAACCCCACACACCACGTGGTAATTTAAACCAAGGAGTTGGTCGTAAAACCCCAACCCTTGAGCAAGACCAACGGTGGATTTCATCATCACCTTGGCTTGAGATATTGCATCCATAACCCCGATCGCGACTGTTGCTAGACGTAAATCCTGACGAAAGCTGACCAAGTGTAGCTTGGGGTGATTCCCAGTGCATGAGGATAAGTCTTCTATGGTAGGTGTCATAAATAGAGTGATTCCCCTTCCGTACCGCCTATGTTCCACGTATCATCTACTCTCACGTACCTATAGTCTCCCTCACGTAAGGGCGGGTATATAGAGAGGTTGGTATATCGGTCCGACAATGGTATATTGAAGGGGCGACCATTTTGGGAGTCATAAGAGCCATCATAATTGCATTTAAATGGTCTTCACAAAAATCTTTCAAAAACAAAAAAAAAAACAAAACACACTAAACCAGATTTAGGGCACACTTTTAATATTTAAAAGAGATAATCATTGCTTGTGTGTGTGATATTTTCTATTTAGTGTAGCATAAAAAATCATAAAAAGAAAAATAAAAAATAAAAATCTACGCATTTTTAGGTAAACATCACCATGGTGTACACCCGTAGCCGAGCCCGATCACGGGCAAAAGCTACAGAGAGTGCACCAAGGGGGACAAGTCACCTCCGATATAGTCCTGAGGACTTGGTCATCCCGCCTTGGCGGCATGACACACAAGATAGTCCACATCATGCCATTACGAAACAGGACTATAGAGGCACCTCTTTGAGGGGCACCCCCACTCAAGCATAGGTCCTTTCAAGAGGAGAACCTACACGTGGCACTCAACATAGACAGGAGACCTCCCTTAGACGCTCGTTATGAGTGGCCTAGTGATGAAGTGTTAGAGCAACAGAGGGTCCAGAAGGAGGGGCCACATGACTTCGTCATCCCTCCTTTACCCCGTATTACTGTTAGAAACACTAGGCAATATCCAGAGTATCAGGCTCTCCAGATAGGGCAAGACAATTCTGCCCGCACCTTTTATGCATACAAAAGAGAGAACGAGGAAGACCACTATGTTCCTCAAGAGCAATACACAGCGTGGGAATGATGCACTTCCGCACCCGCTGTGTATCAGGATCACTCATTGAGGCCAGAGCCTCAAGTGAATGCCGCTAACCTCGACAGAGGGAAGCAACCCATAGGGGTCTCGGATCACCATGACCGAGATAGACATGTAGGAGAGGCATCTAGGCTTCCTAAACAAGAGATGACAGAACAAATTGACTTGGCATTTGCCAAACTAGCCACCCACCAAGCGCAAATCATGCGGCTCAGGCAAGACCAACAACAATTAGAACATTTGTGTCACCTTAACAAAGAGCGCATTCAGCGTCAGACAGCCGAGTTGCTTCACAACAATGTGCCTGAGAAGGTCCCAACCCCTCGCGCACATAAATTAGAAGTGTATGAGAGGCACAACCCCTTGGTGCGAGATAGGTCTCCGTGACCTCATCAAGCACTGCCTCCAAGACCTCCTAGACCTGAGCGGGAAGCCACTCCCAGACACTATGATGGGCACCCTCCGTGGGCACCCATCAATGTTTACAAGCCTAGGCCAGACACTCCTCAAGAAGCCTATGAGGAGTATGAACAAGAAGAAGAGTGGGCTGAAATGCCCTATCAAGGCAGAAGGGGTGCTACCCAGCTACCCCTCCAAAGGCCTCAAATTCCTCGCAACCCACAGCGGGAGCAAACCAAGGAGGAGGAGATCAAATCCTCTGATGCATATAAAGCATTGCTAGAGCGCTTAGAGTCTATGGAGCTCAAGACTTCTGGGCCCCAAAAGCCTACTTTACGCCAACTCCGTAGTCATCCTGTGCATCCGTCAGTGTCGGCACCTCCATACCCTGAACACTTTAAGCTGCCCCAGTTGGCACTCTTTAGAGGGGAGGAAGATGCCCAAGAGCATGTGACTCGATTCTTGAGCCAATGCTTTGGCATTCAGGACAATGATGCTTTGCTATTAAGAACATTTATAACCACATTCGTAGGCTCTGCCTCGGATTGGTTTACTCAATTACCAAAGCACAACATCTGTAACTTGGATCAGCTAGTGGATGCGTTCCTAGAATGCTTCACCTTCAACACCAAGAAAAAGGCATCACTAAGTGATCTAGCTAGCCTCAGGCAGTATGAGGAAGAATCTATGGCGGCATATGGGAACCGATGGAGGACGTTGCTTTCAAAGCTGCCCTACCTCCCTCCTATGTCCGACTTGACTCAAATGTTCTCCAAGAGTTGTTTGAGATCGATCTCCATGCTATTGCAGCTGCAGCAATATGCCACTTTAGAGGAAGCTCTGGCGCAAGCCAGAATCATCGAGGAGATCAAGATACAGGATGGCAAAATTGCCAAGCCTAAGAAAAAAGAATGGAACAAGAACACCAAAATAGGGACTATGCAACAGAAACCCGCCATGGTCAATCAGGTTGCTATAAATGTCCCTAAGCCTGCACAAGCAACATAGCCTCCAAAGGCTAACTATCAGGCGGTGCCTCCCAACAACTATGATAGAGAAAACCAAATGTAGGAACAAAATCAGTAGCGTCGCCCTAGGCAACAATTTATGCCTTACACAGAGTCCAGGGACTCCTTGTTTGACCGCTTGTCAGTGGCGAACTTGATCAATCTGCCAGAAATTCAAACCATAGACCCTAATGCGCCAAAGCCTAAGGGGTACAGGGAGGACTTGTACTGTAGGTTCCACAGATGAAAGGGACATGACCTTAACGCCTGTTGGAAGTTCAAAGGTTTGGTGCAAGACCTCATTGACAACAATACATTGGCAGTGGATAATCCCATAGCGCCCAACAACCAACAAATGGGAGTTTTTAGAGACCCCTTGCCCGCACATGATGCACAAGCAAAACCCCTTCACGTCAATGAGGTGCAACAGAATTGCCCCATGGAGGGGTATGTAGGGATGATAAGCATAGTGACTAGGAACAAGAGATATCCCGGAGCTGCCCCCATGGCAGTCACAAGAGAAGTTCCATCGACGTCACAACCTCAACAGAACCCTACGCAGCTTCCCCCGCCTAGACCAGTGGCCATGATTCGGACTAGACTTACCCAAAGTCTAAGGACCACATCGGCTAGGCTCTCCATATACGAGCTTATTCAACAATCAGCGCCCCATCGGGAGGCTCTCATGGAGATATTAAAGGCCATTGAGCTGCATCCCCATGAAGCAAATTCTTTCAACAACTTCGTGGGCCATGTGAAACAATGTACAGAACCAGTCATCACCTTTAGAGAAGATGAATTGAAATCGATGGCTGGTGATGTGGCGGATCCACCCCTGCACGTTATTGCATGGGTCAACGGGATTCCGTATAAGCGGGTGTTGGTGGACACTGGTTCATCCAGTAACATTATTACAACCGTAACATTAAAACATTTGAAGTTGTCGGCCTCTCACATCGTACCTTCCACCTATACTCTTCGAGCATTCAATGATGCGATATGCTCGATAGTTGGCACAATTGTCCTACCCATCCAAGTGGGACAAAAGACCATTCATACATTGTGCCACATTTTAGAAGGTGAGATGGCTTATAATATCTTGTTGGGGCGACCTTGGATCCGAGACATGAAGTGTGTCCCTTCAATTGCTCATCAATGCTTAAAGTATACATTTGAAGGATAGGTGCATGTAGTCCCCGTAGACTTAGAGCCCTTCAAATACTGCAATTCGATGCAACTAATGCCGCAGTCGACCCTTCCATCAATGCATTTGGATTTTTAGTTAAATCCATCTAAACAGGGTCCGATTACGTAGGAATCCCCATTTCCAAGTCCTTCAAATTCCCAGTCGGGTCCATCTTCCTCATCTGGTCCTTCAACAACGATGCCACCTCCGGTGGCCACACCAAAGGACAAGGGAAAGAAACCCCTGGAAGAGGAACCACCCTTAGTCTCAACCATCTCGATAGAAGAGATGCCTAGTAGAATGGAAGTCGAGATGCCTAGTTCACCCCACATGGAGTGGACTCAGGGAGAACTCCCATTCGCTCCCCCTCAAATGCCAACAATCACAGTTGAGATGGCCAACACAGGATTGGGGGAGTATCTAGTGCGAAACATTATAGCAACGCCCACACTTGAGTCCATGCAGGACATGGGGAGACCTCGACTCCCCATCGGCTCTGTGGTTCCTCTAGGCTACCCACCCAATCAGACAAACTTTGTTTATGGGGGCCTGGATAATGGCGTTGAACCTCACCTGCAAGAAGAGGAAGATGAAGAGCCCTTTGTGGAGGACGTCAATTATTTGTCTAACCTAGACTTCGCATTGAGATATCTTGGCCAATGCAATTGGCATGGATATGGGTTGGGCAGGTATGAGCAAGGAGTGCATGTTCTTTGCCAACCAAGATATCAAATGCCTTATGACAAGTCAGGAGTAGGGTTCAACCACCCCCTGCCCCTTGACATCTTGGTAGAGAACATGCAAGGCCTAGGGATAGGCAACAAGGATGGGTTGGCATTAGATCCATATGCCAATCCTAACACAACCTATACATTGGGGGATTATCTCCCATTACTAACAAACAACCTTGTTGACCTTAACAACCCTTTCCCTTCGATCGAAAAGGGAGACAATTCAAGGACTCACCTCCAAGAGGGATATGGACAAGACCAAGAAGGGTCTTCGAATGATGAGTTGGAGTATGAGGTAGCACCTTGGGATCCTTTTGAGTCTAATAACAATCATCCACAAGTGCATCCCATGGATGATGATCAGGAGAGCTTCCTGACAATGTTCCCTTTAGATGTTCCGATTGAGCATATGCTACCTCAAGAGAATCAGGTCCCCCCCAAAGAGCGGAACAACCTCGATGGGACCATATTAATCTGCTTGAGCAAGATGAGCTTCATATGTTGCAAATAGTTGTTGGTGCCAATGAAGGCCTTTGGATTTTTGATAGTGATTACGAAGATGAAACTGAGATGGCTTATCTCAATCATATGCGACAACAACAATATCCCTTGGACATAGATGACATGTTTGAACAACTACACCTAGGGCCAAGGCATCGGTGGCACCTAAACCAGGCGTAGTTATAGCAATTACTGCACCCGCCACTCTAGGTATACAGAGAACATCTTCCGCCTGGAGACCCTATAGCACCATCAGTGCCTAGGGTAGATCCTGTCCTCTTATACGCACATAGGGCTGATCCATTTGTACCAGTGCCCACAGAGCCAGATCCAGAGCACCAAGAACATCCGGAATGTCAGAGTCATCACACCTACGGTAATGGAGACCACAATCATTTCATCAACATGATCTCCATTGACTTAACCACCCCCATCCATGATCCAGCCGACCCAACACGGTCATTGCATCTAGACATAGAGGCTATCGATTGGGATCGCGCTGACACACCACCATCCCCATCAGAGTACTGGCCTTGCGGTGGGATGTTTCATTTCACTCCAGGATAGACTCAGGATGTCTTCCATGCTGAAGAGGAACCTCGACGTTCCTAACGATGATCTTAATTCAGCAAATGATATCCACTCGATCCCAACTCCACACCAGTTGGAGGATGGATCCCACATGTCGGTCGAGGAGATGACTGACGTAGACATCGGCTCAGATCCAATGAATCCATGGATTCTCAAGCTGGGGGTAAGTCTCTCCCCCGAAGAGCAAGCCGATTACATTGCCCTTCTCAAAGAGAAGAAGGAGGTTTTTGCATGGTCATACAAAGACATGCCGGGACTAGACCCACAGCTAGTCACGCATAATTTAACGCTTGATCCGACAATCAAGCCAGTAAAGCAAAAACTATGCAAGATGCACCCAACAGTGGCCTTAATGGTCAAAGATGAATTGCAAAAGTTGTTGGATGCATAGTTTGTCATCTGCATGGATTATCCACCATGGTTGTCTAACATGGTGCCCATCAAGAAGCTCGATGGGAGGATTCGCATATGCACCAATTTTTGAGATCTAAACAAAGCGAGTCCTAAGGATGATTTCCCCTTGCCTAGCATCGATGCCTTGGTAGACGCTACAGCGGGCCATGAAATGCTTTCCCTCATGGATGGTTTCTCAGGATACAATCAGATTCGTATCAATCCCGAGGACCAACTAAAAATGGCATTCACAATGCCTTGGGGGACATTTTGTTATAAGGTCATGCCTTTTGGCCTTAAAAATGCTGGCGCCACCTACCAACGTGCCATGACGTACATCTTCCATGATTACATGCACAAAACTTTGGAAGATTACATGGATGATTTGTTGGCCAAATCTCTTTTGCGCCCAAATCATCTCGATGACTTACGCAAGATCCTCGATCGCCTCATTGAGCATAAAGTCAGACTAAACCCCAAGAAGTGCGTATTTGGCATCACATCTAGAAAGCTTTTGGGTTTCATAGTCTCCAAGCGAGGAATCGAGGTGGATCCAAACAAATTCAAGGCAATCCTTGAAATGCTTCCCCCAACTACCATCAAGCAGCTCAGAAGTCTACAGGGAAAGGTTGCATCGATCAAACGCTTCATAGCGCAGTTATCTGACAAGTGCCGACCCATGAATAAATTATTGCACAAGGGGGTAGCATTCCACTGGGATGACGAGTGCCAGTCAGCCTTTGATGATATTAAATAGTACTTGGCTTCACCGCTAGTATTGGCACCACCTAGACCAGGAGTGTCATTCTACTTATACATCTCAGCTACTGAGGTGGCACTGGGTGCCATGCTGTCCCAGCATAATGAATTGCACAAAGAATAGGCTACTTACTATCTTAGCCGCACCCTGGTCAGTTATGAACTTAACTATGCATACGTCGAGAAGCTCTGCTTGGCAGTGGTGTTTGCTACCAAGAAGCTATGCCATTACATGCTGAGCAACAAGACGTATGTTGTGTCTAAGGAGAATCCATTGCGATACATGATGAGTCATACTTATCATAGTAGCCGCACGACAAAATGGATCATGTTGTTGATGGAGTTTGACATAGAGTTCATTGGATAGAAATCCATAAAATGTCAAGTCATCACCGATCAACTGGCAGAGGCTCCTCTTGAAGATGATCAGCCTCTAACCGTAGAACTACCTGATGATGGGGTCTTCCATGTTTCAGAATCGCCAGATTCTGATGAGCTTGAGTCACAGGCTGACATAACCTTATTCTTCGATGGTTCTAAATGTGAGCAAGGAGGTGGTGCAGGAATTGTATTCTTCACTCCACAAGGGGCTCCAATGCCTCTATCATTTAAATTAGACTTCCCGTGCACCAACAACAATGCAGAATATGAAGCCTTGCTCATAGGTCTTCAAATAGTAGTCACCATGAACATTAAACGTTTAAACATCTTTGGTGATTCGTTGTTAATTGTCAATCAAGTAAAGGGGATATTCCAATGTAAATGTCTAGTTCTATAGGCCTATAAAGCCCTTGTGGACAAATTCTTAGCACAACTTGAATGGTATGACATCGAGGCACTCCCTCGATCATCGAATCATTTTGTGGATACTATGGCCTCTTTGGGGTCACTAATCCCGCAAGACCCTTCTGGTGAAATGACAACCATTCAGGTCAAAACATTATCGCAATCCATGATGGAGCGTGCAAGCTCTGACCTAACGCCAGGAATCCACCTGATCCAGATTGAACCATCTCAGGATAGGTTCTCTCGAATTCATGATTGTCTGACTCGCACCAACTGGGGGTCCTTGTTCTCCCCGACCCCTCTTAATAGCAACACAACGCTATTTTTACAAGTTCTTTCCCGCTCAGCTTTTGCTAGGGATGAACTTCAGGAGGGATTGGCCATTCATACCATCGAGGTTTCTGATCAGCAGGATTGGTACACACCCATAAGGGATTACCTCAAGCTAGGTACTCTCCCACTTGGATTGACACAAGCCGCGAAAAGATCATTCAAACAGAAAGCGGCAAAACATGTCTTGCTAGGAGACATTTTGTATCGTCGGAGCTATGAAGGAATCCTCCTCCGTTGCTTGGACCAGCAGGAGTCCGCTTGGGCGATCACCCAAGCCCACGATGGTACGTGCGGTGGCCACTTCAGCGGTATAGCCATCGCAAAGCGCATTCTCCGCATGGGTTATTATTGGCCATATTTAGAGCGAGATTGTTGCGCATATGTGAAGAAGTGCGTGAAGTGTCAACATCATGCCAATTTGACACACGTACCTTCTCAGGCCTTGCAACCGATCCAATCGGCTTGGCCTTTTTCGTAGTGGGGCTTTGATCTAATCGGAAAGATCTCCCCTGCGTCGTCGGGTCATCACACATTTATCATAACGGCCATAGAGTATTTTACCAAGTGGGTGGAAGCAATTCCGTTAACCTCTACGACTGGACCTCGCATTGCGGAGTTTATTTTGCATAACATCATATGTCATTTTGGTATTCCATCCAAGATCCTCTCGGATAATGGGATGCCCTTCAAGAATAAATATGTGCGTGCTTTGACCACAAAGTACAAAATTCAGCACAGTTTTTCAACACCCTATTATCCGTAGGCAAATGGGCAAGCAGAGGCATCCAACAAAATGCTAGTCACCATCCTCAAAAAGACCATCATAGATAATCATAAGGATTGGCACATTCAGATCCCGCTTGCCCTATGGGCTTATCGCACTAGCATTCGGATGCCCACTGGGGCAACTCCATTTTCGTTGGTGTATGGCTCCGAGGTCGTCATGCCTCTTGAGTTGGAAATCCCTTCCCTACGCATTTCAATGCAAGAGTTCATCGATGATGACACTGCACGGCAGGCCCGATTAGACCAACTTACGTTGCTCGATGAACGACGTGTCAATGCTCTCGAGCATTTGCGTATCTATCAAGAGCGACTTAAGAGAGCATATAACATGAAGGTTCACCTAAGGGATTTTTAGGTTGGAGATTTGGTCTTAAAAGAGAATCAATATAATTCTAATTTGTCGTCCCATCTAAGGGACAAGTTCATGGCAAACTGGTTAGGTCCTTATGTGATTGATAGTAAAATAGGACCTGGAACATACCGGCTCGCCTCTCTTGAAGGAATCAAGGAGCTAGAACCCTTGAACATCAGTCATTTGAGACCATTCTACATTTAGAGAGCCATAGTCCACACAAAAGCTCCAAGGATTCCTACAATCGCTTGGTCAACCCAAAAGCTCCAAGGATTCCCATAATCGCTTGGTCAACCCAAAATGCTCCAAAGGTGTCCATAAACCCTTTGGTCAAACCAAAAGCTCCAAGGATTCCCATAATCGCTTGGTCAACCCCATAAATGCCCCAAAGGTATCCATAAACCCTTTGGTCAAACCAAAAGCTCCAAGGGTTACCATAACCGCTTGGTCAAAATAAATATTCAAAAACAAACAAAAACAATAAAATCATCAAAAAATAACAAAAAAAATTGCATCTCAATTCCATGCATACTCTTAAACATCAAAATACAAAAATATAGGTTGCATTAGGCATCACATCCATACATTGCATATTTGCTAGGTCATACATGTCCCAAGCACCATAGACTGTAATTACTTGGCAATTCCCTCATTTTCCACAATCCATTTTATAAATGCATACATCCCGAATAACACCATCGCCATTTTTAGCAAAGTCAGTTGTCTCCTAATGTATATAGGGTTTTCATCATTCAGCTGTCTTTAAATTGCTAGCCAAAAACTGTACAAAGTTAAACAGATTTTCCAAGGGAAAGTTTTACTTGGGTCAAGCCTCGTTACGTAACATCCCTACACAAGTTAAAACACATAAAATAATTCCTAAGTTGTGTGAACGCAAGAGAAACCTACAAAGCAGTCTAGGGTACCATAGGTGAAAGATTAGCCTGTTCATCCCCCTGTGCGAATGGTTCAAGAGTGCTAAGAATTGACAAAAGGACAAGCTCTTCCCCATCAATTCCCCTAAATAAATAGTGGTTTTCACCACTACCACAACTCCCAATCACCGTTGGTCCTCAAAGTTGTAAGGATTCGTACTACACGTCCCTGCCAAGGATGGGTAGTCATCCCCAAGGCCTAAAAGGATCAATGACCATTCAAAAACAAAATTTCCACAAGCCATCATCACAATCACCTTTGGTCTCTCAAGTCGTAAGGATTCATACTACACGTCCTTGCTAAGGATGGGTAGTCATCCCCAAGGCCTAAAATATCAATACCCTTACTTCATAATCTCCATACTACCCTTTGGTTCCCAAAGTCGTAAGGATTCGTACTACACGTCCTTGCCAAGGATGGGTAGTCATCCCCAAGGCCTAAAAGGATCAATGTTATTCACCAATCACAAACATACCAGCTTAACCTTACAAAGCTCAAAAGCCAAATCAAATAACAGTGGTTATCACCACTATTCAAAATCCTTGCTCCAAAAGAAAAACAAAGAAAGAACAAAATAAACAGTGATTTTCATCACTTTGTATACGAGCAAATATCCTAAACCATTGAGCCAATAAAAAGCCCGAACTTGAATCCCTGGAATTCTCAGCATTCGAAAAACCATCTAGGTGATCCTCATTACGGGTTTGGTGGACAGCCTACCTGGCAATGGCGGTATCCTACACGCATGATGATATGTCTATCACATTAGCTTTGCGTGTGAGCAGACCAATGTTTGCATGTGGATGAGCTAGCTTATGGTACCTTAGGTTGTCTCATGGATTAATCTTACTAAATACAACAACGGAGTTAGTGGAGCTAATTAGGTGATCCTCAATACAGGTTTGGTTGATAGCCTATCTGGCACTGGCGGTATCCTGACAAATACCACATAAACGAACTCAATTGCACACACAGGGATGTGAAATAACTGGGCAAAACTCAAGTCTGATTTATACCTTGTTCAAAAGTCTTGCGAGATAAATGTACAGTTTTGGCTAGTTAGGTAAAATATCTGAGTCTCAGAAAATCTTAATTACATTTTAAAAACAACTGGTACATTTCATTACGTCCATCATCATCCAAAAATATGTAAAATACAAAAACAAAGTTATCACATGCCAAGTCCTCCCACAAAGCCATTCCATAAGTACAATAAGCCAGTCAATCTTGAACAGTCTATGGTGCCATCGACAAGTTATCACCAACTCATTTCATTCATTCCATATGCATACATCATCTAATTAGACACATCGCATTCATAATCCCATATGCATACATCATCATCAAATAATTATAAAAAAAAATTTATATAAATCATGACAAGTGTTTACACACAAAGAATGTCATCTGTATATATATTATCAAAAAATGCCCGTAGGCTACAATGAACAGGTCCTATGACCCCACAACAAAATCCCAAAGTTCAAAAACCCCCAAGCCTAGGGCGTCGGCCACCATGATCACGCAGGATCGGTGCGACGGGAACTACCCCCTGTGGTGAGTCCTATGGGACCCCTCGCTCTAGCCCTCGCATCATGCCTACTACCGCCTCCCTCATCCAATCACTTATGATGAGATGATGCTATCGACTAGTATCACTGCCCCTCATCCGACGTGAAGAGCCCCCTCTAGAGGGTGTAGGACCTACCCATCGAGGCGATCAATCTCTGCCTCCATCTCCAACCGATATCGCACCGAGTCCATTTCTTACTGACGATACATCACCAAAGTACCGTCACGATGTGCCAGCCATGTTTGTAGGAGATCCCTCTCCCATGCCACATCGGTATCCCCATCCTTCGGTGGTATGCAGCCCATGCGTTCTCCTGCTTCACTAGCTACGTTCGTAGGAGATCCCTCTCCTGTAGCATCCCCAAGATCCTCATCCCACCTTCGACGTAACCCCACCAATCATGCATCATCCTCATCATCCATCCAAAATTCATCGACAGCAACCCTACCTCTATGTCCTCCACCACTGCTTGAGGCATTGCCATATCTAGAACAGCAGCCTACTCTGGCTCCCACTGCTCCGAGACGTCCTACATTTTGGCTGGTCTAGAACCCCATAATCCATGCCCACATCCTCAACCTCCACCATCTCTGCATCATCCAATGGAGCACCCCAACCCTCATCTGGTGCCTCTGCACCCTCATCCCCTACTACCTCCCCCCACCTAGAGGCCCCTCGCCTCGCCACCATCGCAAGGTCCACCACTGCTCATACTTAGTCGTTACCTCGATGTCATCCACATCTAGGATGTCAATTGCAGCATCTGCATCCTCATCCAGTGGTGCAATGACTGGCCAAGCTAGAGTCTTCTCGTCCCCTCGACGTTGATAGACCAAGGGCTCCCCAGGCAACCCCTGGCATACCCCAAACTATCATGTCACCCGACTATAAGGGAAGAACTCCTACTTGGTCCCATGCCGCCCAATCAGCCACCACCCCCTACGAACCCATCGGAGCCACTCTCCAGCCTCAGGCCAGGCTGGACAGTCCCAGTAGGGATGCCAAAACACATCCCCTGGAGTAAGCCAAGCAAAGGCATCCACATAGTGCCCTACGACACCTGCCCATCATCGACTCTGTCCCTGCTCCTCAGACCACCATAGAGCCGCATACCCGATATCCCTATCCACCATCTCGGCTCGAGTCATCCATGGTAACCCCACCGGCCTCTCCACCGCTATGTGCTGCCACGCCCAACACTACAACAAGTAGCTACAACTAATCCCCTTCCGCCTCCGGTAGTGGACCTCGTACAACTCATCATAGAGCTGTGCCAGCAAAGTCTGTCCCCACCTCATGATCATCGGTGCGTCCGTCGGACACTCCACTAGCATGAATACCACCTCTAGTAGGTTCCATGGGAACCTCACCCCCGAAGAGTCGGGTAGTAGCATGTTGGAAATGAGGCCCATCAGTAATGCGTGCCTCACTCCCAACACTCCCTTCTCCAGCCACCATCGAACCAGAATGCCACCAACATGACAGTTGATCTATGCCCTCTCCACTGGGCTATCCACACCCATCGCCTCTCCATGCCCAAAGCAGCGTGTCAGCACTGTTGTCCGTTGATCCCGTGGCGTCGTCCTGATCGGTAATCCATCTATCGAAATCCGTAGAATCCGGTAGACATCCTCCAAGGTCACCGTCATCTCCCTTGTTGGGAGATGGAAGGTATTGGTCCGTGGTTCCCATAAGTTGATCAGGGCCGTCAGGTAGGCCCGATCCCCGACCACCGGCTCCAACCGAGTCACCTGCTTGAGCCCAAGGGCATCAAGCCACTCCCAGTCCACCAAAGTCAGTGCCTCCCATGCTTTAGTGAAAACCGTGGGCACACGGTACCGGCTCTTCACAACCTGCAAAAGAAAACAAAATAAAAACATTAAAAAATAGGAAAAATGTAAATAAAAAAATAAAAATAAAATAGTTTGTCATTCTAGGGTTTTTAACACTAATAAATTAAAAACAAAAAAATTCAAAAAAAAGTTTGTTATCTAGGTTTTTAACTCTAACGATAAATTAAACAAAACAAAAAAAAAAAAAATCATTTTTTCTAGGTTTTTAACTCTAACCGATAAATTACACACAAAAAAATAAAAACTATATTTTGGTCTAGGGTTTTTAACTCTAATGATAAATTAAAAAAAAAAATAAAAAAATAATTGTTTGATGTCCTAGGTTTTTTTTCTTAAAAAAAAAAATGATCACTTACAAACACAAAAACACAAACCACAATAACTAACTAGGGTTGAGCTACGTTTTTACGCTTAGTTTTACCCTATGTTTCTAACCTAAGTTATGATCTTTGTTAAATTTGGGTTAAGCGACGTTTTAAGTTATGTTCTAAACTAAGTTTTTTAAGCTAAGTTTTAAACTACACTTTTGATCTTTGTTTAACTAGGGTTCAACTACGTTTCAACTTAGTGTTAATTTTGATAAATAGGATTTTAAAATAAACAAACAAACAAAAAAAAACACACATTGCAGTTTTTCAAAAGCTGATAACAAACAACCAATAAAGAGGAAGGGCACTCACTGGTCTCACTTCGGCTCCGCCGCTCGATCCGGTTCATGCACTCATGGTGGCAGGAAAATTTTGGCAGCGCTTCGCTTCACAGAATTGACCTCCTCCTCCTCAGAGCTCCAAATCGCCAGGAAAAACAAATGCAAATGAGCCCAAAACCCAGTTTTGGCCTTTAAATAGGCTTTTGAGCCTGTACTCGTTCCCCCTAGGATGAGCACTCTGGTTAGCACTCGTCCCACCCTAGGATGAATACTCAATAGGAATTCGTCCCACCCAGGGATGAATACAAAGCAAAAATTCCAAAAAAAGCAAAAACTGCACAAAAATGCACCAAAAAGAGCAATAAAATTGTCCAATGAGAGTGCTTTTGCACTTGACATTCTGGGCATGCAAAATAGATGTCGGGGTCACAAATCCTCACTATCCTACTCCCTAAGAAGGCTACCATAGCCGGACCACTCCACGGGATGATGGATTTTCGAGAATTTCATCCCCAAACGACATCACAAAATGGGTCAAAACCCAACCAAAAATAGCAATAACATTGCCGAACGAAGGCGCTTTTGCGCCTGACATTCTTGGCATCCAAAATAGACGTTGGGGTCATGAATTTTCACTATCCTACTCCCTAAGAAGGCTACTATAGCCGGACCGCTCCATGGGAGAATGGATTTTTGTCAATTTTAGCTCCAAATGGCGTCGCAAAAAGGGTTTAAACCCACCAAAAATAGGTCAGAATGTTCGGAAACTGCTTGAGCATTCAAAGGTAAACAACTGAAGGCACCCTTACCTAAGTCATCTTGGGTCAAGCGACTCATCGCTTTTCTCATGTCGGTCATTCCCTCATCGATTCGTCGCTTGAGGGGGTAGTCACACTTAGTCACCAATCAACAAAAACACACCCAATCATGGAAATGACACGCATTCAAAGGATCATTGACAAAGACAATCATGCCCTTGCTTGGGGCAGCAAACAAGCAATAATCACAAGCTGATCAAACACTTGGCATTCGTGAATCATGAACTCAAGGTTCCCATAGACAAAAGGTTGCGCCCTTTGCCTATTCATGATTGATCAATGTCCAAGTTCAAGTAACACCTCACTGAACAAGGTTAACACTTGAATTAAGTTCCTTAGCTCGTCAAAAGCAAGGATTCAAGAATGCGTGCCCTTTCCATACTTGGGGCATCAAGAGTTGGTTAGGTTACTGAGAAACCCTAATCATTAGTGCTTTGGTTATCTATTTTTGCTCGATGCTATGCCTTGCACAACGCTTCCCAAAAAGGGGCATCTGTAGACACCAAAACAACACCAATCTGATTATGTGACAACAAGCGCTGATCGCATTGACACACACAGCCCCTAGGGCAGCCCCCAGAGGTTAAACAGTGGTCCTAACCACTCCCAAAAGTAGTTTGGAGGTCAAAGGTCAATTTGGCACCTTTTTGGCACCTTGCTCTCTGCTCGTCCCACCCAGGGACGAATACAAACTGGCATTCGTCCCACCCAGGGACGAATATCAGCATTCACCCCAGGGTGAGGCGAATAGCAACTTTGACTGGCAAAAAGTCAAACCTCGACAAGTCCGCCAGTTAACTGAAGCTTCAGGCCATGCAATTGCGAGGAATGGCTCCAAATCAAGGAGAAAGACTTCAGTCATGCATGTCTTAGATTTTTGGAGGCCTCATGCAAGGAGACTCTAAATCAGGGAATAATATTTTTCTCAAAATAGGACATGCAACTCAAGTGGCGCCCTCGCATGCACAATTCAAACAGAGAGACCCTAGGTCTATAAATTGGTGAGTTTTCTCACCCAAAAGGATATACAGAGAAGGAGCATTTGAGCAACGAAGTGCTGCCAATTTACATACCTACTTGCGATTTGTGCCTTTCACATCCTTAATCTCTCATTCGAAAGGGAGGTTATTGGGTGACTATTGGAAGCACGAATCAAGACCCAAAACCCAATTTTTGGCCACAATATCCCACAAAATTTGTCGACAACACCCCATAATAGGTTTTGGACCCATCCCAAGTGGATTGGTGCCGAAACAAAGTCCCAAACGGTGGGCGTCCTGCCCCCGGGCGCTCCCCAAGCTATCGTAGTCCTAAACGCCCCACCCCGGGATGAATAGAAATATGTGATAGATTTCTCTGATTTTTCTTTTGCATCTTATTCTAGGTTATTTAAATAGGTTGTAGTTTAAATTTCACTTCATTCTGAGCATTTTTGACCAGGTTTTTATCATTTCTCGCCTTTACTAATCTGCAGATGCCATCATCAAAATATGGGTGCTAGAGGCAAAATTGGAGAAATCTGACCATCTGGGTCTTCCCAAAACACCCCCAATTAGCTAACCCCAACTTTGTAGGTCATTTGGAGCTTCCTAGGTAGGACATTGAAGAGGGTGCTTTCTGACAAATTATTGTAGGTTAATTCGTCCCACCCCGGAGCGAATACAAATATGTGAGGAATTTCTTGACTGTTCTTTTTGCAGTGGTCTCCTGGTAACATATTCATGCTTCTGTCAAATTTTTAGGTCGTTCTGATGTTATTCGGTCATCGTTTTAATATTTTCATGCATACACTAACAGTAGGCCTTGGGAAACGCATGTTTTATTCTATCTGCAGGTGCTACTAATATTTTATGTTTCCTTGAACGTAGGTCTTCGACATCAGAGGAGCAGGAAGGAATCAACAATCATACACACAAGCGGCGGTGACGTTTTGGTCCGCCCATCTTACATGTGGGCACGCGGAAGAAGGATTTGCTATCTATGGATGTGATAAAGAAACATATTTGACGCTCCTATCCCCTAAAAAGGAAGGAGACGTATTGTAACACGACTTTGAAAGCATATCAATAAAAAGGGCAGCATATTTCATATTGCTTTTATCTTGTGTCGATTCGTCTATGTTCTTTCTTTTCATGCATGTTGCAATATATAGGCTTTTAGCGTTAAGTTTGGTTTTAAACGCATCTTGCTTGGCATATTCCTTTTTTGTTTCCGTATCCTCGTGCTTTCAGAAATAGATGGACCAAAACTTAGAATATGATTGTCCAAACTATTAGCATTATTTGATCCTTATGAATGTAAGGAAAAATGGGTAATGTCCTCTTGTACTCTTATTCTAAATGGAAATTATCGAGTTGGTTTTAGCGATGCGCGGATTGTATAATTGTGATTTAAATTATTTTTAAGTTAATTTAAGAATCATTTTTTTAGATTCTTCTATGAATGATTTTTAAATTGATGTCACATTTAGTAATCTTAAACTTGAAGTAATCCTTAATTAATTTCCATACAATTTAGAAAGCTATAAGAATTTGAATGAGTAAGTCACTAGCAACATATAAGCTATGAAATGAATACTATTTTTAATTATTTATTTGTAGACTAGATGGAGATGTCGTGAGGGTAGTCAATTAAGATAATCCTTTTAATAAAATATGAAAGCTTACCTTTAACCTTAGAATGTAAATTTAATATGGTGGTAAAACCTGTGAAATGATCTTTTGAATCATTGCTTAAAAAGAATTGTAGTTGTTGGAAACGTGCAATGTTGTGAGCATAGGATCTAAACCAAGAGTGGATCAATTAGTATTTTTAGAATCTGCCTTTGTAAAAAAGCAAACCGACCTTTGTCTTGGGGTTGAATATACTTTGGAATGGTTCAAACTTCATGGAAGTAGAAAATTTAGTTTTAGATGGAAAACTCTCTATGTCTAATTAATTATTTTCCTTTAAAATTTAATGCTTCTTTTAGAAAAGAGAGTTTTCTACTTAAGGGAGTTTTGTAGAAATATTTTGAAAGGAAATGATAGTAGCATAACCTTAACAAATATTCTTAGGAATTTTGATCTGAGAATGTGACATATGTTATTCCATAACATTAAAGTGTGGAATTAGATCCAGGTCAATATCGAGATAGGAGTGGATGCATTCTTTCATCAAGGAGGATGAACCAGATTTCCTGGCAAACTCAACTTTGAAAAAAGTAAATGAAGTGTAGCTATCCTAGAAAGGATGACTTACAAATTTTGAATCCATAAAATTTGGAAAGATGTAACCTGAATACCAGGTTAAAAATAAATATAATCCTTACAGATAAGGGTTTGGTTGTAGTATAAATCCCAACTTGGAAAATGGGTAATAAAGGAATAGCAAGATGGTGTAATTATATATCACCATGATGGCTATAGTGAGGATGTGAACTCTTGGTTTAGAAATATATTATGTGAATCCTTTTAATGAATCCTTTCTAGTGTCTTAGTGATGAAAGTTAGCTATAATTGCAGCTAAATTCTTGGTCTAACTCATCGAGAAGGATGAGCAAGCTACTTGATGTGCGGATATGCACACAAGTCTTAAAGTTTAGTTGTAAATTTGACCTTACTCTCGTAAAGGAATAGATATTAGTCACCAAAAAAGAAGATTAAGATATTGATACACCCAATGCTGCTAAGGTGCAAAAATTGCATAGAGCAAGTCTTAGAGTGATTATAGATTGACAAAATTGATCTGGATTAAGACTCGATCAGATCTAGTACTAAGTGGCATTATGGGATGCCATATCTAGGTAGCTATCCGGGTAGTACTCTGATATGTCCCATGTTCATTTGACTTATCTGGATTAACCATATAGTTTGGTATGATATAAATATTTGTGAGTCACAATGGGCATGTGCGATGAAGTCCAAGGCCAAGGTATTGACATGGCACTAACTAACTCATGGTAGGGGATAATCAGTAAGTCATGGAGGCATATGATACGTTGATTCCTTGCATAATTATATTGAAAAAATCAACCAGTTAGGTCAAGGTTCATTATGACAAGGAAGGGGAAGAAAGTGTCCACCCTTTAGGTGGTATGGGTCCTAAAGGATAACCCTTGCCGTAGATAAACCCACATGTCCATAACAAGAAGAACACTATTATGGTGAATCGATTCTTCAAAATGGCGCCTTTACAAAATTTGGTCAATCTCGTCCACTTAGGTGACTGTTTGCATCATTCTAGAATCCCAAAAGTGGTTTGATATGTCTGTATTGTTTCAAAATAATACTATAAATTTATTGGGTGAACAAATGTGTTATGAACCTGAAAGGACTCTTTATGATTAAAATTGTTGTTTGAAAACAAAAAATAATTACCCTAAAAGATTGGATAACTTGTTTTTGAGGTACAACCAGGTGAATAAACTTGAGTTGTTACATAAACATATATTTCAATATTATCTTATCATTAATTTATTAATTTTTAAATGATCACAGTAATTATATATATTTAAACAAAAAAATATAAAAATTTATTCTTAATTACAACATAATATATTATATCTATTAAAAAATACATGATAATTATAAAAAAAATATTCAATCTAAATAAATATAAAAAAAGTTATAATATTATATTTATTCTTAGACATATATTTCAATATTATCTTATCATTAATTCATTTTCTTTAAAAGCGTCACAATAATCATATATATTGAAAGTTATCAATCCTCTCCTCTGACCTAACTAATGTAGGGTTGCCTTTGATTTTTGCGTCTGGTATGTTATAATTTTTACCAGGTGGTTTTTTTTTTCTTAAACTTTTTGTATTTGAAATGTTATGATTTTTTATTAGGTGGGTTTTTTTTAATAGAGTCTCCAAAAACTTGTTTGCATAAAAAAATTTAAACCATTTTAAAATACTAAAACTGTAAAGTATTACAAATCATTAATTCTCGAAATGTTATATAATAAAACAGTCTAAAATACAAAATCTGTAGCTGTATGGTATTACAAATCGAATGTTATATCAAATGCTAGCCTTAAAGTAAAATTCAATTGTGTATATGCTTTTTTAACCCTTAGAGATAAGGACAGTAATTCAAGTCAAAAATAATTTTACATCATAGGTGACTTTACTTGACTTTTATGTGCGCCTTGCTCTATTTTCACACACAAAATGACACAATCACCAAATGACACACAAGGGGTCCACACAATTTCAATTTCAGAATATATGGTACATGCATTTTGGTGGAGTTGGATAAAGTTCAAGACTTTCTAAAAAAAAACTATCTTGTGTCCAACGCATGAAATTTTTAGCTACAAGGATTCCTACCTTTATGTGATTTGCAATTGATTTGAGGGCGCTTCGGTCGTTGTTTTATGTGAGATTTTCAATTGACTTGAGCGCGCTATGGTAATGGTGTACCAGTAGAACTACAAATACATATCATAAACTCTGAAGTTGAGTATTGTAACGAAGAAACTTTGCAACAAGCAGTACCTAATCGCAGAAAGAAAACGAGAGTCATGGAGAACGCCGTGCACTTCATTTTTGGTTGTAATAAACTTGTGCAATTTATAAACTTATGATTAATGAAGAGATCATTTACATGTTCGTCTAATGCGTTGATCGTTTTTATTTCAGGAAATATATTCGGAATAGCGTTATTTGTAGTCCCTGCGTATATATCCTTTCTTTGTATCCACCATTTTCTGTGAATGATTTTTTATCCAGTTCTAAACCCTAGCGGATTTCTATTAGTATGGGAGAGGGTTTGTTCGCAGGATTACGTTCTATCACGTGGTGAGAAGGGGGTCGACAGAAGAGTTCTCGGGCATTCCTTACGTGGTGGCACTCCTCAACTGTCTGCTCTACACATTTTACGGCCTTCCCATAGTTACTTCGAATAACATCGCCGTCTCTACCGTCAATGGAGTCGGCAGTGTTCTGGAAACCCTATACATATGTCTCTACTTGGCGTATGCCCCTCCCAAATATCTCATGGTTTTTATTTGGACCTAAACTTTTCAAGATCACAATGAAGATAGTTGTCTGCAGGGCAAAATTATGCGGGATTTTCTTGGAGTTTTGGCTTTGTTTGCAGGCAATCGTGGCGGTGTCGATGAGCCTTCTCCATGGCATAGAACGTGAATTGTTTGTGGGGGTGATCGGGGTAGTTTTATCTGTGTCCATGTTTGCTGCGCCCTTGTCTATTATGGTACGTTTAGTTTTAGGTTTCATCTCTGTATTTATTCTCTGCATACAGAAATTGGATCCCATTTTTATGTTTTTTATTTTGGTTATTCAGACGAGGAGCGTGGAATATATGCCGTTTTTCTTGTCACTGGCTGTGTTTCTCTGCGGTCTGAACTGGTTCATTTACGGCGTTTTGAGTCGAGACATATTTGTGGCGGTGCGTTGCCTTTGCACTGTTTAGCTTCCTAAAATATATTGGTTGATAAAAGCAATAACGTGATGATTTTATTTTTACTTTTTCTTTTTAAATGCGCAGCTTCCGAACGGATTGGGGGCATTGCTGGGAACAGCGCAAGTATTATTGTACTGCGTTGTCAAGTACTCCAGGCAGAGTGTTGTAGATTGCGAAACACCTCTCGTTGCCTGAATCCTAAAGCGAATTAAGTCCAAAGTTTTCACCTCTTTTTCTTCTCTTTACGTAAGCCATGATTGTATATTGGATCCCTCCCTTAGCTTGTTTAATTTGAGATTTGATGAATTAACATGTTTACAATTTTAGGTATAGGTCGATTTCTACAAAGATAGTAGAGACGTTTGAAAATTTTATAAGAGTGACGTTGAAAGTATGGTATGAATTTTTACGTTTTCCTGTGACATGAGTGTCCTTTATCTATGTGAGGAAGTCCCTTGCAATTGTGTTGTGCATGAATTTATTTAAAAGTAGTAAAAGGTGGGGACGTACTTACAAGGGTAGCATTTCATGTCATTCAAACCAAAGGTTGGGTAGGGAGGCACTATCTTTCTTTCCTTTTTTAAAGGGTTATCTTTCTTTCCTTTTTTAAGGGTTGTTGGATCGGACAGTACATTTGATAATGGTTTTTTCATTTTAAAAAAACATATTTTTTTAAAAAAAATTATTAAATTGATTAAAAAAAATTATAAAGTTTTTGACGAAATGATAAGCAGACACTGAACTATGAGGAGGTAGAGGATTGTTCTTCATGATTACAAGTTCCCATTCATAACAATATTTATATATGTTAAATTGATAGTGACCACAAAGTTATTAGATGACGTGCTTTATGACATATTGGCAAAGGGATTAACATCCTTGAATAGAAGAATAAATGTAGTAAAAAAGTAAGTTTTAAATTCATTAGGTTTCATGCTGCAATAAAGAAATTGGATAATAGATGAGAGAAATAAAAACTTGTTATACACATTAAAAATTTAGAAAACAATATATAATATTAGATTAATAAGTTAAATTTAAATTATAAAAGTTATAAAAATATATAGATGTAAAGGTTAAATAAAAAAATAAATGTGTATAGTTTAATTAAGATTCATTTTACATCAAATGAAATGTGTAACTAGGAGATGGATAATACCTTAAGATAATGGTCAAATGGATGTGTCTTTTGCATAAAAGGAGTAATGAAGAGTAAAAAATATTTTTTCATTGAATGCAAAATCTTAAAGAACATTAGGAATGCATAAGAAGAGTGAACTCACAATTGAATATGAAAAAACAAGAAATTTTATCATTAAAATCAATAATAGAAGAAATTCATTCAAAAATATGATAAGAGGATATTGAATTTTTTTACTTTATTGAAAATTTTTTTATATAAATTATAATTACTCATAATTTATTTAGTCTCATGGATATAATTAAAATTGTTTTTATAAACAAATATCATTTTAAGGTCACTCTATATCAACGTTGATTGAATGTCTTTGTATGTGTATTGACCGTTAGCACAAACAAGTACTTAGCATTAAGGACACTCATGCATACAGTGTTTGTGCACTTACTAGTAACTCGATGTGGTATCATTTCCATGAGGAGGTCATAGACATCAATGAGGCTAAAGCCTTGGCCACCTAACATAAAATCTACTAACATGATAGGTGGCACGTCCTTAGCCCAATTGTAATAGATTCCCTAGTGTATTAGATCATGGTTCTTGTGCTCACTTGAAGGTGCACCCATAATACCCAATATCTTCTCCTACCACCCAACGAGTGATTGGATCACCATCACCTATTGTAGCATCAATTAGAATTCCCTTGCTCCCATTTGACTCTTCTCTTGACTAGATATTAGTAGAAGGAAGAAAACTTTAAGAGGATGAAGAATGCATTTTGTACTGTAAAATAGAAGTAGAGGGGCTTAATTAGCAGACTAAAAAATTATACTAGTTTTATTTAGGTTAGTAGGGGTACCGATAGTGGTATATGGGTGTGAAGTGTAGACTAATAGACATTAAATTTAAATGGATATAAATAGAGATGATTCAAAAGTGTCTAATTATGAATAAATTCAAAATAAAAGCTTCAATTCTATATGAGATTCATTTAGAAAAATTATGTTCCTTCCCTATAGAGGCAACTATTATGGTTTGTCTCCTATGGAATTTGAGTATAATTAAATAGATGGATGAAATAAATAGCTTAATATTATAATAGAAGATCCAAAAGGAAGAATATATATATATATAACAAAAAAAGTGGATGAATAAATAGAATATTAACTTAAATGAATATCAAAATACTAACAAGGACATAAAAGCATTTGTCTTGGAAAAGAGAGAACACTGTATTATAGAATTTAACCCTACATATGATCACTATCAAGAGATCTATATGGGAATAAATATCATTGGATATCAAAGATATTGATGACCTAAATGAGGACTAGCTCACTCCAACTTAGATGTGAATGTGAAACACATAGAAATAAAAAATCAGAATAGGAAATGAAGGAGAGGATATGCATCTTTTGCACATTAGTTAGAGGGGAGAGAGAGAAACACTTTATCTTGGAATGCAAGGTATATAGTGATATCCGAACTAATTATGTCGATATATAAGAATGTAATCAATGCAAGATTTATTTTAAGATGAGAAAGTAGAAGAATTCATATTCAAGATCAATATCAAAAGATCAACATTACAAAAATAAAAATGATTGAGTCAGATTTTGTAGGTGGTAACCATAGTTCATTGTGAATTCATTATCCCATAGGTTGCTTTTGGACTCATGGACATTAAAAACATTTTATTCTATTCTACCCAACCCTCATGCAATAGGAGATAAACAATAGAAATACCATAGCTTTCAATACCAATGGTAATGAAAGGCTATGAAAAGGGGCACTTCAAAATATTTGGGTAACGCAAATTGTTTCATATATTGGATTTTTCTTTAGTTCTAAAATCTAGAGTCAGATCTATGGTATTCAAACTCCCATGCCTAATTTATGCACATGAAACCTTGAGAAATTCACACATTGGCAATGAAAATTGGAGGAGAATTTGTTTGAAGATCTCAATAGTTGAAATTTGTGACCATATGATGTAAAATAATTTAAAGAATCATATAAATAATTGGTTTAGTTTCCATATTGTTAGAACTTATAGGCAATAGAGTGGTTTCAAAATATTTATAAATAGATTATAATAATTCATTTAATATATAATTCCTCTCACAAGTTACAAACTAGTTGAAAGCTTTATCAACTTCATCATTTTCATATATACAAGTGGCTCATTCCTGCAATTGAATTTTTTAAAACATATTTGTATAATATGATATAGGGAAAAATTTAATGGATTTTGGTGGGTTTGGGTATTTTTTATTTTTTGGATTTAGATATAGGGGATTTATTGGTGTTATGGGTTTACAATTAATATTTGGGGGAGGTATTCTAATTTTAAAGCTAGTTTTTTTAGTTTTTATCTTATTTATTGGATTTGAATCTAAGTTGACTTGAGATATTTTTTTAGAAAACTTGTATCAATTATAGAAAAAAATGTATCACCATCTTCAAAGAATTCATCATAGCCATGCTCTCCATACTTATCCCAAAACGGAAGTCATGATATCTTTGCCCTTCTTCAGGAGTATTCTAGAAAGGAATCTCCTCATGAGGGACAAATAATTTAATACAGATTGCAAAGAGGTTGCATTTCTAATGGGAAGTAGCACATTGAACAAGATGGTACTAGTGGTGAGCACAATGGATATTTAAATATTATCACAAAAATTTTAGAGGAAATAATGGATATTTTGACCATCATACAAAGGACCATCATATCCAATCATGCTATGGATTTTCTTCTTGAAATAAAATGATTAGGTCAAGCAACCATCTATTGAGGATAAGAGTACAAGCTCCCAAACCTTTGCCATGAGAACACAATATAGCCCTATTGCTTTTTAGTATTATTAACCTAGATATGTTCCAACTAGGAATCTAATTTTTTGTACAAATTATTTAGACTATTCTATCAATCTAACATGTTATTCTTGAGATAATTTCTAAGCATCCATTATGTGCCACCAAGGTATCAAGGATAATATTTTAGTAATGATATTTTAGAATGGAGATATGGTAGAAGTACTCTAAGACAATACTCTATTTTGACATTTGAGTTCTATAGTATTATGAGCCTAAGCATCATTGATCAAATAAGTATGTATGGCATTCCTCATTTAAGTCCTTTCTGTTGAGCAAGGTGCAGCGACAATATTGTCATTGTTATCAACACAGTCAAATAGATGGGTTGATGCAGTGGACAGGAGTTTAGAGGTCACTCAGAGTATGTACAGTGATGTTAAATTCTTATGAGGATGTTTACCCACCTTTTTGCATATTTTCCAAGAAGACCAAAGTGGCCCATATGCTAAAGATCAAAGAAAAAGTAAAACACCGCAAAGAAAAAAAGTGTCGCGATATCACGACATGTTGCATTTTTGTGGTCCAAAGAAAAGAGAAAATGCAAGGAGAAAAAAGTGTCACGATATCGCGACATGTTGCATTTTCGCGGCCGAAAGAGCAAAGAGAAAAAAGTGTCACGATATCGCGACATGTTGCATTTTCATGGCCGAAAGAGCAAAGAGAAAAAAGTGTCGTGATATCGCAACATGTATTTTCGCGGGCCAAAGCAAAGAGAAAAAAGTGTCGCGATATCGCGACATGTTGTATTTTCACGGGCCAAAGCAAAGAGAAAAAGCTAGGAGAAAAAGTGTCGTGATATCGTGACATGTTGTATTTTTGCGGGCCAAAGAAAAGAGAAAGAGCAAGGAGAAAAAGTGTTGCGATATCGCGACATGATGTATTTTCACGGGCCAAATCAAGGAGAAAGAGCAAGAATGAAAAAGTGTCGCGATATCATGACATGTCGCATTTTTGCGACTCAAAAAGGGCAGACAGGCAGAGAAGGAAAAAGTGTCACGATATTGCGACATGTCGTATTTTTGTGACTCAAAAAGGGTAGACAGGCAGAGAAAGAAAAAGTGTCACGATATCATGACATGTCACATTTTCACGACTCAAAAATGGTATGCAGGCAGAGAAAGAAAAAGTGTCGTGATATCGCGACATGTCACATTTTCACGACTCAAAAAGGGCAAGCAGGCAGAGAAAGAAAAAGTGTCACGATATCGCGACATGTCACATTTTCACAACTCAAAAAGGGCAAGCAGGCAGAGAAACAAAAGTTTCACGATATCGCAACATGTCGCATTTTTGCGACTCAAAAAGGGCAGGCAAACAGAGAAACAAAAGTGTCACGATATCGCGACATGTCGCATTTTCACGACTCAAGAAGGGCCTCAAAATAGAAACGAAAAGACTTTTTTTTTTTAAACCAAAACACATGCATGCATAAGGGAAAGAGAAAACGAACAGTCATACAGGGAGAAAATGAACAGTCATGCAAAGAGAAAATGAACAAACATGCAAAGAGAAAACGAACAGTCATGCAAGGAGAAAACGAACAGTCATGAAGGAGAAAATGAACAGTCATGATCGAGAAAATGAACAGTCATGGTAGGAGAATATGGTGTCCTTTATTTGCATGTGATGTGTTTGATGAAATGCCTTTTCTAAATATATACAAAATGAGTTACATAAAGAATTAGTTACAATTGACAAGTGGCACATGAGAATATGAAAGGAGTTACAACTAGAGTTACAAAGAGAAAGGATTGTTATAAAAGGAGTGTTGCTTGGAGAATTTAAGAGTGGATTTTATCTTACGAAGAGCGCGAGAGGTGAGCGAGAGGAGCGCGAGAGGTGAGCGAGAAGGGTGTGTGTTGTGTGAATTGTAAGCGATAGGCGAGCGATAAGGGTGTGTGTTTTGTGAATTGTGAGAGAGGTTGGGTAAGCAATAGACCAGTTAGGGTCTTGTAAAATAGAAAGGCATTTCTATGTCAATCTTTTAGTTTCAAAATTGAAGTCCAAGTTGTTGCTTGGCATCATGGGTTGGTGCTCCTTCCAGTTGGTGCTGGTAAATCAGGGGTTGGTGCTCCTTTCAGTTGATGCTGGTAAATCAAGGGTTGATGCTCCTTTCTATTGGTGCAGATAAATCAGGGGTTGGTGCTCCTTTCTGTTGGTGCAGATAAATCATGGGTTGGTGCTCCTTCTAGTGGGTGCTGGTAAATTGATTGTAAAGTTGTGCTTTGCAAAGGCTGCATTTGGATGGGAGTCCAAATAGTCATTTTTGAGGAGTATCCAAATCGGTGAACCTCGATACATCTTGTGTTGTGTGATGTTATCTTGTTATACTTGCTTTATTTGGTTTTAATTTTTCATCATTTCGACTTTAAGAGTTGAATATTTAAGTTTTAAAGAGCTACACTCATTCACCCCCCCTCTCAGTGTTATTGTAAGACTAACAATTAGTATCAGAGCTAGTTTCCTTTGTCAGGCTAAATCAGCTAGGGTTGATCTTGGATTAGTACGTAATGGGTAAGAAGAATAGATCCTCCTCCAATAAGGCATCTCAATCAGTTTTAGTTTTTGTGGAAGAGAAAATTGAACTAGAAAATATAGGAGTGAATTTTGAAGTATGTGATGAAAACCTTGAGGTTGAAGTAGATCTAGAAGGTGATTTGATCGCTGCACTTGAAGAGTTGGGTATAGAAAGGACAAAGAACAAAAGACTATCCAAGAAGTTGAAAGAAGAGAGGAAATTGTGTCTCCTTGGACTGAAGGAGACTACTCCTCTATCGCACTAAGAAGCTCCAGGTAGCACATCCTCAGGGGGAGCAATCTTAAAGTTTTATTTTAATGCTCCTATGTTGTTTGGTTATCTGAGGATGAAAGGCAAGTAGTCAGGGGGAGTTGTCGTATAGTTGTCAAAGTGTGTTTAGTTCATGTAGTTTTTTGTGGAGGTAATAAGTAGGAGCATGAGATGTTGGCTTGACAAAGCCATTTTTTTAATTATTATAAAATCTCTCTGGTGATGGCGGTTATAATAGCATATAGTGTCAAACTGATGTACTTTAGCAGAACAACATGGTGAACAGCTAGGTTTTTGATGCAACAGCTGATAGGCATTATCTGAGATAGAACATGTAGCACAGGTCGACGTGTCACGAAAGCATAAGCTGGCAGGTGCTGGTTTTGAAGCCTGTAACATTCCCAATCTGTAGATAAAATAGAATCCATGTTGTGAGTACGTCTCAATTCATCTACCAATATCGAGGGAGGACTATGGTAAAGCTCTTCATGATCGTTATGAAAATTACTGCCAACGTTGTTGTTCGTAACATTGGTGGAAGGACTTGTTATCTTTGCAACCAAAGTTTTGTAGATGCCAGAGTCAAAGCAAACAGTGGCACTAGCACCCAGTTTGTCAAGAGTGCCAAGTGGCACATGCAAGGCAGAGACGTTGAGAGAATAGCTCCCAGGTGGTGAAGCGCCAAGGAGGACAAGATGCCCATGCACCTAAGGAAGTCTTGCATTATTTGAGAAATGCGAGATATTGCCCGAGGATTCCCTTGATCGCAGCGAGGAGAAATGCTCCCTGGAATCATGTGAAGAACGTTCACCTAAGACATTGAGTAGCCCTAACATATGCCCTAGCAAGAAGCAAAATATCGAGTGTTGATGACTGCACGTAGATTGAGGTTCCAATGCTAGATGTAACGATCCACTTTCAATACCTGCGTAGACGATGAAAACATTCATGGCAACTATTAGAAACCAGAGACATTGAGCTACACAATAGATGCGAGGCAAAGTCATCAGTCACAAAGGAGGTGGCAGTCAAAAGGCTGAAGAAATTACGCGTAGGCTGCCTGGAGAGTCGGTCACTTTTGATTTGGGAGTAACTTTTGTGTAGCTGAGAGTTGTGTGTTGATCAAACTATACTAAATAAGTAAAATCAAGGTACAATAAGAATTATAATATGATGAGTAGAGATTAGAGTGCTTATCCAAGAAGACTTTATGATAGAAAGAGTACCAGTGGAGGTGCATTCTATCTTGGAGACAGGTTGGTCATGTGGCATAGTAAGAAGTAAGAGTCAATCTCCTTATCCACAGCAGAGGTAGAATATATTACAGTGACAACGTGTTGTACGCAGGAGAAAGTTGCGGAAGGTGAGGTTAAGTTGGCTTTTGTTCCAACAACAGAGCAAGTAGCAGATATCTTCATAAAACCGTTGCCAAAGGAAGTCTTTGAGTACCTTCGCAATAAATTGGGAGTGGTCACGCTTCCCAAGAATTGACTAGCTATCGGGACCACATTCTCAGGGGGAGCATTTGTGTATTTGTTTATCTTTTTGCTCATGTTTATGATTTTTTCTAAGTGCAATAATTTTTGCCTGAGAATTTTGTGCATGGACTCAGGGGGAGTTTGCAGTAGCCCTTTGATATTGTTGTCAAAGGGGGAGAAGAGTTACAAGGAATTGCACGTGTGTTGCCAACAATTCCAAAGGGGAGATTATTGAGCAAGGTGTAGTGACAGTATTGTCATTGTTGTCAACACAGTCAGATAGATCGGTTGATACAGTGGACAGGAGTTTAGAGGTCACTCAGAGTATGTACAGTGATGTTAAATGCTTATGAGGATGTTTACCCACCTTTTTGCATATTTTTCAAGAAGACCGAAGTGGCCCATATGCTAAAGATCAAAGAAAAAGCAAAACACCGCAAAGAAAAAAAGTGTCGCGATATCGCGACATGTTGCATTTTCGCGGTCCAAAGAAAAGAGAAAATGTAAGGAAAAAAAGTGTCACGATATCGCGACATGTTGCATTTTCGCGGCCGAAAGAGCAAAGAGAAAAAAGTGTCGCGATATCGCGACATGTTGCATTTTCGTGGTCGAAAGAGCAAAGAGAAAAAAGTGTCGCGATATCGCGACATGTTGTATTTTCGTGGGCCAAAGCAAAGAGAAAGAGCAAAGAGAAAAAAGTGTCACGATATCATGACATGTTGTATTTTCGCGGGCCAAAAAAAAAAAAGCCTAGGAGAAAAAGTGTCGCGATATCGTGACATGTTGTATTTTTGCGGGCCAAAGAAAAGATAAAGAGCAAGGAGAAAAAGTTTCGCGATATCGTGACATGTATTTTCATGGGCCAAAGCAAGGAGAAAGAGCAAGAAGGAAAAAGTGTCGCGATATCGCCACATGTCGCATTTTTGCGACTCAAAAAGGGCAGGCAGGCAGAGAAGGAAAAAGTGTCACGATATCGCGACATGTCGCATTTTCGTGACTCAAAAAGGGCAGGCAGGCAGAGAAAGAAAAAGTGTCACGATATTGCGACATGTCGCATTTTCATGACTCAAAAAGGGCAAGCAGGCAGAGAAAGAAAAAGTGTTGCGATATCGAGACATGTCGCATTTTCGCGACTCAAAAGGGCAGGCAGGTAGAGAAAGAAAAAGTGTCGTGATATCGCGACATGTCACATTTTCATGACTCAAAAAGGGCAGACAGGCAGAGAAACAAAAGTGTCATGATATCGCGACATGTCGCATTTTCACGACTCAAAAAGGGCAGGCAGGCAGAGAAACAAAAGTGTCGCGATATCACGACATGTCGCATTTTTGCGACTCAAGAAGGGCCTCAAAATAGAAATGAAAAGCCTTTTTTTTTGGAAACCAAAACACATGCATGCATAAGGGAAAGAGAAAATGAATAGTCATGCAGGGAGAAAACGAACAGTCATGCAAAGAGAAAACGAACAGACATGCAAAGAGAAAATGAACAGTCATGCAAGGAGAAAACGAACAGTCATGAAGGAGAAAATGAACAGTCATGACCGAGAAAACGAATAATCATGGTAGGATAATATGGTGTCATTTATTTGCATGTGACGTGTTTGACGAAATGCCTTTTCTAAATATATACAAAAGGAGTTACATAAATAAGTAGTTACAATTGACAAGTGGCACATGAGAATATGAAAGGAGTTACAACTGGAGTTACAAAGAGAAAGGATTGTTATAAAAGGAGTGTTGCTTGGAGAATTTAAGAGTGGATTTTATCTTGCGAAGAGCATGAGAGGTGAGCGAAAGGAGTGCGAGAGGCGAGCGAAAAGGGTGTGTGTTGTGTGAATTGTAAGCGATAGGTGAGAGAGAAGGGTGTGTGTTTTGTGAATTGTGAGAGAGGTTGGGTAAGCAATAGACCAGTCAAGGTCTTGTAAAAGTGAAGGCATTTCTATGTCAATATTTTAGTTTCAAAATTGAAGTCCAAGTTGTTTCTTGGCATCAGGGGTTGGTGCTCCTTCCAGTTGGTGCTGGTAAAGCAGGGGTTGGTGCTCCTTCCAGTTGGTCTTCGGTAAATCAGGGGTTGGTGCTCCTTTCTGTTGGTGCAGATAAATCAGGGGTTGGTGCTTCTTTCTGTTGGTGCAGATAAATCATGGGTTGGTGCTCCTTCTAGTGGGTGTTGGTAAATTGATTGTAAATTTATGCTTTGCAAAGGCTGGATTTGGATGGGAGTCCAAACAGTCATTTTTAGGAGTAGCCAAATCGGTGAACCTCGATACATCTTGTGTTGTATGATGTTCTCTTGTTATACTTGCTTTATTTGGTTTTAAGTTTTCATTGTTTTGGCTTTAAGAGTTGAATATTTAAGTTTTAAAGAGCTACACTGATTCACCCCCCCCTCTCAGTGTCATTGTAAGACTAACACTTTCATTCCAAATTTTCATGAAGTTCATCCTCTTATAAAACCTTCTTCTTCAGCTTCAAAATTAGGTCGAAATATTCTACACTAAAAATCTACCTTTACAACCTCTTATGAGACCATAAAAGAGGGAATTTGAAGCCAATCAAAGGTCATAGTATATTAATATATGGAACAATATAAACTTTTTAATTTTTATGAAATAATATTAAAAATAAAATCCAAAGTGCAAGCTTGGCTCAATATGGGCCCTCAATACGTAAATTAAAAGACAAGGCTTATATAAAGTAAGGTTAGCCACATATGAGCTAAGATTCATACTACAAAACAACTTTAGTAGCCTCATTCAAAGTGAGTTGACATGCTAAGTAACACTTTTCTGGAACTCTCAATCTCTTTATAATACACCCTATACTCTCCTAATTAGAATTATCTCACCTATAAATATGTATTCTAGAGAACCCTCTCGAGGTAAAACAACACTACAGTATTTTGCTAAACTCACTAATATTCGATAGCATATTACCAAGTAGCAAAAACTTAAGATTTGTACCTATTTTAGGAGCATATTCTATCACACTCATATTCTTGGCATCCAACAAGTGCTCCTCTTTCTTCTTACAAAATTCCTTCTTGAACTCCCCTATATTTTTCTTTATAGCTTATCAACTCTTATCATCAAATGGTATCCCTTCCATCAACACCTTGTCTAATGCCCAAATTAATGACTTTGTCATCCTCTAGTTCATCATTTTTATCTCGCAACTTTGCAACTTCAACAACATGTGTATTGTTAGGTAGACTTATGCAAGGTTGGCTTTGTTATACTTACAGTGACACTGAGAGGGGGGTGAATCAGTGTGATATTTTAAAACTTTAAACTTGCAATGAAATAAAGCAAACTTAAACCAGAAATAGCAAGTTAATAAGAGAGCATCACACAACACAAAATTTTAATGAGGTTCACCAATGTGGCTACTCCTCAAAAATGACTTGCTTGGACTACCATCCAAATCCAGCCTTTGCAAAGCAACAACTTTACAACTTATTTACTAGCACCAACTGGAAGGAGCACCAACCCCTCAATTTTTCTGCACCAACAGAAAGGAGCACCAACCCCTAATTCACCGAGCACCTACTTGGAAGGAGCACCAACCCCTTATGCCAAGCTGCAACTTGGACTCCAAGAAAAATACAAAAAAATACCTTCACACTTGTTTGCACACTTGTCTGTTGTTTCTGTGTACTCTGGCTTCTACTGCAAAAGCTTCGCACCACCAGTCTGCTTCTGCGTAACTGCTTCACACACTTTGCTTCGACACAACCGAGTTACGGCTTCTACTCCTATGCGCTTATGCTTCGCACTCCAGTCTGCTTCTATGCAACTGCTTCGCACACTTCGCTTCGACACAAATGAACTACGACTTCGCACTCAGCTCGAATCGATACGACTCACTCTCTGCTCACCATGAACTTCACATGCACAAATTCTCTCCACAAAATCACTTCTTCAAACTCGAAACAACCCTCCTTTTATAGAAGAATATTCAAGAACAAATCTTAAACTGTAGTCGGCTTTAACCCTAAAGAACGATCGGCTGCAAAACCCTAATGAATGTCGGCTCCAAAACCCTAATCTTCATCGGCCTAGATTTAACTCTGTCGGCTTCAACCGCCTCTCTGGTTCTATAGCTTTCCTCGCGAAACTACAACATGTCACGATATCGTGACACCTTTTACATCCGTACGCCTTCTTGTCCCTACTGTCACGAAATCATGACACTTTTGGCCTTTGTTAGCTTTGACAATGTTTTTGTCATGAAATCGTGACACTTCGAACTATTGCTGACGTCATCCTTGCTTCTGTCATGAAATCACGACGTTCCTCGCTTTCTCAACCTTTTCTTGGCTTGCACCAGTGAAACCAAAACATGTCATGAAATCGTGACACTTTTGCCTCTGAGCTTTCTCTCTCCTCTTCGGGTCGCGAAAACCCGACGTGTCGTGATATCGTGACACTTTTCCTCCTTGGCGCTTTTCTTCCCTTCGGGTCGTGAAAACCCGACATGTCGCGATATCGCGACACTTTTCCTCCTTGGCGCTTTTCTCGAACATGTCACGAAATCGTGACGGTTTTCTTCCTTAGCGCTTTTCACCAAACATGTCATGAAATCGTGACAGTTTTCTTCCTTAGCGCTTTTCTCCAAACATGTCACGAAATCGTGATAGTTTTTCCTTAGCGCTTTTCTCCAAACATGTCGTGAAATTGCAATAGTTTTCTTCCTTAGCGCTTTTTCTCCAAACATGTCCGAAATCGTGATAGTTTTCCTTAGCGCTTTTCACCAAACATGTCATGAAATCGTGATGGTTTTCCTTAGCGCTTTTTCTCCAAACATGTCGTGAAATCGTGATGTTTTTTCCTTAGCGCTTTTTCACCAAACATGTCATGAAATCGTGATAGTTTTCTGCCTTAGCGCTTTTTCTCCAAACATGTCATGAAATCGTGACAATTTTGTTTGCGCTTTCTCTCTCCTCTAACATGTCACGAAATCACGACAGTTTTTCTTGCCTGCTGAAAATGTCGCGATATCGCGACACTTTTCTTACTTGTCTTTTTCTTTGATTTTTTGCAAATAGGCAACTATGGTCATCTTGGAAACTCACTGTCCATGCTCTGAATAACCTTTGAACTTCTGTCCTCTGCATCTGAATGACTTCTGAACTACCTGTCCACTGCATCATTAGATCTAACTGACTGTGTTGACAACAATGACAAAACTCTTGCAACACCTTGCTCAACAATCTCCCCCTTTGGAATTGTTGGCAACACCTGTGTAAATTCCTGTAACTCTTCTCCCCCTTTGTCAATAATACCAAAGGGCTGCTGCAGAACTCCCCCGAGTCCATACACACAATTCTCAGGCACAATTTGTTGCACTTAGCACAAATTATGATCATGAGCAAAAGAATAGGCAAATGCTCAAATGCTCCCCCTAAGAAAGTGATCCCTGTAGCTAGTCACTTCTTGGGAAGTGTGACTACTCCCAATTTGTTTCGAAGGTACTCAAACACTTCCTTGGGCAATGGTTTTGTAAAAATATCTGCTACTTGTTCTGTGGTTGGGACAAAATCCAATTTAACTTCTCCTTCTGCAACTTTCTCCTTCAAGAAATGATACCTGATGGCAATGTGTTTTGTCCGTGAATGCATTACTGGATTCTTGGAGATATTAATTGCACTGGTGTTATCACACTTAACTGATATTGGTTCACTGAAATTAATACCAAGATCTTTCAGAGTTTGTTTCATCCACAAAACTTGTGTACAACAAGTTGTTGTTGCAATATATTCTGCCTCAGTTGTTGATAAAGAAACTGACTCTTGTTTCTTGTTGTGCCAAGCAACCAACCTATCACCGAGATAAAAAGCACCTCCACTTGTACTCTTCCTATCATCAACACATCCTGCCCAATCTGCATCTGAATAAGATATCAGTGTGAAGTCTTTACCTTTCGGATACCACAACCCATACTCCATAGTACCCTTGAGATATCTGAGAATCCTTTTTACTGTTGTCACATGAGTCTCTTTGGGACTGGCCTGAAATCTTGCTACCATGCAAACTGCCTGTAGAATATCAGGTCTGGTAGTTGTTAAGTATAGTAAGCTTCCAATCATTGATCTGTACATGGTTTGATCTACAGGTGGAGATTTGTCTTCTTTGCTCAACTTGCAGCCTGTTGTCATGGGAGTATTGACCGGCTTACAGTCCTCCATTGTGAACCTTTTTAGCATCTCTTTCACATATTTAATTTGAGAAATGAATATGCCTTTCTCATTTTGATTAACTTGTAACCCAAGAAAGTAAGGCAGGTTCACCAATCATAGACATTTCAAATTCTTTCTGCATCTTATTCGCTAAGTCTTTACAAGATTCATCTTTGCTACTGCCAAATATGATATCATCTACATAAACAACAAGAACAATTAGATGCCCATCTTCTATTTTGACATACAGATTACTGTCCACCAAACCTTTCTTGAATCCCTGTTGAGAGAGATAGTTGTCTAGCCTTGCATACCATGCCCGTGGTGCTTGTTTTAATCCATATAAAGCTTTCTTTAATTTGCAGACAAGGTTGGGATCTTCACTAATTTGAAAACCATCTGGTTGTTCAATATAGACCTCTTCTTCAAGTTTCCCATTTAAAAAGGCAGATTTTACATCCATCTGATAAACTCTAAAGTTCTTGTGGACTGCTAAGGCCAGAAACATTCTAATTGCTTCTAGTCTAGCCACTGGTGCAAAAGTCTCTTCAAAATCAATGCCTTCGACTCTGTGCATAGCCTTTACAAACCAGTCTTGCTTTGTTCCTAATGACCTGTCCGTCTTCATTTAATTTGTTTCGAAATATCCATTTGGTGCCGATTACATTCTTATTCGCGAGGTCTAGGTACTAATTCCCAAGTTCTGTTCTTTTCAATCTGATCTAACTCTTCATTTATTGCCTTCATCCAGCTATCATCTTTGCTTGCTTCATCTATGTTTTTGGGCTCAATGCTGGATAAAAGAGAGTAATTACTTATTACTTTCCTTCTTGTCTGAACACCAGTTGTGGGATCTCCAATTATTTGGTCTCTTGGGTGATTTTTTTGCCAGCTGCCTGTTTTGAATTTCTTGTTTTCTTGCACCTCTGAGTCATCGATTAAGTCATCTGAATCAAGCGTAGATTTATTTTCTGTTTCATTCACCTCATCTCCTTCAATGACTTCTTCATAGATTGGGTAGTTTTCTTCAAAGTTAGCTATTCGTTTCCCACCTTCATCGAATTTAACATCTGCATTGTCCACAATTTTCTTGAGTCTCTTGTTGTAGCATTTGTAAGCTTTGCTTTTTGATGAATACCCAACAAAAACACCTTCATCTGCTCTATTTTCAAACTTCCCAAGGTTGTCATCAGTTTTTCTGATGTAACACTTACAGCCAAATACTTTGAGATGTTTTGTTGTTGCTTTTCTACCAAACCACAACTCATAAGGTGTTTTGCTTTCATGAGTTCTTAACATATATCTGTTTTGGATGTATACTACAGTGTGAACTGCTTCTTTCCAGAATCTATCTGCTATTTTGTTTTTTGCCAGCATAGTGCGTGCCATTTCTTGTACAGTTCTGTTCTTTCTTTCTACTACACCATTCTGCTAGGGAGTTCTAGCTGCTGAATATTGTCTCCTGATACCATGTTTTTCATAGTATTCTGTAAATTCATTCGAAATGAATTCTCCTCCTCTATCTGATCGTAAACATTTGATCCTTTTTCCTGTTTCATTCTCGACTAGATGTTTGAAAGATCTGAACATTTCAAAAGCTTCTGTTTTATCTTTTAAGAAAAATATCCATGTCATTCTGGAATAATCATCGATACACAACATAAAGTATTTGTCACCATTTATGCTTTGTGTTCTCATGGGTCCACATAAGTCTGTATGTATAAGTTCCAAGGGCTTGCTAGTGTGGTACTCTTTTGTTTTGAATGAGACTCTGGTTTGCTTTCCCTTCGACATGAAGCACAGATACTATTTGAAGGTTTTCTAATGGTTGGAATATCTCTCACTGCTTGTTTCGAGCTAATTTTCACCAAATTATCGAAACTTATGTGTCCAAGCCTCTTGTGCCACAGCCAGTTCTCTTCTTCTTGTCCAATGAAACATGTACCTTCTAAAGTTTTTGAGAGTGTGTACAGGTTACCAGACGTCCTTGAACCAGTTGCTATCAATTTCCCACTATTTATTTTTCAGACTTCACAACCCTGCTTCTTGAAGACTACTTCATGTCCTTTATCACAGATTTGGTGACACTTAACGAGGTTGTGTTTCAAACCATCCACAAATAAAACTTCTTTGACTTGATTTTCCCATCACTAATTTTGACGAGATCCTTTTCCTATTATTTTGGCTCCATCATTATTTCCAAACTTCACAGAGCCACCCTCATATTTTTGTAGTTTTTCAAATTTTTGTTTATCACCTGTCATGTGACTTGAGCATCCATTGTCAAGAATCCATGGTACACATTTATTCTAAGCCTTGAAAGTTGTCTGTACTATTAAGGATTCATTTTCTTCCCTAAGCTGTTCTTTCTGTTTCCATTCTGTTTTGACTGCGGTATTGGGCTCTAGTTTGGACTTTCCTTTTTCAATATCTTTTGCATATCTTTCAAAAAAATTTCTATTTTGTCTTGTCCTATGAGGTTGGAACTTTCTTTTCTGAGGTTGATTTAAAACAGAGGTACTACGACAATTTCTTGCAATGTGCCCATAGTTGTGACAGCTAAAACATTCTACTGCATAATTTGTTAGAGGTGCAAAAACATTTCTACTAACAAAGCTTCTTGGTCCTACATTATACTTGCAATCTGCAATTTTGTGCCCATAACCATTACATTTGAAACAGAAACCAGAAAAGTAATGATTAAACCTGAAGGATGGTCTTTGCGAGGTTGTTGTAGGAACCATAGATCTTCTTCTTATTTGATTTGTGACCTTGGTAAAGCCATCATTGTCGGTTTTCCTTTCGTGCTTGGCATTACTGCTTTCTTTTGCATGATTTGTTTTTCTTTCATCAACTTGTTTCTCATCTTCACTCCTTATAGTTTCAACATTTCTGGCTTTTGGTCCATTTGATGATTCTCCTTCAATGAAGCCCAGACCAAATTTGATGCCTGCAGGTCGTTGATCACTTAAGATTTTATCCAGCTTCTTCGAACTTTCTTCACGTTTGTGGTGGCAGCTAATTTTTTGATCCAGCTCTTGTATCTGCATTCGTAGGCCAAGATTTTCTTCTTCTAGTTTACAGTAGTAATCTATCTTCATGGTTATCTGAACTTCAAGATCTTCGGACATTTTCTTGTATTCTTCTGCCTATATTTTTAAATTGGTTATAATGTCGTTTGCATCCTCAAGCTTTCTTGAAAGTTTATAATTCTTTCTTTTCTCAGATTTCCATTCTTCAAGAGCAGAAACCAGTTCACCTTCTAGATCAACTTCTGCCTCAGGTTTTTCAACACATGCTTTAGAGTTCATTCCTTCTCTCTTCTCTGATTTTTCTACCTCTTCTGATTTTTCTACTTCAAAAGCCATGAATAGAGCTTCACCTGTTCCTTCTTCAAAATCCTCACTAGAGCTGTCCTCTGAAGAATTTGCATTCCTGGAGATGAAACTTTTCTTTTTGAAGTTTCCCTTTCTGAAGTTTGTTTTCTTTCTCCATTCACTTCTTTCTTGATGAGATGCTTCCTCACCTTTGTTCTTCTCATTGAGAGGACATTTGGTAGCAAAGTGTCCAATGCCCCCACAGTTGAAACATTTGAAAGGAAGCTTTCCTCTGTATTTTCCTTTTCCCTTTCTCAGTTTTTTGACAAAATTTGCTTCCATTTCATCCGAAGTTTCTTCTTCTTCAGACTCTTGTTTTGTGTCTTTACCTTTTAGGGCTTTAAATGTTGCTTCTCTGTCTGTGGGATTAGATCTTCCTATTCTCATTTCATAAGCGATTGGGGAACCATGCATCTCATCCATACTGAAGTGATTTAGATCTTTAGCTTCTTCTATGGCTGAGACTTTAGAATCAAATCTTTGGGGAAGCGATCTTAATACCTTTTTCACGATAGTTGCATCATCCAAATCTTCGTCGAGACCTCTGATTGAATTAGTGATTCCATTAACTCTCTGCATAAAGGCTTCTATGTTCTCATCGTTGGTCATTTTTAATGATTCAAATTGAGCTCGATGTGTTTGAAGCTTGGCTTCCTTGATCTTGTCATCTCCCTCATAAATATTTTCTAGTTTGTCCCATACATCTTTTGCTGATTCAGTAATTTATGATCTTGACCAACTCACTTGTCAACTAATCCACACATGATGGCATTTTTTGCTTTAGAGTCATTTTCAAATGCATTTTTACCGGTGTTGTCGGTTGGAGCAGTGTCGGGAGCTGTGTAACCATTAACTACTGCACTCCGGATATCAAATCCCAAAGCACGAAGATATGTCTACATTCTGATCTTCCAGAACGCATAATTAGTTTCGTCAAACAATGGTGCTTTGTTTGAAGAGAACCCTTCACCACCTGCCATTGCGTCACTTCCAAGATCACCCTAGCTGATTGAGCCTATTCAGGAACCTCTCTTTGATACCAATTGTTATACTTACAGTGACACTGAGATGGGGGTGAATCAGTGTGATCTTTTAAAACTTTAAACTTGCAATGAAATAAAGCAAACTTAAACCAGAAATAGCAAGTTAATAAGAGAGCATCACACAACACAAAATTTTAACGAGGTTCACCAATGTGGCTACTCCTCAAAAATGACTGCTTGGACTACCATCCAAATCCGAGCCTTTGCAAAGCAACAACTTTACAACTTATTTACCAGCACCAACTGGAAGGAGCACCAACCCCTCAAATTTTTCTGCACCAACAGAAAGGAGCACCAACCCCTAATTCACCAGCACCTACTGGAAGGAGCACCAACCCCTTATGCCAAGCTGCAACTTGGACTCCAAGAAAAATACAAAAAAATACCTTCACACTGTTTGCACACTATCTGCTGTTTCTGTGTACTCTGGCTTCTGCTGCAAAAGCTTCGCACCACCAGTCTACTTCTGCACTACTACTTCGCACACTTTGCTTCGACACAACCGAGTTACGGCTTCTGCTCCTGTGCGCTTATGCTTCGCACTCCAGTCTACTTCTACGCAACTGCTTCGCACACTTCGCTTCGACACAAACGAACTACGACTTCACACTCAGCTCGAATCGATACGACTCGCTCTCTGCTCACCACGAACTTCACATGCACAAATTCTCTTCACAAAAATCACATCTTCAAACTCGAAACAACCCTCCTTTTATAGAAGAAATTTCAAGAACAAATCTTAAACTGTAGTCGGCTTTAACCCTAAAGAACGTCGGCTGCAAAACCCTAATGAATGTCGGCTCCAAAACCCTAATCTTCGTCGGCCTAGATTTAACTCTGTCGGCTTCAACCGCCTCTCTGGTTCTGTAGCTTTCCTCGTGAAACTACAACATGTCGCGATATCGCGACACCTTTTACATCCGTACGCCTTCTTGTCCCTGCTGTCGCGAAATCGTGACACTTTTGGCCTTTGTTAGCTTTGACAACGTTTTTGTCATGAAATCGTGACACTTCGAACTATTGCTGACGTCATCCTTGCTTCTGTCATGAAATCATGACGTTCCTCGCTTTCTCAACCTTTTCTTGGCTTGCACCAGTGAAACCAGAACATGTCACGAAATCGTGACACTTTTGCCTCCGAGCTTTCTCTCTCCTCTTCGGGTCGCGAAAACCCGACGTGTCGCGATATCGCGACACTTTTCCTCCTTGGCGCTTTTCTTCCCTTCGGGTCGCGAAAACCCGACATGTCGCGATATCGCGACACTTTTCCTCCTTGGCGCTTTTTCTCCGAACATGTCGCGAAATCGCGACAGTTTTCTTCCTTAGCGCTTTTTCACCAAACATGTCGCGAAATCGCGACAGTTTTCTTCCTTAGCGCTTTTTCTCCAAACATGTCGCGAAATCGTGACAGTTTTCTTCCTTAGCGCTTTTTCTCCAAACATGTCGCGAAATCGTGACAGTTTTCTTCCTTAGCGCTTTTTCTCCAAACATGTCGTGAAATCGCGATAGTTTTCCTTGCGCTTTTCTCCAAACATGTCACGAAATCGCGACAGTTTTCTGCCTTAGCGCTTTTTCACCAAACATGTCACGAAATCGTGACAGTTTTCTTCCTTAGCGCTTTTTCTCCAAACATGTCACGAAATCGTGACAATTTTGTTTGTGCTTTCTCTCTCCTCTAACATGTCGCGAAATCGCGATAGTTTTTCTTGCCTGCTGAAAATGTCGCGATATCGCGACACTTTTCTTACTTGTCTTTTTCTTTGATTTTTTGCAAATAGGCAACTATGGTCATCTTGGAAACTCACTGTCCATGCTCTGAATAACCTTTGAACTTCTGTCCTCTGCATCTGAATGACTTCTGAACTGCCTGTCCACTGCATCATTAGATCTAACTGCCTGTGTTGACAACAATGACAAAACTCTTGCAACACCTTGCTCAACAAGCTTGATACAAAAAAATAAACAAGTTGCAAGGGCGACCTCATCCCATTTGATACAGTAAGCATAGTGGCCAAGGTCAAAGTAGAGATAATAAAAGCGAACATAAAAATCATTTACATAGGAAAGGACTAACTCATAATGGAAAATCTTAGGATATATGATTTACAAGCCAAACATATCAAGTGTGGGGTTGACATCTTAGTACCACACATCCCATATAATTTTAATGGTATCATTAAAGGAGGATTTCCATTAGAATAGATAACCAACCTAGTCATTGTAACAAAAAGGGGACACCAACAATCCTTCAAATTATTATATCATCATGATTAATCCTCTTTTTGTAAAATTATTTGGTAGCATAGTAGAAAGCAAAATTAGTTACTGGATGGGTTGGAATGAATTTGGAGAGCTCTAGAAGAGAAAACTAGGGCATCAGTTGGGTAGCAGACAAGATTTTTGGTTAATGTGGATTTGAATACAAGATTGCTGCCCCAGGAGGGCCCAATGGGGACACCTCCGGATCCTCTTCTAGAGAGACAGTTCTTTTACAAATTTTTTAAAGGATAAATCTCCATCAAATACTGAAGAAGCACAAAAAAATGCATTAAAAATGCTCTTTACGATTGCTGGAAATAGATCAACATCTCAACGAGTTAATGGATGCTTGCCACAATCAGAATCAAGGCCAAATATTGTCATTGAGCAAAGTATGGTCGAAGAAACAGTTTTATATAGAGTCGATCTTGATTTGATCTATAAATTCATGGGTATTCACCCTACCCTAAATTTTTTGCATTCCTGGATCCGGTAAAACTAGGAGCCTCTTGGTGAGTATTCTTTGTGGTTTATTAGCAATGAGTATTTTATTGTTTGTTTTTCATCGCTTGCCGATAGAAATATGGCTTTCGAATTAGAAAATATGAATCATGGTCTGGTAGGATTATTTGTTTAACCCTGGAGAGTGGGATTTGATCCTCGAATTGAACCCACTGCTATCTCAATTTGGATCCATTTGTATGCACTTCCAATGGAGTTTTGGAGTGAGCAGGTATTAGAAATTATCGATAATTCCCTTAGAAGACATTTGGGTGTTTCCAAAGATACAATAGAAGGAAACACAGTTGTTTATGCAATATTATGTGTGGAAATGGATCTTAGCTAGCCTCTATCAATAGAGGTGGAACTTGAACTTGCAGGACTATCTTGGATTCAACAACTGGATTATGATGCATTGCCCTTCAGATGCAGAGTTTGCCACAAATATGGGCATTTGGCCCGATCTTGCCCAAACAATATGAACATAAAAATGGAGGCTCCTCTAGGAATTTCAAATCTTCCTAAGGAGGGTAAGTCAACAATCAACAAAGAACCAATCAATATTTATTAGGGTAAAGAAGCACAGGGATATGGTTTTGAACAACCCAAAAGAAGGAGAAGGCAAAAGAAAAAAGATGGTAAAGAGCAAACCCAAATCAAGCCCTCCAATAGGTATGAGATATTTAAGACACTAATGGACCAAGAAGAAGAACAATTCATGGAAGGAGTGGATGGGAATAATGAAAATAATAACACCCATGTTCAAGCTCCTCTTTCATCTCCCCCCATCATAGAGCAGGTAATTGAGTACAGTGAGTTATCGCAGTCATAGAGTGCAGGGGCATTGATAGTGCATAACCAAGAGCAACTAATAATTAAGGATGTTAGCATGGGCATAGCAGAAAAGAACAGAGAAATGCCAAATATAGGGATAACTTAAGTGGAAAAGAGATCAAAAAATAGTAGCTCTCAAGGAGTCGGTAGAAAATAAAATAAGGAATTGATAGTAGTTCAAGGAGACAAACTGATCACTGGAGGATCAGTGAGGCCAATAGATTTTTACTGCTCTCAAGGTAACCAATGATTATACAATCGTGGAATGTTAGGGTTTTAAATAGTAGAACCCATAAATCTGTTGTTTGAAGACTCTTAGAAAAGTATAAAATAGATTTTTTTCTTATCCAGGAGACTAAAATGTCGTTGGATCTTATGTGTAAAATAGTTAACAGACTTTGGATGGGTGCTGGTCATATGGAAGTGGCTTCCGAAGGGGCCTCAGGGGGGATAGTTACTCTTTAGAACTCTCTTCAATGGACTATAATAGAACATATAGCTTGGAGGGGTGTTCTCACATCACATTTTAGAAATAATGTCACAGCTAAACATGTTTTAGTCATAAATTTTTATGGGGCTCAAAACCTATATGGTCAGATACATCAATGGAAAGTTGTGCATAACATGAGAGTCTCAAGGGAAGAGTTAGACTGGATTATTTCTCGAGATTTTAATGCTAAATTATCCTCTAGATATTAGGAAGGGGGAACCCCAATTTTGGACCTAGGGGATCGACTTATGATTGCCCAAGTCCAAACATTACACTTGGTGGATATTAAATGCCCTGGAACCAACTATACTTGGAATAATAAGAGGAGGGAGCCACATAGCAAGAAGGTGAAGTTAGACCATTTTTTGGTTTCAAAGGAGGCATTTGTAAAATAGAATATAAAATTTCAAATTTTAGAGGGTCCAGTTTCATATCACTTTCCCATTTTGTTGGAAGGAGGAATCAACACAGTGCAACATCACAAACCATTTAAATTTGAAAACTTTTGGTTACAAAAAGAGGAACTTCGAAAGAAAATTCCATAGTGGTGGGAAGAAGGTCGCCCAACATATGGGACAACAATGTTTAGATTCCACAAACAACTTCATTATGTCAAAGATCAACTAAAATAATGGAGGTGAGCTAACAAGACAAACTTCCAGGTCCAAAGAGCTCCATTGGTGGCCAGATGGGATGAGGTTCAAAAACACTTTAGGGAAGGAACAATTACAAAGCAACTCAAATAAGAGGATGATGCATTGTGTAAAGTGGTTGAGGACATTGAAAACCAAGAGGAGACCTACTGGAAATAGAGAGCAAGAACCACTTGGTTATTAGAAGGTGATAAAAATACCAAATTTTTCCATCGGATTGCTTGTGCTAGGAGACAGATGAACAACATGGAAGCTCTTCAAGATGAGAACGAACACTCCTTTGATACAATTCTAGGTATGCATTTTCATTCAATGGATTATTTTTCTAAACTATTTAAGGAAAGTATGGTGCAATATGAAGAGGCTCAAAAAGAAGTTATTGTTGTCATACCCTTTGTTATCTCTGAAGAAGAAAATCAGGCCCTACTTAAACCCATTGATAGAGAGGAACTAAAGAATGTAGTCTTTGAAATGAGCACCAAAAAAACACCAGGTCTAGATGGCTTTCCAATTGAGTTTTTTCAGGCCTTCTGGGATAACTTGGAGGAGGATGTAATGGTTGTTATAGAGGATTCCAAAGGTAGTAAAAGAATTCTTAAAGAATTAAATCATACTTTCATTACCTTAATTCCAAAAGTGGAGGAGGGGGTACATATTTCATATTATAGACCTATTACCTTATGCAATGTCATATATAAAATAATCACAAAGGTAATGGTTGAGCGGCTAAAACCTCTTATACATAGCATTATCTCCTTAGAGCAAGGGGGTTTTGTAGAGGGTACGCAGATCTTGGATGGTGTGGTTCTAGATCAGGAGGTAATCCAATCAATGCAAACATCTGGTAAAGGAGAGAAATGTTAATAAAATTAGATATGTCAAAGGCTTATGATAGGATGGAGTGGAGCTTCTTGTCAAATATGATGGCAGCCTTTGGATTCTCTCAGGATTGGATATAATGGGTCATGAGTTGTGTTTCTACTCTGACATACTCAGTGTTAATCAAGGGTCTTCCCTCGCAACCATTTGGAGCTACTCGAGGCCTTCATCAAGGAGATCCTTTCTCTCCCTATATTTTTCTCATTTTGGCTAAAGGATTGGGTAGACTCATCTTGAGGAGAAGACAGCAAGGTTTGCTAATAGGTATCAATGTGGGTGAGGAATTTTTGATTCACCTACAGTTTGTGGATGACACAGGATTGGTGGGAGTGGCCAGCTTCAGGGAAGCAAGAATTATTAGAGATACACTTAATGTCTACCTTAGGGCTACAAACCAAGTCATCAATGATAAAAAATCCAAAGTGGTCTTTTTCAATCTTGATCAAAGGATTTAGAACAAAATTTTAGAGATCTTGGGATTCACAAGGACTTGTCTCCTAGTGGTATCCTTGGGCGTCCCTTTGCATTTTGGATTGTATCAAGGACAAAATTAATCATTGGTCCCATAAATGGTTAATATATGGGGGTAGATTAACTTTTTTACAGTCAGTCATTCAGGATATGCCAATTTATAAATTTTCTATCCTTGCTGCCCCACATACCATATGGAAAGAGTTGGACAAGATGGCTAGAAAATTTTTATGGGAAGGAGTAAAAGAAGAGAGGAAATGGGCCTTAGTAGGTTGGGATAAAGTAAGCCAACCCAAGGTAAAAGGAGGTTTGGGACTGAGAAGATCAAAGTTAAATAATAAAGCTTTGGATGGAAAGCTTTACTGGAGGTGGATTTCCCAACCAACTTCTTTATTTAGTAGAATCTTAACTAGTAAATATTTGGGATAGGTAAACCCAAATGATGTGGGTCGTTTCTCTTTGTATGGTAATGGATCCTTAGTGTGGTAGGCTCTCAAGTTAGGATCTCAGGTAGTAAAATATGGATTATTTTGGAAAGTGGGGAGAGGGGAGAAGGCAAGATTTTGGACAGATTCATGGGATCAATACCCACCTATCATTTTTGAATTTCCTAAACTTCAACCAATAAAAACAGCCATAAAAACCAGGTGGTGGATCCAAATTGAAAGTTATTTCAACACTAGTCAGCTGGGGATTATAAGTTTAAGCAATTTAATAAGTTGGATGAGTGGCCAATTTCAATCCCTCCGGATTTGACACCCATCATGACTAAAATCTTGGCTGAAATAATTATCACAGGTAGAGATGAGGAGGATGAATTATCTTGGGGCTATGGGAGCCTTGGTGTCTACACAGTGAAGGATAGATATGATAAAATCCTTCTAGAGCCTCCTCCTCATACATATCAGGTTGAGGATTGGAGAAAGATTTGACATTCCAAGGGTTGGTCGAAAGTAATCTTTTTTGCCTGGAATTTCATGCATAATGGAATTCTTACTTTTGATAATCTCATATGTATGGGAATAATTGGTCCATATCAATGTGTTTTATGCTACAATAGTGAGGAAACAGTTGATCACTTGATTTTTGAGTGTCCATTCATGCACCAAATTTGGGAGAGATGGTTTTTATATTATAAAATTCAATTTAATGGTGATTTGAATTGGATTAATATTTGGGAAATATGGAAGAGGGGTAGATTTAAATCTAAAGCTCTTTGTATTGGTTGGGATCTTGTATTAAACTTCATTTGGTGGCAAGTGTGGTTGGAGAGAAATGCCAAAAATTTTAGAGAAACTTTTTCTTCTTTAGATGGAGTTTGGCAGGTCATTTGGAGCAAAGTCACAGAAACTGTGGCAGTCTATGCTAAAGAGGAAACTCATATTGTTATTGGGTCAATGGAGAAGGAAGTTGAAGTGCAAGAGGGAGAGGACAGAGCTAGTTGGAAACCACCCCCATAAGGTTGAATTAAAATTAATACTGATGGAGCTGCAAAAGGCAATCCGGGTAGAGCTGGAATTGGATATAATGGGTCATGAGTTGTGTTTCTACTCTGACATACTCAGTGTTAATCAAGGGTCTTCCCTCGAAACCATTTGGAGCTACTCGAGGCCTTCATCAAGGATATCCTTGCTCTCCCTATATTTTTCTCATATTGGTTGAAGGATTGGGTAGACTCATCTTGAGGAGAAGACAACAAGGTTTGCTAATAGGTATCAAGGTGGGTGAGGAAGTTTTGACTCACCTACATTTTGTGGATGACACAGGATTGGTGGGAGTAGCCAACTTCAGGGAAGCAAGAATTATTAGAGATACACTTAATGTCTACCTTAGGGCTACAAACCAAGCCATCAATGACAAAAAATCCAAAGTGGTCTTTTTTAATCTTGATCAAAGGATTCAGGACAAAATTTTAGAGATCTTGGGATTCACAAGGACTTGTCTCCCAGTGGTATACTTGGGCGTCCCTTTGCATTTTAAAAAACTAAAAATAGATATCTGGAGGAATATTTTGGATCGTATCAAGGACAGAATTAATCATTGGTCTCAAAAATGGTTAATATATGGGGGTAGATTAACTTTTTTACAGTCAGTCATTCATGCTATGCCAATTTATAAATTTTCTATCCTTGTTGCCCCACATACCATATGGAAAGAGTTGGACAAGATGGCTAGAAAATTTTTATGGGAAGGAGTAAAATAAGAGAGGAAATGGGCCTTAGTAGGTTGGGATAAAGTAATCCAGCCCAAGGTAAAATGAGGTTTGGGACTGAGAAGATCAAAGTTAAATAATAAAGCTTTGGCTGGAAAGCTTTATTGGAGGTGGATTTCCCAACAAACTTCTTTATTCAGTAGAATCTTAACTAGTAAATATTTGGGATAGGTAAACCCAAATGATGTGGGTCGTTTCTCTTTGTATGGTAATGGATCCTTAGTGTGGCACGCTCTCAAGTTAGGATCTCAAGTAGTAAAAGATGGATTATTTTTGAAAGTGGGGATAGGGGAGAAGGCAAGATTTTGGACAGATTTATGGGATCAATACCCACATATCATTGTTGAATTTCTTGAACTTTAGCCAATAAAAATAGCCATAAAAACCAGGGGGTGGGTCCAAATTGAAAGTTATTTCAACACTAGTCAGCTGGGGTATTATAAGTTTAAGCAATTTAAGAAGTTGGATGAGTGGCCAATTTCAATCCCTCCGGATTTGACACCCATCATGACTAAAATCTTGGCAGAAAGATTTCTCACAGGTAGAGATGAGGAGGATGAATTAGCTTGGGGTTATGGGAGCCTTGGTGTCTACACAGTGAAGGATAGATATGATAAAATCCTTCTAGAGCCTCTTCCTCATACATATCAGGTTAAGGATTGGAGAAATATTTGGCAGTCCAAGGGTTGGTCGAAAGTAAACTTTTTTGCCTAGAAGTTCATGCATAATGGAATTCTTACTTTTGATAATCTCAAATGTAGGGGAATCATTGGTCCATATCAATGTGTGTTATGCTACAAGAGTGAGGAAACAGTAGATCACTTGATGTTTGAGTGTCCATTCATGCGCCAAATTTGGGAGAGATGGTTTTTATATTATAAAATTCAAGTTAATGGTGATTTGAATCGGATTAATATTTGGTAAATATGGAAGAGGGGTAGATTTAAACCTAAATCTCTTTGTATTGGTTGGGATCTTGTATTAAACTTCATTTGGTGGCAAGTGTGGTTGGAGAGAAATGCCAAAAATTTTGGAGAAACGTTTTCTTCTTTAGATGGAGTTTGGCAGGTCATTTGGAGCAAAGTCACAGAAACTGTGGCAGTCTATGCTAAAGAGGAAACTCAGATTGTTATTGGGGCAATGGAGAAGGAATTTGAAGTGCAATAGGGACAGGATAGAGCTAGTTGGAAACCACCCCTAGAAGGTTGAATTAAAATTAATACCGATGGAGTTGCAAAAGGCAATCCGGGTAGAGATGGAATTGGAGTGGTTTATCGAAATCGTGTTGGAACAATGCTGTATTGGAAACTGCAAGGCTTGGGAAGAGCCACAAACAATGAAGCAGAAGCCTTAGCTATCAAATCTGCTTCTATTTTGGCAGTAAAACAAGGTCACATGAGGATAATCCTAGAATCAGATTCTCAAATAATGGTTGGAGCTCTAGATTGCATGAGGAACTTTGCTTTGAAAACATGGAGGTTGAGGATTCTTGTCACTCAAATTAAGGAATTATGGAGGGAATTAGATGATGTGATTCCAGTTTATGTGAGTAGAGATCTAAATAAAGTGGCATACTTTTTGGCTAATATGGGTACTAAGAAGGAGGTAGGGATTTAGTGGCACAGTGACATGGCTATTGAGGATGAGATGATTAGGTAGGTTGGTGAGCAAATCCAGTGCTTAGCTAATTTGGATAACCATTCCAAAAATACTATTTAGGATATTTGTGCTTCAATGTAGATCTTCTTTTATAGTATCAGGTAATTGAGTACAGTGAGTTATCGCAGTCATAGAGTGCAGGGGCATTTATAGTGCATAACCAAGAGCAACCAATAATTAAGGATGTTAGCATGGGCATAGCAAAAAAGAACAGAGAAATGCCAACTCTAGGGATAACTTAAGGGAAAAAGAGATCAAAAAATAGTAGCTCTCAAGGAGTGGGTAGAAAATAAAATAAGGAATTGATAGCAGTTCAAGGAGACAAACTGATCACTGGAGGATCGGTGAGGCCAATAGATTTTTACTGCTCTCAAGGCAACCAATGATTATACAATCATGGAATGTTAGGGTTTTAAATAGTAGAACCCATCAATCTGTTGTTTGAAGACTCTTAGAAAATTTTAAAATAGATTTTTTTCTTATCTAGGAGACTCAAATATCGTTGGATCCGAAAGCACGAGGATACGAAAGCAAAAAGGAAACACCAAGTGCGATGCAAGCGAAGCCAAAGATAACGCTAAATCCTATGAATTGAAAATGCATGAAAGGAGAGAAACATAAATGAATTGAAACCAGATGGAAAGCAAATATGGAATACAACCCTTTTTATTAATTTGCTTTAAAGCTCGGTTACAACACGTCTCCTCCCTTTTCAGGGGCTAGGAGCGTTAAATAAGGTTTCGTTACACCATGGGTGGTATGCCTTCTTCCGCGTGCCCACATGTAAAATGGGTGGACCAAACGTTGTCACCGCTTGCGTGAAAGGGTCTTTGATTCTTTTTTGCTCCTCCGGTGTCGAGATCCTATGTTCAAGGAAATAGAAAACAATCAGTAGCACCTGCGGATGAAATGAAACATGCAATCCCCGAGCCTACGATTAGTGCATGCAAAAAAATAAATAAAACGACAACTAAAAGAGATCTAAATAAGCTAAAAACTTGATAGAGGCATGAGAATATCACCGAGAAGGCACTACAAAAAGAACAGTCAGAAAATTCACCACGGATTTCTAATCGCTCCGGGGTGGGACGATTAGACCTGCAACAAAATGTCAAAAAGCACTGTCCCAAATGTCCCATCCGGGAGGCTCCAAATCACCTGCAAAGTTGGGGGTTAGGTAAAATGGGGTATTTTGGAAAGACCCAGAAGGTCAGATTTTGCCAATTCGGCCTCTATCACCGGGAATTTGATGATGCTACCCGCATGTTAGCGAAAGCGAGAAATAACAAAAACATGATCAAAACTGCTCAGAATTACATGAAATTTGAATGCAAGCCTATCTAAGCAACCTAGAATAAAATGCAAAAATAACAGAACTAAAATCTGCTATAGATTTCTAATCACTCCGGGGTGGGGCGATTAGGACTGCAGTAGTGCGGGGGCGCCCGGAGGCAGGACGCCCGTCTTTTTGGGCCCGATTTCGGCACCAATCCACTTGGGATGGGTCCAAAACCTCTTGTGGGGTGTTGTCAGCAAATTTGGGTGGGATACTGTGGCAAAATGTCGGGTTTGGGGTTCGGATTGTGCTTCCAATAACCACCCAATGACCTCCCTTCCAAAAGAGAGATCAAGGATGTGAAAGGCACAATCAAAAGTGAGTATGCAAAATGGCAACACTTCATTGCTCAAAATGCTCCTTCTCTGTATATCTTTGGGGTGAGAAGACTCACCATTTTATAGACCTGATGGTCTCTGTGTATGAGCATGCAGAGGCACCACTTGGAAATCATGCCTTTCCAGGGGGAGAAGATTCCTCCCTGATTAAGGGCTCCATGACTGCCTCTGTAACTGCCTCTTTGAGCTCAAAAATGCTCACTCGCACTCCATGCATTGAAGGAGGAGTTAAGTGGCGGATCTGAGCTACCATTTGTCAAGGTTTGACTTTTTTCCCGTCAAACCTGCTATTCGCCCCACCTAGGAGCGAATACTGCTAATCGTCCCAGGGTGGGACAAATACCAGTTTGTAATCGTCCCTGGGTGGAACGAGTATGGAGCAGAGTGCCTGAAAGATGCCAAATTGACCTCTGACCTTCCAAAACTATTGTGAGAGTGGTTAGGACCACTGTTTAACCTCTGGGGGCTGCCCTAGGGGCTGTGTGTGTCAACTCGATTAGTGTTTGCAGTCACATAATCAGATTGGTGCTGTTTTGGTGTCTATAGATGCCCCTTTTTGGGATGCGCTGTATGTGGCGCAGTGCTTGAGCAAAAATAGATAACCAAAGCACTAATGATTAGGGTTTCTCAGTGACCTAACCAAATTTTGATGCCCCAAGTATGGAAAGGGCATGCATTCTTGAATCCTTGCTTCTGACGAGCTAAGGAACTTAATTCAAGTGTTAACCTTTTTCGGTGAGGTGTTACTTGATCTTGGACATTGTTCAGTCATGAATAGGCAAAGGGCGCAACCTTTTGTCTGTGGGAACCTTGAGCTCATGATTCACAAATGCCAAGTGTTTGATCAGCTTGTGATTATTGCTTGTTTGCTACCCCAAGCAGGGGCGTGATTATCTTTGTCAATGATTCTTTGAATGCATGCCATTTCCTTGATTGGGTGTGTATTTGTTGATTGGTGACTAAGTGTGACTACCCCCTCAAGCGACGAATCGATGAGGGAATGACCGACATGAGAAAAGCGACGAGTCGCTTGACCCAAGATGACTTATGGTAAGGGTGCCTTCAGTTTTTTTGCCTTGAATGCTTATGCAGTTTCCCAACATTTTGACCTATTTTTGGGTGGGTGTTAACCCTTTTTGGGACGCCATTTGGGGATGAAATTCTCGAAAATTCGTCCTCCCGTGGAGTGGTCTGGCTATGGTAGCCTTCTTAGGGAGTAGGATAGTGAGGATTTGTGACCCCGACGTCTGTTTTGCATGCCAAGAAGCAGAGGCGCAAAGGCGCCTTGTTCAGCAATGTTATTGCTATTTTTGGGTGGGTTTGGACCCTTTTTGGGACGTCGTTTGGGGATGAAATTCTCAAAAATCCATCCTCCCGTGGAGTGGTCCAGCTATGGTAGCCTTCTTAGGGAGTAGGATAGTGAGGATTTGTGACCCCGACGTCTATTTTGCATGCCAAGAATGTCAGTGCAAAAGCACTCTTATTGGACAATTTTATTGCTTGTTTTTGTGCATTTTGGTGCATTTTTTTGTTGTTTTTGAAATTTTATTAATGTACGTACTTGCATTTTGCTAATGTGTATGTGGTACATTTATGAAATGTTTTTGTATTTAGACTTTGTGTATTTGTTTTATTGTTGTACTATTTTTTTTTTTGTTATGTTTTTATGTTTTTGTTTTGTTTTCTTTTGCAGGTTGTGAAGAGTCGGTACCGTGTGCCGACGGTGTTCTCTGAAGCATGGGAGGCATTGACTTTGGTTGATTGGGAGTGGCTTGATGCCCTTGGGCTCAAGCAAGTGACGTGATTAGAGCCTGTGGTGGGGGATCGGGCCTATCTGACGGCCCTGATCAACTTGTGGGATCCCTGCACCAATACCTTCCATCTCCCAACAGGGGAGATGACAGTGACTCTCGAGGACGTCTATCGGATTCTATGGATTTTGATAGACGTGCTTTTGATTAGGACTACGCCACGTGATCAACGGATGATAGTGCTGACATGATGCTTCGGGCATGGGATGGAGGTGGGTGTGGATAGCTCGGTGGAGAGGGCAGAGGGTGACTGCCAGATTGGCGGCATCTTGGTGCGGTGGTGGCTAGAGAGGGGCATGTTGGGAGTGAGGCATGCATTACTGATGACCCTCATTTCCAACATGTTGTTGCTCGACTCATCAGGTGCGAGGTTCCCTTGGAACCTGTTGGAGGTGGTCTTCAGACTGGTGGAGTGTCTGACTTTAGAGCCCCTGATTATGAGATGGGGTCAGACACTGCTGGCGTAGCTCTATGATGAGCTATACGAGGTCCACTATTAGAGGCGGAAGGGTATTGGTTGTAGCTATTTGTTGCAGTGCTGGGGATGGCAGCACATAGCTATGGAGAGGCCGATGGGGTTGTCATGGATGACTCGGGTAGAGATGGTTGATAGAGAGATAGGGTATGCGGCACTATGGTGGCGGTCTGAGGAGTAAGGGTAGAGTCGATGGTGGGTAGGTGTCGTAGGGCACTATGTCGATGCCTTCGCTTGGCTTGCTCTAGGGGAGGTGTGCTGGCACCCATACCGGGACTATCTAGCCTGGCTTGAGGTTGGAGAGTGGCTCTGATGGGTGCGTAGGGGGAGATGGCTGATCGGGTGGCATGGGACCGAGTAGGAGTATTTCTCGTATGTCCGAGTGATGCGATAGTTTGGGGTGCACCAGGGGTTGCCTGGTGAGCCCTTGATCTATCGACATCGGGGCGATGAGAGGACTCTGGCTTGGCCGATCATCGTGTCGCTAGGGGAGGAGGTGGATACCATGATTGACATCCTGGATGTGGATGACATTGGGGCTACTGCTGAGTATGAGCAGTGGTGGACGCTGTGGTGGTGGCGAGGAGAGGGGCCTCTAGGAGGGGCAGATGCGACAGTAGCAGGCAGGGAGGGTGGAGAGGCACCAGGAGAGGTTTGGGGGGTTTCATTGGAGGACGCGAACATGGTAGAGGTTGACAGCTTTGGGGGGAATGATTTTGGGATTTTAGAGCAGCCGGATACGTAGGACGTCCCAGAGTAGTGGGAGTCGAAGCAGCCCATAGTCTCGGATACGCCTATGCACCAGGCTGTCTCGAAGGGTGTGGATGTGAGGGATCACGTTGAGATAGCATGATTGGAGGAGCTACTTTGGAGATGGGATGAGGAGCTTGGGGAGGCTTTGTAGGAGAGGGATCTCCTACGGACTCAGTTGGTTGAGTGGGAGAACGCATTTGTTGCGTACCATCGATGGGATGGGGACACAGATGCTGTGCGGAGAGGGATCTCCTATGAACTCAGTTGGCACAACACGAGGATGTAGTGGTTGTGTACCATCGATGGGAGGTGGATTGGTTTTGACATCGGATGGATTTGGAGGGAGAGATTATCCGCCTCGGTGGGCGGTTACCTGAGCTCCCTGGAGGTGGGTCTTCGTGTCGAATGAGAGACAATGATACTGAGCAGTCGACATCATCTCATCGTAGGTGGTTGGATGAGGGGGGTGCTAGTGGGCATGATGCGGGGGCTAGCAGTAGCCACCCTGAGAGGTCGCATAGGACCCACACCACGGGGGGTAGTTCCCGTCGCACCGATCCTGCATGATCATGGTGGCCGACGCCCTAGGCTTGCGGGTTTTTGAACTTTTGCTTTTTTGTGAGGTCAGAGGACCGGTTTATTGTAGCCTATGGGAATTTTGATGATATATATATACATGACTTTTCTTTTTGGTTATACACTTGTCATGATTTATTTTTTCTGTTTATGCACATTTATTTATGATGATGTATGCATGTGGTATTATGAATGCGATGTTTCTAATTATATGATGTATGCATATGGAATGAATGAAATGAGTTGTTGATAACTCATTGATGGCACCATAGACTGTACAAGATTTACTGGCTTTTTGTACTTATGTGATGTCTTTATGGAATGACTTTGCATGTATGAATTTTGTTTTGGTATTTTTCATATTTTTTGATGTTGATGTAAGTAATGAAATGTACCAATTGTTTTAAAATGTAGTTAAGGTTTTCTGAGATTCAGATGTGTTAACTAACTAGCCAAGACTAGTACATTTATTTCACAATATTTTTTGAACAAGGTACGAATCAGACTTGAGTTTGACCAAGTTATTTCACATCCTCGTGTGTGCAATTGAATTCGTTTATGTGGTATTTGTCAGGATACCGCCAGTACCAGATAGGTTGTCAACCAAACTTGTACTGAGGATCCCCTAATTAGCTCCACTAACTCCTTTGTTGTATTTAGTCAGATTAATCTATGGTGCTATCTAGGATACCATGAGCTAGCTCATCCACATGCAAACATTGATCTGCACACAATTTAATGTGACAGATATATCGTCATGCGGGAGGTTTTGCCACCAGTGACCGATAGGCTATCCACCAAACCGGTACTGAAGTTCACCTCATGACCTTCTGAATGCTGAGAGTTCCAGGGATTCAAGTTCGACTCCCTTCTTTTCTTCAATTGTATTGGGATACTTGCTCGTCTATAGTGATAAAAATCACTATTTATTTTTGTTTTTTTTTTTTTTTGAGCAAGGGATTTGAATATTGAGTGATGAGAATCACTATTGCTTGTGCCTTTTGATGTATGCACTTTGGTTTTGATGTCAAATTTTGGAGTTTTGACTTTTGCAAAAAAAAATTGTTTGATGTTTGCAACTTTTTGAGAACTTGGGATTCTTGGGGAATTGGGTAGGGAAGATGCTTGTCCTTTTGCCAACTCTCAGCATTCTTGGGGTCATTCGCATAGGGGGATGAGCAAGATAACCTTTTCACTAGATGGTATCCTGGATTGCTTTGCAGGTTTCATCTTTCGTTCACACAACTTGGGAATTTTTATGTGTTTTAACTTGTGTCGGGATGCTACGTAACGAGGTGTGATCCAAGTAGAACTCTACCTTTGTAAAATCTGTCTGACTTTGTACAGTTTTTGGCTAGAAATTTAATGACAGCTGAATGACGAAAACTCTAGATACATTAGAAGACAACTGACTATGGTGTGGTGAAAAATATGTATGGCGTTTATGTTTGCTGCATTATTTTCAAAGTGGAACAAATATGGAGAATGATGGAATTGCCCGTAATTACAGTCTATGGTACCTTTGACTTGTATGATCAACAAATGTGCAATGTATGTATGCGATGTCTGATGCAGCTATATATATATATATATTTGTGTTTTGATTTGTAAGAGTATGCATGGGAGTGAGATGCAATTTTTTTTTTGTTATTTTTGATTATCTTTTGTTTTTGTTTGTTTTTTAATGTTCTTTATGGTTGGTTCATTCCGCGTGAGGGCGGACCAAGTGATTCTTTCGGATCCTTGGAGGTTTTGACCAAAGGGATTATGGGCACCTTTGGGGCATTTTAGGGTTGACCAAGCGATTGCGGGAATCCTTGGAGCTTTTTGGTTTGACAAAAGGGGTAATGGGCACCTTTGGGGCATTTTGGGATTGACCAAGCGATTGCGGGAATCCTTGGAGCTTTTGGTTTGACCAAAGGGGTAATGGGCACCTTTGGGGCATTTTGGGATTGACCAAGTGATAATGGGAATCCTTGGAGCTTTTGGTTTGACCAAAGGGGTAATGGGCACCTTTGGGGTGTTTTGGGATTGACCAAGTGATTGGGGATCCTTGGAGCTTTGGTTTGACCAAAGGGGTAATGGGCACCTTTGGGGCATTTTGGGATTGACCAAGCGATAATGGGTATCCTTGGAGCTTTTGGTTTGGGCTATGGCTCTTTTAAATATGGAATGGCCTCAAATGACTGATGTTCAAGGGTTCTAGTTCCTTGATTCCATCAAGAGAGGCTAGCTGGTATGTTCTAGGTCCTATTTTACTGTCAATCACATACGGACCTAACCAGTTTGCCATGAACTTGTCCCTTAGATGGGGCGGCAAGTTAGAGTTTTGTTGGTTCTCTTTTAAGACCAGGTCACCGACCTAAAAATCCCTCAGGTGAACTTTCATGTTGTATGCTTTCTTAAGTCGCTCTTGATAGATACGTAAATGCTCGAGAGCATTAACGCGTCATTCATCGAGTAACGTAAGTTGGTCTAACCGGGCCTGTCGCATAGTGTCATCATCGATGAACTCTTGCATTGATATGCGTAGGGAAGGAATTTCCAACTCGAGAGGCATGACTGCCTCGGAGCCATACACCAGCGAAAATGGAGTTGCCCCAGTGGGCATCCGGATGCTAGTGCGATAAGCCCATAGAGCAAGTGGGATTTGAATGTGCCAATCCTTATGACTGTCTGTGACTATATTTTTGAGGATGGCAACTAGCATTTTGTTTGACGCCTCTGCTTGCCCATTTGCCTACGGATAATAGGGTGTCAAAAAATTGTGCTAAATTTTGTACTTTGTGGTCAAAGCACGCACGTCTTTGTTCTTGAATGACGTCCCATTATCCGAGATTATCTTGGATGGAATACCAAAATGACATATGATGTTATGTAAAATAAACTCCGCAATGCGGGGTCCAGTCGTAGAGGTTAGCGAAATTGCTTCCACCCACTTGGTGAAGTACTCTGTGGCCGTTATGATGAACGTGTGATGACCCGACGATGCAGGGGAGATCTTTTCGATTAGATCTAAGCCCCACTACAAAAATGGCCAAGCTGATTGGATCGACTGCAAGGCCTGAGAAGGTACGTGTGTCAAATTAGCATGGTGTTGACACTTCACGCACTTCCTTACATATGCGCAACAATCTTGCTCTAAAGATGGCCAATAATAGCCCATGCAAAGAATGCGCTTTGCGATGGCCATACCGCTGAAGTGGCCACCGCATGTACCATCGTGCGCTTGGGTGATCACCCAAGTGGACTCCTGCTGGTCCAAGCAACGAAGGAGGATTCCTTCGTAGCTACGATGGTACAAAATGTCTCCTAGCAAGACATGTTTAGCCACTTTCTATTTAAATGATCTTTTCGTGGCGTGTGTCAATCCAAGTGGGAGGTTACCTAACTTAAGGTAATCTCTTATGGGTGTGTACCAATCCTGCTGATCAGAAACCTCGATGGTATGAACAGCCAATCCCTCTTGAAGTTCGTCCCTAGCAAAAGCTGAGCGAGAAAGAACTTGTAAGAATAGCGTTGTGTTGCTATTAAGGGGAGTAGGGGAGAATAAGGACCCCCAGTTGGCGTGATTCAGACAATCATGGATTCGAGAGAACTTGTTCGGGGATGGTTCAATCTGGATCAGGTGGATTCCTGGCGTTAAGTCAAAGCTTGCACGCTCCATCATGGATTGCGATAGTGTTTTGACTTGAATGGTTGTCATATCACCAGAAATGTCTTGCGGGATTAGTGACCCCAAGGAGGCCATAGTGTCCGCAAAATGATTCGATGATCGAGGGAGTGCCTCGATGTCGTACCATTCAAGATTTGCCAGGAATTTGTCCACAAGGGCTTTGTAGGCCTGCAGAACTGGGCATTTACATTGGAATACCCCTTTGACTTGGTTGACAATTAACAGCGAATCACCAAAGATGTTCAAATGTTTGATGTTCATGGTGATTGTTGTCTGAAGACCTATGAGCAAGGCTTCGTATTCGGCATTGTTGTTGGTGCATGGGAAATCTAGTTTAAATGATAGAGGCATTGGAGCCCCTTGCGGTGTGAAGAATACAATTCCCATGCCACCCCCTTGCTCACATTTAGAACCATCAAAAAATAGGGTTATGTCGGCCTGTGACTCAGGCTCATCAAAATCTGGCGATTCTGAGACATGGAAGACCCCATCATCGGGTAGCTCTATGGTCAGAGGCTGATCGTCTTCGAGAGGAGCCTCTGCTAGTTGATCGGTGATGACTTGACCTTTAATGGATTTCTATCCAATAAACTCGATGTCAAACTCCATCAACAACATGATCCATTTCGTCGTGCGGCTACTATGATAAGTATGACTCATCATGTATCGCAATGGATTCTCCTTAGACACAACATACGTCATGTTGCTCAGCATGTAATGGCATAGCTTTTTGGTAGCAAACACCACTGCCAAGCAGAGCTTCTCAACGTATGCATAGTTAAGTTCATAACTGACCAGGGTGCGGCTAAGATAGTAAGTAGCCTGTTCTTTGTGTAGTTCATTTTTTTGGGCTAGCATGGCACCCAGTGCCACCTCAATAGCTAATGTATAAGTAGAACGACACTCCTGGTCTAGGTGGTGCCAATACTGACGGTGAAGCCAAGTATTGTTTAATATCGTCGAAGGCTGACTGGCACTCGTCATCCCAATGGAATGCTACTCCCTTGTGCAATAATTTATTCATGGGTCGGCACTTGTCAGATAGCTGCGCTATGAAGCGCTTGATTGATGCGACCTTTCCCTACAGGCTTCTGAGCTGCTTGATGGTAGTTGGGGGAAGCATTTCAAGGATTGCCTTGACTTTATTTGGGTCTACCTCGATGCCTCGCTTTGAGACTATGAAACCCAAGAGTTTTCTAGATGTGATGCCAAATACGCACTTCTTGGGGTTTAGTCTGACTTTGTGTTCGATGAGGCGATCGAGGATCTTGCTTAAGTCATCGAGATGATCTGGGCGCAAAAGAGATTTGGCCAACAAATCATCCATGTAATCTTCCAAATTTTTATGCATGTGATCATGGAAGATGTATGTCATGGCACGTTGGTAGGTGGCGCCAGCATTTTTAAGGCCAAAGGGCATGACCTTATAACAAAATGTCCCCCAAGGCATTGTGAACGCCATTTTTAGTTGGTCCTCGAGATTGATACGAATTTGATTGTATCCCGAGAAACCATCCATGAGGGAAAGCATTTCGTGGCCCATTGTAGCATCTACCAATGCATCGATGCTAGGCAAGGGGAAATCATCCTTAGGACTCGCTTTGTTTAGATCTCAAAAATCAGTGCATATGCGAATCCTCCCATCAGGATTTTTGATGGGCACCATGTTGGACATCCATGGTGGGTAATCCATGTAGATGACAAACTGTGCATCCAACAACTTTTGCAATTCATCTTTGACCATCAAGGCTACTTTTGGGTGCATCTTGCATAGTTTTTGCTTAACTGGCTTGACTGTCGGATCAAGCGTTAGATTATGCATGACTAGCTATGGATCTAGCCCTGGCATGTCTTTGTAGGACCATGCAAAAACCTCCTTCTTTTCTTTGAGAAGGGCAATGTAGTCGGCTTGCTCTTTGGGGGATAGACTTACCCCCAACTTGATGATCTATGGATTCATTGGATCAGAGCCGATGTCTACGTCAGTCATCTCCTCGATTGACATGTGGGACCCATCCTCCAACTGGTGTGGAGTTGGGATCAAGTGGATATCATTCACTGAATTTAGATCTACGTTAGGAACTTCGGGTTCCTCTTCAGCATGGAAGATATCCTGAGTTGGTCCTGGGGTGAAATGAAGCATCTCACCGCAAGGCCAGTACTCTGATGGGGATGGTGGTGAATTGACACGATCCCAGTCTATGGCATCTATGTCTAGATACAATGACTTTTTTGGATCGGTTGGATTGTGGATGGGGGTGGTTAAGTCAATGGAGATCATGTTGATGAAATGATTTTGGTCTCCATTACCGTGGGTGTGGTGACTCGGACATCCTGGATGATTTTTGTGCTCTAGATCTGGCTCTGGAGGTATTGGCATGAATGGATCAGCCCTATGTGCGGAGAGGAGGACAGGGTCTACCCTTGGCACTGATATCGCTATAGGGTCTCTGGGCGGAAGGTGCTCTCTGTATGCCCACAGTGGCGGATGCAGAACTTGGTCCAATTGTGTTGGGTTTAGGTGCCACCTATGCCTTGGCCCTATGTTTAGCTGTTCAAACATGTCATCAATGTCCATGGGGTATTGTTGTTGTCGCATATGATTGAGATAGGCCATCTCAGTTTCATCTTCATAATCACTATCGGAGATCCAAAGGCCTTCATTGGTTCCAACAACTATTTGCGATATTTGAGGCTCATCCTGCTCGAGCAAATTGATATGGTCCCATCGGGGTTGTTCCGCTCTCTACGGGGGGACCTGATTTTCTTGATGTGGTACTTGCTCGATTGGAGCATCCAAAGGGAACATTGCCAAGAGGCTTTCTTGGTAGTCATCCATGGGGGTCACTTGTGAGTGATTGCTATCCGATTCGAAAGGGTCCCATGGTGCTACCTCATACTCTGACTCGTCTTTCGAAGATCCTTCCTGACCTTGTCTATTTCCCCTTTGTAGGTGAGTTCTCAAACTTTCTCCTTTCTCGGTTAGAGGGAAGGGGTTGTTGAGGTCAACAAGGTTGGTCGTCAACAATGGGAGGTAATCCCCCAATGTATATGTTGTGTTGGGGTTGGCATATGGATCTAATGCCAACCCATCCTTGTTGCCTATCCCTAGGCCTTGCATGTTCTCTACCAAGATGTCCAGGGGTAGGGGGTGGTTGAACCCTACTCCTGATTTGTCGTATGGCATCTGATATCTTGGTTGGCAAAGAACGTGCACTCCTTGCTCATATCTGCCCAACCCATATCCATGCCAATTGCATTGGCCAAGATATCTTAAAGCGAAGTCTGGGTTGGACAAATAGTTGACGTCCTCAGCGAAAGGCTCTTCATCTTCGTCTTCTTGCATGTAAGGTTCAATGCCATTATCAAGGCCCCCATATACAAAGTTTGTCTGGTTTGGCGGGTAGCCTAGAGGAACAATAGTGCCTATGGGGAGGCGAGGTCTCCCCATGTCCTGCATGGACTCCAGTGCGGGTGTTGCTACAATGTTGCGCACCAGATACTCCCCCAGGCCCGTGTTGGCCATCTCAATAGTGATTGTTGGCGGTTGAGGAGGAGGGAATGGGAGTTCTTCCTGAGTCCACTCCATGTTAGGTGAACTAGGCGCCTCGACTTCCACTCGGCTAGGCATCTCTTCGGTAGAGATGGTTGAGACTGATGGTGGTGCCTCTTCCAGGGGTTTCTTCCCATTGTCCTTCGGTGTGGCCATCGTAGGTGGCATCGTTGGCGAAGGACTAGATGATGAAGATGGACCCGACTGGGGATTTGATGGACTTAACAATGGGGATGCATGCGAAATCGGACCCTGTTTAGATGGATTCAACTAAAAATCCAAATGTGTTGATGGAAGGGTCGATTGCGGCATCAGCTGCACCGCATTGCAATACTTGAAGGGTTCTAAGTCCGTCGGGACTACATGCACTTGCCCTTCGAATGTATACTTTAAGCATTGGTGGGCTATTGAAGGGACACACTTCATGTCCCTGATCCATGGCCGACCCAACAAAATGTTATAAGCCATCTCACCCTCCAAGATGTGGCACAATGTAGGAATAGTCTTTTGTCCCACTTGGATGGGTAGGACAATCGTGCCAACTGTCGAGCATATCGCATCATTGAATGCTCGTAGAGTGTAGGTGGAGGCCACGATGTGAGATGCTGGCAACTTCAAATGTTTCAATGCCACTATTGTAATGATATTACTGGACGAGCCAGTGTCCACCAACACCCTCTTATACGAAATCTCGTTGACCCATGCAATGACGTGCAGGGGTGGATCCGCCATGTCACCAGTCACTGATTTCAATTCGTCCTCTCTAAAGGTGATAACTGGCTCGGTGCATCATTTGACATGTCCTACAAAGTTGTTGAAAGAGTTTGCTTCATGGGGCTGCAACTCGATGGCTTTAAGTATCTCCATTAGAGCTTCCCGATGGGGCGATGATTGTTGTATGAGCTCGTAAATGGAGAGCCTAGCCGACGTGGTCCTCAAACTCTGGGTGAGTTTGGTCCAAATTGTGGCCATTGGTCTAGGCGGAGGAGGTTGCGTAGGGTGTTGTTGCGGTTGTGACGTTGTTGGCACCTCTCCTGTAGCCATCGTGGGGGCAGCTATGCTCGGGTACCTTTTGTTTCGAGTCACTATACTGATCATCCCTACATACCCCTGCATGGGGTAGTTCTGTGTCACCTCATTGACTTGTAGGGTCTTTGCCTGCACATCATGGGTAGGCAGGGGGTCTTTGAAGACCTCCATCTATTGGTTGTTTGGCGCTACTAGATTATCTACCACTAGCATCTTGTTGTCGATTAGGTCTTGCACGAAGCTTTTAAACTTCCAACATGCATAGAGGTCATGTCCCTTCTATCGGTGAAACTTACAGTACAAGTCTTCCCTATAACCTTTGGGTTTCGGCGCGTTGGGGTCTACAGGTCGACTCTCTGGGAAGTTCATCAAGTTTATCATGGTCAAACGGTCAAACAAAGAGTCTTTAGACTCTATGAAGGGTGTGAATTGTCGCCTAGGGTAATGCTACTGATTTTGATCTTGTCGATGATTTTCCCTTTCATAACTGTCAAGAGGGACCGCCTGATAGTTAGCCTTTTGGGGTTGTGTTGCTTGTGCAAGCTTAGGTATGTTTATAGCAACCTGATTGACCGCAATGGGTTTTGGTTGCGTGGTCCCTGTCTTGGCATTCTTAGACCATTCTTTCTTCTTTGGCTTGGCAATCTCGCCATCCTGAATCTTGATCTCCTCAATGATTCTGGCTTGCACTAGAGCTTCCTCTAAAGTGGCATATTGCTACAGCTGCAATAGCATGGAGATCGATCTCAAATAGCTCTTTGAGAACATTTGGGTAAGGTCGGCCATAGGAGGGAGGTAGGGCAGCTTTGAAAGCAACGTCCTCCATCGATTTCCATAGGCCGCCATGGTTTCTTCCTCGTACTTCTTAAGGCTAGCTAGGTCGCTTAGTGATGCCTTCTTCTTGGTGTTGAAGGTGAAGCGCTCAAGGAACGCGTCCACTAGCTGATCTAAGTTATTGATGTTGTGCTTTGGCAATTGAGTGAACCAATCCGAGGTAGGGCCTACGAACGTGGTTATAAATGTTCTTAACAGCAAAGCATCATTGTCCTGAATGCCAAAGCATTGGCTCAGGAATCTAGTCACGTGCTCTTGGGCATCCTCCTCACCTCTAAATATTTCCAACTAGGGCAGCTTAAAGTGTTCAGGGTATGGGGGTGCTGGCACTGACGGATGCACTGGGTGACTACGGAGTTGGCGTAAAGTGGGCTTTTGGGGCCCAGAAGTCTTGGTCTCCATAGACTCTAAGCGCTCTAGCAGCGCTTTATATGCATCGAAAGATTTGATCTCTTCCTCCTTGGTTAGTTCCCGTTGTGGGTTGTGGGAAACTTGAGGCCTATGGAGGGGTGGCCGGATAGCACCCCTCTCGCCTTGGTAGGGCATTTCGGCCCGCTCTTCTTCTTGCTCATACTCCTCATAGGCTTCTTGAGGAGTTTCTGGGTGAGACCTATAAACATGGGTGGGTCCCCGTGGAGGGTGCCCATCATTGTTCTTGGGAGTGGCCTCCCGCTCAGGTCTAGGAGGTCTCGGAGGCAACACTTGGTAAGGTCATGGGGACCTGTCTCGCACCAAGGGGTTGCGCCTCTCATATAGTTCTACTCTTTGGGTGCGAGGGGTTGGAACCCTCTTAGGCATAGTGTTATGGAGCAGCTCATCTGTTTGACATCGAATGCGCTCTTTGCTAAGGCGATACAGGTGCTCCAACTATTGTTGGTCTTGCTCAAGCTACGTGATTTGCGCTTGGCGGGTGGCATGTTTGGCAAATGCCAAGTCAATTTGTTCCATCGTCTTAGGTCTAGGGGGCCTAGATGCCTCTCCTATGTATTTATCTCGGTCATGATGATCCGAGATCTCTATAGGTCACTTTCCTCTATCGAGGTTGGTGGCATTCACCCGAGGTTCTGGCCTCAGTAGGTGATTCTGGTAGATAGCAGGTGCGGAGGCACATTGCTCCCATGTTGTGTATTGCTCTTGAGGAATGTGATGGTCTTCCTCATGCTCCCTTTCGTATATGTGAAAGGGGCGGGCAGAGTTGGCTCACCCTGTCTGAAGAGCCTTGTGCTCTGGATTTGGCTTGTTATTCCTAACAGTGATGAGGGGTAGAGGAGGGATGACATAATCATGTGGCCTCTCCTTATGGACCCTATGTTGTTCTAGCACTTCATTGCACGGTGGCCACTCATACCGAGCGTCTAAGGGAGCCTTCCCATTTATATTGAGTGCCACGTGTAGGGACTCCTCCTGAAAGGGTCTATGTTGAACGGGAGTGCCCCTCGAAGGGGTGCCTCTATAGTCCCATTCTGAAATGGCATGATGTGGACTATCTTGTGGGTCGAGCCGCCAAGGTGGTATGACCAAGTCCTTGGGGCTATAGCGGAGGCGACTTGTGCCCCCTTGTACACTCTCCGTAGCTCCTACCCGTGATTGGGCTTGGCTACGGGTGTACACCATGGCGGTGTCTCTCTACAAGCTATGTAGATTTTTATCTTCTTTTTTTATGATTTTTTTTTTATGCTACACTAAACAAACAAGAGCCACACAATCAAAGAAGTGATTATCTCGTTTATAGATTAAAGGTGTGCCCTAAATCTGGTTTAGTGTGTTTTGATTTTTGTTTTGAAAGCTTTGTAAAGAACGTGTTGTTGTATATGCAATATGATGTCTCTTATGTCTCCCAAAATGGTCGCCCCTTCGATATACCACTGCCGGGCCATTATACCAAACCTTTCAATATACCCGCCCTTACGTGAGGGACACTATTGGTACGCGAGAGCAGAATGGTACGTGGAACATAGGCGGTACGGAAGGGGGATCACCCTATTTTTGACACCTACCATAGAAGACTTATCCTCATGCACTGGGAATCACCCCAGCTACACTCGGTCAGCTTTCGTCAGGATTTACGTCTAGCAACAGTAGCGATCGGGGTTATGGATGCAAAAATTCAAGCCAAGGTGGTGATGAAATCCACCGTTGGTCTTGATCAAGGGTTGGGGTTTTACGACCAACTCCTTGTAGTTTAAATTACCACGTGGTGTGTGGGGTTCTTTTTAATTTGCATAAATGAAGAAAACAAGCATTAAAAACTCTCCTATGCAAGAAAATAACCAGAAAACAGAAAACAAAAAGCAAAAAATGACAGAAGGTGTTTAGGACCCCTACCTCTTCTCTGCCCAAATCGGATGCCTCTGAGTTTCTACCCTGAAACTACATAGAGAGCTATTCATCCCTGGGTGGGATGAATAACAGAACTGTATTCATCACAGGGTGGGGTGAATGCCCATTCATCCCTGGATAAGATGAATTCCAGCTCTGTACTCGTCACAGACTGGAACGAACAACAGTCCAGCGTTTGAAAACTTGGTACCTGCAAGCAAAAACAAGCAATTTTTGATCAGAAGTTTGATCTCAAAAATAGAGGACAGGGTCCCACCGTGATCGCCACTGAAAGCACGAGGATACGGAAGCAAAAAGGAAACACCAAGTGCGATGCAAGCGAAGCCAAAGATAACGCTAAATCCTATGAATTGAAAATGCATGAAAGGAGAGAAACATAAACGAATCGAAACCAGATGGAAAGCAAATATGGAATACAACCCTTTTTATTAATTTTCTTTAAAGCTCGGTTACAACATGTCTCCTCCCTTTTCAGGGGCTAGGAGCGTTAAATAAGGTTTCGTTACACCATGGGTGGTATGCCTTCTTCCACGTGCCCACATGTAAAATGGGTGGACCAAACATTGCCACCGCTTGCGTGAAAGGGTCTTTGATTCTTTGCTGCTCCTCCGGTGTCGAGATCCTACGTTCAAGGAAACAGAAAACAATCAGTAGCACCTGCGGATGAAATGAAACATGCAATCCCCGAGCCTACGATTAGTGCATGCAAAAAAATAAATAAAATGACAACTAAAAGAGATCTAAATAAGCTAAAAACTTGACAGAGGCATGAGAATATCACCGGGAAGGCACTGCAAAAAGAACAATCAAAAAATTCACCATGGATTTCTAATCGCTCCGGGGTGGGACGATTAGACCTGCAACAAAATGTCAGAAAGCACTTGTCCCAAATGTCCCATCCGGGAGGCTCCAAATCACCTACAAAGTTGGGGGTTAGGTAAAATGGGGTATTTTGGAAAGACCCGAGAAGGTCAGATTTTGCCAATTCGGCCTCTATCACCGGGAATTTGATGATGCTACCTGCATGTTAGCGAAAGCGAGAAATAACAAAAACATGATCAAAACTACTCAGAATTACATGAAATTTGAATGCAAGCCTATCTAAGCAACCTAGAATAAAATGCAAAAATAACAGAACTGAAATCTGCTACAGATTTCTAATCACTCTGGGGTGGGGCGATTAGGACTACAATAGTGCGGGGGGCGCCCGGGGGCAGGACGCCCACCGTTTGGGGCCCGATTTTGGCACCAATCCACTTGGGATGGGTCCAAAACCTCTTGTGGGGTGTTGTCGACAAATTTGGGTGGGATACTGTGGCCAAATGTTGGGTTTGGGGTCCGGATTGCGCTTCCAATAACCACCCAATGACCTCCCTTCCAAAAGAGAGATCAAGGATGTGAAAGGCACAATCAAAAGTGAGTATGCAAAATGGCAGCACTTCGTTGCTCAAAATGCTCCTTCTCTGTATATCTTTGGGGTGAGAAGACTCACCATTTTATAGACCTGATGGTCTCTGTGTATGAGCATGCAGAGGCGCCACTTGGCAATCATGCCTTTCCAGGGGGGAGAAGATTCCTCCCTGATTAAGGGCTCCATGACTGCCTCTATAACTGCCTCTTTGAGCTCAAAAATGCTCACTCGCACTCCCATGCATTGAAGGAGGAGTTAAGTGGTGGATCTGAGCTGCCATTTGTCAAGGTTTGACTTTTTTCCCGTCAAACCTGCTATTCGCCCCACCCTAGAGCGAATACTGCTAATCGTCCCGGGGTGGGACGAATACCAGTTTGTAATCATCCCTGGGTGGAACGAGTATGGAGCAGAGTGCTTGAAAGGTGCCAAATTGACCTCTGACCTTCCAAAATTGCTATGAGAGTGGTTAGGACCACTGTTTAACCTCTAGGGGCTGCCCTGGGGGCTGTGTGTGTCAACTCGATCAGTGTTTGTAGTCACATAATCGGATTGGTGTTGTTTTGGTGTCTATAGGATCTTATGTGTAAAATAGTTAACATACTTTGGATGGGTGCTGGTCATATGGAAGTGGCTTCCCAAGGGGTCTCAGGGGGGATAGTTACTCTTTGGAACTCTATTGAATGGACTGCAATAGAACATATATCTTGGAGGGGTGTTCTCACATCACATTTTAGAAATAATGTCACAGTTGAACATGTTTTAGTCATAAATTTTTATGGGGCTCAAAACCTATATGGTCAGATACATCAATGGAAAGTTGTGCATAACATGAGAGTCTCATGGGAAGAGTTAGACTAGATTATTTCTCGAGATTTTAATGCTAAATTATCCTCTAGATATTAGGAAGGGGGAACCCCAATTTTGGAACTAGGGGATCGACTTATGATTGCCCAAGTCCAAACATTACACTTGGTGGATATTAAATGTCCTGGAACCAACTATACTTGGACTAATAAGAGAAGGGAGCCACATAGCAAGAAGGTGAAGTTAGACCATTTTTTGGTTTCAAAGGAGGCATTTGTAAAATGGAATATAAAATTTCAAATTTTAGAGGGTCCAGTTTCATATCACTTTCCCATTTTGTTAGGAGGAATCTAGACAGTGCAGCATCACAAACCATTTAAATTTGAGAACTTTTGGTTACAAAAAGAGGAACTTCGAAAGAAAATTCCATAGTGGTGGGAAGAAGGTCGTCCAATATGTGGGACAGCAATGTTTAGATTCCACAAACAGCTTCATTATGTCAAAGATCAACTGAAATAATGGAGGTGAGCTAACAAGACAAACTTCCAGGTCTAAAGAGCTCCATTGGTGGCCAAATGGGATGAGGTTCAAAAACACTTTAGGGAAGGAACAATTACAGAGCAACTCAAATAAGAGGATGATGCATTGCGTAAAGTGGTTGAGGACATTGAAAACCAAGAGAAGACCTACTAGAAACAGAGAGCAAGAACTACTTGGTTATTAGAAGGTGATAAAAATACCAAATTTTTCCATCGGATTGCTTGTTCCAGGAGACAGATGAACAACATGGAAGCTCTTCAAGATGAGAACGAACACTCCTTTGATACTATTCTAGGTATGCATTTTCATTCAATGGATTATTTTTCTAAACTATTTAAGGAAAGTATGGTGCAATATCAAGAGGCCCAAAAAGAAGTTATTGTTGTCATACCCTTTGTTATCTCTGAAGAAGAAAATCAGGCCCTACTTAAACCCTTTGATAGAGAGGAACTAAAGAATGTAGTCTTTGAAATGAGCACCGAAAAAACACCAGGTCCATATGGCTTTCCAATTGAGTTTTTTCAGGCCTTCTAGGATAACTTGGCGGAGGATGTAATGGTTGTTATAGAGGATTCCAAAGGTAGTAAAAGAATGCTTAAAGCATTAAATCATACTTTCATTACCTTAATTCCAAAAGGGGAGGAGGGGGTACATATTTCATATTATAGACCTATTACCTTATGCAATGTCATATATAAAATAATCACAAAGGTAATGGTTGAGCGGCTAAAACCTCTTATACATAGCATTATCTCCTCAAAGCAAGGGGGTTTTGTAGAGGGTACGCAGATCTTGGATGGTGTGGTTCTAGATTAGGAGGTAATCCAATCAATGCAAACATCTGGTAAAGGAGAGAAATGTTAATAAAATTAGATATGTCAAAGGCTTATGATAGGATGGAGTGGAGCTTCTTGTCAAATATGATGGCAGCCTTTGGATTCTCTCAGGATTGGATATAATGGGTCATGAGTTGTGTTTCTACTTCGACATACTCAGTGTTAATCAAGGGTCTTCCCTCACAACCATTTGGAGCTACTCAAGACCTTCATCAAGGAGATCCTTGCTCTCCCTATATTTTTCTCATATTGGCTAAAGGATTGGGTAGACTCATCTTGAGGAGAAGACAACAAGGTTTGCTAATAGGTATCAATGTGGGTGAGGAATTTTTGATTCACCTATAGTTTGTGGATGACACAAGATTGGTGGGAGTGGCCAGCTTCAAGGAAGCAAGAATTATTAGAGATACACTTAATGTCTACCTTAGGGCTACAAACCAAGCCATCAATGATAAAAAATCCAAAGTGGTCTTTTTTAATCTTGATCAAAGGATTCAGGACAAAATTTTAGAGATATTGGGATTCACAAGGACTTGTCTCCCAGTGGTATACTTGGGCGTCCCTTTGCATTTTAAAAAACTAAAAATAGATATCTGGAGGAATCTTTTGGACTGTATCAAGGACAGAATTAATCATTGGTCCCACAAATGGTTAATATATGGGGGTAGATTAAATTTTTTACAGTCAGTCATTCAGGCTATGCCAATTTATAAATTTTCTATCCTTGTCGCCCCACATACCATATGGAAAGAGTTGGACAAGATGGCTAGAAAATTTTTATGGGAAGGAGTAAAAGAAGAGAGGAAATGGGCCTTAGTAGGTTGGGATAAAGTAAGCCAACCCAAGTTAAAATGAGGTTTGGGACTGAGAAGATCAAAGTTAAATAATAAAGCTTTGGCTGGAAAGCTTTTCTGGAGGTGGATTTCCCAACAAACTTCTTTATTCAGTAGAATCTTAACTAGTAAATATTTGGGATAGGTAAACCCAAATGATGTGGGTCGTTTCTCTTTGTATGGTAATGGATCCTTAGTGTGGCACGCTCTCAAGTTAGGATCTCAAGTAGTAAAAGATGGATTATTTTTGAAAGTGGGGATAGGGGAGAAGGCAAGATTTTGGACAGATTTATGGGATCAATACCCACATATCATTGTTGAATTTCTTAAACTTTAGCCAATAAAAATAGCCATAAAAACCAGGGGGGTGGGTCCAAATTGAAAGTTATTTCAACACTAGTCAGTTGGGGTATTATAAGTTTAAGCAATTTAAGAAGTTGGATGAGTGGCCAATTTCAATCCCTCCGGATTTGACACCCATCATGACTAAAATCTTGGCATAAATATTTCTCACAGGTAGAGATGAGGAGGATGAATTAGCTTGGGGCTATGGGAGCCTTGGTGTCTACACAGTGAAGGATAGATATGATAAAATCCTTCTAGAGCCTCCTCCTCATACATATCAGGTTGAGGATTGGAGAAATATTTGGCAATCCAAGGGTTGGTCGAAAGTAATCTTTTTTGCTTGGAAGTTCATGCATAATGGAATTCTTACTTTTGATAATCTCAGATGTAGGGGAATCATTGGTCCATCTCAATGTGTTTTATGCTACAATAGTGAGGAAATAGTTGATCACTTGATATTTGAGTGTCCATTCATGCGCCAAATTTGGGAGAGATGGTTTTTATATTATAAAATTCAAGTTAATGGTGATTTGAATCGGATTAATATTTGGGAAATATGGAAGAGGGGTAGATTTAAATCTAAAGCTCTTTGTATTGGTTGGGATCTTGTATTAAACTTCATTTGGTGGCAAGTGTGGTTGGAGAGAAATGCCAAAATTTTTAGAGAAACTTTTTCTTCTTTAGATGGAGTTTGGCAGGTCATTTGGAGCAAAGTCATAGAAACTGTGGCAGTCTATGCTAAAGAGGAAACTCATATTGTTATTGGGGCAATGGAGAAGGAAGTTGAAGTGCAAGAGGGACAGGACAGAGCTAGTTGGAAACCACCCCTAGAAGGTTGAATTAAAATTAATACTGATGGAGCTGCAAAAGGCAATCCGGGTAGAGCTGGAATTGGAGTGGTTTATCAAAATCATGTTGGAACAATGCTCTATTGGAAACTAAAAGGCTTTGGAAGAGCCACAAACAATGAAGTAGAAGCCTTAGCTATCAAATATGCTTCTATTTGGGCAGTAAAATAAGGTCACAGGAGGATAATCCTAGAATCAGATTCTCAAATAATGGTTGGAGCTCTAGATTGCATGAGGAACTTTGCTTTGAAAACATGGAGGTTGAGGATTCTTGTCACTCAAATTAAGGAATTATGGAGGGAATTAGATGATGTGATCCCAGTTTATGTGAATAGAGATCTAAATAAAGTGGCATACTTTATGGCTAATATGGGTACTGAGAAGGAGGTAGGGGTTCAGTGGCACAGTGACATGGCTATTGAGGATGAGATGATTAAGCAGGTTGGTGAGCAAATCCAGTGCTTAGCTAATTTGGATAACCATTCCAAAAATACTATTTAGGATATTTGTGCTTCAATGTAGATCTTCTTTTATAGTTGTAAACATGTGAACAGTCATTGTAGAAATATGGTTTAAGAGATTTGGCTCCAATGCAAATCTTCTTTTACTGTTGTAAACATGTGTTCTCTTTGGCTAAGGCTGGGAAAAGTCTCATCCCAACTTGTAAATGATTTTTGTTTTAATACAAGTTTTTTCAAATTATTTAAAAAAAAAAAATGAGTTAGTGGATAGAAAATCAAGGAAAGGGGAAAATAGAGAAAGCAAGGTATAGACCAAAGTACTCAACAATAGATCATTGCATTACTTTAAGGTACCTAATAGATAGGATATGGAATGAAAAAGAATAATTCTATTATTATTTTTTGGATATTCAAAAGGTTTTTGACACAATACTTAATGGTAAATTATTGAAAATAATGAAATAAATTGGCATACCAACCAACTATGGAGTAATTGTACATAGACTTTATGAGTAGGTGGTAGAAAAAACTTTAAACTCCAAAAGGACTATTAGAGTGTTTTGGGAGTAATATTAGAGTGAATCATGGTTGTTTATTGTCACCAATTTTATTTATTTTTTATTGAAAAATTAGAACAACGAGTAGAAAGGATGGGAGGAGAGGGAATAAAGTTGGTTAATTGTGTAGTGAAACTTCTGCCTATGCCAATGATCTCATATTTTTGGCAAGACACATTAAAGTTTTAAAAAACATCTAAAAGATGTAGAGAATTTTTGTAAAGAAGTTGAGATGTAGGTAAACAGTAGCAAGGCTAAAATTATGGTCTTCTCTACTCATAGAGAGTAAAAAAAACATATATATTAATTGAAGGATATCCTTTAGAGGTAGTAATAGAATATAAATACCTTGGGTTATATTTTCAAAGGAAACTCAATTGGGGAATATGCAACAAGAAACAAATACAATTAGGATGAAGGGAACTCTACTCATTACTAAATAGAGATAGAAAAGCAAAGTTGTGAGATTGAAAAATTGTTAGGGTCCTTTTTAGGTTATTACTTATACCAATGGTGCTATATGGGTGTGAGGTGTGGGAAAAATAATACAAAAATTTTAAATGAAGATAGATAGAAAAAAATCAAAAGAAACTAATTACAAATAGTTTTAGAACTAAAACATCAATCTAATATGATATTTTACATGCTACAATAGGGTCTTTTCTAATAGAAGTCAAAGCTATGGTAAGGCTATTGGGGTGCCTAAAAAATATATAGAATGCAAGATAGCAAGTTGCTAAAATAGATAATCAAAAAATACTAAATATAAGAAAAGACACATGGATGAAATAGAACAACAAAAGGATGGGAAAATGAAGCATTAAATTTTATGAGATCCCAAAATCCAATAAAAACGTTGAACAGTATGTGAGGGAAAAATTTAAACTTATCATGTGGACTGCAAATTTAGGAAGGAAAAAATAATTAAACATTAATGGGCTAAACCCAAACTATGAACACAACCAAAATAAGTACATAGATGTAAAGATCAAATAGAAGTAAAAATGCTTATAGCCCAACTAACATCTCAAATTATCTCATATGCAAAATTGGGAGATGGGTAATACCTCAAGAGGTATGGTTAGAATGGATATGTATCTTTTGCACAATAGGAGTAGGTGAGACCAAAAAATATTTTATCATGGAAAGTAAATCGTACAAGGGCATTAGGATTGCATATGAGGACACTCTAAAAGTGATCTTACTAATGGAAATTTTTGAATAATTGAGAAAAAAATAGGAAAACTTCTCACCAAACTCAACAACAGAAGAAACACACTCCAAAATATGATGAGAGTCTTTTTATTTTGTTGAACATTTTTTCTTTGATGTTGTTAAGAGGAAGTCCAAGGATTGAATCCCAAAGGGAGTAGGGTTGTACACTATACCCCATCTTGTATTAAAGCTCTTGGTCTCATACAGTGTTTTGATCTCGTGGATGTAATTAAAATCATTTTATTTCATTAGATTCCATAAGAAATTCATAGTGTGAGTAATTTAAAAATAGAATATTTCTTCAATCTAGTGATATTCGATTGTATTATTTTTTATTAAAATGATATTTTAATGATCCTCCCATCCTTTCATCCCAAAATATATTTCTAAGAGACATGTCTAGGAGGATATTTATAGGTCATACCCGTGCATCTCTTGGACCTATTTTCCATCAATTCTTAGCTTTAGAATCACTTTTTATGTTGATCACTTTTTACAAAATGTCATCATCCCCTAATCCTAATACAATTTTTCTTGTATTAAAAGGATTTGTTGTCTTTGCTTCTTTTATAATATATAGATCAAGAAATCCATAAGGAATATTTCTATTTAAATTATAATTTCATAAATATATATAACCTTATTTATAACTTCATCTGAATTATTTAGCTCTTTTTTCTATATGAAGTTGTTATGTTTAAACATCCAAATACTAGGGAGGAATTCTTGAAATATCAAGCTAATCACTTTTTTCATCTTCTTAAAAACATAGAAAGTACTTAACACCCTCTAAAAATTAAAGGTTTCTACTTTGGAGATATTAGGTTGATAAACATCTTCCTCCTCCTTCTTTGGTTGTTAGAGGATTTTAATTTGGTAAATATGGTTAAACAATATATTTATTTGAACATGATAACTATGATTTCAAATACATAATTTAAGAAGCTTAAGTAGATTCGCAAGACTTAGTTATCATGAACCTAGTCAAAGAACAAAGATCAAACTAGTACAAAGTGAAATAATATAAAAGGTAAAGTAAAAATTATCCTTGCTACCATAATAAGATCTCATATACCTACAAGGCATGGTCACTTAGTTACAATAGAATAAAATCATCATTATTTATTACATATAAAACTTTATGCTCTTTTATGTCTACTCAATGGTAATATTTTCATTAAGGCCAAGTTCACATCATTAATTTTTAACTTACTTTCAAAAAAAAAATTACATTAAGTATTATAAGTAAACTCAATTTATCAAAGTTAACAATAATTCACACAAATTGTAATAATAAGTGGCCATGACCATCATCATATCATATTTATTCTTGAACATTTATTTTAAACAAAAATATCATGATAATAACATAGTACATATCATATCTATTAAAAGGACATAATACAATTAAAAGAGTCATAATATCATAATATCATGTTATTCTTAACATATATTTTAATATTATAAAAAAAAATTTGGTTGCATAGGAGAGTTGGTCACAATCACACTATTTTTAGTAACCCACAAGCGTTCAAACCATAAAGGTTGTTTCCACCAAACCTATTTCACCTCGTTATTATTGAAAGACGTAAAGGGGACCACCAATCGCTCGGAATTTGTACTATCATGGTCAGTCTAGAGCGAACTGAAATGATTCATATAAGATTACTACCCTTGTAAACAGGCTTTCCTTGAGGTTTGAATCTAGATGTCTTTTTAATAAATACCTAGTCAGAAAAACACTTGCCAATCCACCAAAGAACATTTTAATATTATAATATTATTAATTCATTTTCTTTAACAGGATCATAATAAAATGTATTGCGAGTTATCATACGTCTCCTCGACCCAACTAATGTGGGGTTGCCTTTGATATTTTTCTCTTGAAATATTATATTAATTGATAGCCTTAAAAGTAAGAATCAACTTGTGTATATGCTTTTTCAACCGTTGTTAGCGATAAGGCCAATAATTCAAGTCAAAAAAAATTTGCCGTCATAGCTGTCTTTACTTGAATTATATTTGACTTATATGTGCACTTTGCTATATTTTCACACACCTCTGGTGCGTATTAATTAAATCATGTGACATGTACAATCACAGAATGACACCGAAGGGATACACACCATTTCAATTTCAGAATATGCGGTACATGGATTTTGGTGACAGATACTTGATAAAGATGTTTTCCGTGGAGAGGAAAATAATCACGAACCGTTCAAGACTTTCCTCAACAAATATCTTGGGTCCATTTATTCGTACGCACGAAATTTTTGCTACAAGGACTTACTGCCTTTATGTGATTTGCAATTGATTTGAGTTCGCCACAGTCGTTGTTTTCTCTCTCCTTCAAACCTTGGTGTGATTTGCAATTGATTTGAGTGCGCTGTGGTGATTGTGGATCAGTAGAACTACAAATATAGCTCATCCTAACTCTGAAATTGATCAGTAGAACTACAAATATAGCTCACAACTCTGAAGTTGATTATTGTAACGAAGAAACATGTAAAACAAGCGGTACCTAATCCCAGAAAGAAGACGAGAGTCATGAAGAACGTTGTGCACTTCATTATTGGCATTTTCGGTTGTAATAAACCTCTGAAATTTATGAACTTATGATTAATGAGGAGATTGTTAGAAATATTAATCCCGATTTCACGCCTCCGCCCAACTACGCTCCGAACTTGGGCAAAGCCGGACTGCGCTCCGAACTTGGGCGAAGCCGGACTGCGCTCGCGAAGTCGGGGATCCCGGCAAAACTTTTGACTTGACGTCGCACGTGCCTTCTGACAGATGTGACGTCTGACAGATCCGATCACTAATGTCAGTTCGACGATTTAATGCCAGTTCGGCGATTGGTCAAAAACCCTAGTTCAGGTCTGTCAGAACCTGTCAGAGGATAACCCCTATCTTCCTCTCCCCGCGGCTATATAAGGCAGTTCGGGTCTTCAGGCAAGTGTAGAGGAGAGCGGGGGGAAATTTGGAGAAACAAGCGAGTAGCGAGACGAGATCGTTTCGGTGAGCAGTGTGGCTCATCTGTTTAATGTCCGAGCAGCGAGACTCGACATTTGTTTTCCCTCTCGGTTTATCCTGCGGCTTTAGTCTGCGGATGTTAGTTTTCCTCAGTTGAGGACTTTTGTAACCCTCGTCTTATATGAATAAAATTTGTTGTTGTTTAAGGCATATGTAGGGTTTGCGGTTATCTTTGTCTGCACAAATATGTTGTTCTCTGTACAAATCGCCTCAGAGCGATTTCTTTCGGGTTCTATAAGTTTGAGCTCAGATCCGAAACATTGCATTCAGATTCGGTGTTTCTCTCCTCCCGTACAGTTCTTGCCAAGCCAAGCAAACCATCGTTGTAGCCGCGCAAGCCTCCGGACAACAAAAGCTTGCAAGGCAAAAATTTGGCTAAGTCTGGAGTTGTCCACCCGACTGCGCAGCGAAGTCGGACTTCGTTGCCTTTGACCAGCGCAGTCGGGCGTTGACCAACCGCTCCCCAAAAATTTGGCTAAGTCTGGAGCTGTCCTCCCGACTTCGCAGCGAAGTCGGACTTCGCTGCCTTTGACCAGCGCAGTCGGGCGTTGACCGAGTGCTTCCCGGACTTAGCACTTTTTTCGTGCGCAACCCGACTTAGCACTTTCCCCGTGCGCAACCCGATTGCGCACATTCCCCGTGCGCAACCTGATTGCGCTTACGCAGCCTGATTGCGCAAGTTACGGGAGTGCAATCCGATTGCGCAATAGAGGAGAGCGCAGCCCGACTTCGGCTGCGAAGTCGGACTTCGAGCCCTCCCTTCGCACTTCACTCCCGCTCCCGAACTTCGGCGAAAATCGAAATTTAATTTCTTCAAATTGGTATCAGAGCCATTGATCCCTTGACGCGGAGACCGAAGCAGAATGGCTTCCAGTAGCAACAACTTGCAGTTGCAGATCCCGCGCTTCAACGGGAAGAATTACGATTACTGGAGCATCCAGATGAAGATCTTGTTCGGATCTCAGGAGTTGTGGGAGTTAGTCGAGAACGGCTACCCAGAACCGGCAGATGCAACAACACTGGCCGCCCTCTCTCAAGTAGACAAGGACCTGTTGAAAGAGAACACGAAGAAGGACCGGAAGGCCCTCTTCTACATCATGCAAGCGGTCGAGGAGTCCATCTTCCCGCGGATCGCATCGGCCACCAAGGCAAAGTAGGACTGGGAGATTTTGGCTAGCTCGTACCAGGGCACCAATAAGGTAAAGTTGGTGAAGCTGCAGATGCTCAAGAGGGAGTTTGAAAATCTGCAAATGAGTGAGTCCGAGTCCATGAGTGATTTCTTCACCCGGACGACGGACATTATCAACCAGATGCGGTTGAATGGAGAAATTGTGCAGAGCCAGAGAATCATGGAGAAAATTCTCAGAAGTCTGCCTGCCAAGTTTGACTCGGTTGTGATAGCAATCGAAGAGTCGAGGGATCGACAACCCTCTCGACAGACGAGCTCATGGGTTCGTTGCAGACACATGAACAGAGGCTGAGCCGTTCGTCTCAGACCTCTCTAGAGCAAGCATTCAAGGCTCAGGTCTCATTCCGAGACAACGACAGACAAGATTCCCACCATGGCGCCTCTAGTTCTCACGGAGGAAGAGGCAGAGGCAGGCGTGGGAAAGGCAACAAGCAAGGAGGACGGTCAAACCCTAGCGAAGGAGAGACCAACTGTAATTTCCATCAGCAAGGTGGAAGAGGCAGTTCAAAAAATCAGCAAGCTGGATCTAGTCAGAAGGACATGTCAAAGGTCCAGTGCTATTTTTGCAAGAAGTTCGGCCATTACATCTCACAGTGCAGAAAACGGATGGCCAAGGAGAACCAGCAGCAGGCCCATTACACGGATGAAACCGAAAATGCGGCAGGAGGAAATGTGTTGTTGACTTGCAACATTGAGGAGGAGTGCCAAAAGAATGTCTGGTATTTAGACAGTGGGTGCAGCAACCACATGACGGGGAACAAGGAGATGTTCTCCCAACTGGATGAAACAGTCCAGTCTGAGGTGAAGATGGGGAACAACAACAAGGTTCCCGTAATGGGGAAAGGAAAGATCCTCATCCGCACCAGGCACGACGAACGAAAGCAGATATGTGATGTCTACTATGTGCCTGGCCTGAAGCACAACCTGCTGAGCGTTGGACAGCTCGTGCAGAAGGGACATACGGTCCAGTTCAAAGACGGAGCTTGCACCATCAGAGACAAGTCGCATGGGCAGATTGCTACGGTGTCCATGACGAAGAATAAAATGTTTTCGCTACAGATTCAGAACGAATCATTGATGTCTCTGAGTGCAGTTGTGAAAGATGCTACCTGGTTGTGGCATCTCAGATTTGGTCACCTGAACTTCGGTGGCCTGAATCAACTGCACAAGAAGCGAGATGGTGAAGGGTTTACCCCTGATAGAGCAACAAAATCAAGTTTGTGAGGGTTGCTTAGTCGGCAAACAACATAGGGATTCGTTCCCTTTCGGTCAGTCTTGGAGAGCATCACAGCCACTGGAGCTGGTGCACTCAGACATTTGCGGTCCGATGCAGACCAGCACGTTTGCCGACAACAAATACTTCTTAACGTTCATAGATGACTTCAGCCGGAAGACTTGGATCTATGCCATCAAGTTGAAGTCAGAAGCATTTGCCAGATTCAAGGAGTTCAAGGCTCTGGTGGAGAAACAGAGCGGATATCAGATCAAGACTCTCGGGACAGATGGCGGAGGTGAATACATCTCCAACGAATTCCATAACTACTACAAGCAACACAGAATTCGAAGGCGGTTCACTGCCGGATACACGCCACAGCAGAACGGCGTAGGCGAGAGGAAGAACCGGACCATCATGGAGATGGCACGAAGCATGATGAAGGCGAAGGGATTGCCGCACGAATTTTGGGCAGAGGTCGTAACATGTGCGGTCTACCTGCTTGAACGAGATGTCCCACCAAAAGCGTGAAGGACAAAATCCCTCGGGAGGCACTGGAGCGGTGTGAAGCCAAGTGTGGCTCACTTGCGTGTGTTCGGGTGCATTGCATATGCACATGTTCCAGAAGAGAAGCGGCAGAAGTTGGATGATAGAGCTGAGAAGTGCATTTTCATAGGGTACAGTGAGCAGGCGAAGGCATATAGGTTGTACAACCCTGTGACGAAGAAGCTCATCATCAGTCGTGATGTGAAGTTTCTTGAAGATGAAGCCTAGAGCTGGAAGTCGAAGGCGGCGAGTCGAGCCGATAGTAGTAGAGTCTGTTGACTTGGAAGAAGGAAGTGTGCAGCCACCTCAACCTCCAGCGACGATGAGCGGTGCCGGCGATAGCACAACCACTCCATCTCGGTCGCCTCCATGTGCAAGTAGAATCTAGAACCTGGTGACGCCAGCGAAGACAAGGAGCTTGCAAGAAATCTACGAGGCAACCCAAACCCATGTAGATGAAGAGTACTCTGACTTTGCATTCTTTACTGAAGTTGATCCGGTAGAGTTTGAAGATGCAAGTCAGAATCGGAAGTGGGTGCGGGCGATGGACGAGGAGATTGAAGCCATTGAAAAGAATGATACATGGCAACTGACAGATCTTCCAGTAGGGAAGAAGACCATTGGGGTCAAGTGGGTGTATAAGACAAAGTTCAACGCCCAAGGAGACGTTGACAAGCATAAAGCCAGATCGGTGGCGAAGGGTTACAAGCAAAAGTCGGGCATCGATTACCATGAGGTTTATGCGCTTGTAGCCCGACTTGACACGGTCGGGATGATCCTGGCATTGGCAGCCCAACAGGGTTGGAAGGTGTACCAGATGGATGTCAAGTCGGCCTTCCTCAACGGAGTGTTGGAGGAAGAGGTCTACATAGACCAGCCACCGGGTTACGAAATTGAAGGCCAGGAGGGCAAAGTCCTGAAGCTGAAGAAGGCCCTGTACGGTTTGAAGCAGGCGCCCGGGCTTGGTACAGCCGGATTGATAGTTATTTTCAGGAAAATGGGTTTGTAAAATGCCCATATGAGCACACCCTGTACATGAAGACAAATGATGTAGGTGAGCTCATAATCGTCTGCTTGTATGTGGACGATTTAATTTACACTGGCAACAGCACAACACTGTTTGCCCAGTTTAGAACAGCCATGAAGGAGTTCGAGATGACGGACTTAGGGCTGATGAAGTATTTTCTCGGCATTGAAGTTGACCAATCGGCGGATGGCATCTTCATTTCTTAGGGCAAGTATGCGAAGGATGTCCTGAAGCGGTTCAAGATGGAGGACAACAAACCTGCCATCACACCTGTAGCCACAGGTTTGAAGCTGAGCAAGTTGGATTCAAGGAGGAATGTAGATCCAACCTTGTTCAAGAGGCTAGTTGGCAGTCTGATGTATTTGACTGCAACTCGGCCAGATCTGATGTTCGGAGTCAGTCTGATCAGCCATTTTATGGAGACTCCGAAGGACACGCATTGGAAAGCAAGCAAGAGGATCTTGCGCTATGTCAACGGGACGCGGAACAATGGCCTATTTTACGCCAGACAGGACCAGTTGGAGCTGGTGGGCTTCACAGACAGTGACTAGGTTGGCAGCACCGACGATCGAAAGAGCACCTTCGGGTATGCTTTCCATCTCGGATCGGGGCAATCTCATGGGCGTCCAAGAAGCAACCCATCGTTGCGTTGTCCACAGCCGAAGCAAAATATGTCGCCGCCACGTCAGCCGCATGCCAGGCAGTTTGGCTGCGAAGAGTTTTGAGTGAACTAAACTATCCTCCGAAAGGCGCGACAACAATTTTTTGTGATAACAATTCGGCCATTGCACTGTCAAAGGATCCCGTGTTCCATGGCCGGACGAAGCACATCGATATTCGTTATCACTTCATCAGAGAGTTGGTGAAGTCCGGAGAAATTCAACTGCAGTTTTGCAGGATCCAAGGAGCGGTTGGCGAGATATTTTCACGAAGCCTTTGAAGGAGGAAGACTTCGAGCAGATTGCGTGAGCGACTTGGAGTCAAAGCGCTCGTGAAATCAGGCTTAAAGGAGGGTGTTAGAAATATTAATCCCGATTTCACGCCTCCGCCCAACTGCGCTTTGAACTTGGGCGAAGCCGGACTACGCTCCGAACTTGGGCGAAGTCGGATTGCGCTCGCGAAGTCGGGGATCCCGGCAAAACTTTTGACTTGACGTCGCACGTGCCTTCTGACAGATGTGACGTCTGACAGATCCGATCGCCGTAGAAGTTAATGCCAGTTCGGCGATTTAATGCCAGTTCGACGATTGGTCAAAAACCCTAGTTCGGGGTCTATCAGAACCTGTCAGAGGATAACCTCTATCTTCCTCTCCCCGCGGCTATATAAGGTAGTTCGGGTCTTCAGATAAGTGTGGAGGAGAGCGAGGGGAAATTTGGAGAAACAGCAAAGTAGCAGACAAGATCATTTCAGTGAGCAGTTTAGCTCATCTGTTTAATGTCCGAGCAGCAGACTCGACATTTGTTTTCCCTTTCGGTTTATCCTGCGGCTTTAGTCTGCAGATGTTAGTTTTTCCTCAGTTGAGGACTTTTGTAACCCTCGTCTTATATGAATAAAATTTGTTGTTGTTTAAGGCATCTGTAGGGTTTGCGGTTATCTTTGTCGACACAAAATCTGTTGTTGTCTGTACAAATCGCCTCAGAGCGATTTCTTTCGGGTTCTATAAGTTTGAGCTCAGATCCGAAACATTGCATTCAGATTCGATGTTTCTCTCCTCCCGTACAGTTCTTGCCAAGCCAAGCAAAACATCGTTGTAGCCGCGCAAGCCTCCGGACAGCAAAAGCTCGCAAGGCAGAAATTTGGCTAAGTCTGGAGCTGTCCACCCGACTGCGCAGCGAAGTCGGACTTCGCTGCCTTTGACCAGCGCAGTCGGGCGTTGACCAACCGCTCCCCGAAAATTTGGCTAAGTCTGGAGCTGTCCACCCGACTGCGCAGCGAAGTCGGACTTCGCTGCCTTTGACCAGCGCAGTCGGGCGTTGACCGAGTGCTTCCCGGACTTAGCACTTTTTCCTGCGCAACCCGATTGCGCACATTCCCCGTGCGCCACCCAACTGCGCACATTCCTCGTGCGCAACGCGACTGCGCTTATGCAGCCCGATTACACAAGTTATAGGAGTGCAATCCGATTGCGCAATAGAGGAGCGCGCAGCCCGACTTCAGCTGCGAAGTCGAACTTCGGGCCCTCCCTTCGCACTTCGCTCCTGCTCCCGAACTTCGACGAAAATCGAAATTTAATTTCTATAGAGATCATGGACATGTTCGTCTAATGCGTTGATCGTTTTTCTTTCAGGAAATATATTTGGAGCAGCGTTATTCGTAGTCCCTGCGTAATCATCCTCTCTTTGTATCCACCATTTTGTGCATGATTTTTATCCAGTTCTAAACCCTAGCGGATTTCTATTAATATGAATGAGGGTTTGTTTGTAGGATTACGTTCTATGACGTGGTGAAAATGGGATCGACAGACGAGTTCTCGGGCATTCCGTATGTGGCGGCACTCTTAAACTGTCTACTCTACACATTCTACGGCCTTCCCATCGTTACATCGAATAACATCACTATCTCTACCGTCAATGGACTGGGCGTTGTTCTGGAAATCCTTCTCTACTTGGCGTATACCCCTTCCAAGTATAGGGTAAGGAAATATCTCATGGTTTTTATTTGGACTTAAACTTTTCAAGATCACAATGAAGATAGTTATAGCACGAAGTTGTCTGTAGGGCAAAATTACGCGGGCTTTTCTTGGAGTTTTGGCTTTGTTTGGGGCAGTCGTGGCGGTGTCGATGAGCCTTCTCGTGGGGGTGATTGGGATAGTTTTATCTGTGTCCATGTTTGCTTCGCCCTTGTAGGTTTCATCTTTGTATTCATTCTCCGCATACAGAAATTGGATCCCATTTTTATGTTTTTTTGTATTGTGGAGTGGTACAGAAATTGGTTATTCAGAGTGTAGACTGAATTCAATTTTAAACCCTTGTCCAACTGCGCATGAAATGCCTGCAACGTCGGGCTGCGGAGGATGAGATCCGCGACTTCGGACGGATTGTGCTGGGTCAACGCCTGAGTGCGCACGAAAATAGTGCGCAGTCGGGCTGCGCACTTCAAACTTTGCGCAAATGGGCAGAAATACTTAGCCAACTTTTTGGCTAACAAATTTTTGCCCCGTCGGACTGCGCAGCTTGTAGCTTGCGTCGTCAGATTGCGCTGCGCAATCGGGCGACAGGTAATCACTTAGAAAAAATAATGCAAAAAGGAGGCCCGTCAGGAGCGCAGAGAAGAGGTTTCGAAGTCAAGCTGCGCGGGAGAGATTTCCCGAAGTCGAGCAGAGTGAGGTCTTCAGCGCTTAGAGAAATTTCTCTAAGTGCTCCAAATCTGCATAATCCAAACGCGCCAACGGAATTCCTTGTGATGTCGGGGACTTGGGAAACTTTACAAAATCACTCTCTTTAGAAGACGAATGATGAATTTTCCCGAGAGCTGTCAACGAGGATTAGCAACCAACAAGTTTTGAACTATGGCTGTGTTAAAACAGTACCAAGTTTAAGCTAAGATGCAGAGGAGCAAGTAATAATGAAGCATAGACAAAATAAGTTGAAACCCTATGAAATGCCAGAAAATGACAGAGTTTATTTAATACAGAAACTAGGTTACAAAAGATCCTCAAGCGAGGATATACAGACTTTTGCAGACGAAACTGCAGGATAAACTAGAAAGACTGAACTCGCGAGACTGTTGCCCGAAGTTTAAACAGATGAGCCTGTCTGCTCATTAAACTACTTTGCAAAATGACTGCTCCTCCAGAATCCCTCACTCTCTCTCGTTTTGAAGACCCGAACTGCCTTATATAGCCGCAGGAAGGGGAAGATAGGGCTTATCTTCTGTCAGGTTCTGACAGACCCTGAACTAGGGTTTCTGACCAATCGTCGAACTGGCATTAACTCAGCATGTTTGACAAAGTGCGGCGATCAGAATTGCGACGATCTGATCTGTCAGGCATCACATCTGTCAGGAGACACGTGTGACGTTAAGTCGAAATGTTTGCGAGGACGCCCAACTTAGCGAGCGCAGTCCGGCATCGCCCAAGTTCGCAGCGCAGTTGTGCGGACGAAGTGAAATCAGGATTAATATTTCTAACACAGACGAGGAGCGTGGAATATATGCCGTTTTTCATGTCATTGGCTGTGTTTCTCTGCGGTCTGAGCTGGTTCATTTACGGCGTTTTGAATCGAGACATATTTGTGGCGGTGCGTTGCCTTTGCACAGACTGTTTAGCTTCCTGAAATATATTGGTTGATGAAAGTGATGATTTCATTTTTAATTTTAATTTTTTTCCAAATGCGCAGCTTCCGAACGGGTTGGGGGCATTGCTGGGAACAGCACAAGTGTTATTGTACTGTGTTGTCAAGTACTCCAGGCAGAGAGTTGCAGATTGCGAAAAACCTCTCGTTGCCTGAATCTTAAAGCGAAACAAGTCCACGGTTATCACCTTTTTTTCTTCTCTTTAAGTAAGCCATGATTGTATATTGGACTGTAGATTCTGTAATGATGTATGTTAGATACGCATACAGATAGAGATGACCTGGAGTCCTGTTCTTCTTTTTCTATTTTTTTTTTTTTTGGACATTGTTGCATTTTTCTTAAATTCTTCATTGGCACTGATGTGTTCTTTTTCTATTTTTTTGTTTTGACATTGTTGCATTTTTCTTAAATTCTTCATTGGCACTTATGTGTTCTTCTTTCGCGACTTGCAGTGTTCTTAAATTCTTCGTTGGCACTGATGTGTTCTTCTTTAGTTTGGTAAATTTGTCAAAGTTGTGACGCAGTTGCGGACCATCTGCGTTCGATTGGTTTGATCTTTTAATTGTCAACTCAATGCATTTATTATCAAATCAAGTCATGAGAATGACTTGTAATAAATGTTGTTAAAATTCGCAGGCATTTGAAATAGATGCATGTAATAAATGTTGATACAAGTCTAATAAATGTTGTTAAAATTCGCAAGAATCATCAAAAGAGATGCCTCGAGTGCCACAAGTGTATACAATGAAATTCAGACGAGCCGTTTACTAATGGCGCAATATATATATTTTTAATATAAAACAAAGCTTTAATATTTAATTTTTTAAACAAGCTTAGTTGCCAATGTATCTAGGTATATACATTTTTGTTCTTTTTGAATTTAGTTTTTTTTTTAATTCAAAATTTTAATCATTATGATGTCCCACAATGTATGTACGCAATCATATAAAGTTTTCTTAAAGTCTTAATCATTATAATGTTCTATAATGTAACAATGTATGCATGCAATGATATAGAGTTTTTTTAATCAACATTTTTATAAAGTTTTTTATTTTTTTAATAAACAAGTTTTTGATATGATATTATATTATAATTTATATTTAAGAATAATTTAAATATTTTTATTATAATTATATGATTTTAAATAAGTAGTAGTAATTTTTAAGATTTTTTTTTTTGTAGGGTTTGATAAAAATTTGATATAATTTTTTTTTTACTAATAACAATCATACATAATCATACTTTATAATTCAATTTCTTTGTTTTTGTCACTATCATTTCCACTTATTATGTGGGTTGTCTCCACTCACCATATGGGTTGTTTCCTCCATCTATACCTAAAATTTTATTCTCTACCAAATTTTGTTTTTCTTTCTATCCAATGAGTTTGTCACCACCATTGTTTTTTCTTAGTTTGCATGTCACCATCTTTGCACCTAAAATTTTCTTCCTCAACCATCACTTCAATTGTGATTTTGCTTTTCTTTCTCTCCAATATTATTGGTACCACTATTATTTTTTCTTTTGTTTGCATGCCACCATTTTGCACCTAGAGTTTTCTTCCCTCCACCTTCACTTCAATTGTAATTTTTGCTTTGCTTTCTCCAATATTATTGTTACCACTATTATTTTTTCTCTTGTTTACATGTCACCATCTTTACACTTAAAATTTTTTTTTTTCCATCACAGTGATTTTACTTTTCTTTCTTTTCAATGTTCTTGTCACCACCATTACTTTTATACTTTTATACTTTGTTTACATATCATCATCCTTGTTTTATGTGCTAAACATAAATATTAATTATTACATTATTCTGACATTGAAGACAAGTTTCCGAAATAAGTATTAAATATCTCTTAAACTCAAAACTCAAAAAAACAAATTTGTCTAAAGCTCTAATCTATTGAAAATTAATCTGAATAAAAAAATTAGCGATTACTTTATTCCGTCATCTAATATCATAACATGAAGACTCCAAACCACGTTATTGCCAATATAGAGGTAATTAAAAGAATAAATAAACAATTTTTAAATTCCTTTGATATTTCACAGGAGTGGATCCCTCCCTTGGCTTGTTCAATTTGAGATTTGATGTGTAACATGCTCCCATTCATTCAACCACTACAAGGGACAATGTGCTCCCCACGTTGCCCCTGTCTTTCTCCAAAACGTTTGAAAATTCTTGAAGTCATTCTTAAAGGTGACGTTGAAAATATGGTATAGATGTACGTTTTCCTCGTTGAAAGTATGCTCTGGATGTACGTTTTCCCGTGACATGATTGTCCTTTATATAAAAGTAGTAAAAGGTGGGGACGAGCTTACAAAGGGTAGCACTTCATATTTCTATTTATATTATAATTTTATAAATATATATAATCTTATTTTGTACTTCATCTAAATTTTTTCTACTCTTTTTCTCTGTGAAGTTGTTATGTTTAAACATTTAATATTATATAGTAATTCTTGACTAATCATTTTTTTCATCTTTTTTAAATCATAGAAGGTGCTTAACACCCTCTAAAAAATAAAGGCTTCTACTTTGGAGATACTAGGTTGGTTGTTACTAGGTTGGTTGTTAGAGGATTTTAGTTTGAGAAAGATGGTTAAACAATATTTTTATTTGAACATGACAACTACGATTTCAAATACATAATTCAAGAAGCTTACATAGATTTACAAGACTTAGTTATCATGAGCCTAGTCAAAAAAACAAAGATCAAACTAATACAAAGTGAAATAATATAAAAGGTAAAGTAAAGATTATCCTTACTACCATAATAGGATCTCATAAGCATGCTCACTTACTAGCAATAGGATAAAATCAACATTATTTATTACCTATAAAATTTTATGCTCTTTTTATGTTTACTTAATGGCAATATTTTGATTAAGGCCAAGTTCACAATAGGATCTCATATGCTTACAAGGCATGCTCACTTAGTTAAAAGAGGACAAAATCAACATTATTTATTACATATAAAATTTTATGTTCTTTTATGTGCTTTTTATGTGCTTAATGGAAATATTTTGATTAAGGCCAAGTTCACATCATTAATTTATTACTTACTTTCAAAAAAAAAAAATTACATTTAGTATTATGAATAAATTCAATTTGTCAAAGTTAATAATAATCCACACATAAATTGTAATAAGTGGTCATGACCATCATCATCATATCATATCTATTCTTAAACATATATTTTAATATTACACTATCATTAATTCATTTTCTTTAAAAGCATCACAATAATCATATATGTTTAAACAAAAAAAATATCAAGTTTATTTTTGATAATAGCATAATATATATCATATCCGTTAAAAAGACATGATACATGTTATAATAATTATCAGGTCTATTCTTGATAATAATTAAAATAATCATAATATCACATTAATCTTGAACATATAATTTTATATTATAATTTTTTAATTTTTTTATTATTACATAGGAGAGTTGGTCACAACCACACCATTTTTAGTAACTTTGACAAATGCATACTGGTCGCTTGGGATTCATACCATCATCTTTGGTCCAAAGCACACTCAAAGGATTCAGATCAGACTACTACCTTTGTAAACATGATGTCACCCAAGTTTAAACCTAAATATCTTCTTGATAAATATCTGGTCAAACGAACACTTACCAATCCACTAACCCTCTAAAACATTTCAATATTATAATATCATTAATTCATTTTCTATAAAAAGAGTCACAATAATATGTATGGCGACTTATCATACGTCTCATCTACCCACCTAATGTAGGGTTGCCTTTGATATTTTTCTCTTGAAATGTTATATTAATTGATAGCCTAAAAGTAACAATCAACTTGTGTATATGCTTTTTTAAACGTTAGTGATAAGGGCAATAATTCAAGTCAAAACTATTTTGCCGTCATAGCTGTCTTATATGTGCACCTTGCCCTATTTTCACACACCTGTGGTGCATATTAAATAAATCATGTGACATGTACAATCACAGAATGACACCCAAGGGATCCACACCATTTCAATTTCAGAATATGCGGTACATGGGTTTTGGTGACAGAAACATGATAAAGATGTTTGCCATTGAGAGCAAAAGTAATCACGAAACGTTCAAGACTTTCCTCAAAACATATCTTGGGTCCATTTATTCGTACGCGTGATTTTTGCTACAAGGACTTACTGCCTTATTGATTTGAGGGCGCCACAGTCGTTGTTTTCTTTCTCCTTCCTGCCTTTATGCGATTTGCAATTGATCTGAGTGAGCTACGGTGATTGTGGATCAGTAGAACTACAAATATAGCTCATCATAACTCTGAAATTGATCAGTAGAACTACAAATATAGCTCATAACTCTGAAGTTGATTATTGTAACGAAGAAACTTGTGCAACAAGCAGTACCTAATCCCAGAAAGAAGGCGAGAGTCATGGCGAACGCTGTGCACTTCATTATCGGCATTTTCGGTTGTTATAAACCTCTGCAATTTATGAGCTTATGATTAATGAGGAGATCATGGACATGTTCGTCTAATGCATTGATCGTTTTTCTTTCAGGAAATATATTCGGAGCAGCGTTATTCGTAGTCCCTGCGTAATCATCCTCTCTTTATATCCACCATTTTATGTGCATGATCTTTATCCAGTTCTACACCCTAGCGGATTTCTATTAATATGGGATAGGGTTTGTTCGCAGGATTACGTTCTATGACGTGGTGAGAAGGGGGTCGACGGACGAGTTCTCCGGCATTCCTTACGTGGCGGCTCTACACATTCTACGGCCTTCCCATCGTTGCGTCGAATAACATCGCCGTCTCTACCGTCAATGGAGTGGGCGTTGTTCTGGAAACACTATACATATGTCTCTACTTGGCGTATACCCCTTCCAAATACAGGGTAAGGAAATATCTCATGGTTTTTTATTTGGACCTAAACTTTTCAAGATCACAATGAAGATAGTAATAGCACGAAGTTGTTTGCAGGGCAAAATTACGCGGGCTTATCTTGGAGTTTTGGCTTTGTTTGGGGCAATCGTGGCGGTTTCGATGAGCCTTCTCCATGGCATAGAACGTGAATCATTACGCGGGCTTATCTTGGAGTTTTGGCTTTGTTTGGGGCAATCGTGGCGGTTTCGATGAGCCTTCTCCATGGCATGGAACGTGAATCGTTTGTGGGGGTGATCGGGGTAGTTTTGTTAGAAATATTAACCCAGATTTCACGCCTCCGTCAGACTGCGCTACGAACTTGGGCAAGCCGGACTGCGCTAGCGCAATTGGGGATCCCGGCAAAAAAGTTTGACATGACGTCGCACCTACCCTCTGACAGATGTGACATCTGACAGATCCGATCGCTGCAGAAGTTAAAGCCAATTCGGCGATTTAATGCCAGTTCGACGATTGGTCAGAAACCTTAGTTGAGGGCCTGTCAGAACCTGTCAGAGGACAAACCCTATCTTCCTCTCCCCGCGGCTATATAAGGCAGTTCGGGTTTTTCAGTTGAGCAGAGTGAGCGTGGAGAAAGTGCGGAGAATAGAGCAGAGAAAGAAAGGAGAGCATCTCAGTGAGCAGTGTGGCTCATCGACATTTTTCCTTTTAGTTTATCCTGCAGCTTAGTTTGCAGATGTTGTTATTTCCTCAGTTGAGGACTTCTATAACCCTCGTTTCATATGAATAAAGTTTGTTGTTGTTTAAGGCATCTTTAGGGTTTGCAGTTATTTCTATGTGCTAAAGTTTGTTTGTTCTTTGTACAAATCGCCTCAGAGCGATTTCGTTTGGGTTCTATAGTTAGAGCTCAGATCCGAGACTTTGCTCTCAGTTTCGGTGTTTCTCTCCTCCCAGCCAAGCAAGCCATCATCGTTGCCGCACAAGCCTCCGAACAACAGAAAGATCTTGCAAGGCCAAATTTGGCTAAGTCTGTTCGGAGCGCTCTTCCAACTTCACTGCCGCAACCCGACTGCGCCCGAGATCCGAGAGCAGCCCGAGTGCGCAAGCGCAACCCGGTTGCGCAATCCGCGGGAGCGCACTCCGAGTGCGCAACCGAAGCTTGAGTCGCTGTGCGCCGTCCCGCACTCCGCTATGAGCCGTCTGCACTCCGCCTTGCGCCGTCCGCAGTCCGCTCTTCGCCCCCGCGATCGGACTTCGGCAAAACTCCCCTCCTGCGCCCTTCCGCCGTCCGAAGTTCGCACTTCGCTCCCGACGTTCGCACTTCGCTCGCTGTGCGCTGTGCGCCGTCCGCTGTGCGCAGTCCGCACTTCGCTCCCGACGTTCGCACTTCGCTCGCTGTGCGCACTCCGCACTTCGCTTGGCCGCCGCAATTCGGAAAACTTCCCTCCTTCGCCCTGCGCCGAACTTCCCTCCTTCGCCCTGCGCCGTCCGAAGTTCGGTCTTCGCTCCCGACGTCGGACTTCGGCGAATCGAAAATTCAATTTCTTCAAGTTTTATCTGTGTCCATGTTTGCTGCGCCCTTGTTTATTATGGTACGTTTAGTTTTAGGTTTCATCTGTCTCTTCATTCTCTGCATACTTGTGTTGGATTCCATTTTTATGTTTTTACTGTGGAGTGAACAGAAATTGGTTATTCAGACGAGGAGCGTGGAATATATGCCGTTTTTCTTGTCACTGGCTGTGTTTCTCTGCGGTCTGAGCTGGTTCATTTACGGCGTTTTGAGTCGAGACATATTTGTGGCGGTGTGTTGCCTTTGCACTGTTTAGCTTCCTGAAATATATTGGTTGATGAAAGTAATAACGTGATGATTTTAGGTTTATTTCTGTTTTTTTTTTTTTTGGCGCAGCTTCCGAACGGATTTGGGTCATTGCTGGGAACAGCACAAGTGTTATTGTATTGTGTTGTCAAGTATTCCAGGCGGTGTGTTGCAGATTGCGAAAAACCTCTCGTTGCCTGAATTCTCAAGCGAAACAAGTCCACAGTTTTCGCCTTTATTTTCTTCTGTTTAAGTAAAGCCCTGATTGTATATTGGACTGTAGATTCTGTAATGATGTATGTTAGATACGCACACAGATAGAGATGACTTGGGAGTCCTGTTCTTCTTTTTCTATTTTTTTGTTTTGACATTGTTGCATTTTTCTTAAATTCTTCTTTGGCACTGATGTGTTCTTCTTTCGCGACTTGCAGTGTGGATGTTTTAATTTCAATGCTCTTCTTTATTTTGGTAATTTTGTCAAAGTTGTGACGCATATTTTCGGCGTTGAAGCAGTTGCGGACCATTTGCGTTCGATTAGTTTGTTCTTTTAATTGTCTTAACTCAATGCATTTATTAGCAAATCAAGTCATGGGCATGACTTGTAATAAATGTTGTTAAAATTCGCAGGCATTTGAAATAGATGCATGTAATAAATGTTGATACAAGTCTGTAATAAATGTTGTTAAAATTCGCAAGCATCATCAAAAAGAGATGCCTCGAGTGCCACAAGTGTATATAATGAAATTCAGACGAGCCGTTTACTAATGGCACAATATATATATTTTTAATATAAAATAAAGCTTTAATATGTAATTTTTTAAACAAGCTTAGTTGCCAACGTATCTAGGTATATACATTTTGTTCCGTTTGAATTTAGATTTATTTTTTTCAAATTCAAAATTTTAATCATTATGATGTTCCACAATGTATGCACGCAATCATATAAAGTTTTTTTAAGTCTTAATAACATTATAATGTATCAATGTATGTTTTTTTTGGTGGAATCGGTAGCCACGTATTTGGGCAGGCTGTCTAGCTTTTATGGCCGCCACAGTATTCTGTGCTATCGGTCCCGGAAGTCGTCACATATTTTCGCGTAGTTCACTCCTATGACCGCCATGTCACAATCATCCGTCACACACATCTTCGTGCAATCCGCCCCTATAACCGCCATGCCACAATCATTTTAAACCTTTTACGCCGTTGAAAGCACCAAGAAAGGGACAAGCGTTCAGTCGGTGAAGCCCGAGATTTGAACCTTGGGCCTCCGCCCCCTTATGAGGTTTGGATGAACCAATTAATCTACACCTCGAACCTTATATAGAGTTTTTTTAATCAAAATTTTTATTCAATTTTTTATTTAAGTTTTTTTTTAATAAAATAAGTTTTTAATATAATATTATATTATAATTTATATTTAAAAATAATTTAAATACTTTTATTATAATTATATGATTTTATCTAAATTTAATATAACAAGTAGTAGTAAATTTTAAGATTTTTTTTTAGGATTTAATAAAAGTTTGATATAATTTTTTTTTTATATCATCTTTACATTCAATTTCTTTGTTTTTGTTATTACCATTTCCACTCATTATATGGGTTGTCTCCACTCATGGGTTGTTTCTTCCATATACACTTGTTTTTCTTTCTATCTATAATGCTTTTATCACCACCATTGTTTTTTCCTAGTTTGCATGTCACCATCTTTGCACCTAAAATTTTCTTCCCTCCACCATCACTTTAATTGTGATTTTGCTTTTCTTTCTCTCCAATATTATTATTATTACTATTATTTCACTGTAAATTACTTTTCTTTCTTTTCAATGTTCTTGTCACCACCATTGTTTTTATACTTATTTACATATCATCATCTTTGTTTTATGTGCTAAACATAATATTAATTATTACATTCTTGTGACATTGAAGACAAGTTTCCGAAATAAGTATTAAATATCTCTTAAACTCAAAACTCAAAAAAACAAATTTGTCTAAAGCTCTAATCTATTGAAAATTAATCTGAATAAAAAATTAGCGATTACTTTATTCCGTCATCTAATATCATAACATGAAGACTCAAAACCACGTTATGGCCAATATCAAGGTAATTAAAAGAATAAATAAACATTTTTTGATTACTCTATTCCGTCATCTAATATCATAACATGAAGACTCAAAACCACGTTATGGCCAATATAAAGGTAATTAAAAGAATAAATAAACATTTTTTAAATTTTAAATTGGATCCCTCCCGTGGCTTGTTCAATTTGAGATTTGGTGTGTAACATGCTCACATTCATTCAACCACTACAAGGGACAATGTGCTCCCTACGGTGGCCCATTCTTTCTCCAAAATGTTTGAAATTTTAGAGTTCATTCTTAAAGATGACGTTGAAAATATGGTATGGATGTACGTTATCCTCGTTGAAAATATGCTCTGTATGTACATTTTGCGTGATATAGTACTAAGGCTTAGTGGATTGGTAAGTATTTGTTTGGTTAGGTGTTTACGAAGATACTTAGGTTCAAATTTTGGGGACAGTAGTCACTTACCAAGAAGACACCGAGGCTCAATCCTGGGGCAGTCTGTCTGCAAAGGTAGTAGTCTGATTCAAATCTTCTGACTACACGCCAAACCAACGATAATGGTACTTATCAATTACAAAAAATAATGTGATTGTGACCAATTCTATATAATAAAAAAGAAATTATCCTTTATAATACGTGGGGCGTACTTACAAAAGGTAGCATTTAATGTCATTCAAACCAAGAGTTGGGGAGGGGAAGCAATATCTTTGTAAGGGTGGAAGAGATATTTGATAATGAACTTTTTCGTTGTTTTTACGTTAAAAAATACATATATTATTTAGAAAAAATATTTATAAGTTTTTTAGTTTTTATTTAAGAAATTTAAATTTAATTACTTGTATGTAGAAACTTAAAACCCTTATTACCCTAACACTTTATCCCATAATAAATATTTAAATAACTCTCTTAAATGTTCTGAAATATCTCTTCTCTTAAATGTGGTTAAATGCGTGAATGTTAAAATCATGGGCCTTTCTCTCTATTTTAGAAAAGGGTGAGGCGGAGCCTCTTAAATGTTCTTAAATACCTCTCCTCTGAAATGTGGTAAATATCTGAATAAATGTTTGCCTTTAAAATTTTAGATCTTTCTTTTTATTTTTTTATTTGGTATCTTTCTTTCTATTTTAAAAGGAGTAAGGTCGAGCACCATTTCGAACGTGATAGATATTTAGTGGTGTGTTTTAGGTTTTCATTCAAAAGACCTAAATTCAAAAATTCAAAATTGGTACAAAGGGATCGAGGTCTCTTTCAAAAACACATGTTTTCATTCAAAAGACCTTAGTTCAAACCTGGTACAAAGGGATCGAGGTCTCTTTCAAAAACAAGTGTTTTACCCTAAATTTTTATACCATGAGATACTATAATGGTATGGCTTTGTTTTACCCTAAATTTTTATACCATGAGATACTATAATGGTATGGCTTTGGATTTTTATTTAGGAGATCCAAGTTCATAAGGAAACCAGGACCCCTTTCAAAAAACCTTAAATTTTTGTCCTCAGATAGATAGATAGATAGGTATTAACGAGAGATGTTATAGTGGTATATCTTGGGGTTTTCATCTAGGAGACACAAGTTCAAACTTTACTATAAATTTTTGTACCATGAAGGATACAGTAGTGGTATGTCTTTGGGTTTTCATTTAGGAGACTCAAGGAGACAACCCTTCGTAAAAACCCTTAATTTTTGTTTCCTCAAATACCATAGTGGTATATCTTGGGATTTTCATCTAAGAGACACAAGTTCAAACTTTACCCTAAATTTTTGTACCATGAGTAATTCCATAGTGGTATATCTTTGGGTTTCATTGGGGAGACCCAAGTTCACCACGACCCCTTTCGAAAACCCTAAATTTTTGTTCCAAAAATATCTTAGTGGTATGTTTTGGGGTTTTCATCTAGGAGACACAAGTTCAAATCCTTGTAGAAGGGAATTCAAAACCCGACGTTTAACTCTAACATTTTAACCTGTGAAGGATACCATTATGGTAAGTTCTTGGGTTTTAATCTAAAATATCCAAGTAAAGGATACCATTATGGTAAGTTCTTGGGTTTTAATCTAAAAGATCCAAGTAAAATCCCAGTATGATGGGGCTGAAACCCTTTATAGTTATGGAAATTCAATATCTTGCTAAAGAGTTTTAAAATATCAGGTTTACACATATATGAATGGAAGGAAACAAATGTGAAAATAAGCTAACCAATAAGGGATTTTTTGGAGCAAAATCTGCCTTTGGTTACGTTTGCGCCCAAGACTTTGCCAACATTGAAAGACCAGGTTAGAATAGAGTCTACCTGGTTCAATCTCTAGAGGAGGTTGGTTCCTTGCTTCTTTTAGGAAAAAGGGAGAGAGGGAAATGCATAAAGAGAGGGAAATATAGCTATGGCTAGAGGATTAAAATGGTACAGATTAAGCAACAACAAAGCAACTATCACAACCTTTTGTAGAGAAGCATAATAGAGAACCAAAACATAGAAACTAAAACTCTTGGTGAATGTCTTATTTAAACACAGCTTATTCGTGAAGTTAATTGCAGATCTAACCGAATGTTAATGCAAGAATTTAGAGTAAGAATTAATGCAGAATACATTCAACCTTAGATTTAATTAGCAATAGATAACACATACATACTTGATTTGAAACACCAATGAGCCAAGAACTAGAATGGATGATCTTTATTAAGCTTTTAGAAGTCTGTATACATAGCCTTGTAAACGCCTAAGAGCCGACCATTTTTTTGGGTCACTCATTCTATATATAAGAGTTTTACATAACAGAAAATTAAAAGTTGTTACAACAGTATGCTCATAGGCTCATTCTGGTGGAGAAACAGTTTGGAGAGTATGGAACTTGTAACTGGAAGTGGTTGGGATCTTCTTGTTGGGGTGATCTTCCTCGACCCCTTTAGAGATGTCGTGGCCCACTTGCCTCCAAAATGTCGTGCTATCATGACTTTCCACCTTAGTCTCCTCTTCGACTTCCAAAATGTCGTGCTATCATGACTTTCCACCTTAGTCTCCTCTTTGGCTTCCAAAATGTCTTGCTTCTTTCCTTTCTTTTCTTTCCTTAGTCTCCTCTTCGGCTTCCAAATGTCGTGCTATCATGACTTTCTCCCTTAGTCTCCTCTTCGACTTCCAAAATGTCATGCTATCATGACTTTCCACCTTAGTCTCCTCTTCGGCTTCCAAAATGTCATGCTATCATGACTTTTTACCTTAGTCTCCTCTTCGGCTTCCAAAATGTCACGCTATCATGACTTTTCGCCTTAGTCTCCTCTTTGACTTCCAAAATGTCATGCTATCATGACTTTTCACCTTAGTCTCCTCTTCGGCTTCCAAAATGTTGTTCTATCATAAATTGCCTTAGTCTCCTCTTCGCCTTCAAAATGTCATGCTATCATGACTTTTTGCCTTAGTCTCCTCTTCGGCTTCCAAAATGTCATGCTATCATGACTTTTCTCTACACTTAGCAAAATCTCGAGAAGATTACTCCTTATTTCCCTGGATGTGGTCATTTTGACCAACATTCTTGGCGCCTCCTGGGGTAATTCTATCAGTGGAATGTTAGAACCTAGAGCCTTTATCCATTGGGGAACGGAGTCGAAAAAGAGAATAATAATAAAAACAAAGGGAAAGAAGGGGGATGGTACCAAGCACAAAAAATTTCTTGCTTTGGGACGGTCACTCTTCTGGAGTATCTTCGTCAGATTTTCCTACTTCTTCTTGAACAGGAGGTGTTGCGCTGCTTGATGAGGCTTTCTTGGCCTTTCCTTGTTTTTCCTTATCTTGTTTGTCCTTTTCTAGAACAACCTCATTGTAAGTGGTGCAGGCCTTCTTCCAGGTCTCTTCATCTGTATCTGTTTTTTCTCTGAAAGTGATGTACAAATACTCCAACTCTTCAACTTTGTCATATGATAAAGCTTTTGACTTTATATATAGTTCGTGCAGACAAGAGTTGATCTGGGTGATATCTTGAGCCATGGAGAATATTTGTTCTTCTTGAATCGGTTCTTCCCAACTATCAATTTTTTATTCATCTTCCATGAATTTTGTCCAAGCAGCTTTCAATTCATCTTCTGTTAGGAGGTTTGAATTTTTATCCCAGAAGCTAGGCATGCTATAGTTTTTAGCTATGTTCACATGTTTTACAATTGCTTTAGCCTCTGTTCTTAGCTCCTGCATGATCTTGGCACTTTTTGTCACTAGCTTGTGCCTCTTGAAGAAATTCCTGGCAACCAATTTGGCCTGGGACCAATTCTTATCGTGTGCTCTGTATCCGACTATTGCCTGCATGCTATTCACCAGGACTTGAATTTTGTTAGCGATTGACACCCTTGTTGCCAGGAGCTTGATAGATGCTTCAAACTCATCTTCTACCTGGCCCAACGTATCTTTGATTTTGAGGAGGTATGCTAGTGTGGGCCTAGCCTTCAGGATCATCTTACCGATGTTTCCAAGCATATCTCTCCTGACTGTCCTTGCTTTTTCTTTGGACAACCCATTATTTTTATCAGCATTGTCAGATAACTGCTTCTTAAGATCTTCAACCTACTGTTGCAGTACTTGAATTTGTTCTTCAGCCTTCGTTGCTTTCTCTTTGTAGGGGGCAACCTCATTGAACATCTGCTCCCATTTCTTAGCTTCATTTTTTAAAGCCTTATCCATTGTTTTTTGTTGATGAAAGGCTTCTTCTAAACGTTTCCTTGCCTATTCAGCTTGGAGGAACTTCTCTTTGTAGTACTCTATGTTTAGGTAAATGGTCCCCATGTGGGTCTGAGCTTTGCTCCACTCATCATCCATTGGTAGCTGAGTCATATCCTCCATGGTCACCTCAACTTGGTAGTCTTCCAGAGTCATTTCTTTCTCTGGCTTCTGTACGAGTGGGGTCATCTTCATGGTGGAATGTTGCATGTTGATGGGATCTAGCACCGATCCTTCTCTAACATGGGCTATATCTGTAGAAATTTGGGAGCTTTGTGACTTTAGCCATGTAGTAGCTTTCAGGGTGGCTTTCTTCATTTTCTTGAATTTAGCAATAGTAGGGTTGCTTGCGGGAGAAGCGGTATGCATGGCTTGGAAGCTTAGTAGGTTGGTGGAGTAAGGGAAAGGAGTGGTGGCTAGGGAGGCTTCCATACTCAATTTTTTTGGTGGGGGAACCTGTGTGAATAGAGGGGGATGTTGGTGGAGTTTGTTGAGTTGGTGGTGAAGCAGGTGGAGTTTGATGAGTAGATGGTGGAGGTTGATGGGAAGATGATGGTGATGGATTACCCTTATCTTTAGAATGGGGAGGGGAATTTTTTGGGAATGAGAAGAAGGAGGAGTATCGATATCAATAGGAGATATACCTGAGGCCTTTGGCGAGGTGGTGTCTTCGGTTCCCTATGACTTCTTAGTGTAGGCTTCTGCAATTTGCTTTAGGCTCGAGTCATCGATGCCAGTTGTTGCCTTCATCAGGGTTTGCTCCCCGCTAGGGGTTTCCTTTGGGGGAGGCTCTTCAGCTATTTTGACCATCTGTTCATCTGTCTTTTGTTGCTTAGAAGTTTACTCTAAACTCTCCCCTGTTCCTTCTTGGTCCCTTGTTTCCTCATGCTCTTCTGATCCTTCATGTTCCTCGGACTCCTCATGTTGTTCTGATTCTTCATGTTCTTCTGATTCTTCAAAGGATGTTTCTTCTCTTCTCCTCTTCTTTTGGTCCCCTCCCTTCTCCAATTCTACTTTTCTTTTCCTTGATTCTGTTGTCCTTCTCCTATGCTCAAGTTGAGCACTATCATCAGACTCTATATCTGATCCAGAAGGAGGAATGAACTCTCGATATTTCCTTTTTGGGACCTCTGTTTGTTCAGAAGTGACTTCTTTCCCCTTGTATTTTTTGGTACTACCTTCAATTTGTTTGATGGGAATGTCATTGATTCCCAGGGGAACTTTATCTTCTAGAGTCTCGGACCAGTTATCATGATTTTCATCATATCTTGTAGAGAATTCTTTGTCCATATTTAGCCCATATCTGGTGAATGTTTGAATGTGGCACCTCATTTGCCACCATGCTAATATTTTAGCATGATCCTAGTATTCTCCTTTTTTCTTCATTCTCTTGATGGTCTTGTCATTAAGCTTGTGGGTTGGGTTTGAATCTAGGCTCCAATCTTCCAAGTGCTCATAAAAATCATGCCATGGAGGTAGTGGCTACATATTTTCAACATGCCATTCTAATGGCTGATCCTCATTATTATTTCTACCCTACTTGTCGATTTTCCTATCAGAGGAATGGAATTGCTTGAAGGGAGCTTTGTTTAAGGTGGCTTGCCTTTGGGTGAATTTGTCCTTCGGGTCATATTTCCATTTCTATGGTAGCTCTATCAATTTTAGGCCTCTTAAAACTCGAGCAATTCGCTCGTGGTCTCCCTTTTTTGATACTGTTACTCCCTCGTATTGGAAAGGCATGAGGCAAGTATGTGTCCTCTGAATTCCTGTACCAAACTTATTGTTGATGAATTATGTTTGCCTTATGTACTCTAGAGCAAAAAGTCACTTGGTAACGTAGTAAGGCAATAGGAAAGGCTTCTCTGTGAAGCCATAGAGCCTGATGACTACCCCCTATGTTAGAATGAACCAATCCCCTTCCTCTGCATGGGGGTGTCTCAAGGTGTCTCGCATTTGTTTAGGAATTCTTGGCATATCACCATTTATGAGTTTGAGGGTAGGGCCTAAGAACTCCATGTTGAAGTGGTAATATGAACCCACATTCGAAAGGAGCGACATCCATTCACATACAGGCAGGAGATACCCCTTTGGATATTTTGTAGTAGTAGAAATAAAACTTAAATTCTTGGCCTAAAAAAAGAAGAAAATCCATACCAGGTATGAAGAGTATCTAAAAGCATCTGGGATCTCCTTTTGTATTTTGAAGAGGCCTATGTGCAGCTGTTGGGCTAGGTATGCCAACCAGTCAAAAAATATTGGCACTCTTCCAAGATCTACATGCCTTGTCATAGAATTTGGGGTTGGACATGCACTGTGCTACTATGACTTGCCACTCATATACTTGAGTATCATCTTCTAACCCTACCACCATGGCTAGCATGGAAAAGAGTTCCTTGTTCTTGAATATAGATAGGGGAATCAAGGATTTTGGTAAATATTTATCGGAGAGAGTGTCTGACAAGTGCTCTTGCAGGAATACCTTGATGTTTGGGGTATTGATGTAGTACTTAATGGAATTGGTAGGATCAAAAGCAATGGGGGGAACCACAGGTTTTCTTCCATAGGTGAAGACGACCCTGATTGTGTCGGGGTCAAGTGTGAACATGACCTCCCCCTTATAGTTTCTTACTACTCTGTGCTTGACATCGTAATATTTCACCATTACTCTGATTAGCTTGGGGTAGGAGTGGACTTGGGGGTAGACGTACCAGTAGAGCAAGGAATGGTAAGGAAATATGCTCAGGCTTGATGGAGAGACGTCTGTAGCAATTCTGGTAGCTATATCTTTTTGAATTTACCCTGGGTCCTTCCATGTTATCTTTGTGTCTGTAATATGACTATCAGGGTCTATGAAGCTGCTTCCCTTTTTTCTTGAACTTCATTTTCATTTTGAATGATAGGTGGCATAGAAGAAGAGGTTGGAGGTGTGTCTACCATGATTGTATTTCATAGTTTGGTAGCTAGAAACAGTCTAGGGTGTGCTTAGCAGGGTGTTATAGAGCTTTCTAAGAGAGCAAAGAAAATAGTGAGCAGAAAAAGAAATAATGAGGAAGATGAAAGAGGTGATGAAAAATTAGCGTTATAATCGGTTGTGCATGCTCATGCCAAAATGGCATGTAATAAATACCAAGGTGATGTGGAGTAATTATGGTTGGTGGCACACGTCCCAATACCAATTTTAAATATTTTTGGGAGTCTTGGTTAGTGTGCCATCATTAAGGGACCAACTACCTTGTGTTACCCTTTTTTGGCTTGGACCAATAATATTCTCTTTTGGCTAATAAAGTGGTGTCACCTCTCATCCTGGGCCAATCAAGTAGGTGGTACCTTAAAAGGGTGATTTTTATGATCTCGAGGTAACTACTTTTATTTCCAAAAGTCCTCGATCGGTCTCGAGGTGGCCACTCAGCTCCAAAAGTATGAAATCATGATAAATTTCTTAAAGGGGATTGCAAAATTTGAATGTGACATTTTACCTTGGAGTGGTCTCAAAGTCATGAAATCATGAAAATTTCTTGAAGGGGCCATTGCACCAAAAAGTCATGAAATCATGACATTTTACCTTAGAGTGGTGCTCAGCTGCCCAAAAGTTATGAAATCATGATAAATTTCTTTGAAGGGGCCATTATGCACCAAAAAGTTATGAAATCATGACATTTTACCTTGGAGTGGTGCTCAGCTGCCCAAAAGTCATGAAATCATGATAAATTTCTCTGAAGGGGCCATTGCACACCAAAAAGTCATGAAATCATGATATTTTACCTTGGAGGTTCTGAAAGAAAATATATTTACATAGAAATACATACAATGGTAGAGATGAACTATTTATTTGTAGTACCACTTTAGATGGAAGTCGTTGATGGGGATGGGTTGAACCTGGCCTTGTTCATATCTCAACTGGAAGGAGTTGTGTTGCTTCTCTTCTATTACTTTGAAAGGGCCTTCCCAGAATGCATCAAATTTATCATGGTTTCTAGGTTTAGACTTCTTCTCATTCCATCTCAGGACTAAGTCTCCTACCTTAAAATTCCTCAGGGTGGCCTTTTTATCGAACCATCTCTTCATGGCAATTGTATGCTTTTGGTAGTGGTTGTAGGCTTGTTCCTTCTATTCTTCTAGCTGCAGGAGTTGGATCAGCCTATTCTCCATTGGTTCTACCTCTTCAGTGCCAGTTCGATTGAGCAACTTTAGGGTTGGTATTTCTATGTGTATTGGAAGAACTACTTCTTTTCCATAGACCAGAGAGTAGGGAGATGTGTTGATGGACTTCTTTATGGTGATTCTATCAGCCCACAGCACTTGATTTATCAGAGAGTGCCAACTTCTCTTATTATCCTTTAAAGTTCACTTCAAAATCTTGAGTAGGTTTTTGTTTGTGGATTCAGCTAGTCCATTCCCCTAAGGATAATAGTTCAAGGATGTTTTTAAGTAGATCACGTATTTGCATGCAAAATCTATCATCTTGGCACCTTCAAAGGATGAGCCATTTTATATGACTAACACATATGGGATGCCAAATCTTGTGATCAAACTTTCCACAAATTCCATCACAACCTCTTGGTCTACCTTTTTGGTGGGTATTGCTTCTAACCATTTTGTGAAATAGTCGATAGCTGTGAGGATGTACTTATGTCCAATGGATGAGTTGGGTTCTATTATCCCAATGAAGTCCAATCCCCATTGCTGAAAAGGCTCTTCAACCTGGATGGACTTTAGGGGCAATGAAGCATTCCTGTTTCTCCCAACGTATCTTTGGCATTCTTCGTAGTTTCTTGTTATTTTAAAAGTGTCTACGAAAATGGTCGGCCAATAACACCCAATTCTGATGATTTTTAGGGTGGTGGTCCTCCTTGAGTAGTGTCCTCTGGATAATCCTCCATGGAATTCTTCCAATATTTTCTGTTTCTGCTCTTCTGTTACACATCGAAGTAGTACTCCATCCAAGTTTTTCCTATATAGTCCTTCGGGTAGCAAAGTGTATTTCAAAGCTTGGATTCGGTACCTCCTTCACTGTGAGGCATTCAAGCCTACTAGGCACTTCCTAGTTTGAAAATAACTGGTCAACTCGTCTACCCAGTCGAGCTGCTCTAAAGGTTGGTTATCATCTGATACCACTTCTTGAGTCTAACAAGCTATGTACTCTGATGAAGCTTGCTTTGTGAGTTCCTGGCACAGTGCTCTACCTCTCACCAGCTTGGTTGGGTGTATTTCTACATCGTACTCTTGTATTTTTATCACCCAACCAGCTCTTGTATCATCGAGCTCCCCTTGTATGATGAAGCTTCGTACATCGAGGTGAATTGTATAAATGATAACCCTACTCTATGATAAGAAATGCCTAAAATTTTTTAAAGACTTCATTATTGCATAGATCTATTTCTCAATGAAGTTATATTTTTCTTCATGTTCCTGCATAGTCTGACTCAGAAAAGCTATGGGCCTTTCTTCATTGTCAGTTCCCTTCTGTGTGAGCACTACGACGTAGCTTCCTTGTTCGCCTACAATATATAAGATGAAATCCCTGGAGTAGTCTGGGTTTACCAAGATGGGGGCTTGAGCTATTTGTTCTTTGATCTGCTAGAAGGCTTGTTTCCTTGCATCTATCCATTTGAACACAACATCCTTTTTTAGTAATTCTGTCATAGGTTTGATGATTTGCACAAAATCAACTATGAATTTGCGCATAAAATTGATCTGGCTGAAGAATGACTGCAAGCCCTTTTTGTTTGGGGGAGGGGAGATCTAATAGTGCTTTCACTCTGTTAGGGTCTATAGCTAGACCGGACTTAGAGATGACATGGCCGAGAAGAAGTCCTTCCTCCATAGTGAAGATAGATTTCCTGGGATTTATGGAGATGCCAAACTCCCTACATTTCTCGAATACACTTCTAAGATGTGCTATGTGATATCCTTTATGGTGAGAGAACACTATCATGTCATCTAGGTATATCACTATTATTTTATTGATGAGTTCTCTAAATGCCACATCCATAGCTCTTTGAAAAGTCGCTCCGGCATTGGATAACCCGAAGGGCATTCTCTGGTAAGCAAACGTTCCCCACTTAGTTGTGAACGTGGTCTTGAATTGATCTTCATCTTTGACCCATACTTGATTATACCCAGAGAAACCATCCAGGAGTGAGAACCTTTCTGCTCCTGCTACTATGTGTAGGATTTGGTCTATCTATGGGAGAGGGTAATGGTCCTTGAGCGAAGCTTTGTTCAAGTTGTGAAAGTCGACGCACAATCGGATATCTCCATTCTTCTTTCTAACTAGGACTAGGTTAGCGACCCAAGTTGAATGCTTGATTGGATAAATAATTTTAGCTTCAAGTAATTTTAGTAGCTCTTGCTTCATCAAGGCTTCGATTTTAGGATTTATCGGTCATTGCTTTTGCCAAAATGGCTTTGCACCTTCCTCAAGTTCGATCGTATGTTGGATCATCTCTTTGGAATAGAATTTCAGGTCACCATAAGTCCAGGCGATGATGTCTAGAAATTCTTTGCATAATTCCTTGACCTCATCCAGTTCTACTTTCGTAGTGTTCACTCCTACTTTGATTGCTTTATCAGGTCCCATCTGAGCTTCTCTGTATCTATGCTTGTCAACTTTCATTTTATGGCCAGTTGACCTATCATTGTTATCAAATAAGCTTTCAAGGGTGACCAACCCTTTTGGGATGTGATTATTATTTAACTAGATTATGCTTGCATCCTCCTCCTCATCGGTTGTCCTATTGCTAGAGCAGTTCATCTCATGGATGAGGAAGTCCACTATCTGTTTGTCATTCTCAAAAACTTGCTAGAAGGTATCTCTGTCTGGCATAGAAGGTCTGTAGATTAGCCTAACTATTTTTAATTTTTGAATGACATTGCTGATAGGGCAAAAATTCACCCCTACTAAAGCTAACAAGTCTGCATGAGTATTTTTCTCTCTTGGAATTGCTTTGAGGTTGAGAGACTCAAAAGATTCTAATAGGTCCCAAAATTTATTTCTGTAAGCCTTAAGGTAATGTTGCTTACTTACACATTTCTCAGTTACCTAGTTTACTATCAGTTCGAAGTCTTCAAAGATCTGTAGTTGCTTGATACCCATATTTTTAGCTTTCTTGAGTCCTAAGCAGAGTGCTTCATATTCTACTACATTGTTGGTGCAACTCCAGGTTAACCGATAAGAGAAAACTTTTTCTTCGCCTGTGGGAGAGATTAGGACAATACCTTCTCCAACTCCATTTTTACATCTAGCCCCATCAAAGAAAAGCTTCCATAGTTGATCGGTGGGTTGGTTAACCAGAGGGGGAGAAATAGGATCACTTTTTTAGGTTTTAGAATTGTGTAACTCCCAATGTCAGTCTCAATCATGGCATTGAAGTCTTGGAGAGAGAACTGGTCTTCCTCTTGTAATACATTTAGAGCTTCTTCCATCAAGTTTAGGTCCCCTAGTTCCTCTGTCATCATGTTCATAGTGGTGGACTATTTATCTTCTTCTTCAATTCTCCCGATATGGAAAGTTGATGGCTTCTCATTGAATATTTTCACTCTTTTGCCCTTGAACAAGATTTCCAAATGTGAGAAATCTAGTGATAAATATCCTCCTATCTTAGTTGTGAACTCCCTGGAGAGACACATACCAAAATAGGGCTCCAAGTCCACTACTACCACTTCTTGTATGATGGTGAGCTAGGGTAGTCTGTGGAGCACTATTGGGATATCTTTGATTACCCCTACAATTTTCATGGGGGTTCCATCTAGTTGTAAGACATCGGGACTACTTCTTGTATATTCCATGCCCATGATATCACATACTGCTTTGGGCATCACAGTGGTTGCAGCTCTAGAGTCTATCATACAGTTGTGAACTACCCACCCTTCCATTTGGAGAGACAAATAAAAAGGAGGGGGTCTATTTTTTCCCAAAGTGGATGTCAGACTAGCTTGTGCAGAATCCATCTGAGTTGGGGTCCTATTCTTATTTTTCATAGACCTTAAGGATTCTTGCAACAAGTCGATCTATCCTGGAAGTTGTAAAGCTTCATACATAGTTGCCTTGGAGGGGGTTTTCTTCATTTCCTCAACTATGTTAAATGGAAGGGGTTCAACACTCTTCTCCTTCACTATTGCATCATACTTGTTTCTGTACCCCTGAGTAGCATCAATCCTTTGACGCTTAGTAAGTGAGGGATATCTCAGTTTATCCCTAGCTTGTTCCTGTGTTTTTGCTTCTTTCTACCGAGGTGCTTCCTTATGAGTTTTTGCATATTTTTAGCTTGAACTCGAGGGAGATTTTTCATAAGAGGTCATTTTCTCAATAGGGTTCCTTATAGGTGAAGGCACCTTCAGGGGGTTGAGATCTTGGGGATCAACCTGTAAGGGTTTCTTTCCTGATATGGTAAGAACAACTACTTGTTCAATAGAAGGCATCATAAAATTATGATTTTCTTCCCTGATCATATTTACCTGACCCTTGAGACTTCTTTCAACCTTCTCAATGGCTACCTTTTGTACTTGATGTTGGTGAATCATGCAAGAAGTTTCACCATGGGGGTCATTACACGTGGAGCACCAAAAATTTGACTCTGTTGAAGCGTTACTAGGTTTGCTATCTTCATTGGCATAAATAGTGCTAGATTTATCGTAACTTCTACCACTCGTGGATGCTTGATCCTTTGTTATTTGTGGGAACCTCCTTGGGGTGAAATTTATTTCTGCTTCCCTTCATTCCATTGATGTAAATTTATTCACCAAAGTTTTGAATGATGCTTGCAGATCTTGCAGGATGACAAGTTGGGGATCTGGAGTTGATGGAACTATTGTCATAGGGAGTGCAGGAATGGCAGGGAGCATTGGAGGGACAGGGGGTGCCTGTATTACCAGGATATTAGGCTACCCAGTCCATTTGGGAAGATTGGGGTTGGAAGCTGAAGCAGGGTTGGAAAAGTAGCACTTGATGCTTGGGGTAGATCTGGAAAAATGGGCATCATCATTTTGGTTGGGAATCTCCCGATGGTGATCAAGATCTTTCTCTACCTTTTGTGCTTCTTGATAAATCTCGAGGAAGGTAAACACATGAGATTGTCTAATTGCCATACTTATATCTGAGTTGAAATCTCTCAGATAGTAATACATTGCCTATTCATGCGTTGGTCTCAAACCATCAGGTACTCTCTACCAAGTCCGACTGAATCTGATATTGAAATCTACAATCTCCTCTTGGGGGTGTTTTTGGATAACAGTAAACTAACTTAGTAGGGAGAAAGGGGTCTGCTCATTGAATTCTTCCACTAGTTTACCAGCGAGTTGGGCCCAAGTAGATATGGTCTAATTTTCAAGAGCTCTGTACCAATAGAGCATTTTTCCTTTCAAGGAAATTACTAGCAATCTTATCATAACATCTTCTTCATGGATGTTATGAATCGGGGCTAGTGCGGCTACATCTTGACAATGTTCATAAGTCATCTTTCTAGTATCATCATATTGGGGTAGCGCTTTCAAGGCCACCATAGGAATTGGATGTTGAGCTACTAGGTTTAAGGGACCTATGTGGTTCCATATGGGGTAAGGTAGGATTGGCTGATTTATGGCCATTACGATTATACGGGTAGCTGGAGTTAAAGTTCCACTAGCAGTAGTACTAGGGAGGGCTGTAGGGGAAGGATTTGTGTATCCTGTATTATGGGTATATGTAGAGGTTGTTCTGGCCACCAAAATAGGATTAGCTCGGAGGCTACCAAGGTGTAGTTCGAAGAACTCTATGGGTTCTTCTAAATTTTTTGCTTTAGATCTGGTTATCATAAAATATGGTGCATAACCAGAAGTTGGGTAAAGGCTTTTATAGGGTTCCTTTTCGGTGCGGAGTCGCCAGGTGATTTTTAAAATATTGACAGGGCAAAGCTATTCACCAGGGCTTTGATCTGTATACTACGTGGGATTTGGGTCCCACCGGGCATGCCAAAAATTGTTGGAGCAAAATCTGCCTTTGGTTATGTTTGCACCCAAGACTTTGCCAACATTGAAAGACCAGGTTAGAACAGAGTCTACCTGGTTCAATCTCTAGAGGAGGTTGGTTCCTTGCTTCTTTTAGGAAAATTGGGAGAGAGGGAAATGCATAAAGAGAGGGAAATATAGCTATGGCTAGAGGATTAAAATGGTACAGATTAAGCAACAGCAAAGCAACTATCACAGCCTTTCGTAGAGAAGCATAACAGAGAACCAAAACATAGCAACTAAAACTCCTGGTGAATGTCTTATTTAAATGTAGCTTATCCATGAAGTTAATTGTAGATCTAACCGAACGTTAATGCAGGAATTCAGAGTAAGAATTAATGCAGAATACATTCAACCTTAGATTTAATTAGCAATAGACAACACATACATACTTGATTTGAAACACCAATGAGCCAAGAACCAGAATGGATGATCTTTATTAAGCTTTCAGAAGTCTATATACATAGCCTTGTAAATGCCTAAGAGTCGACCATTTTTTTGGGTCACTCATTCTATATATAAGAGTTTTACATAATAAAAAACTAAAAGTTGTTACAACAATATGCCCGTAGGCTCATTCTGGTGGAGAAATAGTTCAGAGAGTATGGAACTTGTAACTGGAAGTGGTTGGTATCTTCTTGTTGTGGTGATCTTCCTTAACCTCTTTAGAGATGTCGTGGCCCACTTGGCTCTCAAAATGTCATGCTATCATGACTTTCTGCCTTAGTCTCCTCTTTAACTTCAAAATGTCACGCTATCATGACTTTTCACCTTAGTCTCCTCTTCGACTTCCAAAATGTCGTGCTATCATGACTTTTTGCCTTAGTCTCCTCTTTGGCTTCCAAAATGTCATGCTATCATGACTTTTTGCCTTAGTCTCCTCTTCGGCTTCCAAAATATCATGCTATCATGACTTTTCGCCTTAGTCTCCTCTTTGGCCTTCAAAATGTTGCGCTATCATGACTTTTCACCTTAGTCTCCTCTTTGGCTTCCAAAATGTTGTGCTATCATGACTTTCCACCTTAGTCTCCTCTTTGGCTTCCAAAATGTCACGCTATCATGACTTTTCGCCTTAGTCTCCTCTTCGGCTTCCAAAATGTCATGCTATCATGACTTTTTGCCTTAGTCTCCTCTTCGGCTTCCAAAATGTCATGCTATCACGACTTTTTGCCTTAGTCTCCTCTTTGGCTTCCAAAATGTCGTGCTATCATGACTTTTCGCCTTAGTCTCCTCTTAGGCTTCCAAAATGTCGTGCTATCGTGACTTTCCACTACACTTAGCAAAATATCGAGAAGATTACTCCTTATTTCCTCGGATGTGGTCATTTTGACCAATAGGGTTTTGGTTGAGGATCGTGAATTTAACATCTCCTTTCCATGGTTAGAGGAAGTAGAAAGTTTAGTTGAAGCTGACAAAATTGTTGATTGCCTAAATCAATTAATGATTAAAATTTACTTTAATGTTTTCCATTGGTAATATCTATTTTATTTTGTAACAATAATATGTGTTCATTTAGACTATTTATTATAATTTTTGTGGTTGCATTTGTGTTTCAGGAAGGAAACTAGCAATTCAGATTTGGTAAAGCGGACTATGTTATTGCGATGTTTTGGAAATATTACTCTACTAAGATGCAAGGCATAGATAATAGAGGTGAAGTTTTAGCATTGTGAAGGTTGCTATAGAAAAATATCAAGAAAGATGCTAAATTTTGGAGTAGTTGTATTCATACAGAGATTTGGAAAGATCTAGAAAATGAAAATCAAGAATTTAGATATTTTTATGTAAATTGATGTAGGTTTCTAACTATAGCATATCAATTGAGATGATAAGTGTATCTATTTGTAAAGTCTCAAGCTCTAAAGAAGAGAGATGTAATTTTTTAAGGGTGGGGGATCCAAGTACAACCCATTTTTATCAAGAAAAAAAAAAGAATGCATTTTGTATCGTAAAATAGAATTAGATGGGCTTAATTAGCAGACTAAAAAATTATACTAGTTTTATTTAGGTTATTAGGGGTACCGATAGTGGTATATGGGTGTGAAGTGTGGGCTATTAGACATTAAATTTAAATGGATATAAATAGATAGGATTCAAAAGTATCTAATTATGAACAATTTCAAAATAAAAGCTTCAATTCCATATGAGATTATTTTAGCAAAATTAGGTTTATTCCCTATAGAAGCAACTATTATGGTTTGTCTTCTATGGGATTTGAGAATAATTAAATAGATGGATAAAAAAAATAGTCTAAGGTTATAATAGAAGATCCAAAAGGAAGACTATATATATATATATATATAACAAAACAAGTGAATGAATAGATAGAATATTAATTTAAATGAATATCAAAATACTAACAAGGACATGAAAGTATTTGTTAAGTAAAGAGAAAGCTATATTATAGAATTTAACCTTATATCAAGAGACCTATATGAGAATATATATCATTAAAAAGCAAAGATATTGATGGGTTAAATGAGGACTAGCTCACTCCAACATAGATATGAATGTGAAACACATAAAAGGACGATATCAGAAGAGGAATTGAAGGAGAGGATATGTATTTTTTGCACATCATTTGCAATGGAGAGAGAAACACTTAAACAAGCAGTACCTAATCCCAGAAAGAAGACGAGACGAGAGTCATGGAGAACGCCGTGCATTTCATTATCGGCATTTTCGGTTGTAATAAACCTGTGCAATTTATGAACTTATGATTAATGAAGAGATCATGTACATGTTCGTCTAATGCGTTGATCATTTTTCTTTCAGGAAATATATTCGGAATAGCGTTATTTGTTGTCCCTGCGTAGATATCCTTTCTTTGTATCCACCATTTTCTGTGAATGATTTTTATCCAGTTCTAAACCCTAGCGGATTTCTATTAATATTGGAGAGGGTTTGTTCGCAGGATTACGTTCTATCACGTGGTGAGAAGGGGGTCGACAGAAGCGTTCTCGGGCATTCCTTACGTGGTGGCACTCCTCAACTGTCACTTCAATTGTGATTCTTCCACTTGTGATTTTGCTTTTCTTTCTCTCCAATGTTATTGTCACCACTATTAGTTTTTCCCTTGTTTGCATGTCACCATATTTGCACTTAAAATTTTCTTTCTCTCACCATAATTTTACTGTTATTTTACTTTTCTTTCTTTTCAATGTTCTTGTCACCACTATTGCTTTTATAATTATTTGCGTATCATCATCTTTGTTTTATGTGCTAAACATAAATATTAATTATCATCTTTGTTTTATGTCCTAAACATAAATATTAATTATCACATTATTCTGACGTCGAAGACAAGTTTCCGAAATAAGTATTAAATACCTCTTAAACTCAAAACTTAAAAAACAAATATGTCTAAAGCCCTAATCTATTGAAAATTAATCTAAATAAAAAATTAGCGATTACTTTATTCCGTCGTCTAATATCATAAAATGAAGACTCAAAACCACGTTATGGCCAATATAAAGGTAATTAAAAGAATAAATAAACATTTTTTTCATTTTAAATTCCTTTGATATTTCACGGGAGTGGATCCCTCCCTTGGCTTGTTCAATTTGAGATTTGGTGTTTAACATGCTCACATTCATTCAACCACTACAAGGGACAATGCGCTCCCCACGTTGCCCCCGTCTTTCTCCAAAACGTTAGAAAATTTTAGAAGAGTCATCCTTAACGGTGACGTTGAAAATATGGTATGGATGTACCTTTACCCCCGTCTTTCTCCAAAACGTTTGAAAATTTTAGAAGAGTCATCCTTAACGGTGACGTTGAAAATATGGTATGGATGTACCTTTTCCTCGTTGAAAATAGGCTCTGGATGTACATTTCCCGTCACATAGGGTTGGTGAACTGGTAAGTGTTTGTTTGGTTAGGTATTTATGAAGAAGATATTCAGGTTCAAATTTTGGGGGCAGCATTTTGGGGGCAGCAGGCACTTACCAAGAAGACACTCAGGTTCAAATTTCGGGGATAGCAGACACTTACCAAGAAGACACTGAGGTTCAGGAGCAGCCCGTTTGCAAAGGTAGTAGTCTGATTTGAATCCTTTGAGTGCATGATAATGGAATACAAATCCGGAGCAACCAATGTCCCCTTCACGTTGGGTGAACAAGAAGCCGTATAGGTATAGTGGAAAAAGCCCATGTGATTTGTGGTTTGAACCCCATCTTTGTCAATTACTAAAAATAGTGTGATTGTGACCAACTCTCCTATCTAACTAAAAAAAATTGTCCTTTCATAATAAAGCGTGGGGACGTACTACAAAAGGTAGCATTTAGTGTCATTCAAGCCAAGAGATGGGGAGGGGAAGCAATATCTTTGTGAGGTTGGACAAGACATTTAATAATAAACTTTTCCATTGTTTTCACATTAAAAAATAAAAAATATTATAAGTTTTTAAATTTTTATTTAAAAAACTTAAATTTAAACGTTAAAAAAACTTAAAACCCTTATTACCTAACACTTTATCCTATAATAAATATTTAAATAATTCTCTTAAATGTTATATAAGAGAATTATTTAAATATAATAAATATATAAATAACTCTCTTAAATGTGGTTAAATGCCTGAATGTTAAAATTCTGGGCCTTTCTCTCTATTTTAAAAAAGGGTGAGGCCGAGCCTCTTAAATGTTCTTAAATATCTCTTCTCTTAAATGTGGTTAAATGTTGAATAAATGTTTGCCTTTATCTTCAAGGTGATAGATATTTTGTGGTATGTTTTTAGTTTTTCATTCAAAATACCTAAATTCAAACCTGGTACAAAGGAATCGAGGTCTCTTCCAAAAACACGTGTTTTACCTTAAATTTTTGTACCATGAGATACCATAGTGGTATGGCTTTGAATTTTCATTTAGGAGATCTAAGTTCAAAAGGAGACCAAGACCCCTTTCAAAAAACCCTTAAATTTTTGTCCCTATATAAATAATTGGTATTAACGAGAGATGTTTTAGTGGCATATCTTGAGGTTTTCATCTAGGAGACACAAATTCAAACTTTACCCTAAATTTTTGTACCATAAAGGATACACAAGTGGTATGTCTTTGGGTTTTCATTTAGGAGACTTGAGAAGGAGACAACCCTTACCAAAAACCCTTAATTTTTGTTTCCTCAAATACCATAGTGGTATGTCTTGGTATTTTCATCTAAGAGACACAAGTTCAAAATTTACCCTAAATTTTTGCACCATAAGGAATTCCCTAGTGGTATGTCATTGGGGAGACCCAAGTTCACCAGGTTCCCTTTCGAAAATCCTAAATTTTTGTCACGAGAGATATCTTAGTGGTATTTTTTTAGGGTATTTTTTTAGGTTTTCATCTAGGAGACACAAGTTCAAATCCTTATAAACAAATTCAAAATAAAAGCTTCAATTCCATTCCATATGAGATTATTTTAGCAAAATTAGGTTTATTCCCTATAGAGGCAACTATTATGGTTTGTCTTCTATGGGATTTGAGAATAATTAAATAGATGGATGAAAAAAATAGCCTAAGGTTATAATAGAAGATCCAAAAGGAAGAATATATATATAACAAAACAAGTGGATGAATAGATATAATATTAACTTAAATGAATATCAAAATACTAACAAGGACATACAAGTATTTGTCAAGTAAAAGAGAGAACGTTATATTATAGAATTTAACCCTACATATGATCACTATCCAAGAGACCTATATGGGAATAAATATCATTGGAGAACAAAGATATTGATGGCCTAAACGAGGACTAGCTCACTTCAACATAGATGTGAATGTGAAACACATAGAAAGAAGAGATCAGAAGAGGAATTGAAGGAGAGGATATGCATTTTTTGCACATCGGTTGGAATGGAGAGAGAAAAACACTTTATCTTGGAATGTAAGGTATATAGTGAAATTCAAGCTAATCATGATGATATTTAAAAATGTAATCAATGCAAGATTTATTTGAAGAGGAGAATGTAGAAGTATTCATATTCAAGATCAATATCAAAATATTGACATTACAGAAAGAAAAATGATTGAGTCAGATTTTGTAGGTGGTAACCATAGTTCATTGTGAATTCATTATCCCATAGGTTGCTTTTGGACTCATGGACATTAAAAACATTTTATTTTATTCTAACCAACCCTCATGCAATAGGATATAAACAATAATAATACCATAGCTTTCAATACCAATGGTAATGGAAGGCTATGAAAAGGGGCACCTCAAAAAATTTAGACAATGTAAATTGTGTCATATATTGGATTTTTCTCTAGTTCTTATCAAACTCTAAAGTCAGATCTATGGTATTCAAACTCTCATACCTAATTTATGCACATAAAACCTTGAGAAATTCATACATTGACAATGACAATTGGAAGAGAATTTGTTTGAAGATGTCAATAGTTGAAATTTGTGAGCATGACATATGACGTAAAATTATATTAAGAATCATATACATAATTGGTTTAGTTTCCATATTGTTAGAACTTAGAAAATGGATGGTTTCAAAACATTTATAAATAGATTATAATAATTCATTTAATATGTGATGCCTCTCACAAGTTACAAACTAGTTGAAAGCTTTATCAACTTCATCATTTTCATATATGCAAGTGGCTCATTCCCGCAATTGGATTTTTTAAAACATATTTGTATTATAAGAGATAGGGATAAATTTAATGGATTTTGGTGGGGTTGGGTATTTTTTTATTTTATTTTTTATATTGAACATTGTTTATAAATATCAGCGCTCGTTCGAGCAAATACAAGAGAAATCGACCTCACAACTACATGGAAGATAATAACTAGGCAATTGCCTTTACACCAAATGCCATTCGACACACATTTTTCTATAATTGATACAAGTTTTATAAAAAACCATCTCAAGTCAACTTAAATTCAAATCCAACAGATAAGATAAAAATAAAAATAAAACTAGCTTTGAAATTAGAATACCTCCCCCAATTTTAATTGTAAACCCAAAATACCAATAAATCCCCTATACCCAATTTTTTTTTATTGGTATTTTGGGTTTACATTTAAAATTTGGGGGAGGTATTCTAATTTCAAAGCTATTTTTTTTTAATTTTTATCTCATTTGTTAGATTTGAATCTAAGTTGACTTGAGATGGTTTTTTATAAAAACTTCTATCAATTATAGAAAAACGTGTATCACCATATTCAAAGAATTTATCAAGCCATGCTCTCCATACTTATCCCAAAATGGAAGCCATCATATCTTTTGCCCTTCTTGGGGATTATTCTAGAAAGGAATCCCCTCACGAGGGATAAATAATTCAATACAGATTACAAGGAGGTTGTCTTTTTAATGGGAAGTAGCACACCTCACTGATTTTTATCCAGTTCTAAACCCTAGCGGATTTCTATTAATATGGGAGAGGGTTTGTTTGCAGGATTACGTTCTATCGCGTGGTGAGAAGGGGGTCGACAGAAGAGTTCTTGGGCATTCCTTTGGCACTCCTCAACTGTCTGCTCTACACATTCTACGGCCTTCCCATCGTTACGTCGAATAACATCGCCGTCTCTAACGTCAATGGAGTCCGTCTCTACCGTCAATGGAGTCAGCAGTGTTCTGGAAACCCTATACATATGTCTCTACTTGGCGTATGCCCCTCCCAAATACAGGGTAAGGCGATATCTCATGGATTTTATTTGGACCTAAACTTTGCAAGATCACAATGAAGATAGTTATAGCACGAAGTTGTCTGTAGGGCAAAATTATGCGGGCTTTTCTTTGAGTTTTGGCTTTGTTTGCGGCAATCGTGGCGGTGTCGATGAGCCTTCTCCATGGCATAGAACGTGATTTGTTTGTGGGGGTGCTCGGGGTAGTTTTATCTATGTCCATGTTTGCTGCGCCCTTGTCTATTATGGTACGTTTAGTTGTAGGTTTCATCTCTGTATTCATTCTCTGCATACAGAAAATTGGATCCCATTTTTATGTTTTGTATTGTGGAGTGGTACAGAAATTGGTTATTCAGACGAGGAATGTGGAATATATGTCGTTTTTCTTGTCACTGGCTGTGTTTCTCTGCGGTCTGAGCTGGTTCATTTACGGCGTTTTGAGTCGAGACATATTTGTGGCGGTGCGTTGCCTTTGCACTGTTTAGCTTCCTAAAATATATTGGTTGATAAAAGTGATGATTTTATTTATTTTTGAAATGCGCAGCTTCCGAACGGATTGGGGGCATTGCTGGGAACAGCACAAGTGTTATTGTACTGTGTTGTCAAGTACTCCAGGCGGAGTGTTGCAGATTGCGAAACACCTCTCATTGCCTGAATCCTGAAATGAAACAAGTCCTAAATTTTCACCTCTTTTTCTTCTCTTTACTTAAGCCATGATTGTATATTGGACTTTAGATTCTCTGCAATGATGTATATTAGACATGCATACAGATAGCTGAGATGACTTGGATTACTGTTCTTTCTTTTTTTGGACATTGTTGCATTTTTCTTAAATTCTTCTTTCGCAACTTGTAACGTGGATATTCGTACTTATGTTTAATTTCAATGCTCTTCTTTATTTTAGTAAATTTGACAAAGTTACGACGCATAATGAGGGCCTTTGAAGCCGTTCGCCTTCGATTGGTTTAATGTTTACATGGTCAACTCAATGCAATACAAAAGTATATATATATATAATATAATATAATATAATATAATATAGGTTTTTTTTTATTCAACTCTTTTACTCTTTTGAGTTTAAATTTCTTTGATACTTGACAGCAAAGGAGCTTGTTCAATTTGAGATTTGATGTATAACATGTTTACATTTTCAGGGATAGGTCGATTTCTACAAAGATAGTATGTTTTGAAAATTTTAGAAGAGTGACGTTGAAAATATGGTGTGAATGCACGTTTTCCTGTGACATGGTTGTCCTTCCTCTATGTGAGGAAGTCCCTTGCAATTGTGTTGTGCATGAATTTATTTAAAAGTAGTAAAAGGTGGAGACGTACTTACAAGGGTAGGGTAGCATTTCATGTCATTCAAACCGAGAGTTGGGTAAGGGGAGGCACTATCTTTCTTTCCTTTTCAAGGGTTGATGGGAGGTTTGATCGGACGGGACATTTGATAATAGACTTTTCCGTTGTTAAAAAAAAATTACATGTTCTTTGTAACGAAAATTTATTAAATTGGTTAAAAAAATTATAAAGTTTTTGATGAAATGATAAGACAGACACTCAACTATGAGGAGGTCGAGGGTTGTTCTTCATGATTACCAGTTCCCATTCATAACAATTTTTATATATGTTAAATTGATAGTGACCACTAAGTTATTAGATGGCGTGCTTTATGACATATTGCCAAAGGGATTAACATCCTTGAATAGAAGAATAAATGTAGTAAAAAAATAAGTACTAAATTCATTAGGTTTGATGATGCAATAAAGAAATGGATAATAGGTGAGAGAAATTTAAACTTTTACAAATATTAAAATTTTATATTTATGAGTTTAATTTTAATTATAAAAGTGACCAATATATATATATATATAGATGTAAAGGTTAAATGAAAAGGATAAATGTGTATAGTTTAATTAAGATTTATTTTACACCAAATGAAATGTGTAACTCGGAGATGGACAATACCTCAAGACTAATGGTTATATAGATGTATCTTTTGCATAGCAAGAGTAATGGAGAGTAAAATATACTTTGCCATTGAATGTGAAGCCTCCAAGGACATGATGAATGCATATGAAGATGTCTTAAAAGTGAACTCACAATTGAAAAAAAAAAAGAAATCTTATCATTAAAATCAACAATAGAAGAAATTCACTCCAAAAGATGATAAGAGGATATTGAATTTTTTTTACTTTATTGAAAACTTTTTTATATAAATTATGATCACTCACAATTAATTTAGTCTCATGGACATTATTAAAATTATTTTTATAAACAAATACCATTTTAAGGTCACTCTATATCAACTTATGATCGAATATCTTTGTATCTGTATTGACCATTAGAACAAACAAGTACTTAGCATTGAAAACACTCATGCACACTGTATATGCACTTACTAGTAACTTGATGCGGTATCATTTCTATGAGGAGGTCATAGACATCTATGAGGCTAAAGCCTTGGCCACCTAACATAAAATCTACTAACATGATAGGTGGCACATCCTTAGCCCAATTGTAATAGATCCCCTAGCATGTTAGATCATGGCTCTTGTGCTCACTTGAAGGTGCACCCATAACACCCAATATCTTCCCCTACCACCCAACGAGTGATTGGATCACCATCACCTATTGTAGCATCAATTAGAATTCCCTTGCACCCATTTGACTCTTCTCTTGACTAGATATCAGTAGAAGGAAGACAACTTTAAGAGGATGAAGAATGTATTTTGTATTGTAAAATAGAAGTAGAGGGGCTTAATTAGCAGACTAAAAAATTATACTAGTTTTATTTAGGTTAATAGGGGTATCGATAGTGGGTGTGAAGTGTGGACTATTAGACATTAAATTTAAATGGATATAAATAGAGATGATTCAAAAGTGTCTAATTATGAATAAATTCAAAATAAAAGCTTCAATTCTATATGAGATTCATTTAGAAAAACTACGTTCTTTCCCTATAGAGGCAACTATTATGGTTTATCTCCTATGGAATTTGAGTATAATTAAATAAATGGATGAAATAAATAGCTTAATATTATAATAGAAGATCCAAAAGGAAGAATATATATATATATATATATATATATATATATATGGATGAATAAATAGAATATTAACTTAAATGAATATCAAAATACTAACAAGGACATAAAAGCATTTGTCTTGGAAAAGAGAGAACACTATATTATAGAATTTAACCCTACATATGATCACTATCAAGAGATCTATATGGGAATAAATATCATTGGATAACAAAGATATTGATGGCCTAAACGAGGACTAGCTCACTCCAACTTAGATGTGAATGTGAAACACATAGAAATAAAAAATCACAAGAGAAATTGAAGGAGAGGATATGCATCTTTTGCACATCAATTACAGCGGAGAGAGAGAAACACTTTATATTGGAATGCAAGGTATATAGTGATATTCGAACTAATTATGTTGATATCTAAGAATGTAATAAATGCAAGATTTATTTTAAGGGGAGAAAGTAGAAGAATTCATATTCAAGATCAATATCAAAATATCGACATTATAAAAAGAAAAATGATTGAGTCAGATTTTGTAGGTGGTAACCATAGTTCATTATGAATTCATTATCCCATGGGTTGCTTTTGGACTCATGGACATTAAAAATATTTTATTCTATTCTACCCAACCCTCATGCAATAGGAGATAAACAATAGGAATACCATAGCTTTCAATACCAATGGTAATGGAAGGCTATGAAAAGGGGCACTTCAAAAATTTTGGGCAACGTAAATTGTTTTATATATTGGATTTTTCTCTAGTTCTAAAATCTAGAGTCAGATCTATGGTATTCAAACTCCCATGCCTAATTTATGCACATGAAACCTTGAGAAATTCACACATTGGCAATGACAATTGGAGGAGAAATTTGTTTGAAGATCTCAATAGTTAAAATTTGTGACCATATGATGTAAAATAATTTAAAGAATCATTTACATAATTGGTTTAGTTTCCATATTGTTAGAACTTATAGGCAATAGAGTGGTTTCAAAACATTTATAAATAGATTATAATAATTCATTTAATATATAATTCCTCTCACAAGTTACAAACTAGTTGAAAGCTTTATCAACTTCATCATTTATATATATACAAGTGGCTCATTCCTGCAATTGGAATTTGTAAAACATATTTGTATAATATGAGATAGGGAATAATTTAATGGATTTTTGTGGGGTTGGGTATTTTTTATTTTTTGGATTTAGATATAGGGGATTTATTGGTGTTTTGGGTTTACAATTAAAATTTTGGGGAGGTATTCTAATTTTAAAGCTAGTTTTTTTAGTTTTTATCTTATTTATTGGATTTGAATCTAAGTTGACTTGAGATATTTTTTTAGAAAACTTGTATCAATTATACAAAAAAATGTATCACCATCTTCAAATAATTCATCATAGCCAAGCTCTCCATACTTATCCCAAAATGGAAGCCATGATATCTTTGCCCTTCTTGAGGAGTATTCTAGAAAGGAATATCCTCATGAGGGATAAATAATTCAATACAAATTACTAGGAGGTTGTATTTCTAATGGGAAGTAGCACACTGAATAATATGGTATTAGTGGTGAGCACAATGGATATTAAAATATTATCACAAATAGTTTAGAGGAATTAATGGATATTCTGACCATCATACAAAGGACCATCATATCCAATCATGCTATGGATTTTCTTCTTGAAATAAAATTATTAGGTCAAGCAACCATCTAGTGAGGATAAGTGTACAAGCTCCCAAACCTTTTCCATGAGAACACAATATAGCCCTATTGATTTTTAGTATTATTAACCTAGATATGTTCCAACTAGGCATCTAATTTTCCATACAAATTATTTAGACTATTCTATCAATCTAACAAGGTATTCTTGAGATAATTTCTAAGCATCCATTATGTGCCACCAAGGTATCAAGGATAATATTTTAGTAATGATCTTTTAGAATAGAGATATGGTAGAAGTACTCTAAGATAATACTCTATTTTGAAATTTTAGTTCTATAGTATTATGAGCCTAAGCATCATTGATCAAATAAGTATATATGGCATTCCTAATTTAAGTCCTTTCATTCCAAATTTTCATGAAGTTCATCCTCTTCTAAAACCTCCATCTTCAGCTTCAAAATTAGGGAGAAATATTCTACACTAAAAATCTACCTTTACAACATCTTATGAGACCATAAAAGAGGGAATTTGAAACCAATAAAAGGTCATAGTATATTAATATATGGAACAATATAAATTTTTTATTTTTATGAAATAATATTAAAAATAAAATTAAAAATTAAATCCAAAGTGCGAGCTTGGCTCAAGATAGGCCCTCAATACGTAAATTAAAATACAAGGCTTATATAAAGCAAGGTTAGCTGCATATGACCTAAGAGTCATACTACAAAACAACTTTAGTAGCCTCATTCAAAGTGAGTTGACATGCCAAATAACCCTTTTCTAGAACTCTTGATCTCTTTATAATACACCTTATACTCTCCTAATTAGACTTATCTCACCTATAAAATATGTATTCTAGAGAACCCTCTTGAGGTAAAACAACACTACAATATTTTGCTAAACTCACTAATATTTGATAGCATATTACCAAGTAGCAAAAACTTAAGATTTGTACCTATTTTAGGAGCATATTCTATCATACTCATATTCTTGGCTTCCAACATGTGCTCCTTCTCTTTCTTCTTACAAAATTCCTTCTTGAACTTCCCTATATTTCCCTTTAGAACTTATCAACTCTTATCATCAAATGGTATCCCTTCCATCAACACCTTGTCTAATGCCCAAATTAATGACTTTGTCATCCTTTAGTTCATCATTTTTATCTAGCAACTTTGCAACTTCAACAACATGTGTATTGTTAGATGGAATTATGCAAGGTTGGCTTGATATAAACAAATAAACAAGTTGCAATGGCGACCTCATCCCATTTGATATAGTGAGCATAGTGGCCAAGGTCAAAGTAGAGATAATAAAAGTGAACACAAAAATCATTTACATAGGAAAGGACTAACTCATAATGGAAAATCTTAGGATATATATGGTTTGCAAGCCAAACATATCAAGTGTGGGTTTGACATATTAGTACCACACATCCAATATATTTTTAATGGTATCATTAAAGGAGGATTTCCATTAGAATAGATAACCAACCTAGTCATTGTAACAAATAGGAGACACCAAAAATCCTACAAATTATTGTATCATCATGATTAATCCTCTTCTTGTAAAATTATTTGGTAGCATAGTAGAAAGCAAAATCAGTTAGTGGATAGAAAATCAAGGAAATGGGAAAATAAGGAAAACAAGGTATAGACCAAAGTACTCAATAATAGATCATTGCATTACTTTAAGGTACCTAATAGAGAGGATATGGAATGAAAAAGAATAAGTCTATTATTATTTTTTGGATCTTCAAAATGCTTTTGACACAACACTTAATGGTAAATTATTGAAAATAATGAAATAAATTGGCATACCAACCAACTATGGAGTAATTGTACATAGACTTTATGAGTAGGTGGTAGAAAAAACTTTAAACTCCAAAAGGACTATTAGAGTGTTTTGGGAGTAATATTAGAGTGAAACATGGTTGTTTATTGTCACTTATAAAGAATGGGAGGAGAGGGAATAAAGTTGGTTAATTATGTAGTGAAACTTTTGCCTATGCCAATGATCTCATATTTTTTGGAAATACACATTAAAATTTTAAAAAACATCTAAAAGTCATAGAGATTTTTTGTAAAGAAGTTGAGATGTAGGTAAACAGTAGCAAGGCTAAAATTATGGTCTTCTCTACTCAGAGAGAGTAGAAAAAACCATATATATTAATTGAAGGATATCCTTTAGAGGTAGTAATAGAATATAAATACCTTGGGTTATATTTTCAAAGCAAACTCAATTGGGGAATATGTAGCAAGAAACAAATACAATTAGGATGAAGGGAACTATACTCATTACTAAATAGAGATAGAAAAGCAAAGTTGTGACATTAAAAAATTGTTAGGGTCCTTTTTAGGTTATTACTTATAGCAGTGGTGCTATATGGGTGTGAGGTGTGGGAAAAATAATACACAAATTTTAAATGAAGATAAATAGAAAAAATTCAAAAGAAACTAATTACAAATAGTTTTAGAACTAAAACATCAATCTAATATGATATTTTACATGCTACAATAGGGTCTTTTCTAATAGAAGCCAAAGCTATGGTAAGGCTATTGGGGTGCCTAAAAAATAGATAGAATGCAAGATAGCAAGTTGCTAAAATAGATAATCAAAAAATACTAAATAGAAGAAAAGACACATGGGTGAAATAGAACAACAAAAGGATGGGAAAATGAAGGATTAAATTTTATGAGATCCCAAAATCTAATAAAAATATTGAACAGTATGTGAGGGAAAAATTTAAACTTATCATGTGGACTGCAAATTTAGGAAGGAAAAAATAATTAAACATTAACGAGCTAAACCCAAACTATGAACACAACCAAAATAAGTACATAGATGTAAAGATCAAATAGAAGGAAAAATGCTTATAGCCCAACTAATATCTCAAATTATCTCATATGCAAAATTGGGAGATGGGTTATACCTCAAGAGGTATGGTTAGAATGGATATGTATCTTTTGCACAATAGGAGTAGGTGAGACCAAAAAATATTTTATCATGGAAATTAAATCCTAGAAGGGCATTAGGATTGCATATGAGGACACTCTAAAAGTGATCTTACTAATGGAACTTTTTGAATAATTGAGAATAAAAAATATGAAAACTTCTCACCAAACTCAACAACAGAAGAAACACACTCCAAAATATGATAAGAGACTTTTTATTTTGTTGAACATTTTTTTTTTGATGTTGTTAAGAGGAGGTCAAAGGATTGAATCCCAAAGGGAGTAGGGTTGTACACTATACCCCATCTTGTATTAAAGCTCTTGGTCTCATAGAGTGTTTTGATCTCATGGATGTAATTAAAATCATTTTATTTCATTAGATTCCATAATAAATTCATAGTGTGAGTAATTTAAAAATAGAATATTTCTTCAATCTAGTGATATTTGATTGTATTATTTTTTATTAAAATGATATTTTAATGCTCCTCCCATCCTTTCATCCCAAAATATTTTTCTAAGAGACATGTCTAGGAGGATATTTATAGGTCGTACATGTGCATCTCTTGGACCTATTTTCCATCAATTCTTAGCTTTAGAATCACTTTTTATGTTGATCACTTTTTACAAAATATCATCATCCCCTAATCCTAATACAATTCTCCTTGTATTAAAAGGATTTTTTGTCTTTGCTTCTTTTATAATATATAGATCAAGAAATCCATAAGGAATATTTCTATTTAAATTATAATTTCATAAATATATATAACCTTATTTATAACTTCATCTGAATTATTTAGCTCTTTTTTCTATATGAAGTTGTTATGTTTAAACATCCAAATACTATGGAGGAATTCTTGAAATATCAAGCTAATCACTTTTTTCATCTTCTTCAAATCATAGAAAGTACTTAACACCCTCTAAAAATTAAAGGCTTCTACTTTGGAGATATTAGGTTGATAAACATCTTCCTCCTCTTTCTTTGGTTGTTAGAGGATTTTAATTTGGGAAAGATGGTTAAACAATATCTTCATTTGAACATGATAACTATGATTTCAAATACATAATTCAAGAAGCTTAAGTAGATTCGCAAGACTTAGTTATCATGAACCTAGTTGAAGAACAAAGATCAAACTAGTACAAAGTGAAATAATATAAAAAGTAAAGTAAAAATTATCCTTGCTACCATAATAGGATCTCATATACCTACAAGGCATGGTCACTTAGTTACAATAGAATAATATCAACATTATTTATTACATATAAAACTTTATGCTCTTTTATGTCTACTCAATGGTAATATTTTCATTAAGGCCAAGTTCACATCATTGATTTTTAACTTACTTTCAAAAAAAAAAAGTTACATTTAGTATTATAAGTAAACTCAAGTTGTCAAAGTTAACAATAATTCACACACAAATTGTAATAAGTGGCCATGACCATCATCATATCATATTTATTCTTGAACATTTATTTTAATATTATACTATCATTAATTCATTCTTTTTAAAAGCACCACAATAATCATATATGTTTAAACAAAAATATCATGATAATAACATAGTACATATCATATCTATTAAAAGGACATAATACAATTAAAAGAGTCATAATATCATGTTATTCTGGACATATATTTTAATATTATAATTTTTTTTTTTTTTTTGGTTGCATAGGAGAGTTGGTCACAATCACACTATTTTTAGTAACCCACAAGCTTTCAAACGATAAGGGTTGTTTCCACCAAACCTATTCCACTAGTTATTGTTAACGGACGTGAAGGGAACCACCAATGACATTTGTACTGTCATAGTCAGTCTAGCATGCACTTAAATTATTCAGATCAGATTACCACCTTTATAAGCAGGCTTCCCTTGAGGTTTGAATCTAAATGTCTTTTTAATAAGTACCTAGTCAGACAAACACTTACCAATCCACAAATCCCAAAGAACATTTCAATATTAAAATATTATTAATTCATTTTCTTTAAAAGGATCATAATAAAATGTACTCCCAGTTATCACGTCTCCTCGACCCAACTAATGTGGGGTTGCCTTTGATATTTTTCCTTTGATTTTTTTCTCTTGATAGCCTTAAAAGTAACAATCAACTTGTGTATATGCTTTTTCAACCGTCGTTAGCGAGAAGGACAATAATTCAAATAAAAAAAGATTGCCGTCATAGCTGTCTTTACTTGACTTATATGTGCACCTTGCTATATTTTCACACACCTGTGGTGCATATTAAATAAATCATGTGACATGTACAATCACAGAATAACACCCAAGGGATCCACACCATTTCAATTTCAGAATATGCGGTACATGGATTTTGGTGACAGATACTTGATAAAGATGTTTGCCATGGAGAGCAAAAGTAATCACGAACCGTTCAAGACTTTCCTCAACAAATATCTTGGGTCCATTTATTGGTACGCATGAAATTTTTGCTACAAGGACTTACTGCCTTTATGTGATTTGCAATTGATTTGAGGGCGCTACAGTCGTTGTTTCTCTCTCCTTCCGGCCTTAATGTGATTTGCAATTGATTTGAGTGCGCTCTGGTGATTCTGGTGATTGTGGATCAGTAGAACTACAAATATAGCTCACAACTCTGAAATTTATTAGTAGAACTACAAATATAGCTCATAAACTCTGAAGTTGATTATTGTAACGAAGAGTCTTGAAAGACAAGCAGTACCTAATCGCAGAAAGAAGACGAGAGTCATGGAGAACGCTGTACACTTCATTATCGGCATTTTCGGTTGTTATAAACTTCTGCAATTTATGAACTTATGATTAATTAGGAGATCATGGACATGTTTTTCTAATGCATTGATCGTTTTTCTTTCAGGAAATATATTCGGAGCAGCGTTATTCGTAGTCCCTGCGTAATCATCCTCTCTTTATATCCACCATTTTATGTGCATGATTTTTATCCAGTTCTAAACCCTAGCGGATTTCTATTAATATGGGAGAGGGTTTGTTCGCAGGATTACGTTCTATCATGTGGTAAGAAGGGGGTCGACGGACGAGTTCTCGGGCATTCCTTACGTGGCGGCACTGTTCAACTGTCTGCTCTACACATTCTACGGCCTTCCCATCGTTACGTCGAATAACATCGCCGTCTCTACCGTCAATGGAGTCGGTGTTGTTCTGGAAACCCTATACATATGTCTCTACTTGGCGTATACCCCTTCCAAGTACAGGGTAAGGAAATATCTCATGGTTTTTATTTGGACCTAAACTTTTCAAGATCACAATGAAGATAGTTATAGCACGAAGTTGTCTGCAGGGCAAAATTACGCGGGCTTTTATTGGAGTTTTGGCTTTGTTTGCGGCAATCGTGGCGGTGTCGATGAGCCTTCTCCATGGGATAGAACGTGAATCGTTTGTGGGGGTGATCGGGGTAGTTTTATCTGTGTCCATGTTTGCTTCGCCCTTGTCTATTATGGTACGTTTAGTTTTAGGTTTCATTTCTGTATTCATTCTCTGCATACTTGTTGGATCCCATTTTTATGTTTTTTTGTATTGTGGAGTGGTACAGAAATTGGTTATTCAGACGAGGAGCGTGGAATATATGCCGTTTTTCTTGTCACTGGCTGTTTTTCTCTGCGGTCTGAGCTGGTTCATTTACGGCGTTTTGAGTCGAGACATATTTGTGGCGGTGCGTTGCCTTTGCACAGACTGTTTAGCTTCCTGAAATATATTGGTTGATAAAAGTGCTGATTTTTTTTTTGAAATGCGCAGCTTCCGAATGGATTGGGGGCATTGCTGGGAACCGCACAAGTGTTATTGTACTGTGTTGTCAAGTACTCCAGGCGGAGTGTTGCAGATTGCGAAAAACCTCTCGTTGCCTGAATCAATCTTAAAGCCAAACAAGTCCACAGTTTTCGCCTTTTTTTTTTCTTCTCTTTAAGTAAGCCATGATTGTATATTGGACTGTAGATTCTCTAATGATGTATGTAAGATACGCGTACAGATAGAGATGACCTGGAGTCCTGTTCTTCTTTTTCTATTGTTTTTTTTTGGACATTGTTGCATTTTTCTTAAATTCTTCATTGCGACTGATGCGTTCTTCTTTCGCGACTTGCAGTGTGGATGTTCGTACTTACATTTAATATTAATGCTCTTCTTTTATTTTGGTAAATTTGTCAAGGTTGTGACGCATATTTTCGGCCATGATGCAGTTGCGGACCCTTTGCGGTTGATTGGTTTGATGTTTTAATTGTCAACTCAGTGCATTTATCATCAAATCAAGTCATGACAATGACTTGTAATAAATGTTGTTAAAATTCGCAGGCATTTGAAATAGATGCATGTAATAAACGTTCATACAAGTCTGTAATAAATGTTGTTAAAATTCGCATGCATCATCAAAAGAGATGCCTCGAGTGCCACAAGTGTATATAATGAAATTCAGACGAGCCGTTTACAAAAATATATATAAAACAAACTTTAATATTTAATTTTTAAAATAAATTTAATCTTCGATTATGATTTAAATTTATTTATTTTTTTAAATTCAAAATCTTAATTATTATTATTATGGTATCCCACAATGTATGATTATGATGTCTCACAATATATGTATCAGCATGCAGTGACTTTAAGTTGTCTTAGAGTCATAATAACTTTATAGTTATAGTGCCCCCACATTGTATGTATGCAATTATATAAAGTTTTCTTAAAGTCATAATAACTTTAATCGTTATAATGCTCCACAACATTATATGCAATGATAGAAAGTTTTTTTTTTAAGTCTTAATTATTATAATGGCCTATAATATATGTATGTAATGATATAAAGGTTTTTAAAGTTTATGATGTCTCACAATGTATTAATGTAATGATATAAAGTTTTCTTAAACACTTCTATTCAATTTTTTATTTAAGTTGTATTTTAATTTTTAATAAAATAAATTTGATATGATTTGATATTATAATTTTTATAACCACAATGTATCAATGTATGCATACAATGATATAAATTTTTCTTAATCAAAACTTTTATTCAAATTTTTATTTAAGTTTTATTTTATTTTTTAATAAAAATAATAATATAATTTTATATTATAATTTGTATTTAAAAATAATTAAAAATATTTATATTATAATTATATAATTTTATTTAAATTTAATATAACGAATAGTAGTAAATTTTATAAAATTTCGATAGTTAATAAAAGTTTGATACAATTTTCTTTTTACTAATAACAATCATAGATGACCATACCATCTCCACATTGAATATCTTTGTTTTTGCGACTACCATCTCCACTCACCATGTGGGTTGTCTCCTCCATCTACACCTAAAATTTTCTTTACACCTAAAATTTTCTTCTCTACCAAATTTTGCTTTTTTCCTATCCCATCTTCTTGTTCACCATCTTTGTACCTACAATTTTCCCATCACTTCAATTGTGATTTTGCTTTTCTTTCTGTCCAATGTTATTGTCACCCTTGTTTGCATGTCAGCATATTTGCACCTAGAATTTTCTTTCTTCCACCGTTACTTTCACTGTGAGTTTACTTTTCTTTTCAATGTCCTTGTCACCACCATTGCTTTTATACTTATTTACATACCATCATCTTTGTTTTATATGCTAAACATAAATATTAATTATCTGAAATAAGTATTAAATCCGTTAAACTCAAAACTCAATAAACAAATTTGTCTAAAGCCCTAATTTATTGAAAATTAATCTGAATAAAAAAATTAGCGATTACTTTATTCCGTCATCTAATATCATAACATGAAGACTCCAAACCAAGTTAAGGCCAATATAAAGGTAATTAAAAGAATAAATAAACAATTTTTTAAATTTTAAATTTCTTTGATATTTCAAAGGAGTGGATCCCTCCCTTGGCTTGTTCAATTTGAAATTTGATGTGTAACATGCTCACATTCATTCAACCACTACAAGGGACAATGTGCTCCCCACGTTGCCCGTCTTTCTCCAAAACGCTTGAAAATTTTAGACGAGTCCTTCTTAAAGGTGACGTTTAAAATAGGGTATGGATGTACGTTTTCCTCGTTGAAAATATGGTCTGGATGTTTTTTTAAATGGTGGAATTTGTAGCCGCCACCAGATACAAAGATTGTATGGTCGTCACAAAAGTCATTACACAGTTTTAATGTAGGTTTTATATCATAATTATTTTAAATATTAAAAAAAAGGATAAATGTTCAGTTTGATAATACCGTTGAATCTTCCTCAACCCCTTACAAAGTTTGGTTGAACCTATTGAAGCAATATATTTGTGAGGTTAAACGGGACATTTAATAATGGACTTTTCGGTTGTTTTCACATTAAAAATACATACATTAATTAAAATTTGAAGTTTGATATAAAAAAACTTAAAATCCTTATTAGCCTAATACTTTATCCAATAAATATTTAAATAATTCTCTTAGATGTTCTTAAATATTTCTTTCCCTTAAATGCCTGTCTGCGTCTAAATTTTGGGCCTTTCTCTCTATTTTAAAAAGGGTGAGGCCAAGAGCCTCAGCCTCTCAAATGTTCTTAAATATCTCTTCTCTTAAATGTGGTTAAATGCCTTTAAAATCCAGGACAGCCCTTGACCGAGCCCTAGCTTGAATGTGATAGATATTTAGTGATGTGTTTTAAGTTTTTATTCAAAGTTTAAAAGATCTAAGTTTAAATCTGATATAAAGGGATCGTGGTCTCTTTTGTTTTATCTTAAATTTTTGTATCATGATACTATAGTGGTATGTCTTTGCATTTTCAATTAGGAGATCCAAGTAGACCAGGACCCTTTCAAAAACCTTAATTTTTTGTTGTGAGATAGATAGATATTGACGAGAGATATCTTAGTGGTATGTCTTGGGGTTTTTATCTAAGAGACACAAGTTCAAACTTTACCCTAAATTTTTGTACCACTAGGGATATTGTAGTGGTATGTCTTTGGGTTTTTATTTAGAGATTCAAGAAGGGGACAACCCCTTGCAAAAACTTTAAATTTTTGTTTATGTAAATACCTTAGTGGTATGTATTGGGATTTTCATTTAAGAGACACAAGTTCAAACTTTACCCTAAATTTTTGTACCATGAGGAATACCATAGTGGTATGTCTTTGGGTTTCATTGAGGAGACCCAAGTTCAGAAGGGGATATCTTAGTGGTATGTCTTGGGGTTTTCATCTAGGAGACACAAGTTCAAATCCTTGTAGAAGGGAATTAGGACCCCTTTCAAAAACCAACATTTTACTCTAATATTTTGACCTGTGAGAGATACCATTATGATAAGTTCTTGGGTTTTAATCTAAAAGACCCAAATAAAATCCCGGAATGAGGGGGTTGAGACCCTTCATAAAAACCTACACTTTACCCTAACATTTTTTTTTTGGCAAGGACAACGCAGTGATTTGGGCTTTGGACTCTCTTTTGGGAGAGCCAAGTTCAAACCATGGTGTATCTAAAAGGGGATAAGCTAGATGGTAGTAACTTAATGTTTAAGGTTCCATTCTCCAAAAAATCGGGGATATGTTGATAGCAGGCTAAGGTTCATAATAATGTCTCCTAAAAGTTTGGGATCTCTAAAATTTATAATGGTGTTTGCTAAAAGTCAAGGATCTTGTAGTACTAAACTAAAGTTTATATTGATGTCGTCTATATATATAAAAAACCTGGACCGAATATCTCATTCCCTTCTATATAAAAAAATTTATGCCGTTGTCAATTTAAAAAGATTTTTTACTTGGTGAAATAACGTGCAAGACATTTAATAAGGTTTGAGTTTTAATTGATAGCGACGTGCTTTATAATATAAGTTGACATCAATATTGCCAAAGAGTTTTACATCCTTAACATCATTCAATAAAAGAATAAATGGATTAAAAAAATAAGTATTAAATTTTATTACGTTAAGAGAAATTTAAATTTATTATATACATTTTTAAAAAACATGTTATTTGAACTTTAAACAAGAACATATGAATGGAAAAATAGAGTATTAATTTTTGTTTTTGTTTTTTTTGTTTTTGAATTTACATGGTGAGTAGGTAGACACCATAGTATTCTACTTTGTCTGGAACTTGCCATACAGATCTTCGTTCGCATAGTCCATTCCTATAACCACCATGCCACAATCATTTTAAACCTTTTACGCCATTGAAAGCACCACGAAAGATACAAAGGTTCACTTCGACGAGGCTCCAAATTTGGACCTTGGACCTCCGTCCCCCTTAAAGGTTTTGGTCGAACCAATTAGTCTACATCTTAGACCGAGTATTATTTTTTGTTAATTAAAATAAATAAAAAAAGCATTTGGACCTTGGACCTCCGTCCCCCTTAAAGGGTTTGGTCGAACCAATTGGTCTACACCTTAGACCGAGTATTAATTTTTGCTCATTCAAATAAAAAAAAGATTTTGAAAGGATTTGAACTTTTTATAAGAATATAAATATAGATATAAAATTCTTTTAAATTATTTTGATTTTTGTGAAGAAACAAACTCAAAAACTTTGGTTTCAAATTCTACGAAGAAAATCTTGGATTAAGCAGAAAAAAAAAAACCTAGTTCCACTTTCTATGGAGAGACAAATCTAAAAAAACCTTGACTTCCATCCAGTAAAATAAACACAGAAAATCTCTGCTCTAATTCATTAAATTTCACCTTAAGCTCCAACAAAGACATTAAAGAATGTGTAAGAGAAAAATTCAAAGTTGTTTCAAAGACTAAAAATTTTAAAAGAAAAAAAAAAATAATAATTAATATTATATTAATAAGTTCAATCTAAACTATAAATATAACAAAAAAAAAATATTAAATGAAAAGAATAAATTCTTATACTTCAAATAATATTCATTTTACACCAAATGAAATATGTAATTAGGATATGGACAATACATGGTCAAAATGGATGTGTCTTTTTGCATAGGAGTCATGGAGAGCAGAAAATATTTTGTTATAGAATGCCAAGCCTACAAGAATGTGAGGAATGCATATGAAGACCCCTTAAAAGTGAACTCACATATGTGAGGAATGTATACCAGGAATTGAAAATAAAAAAACAAGAAAACTTGTCATTAAAATTAAGAATAGAAGAAACTCACTCCAAAAGGTGATAAGAAAATATTAAACTTTTTTATTGTATTGAAAAATTTTTATATAAATTGCAATTAGACATATAGAGTAATTTTTCTCTTAATGTTAAGATTTTAAATAAAAGGTCGAAGGTTGAATCTAAATAATGTTATATATATATATATATATAAAATGAGATGTCATAGTTCTAAGATTTAATTTATATATGGTTTTTTTCTCCTTCACTTGATTTATAGAGGATTCATAATGATTATGTAATAATTAATTCGATTTTGTTGTATAAAATTATTTCCACGTAAATATTTAAGATTGCTTGTATCTATGTGTGGAATCATTTCTAATGTTTTGAGGTGTTATTTGTTAGGAGTGAAGAGTTTTATGTGTGTGGAATGTATGCCATATGGCTATATCAAGTGTCGAGCCATAGTTTTAGAGTTTGAGGATAAAAAAGATAAAACCTAGATTAGAGAGAATTTAAAGAGGGTACAAAAGGAGAGGATATAAGGTGCTAAAGATATAGTATATGCTCTTGTAGGCTATGATGTGGCTCAAAAATTCTTCACCTAGATCACCAATAAATACTTAGCATTGAGGTCACTCATGCACATAGTGTATGTGCACTTGCTAGTGCCTCAATGTGGTGTCATTTCAATGAGGAGATCAGTCATCCATGAGGCTAAATTCTTGGCCAGCCAACATAAAATCTATTAACATGACAGGTGGCACATCCTTATCCCAATTGTAGTAGATCCCCTAGCATACCAAATCTTGACGTGTGTGCTTAGTTGAAGGTGCACCCATAGCACCCCATATCTTTCCCTACCACCCAACGAGTGTTAGAATCACCATCACCAATTGTGGCATCAATCAGAATCCCCCTTTTCCCATCTAGTTCTTCCTTCTCTTGACAAGATGCCAATAGAAGGAAGAGAACTTTGAGAGGATGAAGAATACATTTTGTATCATTAAATAAAAGTAGAGGGGTTTAATTATAGGACTACAAAATTATACAATTTTTATTTTAGTATATTAGTGGTACCAATAGTGTTATATGAGTGTGAAGTGTTGGCTATTAGACATTAAATTTAAATGGAGATAAATAAAGAGGATTTAAAAGTGTTTAATTATGAACAAATTCAAAATAAAATCTTCAATTCCATATGATATTCTTCTAGAAAAATTAGGTTCCTTCCCAATAGAGGCAACTATTATGGTTTATCTTCTATAATATCTTAGAATAATTAAATAGATGGATGAAAAAATAGCCTTAGGTTGTAATAGAAGATCTAAAAAGAAGAAATAATACATATATAACAAAACAAGTGGATGAATAAATAGAATATTAACTTAAATGAATATCCAAATAATAATGACATAAAAGCATCTATCAAGGAAAAGAGAGAATGTTATCTTGTACAATGTAACCCTACATACAATTACTACAAAGAGACCTATATGGGAAGAAATATCAATGGAGAGTAAAGATGTTGATGGCCTAATTGAGGACTAGAAAACTCCAACTTATATGTGAATGTGAAACACATAGAAAGAAGAGATTGGAAGAGGAATCAAAAGAGAGAAAATACACCTTTTGCACATTAGAGGTTGTTGAGACAGAAAAACTTTATCTTGGGATGCAAGGTATATAATGATATTCAAGGTAATTATATTGATATCTAACAATATAATCAATGCAAGATTTATTTGAAGAGCAGAAAGTAGAAGAATTCATAAACTAAATCAATAGAAAAAGATCGACATTACAAAAATAAAAATGATTATCGGATTTTGTAGTTGGTAACCATAGTTTATTGTAAAATCATTATCCCATAGGTTTATTTTGGACTTGAGATCTACATCACATTCTATATTTCATTGCTCGCTGAAGGTTACATTTATAGAGCTAGTGCAAAACAAACCTTAGCTCAATATGGTTGCAACTTACACAAATAACGTAAATAAATCTTAATATTTAGGCATATAGCTAACAAACTCCTAGATGCTCTCTAACCTAATCTAGAATAACAACTAACATAGCTACGTAGAAATATAAGCTAACCAACTTACCTTTTAACAAAGTCTAACATTCTCCCCCTTGATGTTGATAGGACTTCTTCCAGAAGTTCATCAACATCACAACATTGGAAGAAACTCAATCTTTTTCGTCTCCTCCAGTTTTGTAACAAGAAATCAAAAATTGTAAAATTTTGTCTTGGGCACTCCTTCCACTTTTGGTGTGGGATCTCCTCCATATTTATTGTCACTCATTCCTACAAGTAACCGAGTGCCTCCTTTTGATGAGCTACTCCCCCTTCATCAAAAGCTCCTTCAAATGATGGCATTCCCATAATGCCACAAGTATTGGTTCTCACTAACCAATCTAACACATTTATTTCATCATTCATTCTATGGTCTTCAAACCATATTTCAGCTCCTAATACTCCTCCTGAGTATGTACAATGCATCATCTCATGTAGATGGTTTTACCATATTACAATTTCACATACCTCTACACAGATCTTCAAACAAAATATAGCTATGCAATAGCTAGTTACAAATGCAACAACAAATTGTTGCTCCTCAGACAATGTTTCACTTTTTACTATGGGTTTACATGATTCTTTCCAAGGAATTTTAAACACTTAAGCCAACACATATCCATGGTTTTCATCACCATGCTATCCATGTCCTTTGTAAATGAAAGAAATTCATCCAAAGATGTCTCTTAAAGATAATATTTTCTCAATAATGCCTTTGGAAGACATTCTCCTTCATTCTTCAAATACATGTTCACAAAAAACAAATCATTAATCACAAAAATATTACCTCCAGTGTGATTAGATTTGATGCTCCCCATAAAGCTATTTTGTGGCATATCTCCTTCATTGTATGTTGCTTCAAGAGCAACCATCAACTCTTCACTAAGAGTTCTCCTCCTTTGTTCAATCCATGTTGGTGTGTTGAAACACCATTCATTCAAACAATCATACATTGTTGCCTTTTCAAGACAACTCTTTTCCTTCAATGTAGACACTCCAAGTGAGTAACCTTCATTCATGAGTGATGTTTCCTTTGTCATTACAACAAGAAAAACAACAATCTCATTTCCATTTTTTGTTTCTATCCCATTTGCTCTCTCACTTTCCATCTCCCAAATGAGATTGTCTTGTGTGTTATTTTCTTCACACAACACATCCTTCACCCTTGATGAGTGATCACCAAACAAGAATCTTATAGCTTCCATATCCTCTTAATCAAAATTTTCTTGTGGATCAACATCCCACATCACTTCATTTGCTCTTTCAAAAGAGCACACATCCATTCCAAGTGAATGGTCTTCAAACCAATGATCTTCCATGAATATTGCTTCTCCATAATCATCTTCTTTATTCTCCTTCATGAGAATTATAGGTGCATTTTTCATAATACACTCTTAATTTGTCTCCTCCATGAGACATTCTTCATCATACATTTTACTTTGGTGGTCTTCAAGCAAGGAACACTCCAATGTGAGTTTTTCTCTTCCTTCATCTTCAAGGTCTTCTTCCACTTTTGAGTGGTCTTCACTACAACGTCCTTGAACAATTGTCTCTCCATTGAGACATCCATCCTCTTTTCTATCAATGTGAATGCTTTCCAAGCATGCCATTCCTGCAAAAAATTCATTAGTACAATTTTTCTTTTTATCTTTTTCTCCTCCTAAAAGAAATAATTGACTATTACAATTTTTCATATCGTTACAAGACATGTCTACAACTATGGGTGTCTCACAATAACTCTCTCCAATGAGAGCTATACAAGGCTCCTTTGCCTTCTCATCCTCTTCTCCATGAAGGGATTCCTCATCTTCGTCTCTCTTCTCTTCAAGAAGTTCATCATCACTCTCTTCTTCAAACATGTCTTCCTCTTCAAGGAAGAATTCACCATCATAAGAATGTATGTCTTCTTCAAAAACATATCTGTATATGAGTCTTCACAAGTCTCATCAAAAACTCCTTCAAAGAAGCAAGGCTCCTCCTTGCTTTGGAGATTGCTACACATATCTCCTCCATAAGCATCTTGCAATGCTCTCCAAGCCATTTGGGTTGTTCTACATTTTGCAATGAGAGGGAATACACTCTTTTCCACACCTCTCCTTAAGTCCATGAGAGTCAAGCAATTTTGGTATTGCTGCTCTTTCTTCTCTCTTCTTTCATCTCCCTGAAGGCTACTCCAATTTGAGGGTTCTTCATATCCTTCTTGGACTATGTCCCAAAACCCTTTTGCAATCAAAAGAGTCTTCATCTTAACTGCCCAGAATTGATAGTCTTCACCATCAAATTCTGGCACCTTCAAATCTTCAAACATGGTGGCCATTCTGCAGTCCACCACTCATCAAATAAAAAAAACTTTTTTTAAACAAAATACCTCTCTGTCTGTTAGCAGCAAAACAGTAGTAAAAAATGTAGTCTTCCTTGTCACATCCAGCACATGATAAATGACAAAGTTCAGCCACCAACTCTCTTCTACAGCACTCTCTACTCTGCTACAGCAATTCCGCACTTGTCACAATTGACCCAAATTGACCCAAATGTTGTCTCCATGCAGCATTGCAACAACACTCACAAAGTTCAATGCCGGCTACAACATGTTTTTTTTTTAAATCAACTTTACCAGACTGGTAATCTATCATTGGCCACGCTTACATCAACAGTTTCTCACAGTCACATTTATCAATACGCCAAATGAGAACCTTCACTTTTGCTCTTCTTGACATTGCTTAGAAGGACGTCTCTCCACGCTGCTCGATGGACGTCTCTTCTTAAACGTATCTTATTAGATGGACTCTCTTCACAAGGACGTTAGCTCACAGCTCATGTCTCTCCACTACTGCAAATCGTGAGCGTCCTCTATGCCTGCTTGATGTGCGTCTTTGATTCGTTGTGGCAGCATTAACAGCGTCTCTCCACGCTTACTACAAGGCACGCACATGTATCTCCTGAAACAGACATATCTACTGTGAGCATCTCTTCTCGTGATGTCTCTTCTTGCGCTCAGTACGACCTCTTTAAATCTGCTGGCGAAATAGACTCCTTCACTGATATCGGTCATTTGCCTTGCAAATCTCGCCTGATATCACTCGTTTTATTGTTTGCTTCACGATCTAGTCTATGTTGCTACCTTTTCCAACAAATAGCATGTCATAGCGAAATAGATGAAAATAGCATGTTATGTCTATTCAACAAATAGTACATTACGTCTATTCATGGATGAAAAAATATATATTCTATGCTGTTTCACGTCCGCACATTTGTAAGAAAACATGTCACAATTGTAGCAAATATTCTATGCTGCTACCTTTGAGTGATGTAACATCAAAAAACATCACAACAATTCTTCGGTCCACACATCACGAACCAATAATGGCACAGATACGAAGGTCAGTCCGCACTTCCAACAGATCGTGTCTCCACCAATCAACAAATCATCCTCCATCAGGCAGGGTTTAAGCTAAACAAAAACTCGGTAATAGGAAACATTCGGTTGGCAACACCTCCTCTCGATTGGTAACAATGCAATGTCCTCCGTATTGGCGTCCTCCTCATAGTCTCCAACGTATATCAGACACAAACACTGTATATCAACAACATGTTCTCTGAGATAAATTTGCTATTCAAACTCCTCCAAACAATCAGGCGTATTTCTCCACACTCAGAACAGGGTCTCCGTTTGACTTAGCAGCTCAGTTAGAGGAATGTTTTGTTATGCAGCGTTTCATGGTATTTGACTCCCTTTCACACTGTGGCGGAGCCTCCTCTCCATAGATTATCAATCTAATGCCCTCCTCAATGGTGGTGGTGGCCTTCTATGGCAACGCAACCTCGTGGCGTTTCCACTGGCACTGCGGCTGCTGAACTGCAAGCTCCTCAAATTCCAGATCCAATAACTTTCTGGTTGGAGCTATTCACCGCATCTTGATTTTTTTTTCTGGTGTTAATGAATACTCCTATGACGGTGAAGAGGGCTCGATGTCTCCATCTTCTACAGATCCATAAAAAACTTCAACTGCGGGCTCCGAATGCAACAATCCCGTGAAAAAAAATTCTCCACTCTAAATCGCTTGCAACTCTATGCCTTCCAAAAACATACGAGCATCACTTTATTATGTTGCTCATCCTGTTCTTTGCACACAGTAACCTTTCACGGTTTGTCTCCGACATCAACTCCTGTGCAGCGTGCAAGTCATATCCGACCTTTCTCCTTACTATTTTTTTTTTTAATCTCACGATCATCCACTCTCGCACTATTTTCATGTGGTCTTCTACAGTGTGACCGCGGTAGCTATTCGTGGAGATACGCACAATGATATCTACACAGTAGCAACTGCACTTTGTCAAACACGCAGTCAAACACTTTTTTATACGCAACAATTACACAGTGCGTCGGCCAGGAGTTGATGATTTTAATTTGTTTTATGCCGTCATCGGGAGCGCAGGGCGAAGGGGGGCCCGAAGTCGGGCTGCGCAAGTAAAACTTGCGCACGGGATTATGTGCGCAGTCGGGTTGCGCACGAAAAATGTGCGCAATCGGGCTGCGCATGGAACAAATTGCTAAGTCGGGGAGCGGCTGGTCAACGCCCGACTGCACTGGTCAAAGGCAGCGAAGTCCGACTTCGCTGCGCAGTCGGGTGGACAGCTCCAGACTTAGGCAAATTTTTGGGGAGCGACTGGTCAACGCCCGACTGCGCTGGTCAAAGGCAGCGAAGTCCGACTTCGCTGTGCAGTCGGGTGGATAGCTCCAGACTTAGGCAAATTTTTGCCTTGCGAACTTTTGCTGTTCGGAGGCTTGCGCGGCTACAGTGATGGTTTGCTTGGCTTGGCAAGAACTAAATGGGGAGGAGAGAAACACCGAATCTGAATGCAATGTTTCAGATCTGAGCTCAAACTTATAGAACACGAAAGAAAACGCTCTGAGGCGATTGTACAGACAACAACAGATTTTGTGCCGACAAAGATAACCGCAAACCCTACAAATGCCTTAAACAACAATGAATTTTATTCTTATAAGACGAGGGTTACAAAAGTTCTCAACTGAGGAAAAATTAACATCTGCAGACTAAAGCTACAGGATGAACTGAGAGGGAAAACAAATGTCAAGTTTGTTGCTCGGACATTAAACAGATGAGCTACACTGCTCACTGAAACGATCTTGTCTGCTACTCTGCGAATGACTGTTTTTCTCTTGCCTGTTTCTCCAAGTTTCCCCCACTCTCTACACTTTGTCTGAAGACCCGAACTGCCTTATATAGCCGCGAGGAGAGGAAGATAGAGGTTATCCTCTGACAGGTTCTGACAGACCCTGAACTAGGGTTTCTGACCAATCGTCGAATTGGCATTAACTTATGCGACGATCGGATCTGTCAGAAGGCACATGCGACGTCAAGTCAAAAAAAAAATCGAAATCCTCGACTGCACGAGCGCAGTCCGACTTCGCCCAAGTTCGGAGTGCAATCTGGCTTCGCCCAAGTTCGAAGCGCAGTTTGGCGGAGGCATGAAAATCAGGATTAATATTTCTAATAGGAGTCTTGCACATTTTTTTTCGTTTCGATTTTTGCAATTCCTTTCATCTCACAACGTTCTCTCTGGAAGAAAAATTGTAAAGATGCCACTTCTTGTAGCACTTGCGTCATCACAGTTCACGGTGATTTTATTGCAGGTATTGCTTCATGTCACAATGAAGTCTCCAAATCAATGTTTGACGCAATAGCTAGCCCACGCCACAACAAACGTCTCCAATGTCACCTGATCACATTCTCTCCAGTGATCAATGCCAAACCATATCGCTCAATCAGCATCTTTTGATTGAACTCTGTAGACGTTTGACTCCTCAATGCTTTCAGCAAGGCTTCTACTCGCGCAGCGGATGGAGATGTGCACTAATCGCACAACAAGGATATTTTATGGGAAAAATCACGCAAAATGATTTACCAATCGTGGGCTCCTATTCAGTGCAGGATGATCACGATTCTTTAGCTTTCTCAACTCACACAATGACCTCCTCCACCCCAACTCTGATACCAAAATGAGATCTACATCTCATTCTATATTTCATTGCTCATTGAAGGTTACATTTATAGAGCTAGTGAAAAACAAACCTTACCTCAATATGGTTGCAGCTTACACAAATCACGTAAATAAATCTCAATATTTAGGCATATGACTAACATAGCTAACAAACTCCTAGATGCTCTCTAATCTAGTCTAGAATAACAACTAACATAGCTACGTAGAAATATAAGCTAACCAACTTTTATTTTAACAAAGTCTAACAGGACTTACAAACATTAACAATATATTATTATATTCTATCCAACCCTCACATAGTAGGAGATAAACAATAGTAATATCATAGCTTTCATTTCTAAGATGCACCAAAGTGGGCAGATAGAGGTCAATTCCAATGGCAATAAAAGGCTATGAAAATGGGCACTTAAAAAATTTTGAGTAATGAAAATTTATGTCATATATTGGATTTTTCTCTAACTCTTTTCGAACTCTAGAGTCATATCTCTAGTATTCAAACTCCCACATCCAAGTTATACACATGGAACCTTGAAAAATTCACATGCTGACAATGGAAATTGACAAAGAAATTTGTTTGAAGATGCCAATAGTTGAAATGTGTGAGCATGACATATGATGTAAAACTATATTAACAATCATATACATAATTGATTTAGTTGTCATATTATTAGAACTTATAGGCAATGGAGTGGTTTTAGAACATTTATAAATAGATTCTAATAAAACATATAATATATAATGACTCTCACAAGTTATAGACCAATTGAAAGCTTTAACAAATTTGTCATTTTCATATATGCAAGTGGTTCATTCTCACAATTGGGATTTATAAAACATATTTGTATAATATAAGAAAGGAAATAATTTAATGAATTTTAGTGGAATTGGAGATTTTTTCATTTTTTAGGTTTGGATATAGGGAATTTTTGGTTTTTTGGGTTTACAATTAGGATTTGGGGGAGGTTTTCTAATTTCAAAGCTAGGTTTTTGATTTTTGATTTTATTTTTTGGATTTGGATCTAAGTTGACTTGAGATGGTTTTTAAAAAACTTATATCAATTATAGCAAAAAAAGTATCACCATTTTCAAAGAATTTGTCATAGCCTTGTCTCCCATACTACCAAAATGGGATCCATAATATATTTTTCTTTCTTGTGGAGTATTCTAGAAAGGAATCCCCTCACTAGGAAAAAAGAATTCAAGACAAGCTACAAAGAGGTTGCCTTTCCAATGGGAAGTAGCACACCCAAAAATATGGAGTTAGTAATGAGTAAAAATATTATTCAAACATTAGCACAAATAGTGTAGAGGAAGTAATGGATATTCTCACCATCATGAAAAAGAACCACTATATCCAATGTTGCTATGGATTTTGTTATTGAAATAAAAGGATTAGATCAAGGAACCATCTAATGAGGATAAGAATGCAAGCTCCAAAATATTTGCCTTGAGAATATATTATAGCCCTATTGTTTTCTCATATTATTAATCTAGATATGTTCTAACTAGGCATTTGATTTCCCATTTGAATTATTTACACTATTCTATCAATCCACCATTGTATTATTGGGATAGTTTTTGAGCATCCATTATGTGCCACCAATGAAATAGGGATAATTTTTTAGTAAAGATTTTTTAGAATTGATATATGGTAGAATTACTATAAGGTGATACTCTATTTTGATATTTGAGATCTACAATATAATAAGCCTAAGCATCATTGATCAAAGAATTGTGTATGGCATTCCTCATTTAAGTCCTTTCATTCCAATATTTCATGAATTTCATCATCTTCTAACAACCCCATCCTAGGTAGAAATTTTCTATCCTAAAAAATACCTTTACCACCTCTTATGAGACCATCAAAGAGGGAATATAAAACCAATAAAATTTCATAGTAGAATAATCTATGGAACTAAATAAACTTTTTATTTTTTATGAAACAATATTAAATTAAAATTTTAAAATTCAATCGAGAGTGGAAGCTCAGCTCTAGATGGGCCCTTAGGATGTAAATTATAATACAAAGCTTATATAAATCAATCTTGGCCACCTATGACTTAAGATTCACACTATAAAATAACTTGAGTAGCCTCACTCATAGTGAATTGACATGCCAAGTACCCCTTTCCTAGACCTCTCAATATCTTTTTAATCCATCCTATACTATCCTAATTAGACTTGTCCCACCTATAAAACTTTTATTCTAGAGAACACTACAATATTTTTCTAAACTCACTAATATTCGATAGCATATTATCAAGTAGCAAAAACTTAGGTTTTGTACCTAATTTAGTCATATATTCTATCATACTCGTATTCTTGGCTTTCAGCATGTGCTCCTTCTCATTCTTCTTACAAAATTCCTTCTTGAACTCCGCTATCCTTATCTTTAGAACTTATCAACTCTTACTTTCAAATGGCATCCCTTCCATAAACACCTTGTCCAATGCCCTAATTGATGACTCTGTCATAATTTAGTTCATCATTTTTATCCAGCACCTTTGCAACTTCAACAACACATGTATTGTTAGGTAGACTTAATCAAGGTTGGTTTGATACACAAAAATAAACAAGTTACAAGGGTGACATCATTCCTTTTGATATAGTGAGCATAGTGGTCAAGGTTAAAGTAGAGATAATGGAAGTAGACACAAAAGCCATTGACATAGGAAAGGACTAACTCACAATTTTAAAACACCAAAAGACACAAATTAGAGGCACATAAAATCCTAACATAACCCTTTTTAATATAAAATGATGAAACAACACTTGGATTTGATGACCCACTCATGGAGGGTAGGAGACTAAAGAACCGGCACACCTAACTAAGCCAACACTATGACTACAATATTTGTTAATGGAATGATGTTTGTTGTGATTTGGATTGTGTCAAAATAATGAGAGTAGTACCATATGATACAAGGAAATGAACAATGGGTAGTACCTAGGAATTCTAGTGAGACATAACCATGACATAAGAATTTGATCTCCATATTATAACCTAAAATTCAATCAAGACACAAGTAATCATTGATCAACTTATCATAGCATCTAGATAATCCCAACAACCTTTAAAAGAAGCCTTGAGAGATGAATATATAATAAACATATTTGTGCCCTACATAAATTTATAATATTCCCCTCATCTATGGCATCTATATTGATCCAAGAGTCTAGTATTTATATCCTTACTGAATATGAAAAAAACCATTCTAAAATTTCATGAAGCTCTTAACACTAGGTATGAACCCAAGACCAAATAATGGAAAGCCACTATCTCAAATTAATAAAAACCTAGAGAGAACATTCATCTTGATACTTATATCCTTCACTTTGATGGGCTAAAAATGAGTACGGTGCAATAATAATATTTTTTAATAAAAAACCTTTTGAACTTACTATTCTTATGAAATTCCATTTATTTTTTTGATATCACTAATAATGTAGCAAAATATGAGGTCTTAATATTATGACTCTTGACAACTCAAAAGATGAATGAACAACACATCAAACTGCTAGGTGATTCTTAAATTACAGTCATACAAGTTTGATATTTTAATAGTGAAATCAATGCATTTACAATATTTATAAAAAAATAATTATCAAACCAATGACGGTCACAATATTCTTGCTTTGAAATATAATTCTAATAAAATTCATTCATCATCAATAGATTTGCCTCGAGTGCCACAAGTGTGTGTGTCTATATATAATTATAATGAATTTTCACACGTGTGTGTGTTTTTAAAATTGACACAAGCCTTTTATTGATGGTGCAATAATTCTACCTTAATACATGTATGCAATGATATAACATTTTTTTACTCAACTCTTTTGTTTATTTTCTAATATTTTTTATTCAAGTTTTATCTTATTATTTTAATAAAATAAATTGATTTTATATTATAGTTTGTATTTAAAATTAATTTAAATATTATTATTATAATTATATGATTTTATCTAAATTTAGTATATTAAGCTATGGTAAATTTTAAGATTTTTCATGTGTTTTCTCATAAAGGTTTGATGCAATTTTTATCTACTAATAACAACCATACATGACCACACCACCTCCATCTCCACTTCCATTATCCTTGCCACTACCATCACCACTCTCCATGTTGGTTGTCTCCTCCATGTGCACCTCAATTTTTCTCCCCCTACATCGCTTCGATTATGATTTTAGTCTTCTTTCTCTCCACTTTTCTTGCCACCACCATTGCTTTTCCCCTCATTTTCATGCCACCACCATTATTTTTTCCATCATTTCCATACCACCACCTTTTTTTTATACATCATTACCTCTACCCTTACTTCCACCATAATTACTACCATCTCCTTTATTTTATGCATCATTACCATTGCCTTTCTTTCCTCCATCATTTTCATTTCCATCCCCTTTGTAATATTTCTTTCCTCCACCATTTTCATATTTTTGACTCCCTTAATCGCTCTTTTTCATGAAATTCGTAATACTTCCTAGAAACAAATCGAAAGGAAAATGTTTACTCAAATTTTATTGTAGACACCAAAACCTAGTCACTTGTCATCCATCCTGACTTTCTCGTCATTTCCACCCATTATTCATATATATTTTTATTTATTTATTTTATATATATTTAAATATTAATATTTTATATATTATATTATATATATAAATATATATTTAATAAATATATATTTATATAAGTGAATTAATCCCAACCATCCAATTTCACTTAATCCTATCCATTCATTTACATCAATCCATGCCACACCCTAGATTTAATGTCCACCTTCTGATATGCTTTTATCTCAGCCACACGATTAGTGTCGTTGAAACCCTAAGTATGCCCTAGGTTGAATTATTAATAGGAACCATTTTGATGGCTCAACCTCTAAGTCGTGAATTCCCTAAGCATTCCTTGAGTTCCTTGGAGCATCCGAGTACTCTTGCCTTCCATCCTTGCTTTCCATAGCCCTCGCATCCATCGTCGTCTCCCTCGCTCAATCAGATCTGCTTTTACAGACCTTCCCCTCAGCCGCCAAATGCCTTCAAGCACTTCCTATCATCCCCAAGCATCTTTGGGTGCTTCCTTCTCAGCTGCCAAGCACCTTTGGGCGTCCTCCACCATTACCGAGCACCCACGAGCATTTTTTGCAGTCGCCAAGCATCTGCAGGTGTTTTATGTCAGAAGTTCTAAACTCTTCCTAGACTTCAAACGATGCTAGGGCATCGTCACACCAGTTCACTACAACAGAGTTCATCAGATCATAAGATAGCAGACAAGTAAGGTAAATATTTTATTTGGTATTTCATTACATGTATTTTTAGTTTTGTTCATGTTATTTATAGTAGATAGCTAGGGTTTTGTATTGATTATAGAGGGCCTCACATTGTGGAGCCCTCACAGTTGCTACTAACTCATTTGTTGTTTTACTGTGTGTAGATCTGGAAGTGTTACATTAGCATTGGATAGCTGCTTAAGTTAGAGTGGCCCGGCATTGGATAACTAGAAGCCCACTCACTTATGTTGGGAGCAGAGACACGTTTTGAGACACCATCGACATTATTTTTGCTAGGGTTTCGAAGAACCCTAAATCTTGTAAAATATGTATCAAAGAATTCAAGTATTTTGATTGTAACAATGGAGTTTTTAGGCTCCCCCGCTATTAATATAAAATCGTTCATTGTGCAATATTGTTCTTTGAGTTCAATTTCTATATATTGTTATTTGGTGTTGTATTTTTGTCTCTTCACTTATATAGAAAAAAAATTATGAAAGAGAATTGGGATGTTGGTAAGCATCATAAATAATCACTATTCACAAATTATATTGCACTATACTCCAATGAGAAATGAGGAGTATGAGGAGGTTATTTGTAGCCATACCAAAATCCCTAATTACATCATAAAATTCATCTTAAATTGACATAACAAGTGGGCTTTAGGTTAATTTCAAATATTAAATAGGTTTAACCATGATGCATTTGGCTTACATAATAAAATATTAAAAAATAATAAATACATTACACAATGAAATTCCCTTAGGTCTATCAAATACATCGTTCAATGTAAGCTCTTGGTCATGAAATAGATTAAAAATTCAACACCCCCCATAATGTGGACTTAGGGGCCAAGTAGAGATGACATTATGATAGTAATATCATCCCCCATAATGTATGCTCCAGTGGGACTCTATAGTTGAGATAGATCCATCCAAATCTCCTTCATCATTTGAAAGATGTACATATTGCTTCAAGAACTTAGCTTTAATCTTTTGCAACTTTAGTAAGCAATTATTCGCTCAATGTCCCTCTGTTTTATAGTATCTGCAAGTGGTATTCGATTTCTTTGAAGACTTAGCCTTACCCCTGGACCCTTAGGTCATAGCATCCTTATATTTTAATTCCTTTGCATGAGCTTATATTTGAGTTCCACCATCATAATTCTGATTCGAACCTAAAAGTGAACTAGGAGAGAAGAATGTTGATCAATAGTAAGAGTCTTTTAGGATTGAAAGAACATAGAAATCATATAAACCATTAGGTTCAACATCTAAAAGGATGGGGGAAAATTAGTAAGGACAATATTAATGTATTTATGTCATCTTTTTTTGCCTCTAGAAAATGCAATATCTATCTGTTGAGTGGTGTTTTCACCCAGTTGTGAAAGCACACTCTCCGATAGGATCTGAGTCCCAAAATCCTCTGCTTGCAAAGAAAATAACTTTCTCCAAGGTTCCTGTTATGTTTAAATGATGTTGTTCAAATGAAATGCCAGGAATGTCTTAGGGTTTGCAAGTGGATGTTAACAAGGGGCACTGATGGTTTATTTAATTTGAATTTCTAGTGGACTCAAAGTGAACAAACCTATTCTAATCTTCAGTTCTGATGGATTTTCAGTTGCTTATTCAAATACAGTAATTAAACTGCATGAAATAAAGTAAGGGTTTGAAAAATAAAACAAAGTAAATGGAAATAAAACTAACTACAGTCAGAATGCTGTCATCAACTCGATGAAACCGAAGATATTGAGGTTTTATGCATGCAACCTAACCTAATGAACCTGCAAATTCGCACAATCCAAATAAATTAGGTGCTGGTTTCTAGGGTTTCTACTGTAATTCCAGATTTAGGCATTCGCATGAAGCAACCAAGCACACTTGCATTAAACTTCACCTAAAAGCCTTAGAAATCTGGAATGAATGATAAAACATTAAATCATGCATGCACAAAATGACTCCTTCTTTCTCATCAATGAGATGCCAATACTCTGTATTTTTGTATTAAATGATGTATCAATTACATTTACAGATTGTTCCAGGCATAAATGTTCTAGAACAAAAAGAAGGAAATTGCCCAAGTGCAGGCCCAGAATGGCATAAAGCCTTTGTCTCTACAACTCTGCAAGCAGCAATTTCCAACCCCTTCTTTCAATCTGCGCTTTTGATTTTATACTAACTAAAATGGCTCTTCGATTTCCTTTGTCGCTTCGTTTCACCTTCCTGCATGTGACCTTTCAAATTCCCACTTTTTCCTTACTTTTAATTCATGCTCGGATGCCCAAACGTTCGAAATCCTCCATTGCATGTAACGTTCCTGCAATTTCGACACCTGTACGCCACGTGTCCTACATTTTCTGCACCTTCTGTAACGTTTTCCTGTGCAAATCATGACAAAAATTGCAAGCGGCCTGTTCACCTTCTTAGCCGCGAAAACGCGACATGTCGCGAAATCGTGACATGTCGCGATATCGCGACGCCTTCCTCGCCCGTGCGCCCTCGGCAGCTACTTGTAGCGATATCGCTACCGCTTCTATTCTGAGCCTTCCTTCCACAAACTGTAGCGAAATCGCTACCACTTTTGCCTTCGGACCTTCTTGCCGCAAACTATCGCGATATCGCTACCGCTTTTGCCTTCGGACCTTTATGTCGCTTTCTGTCGTGATATCGCGACGTTTTTCACCTTCGGGCTCTCTCGTCGCAAACCGTCGCGATATCGCTACCACTTTTGCCTTCAGACCTTTATGTCGCTTTCTGTCGTGATATCGCGACATTTTTCATTCTCTTGCCTTCTTTCAACAAACTGTCGTGATATCGCTATCGCTTCCCCTTCGGACCTCTTCGGCAACTTTACGTCATGAAATCGCGACCATTTCTTCGTCCGTACACTTTAGCTGCAATCGGTCGTGAAATCGCGACGCCTTTTCGCTTCGAGTCCCTTCGTTGTTTCCTGTCGTGATATCGCGACGTTTTTCGCTTCCGTACACTTTGCCAAAACACGTCACGAAATCGTGACACTTTTCATCATCCGTACGCTTCGGCAAAACACGTCGCGAAATCGTGACACTTTTCATTCTTTTCCAACGGCATGTCACGATTTCGCGACACCTTTTCTTTTCTTCTCAGCTTGATTTCACGACACCTTTTCTTTTCTTCTCAGCGACATGTCACGATTTCGCTACACCCTTTCACTCTTTTCCAGCGATATGTCGCGATTTCGTGACAACTTTCAATTTTTCTTTTCTTTCTCCTTTTCGGCAGCGATGGAGCTACATGTCACGATTTCGTGACACTTTCCTGTTTTCGGCAGCGATGGCGCGACAAGTCGCGATTTCGCGACATGTCGCGATTTCGTGACACTTTCAACACTTAGGCATTTTTTCTCTTTTCTTCAATTTTAGCATCTGGGTCACCGAGATTCTTCTCTGCAAGCCTGCAAAAAGGTGGGTCCCCAATTTTGGGGTGTGTTGTGGATCAACCACAACAAATGGCGACTCTATTGTCAAATGCTCTTGAGCATTTTAGTAAGAACCCAACCTGAAACATATCACAAACTCGCAAACATATGTTAGCACATAAGCAATATAACAAATGCCCAAAGATCAGAAGTACATGAATCATCAGAATCATCAAGTATTAGCTCGGTGTGTGCAATGTGTTTTCATTCCCTATCGTTTGAAATTGATCAACACTCCATTATCGGTTTTGCATGAATGCATATGTGGGATGGTGAATGATTTGTGTACCCTAATGAATGTGCTAAGGAGATTTTTTTGCTTTCATAAAAGGCATGGTCATTCTTCTATTATTATGTACAAGCATTCAAGATTGCCAAACCCTCTTAGGATCCACTAATTCATTACCTTATTGTATCCCAAAGTTGGTTATGAGTCTCTACCATCTAGAACCCATGTGCAAGTGAATGTGAAATCAGAACTTTGGGGAATCAGACTCCCAACCAACCGAGATGAGAGTTTAACCCTATCCTTACTATTCTGATTTAGAGTTCATTACCTCACTTTAAGCAAAATAATTAAACCAGTTATGGAAGAAATGGTCATGCTAGTCTAACCCTCTAGACAATCAGTGGTCTTGTTTTTTAGGCAAGACATGATGCCATGCATGGGCATATCTAACCCCACAATCCAAAACTTATCTCCATTTCTTTGGACCTTGGGGATGACTACCCATCCCTTGCAGAGGACAAGTAGTACGATCCTTACAATCCAATATAAAGATGAGATGGGAAAAATTTATTTATTTATTTATTTTTACTTCTTGGACCTTGGGGATGACTACCCATCCTGGCTAGGGACATGTAGTACGATCCTTACAATCCAAACTTTAGATGAAAAATATTAATTTTGTTGCTTAGACCTTGGGGATGACTACCCATCCTTTGCAGAGGACAAGTAGTACGATCCTTACAATCCAAGATTTATTATGAAATGAGACATAAGAGCTTTGGGGAATCAGATTCTCAACCTAAGCGAGATGAGAATTTATGCCCTATCCTTACTACTCCATGTAGGTCAAATCAAAGCTTTGGGGAATTGGATCCTCAACCTAAGTTCGATGAGGATTTAACCCTATCCTTACTACTCCGATTTTAGGCTTTAAGCTCTATGGAAGTGGTCAAAACCACTGTTTTAAGGATCATGTTGCATAAATAGGATAGACATGAAAAACTTCTTTCGCCCAACCTTTCCTTCCAAGTTAGGTTTTGATCATTTTGCTCAAGATCCTTTTTAATGTATGAGACGTGCTTGGTTCTAGATATCTCAAGACTCAGTTTCCAACCTTAGGATTTACTTACTTATTTATGTTATAGCACAACCCTAAGAGGATTTGACACACTTTAATGACTTGTACCTGAAGATGCATTTGCAACTAAGATGGGATGTATTGCAAAGTGAGATGGAACATGAATGCATTATCTCTTGAATTGCAAATGAAAATGATTTGTCATGCAAAACCGACTCTTTCATGCATCACAAAATCAAACAATATTATTAAACTGTTTGTGTTACTTGTGGAGCTTTTACAAGACAATTCCAATGTTTCATATTCTCCCGATCTAGAACATAAGTTAGCATCTCAAGGCAACTTTTTCATCATCATTTTTTTTTTTTTTTATATAGACAAACAAAACATGTCAAATAAACACACAACTTTAAATTCAAATCCAAATAGCAATCCCAAAAATGAAAATTTGAAAACACAAACCAAAAACCAAAAACCAAAATTTATATACAAATGTACACTATAATACAAGATGATGCAAAGCTTAGCTTATCACTTTCCTGGATCCCACACATGATTAGAACATTTCAACAAAAATATGACATAATATGCATGCCAAATGTTGTGGGAATCTAAGATCAGACCAAACAATGCAACAAATTTCCACTTGCCATGCTCACCATACCAATTTGATTTAGTTCCAATAATACTCCCATAGGTGAGCATCAAATTACTAGAATGATTAGACAATAAATGATTTTCAATTTTATCTTGTCTATTCTTTAAAATGTGAACTTCATAATTGCCTCCTTGATTTAGAATTAGGCTATCCTTTTCAAATATGCAATTTTGTAAGTAAGAGCCTATTTCTACAAATTTCAAAGCCAAATCATTTTCCAAATTTGTAGGCCAATCAAATTTGTGTAACAATTTACAAGCATCTAGGATATTTACTAAATTAGGATCATTAAAAGTTTTTATCCTAGATTCAATTAGTAATTGTTGATGAATTTGGTTTAACAATTCAAGTGCATCAACTTCTTTTCCATTCATTAAAACCATGCTATTAAAGGTGTGATTAAAAATTATACCTTGTTTTTCATTTACCTTTAGTGACATTTCATCATTCAAATTATTTAAATTCAAAATATGGTCATCCTTTTCAATCCTCAAACACTCTTGGTCAAAGTGTATGTCAAGTAATCTGCTTTGATGATCACTTATTTGAGTTGCTTCCAATTGATCCATCTCTTTATCATTTGGTTCTAATTCTTTGTTCACTATCCATGGCATCTCTTCATTTGAATCCCCAAAATCATCATGCAAACTTGCATCCACACTTTCAATGAATTTATATTTTGTCCCCTTTTCAAATCTTGTGAATATGAGGTCTTCGTATGATGTAGAAGGCTCACCATCCTGCATGTCAAGTGAAATATGAGTTTCATCTATAGGGATGTGAGAAAAGAATGCATTACCATACCTTCCCCAACCATTGTAAAAATCGTCATCCAAATCCATGGCATGAAACTCCATGATATTTGTGACATGATCTTTTGATTCATTCATAGATTCTTTTCTTTCTTTGTACTTGGCAATAGGATCATTATAATCTTCCAAAATTTGATGAGATTTGAAACCCTCTTCCAAAACATCCTCAAATTGTACAGGAGTTGTAATATCTTCCTTTGAGTAGGCAATTATGTCGTCCTCGTATATCAATTGGCACACAAGTTTCATTAGTAGCTTTGGAATGAGTGAAGTCTTCCCACTTCTTCCAAGCATCATAATAATCATCTTTCAAAATCAAGTGGTGACGTTCAACTATTTCTTCAACATCTTCCAATTCATCAATGTGTTTCTCATCAAATTCGTCTTCACCTTCCTTAGATGGTTCAATTATTTCCAAAAGTGGGTTATTTCTTGAATTCAAATTTATAAGGCTATCATTGTCCAAATTAGTAACCCATGATTCATTATCATAATTTGGAGGGTGAAGAATTTCTTGATCTTTAATTTTACACATTTCATCAATAGTATCTTCCAAGAACAAGTGGTGAAATTCTATCATATCTTCAAATTTATTTATTGATTTTCTTTCCATTTCTCTTTCAACCACTTCATTCAATTCTATGGTGGGTTCCATCCATTCACATATATCAAACATTGTTGAATTTAGAACCCCTTCATCTAGATAATCATGTATCTCTACATGATCCTCACTAGTGGATGTTGTCTTAGCAATTTGCACCTCCTCTTGGACTACATCTAAGGTGGTCATAAAATTTGGGTATTCAAATTCATCCCCTTGATCATTTACCTTAGATATCATTGGAGTGGAGGGTGCTATGTTTGATGGTTGGTGTAGGTTGGCATCAAAAGAACAATCTCTCATGTGAATATGTTGTGCCTTTTCTTCTTCAAGACCTTGTCGTTCTATCTCTTCTAAGATCTCATGGATTCTCTCTAGGGACAAACCACTCGGTTTTTCCTCAATGAGTGAAGCAAGTGTGGGGTGTATGGCTCCTAGGTATACTTCCATGGCTTCTTCTTCCAATGTGTTAAAATTTTCCCACATTTGGGAGTGCAACTCATGAAATCTTCCATTGAATTGACTCAAGGATTCATTAGACTCTTTACATATGGAGGTAAATTGATTTTTCAATATTTCTAAGTCAACCTGATTACCAAAATGATTAAGATAGGTTGCTTCTAGTTGTATCCAAGAAGTCCTAACCTCCATGGGTAGTTGGCTATACCAAAAGAATGGTCTATCATCCAAAATGTATGCAAATAACTTACAAGCCACCTCCTCATAGAAAATCTGGAATTGACATAATGCATTCTTGTAGACATGCAGCTTTTGCAAGTATCCTAGTGGCACCTCTTGATTAAAACATCGTAAAAAATCCAATAACATTTTAGGAATATGATATGGTACCACAGGTATAGACAAACCCTTATAATGATCCTCTATTATTAATACCATTCTCTCTCTTAGAGATGTTATTTCAGCTCTTAGGGATACCCTTTGCTCCTCAAGTGTTGCCATTAGTGAACTTAAAATGTAATTTTAGAACCAAATCTGTTGAATATTCAACCTGCAATATAAAACAGAAATCAAGTTAGCATCAACTAAGAGATGTATTCATTAAAATCAAATGAAAAGTAATTGCATGAGACCAAAATTCTGAAAAATTAAATCAAATCACTTTAATTTTGTATGAACAATCAAAAAAATATATAGCATACCTGAATTGCTTAAAATAGAACAGGTAAATAAATTCAGACCGTCCTTTTTACAATCCGCTGAATGTTAGAGGACTAATGCATACAAAAATTTAAAATTATATTACACTAAAAATAAACCCGTACGTCCCTCCTAGCACCAATCCGTTGAGTGGTGTTAGAGGCCGTATATGCTAATAAAATGGACTTGAAATTTTTAGCAATGTAAAGCTCTTAAACAATTAAAAACCCATAGCATCTAAAATCATGATAAAATAAACCCTTTTCAGGCCCTCCTTCTAGCGCCAATCTGTTGAGTGGTGTTTTCACCCAGTTGTGAAAGCACACTCTCCGGTAGGATCTGAGTCCCAAAATCCTCTGCTTGCAAAGAAAATAACTTTCTCCAAGGTTCCTGTTATGTTTAAATGATGTTGTTCAAATGAAATGCCAGGAATGTCTTAGGGTTTGCAAGTGGATGTTAACAAGGGGCACTGATGGTTTATTTAATTTGAATTTCTAGTGGACTCAAAGTGAACAAACCTATTCTAATCTTCAGTTTTGATGGATTTTCAGTTGCTTATTCAAATACAGTAATTAAATCGCATGAAATAAAGTAAGGGTTTGAAAAATAAAACAAAGTAAATGGAAATAAAACTAACTACAGTCAGAATGCTGTCATCAACTCGATGAAACCGAAGATATTGAGGTTTTATGCATGCAACCTAACCTAATGAACCTGCAAATTCGCACAATCCAAATAAATTAGGTGCTTGGTTTCTAGGGTTTCTACCTGTAATTCCAGATTTAGGCATTCGCATGAAGCAACCAAGCACACTTGCATTAAACTTCACCTAAAAGCCTTAGAAATCTGGAATGAATGATAAAACATTAAATCATGCATGCACAAAATGACTCCTTCTTTCTCATCAATGAGATGCCAATACTCTGTATTTCTGTATTAAATGATGTATCAATTACATTTACAGATTGTTCCAGGCATAAATGTTCTAGAACAAAAAGAAGGAAATTGCCCAAGTGCAGGCCCAGAATGGCATAAAGCCTTTGTCTCTGCAACTCTGCAAGCAGCAATTTCCAACCCCCTTCTTTCAATCTATGCTTTTGATTTTATACTAACTGAAATGGCTCTTCGATTCCCTTTGTCGCTTCGTTTCACCTTCCTGCAAGTGACCTTTCAAATTCCCACTTTTTCCTTACTTTCAATTCATGCTGGATGCCCAAACGTGCGAAATCTTCCATTGCATGTAACGTTCCTGCAATTTCGACACCTGTACGCCACGTGTCCTACGTTTTCTGTGCCTTCTGTAACGTTTTCCTATGCAAATCATGACAAAAACTGCAAGCGGCCTGTTCACCTTCTTAGCCACGAAAACGCGACATGTCGCGAAATCGCGACGCCTTCCTCGCCCGTGCGCCCTCGGCAGCTACTTGTAGCGATATCGCTACCGCTTCTATTCTGAGCCTTCCTTCCACAAACTGTAGCGAAATCGCTACCACTTTTGCCTTCGGACCTTCTTGCCGCAAACTGTCGCGATATCGCTACCGCTTTTGCCTTCGGACCTTTATGTCGCTTTCTATCGCGATATCGCGACGTTTTTCACCTTCGGGCTCTCTCGTCGCAAACTATCGCGATATCGCTACCACTTTCCCTTCGGACCTTTATGTCGCTTTCTGTCGTGATATCGTGACGTTTTTCACTCTCTTGCCTTCTTTCCACAAACTGTCACGATATCGCTACCGCTTCCCCTTCGGACCTCTTCGGCAACTTTACGTCGCGAAATCGTGACCATTTCTTCGTCCGTACACTTTAGCTGCAATCGGTCATGAAATCGCGATGCCTTTCCGCTTCGAGTCCCTTCGTTGTTTCCTGTCGCGATATCGCGACGTTTTTCCGCTTTCGTACACTTTGCCAAAACACGTCGCGAAATCGTGACACTTTTCATCATCCGTACGCTTCGGCAAAACACGTCGCGAAATCGTGACCATTTTCATTCTTTTCCAGCGGCATGTCACGATTTCGTGACACCTTCTCTTTTCTTCTCAGCGGCATGTCGCGATTTCGCGACACCTTTTCTTTTCTTCTCAGCGACATGTCACGATTTCGCTACACCCTTTCACTCTTTTCCAGCGATATGTCACGATTTCGCGACAACTTTCAATTTTTCTTTTCTTTCTCCTTTTCGGCAGCGATGGAGCTACATGTCACGATTTCGTGACACTTTCCTGTTTTCGACAGCGATGGCGCGACAAGTCGCGATTTCGCGACATGTCGCGATTTCGCGACACTTTCAACACTTAGGCATTTTTTCCTCTTTTCTTCAATTTTAGCATCTGGGTCACCGAGATTCTTCTCTACAAGCCTGCAAAAAGGTGGGTCCCCAATTTTGGGGTGTGTTGTGGATCAACCACAACAAATTCTAGCGCCAATCTGTTGAGTGGTGTTTTCACCCGATTGTGAAAGCACACTCTCCGGTAGGATCTGAGTCCCAAAATCCTCTGCTTGCAAAGAAAATAACTTTCTCCAAGGTTCCTGTTATGTTTAAATGATGTTGTTCAAATGAAATGCCAGGAATGTATTAGGGTTTGCAAGTGGATGTTAACAAGGGGCACTGATGGTTTATTTAATTTGAATTTCTAGTGGACTCAAAGTGAACAAACCTATTATAATCTTCGATTCGATGGATTTTCATTGCTTATTCAAATACAAGAATTAAACCGCATGAAATAAAGTAAGGGTTTGAAAAATAAAACAAAGTAAATGGAAATAAAACTAACTACAGTCAGAATGTTGTCATCAACTCGATGAAACCCAAGATATTGAGGTTTTATGCATGCAACCTAACCTAATGAACCTGCAAATTCCCACAATCCAAATAAATTAGGTGCTGGTTTCTAGGTTTTCTACTGTAATTCCATATTTAGGCATTCGCATGAAGCAACCAAGCACACTTGCATTAAACTTCACCTAAAAGCCTTAGAAATCTGGAATGAATGATAAAAAATTAAATCATGCATGCACAAAATGACTCCTTCTTTCTCATCAATGAGATGCCAATACTCTGTATTTCTGTATTAAATGATGTATCAATTACATTTATAGATTGTTCTAGGCATAAATGTTCCATAACAAAAAGAAGGAAATTGCCCAAGTGCAGGCCCAGAATGGCATAAAGCCTTTGTCTCTACAACTCTGCAAGCAGCAATTTCCAACTTATACTAACTGAAATGGCTCTTCGATTCCCTTTGTCGCTTCGTTTCACCTTCCTGCAAGTGACCTTTCAAATTCCTGCTTTTTCCTTACTTTCAATTCATGCTGGATGCCCAAACATGTGAAATCTTCCATTGCATGTAACGTTCCTGCAATTCTGACACCTGTACGCCACGTGTCCTACGTTTTCTGCGCCTTCTGTAACGTTTTCCTGTGCAAATCACGATAAAAACTGCAAGCGGCCTGTTCACCTTCTTAGCCGCGAAAATGCGACATGTCGTGAAATCGCGACATGTCGCGATATGGCGACGCCTTCCTCGCCCGTGCTCGATAGCTACTTGTAGTGACATCGCTACCACTTCTATTCTGAGCCTTCCTTCCACAAATTATAGCGAAATCGCTACTACTTTTGCCTTCGGACCTTCTTGTCGCAAACTGTCGCAATATCGCTACCGCTTTTGCCTTCGGACCTTTATGTCACTTTCTATCGCGATATCACGACGTTTTTCACCTTCGGGCTCTCTCGCTGCAAACTGTCGTGATATCGCTACCGCTTTTACCTTCGAACCTTTATGTCGCTTTCTGTCGTGATATCACGACGTTTTTCACCTTCGGGCTCTCTCGCCACAAACTGTCGCGATATCGCTACCGCTTCCCCTTCAGACCTCTTCGGCAACTTTACGTCGTGAAATCGTGATCATTTCTTCGTCCATACACTTTAGCTGCAATCGATCACGAAATCGCGACGCCTTTCTGCTTCGAGTCCCTTCGCTGTTTCTTGTCACGATATCACGACGTTTTTTCGCTTCCGTACACTTTGCCAAAACACGTCGCGAAATTGCGACACTTTTCATCATCCGTACGCTTCGGCAAAACACGTCGCGAAATCGCAACCATTTTCATTCTTTTCCAGCGGCATGTCGCGATTTCGCGACACCTTCTCTTTTCTTCTCAGCGGCATGTTGCGATTTTGCGACACCTTTTCTTTTCTTCTCAGCGACATGTCACGATTTCGCTACACCCTTTCACTCTTTTCCAGCGATATGTCACGATTTCGCGACAACTTTCAATTTTTCTTTTCTTTCTCCTTTTTGGCAGCGATGGAGCTACATGTTGCGATTTCGTGACACTTTCCTATTTTCGGCAGCGATGGCGCGACAAGTCGCAATTTCACGACATGTCGCGATTTCACGACACTTTCAACACTTATGCATTTTTTCTCTTTTCTTCAATTTTAGCATCTGGGTCACCGAGATTCTTCTCTACAAGCCTGCCAAAAGGTGGGTCCCCAATTTTGGGGTGTGTTGTGGATCAACCACAACACTATCCTTAAAGCCTTGAATCTTGCAATATAGTTATCAATGTTATCAAACTCAAGTAGCTTAAGAGAAGAAAACTCTAATTCCAAGTGACTTACTATGGTAACATTAACCTTTCCAAAATTTTCATGCAAATTTTAACATGCCTTGTTAGGGTCACTCTCTTCCTTGATATAGAAAATAAATTATAGTTCAATCACCAAGAAAAATAAACCTACAACCTCTTTTATCTTTTGATTTTGGGATTTATCATTAAGAATAGTTGATTTATCCTCTTGAAAGATACACTATAGGTTCTTAATGTATAGTAGGCCAATCATTTGAGTTGATCAAATACAATAATTGTATCTTTTAAGTAACGTAAATAGGGCTTTATGGTCCATATTATACAATTCAACCCTTAATGCTACAATAGGTCCATGAACTGATGTGGCCAATGTGTAGAACTCATAAATTATACGATAAAAAAATAGGCTCAAAATACTTCTGTATGCAAAAGTTATGGTCTTCCAAATATTTTTCCTAATGGATCCAAAAAAATACAAGGCTCTAACCTTAGGGATGAAAGCACCAATCTCAACCTGCCACTTGGAAAATTTTGATTTGCTAGAATGATCCAATCACATTTTGCCACCTTAGCTCCTTTGATCTACCTAGTCATTGACACTTGTTTCATGTTGATTGGTCAAACACATAATTATAAAATATGTGTTTAACATGGTGCTATAGAGGTCCATTTTGGCTACCATGTTGACAAGGGGTCTAGACTACCCTAAGTAGTTCAAAACCTACCTCTATGAGAGTCAAACTCAAGCTCTCTCATAGCTAAATACCTTGGCATAACCAAGGTGAATAGATTTATATTGAGGAGGGAAAGCAAAGGCCTAACTTTTATCCTTCTCTTCCACACAAACCTCAACAAAAATGAGCAATGCTTAGACTTGACCATGCAACCTCGACAACTCAAGAATACTACGATAGGTTACTTGCTAGCAATACATGGGCATCTACTACATATAAAACACTAATTAAGTTATAGTAATCATTGAATGGGTCTTTGACTAAAGGAAAGGAGTTTATTATGGGGATCAAACCTAAATCCTTTGCCTCCTAATCCTCCTACCAATGTCTGACTGATTTTTGCACCATGTTATCGATTGAGAGACAAAATCCCTATGGAGCCACTTGCTCCCAACATTTATCCTAAATGTGAAAACCAAAGTCATATGAGGAATTGACCTCCAAATCTTCAAATCTAAGAATGCACTTTATTATTAAATCATTATGTTGCACCATTGCAGCTATTAAATTTAGCATGATACTCAATGAATAACATGTTGAATGTGTGGATGCTAACTGTGAGGTGCACATGCATCAATACACATGCAAAATATCATTAGCACCAATTTCAAATTCAAATTCAAATTCAAAGTCTTTTTTTCCCTTCATTTTTGTTGAGAGAAGAGTAGGATATAACTTGGAATCTGGATAAAAAATTTGGATAGAGATCTAGCAAAACTTTAATCATAATGGAGTAAAAGGAAGTTTTGGAAGATTTTTAAAATTGTTTAAAAAATAGAGAATAAATTTGTCCTATAGATTAAAATAAGGACCAAAGGTTGTGAAGGTATTTCTTGTGTGACAAAGCAATGACACTCCATACCTTATCTGATACCATGATGGAATTCATAATACTTTATAGAATTGAATGGAAGCAAAACATTTACTCAAAATTTATACAAAAAGAAAATAACGCGTCCATATGCATTATAAATAATCACTATCCACATACTATATTACACAATACTCCAATGAGAAATGAGGAGTTTAGGGGATATTTATAGGATATACCAAAACCCCTAAGTACATCATAATGTTTAATTTAAGTTGAAATAACAAGTGGAATTTAGGTTAATTACAAATATTAAACAAGGTTAACCATGGTCCATTGGACTTACAAAATAAAATATCATAAAATAATAAATACATTACACAATGAAATGCCCTTAGTCCTATCCTATACATTGCATAATGTTGGATCTCGACCATGAAACAAATTATAAATTCCACACTTTCACCCACCATTATCACCTTGATCACCACCTCCACCCTTCTTCCCATCACCACTATTATTTGCATTTATTTATCCTTTTTACTTTATAAAAATCAAACTCAAAATCAAATCCTTTTCCACCACAACAAATATGATTTTCAAGCATGCAATCTATTTTCTTGTCAAATCTCCCTAAAATTGTGAAGGTTGCTACAAATTTTTTAACAATATGGATTCAATTACTAATAATATTTCATTGGGGTCCATATGGTCCACAAAATTCTTCTCTATGAATCATATGTCCTTGATGTAGAATGTTCTCTCTTTTTTTTTCTATTTTTCTATTAGTTTCCTCAACATCTTTAGGAGTCGATGCCTTTACATTTGAGAATTCCTCTAGGAATTCAATTTAAAGATCTAGATTCCATTACAATTGAAGAATGTGTAGGGATAAATTATTATTGTCATTCACTACATTCCAATTCTAAATGGATATTTTGTTCATAATAAAAGTATTAGAAGAAAGATATATGTTAGATAAATTGATATTGAGAGATTTGCTAATTAGAGATGTATATCTCTAGTTACAAATAAATTTCACTTTCTTAATGAGGAGTGAGGAGCATATACAAATTCATACCATGTGACCACCATTTTAAGTTTCATTATTTAAAAACCACATGCACATAGTTTTGGATAAAACACATGACTTCCATTTGTAAAATGAAACAAGACCAAAAATATTACTAGATAGAATAAGAAAACTTTTTGAGAAGTTATCACAAGATGAATCTACGATACATGTCTCCTACTTAACATATTCTATTGATAAAATAACTATTTAGTTATAATAAAATTTAAAATATAGAGGAGAAGAGGAGGATACGATTTACAACCTATTAGATTTTTTTACATTTTGATCTTTATATTTGTTAGAAGTGGTCTACCTAACCTTGTGTAGTGTATGTTACAAAAGGAACTATATGGGAGTCATAGGTTCCCTCCTTTAAGTATGTTAGCTTTTGATGCTTAATACTTAAATAAAAATAACCACAAGATTTAAAATAAAATTGCTATAAGAAATATAAGTTGATGGCAATATTCTAAACATATAAAACTCATTAATTACTTCTACAACTCATAAAATTACCATTAATAAATGCTCTTGAAAATAGTATCTTGATAGGATAAAGATCTCCAATACACCATAATTCCATACACTCTCACTCTACATTATGTATCTCTCAAACACACACATAGACACATATATAATGGAATGTGACTCTTCATATAAAGTACTCTTGGTCTTCACTCTTCTTCAGACTCTTCACTTTCCTACTCTATGAACTCATGTGCACATGGACTATTATGCACATTTACATTATTAAATACTTTGCAAATTCTAATAATACTTGTGCATTTATTACATTGCATAAAGTAAATACTCACACTCTAATCTAGGACACTTTCCTAATCTAAATATGTACCCAAGGTGGTACATTAGCATGTACCAAATAATGTAATATATTCCAACACCCCATGTATTACATTATTTAATTATTGAAGACTTTGTTCTTGTTGTATTCTAGTTTGTCATCAAGCCAACGCTAGAACTGTGGTCATTATCTTGAGATATTTAAATGCGAACATCCACTAATCACATCCTAGACTAAATATTGAAAGAACCAAATTGCTTTGATTCAACCTCTAGAAAATGTTGGTATACCTTGTCAACTTAAGAGGTGTTGACTCTCTTTGGCTCAAAATAGTAGAATCTTAAAGGTAAAGATACAAGGGTTAGGAATGTATGAATAAAATGTGGACAAGTGAAGCTAACAACATAGAAATCCACAAAGATTGTTCCAGCAAATTTGAACTTCAGAAGTAGTATTCAATACTGACAGCATTCAAAATTGTGCAACATTATATATTGATGGCCTTTGACACACAAAATTATTCCAAACATCTAAAGCATAAATTATACAAATTAACATAATAAGATCAATGTCTTGACTAACAGAAATAGAATTCCCATAAGCATGTGTGTAAGAATATATTATTTCAATTTACTCTAAGTCCACTTTCCAAATTAACATAATAGACTAACCATAATAGTAAGAGCATAAATAACTTTATAGGATTATGACCAACCAATCAACACAAACACAAGTTTAAGGTAAAAATCCCTTGTAATGCTTCATTCATTAATTGTAGAATATATACATAGTAGTACAAGAAAACACTTCAAAGCTGACCTTTTGAAAGGACGTCACTCCCTTTATTTATAGTTTTACAATGATAATACTTCTAAGCATTACAAGCAGTTTGATATTTTTGGTTTTCTTGGCAACTTTCCATCCATGGTGCCAGCTAGCTGCATATTCTTGATCTGTTATAACCAACTTCATATCAGAGTCATTTTTGTCATTGATGATTCTTGGACCCTTATTTCATCTGTTGATCTACAACATCATCTAGTTGACCAGAAGATTTTGAAAGCTTCTAGATCGTAAGTGGCGATTCGGCTTCCATGGTTCCTGATTCATCTCTCCCCTACCTTCTACAATAAGCAAACATGCAAAAACATACCAAAAAGTCTAAATACAAGGAAAGATTAACAACTATCGTTGATTTACCAAAAAATGGTTGTTATTGATTATTGTGTGATCGCTCTTTACCTGAATCTTCTTTGTGCTAGCTCAATATTATTCTTCCTTAGCCTTGACCACAGAAACAAAAAATCATGCAAAATCAAGATTTTACTCACCTTATTTTAGCTCGATGGGCTCAACTAATTATTGATTGGTGGATCCCATTATCCTTTCTACATCCTTAAACAATAATCTGCAATATTTGGGTCTACGCTTGCTCTTTCAACATATTTATCGAGTGTATTTTTTATTTACGTAATAGCAGCAAAGGAGATAAGGAATTGTGTGCTTTGCTACTCGACCTCTTGGTCAACTTTCTCAATAAAAATTTCCTTTTAAGTGATTTTCCCCTTTGCAAGCCTTTTCTAATACTTTTTGTATTTGCACGCAGATTACAAAGGTGTCAAGAAATCTCGCGCGGATGCTTTTTTCTATTTTCTATCTTTTCTCATAAATTCCTATTTTCTAGTGCTATTCAGATTTTAACCTTTTATAGCACTTTTTCATTTGCACGTGGCCAATAAAGGAAGCAAAGAATCATGTAATTTACAAAGAAGACAAGAAACTACATCTCTTAAACTTTTCTTGTACTTTTGCTTTTTCTTACGCTTTTCTATTTGCGTGTGTATTACAAAGGGGTTGGAGAATCATGTGTAACATCCTTTCTCTATTTTTATCCATTTCTCACACTTTTGAGAATCATGTGTATTAAATCCAATATTTTTTCACAAGAGCTTTATCTTTCGGTCTTTGGATTTATATCATTTGGTTGTCTAAAGCATTATGACTCAAAAATTATTTCTTCATGACTATCGACCTCTTAATAAAAGACAATATATCTAGAGGTTCACGGTCCTTGAAGAAACCATTTATGAAGCAAAATATGATTGACCTGCACCAAGGAGGACTTCTCTTATAGGTGGCCTTCACCTTCTCATAGCTCCATATGCATGAGGTATTTTGTAGGTTCATATTTTCTTTGTTTCTATGACACCTGTCAGACTGTAAAACTCCACAAAACTTATGTTTTCCAATGGTCTTTTTTATTAGACTTGTTGATATTCTTCTTCAGCATATTCTTCATCAATATGGATTACCTCTATATCAAAATTTTTAGGTTCAATATCCTGAACTTCTTCCTCTTCTTATTCCTCTTTCACTTCTTCCTCAATTTGGTCTTCCTCTTCGATTTGATCTCCTTCTTCAAATTCATCTTCCTATGTCTCTTCTACACTAATATCTGCTTCACTAATATCTTCCTCATTGAGTAATTGGACAACATTGCTTAGTGTATTTGAAACTTTTTCCCAGGATTTATGTGGGATTCCTGGTACTGATAAGATATTTTGATGAATCCATTGCAAACCTGCTAACCTCTCATATTATGGTTCAGTTCCACCATTACCAACTTCATCTATAACATATCTAATCTTTACAATGCTCTTAATCAACTAGATCACCTGATCTTACTGGACTGGCTCGGGTCATATTTCTATTTCAAAGTCATCCTCCATAATAGAGTCTAAGAAAGATCCTAGAACTACTTCTCTGATGTATTGGTGATCCTATCTAAGTTAATAAGGGAAACCAAGCTGATTAATGTGAGATAGTTTTTCATAATTTTTTTGGTTTTGTCCTCTAGCCTATCTAAAAATTGCAAACCTTTCATTAATAGCTTGTTCTTAGCTAGGATGTCCTTAGTTATATCTCAGTTGTACACCACTACCTCTTTGAGATAAGTCTGGTCGTAGCTCTGGATCTCACTTTTGTTAATTTTTAGATCTTCTCTATCGAGGTTACCTTGTGCTGGATTTCTTCTTGCACATTATTGAGGGTATTCTTGGTGCTCACCACTTTATTAGTTGCTTCATCCAATAAAATAAAGATTAGTCTAGCATTTGAACTCTTTGTATTGATATCTGACTAGATTTCTTTTATGATTCTTCTCACACGGTCCTTTGAGAACCGAGCGAGTCTACCTTTTCTATCAACAATTGTTGTTGCAAGTAATTATTCTGATTAGTTAGAGCCCTTACTTGAGTCTAAAAACTCTCAGCCTGCTCTTTATAGTTGGTAGTTTCCTGGTATTTATCTTAACACTTTTTTACCTCATATCTGAGTGTTTTGATAAGGTTTTCATGACCTTTGAGTGAATCTTCCAACTCTTGTATATTCCTTTTCAGCTCTTCATTCTCTTCCCTTTTAATATCACCATATAAGAAGACTGTATCCATATGAGCTTTAGCCATTACAAACTTATAAACTATAGGAAATTGCATGATGTCCAACATTTTCTTTGTCACCTCTTAGTCATCTACAGTAATCTCCTTGTTGGGATTGTTTACCTTGGGGGTGATAGTGAGCTTCGTTATCTTTTTGGAAATAGGATCTACAACAGCAGTCTTCCTCTTGCAAGCTGTCTCTTTTGATGGTTTTTCCAACTACTCATTCCACCAAGTTGTTGCATTAAAAGAGATTTCATCTATCTTTTGGTATTAGGCCATGGTAAGGTTAGTGTATTGGGTGGATGAGGCGACCAGAGATGATACAAGGGGGAGAGGAGTATGTGGAGAAGCTAAAATAGTGGAATCTTAGCAAAAATATGTAGACACTATAGCTTCGACTGATGATGGGGTTGTAAATGGTGTGGAAACTTGCAGCCCTATTGCTATTATAGCTGATGTTGCCAATGTCATAAGGGGTTTTGCGATGGGGAAGGTGAAAGTTGAGATTCGATGAAAACGGATGGGAATTGAATGAGTGAAGGCGTAAGGGATGTGGATACTTGAGATGATGCAGATAAAGAGACCTAAACTTCTAGAACTTGCTTCTCAAAATGGTAGGGGAATGTCTCTTGGGAACTTACAGGAGCAAGAGTAGAGGAAGAAGGGGGAGAAATCATACATAAGTCCCTTGGTGGGGACTGATGTGCAACTTGATTCATACTAGATTTTTCTCTTTGTGGGACTTGTGATTGTTCCAATGTTTGATAAACTCATTCTACTTCCTCCCCTTGTGTTTTATCTTTATCTATTCCTTTCAAAATTCCAAAGGAGACTTTCTAATGGTTACGACTTGAAAGAATCAACTATTTATTTTCCTCCATGAGCTCATTCTTGAGGTTCTGTTTGTGATTTCTTTAATTGAATTTTTATTGGGAGAGAGTGGGTTATGGAAATATTACTACAAAATTATAAGTCATAACCTCTTCATGTTTGAATCTCGATTCTATATATCCTTCGATATATGCCCCTAATGCTAGCCTTTTTACCTCTATTCAACCTAAATTATCTCTACGTGGCCTGCCTCATTTGGACCTAGACCTCCTTCATAACCCTGTATCTACATTAGATGGGCACTTGTCCCATATGTTTGTAAATGTTTTGTTGAAGACTGAAAAGCAACTTATTTACCTTTTCCCTCTAGGAAAATTGTTGTGGTGGTCTTCATACAAGGAGGGAAGGATGGAGGAGTTATAATTGTGACCGGTTTCAGTTTCTTCTTCCAACTTTTATTTTATTTTTTTCTCCTCCTTAACCCATAGGCTTCTTAAATATTAATGCCAAAAATTTCTCTCTACCTTTCCAAGTCATAAAATACTGATTATATTTCTCATCAAACCGTTTATCATTCTTAGTGGGATACTTGAATTTTACTGAATTTGTTTCCACCTGCATTCTCCAAAATTCAAACATTTTTATGGTATTCAATTTTCTTTCTTGATTATTTCTTTGACATCATCTTCCACATATATATGCGCTTGGTTCTTGTTTGGAGCATAATCAATGACATGATCATAGAAATATCTCTAGGGGGTAATGCTTCCATGTGTTGAACATCCCATTCTAACACATAATTTTCATCATTATTTTTGAACTTCTCATAGTGAGGTCAAAGAGTCCTTTTGAATCTCAAATTCTTAGCTTTTGGGTTGTTCATCCTTTATGTAAATTTATTTTTTGGGTCATATCTCCATCTGTGAGGGATTTCTACTAATCCTAATTCTCGCATATATTTCATAATTCTCTTATACTGCTCTTTATTTTTTATGATGATATCTCCCATTTTAATAGGGTGGTTGTAGGTACCCCTCCTATCCTTTCTAATTTCAAATATCACATTGATATAATCTTTTTTGTGGTAATAATCTAGAGCAAACATTCTCTCAGTGAAATAATGAGGTAGCACAAAAGGTTTCTCAGTAAAACCATACAAGCAGATAATTATCCCTTCTGTCAGTATGTATCAATCACCTTCTTCCTCGCCTTATTTTCTTAATGTATCTTCTATCAATTTGGGCACTCTAGGCATTTGCCCTTTAATAAACTTTAGTGCAGGCCCTAGGAATTCCCTATTAAAATTGTAGGAAGATTTTATCTTCCTAAGCACGCTCATCCAAGAATAGATGATGAGGGCAGTTCCATTAGCTCCATTAGGGTTTGTGGTCTTTACTAATTTAAATGACAGCTCCAAGTAATTAAAATAAATAAAAATCCATGCACCGTGAAAATGGTATCTAAAAGGTGCCCCTTATTTGTTGGATTTCAGTCTTATCAAAATTTCATGAATCATGCTAGCCAAGTATCAGGACCAATCAAAGAATATTAGGTATTTGGTCATCTATGCAGGGTCATAATTCTTGGGGTTAGAAATGCAATGGGCAGTAGCTATCTTCCAGTTAGATACATTTCTGTTGGAGGATAAACCGGCTATTATAGTGAACATTGAGTAAAATATAGGGTCCTTGAACTCATTTATCTTAATTGCATTTGACGATAGAAAACTGCCACTCAATTTTATTTTTAATTGGCCTACTACCCAACTCAAGAAATTTCTTTTGAAGAACACAAGCTTATACTGAGAGGGGGGTGAACAGTATAAGACCACTTTTTACTTTTCTTTCCCAAATAATATTATGCAATATATCAATGGAAATATCAACAAAAATAATCAAAGCAATGCACAAATCACCATACACAATAGAGACACCAATTTAATGGGGTTCACCCAATGTGGGCTACTCCACGGAGAAAATATTTCACTAAAATTTTCTCAACAAATTTCTTGGGAATCCTTCCCTATTACAATGTTTATGGACCTCTATCCAAAGGAGACACCAATCCCTTAATAAATTTTGTGGATCTCTATCCATAAGAGACACCAATACCCTAAGCTGGTTCATGGATCTCTATCCATAGGAGAACTCCTTCTGCTCTGTTCTTGTTGGTGATCCTCTATAATACTACTACCTCCACTGCACTAGATTATGGATATCTCTCCACAGAATACTTTATCCTCACTTATAATATCTCTATCTCAAATTTTCACTAAACACGGTACTTCGGTCTAGCACAAATCTGCTCAATATCTATCTCAAATCTACACTAAACACAATCCTTCGATCTAGCACAAATCTGCTCAATATCTATCTCTAATTTACACTAAACACAATCCTTCGGTCTAGCACAAATCTTCTCAATCTCTATCTCTGATCTGGCACAAACTTGTCCTCAAATTTGCACCAAACTCTATCCTCATATTTGGCCTCAAGCCTTAACACAAATTTTGATCCAATCATAAATCAACTTTGCTAGATCTATCCCAAGCCTTAACACAAAGCTTGAAAAAATAAATCAATCAACTCAGCTCTTCAAGTCTTCTCAAATATTTACCTCAAATCTGTCCAACAAGTCCTCTTAAGAACTTGTCCAATCTACTCTCAAGTCTTCTCTAAGACTTACCTCAAATATATCCAACAAGTCCTCTCAATAACTTGTCCAATATGCTCTCAAGTCTTCTCTAAGACTTACCTCAAATCTATCCAACAAGTCCTCACTAGAACTTGTCTAATATTCTCAACAAGTCTTCACCAAGACTTATCTCAAATCATTGTAAGCTTCCACAACAGCTCACACTAATATGTTCACAAGTCTTCACCAAGACTTACCTCAAATCTTCTCAACAAGTCCTCACTAGAACTTGTCCAATCTGCTCAACAAGTCTTCACCAAGACTTACCTCAAATCTACTTTGTAAGCTTCCACAAAAGCTTACTTAACTCAACTCAATCTATTATAGAAAACTTTTTCAATCTCAAAAACAAGTTTCACACAGAATATTGTTTGACTTCAAAAAAATATAGAGAATGGTTAGAGACTCAATATGTTTCACACTAACAAAATACTCACAAAACTCAACTTGATTTCTTCCATAAAACCTCTTTAATCTCACAAACAAATTTCACTTAGAATTTTGTTTAACCATAGAAACATATAGAGAATGGTAAGAGACTCCGTATGTTTCACACTAAATCACTTTCAATATTTTTTTCAAATTAGTAAAGAACAATTTGTTTCACAGAACTTTAACTATCACTCCAACACTTTCAATCAACTATGCTCAATCAACTCCACTCAACCAATCACTCAATGAAACACAACTTGCTTACAAACCCTAAACAAGTGTTTCACAATGCTTTCAACAACTCACACTATGGAACTCAACCTTGACTCAAGATGATTCCAAATTCACATAACAATGATACTCATGGTATTTTCACAAACCCTAATCAAGCATATGAAAGCTCACTCAATATTTCCAACAATGCTTATCAAACAAGGTTTCTAGCATCAACTTTCATTCCAGAAAACCCACATCAATCAATATTTGATATCTTAAAACCAAACTCAACAATGCTTATCAAACAATCCTTTTCACTCCATCTTAGCATTCACAACATCCAATAATATTTCACTCGCAAGGAAGATGTGCCCATACCTTTTGTTTGATGAAGGATTGACCTCAAAACCTATCTCAATCACAATCAACCTCTTTGCCAATTTCAAAGGTTAGGTAGCAAAAACCTTCTCAAATTTTCATTCAAATATTCCCTCAAAATATTTCACCATACAAAACATTAAATCTCAATTACACCTTATAATATCCACACTTAAAAATGATTAGCAAAAATTAAACAACAATTAATTTTCTTTATTCACCTTATTACTCCTTCCAAATTTAATCATCAAAATCACAATATAAAATTTAATTTTCATAAACCTTATATCTCCCTCCTAACACAAAAACCTCATGCCAAATAAAACCTTAGGACAAAATTTAATTTAAAAATTAAATACCTCTTTTACCCTCGACGGGATTCAATCCCCCGCTGTGCTGCCACCAAAGCCCTAACCGTGGCTCAACTACCACATGAGCTAGGTGCTCACCTTGGAAGGCAAAAGTGCCTTGTGCACTTTGTCTTCTCTGTTGGGCGCTCAAAATGAAAACAACCACCACAAAATACTGTCGTTGGGATTCGATCACGGGTCCTCCCGCCTTGCAAAGTCTCAACACATAGTCGCTTGTCGCTAGCCCAACCACACGGTTGGTTATGAGGCTTTAAGCCTCCCTCCTCTTGTCCTTCGATGGTCGTCGAATAAAACAAAACTTATCTTTTTCCTTGCATGCAAATCGTGAAAATCATAGGCTCTCAAATGTAAATCGATCTAAGGGGAGTTCTAATCCAACCAATGCACATGATATTTATACCATTGTGGCATCTCCCTTTATACGTCGACAGAGGGGGAAACTTTGTATGACGTCGACGCTTAATAAATAAATCTTTGCCCTTATAACCCTAACCTTAGGGTTAATTAAATTAAGTTATAAATTAATTAATAATAAAATTATTATAATTAATTTAATAACTTTAAGGTTAATTAAATTAAATTATAAATTAATTTATAATGAAATTATTATAATTAATTTAACCACTTTAGGTCTTACCATTAGACCTTTAATATTATAATATTATTTTTCTTGGTCCTTCCTATTGATCCTTTAGACCTTATCTGACCACCTTGAATATTATAATAGTATTTCCCTTAGGCCTAGAAGTAATCTTTCTCTTGCACTACTTGTTGACTCTTGACATCCTTCCTTTTGCACTGCTCACTGAAACTGACTCTTGACATCAATGACAACAAAACTTGCTCATATTTACAACAATCTCCCCCTTTGTCATTAATGGCAACCCATTTACCTTTTACCATTTCCTTTACCTCTTTCTGTTCTTCTCCCCCTGAGAAACTGCTCCCCCTAACTAAATGCTCTCCCCCTAACTCAAATCTCTCCCCCTTTGACATCAATGGCAAAGGGTCACCTTTGGGGCTTGGGGCTAAGGGTCACCTTTGGGGCTTGGGGCTAAGGGTCACCTTTGGGGCTTGGGTCTAAGAGTGAAAATATTAGCTTAGCCCCTCCCCTACCTCCTCTTGATGTGGTTAATTTTAGGGTGGGATTATCTCTACTCCCTCCATACATTGATCTTTACCTTTGTCCACCTTCTTCCTCAATTGATCCTTTTGATTCCTCTGACTATTCATGTTCCTGCTTGTCTCTAGAAGTTCTGCTCTACACCACTTGGCTATATGACCAACATTAATACACTTATAACACTTAATTTTTTTATTCCTTAAAGGTGTAAATGTCTTGGAATTTCTCCTGGTGAAGCCATATCCATTCCTATCATGAACCCTGCAATTTACTACCTTGTGACCAAACTGATTACAAGAGTAGCAATACCCTTGAAAAATATACTTATTTCTAAAATTCTCATATTCCTATCTTTCATGTGTCCTGCATTGTGTAGCTTTGTGCCCAAACCTGTGACATGAGAAGCAAATTCCATTGAAGAAACCTTACCTTGACCTCATTGATCTCTTAGTCTCTTCTATGTTATTTTGTTTCTTGTTCCATATGTTCCTCATTTGTGCATTGTTCCTTTGCTTGTTGAAATTTCTATTGTTCAACTCTTCCTCAGAAGTCTCACTCTCGCTTACACTTTCTTCTTCTAAAGCTTCTTCTTCCTCAAAGCTTGATATTGGCTCCTCTCCTTGTTTTCTTTGTACCTATTCAAAACCAAGTCTTGTCTTGTTTGATAAAGATCTTTGTACCTTGATAATCTTATCCAATTTCTTTGAGCTTCTCCCAAATTTGTGTAGCTTGTCTTTAGACTCTTTCACTTCCTTCCTTAATGAAGCTACTTCATGCTCTAACCTTTCACATTCTAAAACCTTAGCCTCTAACCTCTCTTTAAATTTCCTTGTCTTGGCTATTGAGTTGGTTAGATCTTCTATGAGCTTTCCTTTCTCTTCATCACATTCTTGAAATTGAAGCTTGAGTTTTAAGTTCTTCTTTCTTACCTTCCTTAATGCATCAAGGGAAAAAATAAGCTCACCCTCATGATCAACTTCTCCTTTCTCTGATTCTTCCTCTATTTCTTTGCCTTTGAAATCATCTTCATTCTTTTTTTATTTATTTCCACTAGAAGCACTTGCTTCTTCTTCTATTGCCATAAGAAGAATTTCTTATTCTAGACCTTCACTAGCATCTTCATATTCATCATCACTGAAACTGAATCCATTATTTGTACAACTATATTCAAGATGACCAAAGTTACCACATCTAAAACACTTAATAATTATTGGTGACCTATTTCTAACCACTTTTTTTTCTTCTACCATAAATAGAATTTCATCTTCATCATTATTTAAGGAACTTTCATCACTATCACTTGAAATCTTACCTACCTTGTCTGCATAGAAACTCTTCTTATGCCTTTTGAAAAACTTATTTCCTTCCTTGCCTTTTCCATCCCTATTTTTCTTTTGGTACTTATGTTTTCATGTTTCCCTGTTCTTATGATCCTCTTTTTCTTCATCATTGCTATTTCCAGCCTCTAGATAATCAGATGCATAGTGACCATATTTTCCACAATTGAAACATCTAACTAATTTTGTACCTTTATATTTTCTTGAGTCTTTGTTCCTTATACCATAATTTGCTTCTTCATCACTGGCTGATTCATTGCTTGAATCTGACTTCTTACCCTTTGTCTTCTTAGTAGCTTTGAAGGTTGCTTCTTTCTAGAGAATAGGTTCATCTTTTGTTCTCATCTCAAAAGCTGTGAGAATTCCATGTAATTCATCCCTTGTCAAAAGTTCAATATCTTGACTCTTCTATAGCTGAAATATTTTCACTATACCTCTTTGGGAGTGACCTTAAAATCTTATCACAAACATCTGTTTCTTCAACTTTAATCCCAAGTCCTTGCATGGAGTTAACAACCTCATCCACACAAAGTAGATATGCAACAATGTTTTTCTCTTCCTTCATTTTTAGGTAATTTTCTGTTGTAAATTTGCAACTTTACCCTTTTGACCTTTTTGTCTTCCTCATAGATACCTTTCAATTTATCCCAAATTTCCTTTGCTGATATGCAATGCATAACCTTTATAAAATTTGTTTCACGTAAAACCTTTAAAATTCCATTCATTTCCTTTGAATTATTCATACGTAGGATATTACCATCTTTATTTGTAGGTGGAGTAGTTGGTGGTATGTATCCATTCTCAACTACTTCCCATATTTCATTTCCAAGTGCCATTAGGTGAATATTCATTCTCATGCTCCAAAATACATAATTTTTCCCATCGAACAATGGTGTTGAATTCCCTGAAGATCAATTCTGATAATCCATTTGTGTTCTTGAGATCTTTTTCTTCAAGTTGTTAAACTCTTTCGAAGGAACCCGCTCTGATACCAATTGAAGAACACAAGCTTATACTGAGAGGGGGGTGAATAGTATAAGACCATTTTTTACTTTTCTTTCCCAAACAATATTATGGAATATATCAATGGAAATATCAATAGTAGTAATCAAAGCAATGCATAAATCACCATACATAATAGAGATACTTGTATCGCTCCAAATTTTTCACACCCTTACCTTCAGGCTATAGGATCCGTGCCCGAAAGGAGGATGGGAAAAGGATGGCGCGGTACCTCGGATTGAGAGGCCTTGCGAAGGTCCCGCCTCTCGGGGGAGGTGTATTATGGTGATTTTTTGACGGATGGTGGGTTCACCGGGAAACGTTTGAATGGCGGTTTCCACGCCTAGGTTGGGAATGTGTTTGATGTGTTCGGTTTTAGCTTTAATCATCCAAGTCCTAGGTTTGGCCAAAATGCGTCTAAGCTATTCTATATGAAATGCAGATTTAAATGAAGACAAAAACAGATTTGGACAGAAAAATAGAAAGAACAAGATGGATTAAAGACCCATACCTGATCCGGATGTCTGATGAAGGTTCTAATTTTTGAAGTAGTCAGGATCGTCTGGAATTCGACAGGATCGTCTCCTATCTAACAAGATCGTCTGAGATCGACGAATTCGTCGGAGAATTCGTCGAGACACACAAACAGAAAAATAGATGCAAAATACGAGAGAATGCAACTATGATAACGAAGGGAAATGATGTAAAATGACAGTAAGAACATTAAAATGATAATAATAAACAAAGACACGAATGCATTATAACGATCTAATGACAATTTATGATTTTATTATGCATTAAAGCTACATGGGTGAACTCCAAGATGCGAGAATAATAAAGAATAACCATAGAATTAACTAAATGCGAGAATAATACAATGAGAAAAAGGATGAAGAAATGCAAACTTTGGGCATTGATTGCCCCCAATGTGGAACTGCAGTCGAAATCGTCTCGAATTGGGTCGAGATCGTCCGAGATTGTACGAGATCGTCTGAGACAAACTGAGCTTGCTCCGGCTGAAAAACAATGAAGTTCCTGCAAACAAACTTGGAAAAATACGAATGCAAATAGTGATTTAAGATGGTCTAGTGCGTGTAGAATTCGAGTTACAGGGAATTTCAGCCAGGGGGATGCTAAGGGGAGGGCCTAGGATTAAATAGGCTTAGGAGGGAGGTTAGGAGGTTGGAGATCATCCCTATTTGGGAGATCTCCAATGGGGAGGGTCTCTAACGGCGCAGACACGCTTCTACCCGGATTAGAGACGTCGTTGGAACAGAGACTAATTGTGAAAAATCAGTTTTGGGACAAGATCGTCTGGACGTCCTAGCCCAGACGAAATCGTCCGATCTGAGGCGATATCGTCTGATCGGCGACGATATCGTCAAACGGTCAAAACAAACTCTAAAAATGGCACGAGAAAGGAGGAAACGGGTTAAGCGGCGGTTTGGGAGCGGTTTTGGAGGTTGAAATTTGAATTTGAATTATTTACTAGAGTAAGTGTAATTATTAAGGTTTTACTGCGCCAATTTTAGGGTGCTACATTTTGCCCCCTCTTTAGCGAATTTTTTGAAGAAAATGCGTTAAAGATGAGTTCTTCTCGATCTACGAGAAAGCAAAAATTATTCCCATTTTTAGGCGACGATTCTTGGTCGAATCGTACGACGGCTTACTATGGTGCCCCCTCCGTGTTTTTACCCAAATCGAACGTTTGAGGTAAAAACGTGAAAAAGCAAAATTTTAAAATGTTTTTAATTGTGTTTTGAATAAAATTAAGAAAAATAGGGTAAAACCCTAATTCATTATTCTTATTCATTTTTTGGTTTTTAGAGCTACGTAAGCAAAAATGGTCGAGACAGCGCACAGATCGACAGAGGTCCGGCGCGGGCTACGGGTAAGAGTCTAAACTTAGCTTAGAATGGTTTAAGTTGAATTTACATGCTTTTTAGATGAATTTTAAATAAATTTTGAGCATCACGGCCATTTTTGGGCCGTCGACGTCGTCGAGACGAAATCGTCTCAAGTTCGCCGATTTCGTCTAAGGGCGAAATCGACGAAAGGGGACGATTTCGTCAAATAAGGGACGATTTCGGCTTGCGAAATCGGAGACGATTTTGCTCAAATTTGGGACGATATCGTCCAATAGTGGACGATATCATCATTTGTATAAAATTGAACTGATTTTACTTGCATTATTAATCACTTGAGTTTTTATTAATGATTTTTATTGTGTTGTTGTTTATGTTGCAGAGAGGTTTACTAAAGAGCAGAGAATGGAAATACGACGGGTTGAGAGATGACTTGGCCGCTCTATCATAGGCAGAGCGGGATCAGCTAGCTCAAGCCGGCTTACGACATGTGGCGAGAGATGCCACAAGTTTCTACGAGACATGGGGCTACGACAACCCTAGCAGAGAGGTGGTATCCGGGTTCTTCCTATTTTCGGTTACCGATAGGGAGATGACTCCCACATTGGAGGATGTATGGAGGATTTTGAGGATCCCCATACAAGGACGGTTGATCACTCCTACGGCCAATCAGGGCCATGCTATGATGCGGTTGTGTGGCGATCCGAGCTTCGCCCTGGAGAAGGGCGGAGTGAACATCGAGTCGCTACGTCAGATGCCAGGGCATCCAGACTCACATAGGTTTTGGCCGGAGTGGTAGGTGGACTTCTGCTGTGCCACCGGAGCGGGTGCAGGGTACCATGGGTGCTAGCAGATGTGATCTACGACATGCGAGACCATGGTTACAGGTTCTCTTGGGGCAGCTTTGTTCTATGCCGATTGTATAGGATCCTGCATGGGGTCGTGTACAAGGGCGGCCGATGTCTGGTTATGACATCGCTTCTACAGGTTTGGTGCTGGGAGCACATTGCGGTGCGGAGGCCGGTAGGGCTTCCTTTGATAGGGGTTGATGGGGAGAGGCCCCGAGTTTTCTACTGGTGGCTCCGAAGAGGGGCACAATGGCGGATTGATCTTCGATGTCTCGGAGACTACTTGATGACCTTGTCTCCGACCAGATCACTGGAGGCCTTGGAGGGATCATCCAGGGTGGGCCGAGGATGGACAGGAGCTGGCTCGCATCAGGCGAGTCTGCTGGCTGAGGATGGAGAGGGGAGAGGTGGAGCTCCACCGCTACGACCGAGTTTTGTGACAGTTCGGTCTACAGCAGGGGATCCCATCTCTCAGGGATTACGAGTTTTCTCGGACTATCCGGGATAACACTACGGTTAGCGGGGCTCCAGATATGCAGCGCTTCTGGAGTCAGGACGCAGATGATGCCCCCATTCAGCCAGTGGATGGGGACGACGCTGGGGTAGCCGACGGCTACGATGCCTGTACACAGGCATCCGCCCTCCTCGGATGACGAGGGCTCGGGGTCCGATTCATGCAGTTGTGCATCGGATGGGGAGGCGGCACCAGGCGGCCATTGAGGCGGCCCAGGGTCACGGTGGGAGAGAGCAGAGGAGACCACAGGCGCAGCAGAGGCCACGACAGCGGGAGAGGAGGGAGGAGAGACCCCCTTCTCCACAGAGAGAGAGGCCACCATCGCCCGATAAGGGCAAGGGTGTTGACACTAGGGAGAGCAGCGAGACAGCGACTCTCCGAGCGGAGACAGTCCGTCTCCAGGCACAGGTGCAGACCTTGCGAGGAGGAGGCTGCACGCCATCGAGCTGAGGTGACACGGCTCGGAGATGAGATTGCACGCCTCAGAGCACGGGGCGGAGGGGCGAGCACTCGGGAGCTAGCACGGGCTATTGCCCGGATCACTTTTTATCAGACACTATACCACCAGATGGTGCTAGAGGAGGAGAGATTACCACTGTCGGCTACCATCGTGGATCCGATCAAGATTGGGTCATCAAGGACTTCATCTCGATCCACGACTAGGACTCGCAGTACCACACATACTGTGATGGGGCCACCTCGTCCACCTCAGGGCGGGGGAGGAGATGAGGTTGAGAGCTCGAGGGGTTCTCGAGGCTAGCTACTACAGATTGCACTGCACAGATTGATATATAGTATTTATTATTTTTGATAGAGGATTGAGTATGCCGAGGTACAGATTGTGGCATACCGATTCGGTTTTGATATGATGTATATATATTGTTGATATATATAGATGAGATATTTTTGATCATATGACTTGTGTCTTATGTATTTTTATGATGCTTTTAATGTTTTGATTGATTGATTTGATGATTCATGTAATTACGTCGTTGGAAATATTATGGTTGAAATGTCATGCTTGAAAAATTTAAATGAAATAATCGATAGAACAAATTGGTTGTTTGTGATGTGATGATTTGATAAAAAAATAAAAGGGACTTTTAACAATAATTTCAAAGGACATTGTCGCTATTATAGACCATTTCATGGAGTCGCCGCTCACTCGGTCGTCAAGCTAATCCCAGTATAGAAATATTGTTAAAAAGTAAAAGAGTGCTTAAGAGACTGTCTTAAGACTTTGGTGCAATGGTGCAAATGATGATGATGATGGTTTGTTTTCAGAGTTTCATAAAAATAGTATGCATGAAATAATGTTAAAATGATTTTTTGCTAGGCATAAATTCCTAAGTGTGATAAATTTTTTGGATAATTCCCTAGGAATTATACCATCATTGCAAAATTGAAGGTTGACATAATGACATGAAATAGTGATAATGTGCATGCTTTTTTTAAAAACATAATTGTATAACATAATGATTTAAGTCATATGGTTTTCATGATTTTCAAATAAATGGGGAATAAAAATTGGTACAATGGTTTGCGCTAGGCATAGAATATGTAGGTATAGACTTATACCATCATCGCGAAAATCAAAGAAGAAAAAGATTGTTTTATTGCATGGTTGATTTTTAATAAACAGAAAATATGAAGATGAGGACTTGCGCTAGGCATAAAATTCCAATTTTGGTTTTGGAACTATACCATCGTCGCGAAAGTCGACAATATATATATATTTTTTTTTTGTGTGTGTGTGTTTTTTTTGTGTTTTGATTGTATAGTTTTAAAAGAAATTTTGATTTTTCTATTATGCATGTAGTTGTCTAAACAACTGTACTTTAAAGAAAAAAAATGAATTATTCCGGACAATTTGCAAAAAAATATTTCAAAGTATCTTAAAGACAAAAGTTAGATTTATAAGGAATCCCATGTGCATATGTGAGTTCATTTCCAATCTTGATTTATCATAATGATACACAAAATCTCTCAAATACAAAATGTGTGTGCAATTGCTATGTTCATTTACCGAGTTTTGAGCAAGATAATATGATACAAGTGATTTGAATGAACCAAATAAGTGTTCATTAACCATGATGTAGATGCATATAACCATACTAGACTACTATGTAAGTCGGATTATCAAGAGCTAGCTAATCCATAAGCGAGACATAGGTCTGTACAAAAGAAGGTCGCTAATGTGACGGACATATCGCCACGCTAGGAGTTACCCAAGGCCAAGCGGGTTGGGCACAAACCACCTGTTATGGGGCTTACCTCACGGTTTTCGAATAATTGAGAATTCCAGGGATTCAAGCTCATCAACCCTTCTTTTCTTTTCAAAGGGTAGGGAAAGGGATTTTATTGCTTTTGCTTTTGCTTTCTTTTGCTTTTCTTTTGTATTTTTGCTTGATAATGCTTGAAACATTGCTGTAATGATATAAAATAACATTTTTCTTTTTCTCTTTTTTTTGAACTTTGCTTTTTCTTTTTTTCTATGCTAGGGATACTTGCTCGGATTAGGCTTGTAGAGCAAGGGATTTTTATTACAGGTAGGGGTGAGCTTGTCCTTTTGCCAATTCTCAAAGATTCTAGACCATGTGCATGATAGGATAGCGGGGAAACTTTTCGCTCAAGAAACCACTTCTACTATGTAGCATAGCATGGACATTACAAATATAATCATTTTATTGTGAAAGGATGTGCTTGGTTTAAGTAAATAACAAGATCAATTCTCTGTGCTCAAACTTTATTTAATTGAATTTTGTGGACTTTGATATAAGAGAGATTAGTAATCATGCCAGATAAAAATCAAGATATTTATTTTTGTGAGTGTGAAAGTGAGGGATTCCAAATAAATGCTAATTTATCCAAAATAATTTGAAACATATAACTGCAACATTTGTAAGAAGATATATATAAATACTTTTTGAGAAGTTTTGAGAATGTTGACTCTCTCTTTCTTCTTTATGTTGTTTTGGTTTCGAAAGAGTCAAGAATATTGCTGTTTTTTATTTTTATTATTATTTTTTTGTTTTTGAAAGAATTAACAAGTGCCATAAATAAATACAACAAGTAGTTTTGAAGATTTTGATGATTATGAATGTTTTTGGTGTTTTTGAATTTATAAATTGAAAGAAATACAAGATAGTGATTTTGAAATATTTTAAACAAATATATACAAGGATGAAATGACCAAATTTATACATAGTAACGTTTAAGATGCAAAATGTTCATGGGTTCTTTAAGTTCTTTACCATCTAAGGTAGATAATTTGTATGCTCCCGATTCAAATTTAGCGGTGATAATGTATGGTCCAAGCCGAGTTGGGCTCAAATTTACCTTTAAGGTCCTTAGTTGCATTAGTATTTTTTTTATTTTCTTTTAAAACAAGGTCACCGATCTCAAAGGATCGATGACGAACTTTTTAGCATATGATCTTTTAAGCTTGTTTTGGTAGGCACGGAGATGCTCCAAAGCATTGATGCATTTTTCATCTAGGAGTTCCAGCTGCTGAGTCTGCCAGCTCGATATTCATCTCCTACTTCGGTATCTTGAAGTAGTAGAGCCAAAGAAGGAACTTCTAATTCAAAGGGAAAAACGGCTTCAGCACCATAAACCAAAACAAAAGGTGAAGTTCCAGTGGGGGTTCGAACACTAGTTCGATAGGCCCACAAGGTGGATATAGCTGAATGTGCCAGTCGCGGCCAGTTTTATTGACCAATCTTTTGAGAATTTTGATTAAGGTTTTGTTAGATGCTTACGCTTGACCATTACCCTGAGGATAATAGGGAGTGGACCAGCGATGTTGAATCTTATATTTTTGGCATAATTTTTTAACATCTTTATTTTTGAAACAAGTTCCATTATCAGAGATGAGATTTGCAGGAATTTCGAACCTACAAATGATTTGATTAAAAATAAATTTAGAGACTTGTGTGCCGGTGCGGGAAGCTAAAGGCATAGCTTCAACCCACTTCGTGAAATACTCAGTGGCGGTTATGATGAATTTGTGTCCATCAGATGACACGGGATTGATTTTGCCAATAATATCTAAACCCCATTTTGAAAAGGGCCAAGGAGATGAAATAGCCTGCAGTTCTTGTGCGGGCGCATGGACAAGGTCGGCATGTTTTCGGCACTTGTCGCAATGGCGCACATAATCATGTGCATCATTCTCCATGGTAGGCCAAAAGTATCCTATCCTAAGGAGCTTTTTAGCAATGACACTACCACTGAAGTGTCCTCCACAAGATCCATCGTGGGCTTCACTCAAGGCTGATTTGGATTCTTCTAAATTCAAACATCTTAATAGGATACCTTCAAAAGATCTCCTATATAAAGTATTGCCAATTATTACAAATCGACTTGCTCGTCTACGTAATAACCGATGCTATTTTCTATTAGAATTGCGAGGGAAAGTCCCATTTTGGAGAAAATCAAATATATCCGTAGACCAAGGTTCGGGAGTAGTTTCATTGATTAGAAACACATCCAAAGGTTCTAAGCATGACTTATTTGAAGCGGGTTCCTGGAGTCGACGAATAATGATAGTGGCATATTCGTCATCTAACTCCAAGGGCAGGAGAGATGCAGCTGCGGCCATAGCATCAGCTGCACGGTTGCAAGTTCGAGGAATAGCTTCCAAGGTAACTTGATCAAATAGAGACATTAATTGTAAAACATAGGCTTTATATGGGCGCAGTTTATCATCTCTGGTCCGATAAACTTCATTAATTTGGTTTATAACAAGTTGAGAATCACCAAAAACTAACAGATGTTTAATTTTTAGCGCCAAGGCAGCTCGTAATCCAAGGATTAGAGCTTCATATTCAACAGTATTGTTGGTGCAAGCAAATGTTAATTTGAAGGACAGAGGAATAAGATGTTTTTGCGGGGATATTAAAATAATACCCGCACTAGCCCCACTCATGCATCGGGCTCCATCAAAGTATAAGGACCATTGTTCAATATGGTTCGCCTCTAATTGAAGGCATTCATCGGGAAACTCAATGATGAGGGGATGGGTAGACTCTAAGGGTGCAGCGACTAATTGATCTGCTATGATTTGACCCTTAACAGACTTCTGTCCTATGAACGTGAGGTCAAACTCGCTTAGAGCAAGAACCCACTTGGTTGTGCGACCCGATAAATAAGGTCGACTCATGAGATACCTCAAGGGATCATATTTAGCAATGACATAAGTTTTTTGACTAAGCATATAATGGCATAATTTTTGCGTAGCAAACATGATTGCTAGACATAGTTTTTCTAATGTTGTGTAGCGGGTTTCATAACTGATGAAGGTTCGGCTAATATAATAATTAGCACGTTCTCTCTTCGCATCATCAAGATGAGCTAACATAGCTCCTAAGGGAGAATCTGAAGCTGAAATATACAGGAGAAATGGGCGATCAGGTCTAGGCGGTGAAAGCACAGGTGGGTTAAGGAGGTATTGTTTGAGAAGTTCAAAAGCTTCTTTACATTCGTCGTCCCAATTAAAAGGGACATCCTTCTTAAGAAGTTTAAGAAAGGGACCGGTTTTGTCCGTCAGCTTATCGATGAAGCGACGGATGGCTTGAAGCTTACCTTGTAAACTTCGTAACTCGAGATATATTAGTAGGTGCGGGCATATCAGTGATAGCCACAATCTTGAGAGGGTCGATTTTGATACCACGTAAAGAAACTAAAACCCCTAATAGTTTATCGGACTTAACTCCGAATATGCATTTGGCTGGATTTAATCGAATAAGATATTCTCGTAATCGATTAAAAACTTTTCTCAAATCATCTAAATGATTATCTTCATTAATAGAGCGAGCTATAATATCATCTACATAATCATGTAGGATATCATGCATCATATCATGAAAAATATAAGTCATAGCTCGTTGATAGGTTGCACCTGCGTTCTTTAAGCCAAATGGCATCACTTTCCAACAAAAGGTACCCCAGGGGGTAATAAAGGCTGTTTTAGCTTGATCTTCAGGAGCTATCCTGATCTGATTATAACCGGAGAATCCATCCATTAAGGACATCATCCCACTCCCGACAGTAAAGTCAATGATTTGATCCATGTTTGGAAGAGGAAAATCATCTTTAGGGCATGCAGCGTTAATATCTCTAAAATCTGTGCAAACCCTAACTTTGGTGGCTTCTTTCTTGGTGACTTGGAACTACATTTGAGATCCATTCAGCATAATCAATAGCTTGTATAAAAACAACATTCAGGAGTTTTTCTAACTCCCCTTTGACTAGCAAAGCCACTTTGGGATGCATTTTTCTAAGTTTTTGTTTAACCGGTTTAGCATCCGGATGGACCACTAGGTGATGCATGACTACGGAAGGGTCTAGACCTGGCATATCTTCATATGTCCAAGCGAAGACATCTTCATATTCTTTAAGGAATGCAATGTATTGCTCTTGTTTTTCTTGACTTAATTCTGATCCAATATTGATTATGTGAGGATTATCCTCAGTTCCAATATTAATTTTAATGACGTTTTCTACCTCCATGTGTAGATCTCTTTCAAAATTAGGTGGGGCGGGTGAAACGCCCAATTCTTGTAATTCTTGTAAGGTTAAGTTGGATAATTCATCTTGAGGATTAGTGGTCTCAAGTTGGGCTATAGTTGGTATAGAACCATCAAAATAAAATCCATTGTGTAACATCTCTTCAACGGAGACATCGTGGAAGATATCTCCTTCCAACTCCTCATCGGAGTCGGCAATCATTTCAGGGTAAGCTATGGATAGCATGTTACATGTAAATGGCTGATTTTTTAGAGGCAAATCATCACGCCTATCCAAATAATCTTGATAACATATGAGTTGATCATCATCTTCAAAAGGAAAGGGTTGACCCTTACTAGGAAATAGGCCCACACCACGGCGGGCGAGGCCACGGTTCTACCTCGAAAGGTTCTTTCATGCCATTTTGGAAAGGTCCCAAGCCTTTCCCTTTATATCCCATTTTAAGCATTATGGGTTTAGCTTTAATATATTCATTGGTAAAATAACATCGAGCATATCCCTCATGATGAGTTTTGATATTCCGAGGGATTCTTCCCCCAATCATATCCTTTATAAATGAAGGCACAACTCCTGACTTGGTAAGTACTTCCCATAGGTTGTGGGAGGCCCAAAGTACGAGGAGATGGCGGCAAGTTATTTAAAAGAATTGAATCTTGCATGAAAGCATTTGTTTTTTTGATATTAAGATTGTGGATAAATCTGGTAAAAGTTCATCAGAAAGAGCATAAGATGTAGAAGGATCATTCCCTATATCTTTAGATGTGGAAGGTATGATAGATGTTGATAATGTGGAAGTGTTAATAGATGGGTCTATAGGTTTTGAAATTATAGGGATGGAACATGAAGGATTGGTCGTGGATTGAAGATCTTTTTGAGGTTCTAGAGTGGTTTGTTTAGAAGATTGTTGATCTATATATGAGGATGAAATTAATGGAGGGGAAATAGGTGAAGCTATGGGTGTGTGTTTCACAGTTTTAGATGAAAAATAAGAATTAGGATGTGTGGATGACGAGAGGGAGGGCAAAATTGCACTCCAACAGGTTCTGCCAAAGCACACATATCAAAGGGTCTAGGATCACCGTGGATAGTGACCAACTGATTTTTAAATTCGAATTTAACACATTGGTGTAAAGTTGATGGGACAGCCCGCATTGCATTGATCCAAGGACGACCCAAGAGTATATTGTACGATGCGGGGCAATGTACAATAAACATGGTGGTATCTAGAGTTCGAGGACCAACTTGCAATGGGATGGTAATAACTCCACACGTTTCTTGTGTTTCGTCATTGAAAGCTTTGATAATCATGTCAGTTTTCTTCATTTCATCACTTCTAAAGCCAAATCGTTGGTAGAAGTCAAAAGTGCAAATGTTTAGAGATGAACCATTATCAATCAGGACTCGTTTAATAGCTACATCTCCAATTAGAGCAGTAATATATAAGGGATTATCCTTATGTAAAGCTGTGTTGTGGGATATCTTTATCCCGAAAGTCAATACAATCAACTTCTCGAGTGATGATAGTATTGGCCATGGCTTCCAGGTTGAATATTTTGAGGTACCATCATTTGGCTTAATGTAAGCATCAACTCATCCCTATGGGTAGGAGAAGATCTTAATAAATCCAAAAGGGAAATTATGGTTGTAGTATTGGATAATTGCTCATTAATATTGTAAGGGGGTTTAAGTTGAACATTGGAAGCATGATTCCCTTTATTGGGATTTTTCAAAACAAATGGAGCTGATCCATCATTCTGGTTTGGTTCTTGTTGAGAATTTTGAGTCTGTTGTCGGGTAACGACTCCAATGGTACCTACAATGTTATATTGAAGACGTTGAGCTGGTCTCGGTTGAGCGTTTATGGCTTGTTCATTTGGGAGGAATTGATTAGAAGAGGGTCGAGTAGTAACTCTTCTAGGAAATGGTTCTTCGGGAACCATAGCATCTGTGATGGGTTGAATAGGATCTGATTCATTTTCAGAACTATTCGATTGGTTTGAAGTGATGTCTATTTCACTTTCAGTATCCGATTCTATATCACTAGGATCTGGAGTTTGAATATTATGTAGGGGCCTGGTTGTGACCATGGATAAAGTTGTGTCAAATATTTGAGGATCATGATTAGGTAAATGTCCGCTAATAGTTCCTACATATCGGGTAGGAGGAGGAACATTATGATGTTCGATTTGATTGGCCACCTCTTTACCATGTCTTGGTAAAGGGTGTTGAAATATGTCTAATGATTGATTAGCATTTTGATTTTGATTTTGGGGAATGTTCTTTTGAGGATTATTAGGAGCATTTTGTTTAGGTTGGAAGGCTTGCACCTCCATTTCATTATTATCAATCAGATCCTGTATTTTATGTTTCAACCTTTTACAAGCGTTGGTAGAGTGTCCAGGCCCTCTATGGAAATCACGGTGTAAGTCGGCTCTGTATCCGGGTATAGTTGGATCGGGTTCCCGGATAGCTGGTAATTGGATCAAACCTCTTTCGAGTAATTGAGGTAAAATAGTTGATAATGGTTGATTCAATCTAGTAAATTCTCGAGGAGGCTTATCAAGCGGTTTCAATATAAATTTTTTTGTTGTTTTCGTTGCATTGATATTAGCAACATTTTTGTTGTCAGTGACTCCGTCACCTACAACTTGTTTGTTTTTATATTGATTTCTGGATGTTTTCTCATCATCCTTCTTCCTAAGTTGGCCTCTCCTAATGAGGGCATCTTCTACTCTTCGAGCTAAATCTATAGCCTGATCGAAGGTAGTTAAAGTAGCAGTTGATAGCTCATAAGATATTTGTTCTTGTAAATTATTAATAAAAATGTCCAACATTTCCCTATAAGGTAGCACAAAGTGCGGTTTTCCTGTCAACTGCCTCCATCTAGCTAAGAAATCGGCAAAACATTCATCCTTGTCTTGTTTTAAGTTGTATAAATCTTTAATGGTTACATGCCTCTCGATGTAGGCACTAAATTGATGGACAAAAGATTCAGTTGTTTCTTCAAAGTTTCTCAAAGAATGAGTGGGCAATTGATAGTACCACTCTAATGCCATTCCACCTAAACTTTTTGGGAACATTTTTAGTAATAGCAAGTCATCATGTGATATATCATGACATGCTATCCTAAACATGCGAAGATGCTCTATGGGATCTTCGGTTCCTTTATATATAGGCAGGATGGGCATGGGAAAATGCTTAGGGTACGGTTGTGCTACAACTATGGGATCCAAAGGTTGACTACATATCTCTCGATAATTGTACGAGGGACGGTAAGGATCTATCTGGTCCATACGCGAAGCTAACTGTTTCACCATGGCTTCCGGATTACTAGTTTGCCCACCATATTGGTTCGGTAGGGCATTGATATGGGATTTGTGAGCATATGATGGAGGGACATGAAGATTAGATGCTATGTTGCTATTGTGTAAATTGTTGGTAGGAAAGGTGTTATGAAGGAATTTTGAAGTTGTATTATGTTGTATTCCAGATTGTTGAAAATTGGTGTTTGGCTTCATTTTAGGTTTTTGTTTACTTGAAGCATATTGATCAATAGTTTGGCGAAGTAAAGCGGTGAAGGAAGTTTTCTTTTGTGTGGGAATGATTTTAGGCTCAATAACGGGTTCCTTAGGAGGTTGGGTAACCTGTTGTTTTGGCATGTTCTGAATCATAGTGACCATATCTCTATTGGATGGTCCAGCCTTATCACTTTCTTGATCAATGAAAGACAAGGGATTAGTGTGCACATCAAACATATGTTCCATGGCTGCTTGAGTGTCACTAATTTGCCCTTTATCAATACGAACTGCCATATTAAGAGCGCCAATGTTATTATTGAAAAATTTCCAGAAATGATCTAAGTTGTCAAAAGCAATAGTTCCATCTGGAGCTACTCTAGGGGATGAGGATCCATCCTCTTTAACATTTTCTTCTTGTTCATTGTCTTCACCTAGGTCATCTTCTGGTTGATCTAGAGTTTCTCCTTCCGAAATTGGATCTTCAGGAAGGAGATTTGGGTTTCTAGTTTTATCTTCTAACCAATCTTCTTCTTCTCCTTCAGTTTGTTTACCATTCCTAAGTTTAGGCATTGTGCTTAATTTAGATTTCAGCAAATATATATATATATATATATATATATATATATATATATTTTTTTTATATATATATATATGCAACAAGCTTAAGAGGTATATATTAATTATATACCTACTACAATATTTAAAATGAAATGTTTTGGTTTTTGTTATGTTTTTTAGTTTTTTTTTCAAAAGGTTTTAAATGTATTCACGTCGGGTTCACCAAAATGTATTGCTCCAAATTTTTCACACCCTTACCTTCAGGCTATAGGATCCGTGCTCGGAAGGAGGATGTGAAAAGGATGGTGTGGTACCTCGGACCGAGAGGCCTTGCGAAGGTCCCGCCTCTCGGGGAGGTGTATTATGGTGATTTTTTGACGGATGGTGGGTTCACCAGGAAACGTTTGAATGGCGGTTTCCATGCCTAGGTTGGGAATGTGTTTGATGTGTTCAGTTTTAGCTTTAATCATCCAAGTCCTAGGTTTGGCCAAAATGCGTCTAAGCTATTCTATATGAAATGCAGATTTAAATGAAGACAGAAACAGATTTGGACAGAAAAATAGAAAGAACAAGATGGATTAAAGACCCATACCTGATCCGGATGTCTGATGAAGGTTCTAATTTTTGAAGCAGTCAGGATCGTCTGGAATTCGACAGGATCGTCTCCTATCTGACAAGATCGTTTGAGATCTGACGAATTCGTCAGAGACCTGCAAACAGAAAAATAGATGCAAAATACAGAGAATGCAACTATGATAACAGAGGGTAATGATGTAAAATGACAGTAAGAACATTAAAATGATGATAATAAACAAAAACATGAATGCATTATACTGATCTAATGACAATTTATGCTTTTATTATGCATTAAAGCTACATGGGTGAACTCCAAGATGCAGAATAATAAAGAATAACCATAGAATTAACTAAATGCAGAATAATACAATAGAAAAAGGATGAAGAAATGCAAACTCTAGGCACTGATTGCCCCCAATGTGGACTGCAATCGAAATCATCTCGAATTGGGTCGAGATCGTCCGAGATTGTACGAGATCGTCTGAGACGAACTGAGCTTGCTCCGGCTGAAAAAAAATGAAGTTCCTGCAAACAAAATTGAAAAAATGCGAATGCAAACAATGATTTAAGATGGTCTAGTGCGTGTAGAATTCGAGTTACAGGGAATTTCAGCCAGGGGGATGCTAAGGGGAGGGCCTAGGATTAAATAGGCTTAGGAGGGAGGTTAGGAGGTTGGAGATCATCCCTATTTGGGAGATCTCCAATGGGGAGGGTCTCTAACGGCGCAGACACGCTTCTGCCGGATTAGAGACGCCGTTGGAACAGAGACTAATTGTGAAAAATCAGTTTTGGGACAAGATCGTCTGGACGTCCTAGCCTGCAGACGAAATCGTCCGATCTGAGGCGATATCGTCTGATCGACGACGATATCGTCAAACGGTCAAAACAAACTCTAAAAATGGCACGAGAAAGGAGGAAACGGATTAAGCGACGGTTTGGGAGCGGTTTTGGAGGTTGAAATTTGAATTTGAATTATTTACTAGAGTAAGTGTAATTATTAAGGTTTTACTGCACCAATTTTAGGGTGCTACAGATACCAATTTAACGTGGTTCACCCAATGTGGGCTACTCCACAGAGAAAGTATTTCACTAAATTTTTCTCAACAAATGTCTTGGAAATCCTTCCCTATTACAATGTTTATGGACCACTGTTCAAAGGAGACACCAATCCTCTAATCAAGTTTGTGGATCTCTATCCACAAGGGACACCAATCCCAAATTTGGTTCATGGATCTCTATCCACGAGAGAACTCCTCCTTTTCTCTGGCTAGTGATCCTCTAGAATACTACTGCCTCCATTGCACTTGTTTGTGGATATCTCTCCACAAAATACTCTATCCTCACTTAGAATATCTCTGTCTCAAATCTATACTAAACACGATCCTTCAATCTAGCACAAATATGCTCAATATTTGTCTCAAATCTGCACTAAATACAGTCCTTCGATCTAGCATAAATCTGCTCAATATTTGTCTTAAATCTGCTCTAAACACAGTCCTTCAGTCTAGCAAAAATCTGATCAATCTCTGTATCTGATCTACACTAAACACAATTCTTTGTTCCAGCATAAATATGCTCAATATTTGTCTCTGGTTTGGTACAAACATGTCCTTAAATATGCACCAAACTCTATCCTCAAGCCTTAACACAAAGTTTGATCCAATCACAAATCAACTCTGCTAGATCTGCGCCAAGCCTTAACACAAAGCTTGAATAAATCAATCAATCAACTCAACTCTTCAAGTCTTCTCAAATACTTACCTCAAATCTATCCAAAAATTCCTCTCAAGAACTTTTCCAATTTGCTCTCAAGTCTTCTCTAAGACTTACCTCAAATATGTCCAACAAGTCCTCTCAAGAACTTATCCAATCTACTCTCAAGTCTTCTCTAAGACTTGCCTCAAATCTATCCAACAAGTCCTCACTAGAACTTGTCTAATTTGCTCAACAAGTCTTCACCAAGACTTATCTCAAATATGCATTATAAGCTTCCACAAAAGCTCACACTAATATTTTCACAAGTCTTCACCAAGACTTACCTCAAATCTGCTCAACAAGTCCTCACTAGAACTTGCTCAATCTACTCAACAAGTCTTCACCAAAACTTATCTCAAATCTGCTCAACAAGTCCTCACCAGAACTTGTCCAATCTGCTCAACAAGTCTTCACCAATACTTACCTCAAATCTACTTTTTAAGCTTCCACAAAAGCTTACTCATCTCAACTCAATATATTATAGAAAACCTTTTCAATCTCAAAAATAAGTTTCACATAGAATCTTGTTTGACTTTAGAAACATATAGAGAATGGTTAAAGACTCAATATGTTTCACACTCACAAAATACTCATAAAAATCAACTTGATTTCTTCCAAAAAACCTCTTCAATCTCACAAAAAAATTTCACTCAGAATTTTTTTTAACCATAGAAACATATAGAGAATGGTAAGAGACTCAGTATGTTTCACACTCAATCACTTTCAATATTTGTCTCAAATTTATAAAGAACAAGTTGTTTCACATAACTTTAACTATCACTCCAACACTTTCAATCAACTATGCTCAATCAACTCCACTCAACCAATCACTCAATGAAACACAACTTGCTTACAAACCCTAAACAAGTGTTTCACAATGCTTTCAACAACTCACACTATGGAACTCAACCTTGACTCAAGATGATTCCAAATTCACATAACAATGATACTCATGGTCTTTTCACAAACCTTAATCAAGCATATGAAAGCTCACTCAATATTTTCAACAATGCTTATCAAACAAGGTTTCTAGCATCAACTTTCATTCCAGAAAACCCACATCAATCAATATTAGATATCTTAAAACCAAACTCAAAAATACTTATCAAACAATCCTTTTCACTCCAGCTTAGCATTGACAACATCCAACAATATTTCACTCACAAGGAAGATATGCCCATACCTTTTGTTTGATGAAGGATTGACCTCAAAACCTGTCTCAATCACAATCAACCTCTTTGCAAATTTTAAAGGTTAGGTAGCAAAAACCTTCTCAAATTTTTATTCAAATATTCCCTCAAAATATTTCACCATATAAAACATTAAATCTCAATTACACCTGATAATCTCCACACTTAAAAATGATTAGCAAAAATTAAACAACAATTAATTTTATTTATTCACCTTATTACTCCTTCCAAATTTAATCATCAAAATCACAATATAAAATTTAATTTTCATAAACCTTATATCTCCCTCCTAACATAAAAACCTCATGCCAAATAAAACCTTAGGATAAAATTTAATTTTAAAATTAAATACCTTTTTTACCCTCGATGGGATTCGATCCCCCGCTGCGCTGCCACCAGTGCTATAGTTGCGGCTCAACTACCGCGTGAGCTAGGCGCTCACCTTGGAAGGAAAAACTACCTTGTGCGCTTTGTCTTCTCTGTTGGGTGCTCTAAATGAAAAAAACCACCACAAAACACTGTTGTTGGGATTTGATTGCGAGTTCTCCCACCTTGCAAAGTCTCAACACACAGTCGCTTGCCGCTAGCCCAACCACACGGTTGGTTATGAGGCTTTAAGCCTCCCTCCTTTTGTCCTTCGATGGCCACCGAATAAAACAAAACTTATCTTTTTCCTTGCATGCAAATCACAAAAATCATAGGCTCTCAAATGTAAATCGATCAAAGGTAAGTTCTAAGTCAACCAATGCACATGGTATTTATACCATTGTGTCATCTCCCTTTGGACATCGACGGAGGGGGAAACTGCGTATGACATCGGTGCTTAATAAATAAATCTTTGCCCTTATAACCCTAGCCTTAGGGTTAATTAAATTAAGTTATAAATTAATTAATAATAAAATTATTATAATTATTTAATAACTTTAAGGTTAATTATATTAAATTATAAATTAATTTATAATGAAATTATTATAATTAATTTAACCACTTTAGGTCTTACCATTAGACATTTAATATTATAATAAAATATTATAATATTATTTTTCTTGGGCCTTCCTATTGCTCCTTTACACCTTATCTGACCACCTTGAATATTATAATATTAGATATTATAATATTATTTCCCTTAGGCCTAGAAGCAATATTTCTCTTAAACTGCTTACTGACTCTTGACATCAATGACAACAAAACTTGCTCAAATTTCCAACATCTTCCCCCTTCGACATGTTTGCTTAGAGAGTAATATTTCACCTGGTATTTTGTAGAGACTATTTTCATTTTTCGTTTGGTTTCACTCCCGGGGTGAATGCATTGTTAAAATATTTATGCTTTATATGCATCAGGGTCTTCCCCTTGATGCTTTGCAGCATCTGATGCTCAGGGTTATAATTTTTGCTATTGTCTTTATTAACTCGGGGTATGGATGCAAATAATAACACATGTAAAAGGAGAATAGAGAATTAACCGTGATTACATTCAGGATTTATGTTGATATACCACTGGACACTCTCTTCACCACCTCTATCCTCATCTACATCTTTTCTTTATGGGTGGTGATAGTGTTTGCAATTCTACTTGCAACGTCATGGAAGCAATTATCCACTTTGACCTCCATGGTGATGGACTTCCTCTCGATAGAATATGATGCGGCCATTGTTGAATGTGAACGGATTACTCTTACTTAGCAAGAAACTTATGCTCTTTTTTAATCCTTAGAATCTCTACTCTTTCCTCTACACTATGTTGGTCCGGCTTTCATGCACACCCCGGGAAAAAGGATGAAGGCAAGGAAAGCTCCGGAGACACCCACGGGACTGATCCCACTCATCTTTAGGATCTAGCTGGTTATCCAAGGTGCGAGTTACCGAGTTGGGTCGAATGGCAATTCACTCTTTTCCACTTCTGGAATAGATTTCAATATGGACTGCTCTGTTACCTTACAGGGGGTTCCTGAACTTGTTCAGTAGTTGCAAAAGTTGTTGACAATCAGATTTAACTTGAATTCTTTGATCTAGCTCTCATGGGTCAGCAGATTTAAATAAAAGGCAAACAAAGAAAATAAAAATGGATCATTCACGGTAAGCAAAGAGAGGGTAGGGTAGGGCAGAAAAGAGAAGTTTATCAGACTTTAAACTGTAAAACTCTAAACTATCAATCTTATCTATGCTATCAGCTTCACAATAGAACAAATCCCAGAAGAAAGTGTCCAGTCAGTCTAAGATCACTTTCAACTAAGAGCACAAGGCAAAGTGAAACGGATCTAGCAGAAAATTATAAATCCAAGGGGCAGTTGGTTAAAACGGTATCTTTCACCGGCAGCCTAGCTCACACAAATGAAGACAGAGCAATTAGAACAAACTTACACCTGAAATCTGTAATTTCCCCTAGCAGACAAGAGAACAATTGAAGCCTAACAGCATATTTAATCTTGACAATGGCAGATTTACAGCATATATCTAACAAACATTAAATGGAGCTAGGCCGCAAAAACGCGACATGTCGCGATTTCGCGACATGTCGCGAAATCGCGACCCTCCTGGCCTCCGTACGCTTCTTGATTTTCAGCCGCGATTCTAGAACACGTCGCGATATCGCGACAGTTCCCTTACCTGCATGCGTTGACCGCGTTGACCGCGATTTTGGAACATGTTTCTGACTTAGCCGATTTTTCATCCTGCAGCCCACTTTCTCTCTCCTACCGCGAAAATACGACATGTCGCGATTTCGCGACATGTCGCAAAATCGCGCCCTCCGTACAGCTTGCTTCTCTCTCCCAAAAACTGTCGCGATTTCGCGACATGTCGCGAAATCGCGACCTTTCTGGCACTTAGCCGCATTTTGACTTACCTGTCGCGATATCGCGACATTTCCGAAAATGGAAGTGTCGCGATATCGCGACACTACCAAAAATGGAAAGTTTGATTTTTCGGTGAATTATGCAACTGTTTTCTGGATTTTCTCGGTACCGGTGCAAGATTTTGCTTGTGCATGAATGATTCTAGCATGTAAAAAGTGAATTCTTGGATAACACAGCTAGAATGCAAGAAAAAGCACAACTTTAAAAAGGAGGCAAGCAAATTTGGATTTAAAACCTGAAAAGATCAAGAGGGTCCCTGCTTGCAAAAAATGGAAGTTCAGAATTTTCTAAGGATGGAATCTCATTTTTCAGTGGGGGTGTGTTGCTTATCAACAAATGGCGATATCTGCGGGTAAAATAGTAGCACTATTTTAGAACCCAAGACTCTGGTTTCAAAACAAAAAGACCATGCATCATGCCTTGCCACAGACATTCTTCACAATAAATTGACTGCTAACTGCAAGCTGTTAAAATTTCCCAAGGACATACTAGGCTGGATTACTTCAAGGAAGATTTCTGATGTGCAATTACAAAGGTATAGAACTTTCTTCAAGGATGACTGAATTGAATGATAAACTTGGATTAATCAACTTTTCTAGATTGTAAATGGGGAAACCGAGTAGAGCTCTGTTTACTAGTTTAGCTTTTTACAGCCTAGACAGAGTTACCCTTTAGATTTACACGACCCAATTTACAACTGTAGGGCAGAATCTAATATTGGCTGCCTCTTTTGATCATATAACTCTTTTTTTCTTTTTTTCTTTTCTTATCTCTTTTTTTTTTATCTCTCTTCTTTTTGAAATATATCACTATCTGGAAGACCTTAGAGAAATTACAATTTTCTTTTAATATTTGATCAATCTGAAACTGTTTCAGTCTAGGCATTGATAGCCTCTGGTGACACCCAAATAATTGCATGAACCATAGTCCCCTCTTATAACCAGACTTTTCTTGGATTCCCCGGGAGTTCCTCCAACTAAACAGCATAACAGTTTTTCTATCATTAAAACAAGTCGTGGCAAGTAAGACACAAGATCCAATCATCTCTCTACCTTCATCCTGGATAACAAAATAGTTCCACAGTTCGAGTAAGCGAGACTATCTGAATTAGAATAATGAGCGAAATGGGGCACTGGATTGAGGATTTATCAGCTAGGAATAAAACAATTTTCAGCAGGCTGACTTTTCATTGATTGCTCAAGCAAAGGCAAAGGACAAAAAATTTTAGAAGCCAAAGGACTTTATACAGGCTTCCAAGGACAGACACAAGCTTTAAAGCAAAACAAAATAAAACTGCATAGATTGCAAATAAAATAAACTAAACACAAAACGCACAATTGTACGTGACAAAGGAATAAAACAAACGCAAGGCTATTTACAAAGGATGCAAAGCAAAGAAAAAATTAAGAACTAAAACAAAAGACTGTACCAGACAGCAAAGAAAAGGAAAAGCAGGGAAGAAAATAAAAACTGTACAGGCAATAAAAGAAATAAACTAAAAGAACTGAAGCAAATAAAAAAAAAAAATGAAATAAATTAAAGAATAACTGTACGAACGACAAAGAAAAAGAAATGCAATAAAGAAAAGACTGTATAGACTAAAATAAAAGCAAGCTAAAATAAAAAGACAAAGAAAGGAAATAAAAAGCCGACAAAAGAAATAAAGACAAGCTAAAGAAAAACAACTAAAGAAAGCAAAAAAAAGACATTTAAAAATAAAGCGCACCGACAAAGAAATAAAATTGAAAAACAAATAAATTAAAACTGCAGAGCATTAAAATTAAACGAAACAGATTAAAACGCACGGACATTGAAATAAAACGCACCGACAAAGAAATAAAACGAAAAACTTCAAAGCTTATTTACAATGCATACATATGTTACAACTTCCCTTCATACTCAAAAAATGCAGCGAGTTGGGAAAGCGAGAGAAATGGTGCTTTAAAAAATTTTGACCATGCAAGTAATTTAAAAAAAATTACCTTTCGAGTCCTGTTGACGAAATGCACTCAGGTCGTGCTTCAAAAATTTGCTATCTGGGAAAGACTTGGGTTTACTGTCTTCCCTGTCCCATTTGAAAAACAAATCTGCAACTCCTTCAAATTAAACAAATCATATAATAACAAATCATATGATAACATGTTTATGCTTCTAATTAAAGGGTTTGCAGAGTTCTTTCAAAAGGATTGAATGTAAAAAACCCCCAGGATCAAATACTTTAAAACCTTGACAGACCCAGACCACCACATTTTCAAAATGATGTGACAGCTGAAAGAAATCATGTTTTATCTGTATGCCCTGGTTCTTAACAACTTGAACATTTTGTGGTTGCTGCACTGCTTCAATATCCAGGACTTCAATTTTTATCCCTCTAGCAGAATGCTTACAATTTTCCTTTTCACTTGAGCCTTGCTTAGACTTAACCTCATCAATGTGCAATGTCCAAACATCATTGTTGTTATTGATTAGGGCTATAATTGTTCTCACCTTTTCAGTTGCCAAATCATAAACTCCAATATCTGCATCAACACAGTTTATAGCCTTATCTTTGATATTATGTTCGGAAGTTGCAGGCTTATGTAGAGACAGTTCATCAATTCCAAGTTGGGTGACCACATTCATATTTACCATCTTTTCCTCCTTTTCTTGAAATTCAAGAGGTGGTCCAGAGTAAGCCTCAATCAAGTTAATGTTTTGTCCAACAATGCGAGGCGAGTTCATAGAGGGTGATGTCGGCTTTAAGTTCCCTCATATCCTCAATGATGCTATCCTCCTCAGTTACTTCCGCATAGTGAGATTGAATCTCACTTTCATCATCCTCTGATGAGGAAGGATCATTATTAAGTTCTGGACTCTCACATTTCAAGTCATAACTGTCCATTTTGAACTGTTGAAAATCTTGCATTTCATCCACAGAAGTCCGTACAAGACTTTCTGTCTCTTCGAGAAAAGTGACAGAATCTGAAACCCTGGTTGTACTATTTTTGGGTGAACTAGAAATATCAATATTTCTTTGATCTCTAGGAAAATTTAACTCACCAGGAAAAACTTCAGATTTGGGTGGTGCCAGATCACAACTGTTCAGTTCAAGCACTTGCACTTTGAACTTGTCAAAACTTTTCTCTGTATTTTGCACATGCTGAGTGGATGTCACAGTTAACGGAGTCTCCTTGGGTAGAGCATGACATGTTGGCACTAACTCATGATGTGGAATGGGGTCTGGAACAGGCATGTTCTGTGTAACATAGGATATCAAAGGGCTGCTCAAAATTTGAGGCCCTAAGCTGTCTTTCAAGAATTAAGGCTTCTTTATAAGCCCTCGCCAGGGTTGTAATATTAATGTCTCTCTTGAGGAAAATAGAGGTCACCGAATCCAATGCATTCTTGTAGATTTCTAAGGCCAGATTTGCATTTGGGATGTAATGGCCGATCATTCTACCGTAAGCTCTTTGGAACCTCATATTGAAAGACACTGACGGTTTCTCCCGATTCTCTCTTGATGCTTGGAAAATTGCTTGATATAAAATCGTTGGGATCTATCACTTCACCGAACCGTGATATAAAAGCTTTCTCTAGATCATCCCAACTAGTAATGGAATTTTTGGTGAGGTTTAAAAACCAGTCATAAGCTCCCTCCTGGAGAGTGAACGGGAACAATCTGCGAGCAACATCTTCATGCTTTGTATATTTAACAATTTTAAAGCATTTTTAAAAGCTAGCAGATGTTCTTCTGCAGTTCTTGTCCCATCATGTTTATACCTAGGGAGGTATCTTTCTGGACTTCTGGGCAAGTCATGGGCTATACCCGGAATGTTCAAAGCGGTGGAGCCCAACCAATTTGCCATTAATACTTGGCTGACAGTGATGTTCTGATTTGTAATTGGATAACTGCAAGTGATGATAGAACTGTTCTTAACAAACCACCGAACTTAAGGCCTTCTCTGGCAATTTCAAAAACTGCACTGACAACTTTCAAAATGACGACAATTTAAAAAGACGACAATTTAAAAACGCATCGACAATTTAAAATGCATCGACAATTTATAAAAGCTGTACGACAATTTATAAAACGTATCGGAGTTCACTGTGGGTCCTTCAAATGTTGCTGTTATGCCCTTACAATACTTGAACTGAGTTCATGCCCTCCTTCTAGCGCCAATTAGATGTTGGTGGAGGAGGAGGGGAAAATTGGCTACCAGACTTTGGATAAAATACGTTTATAGTTCCACATACAGTCGGATTTCTCAACTCAAGTGCACTAAGAACAGATGTTCTGGCCCTCCTTCTAGCGCCAATTAGGTGTTGGTCCGGCTTTCATGCACACCCCGGGAAAAAGGATGAAGGCAAGGAAAGCTCCGGAGACACCCACGGGACTGATCCCACTCATCTTTAGGATCTAGCTGGTTATCCAAGGTGCGAGTTACAGAGTTGGGTCGAATGGCAATTCACTCTTTTCCACTTATGGAATAGATTTCAATATGGATCGCTCTGTTACCTTACGGGGGTTCCTGAACTTGTTCGATAGTTGCAAAAGTTGTTGACAATCGGATTTGACTTGAATTCTTGATCTAGCTCTCATGGGTCATGATTTAAATAAAAGGCAAATAAAGAAAATAAAAATGGATCATTCACGGAAAGCAAAGAGAGGGTAGGGTAAGGCGAGAAAGAGAAGTTTATCGAACATCAATTGTAAAACTCTAAACTATCAATCTTATCTATGCTATCGACTTCACAACAGAACAAATCCCGAGAAGAAAGTGTCCAGTCGGTCTAAGATCACTTTCAACTAAGAGCACAAGGCGAGTGAAACAGATCTAGCGAGAAAATCATAAATCCAAGGGGCAGCTGGTTAAAGCGGTATCTTTCACGGCGAGCCTAGCTCGCACGATGAAGACAGAGCAATTAGAACAAACTTAACCTCAAATCTGTAATTTCCCCTAGCAGACAATAGAACAACTGAAGCCTAACAACATATTTAATCTTGACAATGGCAGATTTACAGCATATATCTAACAAACTTTAAATGGAACGGATAACAAAAGAAAATACACTTATCACACTCTGCAAAAGATTAGGCTCCTGGCCATGCTATCACCGAAAAGCTAAAGCACATCAACTCCAAGTCCCGAAACAAAGGATTTCACAAAATTTGCAAGAAATTGCTTATAAGCCTTTATTTCTAAGTCTCCGCCTCCTGCGATTACATTTAGAATTTGTATTTATAGACTCAGGACAGACCCTGATCTTTTCCAAAATATCTTGCTCAAACCCTAAATCTTATCGCACTTAAACCCTAGGACCCGGGTTTTACAATAAAAATCCATTTAAAAATCAAAGTCCGGATAGAACTTAACCCTTCGGCAAATCAGTGCAGTCAGCTGCCATAAATGGAGAAGATAAAATAAAATGCAACTTGCATTCATCCGCAGCTGCAAATAAATGCTTCCATTAATTCTGTTGGTGAGCCGGATGAGTCACCACTTCTCCATCAATTCGATCTCCGCAAATCCATCCCGAAGTTGAAATGGTCTCCATGCTATCAAGTCTGCAATAAATTTGCTATTGAATGCTTTACCGGCTTCTTCTCTTCTAGCATGGCGGTCCTTGACTAAATCCGCACTTTATCTTTGCCTTTATGGTCTTTCCCGGTTGTCCAGTAAGTGCCAGGTGGAATCCTGCATGAAAGACAAAAAGATGCATTAGATTAGCATTTTAATTAAATCAGAAGCTTAAAACATTAAAAACAGATTAAAAACCGCAAAATAAGCTTGCATGTCGGCTTCTGTTTGTCCCATTCACGCTTTGACACGTGTCGCTACCCCAGGAAGCCTTCTGTTTCCCGCTGGAATGCACTTTCAGGTCAACTATGACTTTCTCTCTCCTACCGCGATTCTGCGACATGTCGCGATTTCGCGACATGTCGCGAAATCGCGACCCTACCAGCGCATCGGCAACTTCCTCCCTCGTCGGCCGCAAAACGCGACATGTCGCGATTTCGCGACATGTCGCGAAATCGCGACCCTTCATGGCCTCCGTACGCTTCTTGATTTTCAGCCGCGATTCTAGAACACGTCGCGATATCGCGACGGTTCCCTTACGCATGCGTTGACCGCGTTGACCGCGATTTTGGAACATGTTTACGACTTAGCCGATTTTTCATCCTGCAGACCCATTTTCTCTCTCCTACGCGAAAATGCGACATGTCGCGATTTCGCGACATGTCAAAATCGCGCCCTCCGTACGACTTGCTTCTCTCTCCAAAAAGCGTCGCGATTTCGCGACATGTCGAAATCGCGACCTTTACGCACTTAGCTGCATTTTGACTTACTGTCGCGATATCGCGACATTTCGAAAAATGGAAGTGTCGCGATATCGCGACACTACCAAAAATGGAAAGTTTGATTTTTCGATGAATTTATGCAAGCTGTTTTCGGATTTTCTCGGTACCGGTGCAAGATTTTGCTTGTGCATGAATGATTCTAGCATGTAAAAAGTGAATTCTTGGATAACACAACTAGAATGCAAGAAAAACACAACTTTAAAAAGGAGGCAAGCAAATTATGGATTTAAAACTGAAAATGATCAAGAGGGTCCCTGTTGCAAAAATGGAAGTTCATAATTTTCTAAGGATGGAATCTCATTTTTCAGTGGGGGTGTGTTGCTTATCAACAAATGGCGATATCTGCGGGTAAAATAGTAGCACTATTTTAGAACCCAAGACTCTGGTTTCAAAACAAAAAGACCATGCATCATGCCTTGCCACAAGCATTCTTCACAATAAATTGACTACTAGCTGCAAGTGTTAAAATTTCCCAAGGACATACTGGCTGGATTACTTCAAGGAAGATTTCGATGTGCAATTACAAAGGGTATAGAACTTTCTTCAAGGATGACTGAATTGAATGATAAACTTGGATTAATCAACTTTTCTAGATTGTAAATGGGGAAACCGAGTAGAGCTCCGTTTACTAGTTTAGCTTTTACTGACCTAGACAGAGTTACCCTTTAGATTTACACGACCCAATTTACAACTGTAGGGCAGAATCTAATATTGGCTGCCTCTTTTGATCATATAACTCTTTTTTTCTTTTTTTCTTTTCTTATCTCTCTTTTTTTTATCTCTCTTCTTTTTGAAATATATCACTATCTGGAAGACCTTAGAGAAATTACAATTTTCTTTTAATATTTGATCAATCGGAACTGTTTCAGTCTAGGCATTGATAGCCTCTGTGGATACCCAAATAATTGCATGAACCATAGTCCCCTCTTATAACTGACTTTTCTTGGATTCCCCGGGAGTTCCTCCAACTAAACAGCATAATAGTTTTTCTATCATTAAAACAACTGTGGCAAGTAAGACACAAGATCCAATCATCTCTCTACCTTCATCCTGGATAACAAAATAGTTCCACAGTTTAGTGCAAGCAGACTATCTCAATTAGAATAATGAGCGAGAATGGGGAGGCACTTGGATTGAGGATTTATCGACTAGGAATAAAACAATTTTTAGCGGTGACTTTTCATTGATTGCTCGAGGCAGAGGTTAAAGGACATAGAATTTTAGAAGCCAAAGGACTTTGTACGAGCTTCCAAGGACAGCACGAGCTTTAAAGCAAAACAAAATAAAACATATAAAAAAGAAAAGGAAAACGGGGAAGAAAATAAAAGCGTAGAATAAAAGAAATAAACTAAAAGAGCTAAGCAAATAAAAAATTGAAATAAATTAAGCAAAAAGAAAAAGAAATGCAATAAAGAAAAGAGTAGAGACTAAAATAAAAGCAAGCTAAAATAAAAAGACAAAGAAAGGAAATAAAAAGCAGCGAAAAGAAATAAAAAGCTAAAAAAAAACTAAAGAAAGCGAAAAACCAACTGTACGAGACATTTAAAAATAAAGCGCACGACAAAGAAATAAACGAAAAACAAATAAATTAAAGCTGAGAGCATTAAAATTAAGCGAAACAGATTAAAGCGCACAGACATTGAAATAAAAACGCACGACAAAGAAATAAAGCTGAAAAACTTCAAAGCTTATTTACAATGCATACATATGTTACAACTTCCCTTCATACTCAAAAAATGCAGCGGTTGGGAAAGCGAGAGAAATGGTGCTTTAAAAAATTTTGACCATGCAAGTAATTTAAAAAAAATTACCTTTCGAGTCCTGTTGACGAAATGCACTCAGGTCGTGCTTCAAAAATTTGCTATCTGGGAAAGACTTGGGTTTACTGTCTTCCCTGTCCCATTTGAAAAACAAATCTGCAACTCCTTCAAATTAAACAAATCATATAATAACAAATCATATGATAACATGTTTATGCTTCTAATTAAAGGGTTTGCGAGTTCTTTCAAAAGGATTTGAATGTAAAAAACCCCGAGGATCAAATACTTTAAAACCTTGACAGACCCAGACCACCACATTTTCAAAATGATGTGACAGCTGAAAGAAATCATGTTTTATCTGTATGCCCTGGTTCTTAACAACTTGAACATTTTGTGGTTGCTGCACTACTTCAATATCCAGGACTTCAATTTTTATCCCTCTAGCAGAATGCTTACAATTTTCCTTTTCACCTGAGCCTTGCTTAGACTTAACCTCATCAATGTGCAATGTCCAAACATCATTGTTGTTATTGATTAGGGCTATAATTGTTCTCACCTTTTCAGTTGCCAAATCATAAACTCCAATATCTGCATCAACACAGTTTATAGCCTTATCTTTGATATTATGTTCAGAAGTTGCAGGCTTATGTTGAGACAGTTCATCAATTCCAAGTTGGCTGACCACATTCATATTTACTATCTTTTCCTCCTTTTCTTGAAATTCAACAGGTGGTCCAGAGTAAGCCTCAATCAAGTTAATGTTTTGTCCAACAATCTGAGGCAGTTCATAGAGGGTGATGTCAGCTTTAAGTTCCCTCATATCCTCAATGATGCTATCCTCCTCAGTTACTTCTGCATAGTGAGATTGAATCTCACTTTCATCATCCTCTGATGAGGAAGGATCATTATTAAGTTCTGGACTCTCACATTTCAAGTCATAACTGTCCATTTTGAACTGTTGAAAATCTTGCATTTCATCCACAGAAGTCTGTACAAGACTTTCTGTCTCTTCGGGAAAAGTGACAGAATCTGAAACCCTGGTTGTACTATTTTTGGGTGAACTAGAAATATCAATATTTCTTTGATCTCTAGGAAAATTTAACTCACCAGGAAAAACTTCAGATTTGGGTGGTGCCGGATCACAAGCTGTTCGGTTCAAGCACTCGCACTTTGAACTTGTCAAACTTTTCTCTGTATTTTGCACATGTTGAGTGGATGTCACAGTTAACGGAGTCTCCTTGGGTAGAGCATGACATGTTGGCACTAACTCATGATGTGGAATGGGGTCTGGAACAGGCATGTTCTGTGTAACATAGGATATCAAAGGGCTGCTCAAAATTTGAGGCCCTAGCTGTCTTTCAAGAATTAAGGCTTCTTTATAAGCCCCTGCCAGGGTTGTAATATTAATGTCTCTCTTGAGGAAAATAGAGGTCACCGAATCCAATGCATTCTTGTAGATTTCTAAGGCCAGATTTGCATTTGGGATGTAATGGCCAGTCATTCTACCGTAAGCTCTTTGGAACCTCATATTGAAAGACCTGACAGTTTCTCCCGACTCTCTCTTGATGCTGGAAAATTGCTGATATAAAATGCTGGGATCTATCACTTCACCGAACTGTGATATAAAAGCTTTCTCTAGATCATCCCAACTAGTAATGGAATTTTTGGTGAGGTTTAAAAACCAGTCATAAGCTCCCTCCTGGAGAGTGAACGGGAACAATCTGCAGGCAACATCTTCATGCTGTATATTTAACAATTTTAAAGCATTTTTAAAAGCTAGCAGATGTTCTTCTGCAGTTCTTGTCCCATCATTTTTGTACCTAGGGAGGTACCTTTCTGGACTTCTGGGCAGGTCATGGGCTATACCCGGAATGTTCAAAGCGGTGGAGCCCAACCAATTTGCCATTATTACTTGGCTGACAGTGATGTTCTGATTTGTAATTGGATAAGCGCAAGTGATGATAGAAGCTGTTCTTAACAAACCACGAACTTAAGGCCTTCTCCGGCAATTTTAAAAACTGCATCGACAACTTTAAAATGCTGACAATTTAAAAAGCATGACAATTTAAAAGCTGTTTGACAATTTATAAACGTCTTGACAATTTATAAAAGCTGATCAGGAGTTCATCGTGGGTCCTTCAAATGTTGTTGTTATGCCCTTACAATACTTGAACCGAGTTCATGCCCTCCTTCTAGCGCCAATTAGATGTTGGTCGAGGAGGAGGGAAAATTAGCTACCGGACTTTGGATAAAATACGTATAGTCCACATACGGATTGGTCTCAACTCAAGTGCACTAAGAACAGATGTTCTGTGGCCCTCCTTCTAGCGCCAATTAGGTGTTGGTCCGGCTTTCATGCACAACCCGGGAAAAAGGATGAAGGCAAGGAAAGCTCCGGAGACACCCACGGGACTGATCCCACTCATCTTTAGGATCTATCTGGTTATCCAAGGTGCGAGTTACAGAGTTGGGTCGAATGGCAATTCACTCTTTTCCACTTCTGGAATAGATTTCGATATGGACTGCTCTGTTACCTTACAGGGGGTTCTTGAACTTGTTCAGTAGTTGCAAAAGTTGTTGACAATCAGATTTGACTTGAATTCTTTGATCTAGCTCTCATGGGTCAACAGATTTAAATAAAAGGCAAATAAAGAAAATAAAAATGGATCATTCACGGTAAGCAAAGAGAGGGTAGGGTAGGGCAGAAAGAGAAGTTTATCAAACATCAACTGTAAAACCCTAAACTATCAATCTTATCTATGCTATCTAGCTTCACAACAGAACAAATCCGAGAAGAAAGTGTCCAGTCAGTCTAAGATCACTTTCAACTAAGAGCACAAGGCCGAGTGAAACAGATCTAGCAGAAAATCATAAATCCAAGGGCAGCTGGTTAAAACTGGTATCTTTCACCGGCAGCCTAGCTCGCACAGTGAAGACAGAGCAATTAGAACAAACTTACACCTGAAATCTGTAATTTCCCCTAGCAAGACAATAGAACAACTGAAGCCTAACAGCATATTTAATCTTGACAATGGCAGATTTCTGACATATATCTAACAAACTTTAAATGGAACGGATAACAAAAGAAAATACACTTATCACACTCTGCAAAAGATTAGGCTCCTGGCCATGCTATCACAGAAAAGCTAAAGCACATCAACTCCAAGTCCAGAAACAAAGGATTTCACAAAATTTGCAAGAAATTGCTTATAAGCCTTTATTTCTAAGTCTCCGCCTCCTGCGATTACATTTAGAATTTGTATTTATAGACTCAGGACAGACCCTGATCTTTTCCAAAATATCTTGCTCAAACCCTAAATCTTATCGCACTTAAACCCTAGGACCCGGGTTTTACAATAAAAATCCATTTAAAAATCAAAGTCCGGATAGAACTTAACCCTTCGGCAAATCTGTGCAGTCAGCTGCCATAAATGGAGAAGATAAAATAAAATGCAACTTGCATTCATCCGCAGCTGCAAATAAATGCCTCCATTAATTCTGCTGGTGAGCCGGATGAGTCACCACTTCTCCATCAATTCGATCTCCGCAAATCCATCCCGAAGTTGAAATGGTCTCCATGCTATCAAGTCTGCAATAAATTTGTCATTGAATGCTCTCACCGGCGACTTCTCTTCTAGCATGGCGGTCCTTGACTAAATCTGCACTTTAAATTTGCCTTTATGGTCTTTCCCGGTTGTCCCGTAAGTGCCAGATGGAATCCTGCATGAAAGACAAAAAGATGCATTAGATTAGCATTTTAATTAAATCGAAGCTTAAAACATTAAAAACAGATTAAAAACCGCAAAATAAGCTTGCATGTCGGCTTCTGTTTGTCCCATTCACGCTTTGACACGTGTCGCTACCCCAGGAAGCCTTATGTTTCCCGTCGGAATGCACTTTCAGGTCAACTATGACTTTCTCTCTCCTGCCGCGATTCTGCGACATGTCGCGATTTCGCGACATGTCGCGAAATCGCGACCCTCCCAGCGCATCGGCAACTTCCTCCCTCGTCGGCCGCGAAAACGCGACATGTCGCGATTTCGCGACATGTCGCGAAATCGCGACCCTTCCTGGCCTCCGTACGCTTCTTGATTTTCAGCCGCGATTTTAGAACACGTCGCGATATCGCGACAGTTCCCTTACTGCATGCGTTGACCGCGTTGACCGCGATTTTGGAACATGTTTCTGACTTAGCCGATTTTTCATCCTGCAGCCCACTTTCTCTCTCCTGCCGCGAAAATGCGACATGTCGCGATTTCGTGACATGTCGCAAAATCGCGCCCTCCGTACAGCTTGCTTCTCTCTCCAAAAAACTGTCGCGATTTCGCGACATGTCGGAAATCGCGACCTTTACGGCACTTAGCCGCATTTTGACTTACTGTCGCGATATCGCGACATTTCGAAAATGGAAGTGTCGCGATATCGCGACACTACCAAAAATGGAAAGTTTGATTTTTCGGTGAATTTATGCAACTGTTTTCCGGATTTTCTCGGTACCGGTGCAAGATTTTGCTTGTGCATGAATGATTCTAGCATGTAAAAAGTGAATTCTTGGATAACACGACTAGAATGCAAGAAAAACACAACTTTAAAAAGGAGGCAAGCAAGATTTAAAACTGAAAATGATCAAGAGGGTCCCTGTTGCAAAAATGGAAGTTCATAATTTTCTAAGGATGGAATCTCATTTTTCAGTGGGGGTGTGTTGCTTATCAACAAATGGCGATATCTGCGGGTAAAATAGTAGCACTATTTTAGAACCCAAGACTCTGGTTTCAAAACAAAAAGACCATGCATCATGCCTTGCCACGGGCATTCTTCACAATAAATTGACTACTAAGCGCAATTGTTAAAATTTCCCAAGGACATACTGAGTTGGATTACTTCAAGGAAGATTTACGATGTGCAATTACAAAGGGTATAGAACTTTCTTCAAGGATGACTGAATTGAATGATAAACTTGGATTAATCAACTTTTCTAGATTGTAAATGGGGAAACCGAGTAGAGCTCTGTTTACTAGTTTAGCTTTTTACAACCTAGACAGAGTTACCCTTTAGATTTACACGACCCAATTTACAACTGTAGGGCAGAATCTAATATTGGCTGCCTCTTTTGATCATATAACTCTTTTTTTTTTTCTTTTTTTCTTTTCTTATCTCTTTTTTTTATCTCTCTTCTTTTTGAAATATATCACTATCTGGAAGACCTTAGAGAAATTACAATTTTCTTTTAATATTTGATCAATCTGGAACTGTTTCAGTCTAGGCATTGATAGCCTCTGGTGACACCCAAATAATTGCATGAACCATAGTCCCCTCTTATAACCAGCTTTTCTTGGATTCCCAGGGAGTTCCTCCAACTAAACGACATAGCAGTTTTTCTATCATTAAAACAACTGTGGCAAGTAAGACACAAGATCCAATCATCTCTCTACCTTCATCCTGGATAACAAAATAGTTCCACTATTCAGAGTAAGCAGACTATCTCAATTAGAATAATGAGCAGAATGGGGAGCACTGGATTGTGGATTTATCAGCTAGGAATAAAACAATTTTCAGCGGTGACTTTTCATTGATTGCTCGAGCAGAGGTTAAAAATAGAATTTTAGAAGCCAAAGGACTTTGTACGAGGCTTCCAAGGACAGGCACGAAGCTTTAAAGCAAAACAAAATAAAATAGAAAAGGAAAGCGGGAAGAAAATAAAAACTGCTGGCAATAAAAGAAATAAACTAAAAGAATGAAGCAAATAAAAAATGAAATAAATAAAAACGGCAAAGAAAAAGAAATGCAATAAAGAAAAGACTGAGACTAAAATAAAAGCAAGCTAAAATAAAAAGACAAAGAAAGGAAATAAAAGAGCAAAGAAATAAAAGCTAAAGAGAAAAACTAAAGAAAAAAAACATTTAAAAATAAAGGAAATAAAAACAAATAAATTAAAGCGGAGCATTAAAATTAAAGCGAAGATTAAGAGACAGATTGAAATAAAACGCACGACAAAGAAATAAAACTGAAAAACTTCAAAGCTTATTTACAATGCATACATATGTTACAACTTCCCTTCATACTCAAAAAATGCAGCCAGTTGGGAAAGCAGAGAAATGGTGCTTTAAAAAATTTTGACCATGCAAGTAATTTAAAAAAAATTACCTTTCAGGTCCTGTTGACGAAATGCACTCCAGACTGTGCTTCAAAAATTTGCTATCTGGGAAAGACTTGGGTTTACTGTCTTCCCTGTCCCATTTGAAAAACAAATCTGCAACTCCTTCAAATTAAACAAATCATATAATAACAAATCATATGATAACATGTTTATGCTTCTAATTAAAGGGTTTGCAGAGTTCTTTCAAAAGGACTTGAATGTAAAAAACCCCGAGGATCAAATACTTTAAAACCTTGACAGACCCAGACCACCACATTTTCAAATTGATGTGACAACTGAAAGAAATCATGTTTTATCTGTATGCCCTGGTTCTTAACAACTTGAACATTTTGTGGTTGCTGCACTGCTTCAATATCCAGGACTTCAATTTTTATCCCTCTAGCAGAATGCTTACAATTTTCCTTTTCACCCGAGCCTTGCTTAGACTTAACCTCATCAATGTGCAATGTCCAAACATCATTGTTGTGATTGATTAGAGCTGTAACTGTTCTCACCTTTTCAGTTGCCAAATCATAAACTCCAATATCTGCATCAACACAGTTTATAGCCTCCTCTTTGATATTATGTTCAAAGTTGCAGGCTTATGTTGAGACAGTTCATCAATTCCAAGTTGGCTGACCACATTCATATTTACTATCTTTTCCTCCTTTTCTTGAAATTCAACAGGTGGTCCAGAGTAAGCCTCAATCAAGTTAATGTTTTGTCCAACAATCTGAGGCAGTTCATAGAGGGTGATGTCAGCTTTAAGTTCCCTCATATCCTCAATGATGCTATCCTCCTCAGTTACTTTTGCATAGTGAGATTGAATCTCACTTTCATCATCCTCTGATGAGGAAGGATCATTATTAAGTTCTGGACTCTCACATTTCAAGTCATAACTGTCCATTTTGAACTGTTGAAAATCTTGCATTTCATCCACAGAAGTCTGTACAAGACTTTCTGTCTCTTCGGGAAAAGTGACAGAATCTGAAACCCTGGTTGTACTATTTTTGGGTGAACTAGAAATATCAATATTTCTTTGATCTCTAGGAAAATTTAACTCACCAGGAAAAACTTCAGATTTGGGTGGTGCCAGATCACAACTGTTCAGTTCAAGCACCTGCACTTTGAACTTGTCAGAACTTTTCTCTGTATTTTGCACATGTTGAGTGGATGTCACAGTTAACGGAGTCTCCTTGGGTAGAGCATGACATGTTGGCACTAACTCATGATGTGGAATGGGGTCTGGAACAGGCATGTTCTGTGTAACATAGGATATCAAAGGACTGCTCAAAATTTGAGGCCCTAGCTGTCTTTCAAGAATTAAGGCTTCTTTATAAGCCCCTGCCAGGGTTGTAATATTAATGTCTCTCTTGAGGAAAATAGAGGTCACCGAATCCAATGCATTCTTGTAGATTTCTAAGGCCAGATTTGCATTTGGGATGTAATGGCCGATCATTCTACCGTAAGCTCTTTGGAACCTCATATTGAAAGACCTGACGGTTTCTCCCGACTCTCTCTTGATGCTTGGAAAATTGCTTGATATAAAATGCTGGGATCTATCACTTCACCGAACTGTGATATAAAAGCTTTCTCTAGATCATCCCAACTAGTAATGGAATTGCTGGTGAGGTTTAAAAACCAGTCATAAGCTCCCTCCTGGAGAGTGAACGGGAACAATCTGCAGGCAACATCTTCATGCTGTATATTCAATAATCTTAAAGCATTTTTAAAAGCTAGCAGATGTTCTTCTGCGGTTCTTGTCCCATCATGTTTGTACCTAGGGAGATACCTTTCTGGACTTCTGGGCAAGTCATGGGCTATACCCGGAATGTTCAAAGCTGTGGAGCCCAACCAATTTGCCATTATTACTTGGCTGACAGTGATGTTCTGATTTGTAATTGGATAACTGCAAGTGATGATAGAACTGTTCTTAACAAACCACTGAACTTAAGGCCTTCTCTGGCAATTTCAAAAACTGCACTGACAACTTTAAAAAGCGTACTGACAATTTAAAAATGCACTGACAATTTAAAAATGATGACAATTTATAAAGCATCTGACAATTTATAAAGCTGATCAGGAGTTCATGTGGGTCCTTCAAATGTTCTTGTTATGCCCTTACAATACTTGAACCGAGTTCAGCCCTCCTTCTAGCGCCAATTAGATGCTGGCTGAGGAGGAGGAAAATTGCTACCTTTGGATAAAATACTATTCCACATACATGTTTCTCAACTCAAGTGCACTAAGAACGGATGTTCTGTGGCCCTCCTTCTAGCGCCAATTAGGTGTTGGTCCGGCTTTCATGCACACCCCGGGAAAAAGGATGAAGGCAAGGAAAGCTCCGGAGACACCCACGGGACTGATCCCACTCATCTTTAGGATCTAGCTGGTTATCCAAGGTGCGAGTTACAGAGTTGGGTCGAATGGCAATTCACTCTTTTCCACTTCTGGAATAGATTTCAATATGGACTGCTCTGTTACCTTACAGGGGGTTCCTGAACTTGTTCAGTAGTTGCAAAAGTTGTTGACAATCAGATTTGACTTGAATTCTTTGATCTAGCTCTCATGGGTCAGCAGATTTAAATAAAAGGCAAACAAAGAAAATAAAAATGGATCATTCACGGTAAGCAAAGAGAGGGTAGGGTAAGACAGAAAGATAAGTTTATCAAACTCAACTGTAAAACCTAAACTATCAATCTTATCTATGCTACGAGCTTCACAACAGAACAAATCCCGAGAAGAAAGTGTCCGATCGGTCTAAGATCACTTTCAACTAAGAGCATAAGGCAGAGTGAAACGGATCTAGCAGAAAATTATAAATCCAAGGGCAGCTGGTTAAAACTGGTATCTTTCACCGACAGCCTAGCTCGCACAGTGAAGACAGAGCAATTAGAACAAACTTACACCTGAAATCTGTAATTTCCCCTAGCAGACAATAGAACAACTGAAGCCTAACAGCATATTTAATCTTGACAATGGCAGATTTACAGACATATATCTAACAAACTTTAAATGGAACGGATAACAAAAGAAAATACACTTATCACACTCTGCAAAAGATTAGGCTCCTGGCCATGCTATCACGGAAAAGCTAAAGCACATCAACTCCAAGTCCGAGAAACAAAGGATTTCACAAAATTTGCAAGAAATTGCTTATAAGCCTTTATTTCTAAGTCTCCGCCTCCTGCGATTACATTTAGAATTTGTATTTATAGACTCAGGACAAACCCTGATCTTTTCCAAAATATCTTGCTCAAACCCTAAATCTTATCGCACTTAAACCCTAGGACCCGGGTTTTACAATAAAAATCCATTTAAAAATCAAAGTCCGGATAGAACTTAACCCTTCGGCAAATCAGTGCAGTCAGCTGCCATAAATGGAGAAGATAAAATAAAATGCAACTTGCATTCATTCGCATCTGCAAATAAATGCCTCCATTAATTCTGCTGGTGAGCCGGATGAGTCACCACTTCTCCATCAATTCGATCTCCGCAAATCCATCCCGAAGTTGAAATGGTCTCCATGCTATCAAGTCTGCAATAAATTTGTCATTGAATGCTTTACCGGCTTCTTCTCTCCTAGCATGGCGGTCCTTGACTAAATCCGCACTTTATCTTTGCCTTTATGGTCTTTCCCGGTTGTCCCGTAAGTGCCAGGTGGAATCCTGCATGAAAGACAAAAAGATGCATTAGATTAGCATTTTAATTAAATCGGAAGCTTAAAACATTAAAAACAGATTAAAAACCGCAAAATAAGCTTGCATGTCGGCTTCTGTTTGTCCCATTCACGCTTTGACACGTGTCGCTACCCCAGGAAGCCTTCTATTTCCCGTCGGAATGCACTTTCGGGCCAACTATGACTTTCTCTCTCCTACCGCGATTCTGCGACATGTCGCGATTTCGCGACATGTCGCGAAATCGCGACCCTGCCAGCGCATCGGCAACTTCCTCCCTCGTCGGCCGCGAAAACGCGACATGTCGCGAAATCGCGACCCTTCCTGGCCTCCGTACGCTTCTTGATTTTCAGCCGCGATTCTAGAACACGTCGCGATATCGCGACAGTTCCCTTACCTGCATGCGTTGACCGCGTTGACCGCGATTTTGGAACATGTTTGCGACTTAGCCGATTTTTCATCCTGCAGCCCATTTTCTCTCTCCTATCGCGAAAATGCGACATGTCGCGATTTCGCGACATGTCGCAAAATCGCGCCCTCCGTACAGCTTGCTTCTCTCTCCAAAAGCGTCGCGATTTCGCGACATGTCGGAAATCGCGACCTTTCGCACTTAGCCGCATTTTGACTTACCTGTCGCGATATCGCGACATTTCCAAAAATGGAAGTGTCGCGATATCGCGACACTACCAAAAATGGAAAGTTTGATTTTTCAGTGAATTTATGCAACTGTTTTCTGGATTTTCTCGGTACCGGTGCAAGATTTTGCTTGTGCATGAATGATTCTAGCATGTAAAAAGTGAATTCTTGGATAACACAGCTAGAATGCAAGAAAAAGCACAACTTTAAAAAGGAGGCAAGCAAATTATGGATTTAAAACCTGAAAATGATCAAGAGGGTCCCTGCTGCAAAAAATGAAAGTTCAGAATTTTCTAAGGATGGAATCTCATTTTTCAGTGGGGGTGTGTTGCTTATCAACAAATGGCGATATCTGCGGGTAAAATAGTAGCACTATTTTAGAACCCAAGACTCTGGTTTCAAAACAAAAAGACCATGCATCATGCCTTGCCACAGGCATTCTTCACAATAAATTGACTGCTAACTGCAAGCTGTTAAAATTTTCCAAGGACATACTAGGCTGGATTACTTCAAGGAAGATTTCTGATGTGCAATTACAAAGGTATAGAACTTTCTTCAAGGATGACTGAATTGAATGATAAACTTGGATTAATCAACTTTTCTAGATTGTAAATGGGGAAACCGAGTAGAGCTCTGTTTACTAGTTTAGCTTTTTACGACCTAGACAGAGTTACCCTTTAGATTTACACGACCCAATTTACAACTGTAGGGCTGAATCTAATATTGGCTGCCTCTTTTGATCATATAACTCTTTTTTTCTTTTTTTCTTTTCTTATCTCTCTTTTTTTATCTCTCTTCTTTTTGAAATATATCACTATCTGGAAGACCTTAGAGAAATTACAATTTTCTTTTAACATTTGATCAATCCGGAACTGTTTCAGTCTAGGCATTGATAGCCTCTGGTGACACCCAAATAATTGCATGAACCATAGTCCCCTCTTATAACCAGCTTTTCTTGGATTCCCAGGGAGTTCCTCCAACTAAACAACATAACAGTTTTTCTATCATTAAAACAACGTGGCAAGTAAGACACAAGATCCAATCATCTCTCTACCTTCATCCTGGATAACAAAATAGTTCCACAGTTCGAGTAAGCAGACTATCTCAATTAGAATAATGAGCATAATGGGGGGGCATTGGATTGAGGATTTATCGACTAGGAATAAAACAATTTTCAGCGGTGACTTTTCATTGATTGCTCAGCAGAGGTTAAAAATAGAATTTTAGAAGCCAAAGGACTTTGTACGAGCTTCCAAGGACAGACACGAGCTTTAAAGCAAAAAAAATAAAATAAGCAAAGAAAAGGAAAAGCAGGAAGAAAATAAAAGCGTACAGAATAAAAGAAATAAACTAAAAGAACTGAAGCAAATAAAAAGAATGAAATAAATTAAATACAACGACAAAGAAAAAGAAATGCAATAAAGAAAAGACGTAAGACTAAAATAAAAGCAAGCTAAAATAAAAAGACAAAGAAAGGAAATAAAACGACAAAAGAAATAAAACAAGCTAAAAAAAAAAACTAAAGAAAAAAACCGAATTTAAAAATAAAACACACGACAAAGAAATAAACTGAAAAACAAATAAATTAAAACTAGAGCATTAAAATTAAACTGAAACAGATTAAACGCACATTGAAATAAAAACTGCACTGACAAAGAAATAAAACTGAAAAACTTCAAAGCTTATTTACAATGCATACATATGTTACAACTTCCCTTCATACTCAAAAAATGCAGCAGTTGGGAAAGCGGAGAAATGGTGCTTTAAAAAATTTTGACCATGCAAGTAATTTAAAAAAAATTACCTTTCGAGTCCTGTTGACGAAATGCACTCAGGTCGTGCTTCAAAAATTTGCTATCTGGGAAAGACTTGGGTTTCTTGTCTTCCCTGTCCCATTTGAAAAACAAATCTGCAACTCCTTCAAATTAAACAAATCATATAATAACAAATCATATGATAACATGTTTATGCTTCTAATTGAAGGGTTTGCAGAGTTCTTTCAAAAGGACTGAATGTAAAAAACCCCCAGGATCAAATACTTTAAAACCTTGACAGACCCAGACCACCACATTTTCAAAATGATGTGACAACTGAAAGAAATCATGTTTTATCTGTATGCCCTGGTTCTTAACAACTTGAACATTTTGTGGTTGCTGCACTGCTTCAATATCCAGGACTTCAATTTTTATCCCTCTAGCAGAATGCTTACAATTTTCCTTTTCACCTGAGCCTTGCTTAGACTTAACCTCATCAATGTGCAATGTCCAAACATCATTGTTGTTATTGATTAGGGCTATAATTGTTCTCACCTTTTCAGTTGCCAAATCATAAACTCCAATATCTCGCATCAACACGGTTTATAGCCTCCTCTTTGATATTATGTTCGAAGTTGCGAGCTTATGTTGAGACAGTTCATCAATTCCAAGTTGGCTCGACCACATTCATATTTACTATCTTTTCCTCTTTTTCTTGAAATCCAATAGGTGGTCCAGAGTAAGCCTCAATCAAGTTAATGTTTTGTCCAACAATCTAAGGTAGTTCATAGAGGGTGATGTCAGCTTTAAGTTCCCTCATATCCTCAATGATGCTATCCTCCTCGGTTACTTCGCATAGTGAGATTGAATCTCACTTTCATCATCCTCCGATGAGGAAGGATCATTGTTAAGTTCTGGACTCTCACATTTCAAGTCATAACTGTCTCTTTTGAACTGTTGAAAATCTTGCATTTCATCCACAGAAGTCCGTACAAGACTTTCCGTCTCTTCGGGAAAAGTGACAGAATCTGAAACCCTGGTTGTACTATTTTTGGGTGAACTAGAAATATCAATATTTCTTTGATCTCTAGGAAAATTTAACTCACCAGGAAAAACTTCAGATTTGGGTGGTGCCAGATCACAACTGTTCAGTTCAAGCACCTGCACTTTGAACTTGTCGAACTTTTCTCCGTATTTTGCACATGCTGAGTGGATGTCACAGTTAACGGAGTCTCCTTGGGTAGAGCATGACATGTTGGCACTAACTCATGATGTGGAATGGGGTCTGGAACAGGCATGTTCTGTGTAACATAGGATATCAAAGGACTGCTCAAAATTTGAGGCCCTAAGCTGTCTTTCAAGAATTAAGGCTTCTTTATAAGCCCCTGCCAGGGTTGTGATATTAATGTCTCTCTTGAGGAAAATAGAGGTCACTGAATCCAATGCATTCTTGTAGATTTCTAAGGCCAAATTTGAATTTGGGATGTAATGGCCAATCATTCTACCGTAAGCTCTTTGGAACCTCATATTGAAAGACCTGGCAGTTTCTCCCGACTCTTTCTTGATGCTGGAAAATTGTTGATATAAAATGCTGGGATCTATCACTTCACCGAAGCTGTGATATAAAAGCTTTCTCTAGATCATCCCAACTAGTAATGGAATTGCTGGTGAGGTTTAAAAACCAGTCATAAGCTCCCTCCTGGAGAGTGAACGGGAACAATCTGCAGGCAACATCTTCATGCTGTATATTCAACAATCTTAAAGCATTTTTAAAAGCTAGCAGATGTTCTTCTGCAGTTCTTGTCCCATCATGTTTGTACCTAGGGAGGTATCTTTCTGGACTTCTGGGCAAGTCATGGGCTATACCCGGAATGTTCAAAGCTGTGGAGCCCAACCAATTTGCCATTATTACTTGGCTGACAGTGATGTTCTGATTTGTAATTGGATAACTGCAAGTGATGATAGAACTGTTCTTAACAAACCACTGAACTTAAGGCCTTCTCTGGCAATTTTAAAAACTGTACTGACAACTTTAAAAGCGACGACAATTTAAAAACTGCACTGACAATTTAAAAACTGCACTGACAATTTAAAAACTGTACTGACAATTTATAAACTGTACTGACAATTTATAAAACTGTCCGGAGTTCACTGTGGGTCCTTCAAATGTTGTTGTTATGCCCTTACAATACTTGAACTGAGTTCATGCCCTCCTTCTAGCGCCAATTAGATGTTGGCTGAGGAGGAGGGGAAAATTGGCTACCAGACTTTGGATAAAATACTTACAGTTCCACATACAGTCGGATTTCTCAACTCAAGTGCACTAAGAACAGATGTTCTGCCCTCCTTCTAGCGCCAATTAGGTGTTGGTCCGGCTTTCATGCACACCCCGGGAAAAAGGATGAAGGCAAGGAAAGCTCCGGAGACACCCACGGGACTGATCCCACTCATCTTTAGGATCTAGCTGGTTATCCAAGGTGCGAGTTACAGAGTTGGGTCGAATGGCAATTCACTCTTTTCCACTTCGGAATAGATTTCAATATGGACTGCTCTGTTACCTTACGGGGGTTCCTGAACTTGTTCGAGTAGTTGCAAAAGTTGTTGACAATCGGATTTGACTTGAATTCTTGATCTAGCTCTCATGGGTCAGCAGATTTAAATAAAAGGCAAATAAAGAAAATAAAAATGGATCATTCACGGTAAGCAAAGAGAGGGTAGGGTAAGGCAGAAAAGAGAAGTTTATCAGACTTTAAACTGTAAAACTCTAAACTATCAATCTTATCTATGCTATCAGCTTCACAACAGAACAAATCCCAGAAGAAAGTGTCCAGTCAGTCTAAGATCACTTTCAACTAAGAGCACAAGGCAGAGTGAAACGGATCTAGCAGAAAATTATAAATCCAAGGGGCAGCTGGTTAAAACTGGTATCTTTCACCGGCAGCCTAGCTCGCACAGTGAAGACAGAGCAATTAGAACAAACTTACACCTGAAATCTGTAATTTCCCCTAGCAGACAATAGAACAACTGAAGCCTAACAGCATATTTAATCTTGACAATGGCAGATTTACAGCATATATCTAACAAACTTTAAATGGAACGGATAACAAAAGAAAATACACTTATCACACTCTGCAAAAGATTAGGCTCCTGGCCATGCTATCACAGAAAAGCTAAAGCACATCAACTCCAAGTCCAGAAACAAAGGATTTCACAAAATTTGCAAGAAATTGCTTATAAGCCTTTTATTTCTAAGTCTCCGCCTCCTGCGATTACATTTAGAATTTGTATTTATAGACTCAGGACAGACCCTGATCTTTTCCAAAATATCTTGCTCAAACCCTAAATCTTATCGCACTTAAACCCTAGGACCCGGGTTTTACAATAAAAATCCATTTAAAAATCAAAGTCCGGATAGAACTTAACCCTTCGGCAAATCTGTGCAGTCAGCTGCCATAAATGGAGAAGATAAAATCAAATGCAACTTGCATTCATTCGCATCTGCAAATAAATGCTTCCATTAATTCTGCTGGTGAGCCGGATGAGTCACCACTTCTCCATCAATTTGATCTCCGCAAATCCATCCCGAGTTGAAATGGTCTCCATGCTATCAAGTCTGCAATAAATTTGTCATTGAATGCTCTCACCGGCATCTTCTCTTCTAGCATGGCGGTCCTTGACTAAATCCGCACTTTATCTTTGCCTTTATGGTCTTTCCCGGTTGTCCCGTAAGTGCCAGGTGGAATCCTGCATGAAAGACAAAAAGATGCATTAGATTAGCATTTTAATTAAATCAGAAGCTTAAAACATTAAAAACAGATTAAAAACCGCAAAATAAGCTTGCATGTCGGCTTCTGTTTGTCCCATTCACGCTTTGACACGTGTCGCTACCCCAGGAAGCCTTCTGTTTCCCGCCGGAATGCACTTTCAGGTCAACTATGACTTTCTCTCTCCTACCGCGATTCTGCGACATGTCGCGAAATCGCGACCCTGCCAGCGCATCGGCAACTTCCTCCCTCGTCGGCCGCGAAAACGCGACATGTCGCGATTTCGCGACATGTCGCGAAATCGCGACCCTCCTGGCCTCCGTACGCTTCTTGATTTTCAGCCGCGATTCTAGAACACGTCGCGATATCGCGACAGTTCCCTTACCTGCATGCGTTGACCGCGTTGACCGCGATTTTGGAACATGTTTCTGACTTAGCCGATTTTTCATCCTGCAGCCCACTTTCTCTCTCCTCCGCGAAAATGCGACATGTCGCGATTTCGCGACATGTCGCAAAATCGCGCCCTCCGTACAGCTTGCTTCTCTCTCCCAAAAACTGTCGCGATTTCGCGACATGTCGCGAAATCGCGACCTTCTCGGCACTTAGCCGCATTTTGACTTACCCGTCGCGATATCGCGACATTTCCGAAAAATGGAAGTGTCGCGATATCGCGACACTACCAAAAATGGAAAGTTTGATTTTTCGATGAATTTATGCAAGCTGTTTCTGGATTTTCTCGGTACCGGTGCAAGATTTTGCTTGTGCATGAATGATTCTAGCATGTAAAAAGTGAATTCTTGGATAACACAGCTAGAATGCAAGAAAAAGCACAACTTTAAAAAGGAGGCAAGCAAAATATGGATTTAAAACCTGAAAATGATCAAGAGGGTCCCTGCTGCAAAAAATGAAAGTTCAGAATTTTCTAAGGATGGAATCTCATTTTTCAGTGGGGGTGTGTTGCTTATCAACACACTACTTATCTCTCCAAGTTCAAAGTATGTGGTAAGAGTTAATTCTACTCTATGGTGTCGAACATATAGTCTCTTTGGTACGTGTGTCTTTAATGTAGTCAGTACAAAGTTCATCTACATGCAAAACTAGTTGGCATTACATTGATGCCCTTCTATGTTCGTAATTAGCTTTACTTCACGGTTGGTGGTGCAAATATGACACGTGTAACACCCTTCTTGTCTGATTTAAAGTTATGCACTATTCGTCATTTTAAAGAGGGAGCTTCACACTTTTTTTAAGTCAAGTGAAATAGTTGAGCATTTTTTCTCTTTTCGCATGATTGTGCCTTTTTTTCTAACTCACAAGCGAGATGGTGCTAATATAAGACACATAGCATAGTGATTACTTTGCAAACAGATTTGGGAATGTGGTTATGAGGAGACTCATCACCAAAGCACATTTTTTCATTTTTTCTTTCTTGACATTAATACAAAGTGCAAAAAGATAAAAATATTTACATAATATGATACATATAATACAAAGTAAAAAATTATTTACTTGAGGTATAATTTGAGGTGGTACCCATTTATTGGAATTGGCAGCAAATTTCCATCTTGGTCTTGGAGCTAGAAAGTGTTCTTCTGCTTGACTACCACTATTTGAAAGGGACCTTCCCAAAATGAGTCAAACTTTTCATGTTTGCCTGGCTTGGCCTTCTCTACATTCCACTTTAAAATTGAGTCACCAACTCTAAACTTCCTAAAGGTGGTTTTTTATCAAACCAACCCTTTATCTGTGATAAATGCTTCTGGAACTTTTTATAGGATTCCTCTCTCTGCTCTTCCAAATGTAGCAACTAAAGTAGTCTTTCATTCACTGGGTCTTCTTTATCAGAGTTATCATCACTAATATATTTTAAGGTAGGTATCTCTAAATGAATAGGAAGTATTGCTTCTTTCCCATATACTAGAGCATAAGGATATGTGCCTATGGATTTTTCATAGTGATTCTATCTGCCCATAAGACCTAATTCATTAGCAAATGCCAAGATCATTTATTATCTTCAAGAGACCTTTTAAGCATTCTGAGGAGGTTTTTATTGCTTGATTCTGCTAGGCCATTCCCCTATGGGTAGTAATTAGAAGAATTTTTTAGATAAATGCCATATCTACTAGCAAAATAAATATACTTGGCTCCAATAAAATTTGGACCATTATCACTTACTAAAGCCTCAAGGATGCCAAACCTAGTGATCAAAGTTTCAAGGAATTCAAGGACTACATCTTGATCACACTTTTTGGTAGGGATTACCTCAACCCATCTAGTAAAATAATCAGTGGCTATTAGAATATATTTGTGGCCTAACTAAAGAATTAGGATTGATTTCCCCCACAAAATCTAGCCCCTACTACTAAAATGGATGCTCCACTTGGACTGTATGTAGAGGCATTGCAGTAATTCTATTTCTACTAATATACCTCTAGCATTTGTCACATGACCTAGTGATATTGAAGGCATCAACAAATATGGTAGGCCAATAATAACCTACCCTTATAATTTTAAGTGTAGTAGATCTACCTGAGTAATGACCTCCAGATAATCCATCATGGAATTCTCCTAAGATCTTTTGATTTTGATCTTCTCTTACACATATTAAGAGGACACCATCCAGGTTTTTTTTGTAAAGCTCCCTAGATAGCATCATATAGTGTAAGGCTTGGAGCCTATACCTTCTTCTTTGTGAAGCATTGATATTTGGAGGGTAGACCCTTGTCTGGAAGTAGTTTGTGAGTTGATCTATCCAATCTACTCCCTCTAGGAGAGTGTCATCTCTCTGTTCTAACTCTTCAATTTGGCACACTATCTCTTCTCTTGAATTAGCTTTAGCTACTAGCTCTTGGCACAATGCTCTTCCTCTAACCAACTTGGTGGTATGAATCTCTATATCAAACTCCTAGATATTTGTAATCCATCCTACTCTCTTTTCACCAAGTTCTCCTTGTAAGATGAAGGTTTTGACATCAGGGTGGACTACATATACCAATGTTTTACTTTGAGCTAGATATTGCCTAAATTTCTTTAGAGATTTCATGATTACAAACACCTATCTTTCTATGAAGTTATATTTTATCTGATATTCATGTAGTGTTTGACTCCAAAATAATATGGGGTGCTCATTGTTCTGATCATCCTTTTGAGTTAGCACAACAACATAACTCTCTTCAGCTCCATAAGCGTATAAGATAAAATCCTTATCAAAATTAGGGTTAACTAATACTGGAGTTGTGGCAATGGCTTGCTTGATTAGTTCAAATGTTTATTTCCTTTTGTCAGTCCACTTGAAATCAACATTTTTCTTGAGTAACTCTGAGATTGGCTTAACAATCTGAGTAAAATCAGAAATGAATTTTCTCACAAAATTAATTTTCCCAAAGAAATACTGAAGATCCTTCTTATTCATTGGGAGAGGAAGTGCCAATATTGCTTTTATTCTGCTTGGATCAATGGAAATTCCCTGTTTTGACACTACATGACCCAATAATCTCCCCTCATGGACTACGAAGATGGATTTTTTGGGATTCATCAATATGCCAAATTCTCTGTATTTTTGGAAAAATTGCTCCAAATGATTGATATGATCATGTTTCTTGTGAGAAAATATAGTCATATCATCTAAATATATCAATATTATTTTGTTAATAATATTACCAAAAGCATATTCCATTGCCCTTTGAAAATTGGTACCAGCATTTGATACACCAAAGGGCATTCTTTGATAGGCTAAGGTGCCCCACTTTGTAGTGAATGTAGTCTTATGTTGATCTTCATCTTTGACCTAAATCTTATTGTACCCAGAGAAGCCATCTAGTAAAGAGAATATTTCTACCCCTACTACCATTTGTAAAATTTGATCAATTTGTGGTAAGGGGTAGTGATCTTTCAAAGATGCTTGGTTCATATTCCTGAAGTCTACATAGAGGTAGATATCACCATTCTTCTTCCTTACTGGGACCAAATTGGAAACCCAAGTAGAGTGTTTGATAGGGTAGATTATTTTAGATTTTAACAACTTAAGCAGTTCCTACCTCATGATCACCTCTATTTTAGGATTTACCGGTCTCTGTTTCTATCTGAATGGCTTGGCATTAGGCACTAGCTCAATGGTGTGTTGAATTATGCTTTTATCATAAACCTTCAAGTCATCATAAGTCCAAGCTATTATATCCTGGTATCTATGACACAAATATTTGAATGCTTCTACCTTACTTGTAGTGCATTGAATGCCAAACTTTAGCTTTTCACCATTTTTGACCTCAATTTATCTATAGATCTTATCATCTACTTTCATTTGTTTTAATCTCTTACCATCCTTATTATCGAACAGGATTTCTAAAGTGATCAATCCTTTTGGTATATGATTATTTTTTAGTTGTATAATTCCTTGTTGATCCATTTCTTGAGCTAGATCACTCTGAGAAAAATCACAATCAGCTTCCTTAATAAAAAAATCAACAATCTACTCATCGCTCTTAAACACTTGCCAATATATTTATCTATCTGGTACTACTAGTTTGAAGATGAGCTTAACTCTTTTGTCCTTAGGAGATCCATAGTGTAGAAGGAGAGAAATTTGAGCCTTTGACATTCAAAGCATCAACCAAACTATTTTTCTACCTTGGGATAACATGTAAGTTTAGTGCATCAAAAGCTTCCATCAAGTCCCAAACTCTATTTCTATAAGCTTTTAGATAATGATGCTTAATGTTGTACTTTTTTGTGACTTGGTTCACAACCAACTCTGAGTCACCATAAATGTCCAACATTTTGATGCCCATATTCTCTGCTTGCATCAGTCCTAGGTATAAAGCCTCATACTCTGTGGTATTGTTTGTGCAAGACCAAGTGAGTCTAAAAGAAAAACTTTTCACTCCCTTTGATGGAGATTTTAAAACTACACCTACCCCAACTCCATTTCTGCATCTTGCTCCATCAAAATGCATTGTCCATATTTTAGATTCTCTTAATGATTGGTTGGAGATAGCAAGGGTCTTTTTCTCTATTTTAGATGATATGTTGTATGTACCCATCCCTGTTTCTAGAAGATCATGAGAATTTTGGAAGGACAGTTGATCATCAACCTCTAAATCCTCAAGGAGTTCTACCAATTATGGCTCTTCCATGGTTGAGTGATTATACATATCCTCCTCTATCTTTTCAATATGATAAGTGACAGGTTTTTTAGGATTTAGCCTTATCCTCTTTCCTTTGTGAGGGATCATCATGCCAGAGTAGTCTAAATACATATATCCCCCTAATTTAGCAATAAATTCTCTAGAAATACATAGGCCAAAATAGGGCTCAAGGTCTACCACCACAATTTCTTGCACAATAGTGATCTCAGGAGCTCTATGCAATCTCATCAATACATCTTTCACAACTCCTATAGTCTTTACCAGGGTACCATCCAATTGTAAAACTCCTTGGCATGAGTGAGTATATTCCATACCCATATCATCACAAAAAACCTTGGGCATAACTATGGTGGAATCCCCTGAATCAATCATGTAATTGTGAACTATCCACCCTTCCATCCTAAGAGAAATATAGAATGGAGGAGGATTATTTTTTAGGGTAGTAGGAGACATATTTTCTTGGTCATGAGCCTAATTAAGTACAGTGGTAGTCTCTCTCCCTTGGGACTTTTTGTTAAGATAAGCTTTCAATAAATCAATTTGACCAAGGAGAAAGAGTGTATCATAGAGGCTTGCCCTAGATGGAGTCTCTTTTGAGCTCCTCAATAATATTAAATTTAGGCTTCTCTAATGGATTTCTCTCTTCTTTATTGTCTGTATCTCCAAATATTCTCCTATAATATTGTGTGACTTCAATTCTCTATCTCTTGGTAATAGAAGGGAATTGCAACTTTTCTCTTACCTCTTCTTTGGAACTTGACTGCTCCTTATCCTTCTCCTTTTGACTCTACTTTGGTTCATTTTTATCTTTCTCTTGTCCCCTAGGAGCCAAATCTCCTTTTTTGGACTACCTATGGAATAGGGAATCTATCCTTGTTTGGCAAATATTGGTCCTTCTTATTTTGAGAAGGAACCTAAAATGAACCCAATTTCTTAGGATCAACCTGTAATGGTTTCTTTCCTAGATCTAGTTAATACTGAAATAGATTCTAGTTCAGAGAAGTTGGGCTCACTCAACACTTGCTCATGCTACCACAACATGTTAACTCTTCCCTTTTGGATCCTCTCAGCCTTCTCTATGGCCTGTTAGACATGGTGTTGATACATGTAGCAAGAATCAGGATCGTGAGGATCATTGTAGACCAAGCACCAGATATTGCCCATAGTGGTTTCAGGATTGGAATCATATTTCTCTTTACTAGCATTAACTCTTGGCTCTGCATTATTGCTTGAACTAGGCTTTTATCTCTGTTAATGTAAGAAAATATTCTTTGCTAAGATCTTTCCATTTCTCTTTTTCTATGGCATTGACCTTGTTGTTGATAGTCTTTAAAGAATTTTGAATATCAAGGAGCAATGGAGACTCTTGAGGTGTTTGAGATGGTAATGGTAGGAAGGGTATGGTAGCAGGTAACTTAGGTGGAATCAATGGATTTATTTAAGGGAAATGGGTCACCAATGGTGGGGGGTTCATGGCGAGAAAAGATGTGGTTGAAGGTTGGGGAGAATGTTGCATGATTTTAGGAGTGTATGGAGTAACATGTTTGGGAGGTAATCTTCCTATTGAAATTAAGATATCTTCGACATGGACCACTATTTTATAGACATGATGGAATGTGGTTAGTCTAGATTGTTGGGTTTGTAACCCAATTCTAGGTCCTAATGCTCTGATATAATACATGTAAGAAAGAGGAGAAGCTAGCCTAAATTCATTAGGGATTCTCTTCCAAGTTCTGCTAAACCTGAGGTTGAAATCAAACATTGACTCTTGAGGATGCCTTTGGATAACTGTGAACTGAGTTAGGAGTGAAAATGGGTCTATAGACTCATTGAACTATTCTACAAAGGGACCAGCTAAGTCAGCCCAATTTTTGATGGAACCATTTTCTAAGGTTCTAAACCAATGTAGGATCTTACCCCTAAAGGAAAGGACCAATAATTTTACAATAACATCTTTGTGCTTGATGTTATGGATAGCTACCATGGATAACACATATTGGAAATGCTCATATATCATTCTTCTAGTACCATCATAGGTGGGTATGGCTTTGACTGCAGCTTGAGGGATATCATGCATAACTTGAAAGGATGGTGGGGTTGTAGTATTCCAATCAGGGTAATTCTATTGAGTTGCATCCTAATCGAGATCCATATATACTTGGGTACGAGGACTATCGGTACCAGAAGAGTCTAAGGTAGAGGATGATGTTTGAAATTTCTCTACAGAATTTTTAGAAGATGGATATCTTGAATGCCTGGATTTTGGGAATAGCTCATAAAAATTGGTAGGTTGATCACCTTTCTTAGCAGCACTTCTGGTAAACATGAAAGTGTAAAGATTAGGATTAAGATTTTGTTGGGTTTTAATCTTAGGGATTCACCAAGTGAATTTACTTTCTTTACTTATGAGGTCAATATAATTCACTGAATCTTGATTCCTCCGGGTAAAAAATAAAAAACATATATGGTGGAAACTATCCCACCGGGCGTGCCAAAAATTATTGTAGTCTAGTTTTTCATCAAGCCAATGCTAGAACTGTGATCATTATCTTGAGATATTTAAAGGTGAGCACCCGCTAATCATAGCCCAGACTAAACATTGGAAGAACCAAATTACTTTGATTCAACCTCCAAAAAAGGTTGGTATACCTTGTCAACTTAATAGGTGTTGACTCTCTTTTAGCTCAAAATAGTAAAAGCTTAAGGGTAGAGATAAAAGGGTTAGAAATGTATGAATAAAATATGGATGGGTGAAGCTAACAACATAGACATCCACAAAGTATCTTCCAACAAATTAGAACTTTAGAAGTAGTATTCAAGACTAACAACATTCAAAACTCTGCAACATTTTGTATTGATGGCCTTTGACACACTCAAAGAATTATTCCAAACATCTAAAGCATTAATTATCCAAATTAATAGAATAAGATCAATGCCTTGACTAACAAAAATAGAATTCCCATAAGCATGTGTAAGAATGAATTATTTCAATTTACTCTAAGTCAGCTATCCAAATTAATAGAATAGACTAACCATAGCAGTAAGAGTAGAAATAACTTTACAAAATTATGACCAACCAATCAACACAAATGCAAGTTCAAGGTAAACATCCCTTGTAATGCTTCATTCATTAATTACATAAGATATACATAGTAGTGCAAGAAAACACTTTAGAGTTGACCTTTTGAAAGGAGGTCACTACCTTTATTTATAGTTTTACAATGATAATTCTTCTAAGCATTACAAGGAGTTTGATGATTCTTGATTTTCTTGGCAACTTGCCATCCATGGTGCCAGCCAGCTGCATATTCTTGATTTGTTATAACCAACTTTAGATCAAAGTCATTTTCATCATTGATGATTCTTGGACCCTTCTTTCGTATGTTGATCTAAACTACATCTGGTTGACCAGAAGATTCAGGAAGCTTTTGGACTGTAAGTGGTGATTCAACTTCCATGGTGCCTGATTCATCTCTCCCCTACCTTCTGCAACAAGAAAATGCATGAAAATATACCAAAAAGTTTGAATAGAAGGAAAGATTAACAACTATCATTGATCTACCAACAAATGGTTATTATTTATTATCGTGTAACTACTCTTAGCCTGAATCTCCTTTGTTCTAGCTTGATATTAATCTTCATCAGCCTTGATCACGAAATCAGAAAATTACATGAAATCAAGACTTTTCTCACCTTCTTTTAGCTCGTTGGGCTCAACGAATTTCTAACTGATGGGTCCCATTATCTTTTCTGTGTGATTAAACAATTATCCGTAATATTCAGGTTCATGTTTGCTCTTTCAACATATTTCTTGAACATAATTATAATTTACGTGATAGCAACAAAGGAGACAGGAAATTGTGCACTTTGCTACTTGACCTCTTGGTCAACTTTCTTGACAACGTGCAGATTACAAAGACATCAGGAAATCTTGCATGGATGTTTTTCTCTATTTTTTTCCTTTTCTTACAAATTTCTATTTTCTAGCACTTTTCAAATTTTAACCTTTTTCTAGTGCTTTTTCATTTGTGTGTAGCCAAAAAAGGAAGCAAAGAATCATGCAATTTACAAAGAAGACAAGAAACTGCATCTCTTCGACTTTTCTTGCACTTTTGCTTTTTCTTGTGCTTTTATGTTTGCACGCATATTACAAAGGGGTTGGAGAATCGTGTGTAGCATCCTTTCTCCATTTTCACCCATTTCTCGTGCTTTTGCTATTCCTTGTGCTTTTATGTTTGCACATGTATTACAAAAGGGTTGGAGAATCATGCGTAGAATTATTTCTTCATTTTTTATCATTTCTTGTGTTTTTGCTTTTTCTCACACTTTTGGGGAAATTAGTGTATTTATGCTTTACTTTCTCCATACTTGGTTAATTTTTTGCAAAATTTGGGCTAATTTGGGATGTAGCCGACTTTGGCCTACAAGTCTTCAATATGATCTTTGTCCTGATTCTGAAACTCATGTTGTCCTTTCCTGCTTTCTTTAGTCTACTACCTTTTTGTATACTGATAAAATGAATAGTTAGTATATTCTAATATTTGTGGCTTCAAGATTACAATTCTCTTGAACTCTTTCATAATCATCAAATTTTTGCATAAGAATATTTCCTTTATCTTTAGGATTATATAACCCTTTCTTTTCCTGTATAGAAACTTCTGCTTCATCATCTCCATTCTTTGATTCTTCATTAGCTTAATCTTCTTTGATTTCTGTATGAATATGGAAGATAAGTTTGGATCATAATTGATCCATTTTTCTTTTCCTTTTTTAATAATATGACATTGTTTCTTTCCATTGATGACTCTAACCTCTATTGTCATATTTTGATCCATAAGCTGAGAAATTGAAAGAATATTGGTAGTCAATCTAGGAACATATAAAAAATTAATTAGATTGACTAGAACTTTTTATTCTTTTTACTTCATAAGTATTACTATCTCCTATAGCAATTGATTTTGCATATTTTCTTTTCAGAGAGTTAAACCATTGTTTCTTTCCATTCATATGTTTACTTGCTTTAGAATCTATGTACCAATAATCCATAATTTTCTTTGAATGATATATCTTTCAAACTTTTAAACCTTTGAGTTGAATCCCTTTTGTCTCCCTAATTTTGAATAAAGAACTAAAGACAATTTTTGATACAATCTTGCAATTTTCAAAAACTTTATGTTGACAACCTTATGCCTACCTCCCTATTATTTAACTTATGCACTCTTCTTCGTTGGCTATAAGTGTAGTAAAATATTTTTGCCTTCTTTAATTTGCGCTTAGACTAACTTAAAATGCTCAATTTTCCTATCGTACCTACCAACCTGGCAGCTAGATTCTTTGTCCATGTTATCACGTTGTACCTTACCTAACATATACTTCCTATTGCTGTGTATGTCAAGTATCGATTAACATGCCAATTATTGCCTTATTCCTCCAACATTCCTTTTGGACTACAATGATGATGTTTCATTGCTTCTTTTGACTACAATGGGAATGCTTCAACATTGCTCAAAAATGCTTCAAAATGGTGTTGTGTAATGGCGCTTGGACTTCCATGACTCATTGAATGTAGCAAACTAAATTTGGCTTTCTTTTTTGCTTCTCTCAACATCGATAGATCTTCAATGGTGTTCTATCTCCTTACTCGACAACCTCTTCTTCAATGACTCTTCACCTACATTTTCTCCTTCGAATGGAACTTGAGGTGACCCTCCCAATATTTGGTGGTTCTTCTCTTTGCTACCTTACTTTGCACTTTCTTACAATGGTTTATATTACCTTCTTGTTACCTTTACTATGATGTAGATTTCATTGTATTGTTTTATACACTTGAACATTGTTGCCTTTCCTATAAATTTTGCCTTATATTTGTATACTATTAAGCCAAATATTTTATTCATTTTATGTTAGAAAATCTATGTAATAACAATATTTTTTCTCCCTTATTACTCCTTTATTATGCAATCTCTAACTCCTCCTTTTGTTGTTATATTATGCAGTTTTAAGAATGGCAAATATGCTTCCTTCTTCAACTTGGAGACGCTTGAACATAGAACTTTCTTTTGCTTATCTAAAACTTTGAATATGGTGCTTTTAATAATTGTAATAAATCAACTATTTTAAATTAAACAAAATATTCTTTAAGGACCAATTTATCAAACATTTTTAGTCTTATTTTGCTCACAAAGCTTGTTGCCCAAATTTTGTAAAATTGCAGCTCCTTATTCCTTTCAATAACTACCCCAAATTCTGCTCTTTCTTCTTTAAAGTATGTTTTGCAAAGCTTGATAATTTGCATCTTCTCTCCTTTAAAAAATGCTTCCCAAATATTTTGAAACTTGCAGCTGATTTCCTTCTCCAAATGTTGTCCAATATTTATGGAATTTGTAGCTTTCAATGCTGCCCAAAATTTTATCTTCTCGCTATCCAAAAACATTATCATTTTGCAGCTCCAATTTCTCCCAATATGCTACCTCAAAACTTCTCCTTTCTCCTTCCAAAATACTGCCAAGAAACTCTAAAATTTACAGCTCAAATACTTCTTCAAATGCTATCCAAAATATAGCTCTATCTCATTCAACTTGCTTCCTTAAATTACAATCAATTCCTCCTTCAAACTACTATCCAAAAACACTTCCAAATCTGCCCAAATTTTCTCCAATTTTTAGCTCTATGTCATCTTCAATTTGTTATCTTATGACTCTTCATCTTTTGCCTCAAAAAATAGCAAACTTCTTCTTACAAATCAGCCTCCAAAATCTTAATGGATATCTTCAAACTTATCGATTGGGTGGCCTCTTCTGTCCACTTTATCCTCCTTAGCTCTTGCTGAATTCTATCTTCAAATTTGGTCTCTTTTTTGGCCTCTTCTTCAAGAATATGAGTTTCTTGAAGTCTTCAAAAATACTTTCTCAAAATTGATAAAACTCTTGCCAAAAATCTTCTCCAATGGCCACTTCTTCAACTTTCTCAATAGGGCTTCTCTAGCCTTCTTCTTGCTCCTTCAAAATTTGCTTGAAACCTCTTCTCTTGGATTTCCAAATTCTTCAATCTTTAGTATCCTTTATAAAATCTGTAATGGGTACATCTTATCTCGAGTATCCTCTTTCTTCAATCTTCACTAGATATTATTTGACCTCTTTCTCTCTTCTTCCTTCAATATGCTATGGGGACCTCTTTCTTGGATCTCCTCAATCTTCAATTTGTAGTCTTCAATATTCAATGGGGATCTCTTTCTTGGGTCTCCTCAATCTTCAATCTGCAATCTTCAATATGCAGTCTTCAATTTTTAATGGGGACCTTTTTCTTGAATCTCCTCAATCTTCAATGTCTACTCTTTTGCTGCAACTCAAAATTAATCTTTGCATGAGGAAAACACATATACTTTCAGGCAACTAAAGGTGAAATTATTCTCTATCTATTATAGGAAGCTTCTCAACTTTTGAGAACTAATTTTCTGCAATAAAAACTTAGACAGTAGCAACCAAATACATCCAAATCTTCAAAATTTTGAAATCAATAAACTTCACTAGTTATCCTTCAATCTAGTGGAAAGAAATCTATGCTAAGTCCTAGTCTTCACGATTTTTTTGCAACATTATGGAAAGACTCTAGCCAAACTACAACTTCCAAAATTCTATAAATGTAATCTCCCTATCTCCTCTCAATCTCCCTTATGGATATGATACCACTGTTAGCTTTTGATGTTAGAAATTAAGGTAAAATAACCACAAGATATAAAATAAAGTTTCTATAAGAATTATAAGTTAATGACAATATTCTATATATATATATATATATATATATATATATATATATATATATATAACTCATAAATAAATTTTGCAACAACGCATAAAAATTTCATTAAAAATGCTCACAAAAATAGTATCTTGATAGAATAAAGATCTCCAATACACCATACTTCCACACACTCTCACTCTATATTGTATGTCTCACACACACAGACACATATATAATGGAATGTGACTCTTCATATGGATTACTTTTGGTCTTCACTTTTCTTGAGACTCTTCACTTTCCTACTCTATGGACTTATGTGCACATGGACTATTATGCACATTTACATTATTAAATACTTTGCACATTCTAATAATACTTATGCATTTATTACATTATATAAAGTAAATACTCACACTCTAATCTAGGACACTCTCCTAATATAAAGATGCACCCAAGGTGGTATATTAGCATGTAGAAAATAATGTAATATATTTCAACAAAGTATGTGGTTATATACTTGGATGAGGGACCTAATAAAAAGCTAGCCTTGATAAAAGTAATATTTAATAATATGTCCCACAAAATAGAGGGATCCACTTGTAGAGAATAAAGTTGATTTGGATGAGTGGATGCTCTTAAAGAATATTTGAAACTAAGAATCATCATGTATTCCAACCTAATTGTAGAGGATACCATGTATTATGAAATAAATACACTAATATATAAATGTGTGGGGATTGGAATCCCCTTGAAGACCCTTGAGGAATTAATTAGGAGGGCTTAGGCATTGGAGGGAGGCTTGAAGGTTTCTGTGGCTACTAATGGTTATGGAATTGTTCAATAATGTGATGAACACCATAATGGTCTTCAAGGGAGAACCATATTTTAACAAACAATATGGATTATTTATGAATTGATGGAGCCTAAATGCTATTAAGAAAATGATTTTTTATCAAATATTCCTATGTGGATATACAACTTTGCATTCTTATTTATCTTTTAAAAGGATGGGATTATTTTCATAATGGGTAAACTATTATGAAAATATATCATAGTATCACAAATATTTTTTATAGGAATGTACACACATATGAAAGAATGAGTATTAAGATGGATTTAAGCATACCCTTATGGTGATCTCTAAAAAAATAAATTGGTGATTTTATTTAGACCTGGTCTCTTAAGTTCCATAGGTATAGGCACTTATTTTGATATTTTCTTCTATTGTATCACTCTTTGTATATGGTGGATAAATCGTGTTTTTTTCTTCTTAAGTCTAATTTAATGTCAAGAGTGCATGGTAGGGTTATGCATAGCGGCGAAACTTTTCCATTGGGGCAAAAAAAAAACATTTTCAAAAATTCAAATTTGTGAAATTTTTGGGACCCGAACATCGGCCATGTAGCCGAAATTTTCGAGAAAAATAAATTTTTTATTTCGGTTAGCCATCCTTTGATGAGAGTATCATGAATATTTTGAAAATTTCGCAAGTAATCCCGCCTAAATAAAGTACCCTTTTCGCCCTAAAATTTTAGAATTTCTAAATTATCCCGCCAAACTCGCCAAGTATACCTCTATATATAAATAACACCCCAGGGATACATTTCCATTTTCATACCGTGTTCTATACCCGACGAAAAGACCGACATAATTCTTCACAACACTGAAACCTTTTCTATGACCGACCACAACAAATTTAGCAACCAAACGAAATCGTGTCCTGTTCTGCAACCGAATAGAACTAATTCTATAGTCGGATAGTGTTTAGCGATCGACCGGAGTAACTTCTGCATCTAAATTCTATCGTGCAGCCAGAAAAAACAAATACCAACTGAAACCTATCGAATTCCTGTATATGGAACCTATTGTGCAATCGAATGGAACCTTTCCTGCATCTGGATCCTATCGTGCAACCGAATGATACCATTCCTGCATTCAGAACCTATCATGCAACCGGTCGAAATCATTCCTACATCCAAAACCTATTGTGCAATCGGACAGAACCTTTCTTGCATTTGGATCCTACCATGCAACTGGACGACACCCTTCCTGCATTTGAAACCTACCGTGCAACTGGTCGAAATCATTCATACATCTGGAACCTGACGTGCAATCGAATGGAACCTTTCCTACATTCGGATCCAACCGTGCAACCAGACGAAACCATTCCTACATCCGAAACCTATCGTGCAACCGGATGGGATTATGTTTACCAAGATCTTTTCCTACATACGATCGAAACCAGTTTCTCTACATACGATCGGACCATATTTTCGCACCAGGTTCTCTATCACTTCTCTGCTTGCCATGTTTTTCTTTATTTTGCCATGTTCTACATGTTATTTTGCCTGGTTCTTCATGTTTTTCTTTATTTAATGATTTTTCAATCTTTTTCTGCACCACACCAATATCGGAGCCCTCTTCTACATCTGGAATGTCATTGCTTTGTTCCCTTGTTTTTCTCTATTTTGCCATGTTTTGAATGTTTTAAAACTCTTTGATTCTTACTTTCAATTCAGATCTTTTTTTCCTTGCTAAGATTATAAATGAGTAAATGCTTTGGTTCTCTATTGACATATTGATGCTCTTTTTCTCTATTAGAGTGCTTTCACCAGAAAACAACTAGTGGCATAAACTGATAAAATCACAATAAAGAATGGCTGGAAAAAAGTATGTATAATTTACCACCCAAACAATTGTTTATTCTATTTACAATATTATCTTAAGGCCTCCAGAAAGTACACCCTCTTTAACTTTTTTTTTGTAACAAGTAAAATGTCACCCAGTGATGGAAATATGGGCACCAAATCTTCTGCTGAAAAGAGTATCCTCAAATATTTTAGCCAAACTTCGAAATGCGACGAGCCAATGACATCTGTGCAAATTCAAGGTACAAATGATTTTTGACTTCCCAGTATGTGCTTGATTGACGATTTGAATATTTTTTTGTAAATTTTTTTATCCAATAATGATAAAAAATATTATGGTATGCTACTATGCAGAATACCCTGTCGATCCTGATATGCCTCCACTTGAAGATATTCCCCAAGAAGAGATGTCTTTCATTGAAAATCCCCTTAGAAATGACATCCAACAAACACCTGAAGACAACACGTAAAATGACATCACAATTGAAAATGAAAGTGATAAATCAAAATCATTACAAGCTTCAATTGAATCTTCAACCAAAAATTCCAAAAAATAAAAGCATCTCTCTAGATACTTGGAAGGGGATTTAGGAAAGAATGGGTAGAAATATTTCCCTGGCTTGAGCCTGTCATGACTGAGGATAACCAAATTGATGAAAAAGAATGTAGATGCAAAATTTGCAGTTGGAGACTTGGTAAGGATCATAGGCTTCAAAACAAGATTGATACAATTGAAAAACATGCTAGCAAATCTTATGTAAAAGTTATAAAAAGTAATGGTGAAGTTAGTAAAGAAGTTAAGTGGAAGGATGCATCAAAATGTATGCATTTAAGATATGCTATAGAATATGACAATCACTTAAAGCAACAACAATCTCTTGTTGAGAAAGGTGGAACAATTGGAGCCCAATTTCACAAAATACAGAAGACTATTTTTGCTTCAAAAAGTAAGCAGTTTGTCGTTGTTTACAATATTCTCAAGAAAGGTAGACCAATGTCCGATTTTATTGATTATAAGCAGCTATTATGCCTTTTTAATGTGCAAAACCTTCCTAGTTCTCATTGGTCAGACCGAAGTGGTTGGGAAATGGTAAAATGTTTATCTTTGGTTGAGAAAGAAGACCTAAGGGAGCAAGTAAAACTTGCCAAATTCATTTCACTTTCTATTGATGAGGTAACAGCTGTGGATAACACTTCTTGGATTTTCATGCATGTGTACACATTTCAAAATCATATTAGAAGGCCTATTTTGTTGGGAATACATAAGATGGTGGAAAGTTCAAATGCAAAAAATATTTATAATGTTGTTAAAAGTTTAAAGAATATTGCGGGAATGAATGATATAGACATAGCAACAAAGTTAATTTGCGTTGGAGCTGATGGAGCTGCTATTATGCAAGGTCACATGTCTGGTCTTTGTGTTCGACTCCAAACCACAGTTGCCCCATATATGATCCCCATTCACTGTATGGCTCATAGAGTTAATCTTGCATATAAAATTGTGAGCACATTTTCAAATGTTGCTAAAGTAGAAAACCTTATTCGTGATATTCATTCTTATTTCTCATTAAGTCCGAAAATATTTGCAGAGTTTCAGCAATTTGCACTAGGAGTTACAGAAGGGAAAAAATTGTTAAAATATGTGGATACAAGATGGATTTCACTGTATCAATCTTCTTAGAGAGTTTTGGTAGAATATCAATCATTGATTGGGTTTATGCATGCAAATCGCAGAATAGTTGATAAGGCAAAAGATATGTTGTTCCGTTTGACTGACTTGGAAACACTTTTGACATTATGTGGTATTCTTCCAATGTTAAAAGAAATGAACAGATTAATTAATCTTGCACAAGAGAGATCCATCTATATCGTTGATTTTATGAGGATGAGAAAACAAATATGCGTGCTTCTTGATTCATTATATGTGTCTAATGCAGATTTTATAGAACTTGTATTTGATAGTTGGAATACATTGATAAACGTGAACAATCCAAAAAGCTTCTTGAAGTTTGACATCAATGATCATCTTTGTATTAATGTTCATGAAAATATGATACCTGTTTATTGTTTTGAAAGGCAATCAAGTATAGTTGTGGAAGATTTTGAAGAAGTTCTTGTAACACATAATAGATTTCATGTTGTAATATAGAAAACAAAGAGTAATTTGTCAAATATAGCAAAAAATTTGATAGGTGAGATAAGAGAACGGTTTTAGAGAGATGAGTTGCTTGAGTCCATGGGTGTGGTTAACCCCATGTTTTGGGGACCTTGTACTAAATACAGTTCTGCAAATGAGTTGTTTATTAAATATATGGGTAACCTCATTGACCATTTTAGTAAGAGTGTGGAAGTCAATGGTGTTGAAATTAAAGGTATACTCAATAGTGATCTTTTGAAAGAATAGTCATCGCATTTTGGAAGAACAATGGTTGTGCAGACATCACTTATGACAAGTGTCCATGAGATTGGTTCCACTGCACGTTTGTGGCAAAAATTGTATCCAAGCACAGTCTTAAAAGATACTATAAGTGAATACTTTCGTTTATATGAATTATGTGAAACAATGATTTTGGGGTCAGTCGAAGATGAAAGAGTTTTTAGTGCACTTGCTTTTGTTAAATCTAAACTCCGCAACAGACTCGACAAGAATTTAGAAAATTGTTTAAGAATTTATGTGTCTTCATATCAGTTGGATACATTTCCGTATGATAGAGCGTTGGAATACTGGAGTTCCTTGGTAGACAGAAGAGGAACGTTGAATACGATCGATAATGATGATGATGATGCTTCCAATGATCAGATGGTGGAGACACAGATTTTTGCTATGCTTCATAATGATTCTGGATAAGCTGATATGTTTCAGCTTCCATAGTGATAATTTTCCATGATTTCATTGACAATGATAAACACGAATTGATTTGATAGCAGATTTCTCAATATTGTTCCAGATTTATATGATTTCAATGAATTGTTGTTTTAAATCACATTATTGTTTTAAAATTACATGGCTTATATCATTTTTGTAGATTGTAAAATTGTATGTTTGTGTCTTAGTGTCTCAACTCTCATTTCATTGACAATGATAAACACGAATTGATTTGATAGCAGATTTCTCAATATTGTTCCAGATTTATATGATAAACATGAATTGATTTGATAGCAGATTTGTCTCTTCTTTCTCTTATTGTTTTAAAATTACATGGCTTATATCATTTTTGTAGATTGTAAAATTGTATGTTTGTGTCTTAGTGTCTCAACCCTCATTTCATTGACAATGATAAACACAAATTGATTTGATAGCAAATTTCTCATTATTGTTCCAAATTTATATGATAAACACGAATTGATTTGATAGCAGATATATTACATCGTTCCAACATTTTTAAACCCAAATATTACATAACATTTTCAAACTCAAATATTACATAACATTTTCAAACCGAAATTTGATATTGCAATCTTTTTAAAACATTTTAAAATAGAAAATTTCTTATTTACTAGTTCAAAAAGAAATATATTACATCGTTCAAACATTTGTAAACCCAAATATTACATAACATTTTCAAACTCAAATATTACATATCATTTTCAAACCGAAATTAGATATTGCAGTCTTTTTAAAACATTTTCAAACAGAAATTACATGACATTTTCAAACAGAAATTACATGACATTTTCAAACAGAAAATTTCATATTAACTAGTTCAAAAAGAAATATATTACATCGTTCAAACATTTGTAAACCCAAATATTACATAACATTTTCAAACAGAAATTAATATATTGCAGTCTTTTTAAAACATTTTCCAACTCAAGTCTCAAATATTACATACCAATTTCAAACAGAAATTACATATTGCAGTCTTTTTAAAACATTTTCAACATTTTCAATATTTTGATTGGTGCTTGGTTGCTTCACTAGTGGTTGGAGTTGTTGTTTCTTTTCCTTTATCAGCTTCTGTGACACTCTCTTCTAGTAGTGCTCCAACTCTAACAAGGTTGTCATGTACTTTCATAATACTTGACACACATGTTGCTTCTTCTTTGTTTGGATCTTCAAGTATTTTTGGAAGCGATTCTTTCATTTTCTCAAGCACCTTATCTGGATCTTCTCTCATCTTCTCTTTGATGTATTTTTTTAAACGATTGTTTTCTAGAAACCTTGGCCTGCATTTTCTTTTTCATTTCCATTGATTTCATCAAACATGTCTTTGTTGTATGAATATTGACATCCATGCTCTTAACCTGTGTTTTCAAATTTTCAAAATTTGACTGCAAAAAAAATTGAAAACTTAATTCAAAAGGGATATATTGAAATTATTACAAATTTTCAAGAAATATAAAAATTTAAATGCAATAGAAAATTGAAATACATATAACTTTTTTACCTCAGCCAATTCTTTTGCAGCCTCAGAATCGCAACCCTATCCTTATCAGAAGCCCATTGGTTGTAAAATGCTTGGGCTTTAGCATTAACATTCTCCAATCTACCAACAACAACATTTAACACATCATCATCATAAATAAAATTGGATTTAACTATTCTTGATGTAGCCTATTTTAGTAGGCCATCAAGCTTTTCAGGTTCATATTTGACCAAAGAATAAATAGATTCCCTTTTTTCATAATTTTTATATTGGGCATTAATTTCCCTAATAAGGACCTTTGCCCGATATTCCCATTCTTTCAACTCCTACAAATATTTCAACACAAACTCCTTAATTGTTGACTCGGTACTTTTAGCCAATGAAACATTTTCATTAAAATTGACAACATCATCCTTAGTTTGAGGACCCTAAGGATGAGGGTTGTCTCCTTGAGCGGGTGGTACTGACGTCTGCTCAACTATAGGGGCTTCTTCTTCTTGTGCTAGATATTTAAGCACATATGTTGCCTTGAAGCCTACAATGTTGCCCTACAACATGAAATCCTCATCAAGTGGAATATCATCCAATCCCTATCTAGAACATTCTGGTGCCTGTGAATTTGAAGAAAATGTAAATTGAGAAAATCCATGCCCATAACTTGTTGCTAGCATGTGTGATCTCTATGGGTGTGAAAACCCACGCCCGGAACTTCGTGTAGTGCCATGTGATCTCTGTGAATACAATCATTTTCCAACATCGACTTGCCCTCGCATAGGCATTGTCGGAGGCTATGACTGTGCTTGTTGTTGATTGGGTGGAAGTGGTGAAACCGGTGAGTGTGATGCATGTGGAGGTGGTGGTGGCATATGCCCTCTAACTTGTGATGTTACTACTTGAACATGAGAATCAACTAAAAATAGTCAAAAATATTTTGTTAGAATTTTGCTTAAAATAAAAAAGATCTTAATTTAAATTAACTACACATAGATTTACTTGAAGACGATGAAATGCATTGCAATTGTCCTGCATTGGGGGAGGGGTTGGCCACACTAGATTCAGCTTGCACATTTTGTGCATACCTAGGTGTACGAGAAACCCCAGGAGTAGTTGCTTTCCTAGGATATTTGTGTGACCTCTACATAGGACTAGGTGTTGCTTTAGATCCCGTGTCTTTAGAATCACCTGTTTGTTTCGACCTGTGACCCCTATTGGTAGTAATCTATTTACTCCTTGAAATTTCTACCTTCGCCTGCATATAGATGAAAATAAAAATAAAAAAAAGGAATGTGGTAAACTATAAAATAGTATGTCAAGGACAATGATGTAGTTATTACCCTCAATTCCTCTGGTGTCATGGCAATAGATTGTAGTGTTGCATGCACTACAGTTGGTACGGGAGTAGTCATCAAATTATGAAAACACTCAAAATATAAAGCTAAAAGAAAATTTACAATGCCCAAAATGGGTTGAGTCTTGTTGGTTGCCACTTGGACCGCGTGCAACTCGGTCCTGATTTGATCTGAAATATAAGTACACCAATCGAACTTGTGACTTTTCTCAAACTAAAAAATATAATAAAGTGCCCAAAATGGAATTTTTGATCTTCCCAACAGAATAAGTCTGGCCTGGAAAAATTTGATAATGGCCTTCAGAGTTTGATGGTTAACATCATTGACCGATAAACCCCTTTTTTATTTGGTGGCAGAAGTTGCATAAAAAAAATTAGATGTCAATTTACAATTTTAAAACATTAAAAATTAATAAAATATAATTAACAAGATTTATACCTACCAAATATTTCGATGAAAGACCGTAATTGTTATCGAGGTGTGCTTTGTCATCTGGAGAAAGTTGCGACCTCGTCGACACTTGATTAAAACCAATGAATGGAAGACCTATCAATCTGTGAATATCTCCAGGGGTGATGCTGAAAACCACATTTCTAGTTTGTAGTTTAATGTTCATTGTACCCCTATCATGGTCATAACCAGAGATAATATGTTGTAGGAGAACTTTATTTGTTCTGAATTATGGCATGGAAATGAGGGTTGATAAACCTGTGTTATGGAGCCACTAAAATTTCATCCCTGGAGTTGTTATCAGATCTGATATCAAAGTGCATGAAAAATTCTTGAATTTTGGTGTGATTGTGGAAGGGGTATCCATTGCAAGTAGTTGGAAGTGGAAGAAAAAGGATTGGGAATCAAAACTAAAAGGACGATCGAAAAGGTTAGCTCTGGTTGTAGTAGTCATAGAAACGAAATGGGAAAATGATAGTTGATGCCCTTTTATAGATTGAGAAATATATTTGACACGTGGAAGCATCATACTGGACATGCAGTATTGGACACGTGGTAGACGAACCTTTTCTACATTCGATAAAATGTAGGCGATCGGATTGTAGTATGCATCCGGGTGGTGTCCGGACCAAACTGTGCATCCGGTCCGTGATCGGGACATAATATGCATTCGAGGCACCACTGAATCATAAGATGCATCTAGGGCACCACCGAAACATATTATGCATCTGGGTCACCATCGGACCATATTATGCATCCGGGCCACCTCCGGATCATATTATGCATCCGGTTCAAGGTCGGACCATATTATGCATCTGGTTCAAGGTCGGACCATATTATGCATTCGATTCAAGGCCGAACCATATTATGCATCTTTCCTAAGACCGGTACGTATTATGCACCCGGTCTGAGATCGGACCATATTATGCATCTGATTTGAAGCTGGACCATATTATGCATCTGGCCCAAGATCGGTACATATTATGCACCCGATCTGAGATCGGATCATATTATGCATCTAGTTTGAGGTCAAAACATATTATACATCTGATTCGATGCCGGACCATTTTATGCATCCGATCAGAACCGGATGTATAATATGCACCCGATCCGATATCAAACCATATTATGCATCTGACCCGAGCTCGGTACATATTTTGCACCCGGTTCAAGACTAGACCATATTATGCATCCGGTTCGAGGTCGAACGATATTATGCATCCGGTCCAAGATCGGGCCAAATTTTACGTCCGAGCCTTTGCCACAATTTTAAATGTAGCCGGCATCTTTTTGACCTGGTCCGAAAAAACTTTGAAATTCACCCTTTTTTGCCAATTTTTTGGGAAAAATTAAGGTCATTCGCCATGCCATCATACATGCAGTTCGACAGGTTTCATCGGGTTTTCGAAACAGTTTTGCCATTTTTTTATAAGTACCTTTCGGGTCCTACCTCTTATGCATAACCCTGGTGCATGGGAAATATTAGATAAAATCTCTACTTCCCTACTTGAGAGTCTCTTTCCATAGGAGACCCCAAGAATGCAAATATTCTCAACACAACTAGACTCCTACTCAATGTTTTTTTCTTAGGTCATGTAGAAGTTGATGTTATGTTTATTTGATCAGTGTTTTATGGGTTTATTCAAATAAAACACCCAAGTTTTTGGATCACTATCTATATCAACTTTTTTTTTAGCCTTAACGATTATTTAAGCCTAAATCACCAATGATCATCTAAATAAAATGCTAAGTCTTTTCATCACACAAATGCAAGAATACAAGAGCTATCCTATATGATTTTCAAGTTTGAATGAGCTAAACTAAGGAGATTTTGATTTCAAGGTAAAACAAGGAGTGCAAGAAGACAATCTAGCCTAATGCAACTAGATGTTTTTTGTTTCTTTGCCTATGTATTTGAAAATGATCAAGGAGCTAAAATTTAGCCTAAAGTTCCTTAATTGACCAATTTAGAAGTGTTTTGTAAGGAAATCAAAACATTTTGTAAAGCAATTGCATTTTAGTTAAAGTGAACGTTAGTGCAAAGTTAAACCTCTAAAATTGGTTGCATGGTTAAGATCTTGGATTCATTGGTGCTAAGTTTAGCCAAGTAAATAATTAGAGGTTAGTTTTGTCTAGCAAATAAGGCAACAATATACACCCAGGTTTTGTAGGTGAGTTGGAGAGGAGAGGGCAATCCTCCAAGGGAGGTCCCAGGTTCGAATCTTCACCCTACCAAAAAGTTGAATTGGGTACTCAAAATCCAATTGATAATGTTGGTGCGTGCAAGGCCCTGTTCGTGGTCTCTTAGACCAAGGCGGCCCCGCAAGGGGTTTTTTGCTTTAAAAAAAAAAAAAAAAGGCAACAATATATTACATCTTGCTCTCAAGGAATAGAGTGAAGTGTCATCATACTTAAGAAACAAATGAAGCTTGAATAGGAGACATATAACTTTGGTGCAAACTATAATATTGTAAAGGTTTTTGCATTACATTGGCACCGAATTTGTCCTTTCAGTTATAAAAAATAGGACAAAGAAAGAGTGTCTTAAAGACACTATTACAAGCAGCAAGACGCGATCTCCAAGTGGCCATATCACTGAAGTTTGAGGAGCAAAATTTGATCAAAGTAGAGATCCATTCCAAAGGGTGTCAATGTCCACCACTAGCAAGGTGGAAGCACACTCAAGGTGCTTGAGAATAGATCTGGTCCTAGAGAGCTTAATATTTGCATCACCAAGGTGTATCAATATACCAACTCAGCATCCACACAACAAGCAACAACAATAATAATATGTAAGAAACTAGCGCTTATTGCAAAGTGGACAATACAAAGGATAATGCAGCATATCCTATGTATAACAAGGAGTATCTTATCAAAGCTCCAATGTGGAATAACCACCAGCCAAGAGGGAGCACCGTTACAATGCTTAAGAACCATCATAGTTGGAACTAACCTTATTGGAATACATCATCCATCTTCACTGGAGAAAATGAGGAGCCATTTCATAATTTTTTGGCATAGAGGAGGCAAAAGAAATCTTGCAATAGTTGGAAGGAATATGTTGAGAAGCCTCAAGAAATTGGTACATTGAAGGTAAGAGTGCATGTAAGGAAGGCTCAAACACTTGTCTTGACAAGGAGAGCATATTATGCCACTTGGCACAAAGGTGTAAGAGAATATTCAAATACTAACACCCATGCTCAAGGAGGAAGAGCGCTCAACCAAGTAACACTTTTATCTTATATCCAACGCTCAAGATAAAGGCACCCATCTAAGTAATGCCTTTCATTATTTCCCTAATATCCAATAATTTTCAACACTCAACAAGAAGGAATTCATACTGTGCCACATGGTCTAATGCTTCTCAAAGACAAGAACTACTCAAGGAGGAGAAAATATTCTTGGTAATGCATCATACCACCTGGCACACCCATCAAGAAGGTGGTAGCGCATTTGTAGCCGCCATAAAAAGGAGCACTATTGGAGATATTCAAAGTGCATTCTAATATTGCATTAAGTGAGATCATATTCAAAGCTTGAAATCAAGGAGTCAAAGGTACATTTAAGATTGTCATAAAAGGGTGTCCACTAGCCTATCATAAACCAACAAGAGGATACAATGCATTTTAAGGAGTTTTAGCGCTCATCAACCTTACTAAGGTATTATTTTATATCGTTTTATTAATTGTTTTTATGAGTAATGAGGGATAAGGTTGAAATTATAATTATCTTTTGCATTTAAAGTTATTTGTAAAATCAACTTGTTGGTCATAAATCTACCTAAGTACAATATTTCATCACTTGTGCACCCTAGACTCGACCAACATTGAAAGGTCGAGAGAAAGAGAAGTCTCCTGGTCCAATCTCCAGAGAGGGTTGGCTCCCAAACTAATCTAAACTGGTTTCAAGATAAGGATGCAGGAAAGAAATGGGAAAATGTGAAAAGAAAGGGAAATAACAGAAAGAGATGTAAATATGGCCGAAGCCGATAGTTGATGGGGAGAACAACCTCAAATATCAAATAACCTCAACTAGATCCTAAAGCTAAGCAACAACTAACTCTTAGAATGCATATACATAAATTGGATCAAGCATTAGTCGTAAGTTCGCTTCCAATTGTACTCCAAACGTTCAAATGCAAATACAGCCAAATCCAGAACAGCAAAATTTAACTTATATTAACATTGGACTAACATAAGTGACTCAGACAGAAAGCAAAACTTGAACAATAGTTTGGATCACCAACTCCAAAAGATACTAAGAATAAAGCAAAATGCATCTAGGATTTTTGTTTCAATTTCTGCAAAAAGGTCCTCCTCTCTTTGCTTGAGATTTTACATTGGTATTTATAGAGGTCTTTCCTCTTCCTTTTGCATTACAGCATTTAATACATAAAACATATTTTGAAGAAGCGATCCACAAAATATGCCATTGAAAATAAAAACAATCCCCCTCAATCTGCCTCGGAGAAATAACATTCCCTATTTTTATGGATCAAAACAGAAAATTAAACAGAAACAAGGGACCATATTTCTTCATTAAAAGACCATTATCAGGGCAAGTCAAAAGTTATTAGGATATCATGAATAGAATCTTTTAATACTGGAGGCATATTTAATTTTGGTGGTGTCGAAAACTGCCTCATGTTCTTCCATCTTGCGCACATAGGTAAACAACAACATTTAATCTTGGAGCCTCTTTGACCACGATCTCAAAATCAGTTGGAGAGCTTTTATTTGATCCTTATCTTCTCCTCACGTTATCCTATGCAATTTTGAAGGAAAAATATGGACTGAACTGTATCGGGCCTTTGTTGTTGCTTCTGTCACGAAAATGAGACAGGTCATGAAAATACATGTCGCAAAATCGTGACAATTTTACCTTTCTGTTTCCTGTTTCTGCCACCAGTCGCAAAAATGTGACATGTCGTGAAATCGTGACATATTCTCTTTGTTTAGCTTTGTCTCCCTGACATGTCATGAAATCGTGACATTCTCCTCTTTCTTGTCTCCTTCGCTACTCCTTATCGCGAAAATGAAACATGTCGCGAAATCGCGACATATTTCACTCGACACTATCTTGTCTGCTTTATCATCATGAAAATGCGACAGGTCACGAAAATGTGACATGTCGCGATATCGCAACATTTTCTCCGTTTTGGTCTTTCATCTTCAACAAGTCACGAAATCGTGGTATTTTCTGTCTTCTTGTACTTTGCTGCTTTTCGGCCGTGAAAATTTGTCATGTCGTGAAATCGTGACATTTCGTACTATCTGGCTGCTTTCGTACTTCTTCCTCATGAAAACATGACATGTCACAAAATCGTGACATTTCTCTGTGCTTCGCCCTTCTGCCCTGACATGTCACGAAATCGTGATAATTTCCTGTCTTCTCCTTCGTTGCCGCTTCCTGTCGTGATATCGCGACAATTTTCTCTTGCTTGGCTTTGTTTTCAAAAATGTCACGATATCGCGACATCTTTCATTTGCCTTGTGTTTATCTTTCAGCCCTTCCGCGATAACATGACATGTCACGATATCGCGCCATTTCGTACCATTTGCTCCTTTTCTATTTTTCTGTCGCGATATCGCGACATGTTGCGATATCGCGACAATTTTCCTTGGCGCTCTTCTTTACTGTTGTATGTCACGATATCGTGACATTTTCCCATCACTCTGCTCTATGGCCACTGCAAGTTGCGAAAATCCAACATGTCATGATATCGTGACAAGTTTCCTCCCTTGCTTCCTTTGGCTGCCTTTAGCCACAAAAACGCGACAGTCGCGAAAATGCGACATGTCGCGATATCGCGACATTTTCCATACTTAGCTGATTTTTGCATTTGGATGTCGCAAAACTGCAACAGGTCACGATATCGCGACATGTGGCATTACTTTCTTTAACACAAAACTTGTAGAGATTTTTGTATTTTCCCTTTCAAAGTGCTTGGAGGGACAAACAGAGGAGTTAGTATCTCTACAATTTGTGCATTCTTTTGCATGAATAGTAACAACAAAAACAATGTGGCAAAAATACCAACATTCTTGGTGGCTCATAGGGTATACAGTTCTGATGTATGCACGAACCTCAGGCCTTTATCCATTGGGCAACAGAGTCAAGAAGCTGGAGGATCAAAAAAAGTAAATGTTGGTTGATATTGGACGTCTCTGTGGGCTGCTGCAACAAGCTCTTGCTGGCACTTGGCACTCAAAACAGGACCTTCAATAGAAATTTATGGAATAGCAAAATTTCCCTTATTTCTAGAATGACTACATTTTGCCTAGCTCGGTTGAGCTGGGTAATCACCAGGTGCTATGCAAGGATCTCCATGGCAGTAGTGAAAAGCACCTGAATTGAAAAAATGAAAATGAATGGAATGATGACCGACAGATGTGCAAGCCGTGGAACGGGAATGGTGGAAGATGGAGGAGTAGAAGTGGTAGATACAGCAACTGAAGAGGGTGCTACTGTGCTACCAACTGTTGGGTTTCGATGAAAACAGATAATGAAATGGAAGTGGATGGAATGGAGAAAGTGGTGGGAAGTGTGGAGAAATGGCCAAAAGACAAAGGATGAGAAGAAATGGGAAGTGAAGAAAAGGGAACATTAGAGAGGGGAGTAGAAACAACAGTAGTGGCTTGATTATTTGCAGAAGAAGGAGTAGGAGAGGAAGGGAATGAAGTAAGGAAGTGGAAGAAAGAAGTAGATGGAAGCCACTATCTGTTGGGAAGGAAAAGAAAAAGAAAGAGAAATAAACATACCTGCGGGCTCACGTGCAAAAGGAGCCGAAGTTAACAAAAAAAAAATTCTTTTTTCTTCTTTTTCAAATTTTTTTTTTTCTTTCTTTTTTCTATGTACAAGGGAACCCCTGAGTTTAGCTGTGAACACTCAGGAGAGACACATAACAAAACATGGCTCTATGATCTCCTGGATCCCAAACCTTGAACACACACTTATGGGTCTCCTGATTGATAATCAGCTCGGAGTCACCAAAGATTTGCAACTATCGCGCTCCAAGTTTCTCAGCCTTCTTGAGACCTAGGCATAAAGCCTCATATTTTATTGTATTATTTGTGCAGCTCCAGGTCAACTGGTATGAAGAAGATCGTTGAATTCTAGAAGGTCCAGAAGGTAATATTAGAACAGTCCCAGCTCCAGCGCCATTTCTGCATCGTGCTCCATCGAAATAGAGTTGATCTTGACTTCCATCATTCTTTTCTGGAGCCTTTTCAGGCTTGAGAATGGAATAACACCCCAAGTCGATTTCTATCATGGCGTTAAAATTGAGCATTGAAAACTCATCCTCTAAGCGAAGATCATCCAGGACTTCATCCATTAAATCAGGATTGTCCAATTCTTCAGTTATCATGTTGACAGAATGTTTGGACTTTTCTTCTTCTTCCATCTTCTCTATATGAAAAGTAGAAGGCTTCTTATTGTAAATACGGACTCTTCTTCATTTGAAAGGAATATCCAAGTGAGAATAATCCAGAGAAAGGTAGCCTCCCAGCTTGGCTGTGAATTCTCTCGACAAAAACATACTGAAATATGGTTCCAAATCAACCACAACTACCTCCTGAATTATTGTAATTTGAGGCATACTATGTAGAGCAATAGGAATATCCTTGATTACACCCACTGTTTTCATGGGAGTCCCGTCCAACTGCAAGACACCAGGTATACTTCTTGTATACTCCATACCCATGACTTCACAAACTGCCTTTGGCATGACAGTTGTCGCAGCACCAGAATCAATCATGTAGTTGTGCACTATCCAACCCTCCATCCTGAGTGACAAATAAAATGGGGGTGGTCTATTTTTTCCAATGGCTGAAGTAGTTAATGTTTGAGACATAACTACCTAGGCTGGAGCCTTCCCCTTACTTTGTATGGTCTTCAGGGATTCTTGTAAGAGATTTACCTATCTAGGCAGCTGCAAGGTGTCATACAGACTTACTTTAGCTGGTATTCGTTTGAGTTCTTCAACGATGTTGTACTCCATCGAGATTGGCTCTTTCCCACCACTGGCAGATTCAAATTTGCTTCTATATTTTTGGGTGGCCTCCACTCATTATCGTTTAGTCAATGATGGATACCACAACGTCTCTCTAGCTTGTTCTTTTGTTTCTGCTTGCGGCTGAGAGACAGAAGCTTGTTCCTTCTCTTTTGCTTGTGGTGAAAGCGGATCCTTCGATAAAATAGGTGGATCTTGTTGCGGAGCTGGAGGATCATGAGTCCTTGTAGGTATTTGTTGCTTTGTTGCTTGTGCAGGAGGCACTTTCAATGGCTCCATATTAGCCAGATCTACCAACATTGGTTTCCTGTCACTGCATGTCAAGACTGCTATGTGTTCCTCAAGAGACATCATGGAATTAAGATCCACCTCTCGAATCATGTTTACACGGATCCCCGTAAGAACTTCCAAATAATTTTGGTGAACCATGCAAGTGGACTCATCATGTGGATCATTGCATGAAGAACACCAGTAAGAAGGCTCATGTGAAACTTTAGAAGGGCCAGCCTCTTCACTTACCAGGATCGTTGAGTTCTTCTCAGGAACTTTCTCCATAGCCTTGCTAGGAGCAACTTGCTCTCTAGTTACTATCAGAAAAAATCTTCATGGCTAAGAGTTCCTTTCGTAGCAAGTGTGAACATCTCTTCTAAGTCCTAGTTAATTTAGTGGCTAGGCTAGGTTAGTTGTCGGCAAATTCTTTTATTGTCGGCAATATAGTTTAGTTGGATATCTCTTCTTCCCCTTATCCCTCCATTCTCTCCTATATTCCCTCTTCTACCTTATCACTCCACCTTCCTTCCCTCTTCTCCTCCAACCTCCCTTATTTTTCTCTCCGCCAACTTCCTCCCTTCCCTCTTCATATAAATTAGTAATTCTATCCTATGTTATGTTAATGGTTGTATTGGCTCTGCGTAGAAATTAATAAAGAACTATTAGTTTCAACTTATTCTATAGTCACCTGATCCGATTTTTAGATTTGGTATCAGAGCTCGATAGGCGAGGTTGTGCTGGGCATGAATCTCGAGGACGCATGGTGATCTGGTTGGCAAGCATGTTGGGCACGTATCCTGAGGGCATACTGTGATTGAGGAGCTGGGCGATCGAATCGAGGAGGTGGTAGAGCACAGAGCTGGGCATAAATTCTGAGGTGACACATGGCAGGCAGAGTTGAGAGCTAACTCAGACACGCAGCTTGAGGAGCTGAGGTGGACGCTAACGTGGCGACAGCTGACACGTGGCAGGCGCTGGCAGAGTGCTGACTGGACAAGCCAAGAGCTGATGTGGCAGAAGCCGGGTGCTGATGTGGAAAATTGGGCGTGTGGTGACATGGCAAAATTTTGTTTGTGCACGTGGCGAAAGCAGATTCATCAGAGCAAACACGTGGTGGAAGAAGATTCGTCTGAAGCAAGGATAGAGTTGGGGAGTGATTTCCCGAAGGCAATCGAAGTCTTATGCGCTTGCGCGCATATTTGAAGACCATTTTGCCTTCTTCCCACTGAATGTGGGATAAATCTACGCATATTTTTTTTTTTAAAAGCCGCCCGTAGTCGGAATAAGGAACAGGAGGTTCCTTTTACTACCCAGTATCACACCATATGAAAACATTGTTAAAGTGTTTTTAAAAGGGCTTTATTAAAACAAATTTTGAAAAAAAAATTAAAAAATTTAAAGGGTGAAAAGTTTTTTTTGGAGGTAGAAGTTTGTTTGGCATCATCATAATTGTAACCCAATTCATACTGTGAGAATACAAAAGCTTACAGACTCTATAATCCCTAGACTAGAAAGTTTGTGATTTCTAGGGATGTGATTTTTGATGAAGGGGGAGAATGGGGTAAGCCCCAAATATTCAGTGATGTTGAATCCACTGATGTAGTTTCTAATCAGGTGCAACAGCAGACACCACAGAAAGGAAAGCAGTCTCCTTCCGCAAATCCAAGTTCATCTTCTGATTCAACTTCTTCACCAAGTCCATCTCCGCAGCGATCAGTAAGTTCCTCACCAATGGACATTGATTATCCATCTAGAGGTAAGAGAACTCTACAGTATCATCCATCATATCAGATGTTGGATAAAAAAATTTCAAGAAGATACACTAGGAGTCAAGCTAGTGAAATGGATTCTGTTTTACACAGATTAGAAAGTATGCACCTATATGGTGATGATGTCTCCCAGCAGGAACCTAGGGGAGATCAAGTTAACTATGCTTTGTTAACTAGTGCACGACTTGAACCTTCTAGTTATGAGAAGGCATGTACTCAAAAAATTTGGCAAGATGCCATGAAAGAGGAGATAACCTCTATAAAAAACGACACTTGGGAGCTGGTAAAGCTTCCTAAAGGTAAGAAATGTGTTGGATGTAAGTGGGTCTACAAGACCAAGTTTAATGTTGATGGTAGCATTGAAAGGCACAAGGTGAGACTAGTTGCAAAGGGATTCACTCAGAAATATGGAGTTGATTATGAAGAGACTTTTGCTCATGTAGCCAGACAAGAGACTATTAGAACAGTTCTTGCCTTAGCTGCACATAAGGGATGGAAAGTCCAACACATGGATGTGAAAAGTGCATTTCTAAATGGTTACTTGACAGAAGAAGTGTATGTTGAGAAACCACAAGGATTTGAAGAGAAATACAAGGAACATCTTGTTTACAAACTGAAGAAGGCACTTTATGGCCTCAAGCAGGCACCACGAGCTTGGTACTCATGCATTGATGGGTACTTCAAAGAATTTGGGTTCACCAAAAGTAGAAATGAACCCACCCTTTACTACCTCCAGCAAGGAAATGACATCCTCATAGTTTGCTTGTATGTGGATGATCTCATATTCATGGGTAGTAATGAAAAAATGAATATGGAGTTCAAACACTCCATGATGAAGCAGTTTGAGATGAAGGATCTTGGCTTAATGCACTACTTCCTTGGAATGGAGGTTCATCAGTTAGATACAAGGATCTTCATTTGTCAACATAAGTATGCTCAAGACATGCTTAAGAAGTTTACTATGGAGCATTGCAAACCAGTTGCAACTCCAGTTGGACATGGGATCCAATTAAGCAAAGATGATGGAGCATCAAAAGTTGACGTGACCACTTTCAGAAGCATGGTTGAGAGTTTGATGTTTCTCGCCAACACCAAACCTGATATTCAATATGTTGTTTCTCTTGTCTCTCGATTTATGTCTAACTCTTCTGAGTTGCATTTGCAGGCATCTAAGAGAATTCTCAGATATGTAAAGGGTACATGGGATTTTGGAATCCATTACCATAAATGTAATACTATCAAGCTTGTAGGCTTCAGTGATAGTGATTGGGGTAGCAACATTGATGACAGGAAATCAACTTCAGGGAACTGTTTTAGTCTGGGTTCGAGACTAATCACTTGGAGTTCCAAGAAGCAGACAGTCGTAGCACTATCTTCAATAGAAGCTGAATATATAGCGGTCACTCATGCTAGTACTCAAGCTCTATGGCTACGAAAGGTATTAGAAGAAATTGGAGAGTAGCAAAGTGGTCCAACAAGGATATTTTGTGACAACATTAGTGCCATTCAGTTGGCATACAATCCTGTCCACCATAGTAGATCAAAGCATTTTGATATGAAGTACCACTTCATCAAAGATATGGTGGAAACTAAAACTGTTGAGCTTCACTATTGTCACACTTTGGAGAATGTTGCGGACATCTTCACCAAGGCACTGGCTAAAGCTCAATTTGTAAAGCTGAGAGACTGTCTTGTCAGTCCTCTCAACTTTAAGGGGGAGAATGTAGCAAGTGTGAACATCTCTTCTAAGTCCTAGTTAATTTAGTGGCTAGGCTAGGTTAGTTGTTGGCAAATTCTTTTATTGTCGGCAATATAGTTTAGTTGGATATCTCTTCTTCCCCTTATCCCTCCATTCTCTCCTATATTCCCTCTTCTACCTTATCACTCCACCTTCCTTCCCTCTTCTCCTCCAACCTCCCTTCTTTTTCTCTCTGCCAACTTCCTCCCTTCCCTCTTCATATAAATTAGTAATTCTATCCTATGTTATGTTAATGGTTGTATTGGCTCTGCGTAGAAATTAATAAAGAACTATTAGTTTCAACTTATTCTATAGTCACCTGATCCGATTTTTAGACTTTCTGCCTCTTTCTGCTCCATATATGTCATCTTTTTAGTGAGATATCTCATGGTCGACTGAATTTCTTGCAAAACAACCAATTGAGGATCTGGGCTTGAGGACACAGGCGGTGCCGATAGAGGTAATGGAACTGGTGGAGAAGGTAATGTAGGAGTTGGAAGTGGAGAGGTTATTTGTGGAATGGGAATCATAGGTACCGAGGGTATGGGAGGATTCCATGAATATGAAGGGTATATGGATGTGGGAGCTTAGGAAAAATAGGCATAGTCATCTTCGAAGGCAATTTCCCAATGGTAATCAGATCGACCTCAGCCTTCTGTGCCTGGGCATATAGTGCAGGAAAGGTTTGAACACCAAAAATCCTAATGTTCATACCAATATATAAATGGAAGGCCCTAAGAAAGTACAATGTTGCTTGTTCATGAGTAGGGTGAAGACCGTCAGGAACTCTCTGCCAAGTTTGGGCAAACCTAACATTGAAATCCACTATCTCCTCTTGAGGATGCCTCTTGATATTATTAAATTGATGCACTAAAGAAAATGGGTCTGCTTGCTCATCGAACCCTTGGATTAGCATCTTTGCTAATTGATCCCATGAATTTATGGAGTTTGGAGACAAGGATCTATACCAGCACAAGAACTTACCTCAGAGTGACAGGACGAGCAATTTTATCATGACATCTTCATTTGTGATATTATGAATTGAAGCCAAGGTTGCCACATCTGACACATGCTCATACATTGTCTTTCCAGTCCCATCGTATGTAGGCAAGGCTTTTATTGCTGCAGCAAGAACTGGATTTTGAAAAGGCAGGTCCAACGCTCCTGAATCATTCCAAGTAGGAACTCAACGTGGCGGAGGTTGTTGACCAGCCATTTGCGCTGCAGGATTTGGATCTACTAGCAAGCTCAAAGCAGTACTGGGAGGAGTTGGAGATGGCACAAACTGGTATGCGACCTGTGAAGAAACAGCAAATGACAGGTTCATAGGACTTACCAATCTTGAGCGCTCCCTCTAGTTCTGAACATCAATCTCGAAGAATTTGACTGGATCTTTCAATTCTTTGGCACTTGATCTCATGATCATGAAGCAAATATTTTTACCAGCTTCACGATTAGAGATGTCCAGGTACTATACAGTCACCTTCAACAGAGTCACCAGATGAACTTACAATCTTCGCTTTGAGGTCAATACAGTTCATCAAAATCTTGATTCCTTCGAGCATCAAAAAATGGGACTTGTGAGTCCCACCGGGCGTGCCAAAAACTGTTGGCACAGGTGGGTTCGTCAAGTCGTAATTATACTTGTCCCACCGATTATGGATCTTTCTGAGACATAAATAGTCTGTCTCACCGGGCGTGCCAAAAACTGTTGGCACGGGTGGGTTTGTCAATTTGGAATAACACTTGTCCCACCAATTATGGATCTTTCTGAGATAGAAACAGTCGGTCCCACCGGGCGTGCCAAAAACTATAGGTCACAAATCTGCCTAAGTACAAGATTTCATCACTTGTGCACCCTAGACTTGGCCAACATTGAAAGGCCGAGAGAAAGAGAAGTCTCCTGAGAAAATCTCCAGAGAGGGTTGGCTCCCAAACTAATCTAAACTGGTTTCAAGATAAGGATGCAGGAAAGAAATGGGAAAATGCGAAAAGAAAGGGAAATAACAGAAAGAGATGTAAATATGGCCAAAGTTGATAGTTGATGGGGAGAACAACCTCAAATAGCAAATAACCTCAACTAGATCCTAAATCTAAGCAGAAACTGACTCTTAGAATGCATATACAAAAATTGGATCAAGCATTAGTCGTAAGTTCGCTTCCAATTGTACTCCAAATGTTCAAATGCAAATACATCCAAATCCAGAATAGCAGAATTTAACTTATATTAACACTGGACTAACATAAGTGACTCAGACAGAAAGCAAAACTTGAACAATAGTTTGGATCACCAACTCCAAAAGATACTAAGAATAGAGCAAAATGCATCTAGGATTTCTGTTTCAATTTCTGCAAAAAGGTCCTCCTCTCTTTGCTTGAGATTTTACATTGGTATTTATAGAGGTCTTTCCTCTTCCTTTTGCATTACAGCATTTAATACATAAAATATATTTTGAAGAAGCGATCCACAAAATATGCCATTGAAAAGAAAAACAATCCCCCTTAATCTGCCTCGGATAAATAACATTCCCTATTTTTATGGATCAAAATAGAAAATTAAACAAAAACAAGGGACCATATTTCTTAATTAAATGACCATTATCAGGGCAAGCCGAAAGTTGTTAGGAGATCACGAATAGAATCTTTTAATACTGGAGGCATCTTTAATTTTCGTGGCGTCGAAAACTGCCTCATGTTCTTCCATCTTGCGCACATAGGTAAACAGCAACATTTAATCTTAGAGCCTCTTTGACCATGATCTCAAAATAAGTTGGAGAGCTTTTATTTGATCCTTATCTTCTCCTCACATTCTCCTATGCAATTCTGAAGGAAAAATGCGGACTGAACTATATCGAACCTTTGTTGTTGCTTCTGTCACGAAAATGAGACAAGTCACGAAAATGCGACATGTCGTGAAATCGTGACACTTTTACCTTACTGCTTCCTATTTCTACCACCAGTCACGAAAATGCGACATGTCACGAAATCGTGACATCTTCTCTTCGTTTAGCTTTCTCTCCCTAACATGTCACGAAATCATGACATTCTCCTCTTTCTTGGCTTCTTCGCTACTCCTTATCACGAAAATGAAACATGTCACAAAATCACGACATCTTTCACTCGGCGCTGTCTTGTCTGCTTTATCACCGCGAAAACACTACAGGTCATGAAAATGTGACATGCCACGATATCATGACGTTTTCTCCGTTTTGGTCTTTCATCTTCAACAAGTCGCAAAATCGTGACAATTTCCTATCTTCTCCTTCGTTGTCGCTTCCTGTCGCGATATCGTGACAAGTTTCTCTTGTTTGGCTTCGTTTTCAAAAATGATGCGATATCGCGACATCTTTCATCTACCTTGTGTTTATCTTTCAGCCCTTCCATGATAACGTGACATGTCACGATATCGCGCCATTCCGTACCATTTGCTCCTCTTCTATTTTTTTGTCGCGATATCATGACATGTTGCGATATCGCGACAATTTTCCTTGGCGCTCTTCTTTGTTGTTGTATGTCGCGATATCGCGACATTTTCCCATCACTCTGCTCTGTGGCCACTGCAAGTCGTGAAAATCCAACATGTCGCAATATCACGACAAGTTTACTCCCTTGCTTCCTTTGGCTGCCTTTAGCCGCAAAAATGCGACATATCGCGGTATCGCGACATTTTCCATACTTAGCTGATTTCTGCATTTGGACGTCGCAAAACTGCAACAGGTCATGATATCGCGACATGTGGCGTTACTTGCTTTAACACAAAACTTGTAGATATTTTTGTATTTTCCCTTTCAAAGTGTTTGGAGGGACAAACAGAGGAGTTAGTATCTCTACAATTTGTGCATTCTTTTGCATGAACAGTAACAACAAAAACAATGTGGCAAAAATGCCAACACAACCTTAATAGATTTGAGATCAAATCAAGGAGTTAATATTCTTATCCTTAAATAGTATTATCACTCTAGCTGAAATACAATATTTGCAATTAATATCATAGGAGGTATAATATTTTCTACTTGGAAATAAATTATTATTATTGCAAATATCATTATTTTCTAAAATTCCAAAATTTAGGGAGATATAAGGTATACTACATCAAACATAGATTATTGGAATTTAGAAATATTAAACTATTGGATATTAAGGGCATTTAGAAATATTAAACTATTAAACTATTGGATATTAAACTATTGAAATTATTTACTTACACTTGTCTCATACTCATACTAAAGGTACAAAAGAAATCCAACCATAGATAACTTCAAATTGATAAGTGCATAGTTCATTAGGAGATATAAGGTGAAATAGGAGTTGATTATTATCAAAACATTATAAAATCAACCCAAAAGGTGAACTGTTACTTACTAAGCACTTTATCAAGCTTATAGCTTACTCTAATAACTAGGGAGTCATAAGGTAGACTACTTCAAAGGATCTATCTAAAGTATTAAAAGAACCCTATCATACACTACAATGGATAAAGTAGCAAGAGAGACATTTCATCATAATACACACTACAAAAGGACTCAAGATCAGAATCCATCCAATATACCATATCATATATGCAAAATCACTTCAATTTCAAGTAATTTCATAGGTCAAAGTGAAAAGGACATTTGGTATATTGATTTAGGGGCAAGCCACCACATGACAGGAAATCTACATTGGTTTGATTATCTTGAAGTCACTAATAGCTACAAGTTGAAAATTGTAGATGGCAATAACTATCATATACATGGATATGGGTGTGTGTCACATAGTAAATTGTTTCTAAACTTTCTACTACATAATGTAATGTATATTCATGGATTAACATCTAATCTTATTTTAGTATCCAAATTAGTAGAAATTAAAAGGGTAGTTAACTTCATATACATAAATAAAGCTAATGTATGTCTTATTATACATCAAAATGATATTGAAGCTATTGGATCAATCCATATAAATATATATGCTCTAGATTCTATCAAAACTTCACAATATATTGTTATGTTTCAAAACAATACTGATGTAGTTTTTTTAGGAACAAATTGGAGAGAATGTAGAACCTATATATCATAAAAATAGAAGAAGAAATGGAAGGTTAAAAATTAAAAGGATGATAGGAAAACTACACTATGCTTTACTTGGCCATCTACAACCTAGAAAAGAAGAACCTGAACAAGATGAAGACACTTATCAAAATTCATACAAAGAAGACAATGAAGGAGGCTGGAGAGAAGAGCTCAATTTCCAAACCAAGATAAATATCCATATTGAAGACTAAAGTTTTCAATACCCAAATAATATAATATAGGGGGGTGTTAGAGTATATTACATAATTTGGGTCATGTAAATGTACCACCTTTGGTACATAACTAGAGTAGGAGTTTACTTTAGAGTAAAGTTAGTTAGTTACTTCAAGTATTGTAATAAATGCACAAGTGTCAATGTGCAAGTTGTAAATGGACAAGGAGTCCACTTGCACATCAGGTAGATATGTAGAGTAAGGGCTAAGGAATATATATTCCTATATAAAGGCCTCATAGCGATTGCTTTCAACATGTAGTAGTAAATATAGAGAGTGAGCACACCCACCTGCTTTCCCACTGAACCAGCTTAAATAAATATTTTATTTCATCCCATCCATTGGTATAGTTTAGTAGTATGGTACAATGTAGTCCTTTCATATTTGTTCAAGGAGTGTTCATGTCCTCCATTGTATAGCATTGTACTATTTTCATCATTTTGATCAATGGCATAATTATGAGTTATTTGTAGATGTTCATCTCATTACTTTCCTACATATTATTGTGTCATTAGTTTATAGTTATCTCAGATTAGTTATCTTGCATCTTGTGGTTGTATTTCATGTACTACCATCCCATCAAAAGCTAAAATTTCAATCCCATATAACCAATAAAAAAATAAATCAATCAAAGTGGCATCATATGGCAGGATCTCAATTAGGTAAATATGTTAACTTTCAAGGTGAAGGCTAGGATTCAAATCTTGCCAAGCAATATATGTAAATTTCCAAGATATAATATCATAGTAGTGCAATCATAGTATAATATGGGTGAGGCTCATTATAACCAATTAAAAATATATCAATCAAAGTTGTAGATGGATTACTAAAATTGATTATAAAAGATATGTCAAGCATGATATAATTGTAGTTAGTAGTGCAGGACTAATATGCAAATTTAATAATTATTGAGCAAGGATTTTGAATATCCAAAAGTGGATTGAAAGGAAGTGGGACTGAATCACATTATTCAACAACTTATCCTTCAAAACTATTTTTCATAATTTTCTCCAATTTAAAAATAAAGGACAATATTAGGTGAAAAGACAAGGTTTATGGGAGGATTGGCTTATATGTAATACCGTGCAATGAAATGTTTTTGTAGAGATGAACACTCTCAAAAGGTTTCGAGTGCGGATTGAGATTTTTAGACTTCTATATCATCTTATCAACAAGGTGGTTTTTGAAAGTATTAGTAATAACATAGTTAATGTAGGTGGTAACAACTTATATGGAGTAAAACCTAGTTTTGTATGATTGTATATGTGATACCATGAATATTTCAATACCTTTTCTAAGATCCTTTATCTATTAATACAAATTAAAAAAAGGGTTCAATGAATGGATTATGAAAATTTTACATTTTAATATCTCATATTCCATGAGAATAGACATAATGAGATCTTACCAAATAAAAATAGTAAAGAAGAGGTGAAATATTTTGATAATGAGACAACACCAAAGTTGGAGCAAGGAGATCAAATTATAGTAGAATATGAATTAGATCAATTATTTTCCACTTTCAAAAATATGGCAAGCAAAGACCTTCTCTTCATAATTTGGCAAATGCCACCATATTTAATTTTAAATAAGCATCATAAGAAACCAATAAGGATGCACTAGATGAGAAATTGTAATATGCAAGTTAAAACTCAAAAGGAACAAAAACTATTAAAATATTTAGAGTCAATTTTTAATGGAGAGAAGCTAGAAGATGTTGGGTCTAGGCTAAGGTAATTCATCTTCATTTTCTTCAAGTAGTAGAAAATCAACTCCTTATAGAAAATAAAGTAGTATGGAGGCTATCCCTTGCACTTTAAGGTTTTCAAGGTAGCATAAACTGGTAGTAATTTAGAGATTTTCCATTTCACTTTATGATTTCTAGGGCATCATGTCCCTTGTACATTAGATCCTTTAGGGAAATACAAATTTATAGATTATAAATCAAAATTAAATTATTCTATAAAATAAAATAGATTGAGCATAAATGCATTGGTGGAAATGGAAAAAGAGAGGAATAACCCAAGAGCAAGATCAAACAAAGAAAGAAACCCATATGGGAATTGATGTGGGATAAAAAAAATATCACAAATTTTAATAACAAATGGGTCTAATCCCATAAAAAATAATAATAACATATGATGAAATGTTATTTAGGAATATTCAAGGTATGAATGTAAGCCCTAAAAAATGAATTACCTAGGAATTAATAGATTATCATAGTTCTTAATATATTTCAATAGATGAAACAAAAATAGGTAGTGAGGGATGTTAGGATGCACTAAAAATATCTAGAAGACAAGGAATTATCTATTTATTTTTGTAATAGAGATTCAACATGTATTGTCATAGTGTTTCACAATCCTAGGTGGGATTAACAATCATTAAAGGTAAAAAGTAATTAGGTGATTGTTCTTTTATAAGAGGAAGTTACGGTAATTAAAATCATAGCTATATATGATCTAAATAGAGTTACTCTTTATCATATGGAATTATTTCAACCGGTTATATTCCTCAACTTTCAAGGAGGATACCAAGGTTCGAATCTTAACAAGTGATACATGAATAATTACCAAGATTGTAATATCACCATGTAGTTATGATGTAATACAGGTGGGGCCTATTTCAATCCCATATAATTGATTCAAATAAAAAAATAGTTATTCTTTGATATACATGTTTGAAAAACCATAGTTTATTCATGTCAAATTCCACAATTATTCATAATTCTAGTCTGTATATTCTTATAGGAAATGCAATATAGTTTTATCTCCTTTGGAGAAGGATGGTCCAGATTAATTGAGGATCTTATTTTCTTTACCAATTTAAATGGACTTGGGATCATATTTTCAAGCTTTCAACATACATATGATAATAATTGTATGGAATACCTCATGTGGTAAAAAAGATATGTAAGGTTTTTATTGTCTAATAGATGGTATCAAATAGAGTATAGAACCTCTTTAGATATTTCATTATGAAAATTATCATATTAAAATCCAATTATCTTCATACGTGACCTTAATAATTTTCATTCCTATTCTATGTGGTTTTAGGACCTTAAATTTATTCCAAAATAGTATGTATGGTAGGATGAAGCAAAGTCTAAATCATGTACCTATAGGTTTATTTGATGTTTGAAATATTCAACGGGAAAAATGAAGATATAGAATATCAATCCATCGATAACATGTATGATTGTTTGGAATATATGGTGCATGAGGGAATGTGGTTCGACATTCCAAAGACAACTTATATTTCATAATCATGAATGAGCAACTAATCTAAGATTGTATTTTTTTTGGTAGGTAAAAGTAATTTTATTTACTTTACGGGTTGAAGGGACCCGCCCCTTTTTACATAAACTGCAACTATGGCCACACAACCCATAGACCTATAACAGGGCTAAACCCAAAAAAGATCATAGACAACCAAAAAATTTCTAGTGGCACCCCTAGCAAGGCAAAAATAGAACAACACAGCAGCCCTTGGCTTCTGACTCATCAGGTAGCTCCCCTCCTAGGATTTTGGGCTTTGTTTTCCCCCTCATGCTTGACATTGTCCCCGCTGGATAGGAGGGACTTAAGGATGGTCGGGAGACTCTTAAGCTCTTCGATGGCGCTTGCCATGAGATTGCCACCTTCACGAAGAACATTTGTTGTTGTCTAAAAATGCCCTACAGCTTCATCAATGTGACTGAGAGCAACTATACATAGCATCTCTTGCGCTACCAGGACCAAGAGTGCCTAGCTAAATAAGAAAGGGGCCCCGAAGCAAGAAGGTCATGGGGATGCTTATCTTGTCGAACAACTTAGGGCCAAAAATCCAAACGCAGATGTGGCTTGGGTTAGCAGTGGCGGGCTTGATGGGAGTGGGGGGATGAATGGGAAAAATGGTGCTGGAGGCGATGAGGGGGATAATGGTCGTAGGCATGCGAAAGGATGGATAGGTGGAGGGAAAATATGGAGGCCATGAGCGAATGGGAGTTTGAATGGGAAAGCATGGGAGGATGGGTCGGATCATGGAATCTGTGCTACTCTCCGTATCTTTGCCATTCCAAAAAATGATGCACATGTCACGAAAAATGTGGAACCTGGTGTTGATAAACACCTTCGAGGAAAAAACCCCCTTAGGGGGGTGGCTATAGCCACCTTTGAATTTACGAAGGTCCTTTGGTGTCAAGAAGACACCATTGGGGCAGCTAAAGTCATCGTTGTTGAAGTTGTTGTAGTACAGGTGACAGAGTTCACCCCTTTTTGGTATTAAAAAAATATCGTTAAGCACGTAGCCAAGGCTACTTGTTTGTAAGGTTTTTTGCATCATGTTTGCCTTTTTCAATGATCTCACATGGGAAGCTATCTTCCCAGACCGTCAAAGTGGGTTGGAGAATGGCTATGTTGGCAAGCACATCGACCACTTGATTAGCTTCTCTAAATACGTGATTGATCTGGTTTTGATGATTGTTGCTGAGGATTTTTGGCACTCCTGGATGATGTTCTGAATGTTTTTCCCCCCTGTGCTATTATTTTGAATGAGCCCTATGATAACTGTAGAATCACCTTCGAAAATGATAGGGTTGGTCATGGTTTTGCAGATGTCAATACTCCTCCATAGCGCTCTGGCTTCTGCATAGTTATTGGTTTGGGTGCCCAAGTTTTTAGCAAATGCTCGAATGATCTTACCATTGTGGTCTCTGACGACTCCCCCTGCTCCTGCTTTCCCTGGATTGCCTTTAGAGGCTCCGTCGAAGTTGGCCTTTAGCCATCCCTCCGGGGGGGGACCCACTTGGTTGTGGCTCTATCCCCATGGGATTCCTTGGCCTTGCTGCAGTCCAGGGGAATCCTCAGGGAAGCAAAAAAATACCCTTCTACCCCTACCTTGGGAATTTTTGGACAGGGGATCAGACTACTATTTTCAATGGCAAAGGCAATGGCTCTTGCCGCAACCGCCTCGTGGTCCCTAGGATTATCACTAAAAATGTGATTGTTGCGTTCCAACCATATCTTCCAGACAGTATGGTGGAGCAGGGATTTCCATAGGAAGTTGAGTCTAGGGTTTTTGAAAATGTTGGGCCATTGAATGAACATATCCTTGACCGTCTCTGGCCGGACCAGACTCACTTGGAACTTGCTGATCACCAGGGAAAAAACACTGTTGGTAAAGGGACAGTCCATAAGAATATGTTGGGTCAATTCCCAGGCTTGCCTACATAGGTAACATCTGTTGGGGACAACGATTCCTCTATGCATTAGATTGTCGGTGGTGAGAATTTTGTTGTGGACTACAGTCCAACAGAAGTGGGTGATTTTTGGGATTAGGGCCTTGAGCCACACACTTCTAGCTAAAGCCTGCCCATTGTTAGTGTTGCCTCCTCTAATGTTATGCTCGATGAGCTAGGAGGCAGACTTGACTGAGAACTCTCCATCGCTCGTGCCTTTCCAGCATCTTTCATCCTCTTTCTGGGTTTGGGGAATGAAGTTTACCCTCAAGATCGCTTGGATATCTGACACAACCTCCGCAATTGCATCATTCTTGATTCTGAACTGAACCCTTTTCCATACCTTGATGCCCTGGCTCGAGGAGATGAAATCTGCTACACGGGACCCGTACTTGTTGTCAGACAGGTGTTTGACTGCAGTCAACTTGTGATCACAAATGAGGGGATCTTTTCTAGCCCAAGCATCCTTCCAGAAATCTATCTTTTTGTCATCTCCCAACTGCCACCAAGAGCCCTGGTGCATGAGTTGTTGGGTGAGGGAAATAGATTTCCAAAAATGAGAGCAGTTGCGGGGGGTATCCATTTGCAAGAAGGATTGTTGTTGAAGATATTTTCTCTTGACAATGTTCACCCACTCTAGATTAGCATTTGAGATGACCTTCCATGCTTGCTTGGCCAGGAGAGCTTGATTGGTGACATTGATGCGTCGCATTCCCAGGCCTCCCTGATCTTTGGGGGAGCAAACTTTGTCCCATGCAACCAGGTGGAACTTTTTTTGGTTGTCAGTTCCCGACCATAGAAACTGTTTCTAGATTTTTTCAATAGCTTCACCCACTGCAGTCGGGATTTTGAAAATAGACAGGAAGAAGGTGGGAATGCTCTGTAACACCACTTTGACTAAGGTTGCCTTACCCGCGCTGGAGAGAAGGGCACCTTTCCATCCCGAAAGCTTCTTGTGAATCTTATCAGTGACATTACTCCACATGTCTTTGAGGGGTCTTCCTTTGAACATGGGAAGGCCCAAGTACATAGTGGGGAGGTCAGCAATGGAGCAGCCTAGGATTCTAGCAATCTTGTGTTGTCTCTTGGAGGGGGTGTTAATGAAGTACAACTTGCTTTTGATGTAATTGATTTTCTGACCTGCTGCCTCTTCATAGAGGTTGAGAATGGTTTTGATACCTTTGGCGTCAGAGACAGAGGCTTTGGTTGTCAACAAGGTATCATCCACGTATTGTTGATGGGTGGAGGGCGTGAGGCCAGAGGCAGCTTTGATGCCCGATACCAGATTATTTGAGCAGGCCATCTTGATGGCTCTTCCTAGGCTCTCTGCCAGAATGATGAAGAGGATGGGGGACAACGAGTCTCCATGTCTTAGGTCCCTGGAGCTTGGGAAGTAGCCAACAGCAGATCCATTCACCAAGACCGAGAACCAGGAGGAAGATATGCACTTATAAATTAGACTGACCCAAGATTCATGGAACCCAAACTTGAGGAGGATTTGGGAGAGGAAGTCCCTGTTGACCCTGTCAAAAGCTTTGTTCATGTCAAGTTTGAGGAAGAAAGCAATAGTCTTGGAGACATGGGCAGAGTGGATCAGCTCATGAATAGTGATGACACCATCAAGAATATTGCGGCCTTTGACAGTGCTGCCTTGGCAAGGGTCAATAATGGAGGGGAGGATGTTGGACAGTCGGTTGGCCAGGGCTTTGGATAGGATCTTATAGGTGACATTGCACAGGCTAATGGGGTGGAAGTCCGAGAGGGACTAGGGGTTATCACCTTTAGGGATCAGGGCCAGGAAGGTGGAGTTGACATCTCTAGGAATGGTTTTGGAAGACTGCATTTCAATGATGGAGCTGCACAAGTCCGGACCCACAATGTCCCAGAAGGTTTGGAAAAATCTGGGAGGGAACCCATCTGGATCGGGGGCTTTGTCCAGATTCATGGAAAATAGAGCTTTATGGATTTCCTTTTGGGAGAGGGGGCTGAGGAGAAAGTCGTTGGTATCCTGGGGAATGATGGTGGGGATATTAGCAATCAAAGCTTCCCTGGTTGAGGGGGACTGGGAGGGGGGTCTAAGAGACTCTTGAAGTGGTTGACTGCTTCCTCCCTGATCTGATGCAAGTCCGATGTAGAAGACCCATCCTGCTTGACCAGGATTTTAATCTTGTTGACTCCCCTGTGCCTAAGAGTGGAGATGTGGAAGAACTTGGAATTAGAATCCCCTTCCTTGAGCCACAACTATCTGGAATTTTGGCACCAAAAGGTTTCCTCCTTGCTGAGGATGTTATGGTAATCAGCCAACAACCCTTTTTCTTCATCACGGAGTTCGTCATTACCTGCTCCCTTCTGAAAACTATCCTCGATCTAGTTAATTCGGGTCTTAACCTGGTTTTTGGCTTCGAAGATGTTTCCAAAGGTCTCCTTATTCCATATTTTGAGATTTGCTTTAATAAACCTGAGTTTTTGCATGAGCTAGTTGGTGGTTGAGCCCGGGAACTTTCTCTTCCACCACAAAGAAATCTGGTTTTTGAGATCGGGGTGTTGGGTCCACATCGACTCGAACCTGAAGGGAGTCTTGAACTGAGATTTTGTGTCAGTTTGAAGCAAGAGAGGGTTGTGGTCAGACCCAATTTTGGGGAGCGCTAGCAAACTAGCATCCCCGAAGAGCGGGAGGGCTTCCTGAGATAACAGGACTCGATCAAGGCACTCCTGAATAAGGTTGTTACCTTTTCTCCTATTACTCCAAGTGAACAGGGAACCCTACAGCTGGACATCCATGAGGGCATTGGAGTCTATGAAGTGCCTTAGGTCCTCTGTTTCCTTGTGAGTGGTCGTGGTTCCTCCCTTCTTATCCGAGCAATGCAGGGGTGAGTTGAAATCCCCTGCTAGGATCCATGGGAGCTCTCTGAAAGCGTGCCTCAACTGGGTTAGAATGTTCCACAATGCCTTTCTACCCTAGGAAGAGTTAGGGGCGTACACATTGGTCATAACCCATGAGACCTGGGAAGTGAGGTCATGGAACAGAATGTTACTTAACCTGTCCTGTCCAGAGATGATGTTGCCTTGCAGTTTAGTAGGATTCCATAGGCACAGGAGGCCGCCTGACGAACCAGAGGCCGGGATATGGCCAAATTCATAGTTTTTCCAAATATTTTTAGCAACTTTGGAAGACAATTCATCATTAAGTTTAGTTTCTTGAATGAGGAAAATAGTTGGGTTATGTTCTCTTCTCATGGCAGCAACCAATCTCTGCTTAGCTGCCCCATTCAACCCTCTCGCATTCCAGGAGAGGACTCTCATTTAGAACTTTTGGGGATTTTCTTGCCCCCTTTTCCTTGTTGTGCAGGGGGTTTGGATCTTCGGGTTTCCTCTTTGGAACTATTTCCACTCTCCTGAAATAGAGTTTTCTGAGTCCCATTGGCTATGTCTTCCACTGTATCGCGGTTCCTTCTTTCAAGATCTGAAGGTCTGCCACAGTATCTACGGGTTTGCTTAGGGCTCCAATGATCGGGGGAGGGTTGTTCAAGGTCATCGTTGTCGGAATTGACTGGGTCATAGAAGGAAGGCGAGGTTGGGACTCCCAACTTCGGGGGGTAAGGGACTACGTGGGGGAATACAACGGAGCGGGGGACTTCGAGGGAGGGCTTCAGGGGGACTGGGTGGGAGACGAACGGGGTGAGTGCTTCGGGGGAGGGATAGACCTGGACACCTGGTGGTTGGGACTTGGCACAGGGCCCTAGTGGGGCTCGAGGATAGGTATCAGGTCAGTTTCAACAGGGATTTCCCCTTCCTCCACTTCCTTAGTAAGACCAAAATCTTTAAGAACATCAAATTTATTTGTAATAGAGACAGAAGCACTTGCCTTTTGAGACTGTACGATTGGCTGCGATCGGGTTTGGATGTTGGAGGTCATCGTGCGGTTTTCTGTACCACGCCTAGGTATCTACTCCGATCGAACCGTGGTCTGGTTACCCGAATTAGGGTTTTTGAACTTAGGGCACTGGGATTGTAGGTGACCCTGCACCTGGAAATCAGGGTAGTATACCGGCTTGTTCTCATAAATCAGTGGTTGCCTCCACTTGAAATCCCCATATATGAGGTTCAGGTACTCCGAGAGTTGGCTTTCCAGGTTCACATTGACACAGATGCGAGCCTGGGTTAAGCGTGTCCTTGCTCGAGTGGTTGGGTCAATAGCCACTAGGTCCCCGATGGCCCTGGCTAGGCCTTGAAGGGTATCTTCATAAAAAAATGGGCTGGGAGGTTCGAAAGTCATACCCAGATCGGGGTGTAGTTGATGCTCTGAGAATTTGGGTCAAATTTTGGCTGCCACTTCTTCAAAAATAGGCTTCGTCTCCCAAAAAACCATGGTCCTCTGGATAGGATGCGCTCGACATCTTCTTGGGTGTTGAGCTGAATCATAAAGAAGCCCCGAGTCATTGTCGACAACTCCATGCTCCCTAGAGTCTTCCATTTGGACGCAGCCCATCTGCGAATTGCATCCATGTCAGGGTGGCCTCCTATAAATTTCCCCACTAGGGAGTGAGTGTCATGAGACGCATAGTCTTCCATGAGGCTTTTGGGGCATAGAACATCGCATCCTTGGGTGATGAAGTTGTTTGGAGCACTTGATTTTGCTCTTTGTTTGTTTTGCAATAGACTTGTGAATGAGGGTTTCTTGCATGTTCATCCTCTATTGAGAGGATCTTCCTGGGTGGCTTCTCCCCTAGTGCCCTCATTTGGCCCGACAATCTGATTGGCCGAGGCCAATATTTTTGCTCCTCCCGGTTCCATGTGGGGTTTAAGTGGGCTAGCCATAGCATCGGAGCGCACATGGTGGTTTGTGCCTCCCTTCTCGCCTATTGTCGCCATGGTCAGACCAAGCGACATTCATCCATATCGTGCACACATGCGCAGAAGACACCCACTCTTCTTTCGACTCCGATCGCTTACTAAAAACTCGTTCGCCGAAAAAACTCGCTCTTAATATTGTGTGGTTATTATGGATAGTTTGCATGGGCTCTAATGGTCTAATCTAAGATTGTATTTGAGTAAGGTTTATGTAAGATACTATATAATATACATTTTAAAATTGCTTAGGTATAGGAAAAGACTTAATAATGGTCATAATCTCTTAAAGGATCATGTACCTATAGGTTTGTTTGATGCATCAAATATTTAAAAAGGAGAAACGGAGATCTAGAACATCAAATCTTTAACATGTATAATTATTTGGGATACATTATGCAAAAGAATTTTAGCTTAACATTCATAAATTAATTTATGTCTTATAAGTAGGAATGAGTAACTCATCTAAGATTGTTTTTTAGTAAGGTTTATAAATGATATTATATAATATACATTTTAAAACTATTTAGGTATAGAAAAATACTTACTAATGGTCATAACTCATTATCCTAAGGTACTAGATTTTAAAATTAAGTAATAAGTCAAAAAAATGAAGATTCTAATTTTTTATGAAATATCTAACTAGGTTTTTAGCAACAATAAATAAACATAGAGAGGTTATTTAGGGTTACTACATGTAGTATCATTAATTATATGAATCTATTTGGTGTAATAAATTAGGTAATCCATGCTAAGTTGATCTTAAATTCATCCTCCCTATTGAGGTTTAGGGTTATTAATTCAATTGCCAACACTTCCTTAACCTTTTTCTTATTCCCTTGTTCTTCCTTCATAAAAAAAAAAATTGATTCTCTAGACATATATGATGTCCTATCTTGAAGGACTATTTTGTTAATGTTGATTTAGCAAATGGCATATTATATATTTGCATTATACTTGCTCAATCTTGTTTTTATGGATCTTCAAATAGTTTTACTAATGTAAAATGGTACACATGAATTGCATCCAAATTGTGTCTCTTTAGTATTCTTGTTAATATTTCAAAAGTTTATTGGATATATAGTAAAGTAACAATGATGTATGATGACTTTTTATCTTTATTTTTTGTTGCTTTGTCCTTCTAAGTACCTTGGGGATTTATTTTTAATGTATTCATTGTCTGTAAGGACCCTCAATAGGTAAACCTTGTCATATTTTAAGTTTTTGTATCAAAGACACTATATGACATAATTGTCAATGTATTAAGGATAGTCATATTTTGAGGTAAACAATGATATAAGTTTACCTTCAAATATCAATCAGTGTGGGCATTCTTCTTATATATATAATGGGTTATCAAAATATACAAGAAGGGTATTTGATTTCTTTATTTCATTTGTATGGTAAATTTTACATCATTTAAAATATTATTTAATTAATTCTAAAATATCACTTATTCTTCCTCCTAAGATCATTTAACAAAAATATCATCCACAAACCTATCCTGGAAAATCTAGTGTTCAATGAGTAAGCATTCAATACTCTTCTTTCAAAACCCTCCATGAAAAGGTTAGCTATCACTGGGGATGGTGGTGATTCATTAATCGTTATTTTTATTTGTTTATAAAGCTATATGAAATATACATTGATCTTGGAAAAAGTTCAATTGACCTCATAGTGTCTTTGTCAAAAATTTATTTACCATATTTATTGGTCCATCTATTAGGATCTTAGCGAAAAGCAATGATAAATTGAATCTTACTAGTAATTCAACTTCTAATCTTCTTTCCTTAAGTTTATTGATGAGAAAGTTTGAATTTTTTACATAAAAAAATGTGTTTCCTACCAATATTTTTAACTTCTTTACCAATAATTCTACTAAGCTAAAAATGGAAGAATACTAGGTATTAACAATTAGTCCAAATGGGATGTACTACTTATGGATATTAAGGGTTACATATATCTTTAGCATGACAAGGTCTCCTAGAGCCATCCCTATTTTTTAGCCACCAATGGAAGAATTATAAATGGTCTTATTGACTTCTCCAATAAATTTTGGTAATGAATCATGAACAAGCATCCTATAACTTCCACATAGTCAAATGCTCTTGCATTTTAGAATCATATTTACCTTTTTGCATGATCATTATTTCATTTCCCTTATTTGCTTTTAGAATGATAATATCATTAACTCCATTATGATTTCTTAGGTTCATATCCCCCTCTCATCTAGTGTTCTTTTTAATTAGTATAACATGTATCAAGGCTCTTCCACACTCTTGGCAGATGCTCTCATTTGTATTCTTTGAAGACTCCATAATTCAAGCTTCAATGTTGCTCATAAGATATTCATACGTAATGTATTTTAGGGTTTGTGCATATCCTAAACCCTTACTGAGGATATTAAAAGCATGATTATCAATCCTAATATTAGAAAAGTCATTAAGTTGCAAGAATACCTATTTAACCTCTCATTATTATTTTTTAATAGTTATATGGGATTGAACTAAACCCCACACATATTACATCATGACCATGTTACCACAATTTTTTAACAAACCACATAGTGGTATTACTAGAAATTATATATCATCTAACAAGATTTAAATATAGATCTACACCTTAGAATTCCATATTTTTAACCATGTGAGCCCATTCCATTTGGTGAAATTCCTACTATTTTTGCTAACGTTTTTTTTTGTATCAATGGTAAGGTAGGGATTTAAGAGGGTTTCTCTTTCACTTATTATAATAGGTCACATTAAGCTATACAGACCTTTTGGTACCACTAGGATTTGAAGCTTAGTGTGGGATGCATCACCCATATGCCTCAACCATTGAACCAAGGCTTCATTGGTACTAGTATTAATAATGTTATTGATATAACAGTTATTATTACCAAATATATGAAAACCTAAGGAATTGGGGTTCTTTATTTTAATATTGTTAAAGGCAATCCTAATTGTATAAGCACCTACAATATTACTATCTATGATACAACCTCTAATACCACAAATGGGTCAATTTCTAAACTTACATTATAGTTCATATATTATATTTGACTATGCATAAACACAAGAATGGGATACTAGACAAACATACCTATAAAGCCACATTGGTTGAAGAATATGACGCATTTTATTCTCCAACTTGTCTTGCATTTCACAAATATTGAAATAAAATATGAATTTAAATCTAGCAAAGACCCAACTTTTAGTTCTCCAAGCTATTAGCTTTTGTATTAAGCATAGAAGCTTCACTATCACTTATTATTCATTTACTTTACTTAACCATCATGTGGTTATATCAAGATTATGATGCCTTATTTCTTGTTTAGATACAAAAACAAACAATATCCAAAATAATTTATATACAACAAATTTAAGAATTATGTCCTTTCTTTATTAAATTATTAGTTTTTTTTATTTACAAAGTCTTAGATGTAATTCCAATGTCTTTTTGATAATTTGTCCAGTTCCTTACAAGTTCAACTAATTTCTATGAATGCACAAGTGTGGTTCATTTTTTGCAAAAATTGGTTAGTCTACTCTTTCTAATATTTTGTTTTATTTTGTTGAGATTTGTAATTAGCTTGCTATCTCTACACCATTTTAGAAATGCAAGTCATGATAGCTTTCTAGAAAATATCATAAGGAAATGCTAAAAGAGTTGTGACTCATGATACACTTCCTCTCAATATGAGGTTGTTAGGTTTATGCCTAGATTTTTTTATTAGATGGAAAAAGGGTTTTTGAAAGGGTCCTCAAAACTTTTAAAGGTATATCGAAAATGAGTCTTTCCACAAAACAAACATAAAATAAGACTAAAAGGATAAGAAAGGCAATGCCCAACTAAACAAACAAATAAAAACATATAGATATATCGAAAGGATTCAAAAGATCAACATCACTCTTGATGCTCCATTTCCTTATATGACAGGTCCACCTCTGGCTCAGAGATGTTCTAGTTGATCTGGAAGAAAGACAACAACCAAAAGACCTCCTCAAAGAACATCATAATTATTTTAACATATCTTTGAAAAGATCTAAGAAGATCCAAAATATACCTCAATGCATTGTTTGGGATCTTGAAGGGATCCTAGCAGGCCTCTCCTAATCCATGAGACAAAAAATCAATAGCAATATTTAGAATTAAGTTTCTTTCTTTCGTCTGCCATGGTCGGGGGTTTGAGATCTAAAAGTTGCTACATATACTAGAATTTCCAAAAGGTCTTTTCCTCCATCTAAATTCAAGATCCCATGGGCTTCATGCATAGATTTTTATGATTTGTTATACTTGTGTATTTTAAGACACAATATGTTTGAAGAATTGGGCTTCATGATTCAATATAGTTTGTGTCCCATCATAAGAATGAGGAATTCAAATAATATTATGTTTAAGGTTTGTGTATAATCTTCTAATAAATATACTTTTCAAACCTAATCAAGTCTAGAAAATGAATTTTTGATAGTAGGCTTTAACTATATTGGGTAATATATTTATAACCAAATATTAATGTGCTTGGTTTGTTGATGAAAATTTGGATTGCAAAAAATCCAAATGATGCTTTGATTGTCACACCAAAAGGTGATCGGATAGGACTAAGGAATTCCCACCTACTCCAATATCATAAGCATCCATAAAAGGTGCTTGGCTTCCTCATTAGTAGCATAATTCTTCGCTTCTATGGAAGACCATGAAATAATGGAGTGTCATATAGAGCACCAAGAAACAAGGCCAAAACCAAGATAGAGGGAAAAATCTATTGTGGATAATGATTGATCCAAAATATTAGCCCAATCTGCATCTAGAAATATTATCAAAATAAAAACTCATCTTATATGTACCTTTGATATATCGAAGAATCCTCTTGGTTGTAGTCTAGTGACTCTCTTGAGATACTTACATGTACTTTGAATAGTTGCTGACAATAAATATAATATCAGGTCATGTGTGAGTGAGATAAATAAGATTCCCCCATAAGAGACCAATATAGGGTGACATTGACCAAAGGAGTCATGCAATTTTCTTAAAGATTCAATCCTAAAGTAAAAGGAGTTTGAGTGAACTTGTGATCCTCTATCCTAAATAATTATAGAAGATCTAAGGTATACTTGGGTTGTGAGATAGTGTTTCCAAAATTATTATAACAAATTTGAATGCCAATAGTGCATAATCCTAAAATCTATCATATCAAAGATAATATGAAGTCATGACTTCCTATTTTAAATCAAAACATATGAGTTATTTGTAATGAGAAGATCATCCAAATATCCAATGTCTCCCATCCTAATATTTAACCTAAATATCATGTTTGGCCTCATATCGCTAAAATCTACAAATGAGAAAGAAAGAGTGGATCTTCTCATACCAAGCATGCAATGCCTACTTAAATCAATACAATGATTTAGACAACTAATAGACCAATGGGGTATAATCCTCAATCTCAAAACTAGAGGATTGTTGCATGTAAATATCCTCCTAAATATCACCATGAAAGAAGGCACTCTTCATATCCATATGATGCATCTTCCAACCATAGGAGGTAATTATGGATAGAATCATTTGAACATAATCCATCTGAGCAACTAGGATAAATATTTTTGTTAATTCCCTTCTCTTGAGAGAAAATTTTAGCGATAAGGTGTACTTTGTGCTTCTCTAGTTGACCATGGATTCATACATGTGTTCATATTGAGCATACCCATTCACCATTCCATCCATCACCTCCATATCTATGTCCCAAGGAGTTGTCACTAGAGCATCCAGAGACACCACTAATAAACAAAGTTTGGCACACTAAATTTTACATACCATAAGGTCTAATTCATAGGCTCCAAATGAAATTCAATTAGTTTTGAGCTTACCAAATATTTGAGGGCTATTGAGGGGCCAACCCAGTCTTCATATGTTATGACCCACTTGTCATTGCAAACTATTTTTCCTTCTCAACAAGCAAGAATAGACTCGATTAAAGATTACATATAGAATTCCAATAGACTATCAAACAGATATCCATAGGTGACTTTATTACAAAGGAAGGGACACTAGCCCTGAGAACACAATTCAATGATAGAGGTAAGAGAATCATATACATAGAAGTTGAACCCATTGATCCTAACTACCCTACGATGACCTCCTTTGACTACATGGTTAGGTTGTTAAGATTAGGTCTATAGTGGACAAGCCACATTAGCCTAATCCAATTTTCTAAATAAGCTGACCTAGCCATGTGATTTAACTATTTGAGACTAAATGGTAATAACCATACATGCTAAATTGAATAAGAAACTCATTGTTGCATCGGAATAAGAAACCTTTTGACTTTATTTTGGCCTTTTGAGCTATAGTCAGTTGCCACTAATGTTGATAGCTTATATAGGTATCAATATTATATGGATCATTACAAGCTAAAAACCAGTAGTCTTCTCAGACTATAGATGTCTCTCCCTCTTGGCTTTCTACCAATTCATTCTATTTTTCAGTAAAATTGCTAGTTGAAGCTCCTTGATCCCTTGTGATATAAGGGAATCTTCTCTTTTGGTACCCATCGATTCTTATTTCAATAATATGTCACTCCATAATAGTGATCTTGTTAGATTTTTTATTAACGCCTTTAACTCTTGCATCTCTGTTGATTCTTTTGATTCAAGAGTAGGCAGATATTGCATTATGATAGCTAAGGTAATAGGTTGAGGGTATGTATTAGATGTGGTCTATTTGGTAGCATAGGATCTAAATATGTCAAAAGTAGAGCTTCCTTACTAAGGGATCTTTAAGAAATATGATATCACAATATATGGGGGTAATATTACTAATTGATATGAGAGTGTTCTCTACTACAACTTGAAAGATCTAATAAAATCCAATATCCTTTGACTATCATATCTCTAGACTTAGATTAAATTAAAATCCTAGAGGTAGTAGATGTAGGCTTGAATTTGAAAAGGTCTCATGTCCTAGAGTATTCTATTCCAAGTTTTACTAAACCGAATGTTGAAATCCATGATGTTTTCTAAAGGATACCTCTATATGGAGGTAAACTATGTGAGGAGTGAAAAGGAATCCCCTAGATCATTGAATTCCAATATAAAAGACTTAGCCAATTCATCCCATGTGTTGATGTTGCCTTCTTCTAAAGAGCAATATCATGCTAGTACCTTTCCTCTAAAATATAAGGCTAATAGCCTCACCATGACATCCTCATGGATGATGTTATGTATGGGAGCTAAAGCAGTTATATCTTAGTAGTGTTCATACGAAGTATTTGTATTACCATCACAGGAGGATAAAGCTTTTAATGTGGCTTATGGAATATCATGCAAATCTAGGATATTTTGGGCTTCGACACTATTCTAGCCAAGGTAGATTCATCTGGCCATGGTTGTAGGCGAGGATTTAATAGGGGGTTATGGATATGGCCTATAGAGATAAGGTTCAGACTGGTGAAAGTGATCTACCTTTCCTATATTTTTTAAGGTTGATAGCTCAATAAACTTTAGGGGTTCTTTCAGCTTCTTGGATTTTGATCATATAATCATATGATTCAGGGGCTTTATATTCCAACAGAGTTGCCAAGTTGCTATTGGGTTCTTAAAAGTGGGGAGTCATCAGGTGAATAGATTGCTTATCCACTAATGAGACCAAAATCTTCACCCTAATCTTGATCATCTAAAAATGTGGGCATGTCAAAGCTCTTGAGAACATAGTGAGTTTTTTTAAGCATTGACTTCTAATCAAGAAATTGTATTGCTCTTTTCCATTGGTGATTCTTTATGAGGCATGTCAAAATTGGTTTTGTCCTATCGGGCATGCCAAAATTCTTGACTGTTCGACCTGCCTAGGTATGGAATGTGTGCCCTAGATCAAGGTCAAGAGTGGAAGGCTTATAATTGCTTCTAAATAAATATCCAGATAAGGTCGATTCCTTGTCTAAATATCCTACTATGTGAAAGGAAAAAAAAGAATCAAGGGATAGGATTGATAAAGAAAAGGATTATAGATGATAATAGATGCGGTCGAATCTCGGCTAACAGTTTTTCTTTTAGTTGAATGAGCATTGGCCACCTAATACAAGTAAAGCCTAATAGACTATTCAACTAAAGCTATGCAGAATTGTAGTAAGTACAAGTATTACAACATAATATTTTGAGCACTCCAATCAAAGAAATCCAAATAGCATAGATCCTAAAAGATAACACTCCAATTACTAAAGCATACAAAAATAATAGCTTCGACCCTAACATAAAGACTTCAATTAAAGCAAAACAAAAATGATGAAATTGTATATTATCACATATATGAACAATTCTTTATTCTCCAATTGAGGTAAGTCAAACAGTTGCTGATTATCTTAAAATAGCATAAATATTTATCCTATGATAAGCGAACACTGAAACATTTGACCCTTTACAATGAGGGGTATTCCTCTATTTGTATTTTTCACTAAAATAAGATAAATCTAACTATAGTGTACAATCATGAGCAAAATTGGTAATGCATGATCAAGAATGAGCTGGCACCACTTGACATCTTCAACATATTTTCCATCAAGCTATTATGCTTTGCAAGACAACCATTATGCTTAGACAGAGTGGCATTGCTTTTTGGATCTAACAATTGTCATGTGATCCAACTACTCTTTTGTAGGGTGTCAGGCACTTTCCTATTAAAGCAACTATAATTTGCAAGCATATCATACATTTTAGATGTTGACATCATCATTCTTACTTGAGAAGATCTAGTCTAGGATGTTTTTTTTCTTAACCTTTTATATTGTTTGTATGCTTGATGTAATCCTTTTCACCATGTTGGAACCTTTTTGGAGGTCAATCTATTGTCATTGCTTAAAATTTTTGGCTTGTTGCCTTCCAAAATGAAGACTCTCCCTGCCACAAGCTTTTTACATTGTCTCAAAGATTTTGAAGTATTTTGCTAACATCAGCACAAATAGTTTTGGCTTGCTAAGTCTAGCTCTAAAGAATAAGTGCGGCAAAAAGGCTTAAGCTCAAAAATGCTCCCTTGGGTTCCAAAAAATGGACTTGAAAGAATTATAAATCTAGAATGGCTCTTCAAGCTTTAGAAGTAAAGAATTTGCAAGTATGACATTGTATGTTAGGACTTGTGAATATAGAAAAAGAATTCAAAAAATTTGGCTACAATAATGATTTAGGCAAAAAAGGACTAAAATACCTACTATAAATTATATTAGTGAACTCCTTTGTAATATCTTTTGCCAATTTTGAGAATATAAGAGCAAGACTTTGTGATTACCATTGTACTCTTTTAAACTCTAAATTTTATTGGAAAATTATGCATGGCACTTGGTTTCATCTGTCTTTTGACCTCTTGTCCCATGAGTGCATGGTATTTGTAGCACTACCTTTTTACCTCTTGTTAGTCCTTTCTTCCGTTGATGCATTACTTTATAAATGATCATCACATTGATGTTATTTGGTTGCATTTAGCCTATGACAAGCAAACACTAAAACATTTGACCCTCTACATACTAATCTTATTATGGTTTTGACTATTATTACTTTTCATATACTTTGCTTTCATCTATAACACCCTTACCTACCAACTCCACTTTTTATGCATTTAATATATATACATATATATATATACTACTTAAATATTATATTTATATAAAACAACAAACTAGGGTTTTAGCAACAAGACACCAAAAAGGAATATCTATTTAGGGTTTCCACATGCAACAACATTAATTCTATTTGCTTTTCTATGCAATGGATTAGGGGTTTTTATGATGAGCTAAGCTTAAAGTCATCCTTCCTATTGACATTTAAGGGTAATTTTTCAATTTCCACCATCTCCTTTAATTTTCTCTTAGTCTCATGATCTTTTTAATAACCTTCCTCTAGGTAGATATTGTGTCAACTTTTAAGAACATTTTTCTAATGCTAATTTAGAAAATCTATTTTTGTATATATGCATGGTGCTCCTTTAACCTAGTTTTTATGGATCTTCCAATTTCACTAATGTATAGTGCTCAATATAAGCAAGGAATTATATAGACATCCTTATAGATCTTAGGATTTATGTTATATTTTATCATCTCTAACGTATTAGCAAGACTAAATGTTGTATCTAAATTTTATCTCTTTAAAATCCATGCTAATATTTTGAAAGTTCCTTAGATATATGGTGAAGTAACTATGATGTGTGTTATTTTTTCTTTTGTTCTTCTACGCTTTTAAATAGGTTATGGGTTTGATTTCCTATGTACCCAATAAGGACCATAAAAAGCAAGCCTTTTTCATCTTGTAAGTGCTCCTTTCTGGAGAGTGTATGTTTGGTTATTGCTAGTGTATTAAGGACTACCATATTTTGAGCTAGATGATTATGTGAATTTACCTTCAAGTATAAATAAATTAGTGTAAGTCTTCTTCTTTAAAAAATTATACCCTAGTGCACCATTCTATAAAATATTTAAGATAAAGGAGGAAAATAAATCCAAGCTCAAGTATTTACAAAAGATTATGGAAATCAATAAAATAGACCAACACACTACTATTGAAGAGTCATATTGGTCCCAAAAATCTTAGAGAAGATAAGGGTGATAGAAATACCAAATTTTCCATGCTACCATGAAAACACATTTATTATTTTACCGAAGAAATAAATTCTTACTATAGATGGAAGGCACATTGAATAAGAATAGGAGATCAAAAAAGAAGCAATCAATTATTTCAAAGGTATTCTATCATTGCACATGATAAGGATGTTAGAGTGAACTCACACATAAGATTCCATCAATTATCAAATAGAGATAGAATAAAAGCCTAATTAGGAAGATTTGATGGAGCTATAGGAGGTAATTTTCTCTTTCTATGTTGATAAGGCACTTAGTCTTATGGAAATTTTACTATTTTCTTTCAAAATATTTGAGACTTTTTTAACAGTGATAAGGTAATTCCAATAGAAGAGGATAGGTAAAAGAAGAAAAAATATGTATGAGCATTTTCAGTTTTATCTTGTTAGTTTCCAAGAAAAGTGTGAAAATATTTTCTTTAATATTTATCCTACAAACCTCTATAACACAATTTATAAAATATTTTCAATATTATGGCAAACAGATGAGAGACATTTAGATTTTCTTATCATAGGAACAAGGTGATTTCTTTGTGGTAAGAAAATCTTTGATAGTATAATCATCGTCTTAAAATTGATCGTGAACAAATCATATGATAATATTTGTTGGACTTTTCTATATAATGTTCATAAAAAAAATGGTTTTGCCTATGATTGGTGTGAACAGATTGGTTGTGTTACAATACTTCAAAATATTATATTTTGATTAATGGATATCCTATGAGATACTTTGAATCATTAGCTAGGGTGACCAACTATCTCTTTATCTCTTCATTATTCTTATTAAGGAATTAAGCAAATAATAAGGCAAAAAATAAGGGAAAATTAGAAATATCAAAATTGCCACAAGCAGTCTCTTTCAATCTCATCTCAAATTTGTTAATGACACTCTTTTTTTTTGTCACCTTTTGATTAGCAATATCATGGAATTTATGTCAATATTATCATGCTATGTGAAGGTAGTTGGACATTTGTTAAGTACAACAAAAGCCAACATCTTTTCTAACACTAACCTTGTTTTATAATGAAATATTGCAATAGTTTTAGGATCTAAAATGGGAAAACTACCATCAACATGTCTAGGTATTCCCTTGTTTCATAAAAGAAAAAAGGAGAATTGGAATTCAAATTTGAATAAAATGAAACCTTGCCTAAGTGGTTGGTAGATAAGTTATTAATCATGGCTAGAAGACTCTAACCCACAAAGGTTATATCGCAATCTATCTCAAGACATATGACGTTGCTTTCAAGATTATAAGCAAGTATAGCCTCTACATTTGATGAAAATTTGAAGAGATTTTATTTGGAAATGATGTGAAGATAAGTTTAGATTTCCTTTTATAAAATTTGCTGAGGAAAGAATATGGGAGGGCTAGGCTAATGAAATTTCAAACTTGTGAACTTGCCATTAGAGTCAAAACTCAATTGGTAATTATTCAAAGATCAAAGAAAGATTTGGTCCAAAATGATACTTCAAAAATATAGAGGCTCATAGATGCAAAAAAAAATTGAGAAACAAACCTTTGCCCAAAGGGATCTACAGCATAGAAAGTCATATTAGAGAGTTTGCAGTTAATCAAGAAACATATTAGTTGGCCTATCAATAACGAAATCCTACAAATTTATGGTATATTACTTGGTTGAAGCTTTAATCTCTTTTTTATAATCCAAAATAGCAACCATTGGCCCTAGCTCCTTGGCTTATAAAGGTTCAAAAATAAAATATTATATTGAATTGAGAAACAAATCTAGATCTTGAAAGGATCTTGAACAAGTAATAAAAGCACTGCAAAGGTGCTATTAGATATTTATTCATCTATTTTTTCATGGAAGAATGAGTTGGTTTGGAATGCATCAAAAGATGGTGGATCCCCAACACACTTAGAATATAAGGCTTCAAAGCAAATTGAAACTCACTATTCTCAAAAAATTCCCTTTGAAGACTTGATCACCTAAGGAGCTCCCCAACATTCCTTTGATTAGTAGTTTGGATTGAAATTCTTAAAAGGTTTATCATAGACCTTTTAGGTGTGCTTTATGTGAGAAGGATAATGAAATTATCAAATTATCTATTACTTTCTTGCCCTTTGGGTTCCATTGTTGTGGGTTGCTTTTGTTGAAAGTAAAGGAGTTCAAACATTGGATAAAGGCATGTAGGACTAGTCCCATTATTATATGTTTGGCTTGAAAGTTTAACAAAATTCTCAAAATCATATCCAAGTATAGACATATCATTGTCTCTTGTAGAGTGATTGCAAGCATGGCTCTCATCATGGAAAGTCTCAAGGGAAAAATATTTATAACCTTCTGGCTATAAGATTTGAATATAAGTGTAAGAGCAATACTACAATAATGGAGCTAGTACAAAGGATTTTTGTCGATTGAGGGTAAAATGGACCATGAGCTTGGTTCATCAAACATAAATTTAATGGTGCTTCCAAAGAAAAAAACTAAGAAAGCTTGTGATTTTTTTCAAAATGATAAAAGCAAAATTTTCCTCACCTACTCTAAATAATATGGAACTTAAATAAATAACTATTCGAAAGTTAGGGCATTTCTTATGAGTGTCTAGATTGCCATCAATTACAAAGAATTCATATATTATTATTAGTGCCCTCAACAAAATGGATGTGGAGATTGGATTTACAATAGCATTATTATTGTTATCCATGAATGTAGTTGTGTAATATATTAGAAATGTTATCATTTCTAGTGAGAAGGAATAATTATGCACATATTTTAACCAATAACAATGTTGATCTCCTTGTCCCTTTCCTGGTGCTTTCAACGCCGTAAAAGATTTAAAATGATTGTGGCATGGTGGTTATAGGGGCAGACTGCACGAATATCTGTATGGTGGCTTCCGGGGCAGACAACACAAAATACAATGGCGGTCATAAAAGTCGGACAGCCTGCCCGGATTCGTGGCAGTTACCGATTCCACCATGTAAATTCAAAAAAAAAAAACAATGTTGATCTTCCACTTGGAAAAATCCAAATTTTGAAAGGAAATGATAAAAGCAAAATTCTCCTTACCTACTCAAAATCATATAGAACTTAAATAAATAACTATCCGAAAGTTGGAGCATTTCTTATGAGAGTCAAGATTGCCATAAAAAAAGATGTAAATAATATTTCAATTACAAAGAATTCATATATTATTATTAGTGCTCTCAAAAGAAAAATGGATGTGGAGATTGGATTTACGATAGCATTATTATTATCATCCATGAATGTAGTTGCGTAGTATATTAGAAATATCAACAAATCTAGTGAGAAGGAATTATTATGTACAAATTTTAACAAATAACAATGTTCATCACCCCCTTGAAAGTATCCAAATCTCCCACTTGAAAATATCCAAATTTTGAAAGGTAACTAACCAAGGTAGATTTACCTCTAAATGAAAATAAAATAAAGGATTATCCAAAGTAAAAGTGCTATTGACAAAAGAGGAATCTATAAAATATTTTCAATAGAAGGCAAGTTTGAAATGACTTATGTTTTGCTTGGATATAGTCTAATTGACCTATTTGTTGATGCAATGTTTCATATTTTGATAGAAGTGACCCCAAAAAAAACCACATATATTTTAAAATTATATAAGTCCAAGGCATTTTGGACCACCAATATTGGGAAGGAATTATGAGTATTGATTAGAATAGAAATCTTTGTATTATGATCAACATTCATATGATAATATAGCTTGTGATGATATGATTTATTATAAGATCATTACAATGTGATTCATTACAAGAAACCCTTTACAATGTAATACACATTGGACCATTTCAACACTATAATTCATTAAAAATATATACTTTCCTAATTTTTTTGACACTTAAATCACAAGGTAAGCATTACTATTTATCAATTGATCCTTTGAAAGCCAAATCTACTTTCCCTTTGGAAGTATCACCAATATTCACTAGTCCTGAAAGCATTTTAACATATTAAGTACTATCCATTAAGTTACCGAATTCTTGTATCTTTCTAATTTTTATTAGAACTTTGATTATATCCTTAATAACCATCCATTACTAATATCATATTTTCACCTATAGCTTGTCACAACAAATTATCCATTGTTAGAAGAGAGTACTTTACCTTTCAAGGAAAGTTTGTTCACGTTCTTGAAACCACACAAATTTTTATATCCCGCTCCCCACAACCAAATAGATCTATCGCTGGAAAAGGTCCTCCTTATATGCCTTAAGATCATTATAGCTCCAAGAAAAGCAACAATTACATTGTCTACTATAATAAACCCTTAACTCTCCTTTAGGGTGCATTATCGTCTATATAGGTTCACCCTTAATACAGGGAAGAATAAATTAGACTGTCACAATGTAGGAATATACCATATGAATCAAATTTAAGCTTCAATGATACTAATCCTTTGGAAATCTCATTAGTTTTGAGTTGCACAACTCCCATCACATATTCTCTATTATTACATACCTCAACCATTCTTCTCAATCTACATCTCAACTCCCATCACATATTCTCTATTATTACATACCTCAACCATTCTTCTCAATCTACATCTCGACCTTTAAATTCACCTTTCATTAGTCAAGTACCTACGGAGTTGATTATCATCTTCAAATACTAACGAATGGAGAATGTTGACAGGAATAGCAAGCCTCTAAAAATTTCAACATCCATCGACAAAGAAGTACGAAAGTGCAAGGCCTAAACACTGATGCAGGAACTGATATTAAATAAGATCTTCCATTCATGAATCTGGGCATGATGATGATTGAAAAAACATCAAAACATCCAATTGCATTACCCCTTTGCATTGTTATAATGTTTCAAGTTGGTATTCTTTGCTATAAATACTTTTTCTTTGTGTGGCTTGCAGGGAAATCTGTAACTTTCTGTTCTTATATCCATCCAATCTCGAGTTCAATTTTGGTTGCTGCCACTATAGCCCCTATCCATGGGAAATGGTGTGAGGTAAGACCACTGGCCTTCCAATGATTTGAACAATGGTTGAACACAGGCAAACACCTAAACTGCTTCCAGTCGCTCTACCCTTCCAGGCTACAGATACCATAGTTATTTTGTTCGCAAGGTATTTGGAAACCATAAAGAATTTTTTTTTAAGTGCATCATTCAAGATTATGCCACAAATGTGCCCTGTAAAACTAAAATAAAATAATTGATAGCATGAATGATGAATGTTGACACCAAATGCAAAACTAGCTGGCATGGTCTTATCTGCCGTCAGTTAGGGCCTTTTGGTGGGAAATGCATGCAAATATACCAGCATGGCCTTTTAAGACAAAAATAATCATTTAAAAAACCATCAACTTTTGCTCACCAAACATGGCCTTAGGTCTACAACTGTCTATATGATTCATTTCAGCATTCATAAGTTCATCAAGCAGACTATGAGCAACAACATCTTGATGTGCTTCATGCTAAATATCTATATGAATAGAAAACCAACCTACTTATTAATATTTTGATAACTCTAGTAAATGGAAAAGCCCAAGAAACTGATAATTGCTAACTAATCCATGTATAATATATGAGAAAGATTGTCCTGATCTGGCTAATGTAAACACACGAAAATTTATACCAAAAATATTCGGCATTGCTGGCAATTGTACATCTCAATCAAATTTGCACTTGCATCCATATGCAATATTTCATATTACAGGTAAATGTATACCCATAAAATAAATGCATGAGAAAAATCAATTAGGATGCAGTACTCATATCACAGGTAAATTGATACCCATAAAATTGAACAGGTAAATGTAAACCATAAAATTGAAGGCATCAGAATAATCATGCAAAGGGCTCTCTCTCCTGCCATAACTTGCCCTTCACCATGAGATGTACTATTGTCGCAACCAGATTTTCGGCATAGAACATATAGCAATTCTCAAACAAGAAATTGGCCATCACATCCAAAGGATATTTAACAAAACCATATGAAAAATATGACCATCAATATCTTCCTCTACCCCTAAACCCACCTCCACCTCCACGGCTACCACCACGTGGACCACCTCTTCCTCCACCAGGTCCCCCTCGTCCACGGAACCCACCACCACGACCACCACCACGTGGTCCTCCTCTTCCTGGATCAGAAAGAGGTACAAGTTAGGTTGAAAAATAATCACTAAGGACAAAAAATTAGAACATGTTGTATTTACATACATGTGTAAGTATACCCTTGAAAGTTACAACAGCACATTGATGTATACTACTTTTGCATAGACAAATTTTGGATAATAAGTTTGATGACTTTGATCCACTGCTTCAAAATTATGAGTTAAATCTAAACCTCAAATAAATATAATAAAATATTTATCCATCGCTAATTTCAGGCAGGTCTAATAATAACACCAAATAAATGCACTCCTACGAAACCAGATACCTCCACGTCCACCCCCACGGCCACCACCCCTGCCACCACCACGCTGCGACTGCTCCCTGCAAGAACATAATCCATACAATGGCCTTAAATTTTATGAATCTCAGATGAACAAATGAAGAATTGAAGTACATCAAAGGTAGAATTTCCCCTTCTAAAACCCCACATAAGTTCAGCTATACTGAAACAACGCAATTTTACCTTTAGATGCAATTGTTTTCTGCCGTATCTAATAATAAAATTAATTTTTATCCAAAATATGTAAAGGCAAAATGCACAAAAACAATTAAATAGTCATACCCCTCACCTTTCCATCAGAAGAACAGTACTTTAAATGCATCAATTGCATTTTAGTGACTTGAGATGTCTAGGCTAAACATTAATCAAAAACAATAACCTAAGCAAGTATCTAACAACTACTGTTTATTTTTCTCATTCGAGAGAAATTTTGCTTACTTCGACTGAGGAAGAAATCTCTGCAGAGGCAACAGCTTTGCTGGATCAATATAGAACTTGTCTCCAGCAGTATATGAGGTAGCTATTATGCCCTCCATCATCTTTACAGAAAAATACTGAGGGCAAATCACAATGAATTCAAATTGATTAAATGCTGTTTGATAACCAGAAAAATCACTCTGTTACGAAGCAAACAATAGAAAACAAAGGGTCCTAGAACAAACCATGGACGATGATAGAAACCAACGTTTTAACTTACCGCTTCATTGATGGGACCAAAAATTTCATCCACTTTCCCTATCTGGGTTTTATTCTGCAAGAAAATGGGAGCGTTAAAGAATGGAACTTTCTCATTAGTGAGCTTTGTCACTGCATCTCCTTCACAGGCATGGAGAAATTGTGAAACTTCTGCACATTAGAAAAACAGAAATTAATGTGAGTAAAGATGTAGGAAACTATTAATCAGCACTACCCAATGACGAGCAGAAATGAATAAGACCCATGCAGTGACTAGAATGGAACAAAGATGATATTCAGTGTGAGTAGGAAATATCAGATACCATGGAGTGGGAGAGTGTGGTGACCTGTATGTTAGAGCTCACAAGGTAAGATTATGTTTAAAAGTCTAAAAATCTTTGAAAGATAAAGGAAATACTAGACCAACGCCACGTCCCCTGATCATTGTTCTTGAGAAGCAATTCATGGCAATGTTGAAACTCAAAGGAGAGATTTTGTATACAATTAAAAACTATAAGAGCTTACAGTCCCCTCTCTTTACAAAAAAAAAAGTACGTTAATGCATGCAAGTGACTAAAGTAGCTCCATAGCATGGAAGGACCAAAAACCTTACTCCAAAATCAAAGATACAAATTACAAAGTCCAGACTGCAGTGTCTGGATCATGTTACTGGTCCATGTAACAAATGATATTATATGATACAATTACATCCCAAATATAGTTATAAACATAATACAATTATACAGATAAGATACAACTGATGCTCAATTAGCCATGGGAGATCCACTGCGGAGGAGATAGGATCATGCTGGTGGAGACTACGTATGACATTGTAGTTATCACCAAAGTTACCAGATTGTCCAGTTCAGACTTTTCAGGCTGGACCAAACTGGTTCAGTTTGGGTTGGTTTATATTATATATTCAAAGAATATTCAAAACATGAAGGTATAGCTTATAAAATATAACTTATACTCAAATGGCATTAGCTCAACCAGTTAAAATCCTCAAATTTCAAGGAAGAAACCCAGGTTCAAATCTTGCTGAGCGATACATGCATAATTGCCAGGCTGTTGTAATACTACTATATGTCGTTACGAAATGCTGGTAGGGCCAGTTTCAATCTCATTAACCAAATAAAAAATATATATAACTTATAAATTTATAAAGCATAAAATATACATGAATTTCAAAAATATGGAAGAATCTGAAATTTTCTATGCTTTTTTTTGCATATATTTGTGTTTTTATGAATATTTTGTGTGGGTGTGTATATACATCTAACTTATCCAAACTTTTCCCAACCAAACCTAACCTTCCTAAAAAAACAAACCTTCCAAACTTTTTTGACCTTTCAAACCTACCAAACCAATCCAAACTTTTCCAAACCGAACCTAACCTTCCTAAAAAAACAAACCTCCAAACTTTTTTGACCTTTCAAACCTACCAAACCAAACAGTACCTGGTAACTACGGTCGTCACTAATCCATGTCCATATGTAAAGAATCATCAGCAATTACTGTGAATAAGCCAATGCAAGCACTGACGATGTCTAGAGGGGAATAGATGGGCTAGAAGAGCAAGGCTGGATCCTCAGAGGATGTCTCCCACATACAGTCATCCAAGGCCAATGATACTCTGGATGATAGGAATTCAGAAATGCATGCTTGTCTAGACCTCCTACGCTATCGCCCTAAGTGATGCTGCAGGATATAATTAACTCACTGTGTGTGTAGAGATTCCCTAGTGACTATGAGTAAGGCAATCTCCCACACATTAACGCCACCCGTGGAGGTAATCGTATCATTCAACAAGCAGTTAGTGTCCCCTGCCACTGGGAGAGGATGGCAGGAGGTAATCAGCCTAGCAATCTGTTAGGACTGTGGGGTCACTTTTGGACACTGAAAACACCTAATGACAATCACCTTACAAAAGGTATGAATCCAAACACCCTTAGTTGAGAAAAGATAAGACAATAGAAAGTGACCTCCCTGCATCTTTGTACAAACAACAGTACCTCCCTCTGATCACATAGTGCACATGGTACCTGAACATAAATTACTCATCTGGCTTTGCCTTTCATAAAGAGCAAAAGTAGCAAAACCTAATGCACTTGGGAATATGACAGTTAGCCTCAATCCATAGGTTGTGGGAGCAAAACCCTCATCTGACTAAGATAAATCATGAGATTAAAGACCACTGGAATCTGATATAATCAGGAAAAGTGAGGTGTTGTCAATGATTTGCATGGAGTGCTCCACATAAAAAGCCATTTTGGGGCTTAGTGGCACTGGCGGAGAGTTCCAAGGAGCCTCTGTGTATCACCAATAGATAACTTCAATGACTGATTTATTGTCGAGAAGGATGCTCTGGGAATGCAAGGAGGAAAATTGATGTGTTACTATTCCAAATTGTCTTTGAGCAAAGTTTTAAATACATTACTTATGACAGAATTATTAGGATTGGTACATGTAATTAGGAAATGGAAGCACTACTTGTTGGGCCCAAAAATAAATCATCCATAACAATCATTAAACATTGCAATACTTGATTTCTCAAAGCAAATTGCAAGAAACAAAGCACTTGAAATGGAATAGATTCCTTCAACAATTCCATCTTGTGATGATGGAAGTACAAGGAAATGTTTACAAATAAGTTTAGAGATCAACAATTCCATCTTGTGATGATGGAAGTACAAGGAAATGTTTACAAATAAGTTTAGAGATATGCTATCATGCTCACAAGAATAAAAAATTCAGTTTTCGGCATAATCATGAAGCATGAACCATTTGGCCAAGAGGTCTATCAAGAGCAGCACAACGGAAATACTTTGGTGATATATAGCAACAATCCATCAAGAAGGGCATGAAAAGAAGAGATGGCTGATTTTTATGTGAAGGATGGATTTCCACACAAGGATGATATGCTTTGTGTACCATAAGGAACAAGTGTAACACCAACCTTACATTCCAATTTCTTTGTCACAATCATGTATTTTTGTCTTTCTGCTTCTGCTATGATATATATGCATATATCCCTAACTAACAAATGGCTTGTGGTTATGGAGGCCCCATCCAGACAACAGACATATCTAGTTCTCAAACAGCATAGGGTTAATGGACGAGTTGCGTGTGCACACACTAAGGAAAACTTGCAAAGGTAAATGCCATAATAACAAGTTATCCGCTGGGTGATTGGCTAATATTGTGCAGTGTTTGGTTGACAATCTACCATTCATGGAAGCAGAAAAGAGAAGCTGCTATAAATCTAACCTTGCAAATCACAACTCAACTTTATAATGCTATACAATCTTCAACCCCAATAATGTTGAAGAGTTGTCTTTAAAGTAAGGTCATGGGATTTGCGTCTCATCATAGCCTCCAGTCAAGAACCTTGGACATAATTTTGATAAACATTGAAGCCAAAGTCAATATGAAAACCCTAGCAAGCTATAAGAGTGGAATATATGTGTCTTCTAAACTCTTACCTCTATTTTCAAAGCCCAAAACAGCTTTGAGGAAGGTATGGAGAAGTAAGGGGAATTGGAATCTACCCTTTTTGCCTCAACCACACCCATGAACTAGCAACGCCATCAACTTACTTGCATCAGCATTACTAGCTAAAGACAGATGCTTTCAGACTTCATTTCTGTGCTTTTTTCCTTTGCAAATTGCCTTTGGAGGCTTCATTTTGCATGAGTGTTGATGGAAGTAGCAAATATCAGACCCTTTCTAATTTGGAGTGAATAAATTGTAAGTACCCTACTACTACTCTTTCTTCCATCTAACAGTTCCATGCTATGTAATTGTAGTGACAGGGTCGTTGATGACTGATTATCTGTATGCTTTGCACTGTACATGAGTTATTCTTCCCACTAGAAAGTAATTTCCTGATGCATATATCTGCCTTGTGGTACACAGGGTGTTAGGCTACTGATCATTTATTCTTCAAGCCCACTTATTGTTTTGCCATTTTGATTGCCATTTCATTTGTTCTTAAGAAGGTATAGGTGCGGTACCTATCCTAACCCTCCATCCACGGACAGATACTGATCTCTTTAGATGAAAGGGAAGGGTGGTTGTTTCAGCCACCTTTGGCTGTCCCTTTCCTCCAAAAATTGCTGGCATCGATGTACCTTTTCAATCTGTGAACTAGTTCTGGAACCCTTTGGCCTGAGTTAGATTGTAGTGGGTCTGCAAATAGTTCGTGCTGTGTCAAATCTCTAAGACAGGCCTATTGTTCATCTGAACCATAGAAAATCCTATGCAAAGGGGGTTAATAGGGCTTGGGCCTCTAGGGGACGATATTGTCACTCATTCTTGATGATGGGGAGCTGAGGATCTCTAGTATGGGCTAAGATGCCCATTGCAATCTCTCATCATGTGTTGGAAGTTTGTCAAAAGAAAAACTCTAATGTGGTCCAGGGACAACACTTGAGACTAGGTGTCTCAGGTTCTGGTCCTCGGCAGCCTTGGTATAGGACCGTCTTTGCTAAATTTTAAACCCCCGCCTCTAATCTTGTGACAAAGTATGTCTTTAAAAACAAAAAGTAGGATCAGGTGGGCATGGGTCGATGGCGCTATCACCCACTCTCTGTTAGCTAAGGTATTTTCATGTTGGAACATAATCTTAAGACCCTTTCCCTATCATTGCATTGCACTTAATCCAATTGGAGTTGTAGAATCCAGACTGTTGCGGGACTGTAAGACAGGCCTTTATATTTATGTACTTGTCTATTTTCAATCTTTTACATCACCTTAAAAGGAATGGGGGTCTGATCAATTTGGTCAAGGAAGCTACATATTTTCCTTAGACTCTGAGAGGTCCCCTTGTGTTGATCTTCATTGTTTTCTTGTTGCTATCTTTTATTTGTTTTGTAGGTCCCTGTAGCATTTCTCAACAGTGGAACGAAACGACCGTACTACAAGGATTTGTAGGTGTTATGGCAAGTTCTCCTCAACCGCAGAAATCAGGTGCACTCGTTTATTACGTAACCTGCTTGTCTCTCATTGTAGCTTAAATATCTCTATTGTCTGTATTGCAATGAAATTTGTAACTTAAAGTATTAAGGATATTGGTTTGATCTGAAGCCGAAAGAAAGCATCATTGTTGTTACTTTTGTTTTAGACAAGAAGCATTAAAGCACATGTTGTTGCATTTGGGTTAGTGTGTCTTGTCGTACTCCTTCCTTAGTCTTTGTTTTGAAAAGAGAGAAAATTTTTATCTTTTATAAACCATGCAAACTAAAAGTCATATATCCTAGAAGCTATTTGATTGCACCTCTTGTTGATTGCATCTTTATTAGAAACTAAACTTATATGGTAAAGATCAAGAATATTTGGTGAAAACATACATAATCTGTTAAAAGTTACACTTTCAGTTTTCTTGCATATATCATTTCTGCATTCTCATAAGACATATAAGGTGGGCTAGGAATCTCAGATAAAATCCTTAGATGTGTGTTCAATTTAAACATGAAACATAGTCTTTAGGCTTTTAGAATTTATATCATACCCATATTCAAAGTGGGGTAAAATCCATTTTACAGCCCTTACAGGCTCTCTTAATTAGGCTGTAATTTAATTCCATACAATTGTTCCACATCAATGTAGTTTAAACCAAATTCTTTATTCTAGTTTAGCTTATTTTCATAGTACTTATTGGTTACTACAGTGCAGTTATGAAACTTAGCGACTTTTCCAAATGCTTTAGTTAAAGCATAAGTCAGTCGGAAAAAAAAAAATCTATTTTTTTTTTTTGAAAGTTCAGAGGAAAAAACCTCGATTACAGTGAACTTCATATAGAAATAGGAATAAAGAGGTTTTTATTCGGTTATGGCCTCATTGTTGCTATTTACCATGACAGAGAGAACTGAAAGGAGGTAAAGGCAACCACAAGAAACATGCATTTGCATCCTTAAACACGAATGTTTCCAAATTTCAAGAATCTAACAACCCAACACTTGGAAAGGGCCAAGAAGTGTTATCATACTGACCAACCAGATTTTCACAAAGCCTAAAGCTTGAAGCATTATCATTATCCATTGCATTTTTTGTATCGTAAGAAACAATTATAGAAAATGAAGTTAGTAATATTAACCCAATGAATCCTCCTCAACCACCTACCATCAACCACTCCCACAATGCAGGTTAAAATTACTTCAACAAAGAACATTTTAGAGAATATTCTCATTGATTTTATCATCTTCATGATCAGGTCACATACCTAAATATTCAACAGGTAGATGAGAATGTGACAGCAGTGAAGTCAGGGATTGAGACCACAATTCCAACACTGGCAAACCAGTGAAAGCAGGACAAAGTCCCACATATAATGCCTATTAAATTGAATCAATCCTAAATAGTGTTATGGTACCTAGGAATAGATATATAGAGATATGATATTATATTGTATATGGGTATTATGGATAGTTGGCATGGGCCACACATAACCCACCGTTGATTATATTATTATATTATATTACAATAATGAGTGGGATGAGGGTTTATAAGATGGGTATATAAAGAAGGGATATTGTCATTGTAATCATCATGGATCATCATTCATATGAAGTATTACTTGTAATCATCTTTGCCCACAAAGTGGTTTATGAGACTTTGTCCTCTCTAAGTGGCACTCTCATCTTGGGAGATCTTGTGGAGTTTTCCTTCCTTAAGGATTATTATTGGTGTTGTCCTACTCTAAGGGTATTATCTATCTTTGTCTCATTGTATGGATTATTATTGTAAATAATTATATGCCGATGAGTGATTTGATATTTTTGCATATTGGTGAATAATTTATGTTAATGAGAATAAAATTTCATAACAAATGGAAAGTGAATTTCATTTGGTATTATATAGAGAACCCTTGGTATTAATATCTCCACAAAGATACATAGTAATGATGGTATCACAAGGAAATCTTGCTTGCAAGTAAAACTTACTGTACTAGCATGGACCTTGGTAGCAAGCTGAGTGATGCAGATTATTGTTTCCTTAGTGATGCAGATTATTACAGGCATGGAAGGAACCTTTGAATTAGCCTTGGAGTAAGGCTGGGGACAGAAGAAAATTACCCCTAGTGTCTTGAGATATATAAGCTTTGAACAAACAGTAAGAAGGCCTGGGGCTAGTTAATTTGATAATGAAGAAACTAATGTTAAAGTTATGCTTCTGATTTGAATTCCATCCATCAATAAGAGATATCAGCCCATCTATGTAATTGACTAACATGATTAGTGCTAACGATAAGATTAGTCATTTCATACGAAAGTCAAACCCAGATGGAGAACCCATGTTTGTCCCAGTGGAAAACCAGTTCTATTATATGATTCCCATGTTCTGTTCAATCAGTTATACACAGAATTAACATTATTGAGAAACAAAACTCCAAGTTGTCAGGCTAGAATGATGAGATGCACTGGATGAAACAGATTCAACCATGTCGGCTGCATCATGTGTTTTTCAAGCTTACAAGTTCTTTTTATAGTTTAAATCTTCAATTGACGTGTGTTTCATGTGTAGTTTAAGGTCTTATAGCTGAGAGAATTAATTTTGAATGTGTATAATGTTAAATAATTGTGACATCCATGAAAAAAAATCTTTATATAATGAAAATATGCATTTTCTACCGTTTTTGGCCAACTTTTTGCCAAGTCCAAGTCTGAGTCACAATTTCGTCTTGCCGAGTCTACGCCAAGTCTGAGTCTCTCTGCTTTGCTACAGTGCATTGTAACGATTCTTTTCAACAAGTCCCACTGGCCTACTTTGGCCATCTATGGACATTAATATAATTATCTTATCTCACTAGGCCATTAAAAAAAATCTCCATAAATTTCCTAGGATGTATTCAAAAAAATGGTCAGGTAGTAATTATTTGTTAATCAGTTTACAAAGATGTGTGTATTGATTCCATGCCATAAGACTATTTCAAGTCACGGTACAGCTCATAAATTATTCATTAATGCATGGTTTTAGTGACGTATGGATTGCCAAAATATATAGTATCCAAAAAAGATACAAGGTCTGTGAACACTTGTTGAAATAATATGTAGGGAAGATGGCCACTTGATTACAAAAACCCACTACATTCCATCCACAAACAGGTAGCAAAATTTAAGTAATAAACTGCATCTTAGTTCAATTGGTAGCAAAATGTAAGTAATAAAGTGCATCTTAGTTCAATTGTTGAGAGGCTAAAATAAGAAAAATACAAACCACGTTTCAATTGCAATCTGTTATTATGAGCAACAAGCCCCTTAGGTTGCATTTCTTGCTAATCCACAATTAAGCTAATAAAGTAATAGAATCATTTTTTATCAAGTGGCATTAGCTCAACCAATTAGATTCCTCAACATTTCAAGGAGGAGACCTAGGTTCGAATCTTGCCAAACAATACACCGATAATAACCAAGCTTTGTTGCAATCCAATATAACCCATTGCAAAAAGAAATAAACATTTTTAATTATTAAAAAAAAAAGTAATAGAATCATTTTCAACCAACAAAAGCATTTAGGAATTTACGCCATCATATAATATAGAAAAAGCATGTATTTTACGGATCTCAAAAGAACTGCTATAGAAACTCAAGGTTCAATGAGGACTCAATAGTGTCAGAACTTGGACCATACCTAACTTGGTCTCCTAAACAAAACTACATGCAATCAAGTTTGAATGAGATAGGTATTTCTTTTGAGTCTTGTACATAACAGTGTACTCATCAAATAATTCATCACACATTTAAAAATAGTTCCATAATAACATATTTCTGCTTGGAAATGCAACATAAATAGTTTTATTTCTAAGAAAAGACGTAGACTTAAATTACATCTCCAAATTGAATCCAAAGTATTGTATCTTTGGATCGAAGGTCCGCATAGCAGCAAGCAAAGTCTGCCTCCTGGCGGATTTCGGCCTTTTCTGCAGGGGTTTGGTGTTCGACCATCCGTTTCCCTCCTTTTCCGATTTTCGATTCCGCGTTTTTCCTTGGCGGATTGTTTCCTGCCCTCCGCCCATCCTCCCGTCGCTTCCTAGGGCTAGTCGGGCGCCTTCCCCGACTCCCAAAACCGGGTCGCGCCAGCGAAATGATTCTCACAGGCACCCCCCATGGTGACGCACTTAGATCCTGATCGTTGCAGCAGAGACGTCGAGGGCTCCGTCAGGCCTAGCACCATGGCCAAGCAAGGGTCCCATATCCCAGGCGAGGTTCCAACAGCAGGCGGCAAGCCATCCTTTGCTGACTTACTCCAAAAAAACGAATTCCTATGTCGTCTACGACCCTATATCCCTCATGGAAGACTATGAGTCCCGGGATACCAACTCCTTGGTAGGCAAATTCATCGGCGGGCGACCTGACTTAGATGCTATTCGCAGATGGGCGGCTTCAAAATGGAAAACCCTAGGCAACTTGGAGATCTCGGCAATGACAAGGGGTTTTTTCATGATTCAACTCAATTCCCATGAAGACGCGGAGCGCATCTTATCCGGAGGGCCCTGGTTCTATGGAAGGCGAAGTCTGTTCCTCATAAAATGGCAATCAGACTTCAACCCCAGCTCCCAGAACATCTATTTCGCCCCCATCTTGGTTAGACTTCCAGATCTCCCAGCCCACTTCTTCTATGAAGATGCCTTGCTTGGTCTTTCTAAGGCAATTGGCGAGCTCGTGGCTATCGACCCGGCCACCCGAGCAAGAACCCGGCTAACCGAGGCCCGCATTTGCATGAATGTGAACCTGGAAAGTCAGCTTCTAGACCACCTGAACCTCATCTATGGCAACTTCAACTGGAAGTAGCCACTCTTCTATGAAAACAAGCCAGCTTTTTGCCCTGAGTGCCAATCCCAAGGCCATCTTCAGTCGTAGTGTTCCAAACTCTGGATCCTGCCACAGTCAAAACCCGTCAGGGACCAGTCAAAGAAGATGCAGCATCAACCCCCGCCTGTCTTGTCGGTGGCCAACAAAGCTATTTCCAGACCCCCTCCGGGCCCGCTCAATCGTAAGGCAAGTACCTTTGTTCCTCTAATCAATAAATTCAATCCTTTGCATAGTTCTGTTATCAGTGAGGATTGTGAGGAAGACGAGATCCCGACAACCTCTGAACCAACGGCCATCCTCTCGCTCCCTCGACCTCCCCTAGTCTGCCCCCTACCACACCCATCCATAATCCTCCCCTCGTCCTCGGTGCCCCCACTTCCCCGAGAATCCCTCAAGTCCCGCCTCCCCCTCTCTCCTCCTTCGTCCCCCCGCCCGGGTCTTGAAGACCCGGCCTCTCCCCGTGTACTCGGACTCGTCTCTGCTGATGACGAAGCCGAGGACCAGTCATCCCCTAAGCAAAGTAGTCCCAGGATAACTCGGAGCTCCCGTAAATCCATGATGGATGTAGGAGGGGGAAAAAAGAGAGGAAGACCCTCTGATTCGGACATAAGGAACAAAAATGCAACTAAAGATATAGCCAATGGAACCCAAAGAACACTATTTCAGGAAACAACAAACAATTCCAAAGACGAAAGTCGAAGATCCAAACCCCCTGCTCAGCAAGGAAAAGGAGGCAAGAGAATTTCCAAGAGTTTGAAATGAAAGTCCTCTCCTGGAATGCAAGAGGCCTAAATGGGGCAGCCAAACAGAGACTGGCTGCAACCATGAGGAGACAACATAATCCAACCAATTTTCTCATTCAAGAAACAAAATTAATGGTCCCCTAACATTGCTAGAAAGATTTGGCGAAACTGTGATTTCATTCATTCCCTGGCTTCTGGGACGTCGGGAGGGCTCCTTTGTCTCTGGAATCCTGCCAAGCTCCAGGGAAACCTTATTTCGAGCCACGAAAGGGTAAGCAACATCCTATTCCAGGATACTGAATCCCAAAATTCTTGGGTGATGTGAAATGTCTATGCCCCGAACACCTCTGTGGGCAGAGAAGCTCTGTGGAAAATGCTCACTCCAATGAGGCAGTTCTTCGAAGGAACTCCCTGGATCCTGGCAGGGGACTTCAATTCTCCTTTGAACCTCAAGGACAAAAAAGGAGGGAACAGACATCACTCACGGAGATATTGCGAGACCTAAGAAACTTCATTAATTCCAACGCTCTTATGGATGTCCGGCTTCGGGGGTCCCTCTTCACTTGGAGCAACAGAAGGAAGGGCACCAATCTGATCCAAGAGCGCCTAGACAGATTTATGCTTTCCCAGGAAGCCCTCCCCTGCTTTGGGGATGCCAATTTGCGAGCCCTCCCAAAGATAGGCTCTGATCACAATCCCCTCATCCTAGAATTAGATTCAAGACCGTAGTTCAAGACCCCTTTCAAGTTTGAAGCAATGTGGATTCACCACAAGGATCTCAAGGGCTTGATACAGTCATGGAGTCAAAAATTCCCGAGGTTTGCTATTAACCAGGTAACCTAGAAACTCAGGTTCATCAAAGGGAACTTGAAAAAGTGGAATAAGGAAACCTTCGGGAACATCTTCGAAGACAAACAGCAGGTCAAATCCCGAATCAGCTAGATTGAGGAATCCTTTCAGAAAGGCGAAGGCAATGACAGTCTTAGGGATGAGGAGAGAGCCTTGTTGTCTGAGTACCACAACATCCTCACCAAGGAGGAAACTTTCTGGTGCCAGAAGTCAAGACAGCTTTGGCTCAAGGAAGGTGATGTCAATACCAAGTTCTTCCACATATCAACCTTGAGGCATAGAAGTGCCAATAAGATCAAAAGCCTTGTCTTGCAGGATGAGGCAGCCATTTCGGATATCCATGCAATCAAAGAAGAAGCCATCAATCATTTCAGAAGCCTCCTAGGTTCCAGCCCGCCCCAAGCCCCCGAGGCCATGGAATCCCTCTTGGCTATCATCCCCACCATCATCTCCCAGGAATCAAATGATTTTCTCCTCAGCACCATCTCCCAGGATGAAGTTCACCAGGCCCTCTTTTCCATGAAGCCCGACAAAGCCCCTGGGCCGGGCGGGTTCTCGCCCAGGTTTTTCCAGACCTTCTGGGACATCGTGGGGCAGGATCTTTCTAACGCCATTAGGGAAATGCAAATCTCCAGGTCCATTCCCAGAGATGTGAATTCCACCTTCTTGGCTCTCATCCCCAAAGGGGCCAATTCCCGATCCCTCTCTAATTACCGGCCCATCAGCCTGTGCAATGTCATTTACAAAATCCTCATCAAAGTCCTGGCATCCAGGCTATCCAACATTCTTCCGTCCATCATTGACCCGTGTCAGGGGAGCACATTCAAAGGACGCAATATTCTCGATGAGGTCATCACCATCCATGAATTAATCCATTCAGCCCAGGTTTCAGACACAGCTGCTTTCTTCCCCAAGCTGGACATGAACAAGGCCTTTGACAGAGTCAACAGGGAATTCCTCAACCAAATCCTTCTCAAGTTCGGGTTCCATGAGTCCTGGGTAAACCTGATCTACAACTGCATTTCCTCTTCTTGGTTCTCTGTCATGGTAAATGGTTCTGCTGCGAGTTACTTCCCAAGTTCTCGAGGCCTGAGGCTGGGTGACCCTCTGTCCCCCAGTTTGTTCATCATCTTGACAGAGTTTGGGGAGAACTATCAAGGAGGCCTGCTACTGCAATCAGCTTTCCGAGATCAAGGCAACGTTCGGGCTTCCCCCCACCACTCACCAGCAGTTTGTAGATGACACGTTGATGGCTACTAAGGCTTCGGTAGCAGATGCCAAGGTGATCAAGGATATTCTCAACCGCTTCGAGGAAGTTGCTGGCCAGAAAATCAATTACACTAAAAGCAAACTGTTCTTCATCCATACCCCGGCCAAAAGACAGCGCAAGATCGCCAGAATCCTGGGATGTTCCATTTACGAGTTCCCGACCACTTACCTCGGGCTCCCCATGTTCCATGGCAGGGCCCGACCAACCATGTGGGCAAACGTGGTGGACAAGATCCGTAACAAGTTAGCTAGGTGGAAAGGGGCCCTGCTCACCAATGCAGGGAAGGCAACTTTGGTCAAATTCGTCTTGCAAAGCATCCCCACATATTTCATGTTTGTGTTCAAAATCCCGGCCTCGATGGGAGAAGCCATTGAAAAAATTCAAAAGCAGTTCCTTTGGTCTGGATCGGAGGCCTCAAGAAAACTCCACCTAGTAGCTTGGGATAAAGTTTGCTCCCCCAATGATCAAGGAGGTCGTGGTCTGCGCCGAATCTCAGTTGCCAACCTAGCTCTCCTAGCCAAGCAGGCTTGGAGAGTAGTGACTAAGGCCAATATTGAATGGGTAAACATTGTGAAAAGAAAGTACCTTCAGCACCAGGTCTTCCTCCAAGCGCCTCCCCCGCGCAACGGTTCCCATTTCTGGAAATCCATCACTCATACCCATAACATCATCCTCGAAGGGTCTTCCTGGAAGTTGGGGAATGGGGCCAACATCAACTTCTGGGAAGATACTTGGGTCGAGAATTCCCCCCTCATCAGCAATCCGGTTTTGATCCTCGCCGGGCATATGGCCGACAGCAGATTCGGGCTCAAGGTTGCGGACTTCATTTCCTCCGGCCGGAAGCCCGGGAGTGGAAGAAGATCAATTTTAGAATAAGAAATGAACCCATCAGGGAAGCCGTGAAAAGGGATTCAGGAGATCCAGCGATCAACTTTCCTCCCCCGTGTCAACAGGAGAGATGAGCGGTGTTGGAAAGGCACCAATGACGGGAATTTCTCTATCAAGATTGCGGCCCAAATTATTGAGAAGATGGGTTCCTAGGGCACCCCCAGCTGCGAGAAGGTGGTCGCTAACAAGGTGTGGATCAAATCCCTCATTCCCAAAATCGTGCACTTCTGCTGGACGACCATCCACAACAAAATCCTCACTGGGACAATCTCATAAGGCGAGGGATCATGGTGCCGAATAGATGTTTCCTATGCCTCCAGGCCTGGGAATCTGTTCACCACATCTTGATGGATTGCCCCTACTCCAGAAGTGTTTTCTCCCTAGCCACCCAAAGCTTTCAGGTTAGTTGGACCTGGCCAAACTCTGTCAAGGAGTTCATTTGCCAATGGCCTAAGCCCTTCAAGCATCCCGGGCTAAGCTTTTTGTGGGATGTCCTCATCCATCACATCTTCTGGCAGCTACGGTTGGAGCGCAACAGGCGAGTTTTCAACAAAAGCCCCAGAACCCGCGAAGCCGTAGCTGCCAGAGCCCTTGCTTACGCCACCAAAAATTCTGGACTCATCCCTTGTCAGGCCAACCCTGCTCCGGGGACTGAAGAATTGCTCTGTTCCACCCTCAAGATTCCCCAGGATCGCAGTTAGTCTCAGAAACCCAGAAAAGACAGATCTCAGGTCACTTGGGTCCCTCCCCCCCAAGGTTGGCTCAAGGCTAACTTCGATGGTGCTTCCAAAGGGAACCCAGCGAAAGCGGGAGCAGGAGGGGTCTTCAGAGATCATAGTGGCAAAATCCTTAAGGCCTTTGTTGAAAATCTAGGGTCCCAGACCAACAACTTCGCGGAAGCCAAGGCCCTCTGGAGATGTATTGACATTTCCAAAAACCTAGCAGCCCCTGTCATCTACGAAGGGGACTCGGAGATCATTGTCAAACTCATCCAAAGAAATAGCAAGGGTGGGAAAAATATAGAGAACATTATCCAGGAATGCCAGCAAGGCCTTTGCAACAGCGAGCAATCCCAGATCAAGCATGTGTTTAGGGAGGCCAATCAAGTGGCCGACAACTTGGCAAACAGAGCAATCAAAGAGAGCTCCCTCACCATTTGGGAAGACAACTTTCCCACGGAATTCATCGAGAGAGTCAACCCGGATAATGACAAAATATGAAACACCTAGCTCTGCTGAAGCAGGAGGGTGCCTCTTCTCTAACGCTGTTAGAATGTTCGCAAAGGCCAATCATCAGTGGCCAAATTTTACCGGTGGTTCTAACCACCTAAAAGGTGTCTCTTCGACACCATCGGTCAGTTTGTTTTGGTTTAGCTCGGCTGTTAGTTTTTGTTGGTTTCCGACTGTGGTGCTGGTGTTTTTGCCCTACATTACGAATGCAGATGAACTATTGTAAATTGGTGTTTTTGGCCTGCATTTCGAATGCAGATGATCTTCTTGTAAATAGGGGTGGGTCCCTTCAACCCGTAAGTAAATAAATTTTACTTTACCTACCAAAAAAAAATTACATCTCCAAAATAAAATTATTCCCACCATATTTAAGAATCAAGTAATCCAAACTCCATGTGATAAGAATGAATAAAAGGACTTGTCCTCATATATATATATATATATATATATATATATATATAAGACAAAGTCCCTGGAACAGTCATGCACATGCTACAAAATAGGCACACAATTAAATAATCCATTCCCTCCAGTACTAGAAGATTGAGTATGTTTTTGTTTACCCACTTAAGAACTTGTTCATCAAGAAACTAGGCAATCACTACTTTCTGAACATGCAAATCAATCCACTACTTTCTGAACATGCAAATCAATCCACTTTGTTTCTCAAACAAACACTTCACAATGGGGTATTATATAGGCAAAGGACTACTTTCTGAACATGCAAATCAATCCACTTTGTTTCTCAAACAAACACTTCACAATGGGGTATTATATAGGCAAAGGCCTCCATTTACAAAAGGTAATAGCAAAAGCATAAAAATGAAGAAAATATTACAAAAAGGTTATAGAACGTCTTTGACATAAATTGAGCATGTCAAGGTAATGGTGGGAGGGGCATTTTTTATCCCCACATGCCACAACTGATGCATACAAACCAAATACCAAAGCAGTTATCAAGCAAGGCTATCATGATGTCCATGACCCAACACAACATGGTACAACAATAAATAACCACTCTGTAAATTGAAGAATATTATGTGAGGCACTTCATGGCACAATGTGGTCACACTTTATAAAACGCCCTCCATTTCTATCAATAGCAATACACAACTGTATAATCACAGAAACAGATGATGCAAGTAGCTAGCAGTTTCAACACCACCAGAGCCTGACTACCATATTCGCTTCCATCAATGCCCTATAACGGCTTTTTGAGGGGTGCCAGACAAATACAGATGAGTAGAAGTTTCAATAGACACTATCAAGCATTACACACAGCAAGTGAACACAGCAACAGAAATTCAATGTAGTAAACACAATTGTCTATGTTATTGTTACAAGAACATTGGCACCTGCTTGAACAAGTGCCGGGAACTGAATATCATCTTTGAAGAATTAAGAATTATTTTGATTGTATGTTCCAGGAAAATTTAAGACATGAATGAAAGACTTGTTAGCATGGCCCACACAGTGACACAGGCAAGCAGGTCTCACATGGCAGTTTCAAAATCAGAATACCTGTTTGTAATTTCTATGTTTGAAGAAATATGTGCTTCATTCATCAAGGAAATTGTTTTGGTGTTTGAAGAAACCCATGTTCAATTGCTGCCATGGCATAAGCTTTTAATATTTAGGGATTAAAAAAATTTTAACTTAAGAGTGTTGAAGTTGAGTTGAAAAGGAATTGCATTTTTTTGTTTGTTACAAGTTTAGTTGTTGTATACAGGTAAAAATTCTAGACAACCTGTGCAAATGGACAAGCCAATACTCAAAAAAGAGTTGGAAAATCAAAATCATAAATCTGAGTTAGAGTTAATCGAAGCCTTGGTGAGTTGCTACCTTTATTAAAACAATACAAATAGATGCCTTGCTGTATGTGTCAACTAGACCGGCTATTTAACTGAATTTTTGTGCAGAAACTATATTCATAAGTTTTGGAAAAACTCAATACTTCTATCTAGTATTAAGGAAGAAATCTCCAAATCAAATACAAGTCATTAATTAATTGCAGATATATTAATTGATGATAAGTTGATTGATGACCACTAAATGCAAATTTGTAATTCGCATATTCATTTAAAAAATATTTGGTTGATTATTAATTGGACTACATTGTTACTCTGATGTTGGGCAATAGATTGACAATAAAAAGCCTGAGTGAGAAATGTTGGGGTCTGGTTATAGTTGTTTCATGATAATCCCATGTCTCAATCTGTCAATTATATTGGACTGCAGTGATTAAAAAACCCTCGTTCAGTTAATTAGTGTCCAAGGATCCATCATGAACCCTCTTCTTATATATTTGATATGTCAAATGGAAACCATTAAAACCCTAAGTCATCTTGACTTTTATTAGGTGAATCTTTCTTGACCTAGATGCCTAGCAACAAATTTTTGTTTGGCAGTTAAATGAAATTATATTTGCAAAATTTGAAATATTGATGTTGAACTTTAAAAGCAATAAATTATATAGTTTGATTCTCAAGGATCCGAGAGAGCTCAAAAATTTAGCTTTATTGATATTGAACAAAATACTATCAGGTAGAATTGCTCACTTAACCAACTTTTTTATTGTTACACGACTAAACCTTTCTTAGAGTAACTTGTTGGTGATGTAAAGTGTATTAAGAATTTCTATCTCTACAAAGATATTTGAGAAATCCTGGCTTGTGCAGTGATTGAATACCAGAACTTTATGGTTTACATTTCATAAAAAACAAAAGGCTCTATGTCAAACTAGGCTATAAAGATTTTTCAATTTCCAACAAGTTTTCGTGACATCCTGATTATTGCAATTGTTAAATTAGGGAACTTTATAGTATATGCTCAGGGAAATCGTAAGCCTCTATGTAAAGGGCAGCTCGTAACTGTATCACAATGGATTCAATAGCATTTTTGTATATGGTAGTTGTAGCCATTTATTAATTAGGGCATTCCATGGAGTTAACAAAAGTACCAAATAAAACTTTAGCCACAATATTGATACAAATTTAGAAGTGGTGTGTCAACGGGTCCTTGGTTCAAGGGTTGGGACAAATAGTTAATGTAGCTCACACCAAGGTTCAAATCTTGGCAGCACCAAATAGCTTAATATGACTAAATTGATGTAAAAGGGAAATGGCAACCCTTTCAAAACCCTACTTTTAAAAATGAAAAAATAATATTAAAAAAAAATTAAAAGTGGCGCTAGCCATAGCCAATAATAGAACCGGAAAAAAAAAAGTAGTTTCAATTTCTTTTATTTTATGTATTCTTTAAAAAATGACAGACCCAAACCAAACCTCTCCCATGTCTGCCCAAGCCTTGTAAATATAATTGGGAGAGGAGTCTAAAAATTGCAGCCATGCCTCCCTTCAAATTCGCTGCACTAATTGCAACCTCATAATATTTGCTGAGATATGAGGACAACTGATAGCCCTTTTGATAAGAAGGAAGCATAATAAGGCACATTATCAGACTCTGGCATTACCACAAGTACATGTTCAACAGAATCACGCACTTCAAGTTAGCCATGCATGCAATTTGTTACATCAATCCTGCACTTGCAACAACCTCAGTGCTAAATGACTATTTCATGCATGCAGTTTTTATCTTTGTTCAAATCTTCAGCAACTAGATGCAATGAAGATTTATATTGTCAATATGTCAAGCAGTCTTAACAACACTTCCTCAGGAAATTTCTCGCCAAATTAACAAATTCTGAGTGAAGTACAAGGTTTCTGTTAATATTTCAATTTGGCTTGAGAAATCGTAAAGTGGTGGTAGGAAGAAAGGCCAAGGGCAATGATTCCAGCAAGTCTGGATCAGCTGACGTTTTTCAAGGCAGATAATAAAAGGCTAATAGAGACGCCAGATCCTGAGTATCTTTAACTGACATATACCTAGGGGCTTGGTCGAAAGGTCTCCCATACTGTTGTGTTGTGCAATAAGAACCATCTGAAGGAACCACCATACAGTCATTTGCAAGTAGGCATTCGCAAGTAGGAACCAACAACCCACATTCACTAACAAGCAATCTAGCAGTCCCATAGGAACATGGGGTTTGACACTTTTACCACTAAGGTGTATTTATTTTTTTAAGTTAAAGCCTATTCGAGCTAAATCTGTAGCCAGGCAAGGGCTGTGGTTATTGCATCAATGACTCTTTGTGGGTGAGACTTGCCACTTGCCATTCAACCAATCACATTAACTAAGGGCACGGAGAAACAATCAAAATCTAATTTTGATTTGCACATTCTGACAGTCACTCTAAATGGCAATTAACTGGACATTTACTAGATATTCTCTATCAACAAAACCTAATAGTAATAGATGAAGGAAACCAACGCAACAAAGAAGTTTTATTGAATGAACTAAGCCAATAGATGAGTACCAGCTCTGTTCAACTTCAGGGCCTGGGACCTATTGAGCCAATTGCGAAGCCAGAGCTAAAGCGACGCAATTACAAAGTCGTGAAATCCAAAGCTTACAGTTACATTCAATGTACATTCTTTAATAGATGGCATATTCTTGTGCTTATGTTACAGATTGTTGTAGGGCATGGAGCAGCTACTCTATCTCAGACTGCTTGTTAGCAGTATGAATTAGCAAATATATTTAACAATAACAAATAAATAATAAAACCTCACAAATCTTATACAAAAAACCTGCAAGCTTTCCCAACCAGAAACTCATTGGAAAAAACTATGTTAGAGAAAATGAATTAATACAAGCTCTGTTCTATAAATCTATGTAGATGATAGATTGGGTAATTTAAAAAATAAAATTAAAAGAGTGGGAATGCAAAAACAGCTTACCGATGACTTCAGCAGGAGGGCCTTCGTCGCGGTAACCTCCAAAACCGCCTCTTCCGCCGCCAAAACTGCCTCGCCCGCCGCCAAAGCGGCCACCTCCGCCTCGCCCGCCACCTCCTCCCCTGAAGCCGCCACCGCCTCTTGGAGGCCTCATTCTTTCTTCTGTTGCTCTTGTTTTTGGTTGTGAAGAATAATAGCTTAACACATCCAGTGACTGTTCAGTCTTTGGCTCTTCTGTTATATGGAGCAGAGGAGGACAGATGGTTTATGGACTTGGTTTTCATTTGTTTATGGGCTCCTGGGTTTAGGGTTTTAGAAGGCTTGTAGTCAAATTAGGGTTTGTGTATGGTTTCATCCCAACTAAAGCTCGACATGAATACTAAACCCGATTTGGTTGGTTCTAAACAAGAATATGAGACGAATTTATTGCAAAGGGAAAATTTTGGTTGTTCAAATAGTGCAATTGGGAACCTAAGTTGTTTATTAAGCAAGCTTTACAGTAAAGATTTGAAGAACATATTTTAAAATTTAATAATTTTTAATGTATTTTTTTATTTGTTTTAATTTTTTTTGTTAGTGTTAGAAATTTTTACGATATTTAGGGTTAAGTATATTTATCTTATCATAACTTTTCATAATTTTTTTTTTTCATAATGGAATTGGCCACTGTCTTTTTTTATGAACTGGTTATAGGGTCAAATCATATTGCCTCCTGTAACCCTACCTCGCCACCGTAAATATGACACGAAGTGAAGAAGACCCTCCATGACTCGGGGTTGGTATCGCAGTCATCAAGCTGGCGCACACTCAACAAATTCTAGTCAGACTACTGCTTTACCCTTTACCCTTTACCCTAGAATGGGCATGTCCATGAAGTTTGAACCTAAACTTATCAATAGAGATTTAATACACCAATTAATTTAAACTTTAAACCTTTAAAAAATCAAAATCTAAAATATTAAATCGTATCCTCTAACTTTTTTTTAAAAAATATTAAAAATTTATAATTTTATGTATACCTATGCCATTTATAACTTGGAGACTGAATTCTTTACTCTTACTTAATAAAGATATCTCACTCACCATTATGATAGGGAAGAAAAAACATTAATAAAATATAATGTTGTTTTATTTTTGTTTATTATTGTTTATAATAAAATATTTGAGTTATTTTAAGTGTTTAAATATTATTAGAATTTTAAAAGTTAAGGGGAAATGAAAACTATTCATGATGAATATTGTAGTGGTAAGTTTTTGGATTGTTTAAACCTCTATACAAGGGGATCGAGTTCCTTAATAAAAACTCGTGTAAACTTAAATTTTGATCAATTAGCATTTAACTGGTTAGATTCCTCAATAGTCAAGGAGGAGACCAAGATTTGAATACATAGATAATATCTAAGTTTTGTTGTAACGCTAGTATATGGTGATGATGTAATATAAATCGACTTACAGTTTCAATCTAATATAATTAATTAAAAAAAGAAAAAAAAGCAAATCAATCTCAAAAAAATTTATTAAGTAAATACTTCTTATATTTATAAATATAATCTTAATGGTTATATGTATAAATTTTTTTAATTGACTATTATTAAAAAATAAAATTAATAATATAACTTTTATTTAGTGGTGACTTGAACACCACATTAACAAAAAGCATTGAGCTTTTTTTTAATAGAGATTCATGTTCAATTCACGGAAAAGGTCACCCTAATATATCCAAACTTTTTTAACCTATTCAAAAAAAATACAGGTATCATATCTCAAAAAAAAAAAAAAAAAAAATTAATGTTATATATTCTTTCCATGTATATGGGTAAATATCTTACTACATAATAAATATTTTTTTAAATCTCTTTTTTATTAAGAAAATTAGGTGGGGTTTGATTGTAATCTCTATTATAAGTAAATTATTTTATATTAAATTTGAAGTTAATATTTACTTTCAAAATATTTTTTATTTTAAAATAAAGTTGAAGGCAAAAAAAATTGTCGGTAAGAAAAGATTAAGGACAGCAAGAGATTTGCAGAAGACGAGATTATGAGAAGATAAGATTACCAGCAAAAAGAAGCAAATTGAAGGTTAACGGTAAAGAGAAGAAATTTGAGTTTCAACTTTAATATCTTGTCTATTGGTAAAATTATTTTCCAACATTGTTGTCATCGCCATTGAGAAGAACAACACCATTATCAAAGTCGTCCACGTTTCTTTGCAACAACGGCAGTCTGCGCAACATTGTTGAACTCTTTGAAGGAGAAGCTTCATAATAAATTAATGGAAAGTCATAATGGACGGTTGCATTATTTTTTATGTTAATTATTTTGCATTTAAATTGTTTTACCAATGATAACAAGAATTAGAGAGATTAAAAAAAAATGAAAAACCCTTAGTTTTTTTCCAAAATCCTAGTTGCTTTTGAAATTTTTGGGGATTGAGATCATGGAGTTACCGAATTTCACTAGAAAGGACGACATTAATGCTTGAGAATGGTGGATGAAGTTTAGATCTCTATATTCTAGTGACCATTTTTGGATATGTAAACTTTTTATGTTTTAAAAGGGGAAGCTTATGATTGGTGGACAAATCTTCCTACATAAAGAAATTTCACTTGGGATGAAATAAAGGAGAAGAAATTAAAAGGCTTAGTAAGGAACTAAAAGAAAATAATAAAGAGGATATAATAGAAGAAAAATACATATAACAATGTACAAGTTCATGGTCATATTTAGAAGGAAAATCTTAAGAAGCAATGATCTAAGGAGAAGCAAGAAGCAATTTCTTTTTATTACGTAAGGGAGTTGGTTACAACCACTATTTTTAGTAGTTGGCAAGCACAGGGTTCAAACCACATGGACTGCTCCCAATAAGCTTATTCATCTCATTGTCGTTGACCCAACGTGAGATGGGGGCCACCAGTCGCTCGAGGTTCGTATCGTCGTCATCGATTTGGCATGCACTCAGAGTATTCGGAGCATACTACTACCTTTACAAAGGGTTGGCTTCACCCCAAGGTTTGAACCTAGGTCTCTTTTTGGTAAGTGCCCAACCACACCTACACTTACCAATCCACCTAGCCCTTGGGGGAAGCAAGAAGCAATTATGACAAGGGAACAAGTTGAAGAACAATTAGAAAACTCAAAAATTGAATTTATAATAGCAACAACAATAGAGTCTATGCAAGAAGCAATACCAAAGTCTAAGGAAGATTTGCCAAAAGTGCACGAGGATGCAACAAAAGAAAGGTATAAGAGAGAAGATAGTGAAGAAGAATTAGAAAAAAAATGGTTGAAGAAATAAAGAAAATAGAATAACAAGTTAAGGTTGTAGCATATCGACACCCACACCACCTTGAACGACAACAATCTTTGAAGCATGGCTTAAGGCATCAATATGTTAGATCTATGGAGTTAGAAAGGCATCAAGTATGGAAGTGTTCAACAAAAAAGCATCATGTTTGTGGATTTCAAAGGGGTGCAACTGTCACAACCTGCCCTTGTAGCACCCTTGATGAGGATAGCAGACGTCGATCATTAGCCTAACATAAGGAAAGAAAATCGGATACACCACATTAGCTTACATTTTTACATATAGACATGATTTCATGTTTGCTTGTTCGAATTCTCAAAATAAATTGCATTAGGAAAATAGAAATGTTGCACACGAGTTGCTTTGCATCTAGATAGATTTTGCACCTCGAATGAATGCTTGTGAGTGGTTGGATGCAAATATATAAATTGTGCATAATGGTATTTCTAAAAATACCATCTCTTTATTTTGAAATCCTTCATGAAGTTTAACTAAGAGTCTACGACCATGAGGGATGGGCAAACAAGTACGGTGAAATCCTCCTTTTGTAAGCCTTAAGAGTGACTACTTGCTTAGGTTCCAAGACACCTTGTCAAAGTTGTTAGAAAAAGGAAAATGTGGGATGGTCCATGGCACTAAAATTTTGATTTTAATGAAATTATCTCACTTGCCTTGGCAGGAGAAACTAATCTTTGGGTGCCCAAACCCTAGCGACAAAGATAAAAGCCTCTTCTAGAACCCTCATTTGGGGAGGTGCTTTTGGGAAGAGGAGAGAAACGAGTAGAAGAGAAGCACCTGGACATAGTTCATGTTGGAAGAAACCCAAATGCGTAGAGATAAAACCATAAGAAACCTCATCAACCATTTACGGGGAGAATGATCGACTCGTGGAGAAAACTATTTTGGGAGTAGAAAGAGTTTTGGAGGCAACAATATGATTGCAAGAATCTTTATTTTAAGACTTCCCTGGTTGCAAATAGTGGGAAGTCTGGTCTGAGTTGACAAAACATGAATATTAGAGAGTTTTGGAAGGGAGAAGAGAAAAACCTTCATAAGATAACAACAACCATTTGGGTAATTCCACCTTGGAATGTGCATTTTAACCACTAACAAGTATTATTGTAGACCTCTCACTTGAATTCACTGTGTAGGATTGAAAAGAAATAAAATTTTATTGTTTTTCCTTTTTACATGATTAGCCCTACTTTCTTTTAGAGAAATATTTAAATGAAATTCATTTATGTGCTTTCAAAATGTTGAATTGCATTGGGGGTTTTAGTTGAACAAAGAAAAAGGGAACTAGGTTGTAATGTGTTTGGGAAAATTTAAATGAATTTCATTTATGTGCTTTCAAAATGTTGAATTGCGTTGGAGTTTTTAGTTGAACAAAGAAAAAGAGAATTGGGTTGGAATTCGTTTGGGAAGATTTAAATGATTTTCATTTCTGTGCTTTCAAAATGTTGAATTGTGTTGGGGGTTTTAGTTGAACAAAGAAAAAGGAAACTAGGTTGGAATCCGTTTGGGAAAATTTGAGTGCTTACTACATAAATTTGAGAATGAAATAGGCAACAATGGAGAGAGTGAAGGATAATATTGGGTTTTAGGAATCAAATGGGTTTAGGTTTGTACTTTCGCTTTAGCCATCCAAAACCAGTAAAACACAAGGATGAACCTAGACCCGAAGATGTTGTGGTATATTAATATTTGAAGGGTTTGCAATGGGCACTTCGATAAAGGACTTTTGAAGTAGACCCAAAGAGAAGGATCTCTTTAGGAAAGATTCAGATGGTGTATCCTAAATCCTTTCTTCCAACAGTGAAGGTTTGGATCACATTGTCAGATTGGATTGGTCATGGAACCCCAAAGGACTGTTGGATGTCCATGTGAGGGATGTCACACAAAGTGATAGTCACCTCAATCAAATCATCATAGAGATGGAATTATTGAGCACCATAGTTTTCTCATGGTGTAATGTGCAAACTAAGAGGTTCTTACACCTAAGTACTAGCTCAAAGTATTGAGCTTAGTAAAGGAATTAACATCCTTTTTCTCGATTGATTGAGACAAGGTTAATTGAGGTTCCTACATTCATGGAAAGTGTTAGAGAATAGGGGGGACCACGTGAAGGTATCCTTTAAATTGTATGGGCAGTGTACAAGGTTAACCCCAACAAACTACGAAATATTGATCACTCTTATCCACTCAAGGGATGCATGCAATATTTGGAACTCAAAATATGGTAGAACCTCTACGATCCTATCTGGTACATCATTTAAAAAACCTTGACTATGCAAAGGAAAGCAATTTTACTCTCTCCAAGGATGGTTAATTCAGGTTTTACCTTCTCATCCAACTCCCTTGTGTGACCAAGAGAATTGGCACCCAAGATAAGGAAGAGAAGAAGAGGATCTTCTCAAAATCTAGGCTAGCTAAGTAGGATTGAAGTATGCTCGAGACCAAGGAATTGATCGCATTCAAGTTCGAGGTGATTCAAAACTTATTTGCAAGCAGGTCAAAGGTGAATGGAAAAAAAGATCTAGAAACATTATTGACTTGAGTAGGGAGGCAAAGGATCCCTATGAACTTGGAATTATGAATATAACATGGTAGATGGAATAGAGAAATTATTGGAAAATAATAGATGGGGAAATCTATTCTTAAGATGAGAATTTGATCCTCTCATAGAAGGTTGATAAAGTATCTGCTAAATTGTGGGTTTAGTAGGGCCTTTGAAGGCACAAAAATCCATCTTAGGAGTGGATCCTAAGATTAGAATGATATAAACATGCTCAATACCATGACCTTGAGAAGGGATTATAGCTATTTAGGCTCGTAGAATACAATCTCGAGATGAGTATTACAGTGAAAATTCGGGCCAATATTAAAGAAATTTTGAAGAGAATAAGGATTTAAGCACTAGGGATGGACTCTTGTGCTTTGAAGATCGAGTGACTATACCAAAAAATGGAAAATTGAGGAGATTGATCATGCGGGAAGCACATAGTTCTCCAGATTTTGCTCATTTTGAAGAGGTTAAGATGAGGGAAAACTTGGAAAAGGGCCTTCTTCTAGGTAGGGTTGAAGAAGGGTATTGTTGATTTTGTTGCCTATTGCTAGAATGACACCTTACATGGAGTAAGCACGACCATTTATATCATTAGCAGATGATGGAAGTCGGGAATGACACCTTGCATGGTAAGTGTGGCTATCATCAGTGGGTGATGATACTTTTGTATGGCTTATCACATGGAGTGAGTAGGTCATCGATATTATCAGTGGATAGTAACATTCTATGTAATTAATAGGGTGATAGACATGTTTTCTTATCTAATTGGAAATTGTAATGATATCTCTCTTATTACAGGTAAACACATGGGACTCTGTTTAGTCCAAGGGGGTGGACTGTCACAACCCACCCCTGTAGCACCTTTGATGAGGATCGTAGACATCGAATCATTAGCCTAACATAAGGAAATAAAATTGGACACACCACATTAACTTGCATTTTTACATGTAGGCATGATTGCATGTTTGCTTGGTCTGATTTTCAAAATTAATTGCATTGAAGAAATGGAAATGTGCACATGAATTGATTTGCATCTAGATAGATTTTGCACCTTGAATGAATGCTTGCGAGTGGTTGGATGCAAATATATAAATTGTGTATAATGGTGTTTCTAAAAATACCATCTATTTATTTTGAAATCCTTCATGAAGTTTACTAAGAGTCTATGACCATGAGGGATGAGCGAACAAGTATGATGAAATCCTCCTCTTGTAAACCTCAAGAGTGACTACTTGCTTAGGTTCCAAGACACATTGTCAAAGTTGTTAAAAAAAGGAAAATGTGGGATGGTCCATGGCACTAAACTTTTGATTTTAATGAAATTATCTCACTAGCCTTGGCAGGAGAAATTGATCTTTGGGTACCCAAACCCTAGCGCCAAAGATAAAAGCCTCTTCTAGTGCCCTCATTTGGGGAGGCACTTTTGGGAAGAGGAGAGAAACGGGTAGAAGAGAAGCACCTGGACATAGTTCATGGTGGAAGAAACCCACATGCATAGAGATAAAACCATAAGAAACACCATCAACCATTTATGAGGACAATGATCGAATCTTGGAGAAAACTATTTTGGGAGTAGAAAGAGTTTTGGAGGTAGCAGTATGATTGCAAGAATATTTATTTTAACCCTGCCCTGGTTGCAATTAGGGGGAATTCTTGTCCGAGCTGACAAAACATATATATTAGATAGTTTTGGAAGGGATAAGATCAAAAACTTTCACAAGATAGCAACAACCATTTGGGTAATTCTACATTGGAATGTGCATTTTCACCACTAACAAGTATTATTGTAGACCTCTCACATGAATTCATTGTGTAGGATTGAAAAGAAATAAAATTTTCTTGTTTTTCCTTTTTACATGATTAGCCCTACATTTTTTTTAGAGAAAAATTTAAATGAATTTCATTTATGTGCTTTCAAAATGTTGAATTGTGTTGGGGATTTTAGTTGAACAAAGAAAAAGGTAACTAGGTTGTAATCTATTTGGGAAAATTTAAATGAATTTCATTTATGTGCTTTCAAAATATTGAATTGCATTGGGGGTTTTAGTTGAACAAAGAAAAAGGGAACTGGGTTGGAATCCGTTTGGGAAAATTTAAATGAATTTCATTTTTGTGCTTTCAAAATGTTAAATTGTGTTGGGGGTTTTAGTTAAACAAAGAAAAAGAAAACTCGGTTGGAATCTGTTTGGGAAAATTTGAGTGCTTACTACATAAATTAGGTCGGTGCCTTGCTATTTTATTGTGTGACTAATTCTCCAACTTTGATACTAACAAAAATGAAAGGACTCTATCATGTTGTTTTCCTTTGGCTAAACAAGTGAAACCTTACAATTTGGAAGGTAGATAGTTATACTTACATTTGTAGAACATGAATTGGATGCTCTCATGTCCCATTGGGCACTTAAAGTCCATGTTGTTGTACTGGTGAATGCTTTAATCCTTGTGATGATTTTCTTCCTTTCTAAGTTGTACAAAAATGAATGTACACCTAACGTGTTGTCTAACCCTTTGTTAATGTGTCCATATCTAAATTTTGGAACATGGGTTTAATTTAAAACACTAAACATGATTTGGGTTGGTCATAATTTAAAATATGAAACACTGAACATGAACAATTGTTTTATTTAAATTTTAAAATTTGCCAAATTGGTCATAATTTTGATAGAATAATTTTTTCATGACCAAAACTCCTCTCACCCGAACAATGGTAGTTCAAAGTTGTATAAGAATAGGAAAGTTTGTTGTTTGCTTTTGAAAAGAGAAGTGGTATGAAGCATATACTTTTTGATGGCCTTTGTTGTTTAGGTAACAAACTTTAATAGGAATAAAACCCTGCCTAAACCTGGCATTTCAGATTATAGTCAGCTCACTGGCAAAGGGAGTTGAATCTACCAAACTCATAATGTTTGAAGGCTTGAGGGGAGACAAGGATAACCTTGAAACTCTGCTTTAAAGGATAAAAGTGGACCCCTCTATCGAAACTTCCTTTTTGGAAATAATATGGGAATAAAAAGTCTATAATGGTTGCATCAGTCTTGCAAAAGCACTGGCTATGGATAAACTCAGGAATTAATCGGTTATCCTTGGTGTGAATTTTTTATACTATTTTCTTAATGGGACTGTTGGTATCTTCTTCGATAACAAAATAAAGTTGTGACCAAACCATTATGAACCTTGCAAGTCTAGGTGTTCTTGGAAAACCTGACATATTCGTGTTGTGGCTCAATGCTGCAACTTGTGAACCTATCTTTACAATTTAACTGTAATTATTGTTGAACAATGCTTGCATAAGTCATAATGAGTGTTAACAGAGTGCTTCTTTTTTTAGAGTCTTGGTGTCGTGTTGCCTGCTCTTATGCATGATACATGACTCGATGCTACTTGTATGATGCTAAAAGAGATGCCCCAATTGAATGCCACTTAAATATAGGTTAAAGATTATCAATGAGTGTTTGGTATGAAGGGTTGAGGCTACTATGTATGCCAAGATATTCCACATACCCATTTGCTAGGAAGGTTGTAAATTTTGCTTGCATACTTAAAAGGCCTGAGTTGCATTTTTTTTGCATGGATGCCTAATTGTTAAATGTTGGTTATGGCTAGCAATGAAGAGCAACTTGTTGTTAAAACTGTATGAATCTACCCGACTGGTTTGTGTGAATGAAACCTCTTGAAGGAAAATTATAGGATAGTTTTCTTATTGGTAGTTTTTGGGATTGGAAAAAAAAATCATGGAATAATGTGTTTCAGCTCTACTGTAGTCACAAATACCTATTCTCTTCACAACTACCAATAATTGTATTCATAACAACTTTAAGAAGATGGATTTTGTATTTTTCGTCGATGCATTTATGGCATGAAATTTTATAATTAGCATTGTGTAAGAGTGGACTCAAAACCATGTTAGTATGTGGATACATATAATACAATTTGATGTTATAGGGAAGTATAACTATGTTATAGTTGTTTCAATTTTTTAAAACCCTGTGTTGTTAATTCACCCTTTGAAGTCTAGAAAATGATGAGAACAAAACATATTGTGAACTATCAAATAATGTCTTTCAGCTCTACTATAGCTACAGATACCTATGTCTTCACAACTACCAATAATTATATTCATAACAACTTTAAGAAAATAGATTTTGCATTTTTAATTGATGCATTTATGGCATGAAATTTTGTAATTAGCATTGTGTAAGAGTGGACTCAAAACCATGTTGGTATGTGCATACATATAACACAATTTAATGTTGTAGGGAAGTATAACTATGTTATAGTTGTTTCAATTTATGAATTCCCTGTGCTGTTAATTCACTCTTTGAAGTCTAGAAAATTATGAGAAAAAAACATACTGTGAACTATAAAATAATGTGTTTCAACTCTACTATAGCCACGGATACCTGCTGTCTTCACAACTACCAATAATTGTATTCATAATAGCTTTAAGAAGATGGATTTTGTATTTTTAATTGATGCATTTATGGCATAAAATAATATAATTAGTAGTGTGTAAGAGTGGACTCAAAACCATGTTGGTATGTGAATACATATAACACAATTTGATGTTGTAGGGAAGTATAACTATGTTATAGTTGTTTCAATTTATGAAAACCTTATGCTATTAATTCACCCTTTGAAGTCTAGAAAATGATGAGAATAAAACATACTGTGAACTATCAAATTGTTTAAAAAGGGATTGATTTGCGTCCTTAATTTGAGGTAAAATCATTATGTTATAAATTGTTCTTCATAGAGGTGAAAATAATTATGGTACATTTATGGTAGAAGCATTGTTATATATTATGAAGTTTGCTTTTATTGTTTCCAAATGGTTGTAAGTAAAAGTTGCTTACTAAATTTAAAGGAACATGCTAAGTTTTTAAGTGATATCTTCCATGTGTGGATACTTATGTAATTGCATGGATTATGAAAGGAAAGGAGTGTATTTATTGGTTTCATTGTATGCAAATTTGAAAGAAGCTAGTGGGGCCTAAGGAAGGATTATGGGGTCCTCTCCAAAGGTCTAATTAGGTGTTGTAATAGAAAATTGAATTTGTATATGTTAGATAAAGTGATTTCTTGGTGAGCGAACATTTTGAAGGATAATTGAGAAGACCACTCGAGGGAGTCATGAGACTCTCTCACCAAAAAAGTTGTATATGAATCGAAGGAACAATTCATGATTAGTAAAATAGGGGTTATGGGGCTCCTATGATTTGATGGAAGGAATTATGAGGATTCCTTTGAATAATTGTATGAAAGATAAAATAATTTATGAAATAAGAAGGGCATTTTAAGGCTAGGTTTTTATCCTTAGTGGTTTCGTAGGATACATATTGTGTCATGAGATTATGTAAAACTTTTTTATCTATGGGTTTGTCTTATTAGAGTTGCTAATAAAATTGTTATACTCTTTAATACAATGGGTATTTCATTTTGATTTCATAGATTGTATTATAGTTACTTGATAAGAATTCTATGGGATATTATTGAATACCTCTTGCATCAATTGGGAATGATGTATTAACACAAGGGAAGGCATCCCTAGTGGTGAGAAAATATGATAATGTATCTCATGTTTGAATAGGCCTTGCATGATGAACCTTAATAATGCAAATGAGGGAGACTTAATAAACTACCCATGGATTAAGGCATGGAGTGAGACTTAATGATGGGAAGGCTAGCTCATCGTGGAGATGAGATGGATAGCCTAAATCCAATGCGCTTAGTGCACCTACATAGATGGACTTATGTAGGTGTAGAGATTAGCGCTTCCTTTTTAATAGACAAAAAGAGATAAGCTAGCTCATTATAAGAATGAGATAGATAGCTTACCTTGTATTACACCTAGTACCCTTACATAGATAAACTTATGTAAGGTGTAGAGATGGGTGTACCCTTTGATGGTTCTAGAAGGATAATTTGACTCATTGCGAATATGGGACAAACAACTTAGCTAAGGACCACTAAGGATATAAGTCGATCTCTAGAATGAACCCTTGTTGAAGAAGGATTGAGACAATTCCCTAACAAGTAAAACAAAATTTGAATGGGATGGAATTTTGGGTTGTGACAGCAACAACATCAGGGAACAACAAAACCAAGCGTTTGAAATATCAAAGCAGAGTAGCAAAAGCATGAAGCCAACAAATAATTATAGATATTAAAGTGGCACAATGGTAGCTTGGCATCATCAAATACCATCACCAATCAAGATTTTACTTGGATGGATAGATGAACAAGATTGAAATTTGTCAAGAAAAAGGATGTTGAATATTTGTATTTACAAAAAAACTGAAAACGATTCATAAAATGAATTATTATAAATTCAAACTTTTTGTGAAAAAATATGTAGGTATCTAGTTATAGCATCTCAATCGAAATGATAATTGAATATGTTTGTGAACTCTCAAGATTTACGTATGATAATTGTGATTTATCAAGGGTGGGAGACCCAAGTACAACCCCATTTTCTCAAGAAAAAAAAAAGTAATCATAGTATTATGCAAGAAAAAAATACAAGTACAAATCTCTTTTGTAATTTGTACATTTTATAATTTTTTAACAACAGTGATTGTAGCCACCAAATTTACCTCATGGATAAGAGGTTAAAAGAATGATACCTTTAAGTTCACTGAGTTGTCTTTTTCATCCTCAATTATTTAGATTAAGCTATAAAAAACACTAGATTCAAAATCTAGGTTGAAGGAGATGATGCCTTACACATGCGTTTTTTCCTCAATTATTTAGGTTGCATGGTAAAAAACACAATATTCTAAAGGTATATGAAACATGGATATACATTGATATTAAGATTCAAAAGGCACATGAAACATTGATACATGAAGATGTTATGTAGCATCAATGTTAAACAAGTTTTTGTAGAACTAGAATGGATTCTATATCATCTCAATTTACAAAAATGAAGAACTACTTATCCAAAGAAACATTTTAAATTTCAATATGGAACAATTATCTAAAAAGAAGGGGAATTTGGTTGTCCCTTATTCTTTCTTCAATAAAGGATATTTTTCATACCCAAAAGAATCGAACAATACAATGTTATTCTTGTTCGTTGTATTAAGAATATCTACTCTATTTGTTGGATTGCTAGGAGTTCATTTTTCGAGGAGAAATGAGTTATGATATATTAACTCAATTGTTTACTTCATTGATGAACCATTTATATAAGAATCATCTGGAGAATTGGTCTAAATATTTCATAGATGCAATCCCCTTAGTTGGTATAGCGTTTCCTAGTATATTGATGGTACATGTTCTATATAGACCTCTTCCTTTCTTACCGCATGATGTATAGGATAAAACACATTGAAAATATCTTTTTTAATTTATAAATGACATATAAGAATGTTGTACTCTATTCAAATATTTTTTAAAAATATATAGAGGATATGGATTGATGATAATAAATTGATTTATTTTAATGGCCAAAGCTTTTATTTTATTTTAATTTTAATAAATTATGTATGATTTTTATTGGGGTCATTTTCATCAAATATATATATATATATAGGTTATATGTGGTTTCTATTGGGGGGCACTCCTATCAAAATACCAAAATGTTACATTTGTTGCAACATACCTTTTTATCATAGTTTCTTCATTTATTTTCTCTTAAATATATTTTTCAACTTCCTTGAAGTGCTATGTTTTCACAATCATCTCCTTGACATCATTTTGATTAAGATATAAAATCTCACTTGGCCAATTGCCTTCTAAAATTTGAATTTCACTAGGATGAAGATCAACACCATAATTCGCTTATTTATCAGCCACCTAATTTCCTTATCTATAAAATGCTCACACTACCAGGAGATTACCTCTAGTAATAGATGATGAACATTAATAAAAATATTATTTTTTATCCAGTCTCCATATCCATTTTTGTTAATAGCATTGATGATAATTTGTAAGTCCCCCTCAATCGAAATATATTTCCATCCTTTTTCTATTGCATTTTAAATCCTTGTAACTTCATTTGCCCTTTGGATATTTCATCTTTTAAACAAGGGCAATGATGAATTTTAATCCTTGTAACTTTATTTTTCCTTTGGATATTTCATCTTTTAAACAAGGGCAATGACGATTTTTCAAGTCATGAAAAACAAAATTGCAAAGTGCGAAGGATTAGGGTTTTTTTCCTAAAAAAACATCTCATATTTTAGGAGCCATATCTTCGTGAAGAGTTATTCGATTCAGCTAATTCTTGGACCAACTTGTGAAGAATTTGAATAGCTTTAAAATGAGTGGTCATATGCAAATATCCAAGCAATATTAAGGGAGATACGACCCTATGAAGTCAACCATTTGAAACAAGGGCGGTGACGATTTTTCAGATCGCGAAAAACGAAATTACAAATATTTGCCAACTAGGGTTTGAACGATGGGAAGAGAAATGAAGAGCTAGGACTTCAACGAGGCAAGACATTCTATATGGACAAAAAATCTTTTAGCTAAGTTATTTTTCCCTTTAATTATCTTAAAAATTGTTCATGAAAAAATTATAATTTTTTTATCAAATATTATATTTGCTATAGGACTTTCAGATAAATTTCAATAGATTTTGAGTTTTAGTTTCCTTTCCATGGATCGACTTGTAGTTAAATCCTTAGAATAATCTCTAGTGGTAGAAATTTGTGATCGCACCTCAGAGAGATCCTCATTGCTCCAAGATAGGGTAGTTTTTGGGAAATTTAATGGGTATTGGCCAGGGGCTTCGACCTTGAGAAAATGGATTGATATGAGTTGGAAGTCTCTAGGAGTGATTCTATAATTTCTTCCCAAAGGTTTATTCCTAGGTATTTTTTGTTCTCAAGAAGAAAGAGAAAGAATCCTAAAAGGGGGTCCTTGGTTTATGGGAAGAGTAGGACTCTTCCTTTGCCGCTGGCATGAAGGATTTTCATCTAAAAATGTAAATCTATCCCTAGTACCAGTCTGGGTTAGAATGTTTGGGTTACCCATTGAATTTTAGAAAATAGATACCTTCAAGGCAATAGACAATACTCTAGGATAATTCCTTGAGATTTTAGATACAACAAAAGATGGATTTTTGGCTATTTATTGGTCATGATTGATATAAGTAAAGCTTTACTGGAATCAATCATTCTTAAGTATGGGGATAATATGTGGATACAAACTATAGATTATGAAAATATAATCTTATGCAAAAGAGGCTTCAGTATTTTCGTCATGATCTTTGTAATTATTTCGAGAAGAACATTACATAAAGATATAGGTCTAAAAGCTTAGATATGTTATGCCTCTTGAGCTTTTGGGACTAGAGCTATATAAGTTTTATTGATAACCTTAAAAATTTCTTTGGCTTTCTTGGCTTCTTCCACCACCTCTAATAAATCAACATGAAGAATATCCCAAAACTTTTGGTAGAAATCAATGGAAAAACCATTAGAACCTAAGGTTTTTCCTTTTTGTATTTTAAAAACTACCTGTTGAATCTCATTGATAGTAACTAGAGCAATCAAAATAGAGTTCTCCTCAAAAGTGATAAGAGTAGGGATTTCTTGAAGAACATTCTATTGAGAAGCTAAGTCAAGAGGTGTAGCAATAAATAGATTGGAAATGTAATTGACAGCAACAGAGTTCATGCCATCCCAAGTGTGGACAATGTCTCTAGAATCTGATTTCAAGGAAGAAATAAAAGTGTGAGATCTTTGAGCTAGAAGAGATTTGTGGAAGACATTTGTGTTTTGATCTCCTTCTTTAAGCCATTGGATCCTATATTTTTGCTTTCATAAGAGTTCTTTTTTTTCATTCCTCCAACTGAGCTATGAGTCTAACTTCATTTATATTTCTACTCTCTTTGAGGCCATCTAAATAGATTTTCTTATTCAAATTTTTAATTTGAGCAATCACTTCATGATTTTTTGTCAGGCATAACCAAACTCCTTTCAGTTCCAAATATTGATTTTGGATTTAATGTATTGCAACCTTTTGGTAAAATAGAACATCTTAGTCCTATACCTTGGTTTACCTTCCTTCCACCATTGCTACACTCGAGGTCTGAAGGAACTATCTCCAAGCCACATTAACTAAAATTGAAAAGGTGAGAAACTCACATTAGTTTTCTACATTTCCACCATGATGGGCCAGTGATCCAAACCATCATTGTTAAGAGTCTTCACCTTAAGAATGTGACCATGGATTAATAAATTGTTAGAGAACAAGAACCTATACAATCTCTCCATGATACAAGCTAAGCATTGCCTTTTGTTAGACCAAGTCATAAAACCATTATCTGGCTGGATGTCCACAAGATGAAGGTTTGCAATATATTCACTCATGAGGTCAGTGCTCCTATCCAAATTTTTATTTTCCCCTATTTCTCATCTAGAGAGAGGATGGTATTGAAATCTCCTTCGATCAAGATCCAAACTTTAGAAAAATGAGAGATAATACAAGTTATATCCTCCTATTTTCTTCTCTTTTCCTCCAAAGTAGTCGAAACATAAACAGATATGCAAAGCATAATTTGATTAGAATGTCTACTTTGAATAATTATAGCTAAAAGATCCTAGTTGCCAACCATATGGTGAATAACTACCTCTTTTGGGTCCCAAAGGCAAGCAATGCCACTAGAAGTCCCTTGGGAACTAAGGGAAGCAACTTTTCCAATTGGCCAAATTTTACTAGAAATTGATTTCATTTCCTCTATTGACATCTTCGTTTCCTGAAGGAAAACAAGATGTAAATGGTTTTTCTGAATCATTCTTCTAATTTCATTTTATTTTGAAAGACTCCCATTGAGTCCTTTAATATTCCAAGTGATGGTCTTCATTAATACTAGGGCTAAATAAGTTGGTAAGGGCATTAATATTACCTTCCTATACAAGCTTTTCACCTTCTTTTACCATATGTTGATTGGTATTGCGACCCGCATTTTGGTTAGAATCCATCTTGAGTTTTGTTTTTCCCTATTTATTGACTTACCCCAATTGAATTTGGGATGGCTTCTAACCTTGAATAATGCGTGTACAAAGCCAAAGTGTTATAGGAAGGTTCAACAGAGTCTATCTTGGAACCTGTATTATTTAAAGTATCAACATTTAAAAGATTGTTTTTCTTGTGTATATTTTCTCCCTTTTTTCCTGTTGAAAATCTTTGATTTTTTGGTTTATCTTCGATTCCTTCCCTGCATCTTTAAATTATGTTTCTAATATTTCTATATCCATTATTTCCTCTTCCTCACTTGGGACATCATTTGTGGAAATAATTTCAAACATATTAGTTGATAACTTCGATTGATCCTTCATAAGTAGTTATTTTCTTAGTGCTCTTCTTCTTAGACATTTGGAAACCTGCTAAGTTTGTATCCTCTTTATTTTTATCTGGTATTTTATTTGAGTAAACACTAGCCAAATGACCATATTCATGGTAAATTATGCAACGAAAAAAAATGTTCTCATAGTCCACCACTTGCTCCCAAGTATCCTCCCCGAATTGTAATGGGATATTTTCAGGTAGGGGTTTATCAAAATCCATTAAAACACAAATCCAAACATAAATAATATGTTCAATTTTTTTAGTATAATCAACAATCATCATAAAAGTTCCTAAAGAATTTCCAATTGAAGAAAAACAACCGAATTCTAAAATTCAATCAGGAGGCCAAAGAGTCTAACCCACACAGGACCTGTAGAAGCCATCTCTTCTTTAGCTTTAAATTTAGTATGCCAAGATTTTATGAAAAACCTTTCCCTTCCAAAGAACCAAGGAACCCCTTGAAATTTTTTCTCTATATCTTCATTATTAACAAATAAAACAATAAAATAATCATTTGGATAAACATAAATTTGTAACTAACCTTTTGATTTCCAGTTTTTGCAACCCAAACTTTGAAAGCAGATAGGCTTAAACGAAAACCCAAGAAATGATAAATTAGTCCTCTTTTTTCTATATCTTCTATGCTAGTCTGAATGTTGCCCATATCTAGCGTAACAATCAGAGTTCCATCAATTGCCTTAAGAAATCCCAACTCAATTTTCCTAGGATCAATCTTAGGAATTCTTAGAGGTTTATGGGAAGCCCTGAGATTAATTTTAGCATTAGGTTGAGGCTATCCACCACAAAGGGCATCCCAAAAGTTCATTTTTTTGGGTCGAGTCTTTGGAATCCTTGCCCTTGAAAGGGGTTTCCACAGTGAATTTGTTTTGGGGGTGCTCCTTAGTGTCAGATTCGCTTAAGATCTAAAGATATCTTTAATCCATACCTTGGATGTTGAGGAAAGGTACGATTTTCAATTTTATTTTATGTAGCAAATTTGAGGTCATTGTCAGTCAAGTTCATAGTATGAAGATTTATTGAAATTTAGATTTCTAACCCATTTTGGGTCCCTGCAATTTTTTTTGCTAAAATGTTGAGCAAAAACCATAAAATAATTGGTCGCTAGGGCTCAAAGGCCTTGAAAAACAACCTTTGAAGCCGCTTGTGCTCAACATAGATGAAACCCTTGTATAGTCGCTCGCTTCAATAATAATTCAATCAAGAATATCACACAATTAATAAACCGCTTCAAAAACATCTATAATTTCAAATATCTGATTTGTATTATATTCTTGCCTCAAAGGTTAGAATGGCCAAAAATAAAGTAGACCCAATGAAGGATTGAAGTGGAGCATATCAAATATCGTATGACCCTTATGATAAGTTATATATTAGAAAAATGAGAACATTAATCATGAGAAGGATTAAGAGCATCATTGGGATTTGAGGTTGTATAAAACCTTCATATTAACCTTAGCGAAATACTCTTGTAAAATCACACACCATATTAGTGTGGGAGATGAAAGAGTTATTACCAATGCAAATCAACAAAGGAAGTGTAAGAAGGCTATAAATATCACTACACCCAAGACAATCTTAATAGGATACAAAAATAGTTTAAGTCACATCTAGAGGCCATTCGCACTCAATAGGTTGATTCGTATTTTTTAAGCAGGTTATATGGGCTAAAATAAACCCCACCTGTGTTACTTGTTTTAATAGAACACAATGTGGTATTATAATAAATCATTGTATCATGACAACCTTATCACAAGAGTGTCCATCATAATGTGAGGATTTGAACTTATGATACATTCATATAATTGCATCTTATTTCACTCTTGTTTCATAATACCTTAGAGAGTATTTTGATTAATAGATAATATGACTCTTTGTTTGTTTTTTAATGCTTATATTAGGGCAATTATAGGTTGTTCTTATTTTCAAAGCATTTATTATCTAGGGCAAGTAGGTTGTAACTGATTAACAACTATCCTGATTGAAACTAAGACTCTTTCTTCAGTTATATCTATGAGGATTACATTTTTGTAACCTTCTTGTACTCATCCTAATGATGAGACAAGGTGGAGGTTTTAAAATATCAATCCAAAACATCGTTTTAAAAACAACTCAATTGTAAATTTATATTTGTGTATTTTGTAGAACACAAGCTTATACTGAGAGGGGGGGGTGAACAGTATAAGCCCTTTTTCAATTTTATCTATCAATACAGCTTTCAAACCACTAACATGCATAATAAAATAGCAGTAACAACAGCAGTAAAATAGTGCACAAAAAGCAATCCACAAAGAGACACAACACTTTACATGGTTCACCCAAGGTGGGCTACTCCACGGATAAAACTTCCCTCTAAAAGTTATATCAAAACCTCTGGGAATCCTTCCCGATTACAAAGTTTATGAGCCTTAGCTCAAAGGAGACACCTTCCCCTAATTCTTCTTTTCTAGTGACCCTCTAGAAGACCTCTACCTCCTCTTCCCTTAGCAAGTGGAATTTTGTCCGCAGAAGACACCTGTCTTCCCTGCTGGCTAGAGATCTCTGTCCTCAACTCTGTTACTGCAAAGCTGGTCCTCTTTTCTGTACCAAACACAGTCCTTCGATCTAGCACAATTGTCCTCTTCCTTTGTTCCTTTCTGCACTTGGTTGAAAACAACTTTTCACTGTCTACGCAACTACAGCAGTACAGTCTTCTCAAATTACAACGACACTATCTTCTCAAATTACAGCAGCACTTGATCACCGTTTGTCCTTCACAACTGTTCGCAATTACAGCAGTATCTACTTCGCGCACTTTGCTTTCTTTTACACAGACTACGTGAACACAGTCGCTATCATAACTGTCCTTAGATAAAATTCCACCCTTTTCATGATCTTCGTAAACACGGCAGCATTCGAACGCACAACAACTTATGTGCCTATGTACAACCACAACATCATACTTTTTGCACAGTCTTCTTATGAACAGTAGCACAGTCTTTGATACTTAGAAGATTCAACGAAGTCCACTCTTATGTTGTAGTCGAACTTCGCTCTCTGCTTTTTCAATGATCGAACCTCACTAGTCACATTAACTTTGCGAACGCCTCACTACAAAATGCACACTTCCATCGATACACAAAAAAAATGCTCAAACAGTCTTCCTTTAATACTCACAATCTTAAGATGAAATCTTGTTCTTTAGTCGACTGTTCAATCTCCAAACACGTCGGTTGTAAAACCTTACACTTCGTCGACAAAGGTTAACTTCGTCGGCTTTAACCGCCTCTGTTGTTTTGTAGCTGTTCTCGCGTGAAACTCAAACATGTCGCGATATCGCTACGCCTTTGACTACCATACACCTTCTTTGGTTTGTTGTCGTGAAATCGCGACACTACAGCCTTTGCTGACGTCATCGTAAATCTTGTCGTGAAATCACGACGCTCTAGACTTCAAAGCCTTCTTCTATACTGTTGTCGCGAAATCACGACACCTTTGCCTCTTGCTGACATCATCATGATTCTTGTCACGAAATCGCGACGCTCTGGACTTCCAAGCCTTCTTCTCCGCTACTGTCACGAAATCACGACACCTTTGCCTCTTGCTGACGTCATCATGATTCTTATCGTAAAATCGTGACGCTCTCGACTTCAAAGTCTTCTTCTCCGCTACTGTCGCGAAATCGTGACACCTTTGCCTTTTGCTGATGCCATCAGCAACTCTATTGCGAAATCGTGACACCTCTTGCTTCTTCATCCTTTTCTTGGTTTGCACTAGCAAAAATGAAACATGTCGCGAAATCGTGACGCTTTTGCTGCCTTAAGCTCTCTCTTGCCAACTGCTCGTGAAACTGGAACATGTCACGAAATCGCGACGCTTTTGCCAACTGCAAGCTGCCAACTCAACCTGTCGCGAAATCGCGACACTTTCTGCATCCGTACAACTTCTTCGAAACTTGTCGTGAAATCGCGACACTTCCTACAACTCAACACTGCCAACTCAACTTGTTGCGAAATCGCGACACTTTTTGCATCCGTACTTCTTCGAAACTTGTCGCGAAATCGTGACACTTCCTGCAACTCAACACTGCCAACTCAACTTGTCACGAAATTGCGACAATTTTTGCATCCGTACAACTTCTTCAAAACTTGTCACGAACTCGCGACAGTTTTGCCCGTTCTGCCTCTGCCTTCCTACATGTCGTGAAATCGTGACACTTTTGCCCGCTTTGCCTCTGCCTTCCTGCATGTCATGAAATAGCGACAGTTTTGGCCAAACTTTCTCTCTCCTCAAACATGTCGTGAAATCGCGACAGTTTTTCCAGCAGCCTGCAAACTTTTTCTAACTTATCTTTTTTTGAATTTTTGGCAACTGGGCTACTCTAATTTTCTTGGAGACTTACTGACCAGCTGAAACCTTCATCAAAAAACATCCTTAGACTTAAAAACAAATTGCTCCAAGAACTCCTTGACATCAAAAACAACAACTACCAATAGCTCCTTGACATCAATGACAACAATTAAACTTAGGCAAAGGCAATGTACTCAAGATACCCAAAATTGCCAACAATCTCCCCCTTTGTCATTGATGGCAACCCTTAATTAAAAACACATCTTTCAAGAGCCAAAGCTGAAATCAATCTCTTCAAGTTTTGCTCCCCCTGACTTGAAGCTTTCCTCTTCACTTGAAAACACTCCCCCTTACTTAAATCTCTCCCCCTTTGTCATCAATGGCAAAGGGTCACCTTTGGGGCTTGGGACTAAGAATGAGCCTCTTAGCTTAGTCCCTCCCCCTCCTCCTGATGAGGTGATTTAAAACAGGGTTGGGAGTGATACTCCCATTAGACACTCATCATCAGTAGTGTCTAAGATTTCTTTGCCGGGCCTTCTCTTGAATTCTTTTTCTGTATTCCTGTTCCTGTCACTATTTTGATCCTCGAACCTGTTCATATCACTTTTCCTATTTTTGTTATCATTCCTATTCTTATCCATGCCTTGATCCTTGGATTTGTTCATGCTGCTGTTTTTGTTCCTGTATCTCAGAAGATCAGCTCTACATTGTCTAGCTAGGTGACCTTCATTGTTGCATTTATAGCAAGTAACAATATTTGGCATGACTGTTCTTTGAATCCGCCCATTATGACTAACCCAGTTCCTATTATTTGCCTTGCAAAAAATTGCCTTGTGCCTGAATTGTTGACAATAGTAACAATACCCTTGACAGAAATTACGTATCCTAAAACTGTCATTTACTCTCTTCATTTGAGTCATGCAATGTACAGCCATGTGACCAAATCTGTGACACGCAAAACATCTGTCGTGAAATTTTCTTTTATTCGACTTCATGGGTCCCAAAAACTTCTTCTTCTCAGTCTGAATATCGTTTTTTGTTTCTGTGTATTCATCACTTACTGATTCATGATCTAAAGTACTTTCTTCAACAGGACTCTCTTCCTTTTGAAATCTCTTGCTAGATTCCCCAACCTGTTCCTTGTGCGGCTCAACGAAACCGAGACCTGTTTTATCTGTTGGTTTTCTTTGTCCTTTGATGAGAAATTTAACCTTCTTGGAGCTATCCTGAAATCTGTAGAGCTTGTCCTTGTACTCTTTATTTTCTTCTTTCAAAGAAGCCATTTCTGTTCTAACTCTCTATACTCCAGAATTTTAGAATCTAACTCATTCTTGAGTTCTTGTGACTTAGCCATAAATGCTTCAAGATTTTCTACAAGTTCATCTATCTCCATACAACATTCATCTAACTTAAACTTGAGTCTATCATTCTTCTTTCTTTCTTTTTTCAAAACACTAAGAGCATTATTGAGTTCACATTCAAGATCCTCTATTTGATGGCACTTTGAATTGTCATAGCCTTTTTCAGATTTCTTATCACTAGAGGTGCTACCTTTTTCAAAAACCATACATGCATCTTCATTGTAGTTTTTTGAAGCATCCTCATACATACTAGCAGCTAAAACATTATTTCTGCAATCATCCTCAAGGTGCCCAAAATTTCCACATCTAAAACATTTCATGATAATGAATTTATGTTTCGGTTCTTCCTCTTTTTTTGAAATGAACAACATCTCATTTTCATCATCACTAGAACTGTCACTATCACTTCTAGAACACTTACTTGCTTTGTCTAAGTAGAAGCTCTTCTTATTCTTGTGAGAATGCCTCTTTCCATGATTCTTTGTACTCATATTTGCTTTTTTGGTGATTGTTTGTACTCATTTTTGCTCTTTCTGTAATACCTGTGCTTTTCAGAGTCCTTGCTTTTAACATCCTGTATATCTTCATCACTTTCCTACTGTAATATGCCTCTTCCTCACTAGAAGACTCATCACTTTCTTGAATCTGTTTGCCCTTCGATTTCTTGATAGCTTTGAAAGCTGCCTCTTTCTTTACATCAACTTTTACTTGAGTTCTCAGCTCAAATGTTGCAAGAATACTATGGAGCTCATCCTTTTTCAATTTATCTAAATCTTTGGCTTCCTCAATAGCAGAAATCTTTTCACTAAATCTATTAGGAAGAGATCTTAAAATCTTATCACACACATCATTTTCAGCAAGTTCAAGACCTAAGTCTTTCATGGAGTTCACAATCTCATCCATCCGAAGCATGTAGTCACTAATATTTTCATCATCATTCATCTTGAGTTGTTCAAACATACCTTTAAAATGTCTCAATTTGGCCTTTCGGAAATTTGCATCACCTGTATGAACAACCTGCAATTGTTTCCACATCTCACTAGTTGTCTTGCAGTGAATAACTTTGGTAAGATCAGCCTTCTATAAACCTTTTAAGATTGCATTCATGGCTTTTGAGTTGTTGTGATGTAGAAGCCTGTCCTCTTTAGTGTAAGGACCATTTGTAGGAATGGTGTACCCATCTTCAATAACTTCCCATACCTCATTACCAAGATCCATAAGATAGACCTTCATTCTTGCACTCCATAGACCAAAATCCGATCCATCCGGAATAGGTCTTTGCATTCCCACTTGAGTAGTCCATTGTGTTCTTTGCAACCTTTTCCTTCAAGTTGTTAAACTTTCCGAAGGCACTGGCTCTGATACCAATTGAAGAACACAAGCTTATACTGAGAGGGGGGGTGAACAGTATAAGACCTTTTTCAATTTTATCTATCAATACAGCTTTCAAACCACTAACATGCAGAATAAAATAGTAGTAACAACAACAGTAAAATAGTGCACAAAAAGCAATCCACAAAGAGACACAACACTTTACGTGGTTCACCCAAGGTGGGCTACTCCACGGATAAAACTTCCCTCTAAAAGTTATATCAAAACCTCCGGGAATCCTTCCCGATTACAAAGTTTATGAGCCTTAGCTCAAAGGAGACACCTTCCCCTAATTCCGCTTTGCTAGTGATCCTTTAGAAGACCTCTACCTCCTCTGCCCTTAGCAAGTGGAATTATGTCCACAGAAGACACTGTCTTCCCTGCTCTGGCTGGAGATCTTTGTACTCAACTCTGTTACTGCAAAGTCGGTCCTCTTTTCTATACCAAACACAGTCCTTTGATCTAGCACAATTGTCCTCTTCCTTTGTTCCTTTACGCACTTGGTTGAAAACAACTTTTCATCTACTGCGCAACTACAACAGCACAGTCTTCTCAAATTACAGCGGCACTATCTTCTCAAATTACAGTAGCACTTGATCATCGTTTGTCCTTCACAACTGTTTGTAATTACAGCAGTATCTACTTCACGAAATTTGCTTTCTTTTACACAGACTGCGTGAACACAGTCGCTATCACAGCTGTCCTTAGATCAAATTCCACCCTTTTCATGATCTTCGCAAACATGGCAGCATTCGAATGCATAGAAACTTATGCGCCTATGTACAACCACAACATCATACTTTTCGCATAGTCTTCTTATGAACAGTAGCACAGTCTTTGATACTTAGAAGATTCAACGAAGTCCACTCTTATGCTGTAGTCGAACTTCGCTCTCTGCTTTTTCGATGATCGAACCTCACTAGTTACATTAACTTTGCGAACGCCTCACTACGAAATGCACACTTCCATCGATACATAAAAAAAATGCTCAAACAGTATTCCTTTAATACTCACAATCTTAAGATGAAATCTTGTTCTTTAGTCGGCTGTTCAATCTCCAAACACGTCGGCTGTAAAACCTTACACTTCGTCGGCAAAGGTTAACTTCGTAGGCTTTAACCGCCTCTGCTGTTCTATAGCTGTTCTCACACGAAACTCAAACATGTCGTGATATCGCTACGCCTTTGACTGTCGTACACCTTCTTTGGTTTGTTGTCGCGAAATCGCGACACTACAGCCTTTGCTGACGTCATCGTAAATCTTGTCGTGAAATCACGACGCTCTAGACTTCAAAGCCTTCTTCTCCGTTGTTGTCACAAAATCGTGACACCTTTGCCTCTTGCTGACGTCATCATGATTCTTGTCATGAAATCGCGACGCTTTGGACTTCAAAGCCTTCTTCTCCGCTACTGTCGCGAAATCACGACACCTTTGCCTCTTGCTGACGTCATCATGATTCTTGTCGTGAAATCGCGATGCTCTGGACTTCAAAGTCTTCTTCTCCGCTACTGTCACGAAATCGTGACACCTTTGCCTTTTGCTGATGCCATCAGCAACTCTATTGCGAAATCGCGACACCTCTTGCTTCTTCATCATTTTCTTGGTTTGCACTAGCAAAAATGAAACATGTCGTGAAATCACGACGCTTTTGCTACCTTAAGCTCTCTCTTGCCAACTGCTCACGAAACTGGAACATGTCGCGAAATCACAATGCTTTTGCCAACTGCAAGCTGCCAACTCAACCTGTCGCGAAATCGCGACACTTTTTGCATCCGTACAACTTCTTCGAAACTTGTCGTGAAATCGCGACACTTCCTACAACTCAACACTGCCAACTCAACTTGTCGCAAAATCGCGACACTTTCTACATTCGTACAACTTCTTCGAAACTTGTCACGAAATCGTGACACTTCCTGCAACTCAACACTGCCAACTCAACTTGTCGCGAAATCGCGACAGTTTTTGCATCCGTACAACTTCTTCGAAACTTGTCGCGAACTCGCGACAGTTTTGCCCGTTTTGCCTCTGCCTTCCTACATGTCGCGAAATCGTGACACTTTTGCCCGCTTTGCCTCTGCCTTCCTGCATGTCGCAAAATCGTGACAGTTTTGGCCAAACTTTCTCTCTCCTCAAACATGTCGCGAAATCACGATAGTTTTTCCAGCAGCCTGCAAACTTTTTCTAACTTATCTTTTTCTGGATTTTTGGCAACTGGGCTACTCCGATTTTCTTGGAGACTTACTGACCAGCTGAAACCTTCATCAAAACACATCCTTAGACTTAAAAACAAATTGCTCCAAGAACTCCTTGACATCAAAAACAACAACTACCAATAGCTCCTTGACATCAATGACAACAATTAAACTTAGGCAAAGGCAATGTACTCAAGATACCCAAAATTGCCAACATATTTTACTACCAACTATGGAAACATTCATAGTTTAAGTATTTTTAAATAGTCCTATACAATTAAAAATGGATCCCACTTATATTAGGCATATTTGAAGAAATGACATCATAGTGAAACTAAAACAAATAAAATTGTTAAAGACCATATTATCATGAGAGTGTCTATGATAAGCTAATATTTAAAGTAGAAATAATGTATTCATTCTTGTCCCTAGAAAGAATACATCCATTCTTGTCCTTATGAACTTCTTTTCAATTGTGGAGGGTTTCGAAGATGACTATGTGAGGGTTTTGTTTGTGGTTCGAGTGCAAGTGACGACAAAGGTTGGTTTTTAGGGCCTACGAACCTTAATAGCTAGTTTTTTTTCTACCCAAGATAATCATAGGATATGTTGTAGGAGAATCACGATGGGTTAGAAATCTGTCATTCAATAAATATTAATGCTACAAACTTGACTGAAAACTGCTTCCAATTTGTTGCCTAAGGAAAAAGCCAAAATCATACCATACCTTTCCTTGGCATACAAGGCATGGATTAAGAGACCCAAAAAATAATTTTCAAGTTGCAAATCAAATAAGAGAAGCGTCCTTAGGAAACAAAAAAATGATTCAAAACTCAAGCAATCATGATTCTAAGGAATGCCCCCAAAACAAATCCACTATGGAAACCCCTTTCAAGGGTAAGGATTTTTGGGATTCGACCCCAAAAATGAATTTTAGGGATGCCCTCCATGGTGGAAATTCCAAGAATAATGCTAACATTAATCTTAAGGCTTCTTGTAGACCTCTAAGAATACCTAATATTGATCCCAAAAATACTAAGTTAGGATGTCTAAGAGTAATTTATGGAACCCTAGTTGTTAAGCTAAAAATGGGCAACATTTAGGATGGCATAGAAGTCTAGAGAGAAGAGGACTAATTTTTCATTTCTTAGGTTTTTGTTCGACCTTATCTACTTTCAAAGTGTGGGCTGCAAAATACTAGAAAACACAAGGTGAATTATAAATATATGTTTATCCCAATGGTTATTTTCTTGTTATTTTGCTAATGATGAAGACAAAGAAAAAATTTCAAGGGGGTCTCTGGTTCTTTGGAAGGACAAGGTTTTTTATGAAGCCTTGGCACACTAAATTTAAAGCTGCAAAAGAGATGCCTTCTATAGGACCTGTGTGGGTTAGACTCTTTGGCCTCCTAGTTGAATTCTAAAATCCGACTATGTTTTCTACAATCGAAAACTCCTTTGGAAATTTCATAATGATTGCTGATTGTACACACAAATTTTGACACATTATTTATGCTCAAATTCATGTCGTAATGGATTTTAACAAACCCCTTCCATAAAATATATCATTACAATTTGGGGAGGACACTTGGGAGTAGGTGGTGGACTATGAGAACATTCCTTTCCATTGTAGAATATGCCATGAATATGGTCATTTGGCTAGTGTCTGTCTAAATAAGATTCTAGATCAAAATAAAGAGGACACAAACTTAGTAGGTTTTCAAATGCCTAAAAAGAAAAACACTCAAATTAATCTAGTTATGAAGGATCAAGCGATATTGTCAGCTAATATGTTTGGAATTTTTCCACAAATAATATTCCAGATGAGGAAGAGGACATAATGGAGACAAAAATATTAGAAACACAATTTAAAGTTATAGGGAAGGACTCAAAGATAAACCAGGAAATAAAATATTTTCAACAAAGAAACAAGGGAGAAAACATAGACAAGAAGAACAATATTCTAAATGCTAGAACTTCAAACAATTCAAAACCTAAGATAGATTTTGTTGAACATTCCAATAATGCTTTGGTTTCGTATATGCATACTTTAGGGTTAGAAGCTATCCCAGATTCAGTTAGGGTAAGACAAGAAGCATACCAAAAAAATGAAGATCGACATTAACCAAAAGGCAGGATGCAAGACTAATCAACATCATATGGTAAAAGAAGGTGAAAATATTATAGAGGAAGGTAAGATTAATGCCCTTACCAACATATTTAGCCCCGTTATTAATGAAGATCATCACTTGGAATATTAGAGGACTCAAAGGGAGTTTGTCAAAACAGGATTGTTGATGCTTTACCTAATTGGGCATTGGACTAAGTTGATCTTTCTTACTATGACCACCCTCCCAAATGGTGGGCTTTGCAAATTAGGGATGCTCTTCTTTCTATCCTTTCACTGGATGGCTCCAATTCTAGAGATTCCCAGTTCCTTTTTTCTTTACATTAGCTTCTCTTTGGTTCGATCAAGGTTTTTCAATTCCTAGCTCAGAAAGATATTTCTTGTGTTTCCTCTATTGAATCTTGGTTAAAAGGTTTGTTGGATTGGTTTGGCCATAGATGTAATATGTTTTTTCCTTCATTTAATTTTTCGGTGAGTGTGTGTTTTTGTGTTTTTTAGGTTTTTATTGTTTTTATTGTGTTTTTTTTTGTTGTTTTGTTGTTGTTTGTGTTTTTGTTTTTTTAGGCATGTTCTTTGAGTGTGCCAAAGGGGGTAGGCTAGGTGCGAGCCTTGGGTGTCTTTTGGCAGAATAATTACACCTGCCTCCTTAGGTCTTACCCAAAAAGGGTGTTTTTTTTAAAAAAGTGTCTATGATAATGCAGAAAATTGAACTTAAGTTGTATTTATACAATTACATATCATTTATCATTATTCCACAATACCTTAAACTAATTTTAAAAAGTTTATAATATTTTTCTTTTCTTTTATTGAAATTTCCTTCTAAAATTTAATTTTATTAATGATCTTGACATAAATTTACGAGTTTAATTATAAGCATTGTAACACCCTAATATTTTATTTTTATTCATACAAGTAGATGTTTGAATAATGATATATTTTAATTTTTTTAAAAATATTTGGTTAATGAGAAAAACCCCTATGACCAACGCACAAGACTAAGCAGTCTCCTCCCAACCATGACCCTCGTAAAGTTGAGAGCTATGTTTATCAATAGGGAATTTAACACACAACCACCATACACCCACCCCCTCACACACTCAACCACGCCGCGGTTTGAACCTTAGACCTCCCGAAGAAGAGCCAAAGCCCAAACCGTTGTGTTGTGCGTTGTCCCCTAGGACTATATTTTAATTATTTTAATTTGATGATTTTTAAAGCATACCAAGTCTCACTAATGTATTTAACCTATAGTATAATGATGTGAGTGAACTTGATAGTAAAGGCCTAGGCACTCCAAATAAGAGATGCAAGGTTTGTATCTCGCATGGACTTGATAATAAAGCTTAGATATTCTAAATATAAGGTTTAAGATTCAAATCCAAAGGTAATATGATATGTATATGTATGTCCTTTAGATGGATAACAAAGAATATGCAAATGTTCTTGAACCTTAAAAGCTAATTGACTTTTTTTAAATTCATCTATGTTGGTGCAATTTATAATGTTGTTAATTTTGTTAGACACAAAGTGGCTTTTTTTTAAATCGGTTATATGAGATTGAAACAAGCCCCCTTGTATTAAATGATGATCAGATAGTGGTATTATAACAACTCAACAATTATGCATGTATCATTCACCAAGATTCAAGCTTGTGTCTACTCCTTGAAATTTGAGAAATATAAAAATTGTGTTATGAAGTTTGATTTTGTGAACACATCTTTATAGACTATAACCTATCAAAAAAATGAAGAAATTATGTTGGATGAAAAAACTTAGCTTTTAAGATATATATTTAGTATTATGGATTCGAGACCTTAACCAAAAATTCAAAGTAGAGTTATAGTAAGATGTTCACTTTTTAATCAAATGACATTAGCTTAAACAGTTTGATTCCTTATCATATATGATTCCTTAATATTTAAGAAGAAGACCCAAGTTCAAATTTTGTCAGATAATATCCATCCAAGTTGTTATAATATCACTGGGTCACGATGATATACTAAGGGTGGGATCCATTTCAATCTCATATAACCTATTGAAATATATCCACTTTTTAAATTATTTAAATAATTTATTAATAGATTTGCAGTGACTTAAAAACTTTGAAAATAAAAATAATAAAAAACATAACCTTTTAAATCAATCCATATATATTTTTGGTTACATAGGAGAGTTGGTCACAACCACACTATTTTTAATAACTCACAAGTGCAAGGTTCAAACTACAAGGGCTGCTCCCACCAAACCTATTCTACCTCGTTATTATTGATCTGATGTGAAGAGGACCATTGATTGTTCAAGATTCGTATCGTCATCGTCGGTCTGACGTGCACTCAAAGGATTTAGATTAGACTACTACCTTTGCAAATAGGCTACCCCCAAGGTTTGAACTTGGGTGTCTTCTTGGTAAATGCTTCGCCAAACAAACACTTACCAATCCACCTAACCCTCAAGGGCAAAATCAATCCATATTAAAAATAAAAATTATTTTATTTTTTTTGTTTAATTTGGTTTGTGATAAACCTATACGACCGACACTTAGGGTTGAGCATTTCCATCTTATCCATGATCCCTCATAAGGCTGAGAGCTAAACTTATCAATAGAAGATTAACACACAATCACACATGTCATGGTTTGAGCCTTGAACCTCTTGAAAAAGAACCAAACCCTAAACCGTTGCACTATCCTCGATTGCATTATCTCCCTCGAAACAATATAAATATAAATATAAATATATTTTATTTTATTTGGATAGTGTGAGAAACCCCTATGACCACGTCAAGCTGAGCAATATCATGAGTCGTTGAAATGTCGAGAGCTAAGTCTATCAATAGAGGATTAACACAAACCCCCACAGACACTCTATGGTTTGAACCTTGGACCTCTTGAAGAAGAACCAAAGCCCAAATTGTTGTGTCGTTGGACCAAAAAAAATATAAATTAATATGAAGAGTTTTTTTTAATAAGTCAAAAATTTGGAGGCGCATGGGGGGCCATGTGCCCATCCTCCCTATGAATCAAACTTAGGTCTATGTTAGGAGAACCCTGTGTCTTTTGCCATTGCGGTGTTCTTTTAATACATAGGCGACTCAAAAACACCATTGGATGCTGCCATTATACACCTTAGTTCACTAGATTAAAAAAATCAAATGAGATCTTTAACCCTTTGATACTGCCATTATACATTGTAGCCCACTGGATTAAACAAAGTTAATGGGACCCTTGATCCTTTGGGTAATCAATTGGTAAATACTTGATCGTTACCATCCAACCTATTTCTTTCTAAGTATGCCATGGTTTGAACCTTGAACCTCCTTAATTAATTTACACAAGTTTTTATGAAGTCCCCTCGTACTATGGTTTGAACTTGGGTGTCCTGATGAAAACTTAAGAACTTACCATTGGTACTAGGGTTTGAAATTGAATCTCTTTGACGAAATCTAAAAAACTTACTAAGAACTTACTATTGGTACCACGTTTGAACTTGGGTCTCCTAGATGTAAACTTAAAAACTTACTAAAAACTTACCATTGGTACTAGGCTTTGAACTTGGGTCTCCTGGAGGAAAACTTAAAAACTTACTGCTATGGTATCGCTTGTAGGGCTAAATAATTTGAGTTTACACAAGTTTTTATGAGAAGTCCTGGTTCCTCACACTAGGGTTTGAACTTGGATCTTCTAATAAAAATCCTAAAAAAAAATTGAGTTTAGGTTTTTACAAGCAGTTTCAATCCCCATGTACCAAGATTTAATTATTCGATAAAAACCCAAAAAATGAAATCCCTCGCAGTGAAAAGTTAAAAGATATCCACTTTGTTAATATTTAAATTGCTTATCCGCCTACCAGTTGACCGTACCCGTTCTCCGCCTATATATAAATTTCTCTGCCTTCACCGCCTGTTGACCGCGTGCCAGGTTCTGCCCTTGTTGACTGCACCCGTTCTCCGCCTACGAGTTGACTTCGGGCGAAAACTGGTGCCTGGTTGCGTTCCCAACGGTTCCAAACAGTTCCAGAGTGGTACCTCTCACAGATGCTTGCTCTGGAAAGTAATAGATTCATTAAAAGTAAACAGAAGTAGAAGGGAAGGGGAATTCATACCCCTGCTTTGATTACAATGCAATAGATAAAATTTAGTTGATTTTTATATTCAAAACAGTGTTTAAATAAGCATAGATTACATCTGTAAATCTTCAAAACAGGGAGGAAAAAGTTGATCATCAGCTTATTTCAAAGATTGTTCTAACAACCCGTTAACTAATCCTTATCTATAAGATTACCAGGTCCAATGTAAACTAATTAAATCTCACGTTAGAATTTATTCAAACAAATTAAAAATAAGATTACCAACTAGCCTATGTAGAAAATATTACTAGGTCAATTAAATCTTACGTTACAATTTATTCATAAAAATTAAAAATATGATTACTAACTAGCCTATCTAGAAGATTTTACCAAGTCCAATAAGAGCTAATCAAATCTCACGTTACAATTTATTCATAGAAATTAAAAATAATACTTAAAAATAATACTTAAGAATAAGTCCCTAAGTCCGTAGGATATCAGACTGACAACCACGCAACAATTTCCACTTTCACAAGAAAAGAAAAAGTCATAAAAGAGAACGTTTTAAAGCCTCTGCCGAGTTCTAAGCAGATGGATTCGAATTTCTATGCCTGAATTTTAGAAAGTTGGGTGAGTAATAATAATGGGGCAGGCATTTCGCAAGCTATTCGACACTTTCTTCGGAAATGAGGAGGTGAAGGTATGATCTTGCTCAGTCTTCTTAATTTTAATTTCCATCAAAGTTTTTGAAGTTTTTCTGGCCTTTGAAAATAATGATGAACATGTAGCATATTTTGTATGGTTAAATGATGTTATTTTATTTAATTTTTTTTGGGCTGTAGTTGTTAGAGATAAATTGCTCTGGTTGTAAGGAATACGTCTTTATAGTGTATTGTGATTAGTTAAGGATTATATTAAGAAGGATTTCCGCTGTATTTCTGTTGGGAAAGAGTTGGATACATGGTCTACGTCCATTTGGCTTTTTAGGAAAGGATGTTATCCTTCAGGAGTAGAATGTCTCAAATCGGTGCTAAAATCAGTAAGTACAAAGGGAACAGTTTGCTTGGGCAGTCGCCATGGTTCATCAAAGCCTTTGCTTCCTTTTATAAGTTGATATTTAAATATTTTTGATGTCCGGTGGCTATAGCTTGGACTTTGTTCAATTTCAAAGCTCTGACTTCGTTCTAACCTGCAGTCTTTATTTCATACACGGGGAACGTATCGTCAAGCCTAGTCTTTTTTTAATTTAATGCATAGGAAATCCAAATAGCAAGGTTCGAATCCGCAAGGTGAGTCAGGTTGTACAAACCTTGGTAAGAGTTTGGTATATCCCATATAGGTATGTGGACATTAAAAACTACTTTTCGTTATAAATCACATTTACTCATTAAAAACTACTTTCCGTTATAAATCACATCTAATAAAACGCAGCTTTTATGTCATAATTTGCCTGGAGGTTACTCATTAAAAACTACTTTCCGTTATAAATCACATCTAATAAAACGCAGCTTTTATGTCATAATTTGCCTGGAGGTTGGCGGCTTTATGATGGGGATTATGTCCAGTAGAGGTTGCACCCAGGTACAGACGTCTTCAGATTTGCTGACTAAAACTTCTGGATAGTGACTTTAGCTCCTAACAAAGGGAAAAGCTATTTTTTAAAAATTGATTATATGGGTTTGAAAGGAGACATCATTAATATTAATACTTAGTAGGGTTACAACTAGGTTATTATGCATGTATTACTTAGGCAAAATTTTAATCTAAGTCTTCTTTTTTGAAAGTCAAGGAATTTAATTGGTTGAGCTAATGTCATTTGATAATTAGAGAAGGGTTATTGGTTTCCATGTAAAATTTCTTTAATAATTATTTCAAAAATAATTAAATAATAAAAATATTATTTAGAATGGCTAACAGGTTTGAGGCTAATGGTGCAAAGTAAGGAGTTTCACACCATAGTCCTAAGTTCCAATCTTATGGGGTACAGGGGGCATCTTGGAGCACCATCAGGACACTTGGAGTTAGAGGCCTTCTCCTCAAAACTCAAGGAATTTAATCAACTGAGCTAATGCCATTTGATAATTAGAGAAAAGCTATTGTTTTCCATGTATAATTTCTTTTAATAGTTATTTCAAGGACAATTAAATAATAATATCACTTAACATGCCCAATAGGTTTGGGGTTAATGGTGGGGAGTGAGGAGTTTCACACCATAAGCCCGAGTTCTAATTTTATGGGGTGGGGATGGGGGCCACCTTATAATGCTATGAGGACACTTGGAGGTAAGGGTCGAACTTATGGCTATGCATGGATCTCAGTTACTTGCCGAATAGGTTTGGGGCTAATGGTGGGTACTTGCCCAATAGGTTTGGAGCTAATGGTGGGGACTGGGGAGTTTCACACCATAAGATTGAGTTCCAATCTTATGGGGTGGGGAGGGGGGCCACCTTGTAGTGCTATGAGGACACTTGGAGGTAGGGGTCAAACTTATGGCTATGCATGGATCTTCGTCGAGCGTACATGTAATATGGATCCAAGCCCACCCTCATGTTCTCTATGAGCTCTACCCCCAAAATTAACCCTTGACATTTTGCCCATGGGGTTTAGAACAATTGGTGGGTTGTGAAGAGTTTCACACTCCAAACCAAGGTTCAAATCTCATGAGTGAACCTTAACATTTTGATGAAATGGCATGAGCTCAACTGATTAAATACCTCAACTTTCAAGGAGCATACTTGGGTATGAATATTACGAGGTAATGTATGCATAATTGCCAAAAATACCATAACATAGTCATGATGTAATACAGGTAGGGCTCGTTTCAATCCCATATAACCAATTAAAATAAAATTAAAATAAGAACTACTTGAATCATTTATAACAATAATAACATTTATCTTGTATTTTTATGAAAAATACTTTTGGTGGGGAGTGAAGAGTTTCACACTCCAAACCAAGATTCAAATCTCATGGGTGGACCTTAACATTTTGATCAAATGGCATGAGTTCAACTAGTTAAATACCTCAACTTTCAAGGAGTAAACTTGAGTTTGAATCTTGCAAGGTGATGTATGCATAATTGCCAAAAATACTGTAACATGGTCATGATATAATACGCATGGGACCCGTTTCAATCCCATTAAACCAATTAAAAGAAAAATTACTTGAATCATTTATAACAATAACAACATTAATCTTATTTTTATGAAAGATACTTTTTATAGTCCTCCTTAGAACTATTAAATTATTACAAAGAATATAATATTCATCAAACATAGTGCATGGTGTTGAAGTTCGACTAGTAAAATTGTTTGACTCACAAAAAATCCACTAGGGTTCAATTCCCATGGGTGTTGTGATAAATGATTTGCTGTCATACCACATTAATATGAATTGTTGAAATATCTATAAATGTAATATGGGTAGAACCCATTTTTATCACATATAACCAATTTAAAAAAAAACATTCTCATTATAATCTATTTTCTAATCCACTAAAAAAACATCAAACATAATAATCCATTTTCTACTCTTTCAATGCATTCAAACATACCCCAGTGATCATACATCACATCACTATTAAAATAATCTCAGCTACGTGTCACACCAATCATAAACTATTTCATACATCCCTGACCCTCATCTCATCATGAGAGCTAAAAGCATAAATCTTGGTCAGTATGACAATTATATTCATAAATCTTGGTCAGGCATGACAATTATCATATAATATAATGTATCGACATCTCTATGTGAAGAATCTAATAAAAGTTCAAAGATACTATTATACTAGCTAGCCCAAGGAGGAGTCAAAACGAGGGCATGACAGAGGGGGACATCCTCAAGCTATCCCTCCCAAGCTGGCTCCTTTGCATCCTTGAGTCTCTTTACTTATAGGGACGAATACTCATGGGTAGCAAGGGGTGGGGATGCGTCCTTGTTGAACATAGATTTTCACAGATTCTGTCAACCATCCAATAATCTCCGTGAAGAGGAGTTAACAGAAAAAGTGGTATTCACTCCAAAATCAAGACCAAAAAAATCTTGGGTGGAGCACACCTCCAAAAAAACATGGTTGACGTTTTCTTCTTTTCCACACCAAGAATGGACAGTCTGTAACACCTGCTTTATTAAGTATGTCTTTCCATGATGGAGAATGAAACCTACAAAACTCTATGCTTAAAAGGGGTTCACGTTTTCCATATGCATTGACAATGCCTTTATGACCTTATTTCTAGATCACTGACTTCCTATCACTTGTTCACTAGGTTTTTTTTTTAGTAATACTTGTATACACATCTACCATAGGAATTGAATCTAGATTACATCACGGATAATGCAAGTGGCCTCCTTACAGTAAACCACACTCAAGTAGCAATCATATAAGTCTTTGGTGGCATAATTATAGAAAGCTTATCCATTGGCCCACTTTATTCAAATTTAAATAGGTATCTCATAGGAATAATTTTACATACGTGGCATAATTATAGAAAGCTTATCCATTGGTCCACTTTATTCAAATTTAAATAGGTATCTCATAGGAATAATTTTACATATGTTTTGAAATGCCTATTAATTACTAATCTTAAGTACATGGGCTAGATTTAAATCCCTGTGTACATCACTACTGTATTGCAGCATTTGCAAGTGCTTTAGTGTCAGTATGTCGGCATTTTCTGTGCATATGCTATGTTTGGATCCTCCACTTTTGGAACAAAGTTTCAAATGGAAGGTCATGTTGTGTACCAAGAGAACAAATAATTTGGATGTATTCTAATGAGCTATTTGTATCGTAGCCCATATTTGTCATATGGTCACAACATATTGTTGTAATACCTAATGATTTTGGTATGTTCTAGGGTCATTCTCCTCTTAGTAATTGCAATGTATTGCCCAGTCATGACAGGTTTAAGAAAGTAGCTGGCTCCACTACTGTCTGTTGATTGTAAGAGTTTCTTCCATGGTTCCCCACTCACTTTCGTATCCAATCAATGCTTATACCAACACAAGTTTTCTAGTTTGGAGAACTATTTCCTCTGTTTTTGTTTTGGATTCATAGGTGCATTCTTGGGTGTGCGGGTGGCCCTGTTTATGTCAATGTCTTAAGCATATATTTAAGTGGCATGGGTGCAGAATCGCAGGTAAACTGTGACTTTCTTTTTCTTTTTTTAATGGATTATATGGGATTGAAATAGGGCCCACCCATATTACATCATGACCACATAGTGGTATTACAACAGTTTGGCAATTATGCATGTATAGTTTGGCAGATTCCAACCTTGGTCTCCTTGAGGAATCTAACGGGTTAAACTAATGCCATTTGATAGATACACTGCGACTTGCTCCTACTGGACTTCCATACTTTTAATTCGTGCACCACTTAGAAGGGATTTTATTTTGTAATATTTAAAATGATGAGTTCTTAAGTTGCATAAGCAGTATAATATCTCAGTATATAAACATTGTAGACATATTTTAGTTAAATTAGATGATGATAGACTGACAGCGATTTCCTTTTCATTCTGTGTTTCCATACTTTTTTTGCTTTATTACTATTCATCTTTCTGCTTTATCTACTCTTTTGATTGGTATCATCTTTTTTTCAGAATCCTTTTCTGGATCTTTCATCCTATTCTCATCTGGTTTTTAGATTGTCATGCGCTGCTTTATTTCAATGTGTTCTTTTCCATATTGCCTTCTTATTTAATTGTCTCACTTTCCTGCTTCTATTAGTTATTTTGTGTAGGTTTTGATCCGTGGTTTAGATGCAGCTGGCAAGACAACAATATTGTACAAGCTACACATTGGGGAAGTTGTAGCTACATTTCCTACCGTTGGTAAGTTTTTTTTTTTTTTTTAATTTAGACTATTTTCATTCCTTGCTTTAAAGGGGTTTTCTTGTTTTCCATGTTCACGTTGCATCTCATAAATTTCTATCAGATTTTGCCTTTGATTTAGCAACTTTTTATGTTGAGTTTCAAAGTATATTTGCATTGTTATTATTGTTTTTAAATGTATCCGATATTTCTTAGAGGTAAGTGACATGGGATAGTTGCAAAGTTGGTGCATACCAAGATATTTCATTTCAGTAGTAAAATTGATATTATTAAAAAACCTTTATTTGAGTGCAATCACATAGAATAACGCTGATCACAATAGTGAATTCAAAATTTACTTGATCAAGCTTCTGCTTTCAAGATTAGTTCTCTCTCTCTTTGCAATGCTAAAATCGATACTATTTAAAATCCTTGATTGAATTCAATATCATAGAATAAGGCTCGTGACATTAGTGAATTCAGAATTTGCTTGAGCAAGTTCTGCTTTCTGTGATTAATTGATCATTCTTCATTTTGTTAGAACTCAATTGCAACCCACGTTTATAGTATGTGACATATGTAATTTCTTTTATTCAGTATTGTTAAATTGTTTCTCAGTTCAGATGACAAGTAGAATTGGTAAATGATAGGACAAAAAGGGGTAAAACATGGCCTTGTATATGTGGTAATTCTTAATTTTGTTATAATCCTAGGTTGTATATAGAATGAAAAGTAAAGTCGCAGTTTATATTCAAAAGCATGTTCAAACATGTGATGTTAGAACATACAAAGAATCTCACTATGAAGGACATACTGAAGGAATTGCAAGGAATGTTTAAATAGAAGTTACAAAGCACCTTTTCGTATTGAGGTAGTTACAAAGCATCCTAGATGTCATTGGGAGTTACGAAGAATAAAGAGGAAGTCACACAGCATCTTAGGTGTCATAATTGGTTAAAAAGAACAAGGGAGTTATAAGCATCTACTATCTGAAATCTAATCATGGAACAATTTATTAAAAGGCCTTTGAGAAAGCAACACTTAGGAGTAATATGTGGAGGGTCAATAAAGATTAGCTTTGGGCATATGCTCTTGGAAGTCTCGTTGTCCTGAGTTGGTGTCCATACTTTTTACAAAAGTTGTTTTCTTTATGCATTGTTTTGAAAAGCTATTTTATAATAGTAAAGATTTGCACCAGAGTTTTTCTTGGATATTTCAGTTTTCTTCTTGTTGCCACACGGTCGAGATTTCTTGATTTTTTTTCCTTTTTGTTTTAATTTCAATTGTCAAAACTGAAAAGGAAGAAAAAAATTCATGTTTTTGGTTTCGGATTCTAATAATCATTGCAGTGTTTCCAGATTGGACTAGTGTTATTATAGACATATTCTCGGCATTATATTTCATAAGACGTGATAAATTCAATCAGGTTTACCTTTGATAGAATGATGCAGGAGCATCCGGTGACAGTATGGGCAATCTTGCATCCTTCAAAATTTTCTTTAAATACTTGTATTTTGAATTATTTTAGTTCTTTCCCAGGAGGGGGAAGTGTTTGTAAAGCATGGGGGAAGGAGGTCGCGAAATCGCGACATGTCACGATTTCGCGACATGTCGCGAAATCGCGACCTCAAAAGTTGCATTGTGACATTAGTGAGTTTCGTCGCGATATCGCGACGATTTTACAGAGCGGAGGCGAAGGGCTGCGGACGTCGCGATATCGCGACTGTTTTACAAAGCGAAGACAAAGGGCTGCGGACGTCGCGATATCGCGGCTGCATTACAGAGCAAGGCGTAGCGGAGAGTCTTGTCGTGATATCACGACAGGTAGCGATATCGCGACTGTCGCGATATCGCGACTGTCGCGATACCGCGACCATCGCGACCAGTTCGAAACTGCCACGTGGCATGATTTTAAGGCGGCAACAAAAGCTAAAGCAAAGCGGGGAGCATAGCAGAGACTTCGACAAAGTGAAGGCAGAGGTGGGGGGTTGCGAAATCGCGGCCCCTAGGGACTTCGGCGTAGTGGAGGCGCTGTTGGCCGCGATTTCGCGACTTGTCGCGAAATCGCGGCCAAGCAAAGACATGGCCAAAGGAGATAAGAGGACGGCCGGGCAAGGCCAATTTTGGCACGTGGACTACCACGTGTATCGTGACAGTGTGAAGGACACGTGTGCCAAATATTTTGTGACAAGGAGAAGGCATGGCAAAATATACACGCGGTCGGCTACGTGTAAGAAATCAAAGATGAAGGTCACGGAGGTTGATAAGGGAGGTGTCGACCACGCATTTTTTTTTTATTATTTCTGGCAACACAACAATTACCGGTGACGACTTTATGAAGGAGACAACAGAGCAGAGGACAGTCAGAACAAAGCGGCGGTTGCAGGTTAAGGGAGGCCATTAATGCAAGCTCATGGCAGATCGGACAGATGGCTCATTTATGACTGAAATTTTGAAAAACCCGGGGAGGGAAAAAAAAAAATCGAATTTGAATTTTTGTTAGGCGGGGTATTAATTGCCTAGGGGATTGGGGCCTCAAAAAAAGGACCCGAGAATGGTAAGGGGAGGAGGGTGGATCGGAGAAGAGGGGGTGACAGTTAGAGAAACCGGAGCCGAGCTCGGTCGTTGTAAAGCCTGCGGGCTGTTCCATTTAGATGCATGTAAATATTTTTCTGTAGATTTTAATGAGAAATCAGAATTTGACAAAGTGTTGATCTTCCGGTCCCCGTCAGTGGTATCAGAGCCAGTGGTTCCTGAGCGTGCAGCAGACCGCCGAAGGAGAGGTAGTTGTACCAGGACTTGTGGGAAGGCTCGTGAGAGTGTGAGAAGATGCCTCCGAGAAGAAACCCCGTTGGTGGGAGAGGCATGGCAGCAGGAGATTTTTGGGCTTTGCAGCGGCAAGTTCAGGCCCTGCAAGAAGAACTGCGTAGAGGACATGAACCGAGAAGAGATGCAGACAGTGAGGATGAAGCGGATGAAGAAGAAAATCAGCTTGAAGAAGAAGAAGAAGAAGAAGCTGTGGATCCGGCACAAGCCAGACTGTACAAGGCCATATCCCAGATTGGGAAGAGGCCGAAGATAGAAGTTTCCACGTATTCCGGGAACTTGAATCCGGAAGAATTGATTGACTGGATAAATGACTTAGAAGAATATTTTGAATATGAAGAGGTTGAAGATCCCGAGAGGGTCAGATTTGCCAAGACTAGACTGAAGGGTCATGCCAGCATATGGTGGAAGGGGGTACAGCTAGAGCGGAACAGAAGAGGAAAAGAACGGATAACAAGATGGGACAGAATGGTGGAGAAATTGAAGAGGCAGTTTATTCCCGTAGATTATGAACTGGATCTGCTAAGAAAAATGCAGAGTTTGAGACAGATGAATAAAACTGTCCAAGAATATACGGAGGAATTTTATAAAATCTCCATCAGAACCGGTCACTTAGAAGCAAGCAAGGAAAAGGTGGCCCGTTATATTAATGGGTTGAGACCCAGTGTTCAAGAAGAGTTGAGCTTAGTTCGGGTGAGCACCATTGAAGATGCTTACCAGTTTGCTCTGAAGGTTGAAGAAAAACTGAACAGAAGGTTTGAAAGCAAGCAAAGAGTAAAAGGACCTGGAGGAAGGACTGGTGGAAAGAAAGAGGAAGGAAAAGAGGAGAAGAAAGAAGAGGTTAGCAGCAGTCGGAATCAGAAAGAAGGAGATGAAGAACCCAAACCACAAGTTCAGAATAATGGCTACCCAAGGGGAAGAGGTAGATCTGGATGCGGGTATGGAAGAGGAGTGTTCCGAGGAACATGTTTCCACTGTGGAGAAGAGGGACATCGGGCATATGAGTGCCCCCAGCACCCCGAGAGAGTAAACAAGAAGCAAGTGGGTCCTGCCAGAGCTGTTGTGGCAGTTGAAGATGCTGACTCAGAACATTCTGAAGAAGCTAAAAAAGGAGAAGCAATGATTGTGAGGAGGACCATGTTGATTGAGGAAGACAAGTCAGAACAGAGGAGAAGCCTGTTCCGCACACGGTGCAAAAGTGCAGGCAAAGTCTGTAATGTTATTATAGACAACGGGAGTACAGATAACTTAGTTTCCAAGGAGATGGTTACTAAGTTGCAGTTGGAGAGAAGGAGACACCCGCATCCATACCGGATTGCGTGGTTGTGGAAGGATCACAGAGCATGGGTCCGTGAACAGTGCTTAGTCACGTTCCATATTGGGAGATACCAGGATGAGGTCCTGTGTGATGTATTCCCCATGGATGCTTGCCATTTGCTGTTGGGAAGGCCATGGCAGTTTGATCGGAATGCAGTGCATGATGGTCGTGCAAATACTTACTCCTTGATGAAAGATGGAGTGCGGCACAAGTTGAAGCCATTACAGACAGTAGATGAGAAGGTGTGCAGCAATGCCAGAATTTGTCTGGTAGAGGGCAGAAGTTTTTGCCAGGAAACAGGATTTGAGCAGGTTGTAAAGGTTGATGAGTGTTCGGAGATATTACAAAGGACGCGGACCGAACAACAAAGAAGTGAAGGTCACTTCTCTTGTTACCCCGGGTGTCTGATGCAGGAGCATCCGGTGACAGTATGGGCAATCTTGCATCCTTCAAAATTTTCTTTAAATACTTGTATTTTGAATTATTTTAGTTCTTTCCCAGGAGGGGGAAGTGTTTGTAAAGCATGGGGGAAGGAGGTCGCGATATCGCGACGATTTTACAGAGCGGAGGCGAATGGCTGCGGACGTCGCGATATCGCGGCTGTTTTACAAAGCGAAGACAAAGGGCTGCGGACGTCGCGATATCGCGACGTCGCGATATCGCGGCTGCATTACAGAGCAAGGCGTAGCGGAGAGTCCTGTCGCGATATCGCGACCAGTTCGAAACTGCCACATGGCATGATTTTAAGGCGGCAACAAAAGCTAAAGCAAAGCGGGGAGCATAGCAGAGACTTCGACAAAGTGAAGGCAGAGGTGGGGGGTCGCGAAATCACGGCCCCTAGGGACTTCAGCGTAGTGGAGGCGCTGTTGGTCGCGATTTCGCGACCTGTCACGATATCGCGGCCAAGCAAAGACATGGCCAAAGGAGATAAGAGGACGGCCGGGCAAGGCCAATTTTGGCACGTGGACTACCACGTGTATCGTGACAGTGTGAAGGACACATGTGCCAAATATTTTGCGACAAGGAGAAGGCATGGCAAAATATACACGCGGTCGACTACGTGTAAGAAATCAAAGATGAAGGTCACGGAGGTTGATAAGGGAGGTGTCGGCCATGCATTTTTTTTTTATTTGCTTCTGGCAACACAGCAATTACCGGTGACGACTTTATGAAGGAGACAACAGAGCAGAGGACAGTCAGAACAAAGCGGCGGTTGCAGGTTAAGGGAGGCCATTAATGCAAGCTCATGGCAGATCGGACAGATGGCTCATTTATGACTGAAATTTTGAAAAACCCGGGGAGGGAAAAAAAAAAATCGAATTTGAATTTTTGTTAGGCGGGGTATTAATTGCCTAGGGGATCGGGGCCTCAAAAAAAGGACCCGAGAATGGTAAGGGGAGGAGGGTGGACCGGAGAAGAGAGGGTGACAGTTAGAGAGACCGGAGCCGAGCTCGGTCGTTGTAAAGCCTGCGGGCTGTTCCATTTAGATGCATGTAAATATTTTTCTGTAGATTTTAATGAGAAATCAGAATTTGACAAAGTGTTGATCTTCCGGTCCCCGTCATAGAAACATGAGTCAAAATCCAAGGATCATGTTACTATGTACAAGTGAAATACAGGTCAAAACCTAGTTGGACAAGGAAATTGAATGCTACGAGTTATATGAGAAGATGCAACATACACCACTTTACTTTCCTTTGCATGAGCTGTGCAGACTGAATTACTAATCTTGGAAAAATCCAAAACTGCTGTTGAAGGATATAAGAATTATAAGAATAACATTAAGGAACCCATTTTTCACCTATGGTCATCCATGGGTGCTACTCAACTAGGCATGGGCAAATAGCATATAGGCTTAAGTGCATATTCAGCCAATATGAAAAGGGTTGTTTGTCTTGGTCTGATGACTTTGTAATAGCTTTTGTAGTTCATTGAGGAACCGCAATATTGGATCCTTTGAACAAATAATATACATTATTGTTTTCAGCATGCTATCCATACACTCATAATTCTCTTCAAGACCAAGGCTACTTGTATTTGCATTTCGTATAATATCAACTGTTGGCTGTGCAAATGAAACTACAAATTTGCAATCTTCCCACCAATCATTATCTGATACAACTTTTTTCGCCGTCCTTCCTATCTCTGACTTAGAGTTTGACTATCTATTCCAATCACTAGTGACTACAATTTCCCTCGAAGTCTTCTGAATTTCAACATGCATGCCAAAGCAATATGACAAGTAGGATACCAATTGTCTGCAGACTTAAAAAACCCGGCATACCATCTCTAAATAGCTGAAAAAGTATGGCAGTTTCAAATAAACATTCGCATCTCCTTAGCTTCTACAATGGAAGCTGAAATCCAATTAATTTTTCATGGCCTTGAGTGTGTCCTTGAGTGCATTTAAACAAGAAGGATTCTAGAAAATATGTTCATAGGCATCCTTAATCAACTTGCCAGCTATGTGGAGCAAGCTGTGATGTAGTGGTGAGGCAAAGTGATGCTAGGATGACGACCCATTTCAAACCTTGCTAGGCATGCTCCCTTTGTTAAAATGGCCATGATAATGCAAGCAAATTTTGATGGAATAAATACCCCTGACGTAGAGCTGCTTAGACAAATGGTATCCTATGCTCGATAATGTGCATCTCAGCGGGTTTGGGTGTTGACTGATTCACCAAGCGAACTCCCTTTGTTAAATGGTCATGATAATGCAGCTAGAAAAGTAGTCAAGTCTGGCGGCATTTCCGGGCAAATTTGAATTTAATAGATGCTCCTCAAATAAGGTTTCTTAGACAAATGGATTTAATAGATGATCCTAAGCTTGATAGTATGCATCTGAGTGGATTTGGGTGTTGACTAATTCACCAAGCCAAACAAGAAAATTGCACAACTACATGGTATATAGGGGCACAAATTTGTGATTACTCAGTCCTTGTGGGGACTAATCTTCTCATTCCATATTTTATAATCAAAATTGAACAAAGGTCTACTTGCACTCTGTTGCTATAATCCACACTGTAAGAAAATGTCGGCCAGCTGAGACAGTGGTGTTTATAAGGGTCCTATGATGTATATTGGTCCATCTGTCCATCTTAAAGGTTTACCGTAGTACATGCCTTGTTTGTTTGACCTCACATATTGTCAAATCTATCATGGTGGCTACCTTCTCAACAAGTGATCTGTTAGAGATCAGAAAATTTGAAAATATAATGCTGATATCACTTGGAAAAGATAACTGGTGTGAATTTATACTCTTTTTTCTTTGCTTTTCCCCCTGAAAAATCATGGCAGATACAAATCCACAGTCCAATAGGCACTTTTAGCGGGGGGGGGGGACGTTGTCTGACAATATTATAGACTGCAATCCTCCAGGAAAAATTGCGATCCAGCCCACATTTATCGAGTTTAACCATATTTTGATGTTTAGCACTCAAAATGTGGATTTCTAAGTTTTAAATTCATACGGTTTAAGTCTAAACGTGTACAGCAGTTTATTGCAGTGTTCTATAAAACACCTTACTCTTCAGACTTGCCTCTTAAGTTGCTTTGAAAGAAGATTTCACCAGGTCATATAACATAAACGACATCATTGCAAACTATATTAAAGAATCTACTGAAAATTTTCTTAAGTCCACAGTCCAAATTGGCACTGTTAGAAGGAAAACATAGGCTGACAATGTTACAAATCGCAACCCTCTAGGGAATATTGTGGTCCAGATGGCATTTGTTGAGTTTGACCATATTTTGATATTTAGCACTCAAAATGCAGATTCCAAAGTTTTAAATCCATATGGTTTATGTTTAAAGTTACTTAAAATTTTATTGCAGTGTTTCCTAACTCTTGTTACTCGACTCCTAAGTTGTTTTGAATAGAAGGTTGCCTCTATTTGTGTAAAACAAAAGACCTCATTGCAAACTATGTTAAAGAATCTTCTGTGAAGTTTCTTAAAGCCTGCCCCATAAGGGATCACCTGTTGCTTACATGCCCTTTTGCTTCTGCCCTTTGGATTCTCTGGTCTGATTGTTTTCAAGAGACTTGTAGTAGATTGTACTCTGTTAATGATCTTTAAAAATCTATGGAAAAGCCCCTACTATTTTCTGAAGATTTTGGAGATGGTTTGCCATTGTAGTCCTGTACTTGTCTAATGGCAGATTTGGGCTAGCGCAAAAGAGAAGAATCTTCCACAGACAGATGAGTTTGTCAGATTTGGCTTTGGGTTTTAACCTTAGCAAATTAATGTCTTGCCGTTAATAAAAAACTGGAGGCGTTTTACCTACAACAGGTCAGTATCTTGACCAAGTTGGGATTCCCCCTCCCTCAATCATGGAGTAATACTGAAAAGAAGCAACAGGTTTGGGTTCTACTCCCTAGCAATATGTTGAAGATGAACATAGATGTGCTCTCCAAGGCGAATCCTGGTTCAACTGCCATAGGAGTCTATTGCAATCTCTTTTCAATAATTTGATTTAGGCAAAACCTTGCTAATGGATTTTTGGGGTGGGTGAGCCAATGCTTGACAATGATGATACTTGAAATTCCATCCACAATTATCAATATCTGGAAAAAAATTGAATGTTGATGCTAATCAATTGAATATCCAGGCTCCCATTTTTAATTGGAGCAGAAATTGGTAACCTGAGGAAGACTCTTTTGGGGGTTGGAGAAGGGCAGTTGAATGGGTTGAGATTCTAATTTTGACATTTCTTTAAACTCTAAGATGCCAGCTCCTATGAGGAACATGGGTGACAAGGCAAGGCTTGAGACTAATCTAAAGATGGCTGAATACTTGACATTAGGGGGGTGAGGGAAAATTCAGTGTTGATGCTAATCAGTTCAATATGCAGGTTTCCATTTTTAATTGAAGCAGAAATTAGTGACCTGAGAAAGGGAACTTTAGGGTTGGGAAAAGGTGGTAGTATGGGTTGAGCTTCTAATTTCCAACACTTCTCATAACAATAAGATACCGGATCCTGTTGATGCTAATCAATTCAATATGCGGGTTTCCATTTTTAATTGAAGCAGAAATTAGTGACTTGAGAAAGATACCTTTAGGGTTGGGAAAGGGTGGTAGTATGGGTTGAGTTTCTAATTTCCAACACTTCTCATAACTCTAAGATGCCAGATCCTTTGGGGAAGGCTTGAACTAGTCTAAAGATGGCTGACTACTCAAAATTTGAGGGAAAAAAATAAAAAATAAAATAAATATTGAATGTTGGTGCTAATCAATTGAATACCTGGGCTTTCATTTTTAATTGGAGCAGAAATTAATAACCTGAGGAAGACTCTTTTGGGGTTGGGGAAGGGCAGTAATATGGGTTGAGCTTCCAATTTTCAACATTCTTCCCAACTTTAAGATGCTAGAAGGTGGATGACAAGTCAAGGCTTGAGACTAATATAAAGATGGCCGAGTTTAGAAGTTGCCAAAAATCTCTTGTAAGAGGGAAATGTTTATAATAGTTGTTTACAATCATTGGAGGAGAATGAGATACCTTGAATGTTGTCCAAGACATTCAATCCTTAATTTTAAGTAATTCCTAGATGAGCTGCTAGATAATGGCTACAACAATGCAGACCAGAATGCTTCCAAGCGTAGATTTAGCTCATGCACTACTCTTGCTTTGAGGACTATATGGAGGATTTTATGTCAGATGCCAATCTGAATGCTTGGAGGTTACTGCTGCAAATTTCATGTTTCTTTTTAATTTCTGTACATGCTGTTAGTTTTTACTATTATGATGATGCTTTTATCTATTGTTAATAAGCTTTGGGTTCACTGGTATGTAATGGGTCATATTTCTTTCTTTGGCCTTTGGTATGCCCTGGAAAAATGCCTGTAATATTTCTTGTGTCCATACTGGTGATTGTTTTCCATGCCATTTATCTTTATTGTGAATACTCTGGAGTCTGGACATTCTCTTTAAGCCCCATTAGTGATGGGGGTGATAAATTGTTAATACAGTGAGTAGTTTCCTAGAGAGGCATGTCACTTGGTACTATGGGTGTTTTAAAAAATATGTTACTATGGCAGTGTGGAAATTTGACAAACAACTAATTTCCAATCCTTGTTTCCCATCATCATTCTCTAAGTAAATTTCTCAGAATATCAATATAGAAATTTTTTACTTTTAACCTAAAAATTTAGATCCATAAGGTTGAAGTCCGATTGGTGAGAACGTTTGGATCAAGAAGGGCCCACCAGGGTTTAATTCCCAGGGTACTGTGATAATACAGTTTGTAATACCATGATAATGTGGTTGGTTGAAATATGGTGGTATCATTGTCATGATGTATTATGGGTGGGGCTTGTTTCAGTCCCACATAACCATATATATATATATATATATATTTTACTTTAAGTTAGGTGTCATGGTATATCATGTACAAATAATATGTTGTGTAATTAAAGTTATGGATTATATTTGTTTTTGGGTCATTAATGTTTGTGATTAACGAGAGAGTCAAGCAGTCTGTTGCTTAATTAATTGCAATATTTTAACTGATCAAATTTCGTCTATATGTATGCTATTTTGTATGTAAGCTCACATTTTATGTAATCTCAGCTTCTGTTATTTGTAGAAGGCCCCTGATATTAAATAATGTCTAAAATAGTCAAGTAGTGTGTGTTGGATGGAATACCTAAGGAAGGACCTATTCACATGAAAATGTTAACTTGAACTAATTAAGGTTTAACTTTCTTTTGTGTAAACAGGAGTTCCATTCTCTTGTATTCATTCCGTTTCTTCTTTCTCCGTAAAATCAAAATTTTGTGTCTCACTAATGTGTACTAGGAGATGTACATCCTCAATTTTTCAAGGTTGTGATGCATGACAACCTTGTTATTTATGTATGTTGTTGCATATCTATCTCACATTTCTATTATTCGGATAATAGCAGATTGTTGTGGTACTGTGCTTTTTTCAAATCCAGGTATGCTGTACGGTCAAAGTTAGAATCATCTGAGACAAAGCAAAGATCATAGGTTATTGAATATGGTCTTTAATAAGAATTATACATGTGTTGAATTGTATGAAAGAAGCAGAGGAGGAGCTGTTGCTGCACCACTCATCCTGTAGAAATAAGATTTCAGATTTCTATCCTCCCAAACATGGTTTTGTATTACAGACACTTATGATTTGTTGTTTCATTGAATTCATTACTGTTTGTTTAACCATGTGTCAAATTCTTAACATCTACTTAAACTAGGTTGTCATTACTGTTATTATTGCAGCATTTCTTTCCAGAACCATATCATGTGTCTTCTCTATGACAGACAGAGAATGAACACTTTCTAAACTTTTGATCTTACCCCAAGAGAACTATAGCAAGTATAGACTATTTATGTGCTATGTTATTTCTGTTCTTTACCATATTTTGACCCTTAAAGGTTCAGAAGATTTGTGTTGCTAAATCAGTCACTTGCTAAAATAAATAGAACTGGTGAAGCATTCTCACTCCTATCTATGTGATTTTCCCTTTCAAAATAATGAGCGCAATATTTTAAATTACAAGTCTCAATGGTCTGCGTGATGCAGGTTTTAATTTTGAGAAGGTGCAATTCAAGAATGTTGTATTTACAGTATGGGATGTTGGTGGTTCAGACAAAATTAGGCCACTGTGGCATCATTACTTCAGCAACACTGATGTCCTGGTAACGAGTTGTCCCTTTTCTTGAGTTGATACTTGTATCGCTCCAAATTTTTCGCATCCTTACCCTCAGGCTATAGGATCCGTGCCCAGAAGGAGGATGCGAGAAGGATGGGACAATACCTCGGACTGAGAGGCCCTTTGAAGGTCCCGCCTCTCGGGGGGAGGGGTATAAAGGTGAATTTTTGATGGATGGTGGGTTCACCAGGAAACTTTTGAGTGGCAGTTTCCACGCCTAGGTTGATAGTGGGTTTGATGTGTTCATTTTTATACTCGATCATTCAACTCCTAGGTTTGGCCAAGATGAATCTAAACTATTCTATATGCCAATACTGATTTAAATGAATACAGAAAACAGAAATGAGTGCTAAACACAGAGAATATGCTAATTAGAACAGATCATACCTGATTCCGGATGTCTGATGAAGATTCTGAGTCTTGTAGCGATTCAGATCATCTCGACTCGTACGTAATCGTCTGAAATTACATCGAATCATCTCAAATCACAGTCGATCATCTGAGATCAGACAAAATCATCTGAAATCTGACGAATTCGTCAAAAACCTGCAATCACACAAATAGATACAAAATACCCAAGATGCAACTACAGAAGCGAAGGGAAATGACAGAAATAACTATAAATTTGTCTAAATGATAGATCCAAATAGTAATTAAAGAGGAAAAGCATCAACTTCACAATTTATTTTGATTTTATCATGCATTTATATTAGATGAGGTGAACTCCAAGATGCATAAACATAATAATTTAAGACAGTGCAGAAATACAATAGGAAAATGCAAAAAAGCTAAGGAAATGCAAACTCTAGGCTCTGATTGCCCCCAATCTGGACTACAGTCGGGATCGCCTCCAATCGTACGAGATCGTCTGCGCTCCTCGACAAGATCGTCCGAAATCATCCGGGATCGCTTGCGACGATCCGAGCTAGCTTCGACTGAAAAACAGTAGAGTTCCTGCAAGAAAATGCAAAATACAGAATACAGACAGTAGTGCGAGGATGCTCTAGTGAATAAGGATCTAAATCCGTTAGCTAAGGGGTTCAGGGGAGTCGAGGGGGATCAGAATCGGGGGATAAACTAGAAAAATCCTAGTTTATATAGGATTAGGGGGAGGCTAGGAGGTTGGGGATCATCCCAATCTGGGAGATCTCCAACAGGGAAATCTCAAGCTGCGCGGACGCGCTTACGCCCAAGTTGGAGAGGTCGTTGAAACAGAAGCTAATTATGAAAATTTGGTTTTGGGATGAAATCGTCCGGACGTTCTTTTCCAGACGAATTCGTCAGATCGGGGACGATTTCGTCTGATCTGCGACGATATCGTCCAACGGTCAAAACAAATCCTAAAAATGGCATGAAAAACGGGGAAAGCGGGTAACAGGCGGTTTTGGGGTTAAAATTTAAATTTTTATCTTTTATCTTTTACTAAGGTTTTAACCGTGCCAATTTTAGGGTGCTACATTTTGCCCCCTCTTTAGCGAATTTTTTGAAGAAAATGCGTTAAAGACGAGTTTTTCCCGTTTTACGAGAAAGCAAAAATGTACTCAATTTTTTAGACGACGATTCTTGGTCGAATCGTACGAATGCTGACTATGGTGCCCCCTCCGTGTTTTTACCCAAATCGAACGTTTGAGGTAAAAACACGGAAAAACAAAAATTAAAATGTTGTTGGTTTTGAATAAAATTAAGAAAAATAGGGAAAACCCTAATTCATTTTTTTTACTATTCATTTTTATTGTTCCAGAGCTCTGCAAAGAGAAACAATGGTGGAGACAGCGCACAGAGCGACAGAGGTCCGACGCGGGCTACGGGTAAGGATCTAATCCTAGTAGATTATGTTTGAATTAACTTTGTGCAATTTTTGGATTTAAATTTTGATTGTTTGGGGCATCGCGGCCATTTTTAGGCCGTCGACGACGTCGGGACGAAATCGTCCCTATTTCGCCGAAATCGTCTCTAGATCGTCGATTTCGTCTGAGGGCGAAATCGACGAACTAGGGGCGATCTCGTCCAACAAGGGACGACGATGCCCAATTTGGGACGATATAATCCAATGGTGGACGATATCGTCTTATTAAGAAATTAAGCTTTGATTAAAATGTTTTTAATTTTATTTTAATGATTGGTTATTAATAAATTTTGTTGTTTTATTGTTTGTTTTGCAGAAAGGATTACTAAAGAGCCAGGAATGGAAATACGATGGGCTGAGAGACGACTTAGCCGCTCTCGACCAGGCAGAGCGCGACCAACTAGCACGGGTCGGGCTACGGCATGTGGCAGAGATGCCACAAGTACCGACGGATATGGGGCTACTGACGGCCCTAGCAGAGAGGTGGTATCTGGGGTCATCCTACTTTCAGTTATCGACAGGGGAGATGGCTCCCACTCTAGAGGACGTATGGAGGATCATGAGGATCCCCATACGGGGATGGCTCATGACGCCTGCGACCAATCGGGGCCAGGCGATGATGAGACTGATCGGAGACCCGAGCTTCACCCTGGAGAAGGGCGGAGTGAACATCGAGTCTCTACGGCAGATGCCTAGGGCATCTAGGCTGACTCGAGTTTTGGCAGGAGTGGTAGGTGGTTTACTGTTGTGCCACCAGAGTGGATGCAGGCTACCGTGGGTGCTCTCAGACATAGTTTACGACATGAGAGACCACGGGTACAGGTTTACATGGGGCAGCTTTGTACTCTGCCACTTGTATAGGATCTTGCATGGGGTCGTATACAAGGGAGGTCGATGTCTGGTCTTGACATCGTTGCTACAGGTTTGGTGCTGGGAGCACATTGCGGTGCGGAGGCCGATAGGGCTCCCACTGACAAGGGTTGACCGGGAGAGGCCTCGAGTTTTCTACTGGTGGCTACAGAGGGGTCACAATGGTGGATAGATCTGTCGATGTCACGGAGGTTGCTAGATGACCTCATCCCCGACCAGATCACCTGGAGGCCATGGCGAGAGCACCCGGGTGGGCAGAGGATGGGCAGGAGCTGGCTCACATCGGGCGAGTCTCTGGCGAGGATGGAGCGGGGAGAGGTAGAGCTCCACCGCTACGACCGGGTACTATGGTAGTTCGGTCTACAATAGGGGATCCCTTCTCTCAGGGACTACGAGTACTCTCGGACTGTTCGGGATAGTACTACGTTGAGCGGGGCTCCAAACATGCAGCGGTTTTGGAGTCAGGACGCTGACGATGCCCCCATCCAGCCAGTGGATGGTGATGACGCGAGGGTTGCAGACGGCTATGATGCCTGGTACGCAGGCATCCGCCCTCCTCGGATGACGAGGGCGTAGGGTCCAGTGCACGCCGTGGTGCGCCAGATGGGGAGGCGATGGCAGGCTACGATTGAGGCAGCGCGGGGTCACGGCGGGAGAGAGCAGCGACGGTCCCCATAGGAGAGACGCCAGCGGATGGGTCAGGCTCCACAGAGGCCGTGGGAGACAGGGCGGAGGGAGGAGAGACTCCCTTCGCAGCAGGGGGAGAGACCACCATCGCCTGGTAAGGGCAAGGGTGTGGATGTAGGGGAGAGCAGCGAGACGGTGGCTCTCTGGGCTGAGGTTGCCCACCTCCGAGCTCAGGTGCAGTCACTGCAGGACGAGGCTACTCAGCTCAGGGGTCGTGGTACGGACACTGCAGGATGAGACTACACGGCTCAGGGCACGGAGCGGAGGGGCGAGCAGGGATGAGCTAGTGCGGTCTATGATGCAGACCACATTCTACCAGGGAGTATACTTTCAGCTGGCTCCAGAGGGTCAGAGGGTACCGTTGCCAGCGAACATTGCGGAACCAATCCGGATGGGATCGGTGAGGACATCCTCATGATCGACAGTGAGGACCCGAGACACAACATGGATTGCTATGGGACCACCTCCTCCACGTCAAGGCGGGGGAGGAGATGAGGCTGAGAGCTCGAGGGCTTCTCGAGACTAGGCGGCTATAGACTCGCACAGAGATTGTATAGATTTTTGAGAGGATTGAGTATGCCGGGGTATAGATTGTGGCATACCAATCCAGTTTTGATATGATGTATATAATTTTTGTGATATATATATATATATATAATATATATATATATATATGATCTTTTTGTGATATGACTTGTTCATATGTTTTTATGATGCTTCAATATTTGAATTGTTTGTTTGTTTGATTGATGATTCATGTAATTATGTCGTTTGGAAATATTATAATTTGATGTCATGCTATAAAATTTAAATGAAATAATCTGATGTAAACAATTGGTTGTTTTGGTGTGATTTGATAAAAAATAAAAGAGACTTCTAACAATAATTTCAAAGGACATTGTCGTTGTTATAGACCATTTCATGGAGTCGCCGCTCGCTCGGTCGTCAAGCTAATCCCAGTATAGAAATATTGTTAAAAAAGTAAAAGAGTGCTTAAGAGACTGTCTTAAGACTTTGTGTTGTGATGATGGAAATGATGATGGTGATGATTTGTTTTCAGATTTTCATAAAAATAGTATGCATGAGATACTAAAAGAAATATGATTTTTGCTAGGCATAAATTCCTAAGTGTGATAAAATTTTGAACAATTCCTTAGAAATTATACCATGGTTTGCAAAATTGAATGTTGACATAATGAAATGAAATAGAATAAGTGTTTGTTCGTTTTAAAGCATAATTGTGTAACATAATGATGCAAGTCATATGTTTTTATGAATTTGTTTTAAAATAAATGGAAAATAAAATTAGAACAATGGTTTGCGCTAGGCATAGAATTTATAGGTATAGACTTATACCATCATCGCGAAATCCAAAGAAGAAAATGGATATTTTAGTTTTATTGCAAGATTAATTTTTGACTGTTGATAAACAGAAAAATAATAATATGAACATGTTGTTTGAAATCATTTTGTGATTTTGTGAAACAAAGTATATAATTGCTTGAAAACAAAACAAAAATTCTGAAATAAGCGGATAAAACTATTCCGAAAAGAATTACAAAAATAGTTTAAATTATCGCAAAGACAAATGTAGATTTATTAAGGGATCCTCATGTGCAAATGTGAGTTCATTACCGATCTTGATTTATCATAATGATACAAAATCTCTCAAATACAAATGTGTGTGCGATTGTATTGTTCATTCACCAATTTTGAGCAAGATAATTTGATACAAGTAATTTGCCTTAACCAAATGAGTGTTCGTTGACCATGATTTATATGCATGTAACCGTACCAGACTACTATGTAAGTCGGGTTATCAAGAGCTAGCTAATCCATAAGCTGACATAGGTCTGTACAAAAGAAGGTCGCTAATGTGACAGACATATCACCACGCTAGGAATTACCCAAGGCCAAGCGGGTTGGGCACAAACCACCTGTTATGGGGCTTACCTCACAGTTTTCGAATAATTGAAAATTCCAGGGATTCAAGCTCATTCACCCTTCTTTTCTTTTCAAGGGGTAGGGAAAGGGATTTTATTGCTTTTGCTTTTGCTTTTCTTTCTCTTTTTTTTTTTTTTTTGTATTTTTGCTTGGAATTGAGATAATGCTGAAATATTGCTGCGATGGTACAAAATAATATTTTTCTCTTTTTCTCATTTTCTTTGACTTTTCTTTTTCTTCCTATGCTAGGGATACTTGCTCGGATTGGCTGTAGAGCAAGGGATTTTTATTCTGGGTAGGGGTGAGCTTGTCCTTTTGTCAATTCTCAAAGATTCTAGACCATGTGCATGATAGGATAGCAGGGGAAACTTTTCGCTCAGGAAACCATTTCTACTATGTAGCATCATATCGAATTTGCAATGAAATCATTTTAATGTGAAGAGATGTACTTGGTTTAAGTAAATAACAAGATCAATTCTCTATGCTCAAAACTTTATTTAATGCTAATGTGGACTTTGATATAAGAGAGATAAATAATCATAGAAAATAAAATCAAGATATTTATTCATGTGAGTGTGAAAGTGCGGGATTCCAAAATAAATGCTAATTTATCCACAATAATTGAAAATATAACTGCAATACTTCAAGAATTGACAGGTATGAAATAAAAGATGTTTTTGAAGATTTTGACGATTTTGATGTTTTTGTATTTTGATTTTAAGTTATGAATTGAAAGAAATACAATGTGATTGTTTTTGAAACGTTTTATATAAGTGACTAAAAGGAAATAATATGCAAAACAAATATATACAATGATGAAATGACCAAATTTTATGCATAGTAGCGTTTGAGATGCATAATGTTCATAGGTTCTTTAAGTTCTTTACCATCTAAGGTAGATAATTTGTATGCTCCCGATCCAAATTTAGCAGTGATGACATATGGTCCAAGCCAGTTGGGCTCAAATTTACCTTTAAGGTTTTTAGTTGCATTAGTATTTTTTTGATTTTCTTTTAAGACAAGGTCGCCGATCTCAAAGGATCGAGGATGAACTTTCTTGAGATATGCTCTCTTAAGCTTGTTTTGGTAGGCACGAAGATGCTCCAAAGCATTGATGCGCTTTTCATCCAGAAGTTCTAGCTGACTAAATCTGCCAGCACGATATTCATCTCCTACTTCAGTATCTTGAAGTAGTAGAGCTAAAGAAGGAACTTCTAATTCAAAGGGAAAAACAGCTTCAACGCCATAAACCAAGACAAAAGGTGAAGTTCCAGTGGGGGTTCGAACACTAGTTCGATAGGCCCACAAAGCAGGATATAATTGGATGTGCCAATCTCGACCAGATTTATTGACCAGTATTTTGAGAATTTTGATTAATGTTTTATTAGATGCTTCTGCTTGGCCATTACCCTGAGGATAATAGGGAGTGGACCAACGATGTTGAATTTTATATTTTTGACATAATTTTTTGACATCTTTATTTTTGAAACAAGTTCCATTATCCGAAATGAGATTGGCAGGAATTCCAAACCTACAAATAATTTGATTAAAAATAAATTTGGAAACTTGTGTTCCAAGTGCAAGAAGCTAATGGCATAGCTTCAACCCACTTCGTGAAATACTCGGTGGCGGTTATGATGAATTTGTGTCCATCGGATGACACAGGGTTGATTTTTCCAATGATGTCTAAGCCCCATTTTGAAAAGGGCCAAGGAGATGAAATAGCCTGCAGTTCTTGTGCAGGCGCATGGACAAGGTCAGCGTGTTTCTGGCACTTGTCGCAATGTCGCACATAATTATGTGCATCATTCTCCATGGTAGGCCAAAAATATCCTATCCTAAGGAGTTTCTTAGCAATGGCGCTACCACTAAAATGTCCCCCACAAGATCCATTGTGGGCTTCATTCAAAGCTGATCTAGATTCTTCTAGATTCAAACATCTCAATAGGATGCCTTCAAAAGATCTCCTATACAAGGTATTTCCAATAATCACGAAGCGACTTGCTCGTCTACGTAATAACCTACGCTGGTTGCTAGTACAACCATCAGGGAAGGTCCCATTTTGGAGAAAATTAAAGATATCAGTGTACCATGGTTCGGGAGTAGTTTCGTTGATTAGAAACACATCCAAAGGTTCTAGGCATGATTTGTTTGAAGCGGGTTCCTGGAGTCGACGAATAATGATGGTAGCATATTCGTCATCTAACTCCAAGGGCAAAAGAGATGCGACTGCAGCCATAGCATCAGCCGCACGATTGCTAGTTCGAGGAATAGCTTCCAAGGTAACTTGATCAAATAAGGATAATAATTGCAAAACATATGCTTTATATGGGCGTAATTTATCATCTCTGGTCTGATAAACATCATTGATTTGATTTACGACAAGTTGAGAGTCATCGAAAACCAATAAATTTTTAATTTTTAGGGCCAAAGCAGCTCGTAAGCCAAGGATAAGAGCTTCATATTCAGCAGTGTTATTGGTGCAAGCAAATGTTAATTTGAAGGACAGAGGTATAAGATGTTTTTGCGGAGATATTAAAATAATACCCGCACCAGCCCCACTCATGCATCGGGCTCCGTCAAAGTATAGGGACCATTGCTCGGGATGGTCTGCCTCTAGTTTAAGGCATTCATCAGGAAACTCAATGATGAGGGGATGGGTAGACTCTAAGGGTGCAGCAACTAATTGATCTGCTATGATTTGACCCTTAACAGACTTCTGTCCTATAAATGTGAGTTCAAACTCGCTTAGCGCAAGAACCCACTTGGTTGTGCGACTAGATAAGTATGATCGACTCATGAGATATCGCAAAGGGTCGAATTTGGCAATAACATACGTTTTTTGACTGAGCATATAATGTCGTAGTTTCTGTGTAGAAAATACAACTGCTAGACATAATTTCTCTAATATGGTATAGCGAGTTTCATAACCGATTAAGGTTCTTGCTGATGTAATAATTAGCACGTTCTTTCTTCTCATCGTCAAGCTGAGCTAACATAGCTCCTAAGGCAGAATCGAAAGCAAAAATGTACAAGATAAATGGACGATCAGATCTAGGTGGGGAAAGCACCGGTGGTTTAAGAAGATATTGCTTAAGGAGTTCAAATGCTTCCTGACATTCGTCGTCCCAATGAAAAGAGACGTCTTTCTTAAGAAGTTTAAGAAAGGGTCCGGTTTTGTCTGCCAACTTATCAATGAAGCGGCGAATAGCTTGAAGCTTACCTTGTAAACTTCGTAATTCTGATATATTGGTGGGTGCGGGCATATCTGTGATAGCCGCGATCTTGAGAGGGTCAATTTCAATGCCACGTAAAGAAACTATAACCCCTAATAATTTACCGGACTTGACTCCGAATATGCATTTGGCTGGATTTAGTCGGATAAGATATTCCCTTAACCGATCAAATACTTTTCTCAAGTCATTTAAATGATCATCTTCTTTGATGGAACGAGCTATAATATCATCTACATAATCATGTAGAATATCATGCATCATATCGTGAAAGATATAAGTCATGGCTCGTTGATAGGTTGCACCCGCATTCTTTAAACCAAATGGCATTACTTTCCAACAAAAGGTTCCCCAAGGGGTAATAAAGGTTGTTTTAGCCTGATCTTCAGGAGCTATCCTGATCTGATTATAACCAAAAAATCCATCCATTAGGGATATCATTCCACTTCCAGCAGTAAAATCAATGATTTGATCCATGTTAGGAAGAGGAAAATCATCTTTAGGGCATGCAACATTAATATCTCTGAAGTCCGTACAAACCCTAACTTTAGTGGCTTCTTTCTTAGTTACTTTGGAACTACATTTGAGATCCATTCAAGCATAATCAATGGCTTGTATAAAAATGACCTTCAACAGTTTTTCTAGTTCTCCTTTGACTAGTAAGGCCACTTTAGGATGCATTTTTCTAAGTTTCTGTTTAACGAGGTTTAGCATCCTGGATGGACTACTAGATGATGCATAACTACGTAAGGGTCCAAACCTCGGCATGTCTTCATATGTCCAAGCAAAGACATCTTCATAGTCTTTAAGAAATGAAATGTATTTATCTTGTTTTTCTTGACTTAATTCTGATCCAATATTGATTATGTGAGGGTTATGTTCGGTTCCAATGTTAATTTTTATAACGTTTTCTACTTCCATATGTAAATATCTCTCAAAATTAGGTGGGGCGGGTGAAACACCCAATTCTTGTAATTCTTCCAAGGTTAGCTTGGATAATTCGTCTTGAGGAGTCGAGGCCTCAAGCTGGGCTATACTAGGTATAGAGCCATCAAAATAAAATTCGTTATGTAACAAGTCATCAACGGAGACATCATGGAAGATATCCCCTTCCAACTCATCGTCGGATTCGGCAATCATCTCAGGGTAGGCGAGAGATAGCATATTACAGGTAAAGGGATTATTCTTTGAACGCAAAGAATCTTGTTTATCCAGATAATCTTGGTAACATGTAAGATGGTCATCCTCCTCAAATGGGAAGGGTTGACCTTTACTAGGAAATAGGCCCACACCACATCGGGCGGGCCACGGTTCTACCTCAATAGGTTCTTTCATACCATTTTGGGAAGGTCCCAAACCTTTCCCTTTATATCCCAATTTAAGCATTATGGGTTTAGCTTTAATATACTCATTAGCAAAATAGCATCTAGCATATCCATCACAATGTGTCTTGATGTTTCTGGGTATTCTTCCCCAATCATATCCCTTATAAATAAAAGCACAACTCCCGACTTGGTAAATACTTCCCATAGGCTGTGGGAGGCCCAAGGTACGAGGAGAGGGTGGGAGTTTATTTAAAATAAGGGAAGCTTGCATGGCAGTGTTGGTTTCTTCTGATATAAGAATTTTAGATAAATCGGGTAAGAGTTCATCAGTAAGAGCATAAGAGGTAGAAGGAACATTTCCTACATCTTCTGATGTGGAAAGGATGCCTGTAGTGGATGTGGATGTTATAGGGATATCGATGGATGAGTCTATAGGTATGGAAGTTATAGGGGTAAAACAAGAAGCATTGGTTGTAGTTCTGGGATCTTTTCGAGGTCCTACTGTGGTTTGTTCAGAAGATGGTTGAGCTATATGTATAGGTGTAGTTGAAAGAGTAGATGATGTTATGGGTGTGTGTTTCACACGTTTAGGCGGATGATGAGAATTAGGATGTGTGGATGACAGGGCAGGGCAAAATTGAACTCCAACAGGTTCTGCCAAAGCACACATATCAAAGGGTCTAGGATCACCATGAATGGTAACCAACTGATTTTTAAATTCGAATTTAACACACTGATGTAAAGTGGATGGAACCGCTCGCATTGCGTTGATCCAAGGGCGACCCAAAAGTATATTGTACGATGCAGGGCAATGTACAATAAACACGGTCGTATCTAAGGTTCTAGGACCAACTTGCAAGGGTATAGTAATGACTCCACACGTTTCTTGTGTTTCGTCATTGAAGGCTTTTATAATCATATCCGTTCTTTTCATTTCGTCACTTCTAAACCCAAATATTTGGTAGAAGTCAAAAGTGCATATGTTTAAAGATGAACCATTGTCAATCAAGACCCGTTTAACTGCTACATCCCCAATTAGGGCAGTAATATATAAGGGGTTATCCTTATGTAAACTATGTTGTGGTATATCTCTATCCCGAAAGTCAATACAATCGACTTCTCGAGTTATGATAGTATTGGTCATGGCTTCAGGTTGAATATTTTGTGGTACCATCATTTGGCTTAATGTGAGCATTAATTCATCCCTATGGGTAGGAGAAGATCTTAAAAGGTCCAAAAGGGAAATTCTAGCTGTAGTATTGGATAATTGTTCATTAATATTATAAGGAGGCTTAGGTTGAACATTAGGCGCATAATTCCCTTTATTAGGAATTTTCAAAACAAATGGAGCTGATCCATCGTTCTGAGTTTGATCTTGTTGAGAGTTTTGAGCCTGTTGTCGAGTAACGACTCCGATGGTACCTACAATATTATTTTGTGGGTGATGAATAGGTCTTGGTCTAGCGTTTATGGCTTGTTCATTAGAAAGTAACTGATGAGAAGATGGTCGAGTAGTAACTCTTCTAGGAAATGGTTCTTCTGGAACCATAGAACTTGTGATGGGTTGAATAGGATCTGATTCATCTTCAGAACTATTCGATTGATTTGAGGTGATTTCCATGTCACTTTCGGTATCATATTCTACATCACTAAGGTCAGGTGTTCGAATATTATATAGAGGTCTGGACGTAACCATGGATAAAGTTGTATCAAATATTTCTAAGTCATGAATAGGTAAATGCCCACTAATGGCTCCTACATATCGGGTAGGAGGGGGAACATTATGATGTTCAATTTGATTAGCCACCTCTTTACCATGCTTTGGTAAAGGATGTTGAAATATGTCCAATGATTGATTGGCATTCGATTCTGACTTTGAGGGATGTTCTTTTGAGCATTATTAGGAGGATTTTGTTTAGGTTGAAAGGCTTGCACCTCCATCTCATTGTTATCAATTAAATCTTGTATTTTATGTTTTAACCATTTACAAGAGTTGGTAGCATGTCCAGGTCCTCTATGGAAATCACAATGTAAATCAGCTCTGTATCCGGGTATAGTTGGATCAGGTTCCCGGATAGTTGGTAATTGGATCAATCCTCGTGCTAGTAATTGCGGGAGAATGGTTGATAAAGGTTGATTTAACCTAGTAAATTCTCGGGGTGGTTTATCAAGAGGTTTCAATATGAACTTCTCTGTTGTTTTTGCAGTATTAACATTGGCAATGTTTCTGCTATCGATGACTCCATCACCCACAACTTGTTTATTTTTATATTGATTTCTGGATGTTTTCTCATCATCTTTCTTTTTGAGCTGACCTCTTCTAATGAGAGCATCTTCCACTCTTCGGGCTAAGTCTATAGCTTGATCGAAGGTGGTCAAGGTAGCAGTTGATAATTCATAGGATAGTTGTTCTTGTAAATTATTGATAAAAATATCCAACATTTCTCGATAAGGTAACACAAAGTGTAATTTTCCTATCAACTGCCTCCATCGAGCTAAGAAGTCAACAAAACACTCATCTTTGTCTTGTTTTAGGTTATACAAATCTTTAATGGTTACATGCCTTTCGATATAGGCACTAAATTGATGCACAAAAGACTCAGCGGTCTCTTCGAAATTTCTCAAAGAATGAGTGGGCAATTGATAATACCACTCCAATGCCATCCCCCCTAAACTTTTTGGGAACATCTTTAGTAATAACAAGTCATCATGTGATATATCATGACATGCTATCCTAAACATACGAAGATGCTCTATGGGATCTTCGGTTCCTTTGTATATAGGTAGGACAGGCATGGGAAAGTGTTTAGGATATGGTTGTGCTACAACTATAGGATCTAGAGGTTGACTACACATCTCTCGATAATTGTACGAGGGACGGTAGGGATCTATTTGGTCCATACGGGAGGCTAACTGTTTCACCATGGCTTCCAGATTACCATTTTGTCCACCATATTGGTTTGGTGGTACATGAGCATGGGATTTGTGAGCGTAGGAAGGCGGGACATAAGGATTAGATGCTATATTGTTGTTATGCAAATGGTTGGTAGGAAGAGTATTATGAAGAAGATTTGTTGTAGCATTATGTTGTATCCCGGATTGTTGGAAATTGGTATTTGGTTTTGTTTTAGGCTTTTGTTGATTTGAGGTATATTGATCAATAGCTTGGCGAAATAGAGCAGTGAATGAAGGTTTCTTTTGTGTGGGAATAACCCTAGGCTTAGTAACAGGCACTCTAGGTGGTTGGGTAACCTGTTGTTGTTGCGTGTTTTGAATTATAGTAGCCATGTCCAAATTGGATGGTCCAGCTTGATCACTTTCTTGATCAACAAAGGACAAAGGATTAGTGCGTGTGTGATATATTTCTTCTAGGGTTGCTTGAGTGTCACTAATTTGATCTTTGTCCATATGGATTGCTCTATTAAGGGTGCCCATATTATTATGGAGGAACTTCCAGAAATGTTCCATGTTCTCAAAAGTAACAACTCCTTCTGGAGATATTTTAGGAGATGAGGATTCTTCCTCCCTAACAATTTCTCTTTGTTCATTTGCATCAACATACTCTTCTTCTTGTTGGTCTAGAGTTCCTTCTTCCTGAATTGGGTCTTCAGGAAGGACATCTGGGTTATTCTCTATTTTCCTTAACCAATCTTCTTCTACTTCAATTTGTTTTCCATTCCTGAGTCTAGTCATTATGTCTAAATCTTAGATTTTAGCAAATATATATTAATATATTTGCAACAGATTTGGGAGGTATATATTTTAATTATATACCTACTATAATGCTTAAAAATAAAATGTTTTGATTTTTTGTTATGATTTTGTTTTTATTTTTTTTTATTTTATGCTTATAAAGACAACAAACAACACACTAAATACAAGAAATAACAATAATAAAAAAAATGGCTTAGTTTTCTATAAATAGTTTATGAATGTCATTGATAGGATCAAGTTCATCAAGAGTCATAAAATGCTCCTCTTCAAATTGGAAATGGTTTTTCAGGAACTTGATAAAGTGTGCTATAGTAATATTATCTGTTTCAGATTCTGTCTTGTAAAAATAAATCTCATGGCAATACTCTCGATATAACACAGCTCTAGGAACTCTATTCCATCTTTGTCTATCCGTAAGAACGACCTCTTGGTCCTCTATACGAGACAAAAATTTATGTACTACAACTGCATTATCGAGGTATTCCTCAAAGGTATACAACTGAGAAGACACAAGGGCTCTTTTATCTGCTAACCACCTATGGCAAGCTCTCCGAAGCTCATGATACAAAGTCACTTGATCGGGATCCAGGATTCTATCTAGGACAAACCTCTTGATTTGCCTAAGTTCGGTTGCTCTAGATGAAATGAGATTCAATCTCCTATTAAGCTCGTCCCATAAAGGTGGGACTCTATATGTTGGAGCTACTCTAAGCAAAGAATTAATCTCTATAGCTGCTAATTGATTTTCAACATTAATGGTGACAACTCGTCTTTTGTTATAATCTACCATCTAAATACAATATGCAATCTTTGGTTCTAAATGCATTTATGTTTTGTTTTTTGGATTGTTTTCAAAAGGTTTTTAGTTTTCACGTCGGGTTCACCAAAATGTATCGCTCCAAATTTTTTGCATCCTTACCCTCAAGCTATAGGATCCGTGCCCAGAAGGAGGATGCGAGAAGGATGGGACAATACCTCGGACTGAGAGGCCCTTTGAAGGTCCCGCCTCTCGGGGGAGGAGTATAAAGGTGAATTTTCGATGGATGGTGGGTTCACCAGGAAACTTTTGAGTGGCAGTTTCCACGCCTAGGTTGATAGTGGGTTTGATGTGTTCATTTTTATACTCGATCATTCAACTCCTAGGTTTGGCCAAGATGAATCTAAACTATTCTATATGCCAATACTGATTTAAATGAATACAAAAAATAGAAATGAGTGCTAAACACAGAGAATATGCAAATTAGGACAGATCATACCTGATTTCGGATGTCTGATGAAGGTTCTGAGTCTTGTAGCAGTTCAGATCATCTCGACTCGTACGTAATCATCTGAAATTACATCGAATCGTCTCAAATCACAGTCGATCATCTGAGATCAGACAGAATCATCTGAAATCTGACGAATTCGTCAAAAACCTGCAATCACAAAAGTAGATACAAAATACCAAAGATGCAACTACGAAGCGAAGGGAAATGATAGAAATAACTATAAATTTGTCTAAATGATAGATCCAAATAGTAATTAAAGAGGAAAAGCATCAACTTCACAATTTATTTTGATTTTATCATGCATTTATATTAGATGAGGTGAACTCCAAGATGCATAAACATAATAATTTAAGACAGTGCAGAAATACAATAGGAAAATGCAGAAAAGCTAAGGAAATGCAAACTCTAGACTCTGATTGCCCCCAATCTGGACTACAGTCGGGATCGCCTCCAATCGTACGAGATCATCTGCGCTCCTCGACAAGATCGTCCGAAATAATCCGGAATCGCTTGCGACGATCCGAACTAGCTTCGACTGAAAAATAGTAGGGTTCCTGCAAGAAAATGCAAAATGCAGAATACAGACAGTAGTGCGAGGATGCTCTAGTGAATAAGGATCTAAATCCGTCAGCTAAGGGGTTCAGGGGAATCCAGGGGGATCAGAATTAGGGGGATAAACTAGAAAAATCCTAGTTTATATAGGATTAGGGGGAGGCTAGGAGGTTGGGGATCATCCCAATCTGGGAGATCTCCAACAGGGAAATCTCCAACTGCGCAGACGCGCTTCTGCCCAAGTTGGAGAGGCTGTTGAAACAGAAGCTAATTATGAAAATTCGGTTTTGGGACGAAATCGTCTGGACGTTCTGTTCTAGACGAATTCGTCAGATCGGGGATGATTTCGTCTGATCTGCGACGATATCGTCCAACGGTCAAAACAAATCCTAAAAATGGCACGAAAAATGGGGAAAGCGGGTAACAAGCGGTTTTGGGGTTAAAATTTAAATTTTTATCTTTTATCTTTTACTAAGGTTTTAACCGTGCCAATTTTAGGGTGCTACAATACTATAGCAAAAAGGGTAGTAGAAGAGGATATAAATTGGAAATTTTCTGAAACAGCAAATGGTTGAAATGATGTTTCTGTTTGTATCTGTGACTAGTTCATCTAAAATGTGTTATATTTGGGTGTGTTTAATATGGAAATAGACTCTAATCATAAGTTAGATCTTTCAAAATTCTTATACTTGTGTGTCTTTAACATAAAAAAAGACCAAAGTGATTTAAATTATTAACTGAGAACTTGATTTGAACTGGCATAAGCTTTAATTTTCTTATTCATATTGTCTACAATGTGATTACAAGATAGTCACCTATGCCTTAGTTTGGATGGAGTACTTAGAGAAGTTTTATTGTCGTTCTTTTCTTAAAATTTGGTTATGTTGGATTGAAACGGGCCCCACCCATGTTACAACCACATAGTGGTATTACAACAGCTTGGCAATTCTGCATGTATCACTTGGCAAGATTTGAACCTGGGTCTCCTATGTCAAAGTCAATTAATATAACTGGTTGACATCATGCCATTTGATTATTATTATTATTTATAATTTATTTATTTCATTTTATATTTTCCTTGAGTGTTGAAATGTAAATGAAGATCAATAAATAGATGCAATTAATGAGAAAAGGAAAACACCGTACGACAAATGTTTGTATGTATGTACGGAGAGAAACATCAGCTGTAATGGGACAACACTCAAACTTTATATGCAGATATCTTTTCAAGCTGTACGTATAAGGGCCAACATAGCAGTGGCATTTTGGATTCGTAATTTAAATTTATAATTTAGTCTGGTCTAAGAAACTCATATTTCTTATGTTAAAAGTTATGATACATCTTGTATATTAAGAATATAGCCTTGGAATGATAAGTTGTTACTAAAATTATGTTAAGAGAGGACCATGAACAAAACCTTTTTTATGCAAGTGAATGATTTTAATCTCCAAATAACTCATTAACAAAAGGAAGCTAGACAAAGGTGGAACGACCTCCTGCTTAATCTTTAGAGGAAAGTAGTACAAAACAGGCCTAAACTTATAATTCCAGCAAGAAAATCAATATGAAGAAACTCAGTTTCTGCAAGGTCCTCTCTTAGAGAACTTTGCAATGAGATATCCACAAGATAAGGATGAATGCAACACTCACACAGGAAGCAACATATACCTTGGGAAACCCTTTCGGGAAAAACCCATCACTCAAGGAGCACTCAATGTATTATTCAGTAATCAGCAAACTGCTTTTTACAATACAATTTTATAGTATCCACTCCTTCAGTCCCATTTATAAGGAAGGCTGGAAATAGACCTTACACAGCTGTCCTGCAGTAACATTACTGACCTGCAATACACTGCTGGAAATAGACTTGCAGTAACTGTTGTCACATTTTGCACGGGGTGCAATGTTTTCAATTTTTGTAAGAGAGCTGCTCTTCCCTTTCCCTCTTCCTCTCTTTCCCCTTCCTCTTCTCTCCCTTTCTCTCTCTTCCCTACATTCTCATTCTTCCCTCTTTCTCTTGAGCCCCTCAGGAAAATTTCAAAATGATAGCAGTTGCCCTAAAAAATGGCTAAGTGTCAGGGCACAATCCGACTTCGCAGCGAAGTCGGAGTGCGCCTCCAGCTTGGAGCGCAGCAGAATGCAAACCGCGCAGCATGACGTAATCAGCCAGAAATCTAAGTGTTCAGGCGCAATCCGACTTCGCAGCGAAGTCGGAGTGCGCCCTTCTTTCTGGGCGCACTTGGTAACAGGCTGGCAGAAAATGACTAAGTGCTGGGGCGCAACCCGACTTCGCAGCGAAGTCGGAGTGCGCCCCCTTTCCAGGGCGAAGTCCGTACGGCAGTGTAAATCAGCTTCCACCGGTGCGCAACCCGACTTCGCAGCGAAGTCGGAGTGCGCCCTTTGACCGGTGCGCAGTAGGGAGACAAACTCAGAATTTGACTAAGGCATGAAAGGCCTCCCCAACTGCGCTGTTTTCACCCGCGCAACCCGACAGCGCTCTGATCCTGGGCGAAGTTGGTAACCGCCTTTCAAGGCAGACACGTGTCAAGCAAAGATCATCCGACAAGTGTCCAACTTTGGGATCCGAGCCGAGACGTGCCGAGCACAAGGACAAGCATGGGATGCACTACTTATGCCAGTTGCCGCCTTTAAAGCTGATTGGAGGTTCTACCTGCTTCAGCTACCCGCATTCCTGCCGATGAGAAGTTCTACCTAACGCGCTGCCACGTATCTGTACAACCTTCAGGGAGACCATGCTGCAAGTACATCCCGCGTACAAAGGTCAAGCATCGCAGCTCCGCGGCTGCTTTTGTCGCCTAATGTTTGACCGGGACTTTGTGCCCATAAATGTAATCGGGGGTTCTCAGGCTATAAATACCCACCACATTTTCATTGTAAAGTGGTGGAAGGGGAATGTCTCGTTAGGGAACCATTGTAGCCGTGCTTCGCCGCTTAATATAATACATACACTTGGTGTCGTTATACTGTTTTTATTTTGTATGCCGCCTCTCCTTTGCATTTCTCGCCTTACGTTTTCCCGTGTCATGGCTTGTTGATTCACTTCAGCATTTGGTGGTCATGTATGCCTAAGGTGCATAAATCAGAGGATATATAGGGCAAACGTTAGCGGCAGTTTTCTGGTTATGTTTTGTGTTATAGTGTTGTTAGTAGTGGTGATTGATGCGTTGCCGAACTGTTAGTTCCTTGGAGGGAATGTCTGTTAGGGGACCATTGTAGTCGTGCTTCCGGCCCTTAACACAAAACATATACCCGGCTCGTTCTACCGGCGAGTGACAAGATCCATAGTGGTGTGTTATGGTTATATTGGTGTTAGTAGTGGTGATTGATGCGTTGCCGCATCGTTAGTTCCCCCCACCCAACTCCAATCTGATTTGGATTTCTTTTCGTACTTTTTATCTCTTTCCCCGCACTCTTATCTTGAACCTCAAAACCCCAAAGGAAGCCGGCCTTCTCCGGAGATTGGCACGGAAGGCATTCCTTCCTTCCGGCCTTTCAATGTTGGTTTGCGGGTCCTAGGGCGCAATAACGACAAATCCTTTCCTCATGGCGGATTCGTGACCAACAGTTTCTGGCACGCCCGGTGGGACAAGGAAGTTTCCCACCCCCAAACAGAATCGAAGCACCGGTGTTCGCTTCATTGCTGTTCAAAATCAGAACACCTGGCGACTCTGCACGAACATATCCTCTGAGTCCGAAAGACCGGTCCTAGCACCTTCATGCAAACGAGAAGGTGGCGAGCAAGAGATCCGAGAAACCCGCCTGCCTTTTACGAACTAGACATCAACGCTCGAGGCGAAATTGCCAGGCTGGCTGATCCACAAGCTCGTGTCGACGAAGCCGAGGCTGAAATCCAAGAAGAAGCCGAAGCCGAGGTCGAAGGAGCTGAGAACGAAATAGAAGAGGCCGAGGAAGAAGAGGAATCTACATCCTCGGAAGGTACCGACACTGAGTATACAACCGACGGAGGAGAAGAAGAAGAAATGGCTGCCCAGCAGCCAGTAATGATGATGATCTCTTCCCGGCGGTGGACTCCTACGGGGCCCTTGGCCCCGGTCGGACAGCAAGATGTGCCCCCTGCCGCCTTAAAATCCATCCCTACATACGACGGCTACGGCAAGACGGCGTACGAGCACATCCAGGACATCCTTGCCCTGGCTGCATTGCACTCCATTACTGACGAAAGTGTGAAGACCCGTCTGCTGGCCCTTTCCCTAAGGGGAAAGCTTCTCTACTGGTGGAGATCGCCGCCGTAGGGATCTATCACAGCAGTGGCCCCGACTCGCCGTAAGGCTCGTGAAAGGATGCAACGAGTCCGCCGACCCCACTTCTTTGCCGCATCGGGCCCAAAGTATCCAGAGACACCCCCAAGAGGAGGTGTCCGACTTTAACATCAGGTTTGCGAGATCCCGGAAACGGGTACCTCGTGAACTTCGGCCTTCAACCGGCATGGCTGCTCACTACTACCTGAGATCCTTCAACTCAGACATATGCCTGTTGCTGAAGATTGCCAGGATAGACTCGTTTCCTGCTCTGTACGATGCTGCCCAGCAAGCTGAAGCGGATATCATTTCCATCGGCAGACTCCCGTCCAGGGTGCAGGAACCCATTCGTCCCGACTTTCCCAGATCCCAATATCCATCAGCTTCTGGTGATGCGCCGTCCACATCAGGGCAGCAACCCCAGCAGCAATGGAATCCGGCGCCGGTCGTAACTCCTTACGGCCCGCCGCAAATGCATTATCCTCACCCGGCTCCTCCCGCTCCGCATTTTCCAGCACTTCCTGCTCCCCCACAGTACGCACCTTATTCCAATCCTCCTCCATTAGCCGCATTGCCTCCACCGGCACAATTGCCGCCTCCTGACAATAACATTCGTAATACAATCCTCCAGGAGGTACGGGCTTTGGCCTCGAGTTATCATGCCATGTCCAATGACATGACCGCTCTGAAGAAGAAGAGGCCCATATGAACCTCTCTCCTAGGAGGCCATATCCGCCCCGGCGCTAACAAAAGACAGGCCTCCAGAACAACAACTGCAGAGGCGTCCGCCTCCGAGAAATGCTGCTATAGAAGACCAACCTGGTCCTTCTGATCAGGTCAACTGGTGCACTACGTGCAACGACCCGCATTCGGAGGAAGACTGCACACTGCACCAGCACTACATCCAGACTTTGGCCGGCAGCGCCATAGAGGACGATGAACTCTACATGATCCTGGACGGCGAAGCCAACTTTGCCCTCCCAAAGGAAAATCTAGTGCCGCCCGCCAAGGAAGAAAAGAAAACTGCAGATGCTGCGGAAAAGCCTCTGAAAGTATACACCGTAAGAGAAAACCGCAGCCGGTGGGCTGCCACCGTACAAGCGGCTGTGGCCCCACACAACCCAGGAGAAGGCATCCAAAGACAAAGCTCCAGCCAAGCCTCCTCCGGTAAAGGCAGCCCCTATTCCAGCCAAGCCTCCTATAGCAAAAGCTCCAGCTCCGGCTAAAGCTCCAGAACCTCAGCCTCCAGCTGAAACCAAAGAACAAGCCCAGGAGAAGCTGAAGTACCCGTCTCTGACCAAGAGACAGAGAGTTGAGGCCACCCAGCAGTACCGGACGAAGTATGAGCCGGCAAAAGAAGCAGAAGGAGCTAGCACCTCGGGCTACAAAGATAGTAGACGAGTTAAAAAGAACACCCGCTAGAATCAGCATGTACGATGCTCTTCTGCTCCCGTGCCGGTGGATCTCGTCGCAGAATCTCTCGAAAAACATGAAGAACGGCAAGCAGATGCAACCCGCTATCCTGGTTCAACCTCTGACAGTCTCAGCCACTGGAAAGAACAGACTGCCTCCCTTCTATCCGTCTTTACGGATGCAAGGGCACATAGTACACAACTGCATGGTGGACTCTGGCGCTTCCACGACCGTTATGCCGAAAGCCGTCTGTGACGAGATCGGGATGGAGTACACAAGGAGCAGCGAAGGCGTGCTGCAACTAGACGGCACCCCTGTCAATACAGTTGGTGTCATAAAGGACATCCCTATTCGGCTGCATAAGGCTCTCGACATCGTGGTCATCCAAGAGGTCGTGGTTGTTGACTTGGCTCCCTACTTCGGCATGTGTCTCTCCCGGGAGTTCACCGCGAAGCTGGGCGGGTACCTGTCTCTAGACTACTCACACATGGAAGTGCCCTTCAAAGGAAGAAGAGTGAGAATCTTTAATGAGAAGCCTTCCACCTTCCTAGTAGAGAAGATACCCGGAGAAGAGTTGGACTGCATGGTCCAACTGTCTGAGGAAGAACTGGTGACGGTAGAGCTGACGGAGCAAGCCCTCGAAGTGCTACAGCTCGAAGATGAGTTCTCTTTGCGGGATTTCAATGCCGTAATTGAGACAGAGCAGGGCTGTTACACCATTGTACAGCCCGAGAGGCTTGACAAGTCAGCTGAAAAGGAAGTGGGACCTGCACCTGAGAAGCTGTGGAAGCTTTTCTTTGACGGCGCGCGATGCAAAAATGGCGCCGGTGCAGGGGTGCTTCCGGTTTCTCCGACCGGGATCCGTAAGGACTATACCTACAAGTTGGCCTCGGAGTTGCACTAACAACTCGGCGGAGTACGAAGCCCCGTGCTTGGGATTGCGAAAGGCAGAGAGGTCGGGGATTAAACACCCGCAGATCTTTGGAGATTCGGAGCTGGTGTGTCACCAGGTTACGAACAAGTGCGCCTCCAAAAAGCACTATCTCAAGGCGTACCGCAACCGGGTGTGGGACCTGATGGAGTCGTTTGACTCGTTGAATGTCAAGGCGATATCGCGTGAGAAAAACAAACACGCTGACATTCTGGCGTCTGTTGGAGCCAGGCACGTTCCGGCCGACGACGTTGTCCGTAAACCGAAGCCGGTTCGCACTATTTACATGCCTTCCGTGCTCGATAAGGACACCCACCGGCAGTGTTCGATTGTGACGAGGAGATCGTCACATTTTTGGTAAATGAAGCATGTTCAATCGAGAGTAGAGACCCCGATGACGAGCAATATGAGGGGTTGATACAGCTTGAAAAATAATCATGTCCCAAAAGGATCTGATTACATTGGAGAGTCTATTTGATCGTAATGACAGAGCTATATCTCATAGGATCAAAGTAGACCCGAAGCGACATGCCGACCTGGAACTCGAACCTGGTAAAACCATCAAGGTCGGGACAGACTGCACTTCGGAGGAACTTGAGCGGATCAGATCACTGTGCCAAGAGTTCCCCGACATCGTGGCCTGGTGCTACGAGGATTTGAAGGGGTATGACAGAGATGTAATCCAAAGATACCATTGAGCTAGAGGATGGCGCCAAGCCGTTCCGGCAGGCGCAGGGCCGTAAATCCGAAAATCGAGGCCATGATGAAAGCCGAGCTCCCGAAGATGCTCGAGGCCAAAATCATCTACCCCATCAAACATTCATCCCTGGGTTGCGAATTTGGTGCCTGTGAGGAAGAAGAATGGCGACATCCGTCTCTGTGTCGATTTCAGAAACCTGAATCAGGCCTCCCTCAAGGACCATTATCCGCTTCCCCAAATTGATCAAATTCTACACATCGTTGCTGGAGCCCAGAGATTCTCACTTCTAGATGGATTTTCCGGCTACAACCAGATTTGGGTCAGGGATGAGGACCAAGATAAAACGGCGTTCACCACCAAATGGGGGACGTTCGCCTATCACCGCATGCCTTTCGGCTTATCCAATGCCGGTGCCACATTCCAAAGGGCCATGGACCTCGGCCTTCCGAGAGCCGCTCAATAAGATCATTGTCATCTACCTTGATGACATGACCGTTTTCTCTCACCAAAGAGGGGATCATGTTTCCCACCCGCGGCAAATATTTGAGAGGTGTCGAGAATTCGGCATTTCTATAAACCCGAAGAAGTCCGTCTTCGCGGTAAAAGAAGGTAAGCCGTTGGGACATGTCATCTCCGAGAAAGGCCTCGCCATTGACCCCGACAGAGCAGTAGCCCTCCTTCGCTTGCCAGCCCCAATTGATAAAAAAGGGCTGCAGTCCTTCTTCGGCCAGATTAACTTCGTGCGGAAGTTCATCCCGGACTTCGCACAGGTGATCAAGCCTATGGCCGAACTGCTGAAAAAAGATACAACTTACGAATGGACCGATGAGAGAGAGCAAGCCTTCGAGGAAATCAAGGCTCGAATTGCGCAAGCTCCGGTGTTGATAAACCCGGACTACTCCAAGGACTTCATCCTGTACGCGGTGGGAGAACCGGAAAGTTACGCCGCAGTCCTGACTCAAAAAGGAGACGATGGCGAGGAGCGCCCCATAGCGTTCCTGAGCCAAGTGATTCAGCCGCATGAAGAAAAGTACAACTTTATAGAGCGGCAGGTTCACGCTGTCATGAAATCGCTCCGAAAGTTCAGGCACTTTGTCTCCCAGAGCAAAACGACTGTCTTTGTGATTCACCCGACGTTCGAAGCTTCATCATACAAGGGGAGCCGGGTCACAAGAGAGCAGGATGGATTGCAAAAATCCAGGAGTTCGATATCGAAGTGCGGCCCACCAAGCTTATCGTAGGCCGAGCCTTGTGTCGGAGCTGGCCCGAAGCGCTGTAGCCGGCATCTCCGCCTGTAAGTGGGAGGACACAAAGAACAAGCATCAACCTGGCCAACTCCTTATCGGAGGGGAGTGACTGGACAGATGAACTGGTGAGATATTTCTGCACCGGAAGATGTCCAGATCACCTGAACGCCTCACAACGAAGGAGATTTCGGCTAGGTGCACTCAAGTACACTCTTCGCCCCGAGGGGCTTTACTTCAAAAATATTGACGGCATCCTGTTGCGGTGCGTCAGGAAATCAGACCAGTCCAGGGTCCTCGGAGATTTTCATTCCGGGATGCCTGGAGGTCATCATTCTGCAAGGCCTACGGCCTTGAAAATAATTAGAGCCGGGTACTATTGGCCCACTCTATTTACAGACGCTTATGCGGTCTGTTCCAAGTGTGATCAATGCCAGAGGTTTGCCGGCAGAAACAGAAAAGCACCCCTGCCCCTTCAACCGATTCAGGCCGAGACTCCGTTCCAACAATGGGGTCTAGACTTCATTGGGGTGATTTCGCCTAATTCCTCTGCCGGACACAAGTTTATTCTTACAGCCACCGATTACTTCACACGGTGGGCAGAGGCGATCCCAACCAAAAACGCGGACCAAGAAACGGTCATCGGGTTCCTTGAAAGCCTGATTACCCGCTTCGGGGTTCCATAGTCAATTGTAACGGACAATGGTCCGGGGTTCGCAGGCGCTGTACTCACGGAGTACACTGGCAAACTTGGCATTTATCACAAAATGTCTTCTAATTACTACCCGCAGGGGAATGGCCTTGCTGAGTCTACTAACAAGAACCTCCTGAAGATCATCAGAAGGACCATTGAAAGGAACAAGCGGACTTGGCATTCACTTCTGAACCGGGCGCTGTGGGCGGACAGAGTTTCGTTCAAGACGTCCATTAAAACGTCCCCCTATGCGCTCGTCTATGGCAAAGAGGCTGTCATGCCATCTCACATTGAAATCCCCGCTCTCTGGATGTTGGACGAAGAGAGAAGCAGCGGAGATCCGGTGGATGACAGACTGTGCCAACTCCTGCAGTTGGAGGAAGACAGAGAAAAAGCATACCAGGCCTTCACCAAGCATGTTGAATCCACTCAAGGCTGGTTTGCGAAAGGCACCACTGCCCGAGTTTTTGAAATCGGG